>OZ035929.1:7472939-8746064 GCA_964034925.1 Tricholoma hemisulphureum | reverse complement strand
GGACAACTCATCCATTTGTATCTGACAAATGACTTGAGTGCGGTCTTAGGGCTGATCAGCACCGTTTATTCGCTCAACTTCCAAAGATATTAGAATGCGCCACTGACGCGTCGACGCGTTGTTGACACTTGCTTTACCTCAGTACTTCGGACACTGCCGGAACTCAATGCGTGCTTGGGCGACATTGGAGGGGCCCGATTGTCCATGTTTTTTTTTTATTGAGCCCATCTATATGAGAAAAGTGCGTTCATAGTTGCGACTTCGACTTTAGTTCTTTCTAGATGCACGACACCTTATCTATGGATCTTTACGTTACAGCTGAAGAGACTCACACGCACTGCACGTCTGGGTGTATTCGTCCAGAGTCGTCCAAGTCCCTCTTGTTACAATCTGACACCTACACTCACTAAGAGAGGACGTGTTTCCTCCTTACAGAAATTGACAGCTGTCACTTCGTTCATTGTATTGTCCGTGGTGCTTAAGACATTATCGTCCACTTTCATGACGCACGACCACAAAGTCTGCCAAGATTGGCATGGCGGAACAGGCGCTACTAGTGCCTCCTAGCTTTCCCAGAATATGCGACGCCTTTTATACTGCTGGCGCTGTTTTCTGTTGATTCTAAGTAATCATCGAGGGAGGTCTTGCTACAACCCAGAGCCCTGTTCTTTATTTGTCGATCTATCCCACTCCCCTTGCAGGTGTAGTAGGGCCCTAGAAGAAATCGAGATATCCTGGTAAGGGACATCAAGATTCGGGCTGTATGTTTTCCAGGGATTTATGTTATAGCTACCATACAGGAGTTAGTTTGGTTGCGGCACCGCACCCGCCTGCCCTATTGCTAAATGTTTAGTTACTTCACCGGCATAAATGTGTAGAAGTAGTTCCTTGGTCTGGTGGACAGCAGACATAGCTTCGAAGCGGCCGTGGCAGTTCATACTGTTCGTCCAGAGTCTGGCTGATCTAATTAAGCCCTCTGGTGCTTGTAGTGAAGCGAGGGTACACATTATTTAAATTAAAAGGTAAATCCAGCTCAGTACAGTGTGAACTAACTGGTTAGGGAATTGTCCGAGTTTAAGAATACTCCCGGTGACTGGTCCTCAGAAGTACGAGTGATGTCTATAGGATCAGTCGCGATTCCAAGCAGCTTGAATTAATCAGAGGTTAATGATTCATTTCTATCCACCATATCCGCCGCACTTATGATCCCCACACTGCGATACCGATTGAACACATCACCGCAAACCATAGCCCTAAAGCCCACAGCAGTGCTATGATAAATCTCCACCGAGCGCGTGTGTCAGCCTGGGCCAATGAGTATGGGGAACGTGCGTCGTAGTAGGCATACGGAGTAAGGGTTTGCGTCGTGAGGGGTGTGGGACCGAAATTAGTATGCGCTGGGTGGGATGATTCGGAGTCATATTCGTCATTTACATGCGAGTTCGCCATAGCGTTCGATGCGCTGGCGTTGAACTTGCTAGTGGAGTTTTCATGCGACATAGCCTGAGGAGGCTTTGACTCCGAGTGCGAGTCCTAGTCGGACCTCGTGCTGACTTGTGACCTTTTCAGGAACTAGCCACTTGAAGCGATATGGTTTCACTAATGAGTCGTTCGACTCCTCATTTCCTTATACAAGTTGTATATTCTACTAACCATACTGTAGTTGTTGCCTGAGATCGTATTGAAAGAGATGCTAAGGAAAAGGATTGTATCCGACCTAGTAACAACATTAATGGATGCATCTGGGGGGGGGGGAGGACCGAAGAGAAACTTTGATAGTCTCCAAGTCCGCATGTTCGAAGGGAACAAGGATAAACAATCATAACAATCATCACAACTCCCCTCAGTCAGGGATGGCTTTCTTGATCCAGTCCTTCAGGTCATCCAGTTCCTTCTCGCTCGTTTCATGGCGCATCCCCTCGTACACTTTATACGTCAGGCCCTCACATTCATCGGGAGAGGAGGAAAATGGCATCCCCAGAGATGAAGTAAGGATTTTAATTGAGGCTTGAATATGATTGGGTCGGACCAGAGGATCCTCCGAAATATGTCCCCAAAATATAGGAATGCCTGGAGCTAGTGGAGAGGCCAGCTAGAAAGGACATGACTTGAGCGGAAGGCACGCAACCGAGGAGCACTTACTGCTGAGAACTTGTCTCTCAAAGGTAACCAGCCACTCAACACAGCGATTCCAGCCAACTTCCTCTCACCGGACAAACCGGACAGCAGGGACATTGTTCCCCCTTGACTGAAACCACCAAGTACAATACGACTGGGGTCCGTGCCCTTTTCGACTTCTGCTGAGATCAAGTGATTTATCGATGCCGCTGACTGCAGCATTCCTGTCTCATCTTCAACGCTCTCAAATCCAAAGGCTTCGATGTCAAACCTAGCATTAAAACGATCGGACCTCATCAGAAGAGGATTAGGCGGAATGGATGTACCAAGACGGCATCTCTAAACCCATGTTCGCTCTGACCTTCCGTACTGGCCTATGAGCAAAATAGGGAAGAAATGTTGGCATAGTTTTATATAGGTTTGTGTTGGCGTTGAAAACGACGGGATTGTGAGACGGGAGGGAGTGAACCAGAAACTCAGGGCTTACGACTCGGGTAGGATCCACTTTACATGGGCAAGACCAGGGTCATGTCGAAATTTGTCCGCTATTCGTTTCAACCCCTCAGCCCTATCTCCCAGTCCCTGAGTTTAATGAGCGGTGAGGGTCAGCGGACGTTTCGCCTAGACTGGTGATTTCTTACATGAACGAGTACCACGGTCGCGGAGTGCTTACTGACGGCGGGAATGGTATACTTGACAGTAGCAACGACGTCCATGATGGTCGACAGCAGGAGCTCCGAAAGATAAGTGAGGCGTCAGATAACTACAATGAGCCCGGCGATGAATTGCAATTCGAGCTCGTCCTGAAATAATCGATCTCAGGTAGATCGGCATCTACCGGCTAGAAGTAACTTATCGAATTCAACTCCTCGCCAGGGCTCTGGGATACTGAGGTTGCCGAGGACGGTCATGGACCAGACCACTGAGCCTCGAAATACAGATACAGTCCAAAACCTTATCATTGACTCCGCGGCGTCCATTGATCACGATGCGCATCCCATATCCCTGGAGAATGGTGGGTCCAAGGTACTTTCCAAAAGCGCGATAAAGAAAGCTGCCAAAGCAGAACGGTATGCCGCATCCAAGTTGGAGCGTCGAGCTAAAGAGAGGGAGGCGAAAAAGGAAAGGAAACGGCTGAAGGCCGAAAAACGCGCCGCAGGGGAACTGGAGGACGAGGAGGAGAATAACAGGCGCAAGAAGCGGGCCAGACTTCAGTTTGGGGGCAGGGTTGTCATTGACCTTAACTTCGACAAATTGATGAATGAGAAGGTGGGTGGTTCATGTGTTTCTTTGGATACATGATAAACTGCGGACATAGGAAATCACCTCCTTGTGCTCACAACTGGCATACACTTACAGCGCAAACCGCGACGCGTGTTATCCCTTTTCTCTTCTCTGCACGTCCCTCAATGGACGCACATACAGCCGTCTGGAAGGTATGAGCGATGCTGCGTACAAACGGTGGGTGAATACCGAATGGTGGCATGAGGGCTATGAACGGCTCTGGCAGGCAAAGGAAAGTATGTCCCAGCCCAACCTAAAGCCTAATCCGTGCATAAATGAAGATGAGGGACATTGTGGAGAAACAGCCATTCCAGGAAACGAGTCATCCGACAACTCATTGCAAGCAGATGTACAGCAGCGGGATGTGATATACCTAACAGCAGACTCTGAGGAGGAACTTACTGAGCTCAGACCCGAGGAATTATATATCATCGGTGGGATCTGCGACCACAACCGATACAAGGTAGCTCGAATTCTATCATCTTCCTTCAGAGGAAATGCACTTTTT
This sequence comes from Tricholoma hemisulphureum, assembly GCA_964034925.1. Taxonomy (NCBI): domain Eukaryota; kingdom Fungi; phylum Basidiomycota; class Agaricomycetes; order Agaricales; family Tricholomataceae; genus Tricholoma; species Tricholoma hemisulphureum. Next base: position 8,742,154 of record OZ035929.1, on the reverse strand, counting down.
CTAATGCCCTCCCCCAGAACCTCTGCCTCAATAAAGCGAACGAATCCGGCGTTCGAACCGCGCGTCTTCCGATCGGGCGCTACCTAGCGTCGCTTCCTACACGCAAGGTTCTGACCGTCAACCAGGTTTTTGAGATCTTGCTGAAGTGGGTGGAGACGAGGAACTGGGAGGAGGCATTTTATCATGTCATCCCTAAGCGGAAATTCCAAGGGAGTATACAAGGAAAATCCGTCCCACTGAATGTCAACGATACAGCTGAAGATCCAGTGAAAAAAGATACATCCAGCGGCGTACCAGTGCTTAATCCGAAGGAGGAACCACTAGAGACGGATGGGAAATAAGGTTCTATTTGTATTAATCTGCCCGGATAAATCAATGCTCATGAGATGAAGGCTTTGTAGAACATAAATGAGATGGATCTTGCAGCCATAATTGCGCTACACCACGTTTGGCCATGACTCTTACTGTTACGTGCGGAGCCGCGTTTTGCTTATGGTCAACGATAAATAGCAATATGATGGGTCACGGTAATTGACGGGTCATGCTCGATCTTCAATACGTGCGCATCTTGAGCCCCGCTGGCCATGAGGCGTGAAGCTCGAGCAAGAGTGGAATGGCCCTATTTTCTCGTATAGCTGTCGACCTCTTCTAGCACCTTTTTGGGACGCGCATGCATAGTACTTGAAGCTGACGGATTTGATTGCAATACTCAAACGCAGCCCGCCAGCATTTGGCCCGAATTGTATACTATCTAACGCGTACGCTTATGGAACAGCTAAATTACATTACTAAGAATTTTGTACCAATGAAAAATGCTGGCTGTCAGCAAAGCCTCAAGACCAGACGTTCCAGGAGTGTCGTGGAACGAAAGCGGCGTCTATAGGATTTCCTTCAGATTCATCTTGCCAGATCCCCGGTCAAGCGGCTTTGGCTGACTGGCTGCCGGTTTCCATCCAATCTGCGATGTGTGGTATGTGAATAAATATAGACGAGTCGAGCTTGCGCGGAGTACTGACCATGTAAATGATATGAAATGTAGCCGGGATGCTTCCATCGGCATTGCCGTGCATTTCTGGAAATGATCTGAGTAGAGGACACATGTCAGGCAGAAAAATAGTGACCTTTGTATATTGCGGAGGCAGCTGCGAGAGTATCCCGACGTATTAAAGGTCGGCTGCAAGGAGGAAAGTAGGGTTTGGTAAAAATTTAGACGCGGTTATCAGATATCCAACCGTCCGATAACTGCATTTCCTTCTCCCATGTCTCTCAAGTCATCCACGAGCTCCCACATACTCGGGTATCCAACTTTGACTTCATCGATGTCAACGGTTAACAATGTGAAACCAGCTCTACCAAGAAGGTTCGAAATATCCCTGGTGTCTGTTCACATATGAAAAACAAGAAAGGGAGTCTCGATTGACAACCAACCTGCCATGGGTGATATGTGAGGCGAGATCCCTCCCTCACGTTCAACTTCCGCCAATTGAAGGGATGTTCTGGAGTTCGAGTAAGATGAGAAGAAGAAAAAGATAGTCCGAACTTTGCTTCACCTCAGTTCGAAGAGCGTGTCGCCACCAAACATCGCACCGAGAAAAAGACCATCAGGTCGTAACGCCTCCTTGATTTGTACCAATGTGCCTGAGATATCAGAAGCTGATCAAAAATGTTTTATACAGGAGTCTGTTGTCATACCGGGGAGATCATTTACCCATTGCAGACTCAGGCAGGAGACTATGGCCTCTTGAGAATTTCGCTCGACGACTCCCAACAGGTTCTCCTCGTCTGCATGTATTCTTTCAACCGCGACTGGCTATAGTTGAGTGGATTTGACGCGACAGGGCAAGATGACCCAAACCTTCAAACTCTGAGTCTGCATCCCGGTTCAATATCGACTCTGCGTTACAGCATTGTTACTTAAGTGTGGTTCAGAGATCGGCGGAGTTTTACCACTGGAATCCACAAGAACAACCTTCTGCGTCTTGTCTAGATCCAGGAGTTTGGCGAAATGTCCAGGACCAGAACCAAGGTCTACGATGGTATTAAATTCCCGTTTGATATCCTACGCCAGTCGATGCAAGTCATGAGAATAATAATCCTAGTCAAATTAAGCACGAAAACGAACCATAAACCTTTCCATCATCCTCTCAGCAACTTCATCCCTGATGTAATCGACTGTCGTGCTCCGAGCGCCCCCATCCCGCAAGGCGGCACGGTTTTTCTGAAGAGTTTTCGCTTTTCGATCGAATACTTGATAAACATCACTTCCTAGGTTCGGAGATGGAGAGGAGGAAGATATTGCAGCAAAAGCGCGCTGACTCCTAGCGATGGTAAGAGCAGCGCGTGGAAAAATCATTTATGGAGAAGTATTCTCACGCTTGTTGGTTGGGTAAGCTGCAACCTTACATAATGATAGCAAGCTTACATAACAGCCAATTATGTCAAAATTGCCCCCCACCCTCTTCTGCAAGTCTTCTGAGTCTTCTTCTGCAACTTCCCAAGGCCTGATTGACATATAAAGGCATAAATATCTGTGCTTCAAGGTGTTATTGATGTTACCTAGCAATATTTTTGCTCTAGTTTACAACTGATAAGGCCATAATGACAAATTTCTCATTTACTTACTGGTCTTACTTTTGAATATGGATGATAAGAAATAACATAAAAGCATACCAATTTGAGGGGATTGTTCAACTTATAAATATCGAGTGGCTCATAAATTTATACTGAATGGTGACCATCTACATATTTATTTCACTTCTGTTGGAAAACAAGACGACATCGGCCTTCCCGTGACGTGTCACCATGGTGACTCACTTCCCGTGCCACCACCATCTATCTTGACGTTTCTGTGAGCCTTTTACATACTGTTTGTCCTTACCCTTTGCCCCGACATTCTCTATCCGCCCATTCCTATGCTTCATAGACATCTTTACGTACATATCCTTAGTTGTACTTATATACCGCAGACTTGTTTACAGCACCTCAGTCATTTGCCTATGCAACACTGAGGTATACATCAGGTGTTTGAGGATATTTTGATATAGGTTTATAATGTCTAAGCAGAAGAAGAAATATTTTCTCCAATTATTGTGGATGACTTTATATAGTCAGATATACATAGGATTGGTTGGTGGAATAGTAGGAGTTTGACAACTCACTCATCCATAGTGAGTATTTGAGTGCGACAAGCAGTGTAAACCAGATAGCGGTGCTCTAAGCTGCCAAGGGTACAAATGGTTACAAAGCAAGATTATGCTAGGAAAGATTGCTGACTTTCTCAAGAGACGTAACACAGTCACATTATTTTTTGCTCACAACTACTAAAAGTATTGCTGGGACTGGGGAGTTCGTAAGATATGTAAGTTGTGCATGCATTCTTTCACTTTGCAGTGGAATAAGATTGGCATCAATGGTTTGTTTTGCAAGGCTATCCACAGCAACATTTATTACAATTTCCGACGCTGACATCATTGTTGACACCCTAGCAAGCACCACAATTCATACAGATATTAATTTGGTCAAAATACAGATGTAGATTGCTCAAGTGGCAGGGGAGGAGCAGAGAGGGATGATTTGTACCAATCCTCATGACTATCAGCATTTGTTATTTAGGTTGTCTACTCTTAGTCTACAACAGTTTCTTATCTTAGCCCAAGAATGGAAGGCAGATTGGCATTGTTCAAGCACGAAGGTAGAACATCGAGGGAACGTTTGTACAATGCTGCACGAGTGTCAATACTTGGACTCTGATGATCATCACAATTCCGAGCAGCCATGCACTGCTTGTTCAAGAACCAGGGGGGGTGGAGAGGGATGATTTGTACAAATCCTCACGACTATCAGCATTTGTTATTTAGGTCATTGACTCTTGGTCTACAACAGTTTCTTATCTTAGCCCAAGAATGGAAGGCAGATTGGCATTGTTCAAGCACGAAGGTAGAACATCGAGGGAATGTTTGTACAATGCTGCATGAGTGTCGATACTTGGACTCTGATGATCATCACAATTCTGAGCAGCCATACACTGCTTGCTCAAGAACCAGGTGGGGGCGGAGAGGGATGATTTGTACAAATCCTCACGACTATCAGCATTCGTTATTTAGGTCATCCACTCTTAGTCTACAACAGTTTCTTATCTTAGCCCAAGAATGGAAGGCAGATTGGCATTGTTCAAGCACGAAGGTAGAACATCGAGGGAATGTTTGTACAATGCTGCACGAGTGTCGATACTTGGACTCTGATGATCATCACAATTCTGAGCAGCCATGCACTGCTTGTTCAAGAACCAGGGGAGGGGCAGAGAGGGATGATTTGTACAAATGCTTGCGACTATCAGACTCTGGCCACCTGTTCTGACCCACAACATTGATATCTTATTCTAACATATCAAAAGGAGGATGGTCATTGCTCAGTCACTCAGGTTGGGGGACTCTGCATGTGATCGAACTTTTTGCAATTTCGCTATGCAAACAATTAAAATACTAGGCTAATGAAATTCCGGGACTGATGATATTCTACGATGCTGAGGATGACAGATTTCCATTATGAGACTTCATTGCAGCACGCTTCGCTTTAATTTTTGCAACAACACAATCTGTGCTAGCTGGACGGTGAGATGTGGAATAATATGATGGAAAGACCTGCCTGAATCTGATATTAGTTGAGGTGTGCTGAAACCAGCAAGAAAAATTAATCACCAGTTCCACCATGCGATGAGTTCATTGACCTCTCCTTGTTCTTCAGTGTCATCGAAAAGCTTGAGGATAGAGTTGTAAAAGTGTTCAGAGTCAGTTGCTAGATCGGTCCTGGAGAAAACTGGGGATGAGCTAAGAGCAAATTGAACCTGAAAAAATAATGATCAGGCTGACTGAAGAGAATTTGGCATGCAAAGATATACCTGTGTTGCAACATACGCAATTGAAGGGAGGGTGATACATCTCATCCCGTGAATGCGGGCATTCCCTGAGCAAGTGGCCTTGGGCTCTTTTTTGACAGAGCTAGGAGATGTGAAAATATGTTTGTATGCCTAGAAATGTTGTACTATGAGCACAGAATTGTATAATATGATTAGGGGAGACTCAAACACACCTTCACGAGCAAGGAACTACGAAAAAGACCATTCCATGGGTCATCCGGGTCACAAGAATAACCATGATAAAGAAATATAGGCCACTTGTCACCTGTCGTCGTCAGCTCTCCTGACCTTAGCTTCTCCTTAATTCTGATTTGTATCAGTGCTAGTATGGGGTAAGTATGATCGGACATAATCATTGTCTGACCAGTTCAAGTTAGTAGGACATGGAAAAGCTCCAGTCCAGTCATGATGGAAGCCCTGGTCAAATTTGATATTGCGCATGAGTGGGGGAATCAGGGAACCACCTCTGGGTGTAATCCAGTCAAGGATTGCACCCTTAAGGCTCTTCGTGTCGTCAGACCTAGCATTAGAGGAACCCTTTTGCACCTTGAAAACTGTAAGTCAGAAATGTGGGTACAAAGGTAAGCATAATATACCAAGTCAGCAACGTGAAGGATCTCTTCCTCAGAGCCACTAAGCAAACGCTCCTCAAGCCCTGGAATCATGTTGACAAGGAGCTTGTAAACGTGATGTTCCCTTCTTCGTCTAAATTTAACAAGGTGAGAAAGTATGGCAGGGGCGAAGATTAAAAGAATACTCTACTCTTTTGTGAACGACTCTTCAGGTTCACTGGCATGTTCCACTTCTTGCAATATTCCGTTGGTGAGGAGTGTGTGCACACAACACAAGGCATGAATAGTACGACCAAAATGGCGGCCGTGATGAACAAGGGGATCAGTTAACGTGCTACATTCTTGGTAAATATCGACCAGCAGAATATGAGGTTGTAACTTACGCTCTTTTGTAGGGTCCCAATTGAAGTGCATTTTCACGCTTGCGGCGACCAAGGACGGAGGGCGGGGCGTTCTCATCGGCTGCCAGTCATAGCATACAGCGCCAGAGAGTAGAAGACTACAACTAGGAGGGGGAAATCAAAACTACAGAGTAGGGTGATCCAGTGCAGACTTTATATCGTGGGACTTCCAAAAGATGACGCTGAATGGGTCAAGCTTTAGCGACCTTAAGCGATATGAAGTAATTTAGCAAACTGAAATAAGCGAAATTAGACAATTTCGCTTCCAGTGAAGGTTGAACTTACACTAAACGAGTTACTTCACGATTATTTGATCCAATCTAAAGGAAGATTAAAAGCGCCAAAACCATCATAAGGCCAATATCCTCACCAAAGTCCTCACCATGCTTGCCTTCACAAACTCAGGTGCAGTCGCAACTGTCAGACATTATCTTGAACGTATAAGCCAACAAGAGTCCTCCAAGACACCCTGCATCCTGCACTACAACACCAGAATACAGGATCTTTGTCCCTGGTTATGGTATGTCTTCCGCTATGTCGTCAGGAGTGGCAGTGGGTCTTTAAAAAACAGGCCTCTGAATGAGGGGGGGAAGCTATTATCACAAGACAAACTCACCAAACATCAAGAAACACATTATTTTCATGCACCATTGTGTTTGTGTATACTTCTCGATGAGAATGTGGAATACACCAAAGCAGCAATCGTTGCACATCCAGAGTTGAGTTACATGGTCGTTTGTGCCAAAAACAGATGCGGGTACCAAGGTGAGATGGTCTTTCTACTAACGCCTCCTAATTAACCATGGAAGTTTAGTGAGCATTGAAAAGGTAAGCTCGACTCCAGGTTTGCCCACGAAATGATATTATCGTCAACATAGGTTGTTTTCCTGAACTTTTCGCAACAGCTTGCTGAAGAAAAGGACCTAGTAGATCAAGGGAATGTGTCAAATACATTATCCAGAACCTTGGATGACTCGGACTTGGTGACTGGAACACGCCAAGGAGCTGTTATCACAGCCGAAAGTAAGAGGTTGCATTGGAGACTTGTGACTGCTCTGCACTGATGAACGACACGTCAGGCATTCATGCTATGGATCTGAAGAGGAAAGCAACTACATTTTCCCTCCTAATGCAACTGGACAAGATATTTTCTCCAGGTTTACCACAGACTGTGTTCCAGGATTTGTTTAGACGATGCAAAGTCCGAAGTAGAGTGGTTGGAAGTAAGGTTGGAAGCAGAGTAGATCATAATAGTGAAATATGATGTGAAGCTGTGAAGCCATGATCACTGTACACATAAACGGGAGTCATTCCATTCTGAGAGATGGAGAGATCTTATGTGATCAATGGAAAGTAAGCATCATCCATGCTGAGATAGTATTGTCCGCACTCGACGATTGTGCGGAAAGGGAAATGAGAAGACATGGAAGATCGGACCATCAGGCCGAGCAGATTCAGGCGAGAAGGTGGAACACAGCAAAACTGCCCTCTTCCTGTTATAGCAACGTCATTGCAGTCAACACCAAGAGGGCCACCAGTAACTTGTAGAGTATGAACTGAATCGAATACACTGTACAGACATCAATGAACCTCATAAGACTGTCCCGGTGCAGATAGAGAATGAAGTCATGTACGAGATCACGGACAAATGTGAGGGAAGTTGGCCTAAGAGATTTAAGTTTGAGGAAGCCAAGAAATAGGATCCACGCTACCAACCTTGACACCAGGCATCGCCATCAACCAAACCCAAGCACTAAGGGAAGTGGAGTCGGTCTCGTCCTCATTCGCTGGCAGTCACAAAACATGCACATGCCTGGATGTGAGGATGCATATTCTGATCAATGGATACCACAGGGGTGGAGAATGTGTCCTTGGCGTAGAGCTGGTCACTAAGCGATGCCATGTCATTCATGTCATGTGCTATTGCCATGTTTAGTAACATATTATGCGGCAACTTGGCACCGTGGGCAGAAAGATCGGGTCCACTTAGCAAGAGGGACACCTCGAGCTTGCGAGGGCTCATGCGCCTTGAAGGATAAACAACTTGTCACCAGAGCAAGTTGTTGAGGGGGACATACAACATCATGCCCTGGAATGGAGGTCTTGAACTGGGAATTTGTCAAAAACATGCACGGCTGGGAGACGGCTTGAAGGTTGCAACTGAGGGGGAGTCTCCTTGGCAGCGAGCTGTGGTTCCGAGGTCATCGGCCAATGTACCATGGATCAAACCTAGAAGATTAAGAGTTGGCAGCGTTCGAAAGCACGGTGTGGTTTGTTGATTGTGCTGTGGGTGGAACCTGGAAGTTTAGGAGATGGCAGCATTCGGAGATGCACACAGCTGGGGGACGACTTTAAGGTTGCAACTGAGAGAAGTCAGCTTGGTAGTGTTTGAAAACGCATTGTGATTCCAAGTTCATTGGCCAATTGTACTGTGGATCGAACCCAGGGGTTTACGAGTTGGCAGCGTTTGAAAACGCGCACGGCTGGGAGCTGGCTCGAATGTTGCAGCTGAGGGGGGAGTTGACTTGGCAGCGTTCGGAAACGCGCTGGATGAAGCCCTGTATAGTAAGAGTCTGCATGTACATCTTGCCAAGTGGTGAAGAACGGGGGCTGGGGGGAAGTGCTGTACAATTTTAGCACCATACGTAGTGGGACACAGTGCACGTACAATCCTCAACCCTCATGATCAGCCAACAAATACCGTACACCCAGAACTGTCCGGTCATCGCTAACCCAACCACACAAGTTGTAATCCCAACTAACACCGGCCAAACTCTAAATGCAATCGGGCCATGGAATGGTAGCCAGGACAGAGCAGCAGCAGATAGACACAATGAGGGGACCCGGGCAGCAAGTGAGAACGACATAAACCCATGGAACAGGTCATGAGCTTGAGTCTGGCAAGGTAGTTTTGTCAATGGAATCAACAGAACGAATGTGACGACGTACCTGGAAATCTGCCCCATTGACCCAAGAATATCTCAACCAAAGCCAAACATTACAGGCTAGCCCTAAAGAAGATATGTATGTGCTGAAGGTTAACAATCGGAGGAGGTAGTTGTTGGTGACATATGCTGAATCCTTCGCAAACCCCAGAACCGTCATGCCAACACTGTAGGTCCATGAGGAAAGTTGAGTTAATAGCAAGCAAATGACGCACCCTATGATACCAAGCATCTGAAGAGAGCGATACATCAGTTACCTACGATGGAAAAATCTCAACAAAATCGCATACCAAACCTCCCACGAAGTTCCATTCTGCTTGCAATCTGGAAAGTATTGCAGGGAATTCCTTGTCCGAAGCCCTGCTCAACTGGGCATATGGTGTGAACGATGCGACAAAGTGTTCGATTCGTGCAAATTGAGTAGTTGATTCCATGGCACAAGGGAGGATAAGTAAATGTAACAGAGCAAGCCCTTGACGCCAAAGTAAGGTGACACAAACAATATCACACAGAGATCAGGAGGCTATCCTAGCCTCATGTGGTTTCTATGTCACCCCCAAGCACCATACGCAAGGAGATTGCGAGAAAACTTGGCTGTAGCCTGGGTGCCAGGGGGTTCGTAGTGGGGCATTCCATCGGCCCCGGGAGGACGCTACCCTCGGAGCCCAGTACAGGGGGGCGGGGGTCTGCCCCATCATTGACTGTGGAAACTGCTGCACATTCCCAGCTAGTTCTAAGAATACCGTTTGTCAATTGTACTGTGAATCGGACCGGAAGTTTAGGAGATGGCAGCATTTGGAAACGCACATGGCTGGGGGACTTTAAGGTTGCAACTGAGAGAGAAGTCAGCTTAGTAGTGTTCGAAAACGCGTTGTGATTCCAAGTTCGTTGGTCAATTGTACTGTGGATCAAACTTAGGGGTTTGGGAGTTGGCAGCGTTCGAAAATGTGCACAGCTAGGGGATAGCTGGGGGTTGGCAGCATTTGAAAGCACGCACAGCTAGGGGATAGCTGGGGGTTGGCAGCGTTCGAAAGCACGCTGTGGTTCCGAGGTCGCTGGTCAATTGTACTGCGGATCAGACCTGGGTGTTTGGGGGTTGGCAGCGTTCAAAAACACGCATGGCTGGGAGATGGCTTGAACGTTGAAACCGTGGGGGATGTTAAGAACTGATCCTAAGGTGCGGGAAATCGGGGGAGTCCGGCGGAGTTCCGATGTACAACGAGGACTTGGCTTCAACCTTTAAGAGGTTGCGCCCTTCTCTATGCTCGGTGTCCAATTTGCAAGGAACTGAAAAGTCCGGAAGTCCGGGTCCGAAGATTAAGATAGAAGTTTGAGGTCTTAAAGTTGACAAATGATAAGTTGATAACAACTAATATTTGAACTGAAGAATACAAAGTATGTAAAGTAGTTTTATACTAAGGCTAGTATTCGGTGTAGCTGCGGCAGAGTTCTGCGGAGTTCCAAGTACAAATTTTGTGATGATATCTATGATGAAGAACAGACTTGAGTAAACTACGGAAGATGTGATGTAAGTAAAACAGGAGAGGTAATTTGAAATGAGGAATTTGAAATACTCGGAGTTCCTACAGAGTTCCGTCGGAGTTCCGAGGCAGAGTTCCGAGGGGTGCTTGCATGGGATATGACAGTATTTCCCCCTTTGGGCCGAGCCCTCGAGGCCATATACTGCCAGTGATGGGTTGGGAAAGGTATGAAAGGGATGGTGGGGTTGTAGTAAAATGTAAAGGTAAATGGTCATAAGGAGGGTGAATGTAGATCATAAAATGGTGCAGGGTTTTGGTAAGTAAATTATAAGCAAAGGTGACACATACGTAAAAAGGAGTGACGTTGTTTTGTAGGTATTGAAGGACTTCGTTCTTGAATGAAAGTACTGTTTGTGATAGGATGTCTGAAGGTGAAGTAGGTGATGTAAGTAATGTAAGACGGTGAAGTAGGGGTCGAAATTATCGGTGTCCACAGCGGAGGTCTGTCGGAGGTCCGTGCAGATGTCCAGTTAATGCTTCACGAAGTCTAATGGTGGTACGAGGTTAAAGACGGAGGAGGAATTAATGATTTCAGAAGTCCATGGAAAGTCCGTGGCATGTATTGGATATTGATGAGGGCAATAGAAAGGTTATTATCAGAGGTAAGAGCGGGGTTTTGCGGAGGTCCCGTGGGGGTTTGGAAGTGGAATGATGAGTGGTTGATAGGATTGGGGAAGGGATAAGAATGTTGAACACAAAAATATCGGAGGTGCGTGGAAACTCCGGCGCACTTTCCGAGGGTTGACCTGGCTCGAGAGTAAGAGGGTTAGCTCCCAATAAATGGTATAGCATTACCCAAGGGTGTTAACAGTGCTAGACCTCTATACTCAGAAGTCTGGAAAGTTATTTGACCATAGGGCTAACCAATCAACGGATTGTAATTGCCTAAGCCAAAAAGTCCAAAAGACAGAAGAGCAGGAAGAGTAAAGCCAGGTGACAAAGGTGATGCATTGACTCGCCAGTACTACAATGTTACTTGTTGCATTAAAATGCCAGTAAAAGCGGCGGAGTCCGATCAGAGGTATAGACAAATCTAATAATGAGGAGAGCCGCAGTCAGAAAGGGTGATCATAGATGGATAATAAATAGTCATAAGAGGGATAGGAAGTGTATAAGAACGGCGGGGTTGCGGCGGATCTCCGAAAAATGCACATTGGTAATAATGCAACCAGTAAGTACATGCTGGAGGGACTAGTGAGGGGATCAATGTTGTGAGTCTGCGGAGGCCGCCAAAAAGTCCGTGGGTTCCCCGGGGTTAATAATAGCTGTAGCACGAGCCTTAGCTTTTGCTGCCTTGCTACAATCCCTAGCTTCATGTCCGGCAATCCCACAGTAAAGGCATAAGCCTTCCCTGTAATGGTGGGCTCATTCATCTCTGGTAAGCTTTCCATCTTTCCCTAGCTTGTTGGGAATGGAAGGTGCTATGTCACCAGAGTTGTCATTGTGAATAGTAGGTTCAGGGGTTGTATTGGAAGCGGCGGAGGCGGCGGAGTTAGCGGAGGTAGCGGATATTCCATTGGAATAGGACAAGTAATCTGATGCATCAGTGTCTGACTCACTGTCAGTGGTATCTTCGTCCTTTTGCATCCAATAAACTTCATCGGCATCCTGGGCCTTGAGACGGAGGAATTGCAGGGATGTTGGCTTGCCTCCTCGGAGGACTTCAGTGCGGAGTCGGAGCGGAAGTCCGCAGAAATATGCTTCACGGAGTGCTGAATCGTTCCAATCGACTCTAGCAGCTAATTTCCAAAATGTGACGTTGTATGTGATGATGTGTGAGGACTCCTTCATCTTGAGAGCAAACAGGGATTTCTCGGCATCTCCGAGAGGGTCATGTGGGCCAAAATTGGTTTCAAGTTCATTGATGAATGCTTCAAAATTCCACATCCAATGGGAACTATTGCTGATGTCCATAAGACCTGGTTCAAACCAACCAAGGGCAGAGCCTTTGAGGTAAGATAGAATGAATAAGATCTTTTTTTCATCAGAGGAAAAAAGTGCAGGTTGATCACGGAAATGGAGGTTACATGAAATGAGAAAATCTCAGAGTTTGCAGGGGTCCGATCCATCAAATGTATCAGGTACTTGGACCTTGATTTTCTTATTCTGGGATTGACTTGAAGTCCGGATACTTTCTGCAAGTTTGTAAAGGACATTAAGAAATTGTTGGTTATTGTTAGGCTCGGAGCCCGCGGCGGAGTCCGAAAAATGGTCAGGGTTATCGTCTGGATCATTACCATCAGGATCATGGTTACCAGAACAATTGTTCACAGAAATTCCACGGGGAATGGACAATGTTGTAGAGGGTGAATTTTCGGAGTTTTGGGTATTGATAAGACCAATTCCTGGGGGGATGCTGGATGATCTAGGAGTGGTAGCAAAGGTTGAAATGGGTTGTTGACCAAAAGATGATGAATGCCTAGATGGACGACGTATCACTTGAAGTCTGCTACGAGTGTGCATGGTCTGGGAGTAGGATAATTAGAATGAGGGTTGTCGTAAGGAGCATAAGAAGTGTGAGTTCAAATATACTGTTAAGAACTGATCCTAAGGTGCGGGAAATTGGCGGAGTCCGGCGGAGTTCCGATGTACAACGAGGACTTGGCTTCAACCTTTAAGAGGTTGCGCCCTTCTCTACACTCGGTGTCCAATTTGCAAGGAACTGAAAAGTCCGGAAGTCCGTGCGGAAGTCCGAGGTAAGGAAAAGGTGCAAAAGTGGAGTTCCGATTAGGAAGTCCAAAGTAAGGGACAGGAATGAAGCAGAGGTCCGGAGGTCCAAAGATTAAGATAGAAGTTCGAGGTCTTAAAGTTGACAAATGATAAGTTGATAACAACTAATATTTGAACTGAAGAATACAAAGTATGTAAAGTAGTTTTATACTAAGGCTAGTATTCGGTGTAGCTGCGGCAGAGTTCTGCGGAGTTCCAAGTACAAATTTTGTGATGATATCTATGATGAAGAACAGACTTGAGTAAACTACGGAATATGTGATGTAAGTAAAACAGGAGAGGTAATTTGAAATGAGGAATTTGAAATACTCAGAGTTCCTATGGAGTTCCTATGGAGTTCCGAGGCAGAGTTCCGAGGGGTGCTTGCATGGGATATGACAGGGGAAGTCGGCTTGGCAGCATTCGGAAACGTGCTGTGGTTCCCAGGTCGTTGTCCGATTGTGCCGTGGGTCGAACTTGGAAGTTCAGGAGTTGGCAGTGTTCAAAAACGCGCACGGCTGGGGACGACTTTAACATTGCAACTAAGAGGGAAGTCGGCTTGGCAGCGTTGTTGTTGGCCAATTGCGCCATGGTTCGAACATGGCAGTTGGCAGTTGGCAGCTGTGTTTTGCTGTGGAGCTGCGTCCTTACTCCATCTGCGGAGGACCAGAACTCGTAGACTTTCCAACTAGGTTGGGAAGTGGATTTCTGTGTGCCCGAGTGGTCTCACCACATCCTTACACACCTGCGGAGACGTATCTCCTCCGGTTTTCTGGACATGAACTTCAACAAGTGCCACACACGGATATCATGATCTGAACATAATGATGGAGATGACCAGAGCCACTGTGACAGACTACCGTGACTGTGACTAGTACTATACAGTTATCATCTTACATAAATTAAGAGTGCCGCATCGGATAAGCAAGATTAGTACTTCAATTGAGCATTACATGTATTTCTACTGCACCTTTTCCGTATACCAATCGTCCGATTCTGACCTCCACTTTCCTTTCACGATTTGCACAGGAATGTAGTGGCAGTATTAATTTGAATGTTGATAAATGTCGCTGGGATTACGGTGGTCAAACCATGTCCATGGGGGTACTTAGGCGGCCTCGATCGGCTGGACGAGCACATCAAACCCAAATACAATCTACCTACCTCACATCTCCAGTGGTTAGCCTCTAGTACTATATTACAGAACCAGACATGCCAGCTGGGACTTGATATTTTTTTGCCATTTAGTCATAGACCCCATCTCTCTCTTCGTCAGAGAAATCCTTGTCGTCAGAGTCACCCGATTCATCAAAGTTCGAGTCAAGGTCATAATCCTCATCGTCACTGTCTTCATCATCATCATCGCCACCATCATGAAGTTGATCGCTCAGAACATGACTCGTTGAAGGTGAAGATCTCCTTTCAAGTGACTAAGACGTATCAGTACTTGGTGTCAACTCTTCTGGGCCATACACCATCTCGACCTCCATCTGGGAACCACTGATACCTATATCCTTCATTCTGAGAGCCAGACAAGAGTATGTACTATGTCCTACGCCGTGACCCCAATGATATCACATGACCATGTCTCTATCAACAAAGCTGCGCTGCTGTAAGTAACCCAAAATAAACTCGACAGGTGTTAATTACTACTTGCCGGTTCACAAAATATGACTTCCAGTCTGTATGATCATGATCTTGTGCACAACAAGATAGACCTGATCCAATTTGACAAGCCAAGCCTCCTCGAAACGCAGGAATGATCTGACATGCTCTCAGAACATCGTCAGGGTCCAGGAACCCAAAGGAGTGTTCATGAGCCGACGAAGCAAATGACAAGCGATCCAATCATCGAGTTGACCAACTGGAGTATTCGTCCATCTGTTCATACCATCATACCCATAGAAATTCAACCCGACGAGGCAAGTGGTCGGTATTTCCTTCACCAATATAGATAATGTTGACGTGATAGATTCCTAGTACACGAGCATACCAGAACCGGTGACTCTCGAGGCCAGAAATCTCAGTATCTGAGTGTGGAGCGAGCACCATGACGTTACACTGCACACTAGTTCTGGTGTGGATGACATCTTCATCCCGGCGAAGGTCATATGTAGTATAATTTATGCGCATGACGTTATGCTTATACATGTGGTCATGCTTGAAGAGCATGGCTTGCCAATTGTTTGAAGCATTAGGATCAGATGTACCTGACGAGGGCAATTCGTTCTCTGTTCTACCAGGGATCCCGAGGAGAGAGCGAATATGTGGCAATAGATGTTTCTTCAGCTTCGGAAGAAAGGACTAGTTTTGTGATCAGCCTGTGTTGGGATTATGTATACAAGAGTATACAGGCAAGCCAAGGCAGTTAACATGCCTAGTGAATATTGCCAGAATATGCTAAGTCATATTAACACATGTTTAACAGAGGTTAACACATGCAGAGACATATAGGGGAATCCACAGTTAACACATGCTACAGGATTAATCATCCTGCAGCATGTCTATCATAGGATAGGCAAGATATAGCCATGTCTATCATAGGCTATCAGAGACAGAGCCTTGGATAGAGTGTCTATGACACACCCTGCAGGAAGTCTAGGACTTACCAAGCCATGATATCATATGTCACTATTATTGACACTGTTATAGGGGATATGACATAGTTATTCCATTATTAACTGGTACAGGGGTCTATTACAGAATACCTCCTTTATATATTAAAGGAGTGCATTACACTATACCTCCTAACTGTGTAGTATAAATATTGCACATCTTGTAGGAGATGATAATAACATTCCTCCCTGTGGCAGACTCCCTCATACACTCATCTTTGACTTAAACTCAATACCTCAAAAACCTCGTCCTCATCTTGTGCTCAACTTCCTGATCCCAATAGCCTGCATCTGAGTCCAGGTAGAAATGCAAGTTTACCCTAACTGCTGGATCACCATGGCGACTTGCGACAGAGAAACCAATGTGCTCAGCGAAGTTTTCAGACTTGCCTATGCAGTGGTGGACACTAGCGTTTGCAGTAACCTGCTCGTAACCTCCGTTTCCCCCAGTTTCTTCCGTGCATCATGAACTAATGAGTCTAATGCATGCTTGGCGACGCTCTGTTTGAGTCATCTGCTTTATAAATTCCCTTTGATTGGTACGAGGGAACCGTGCCTTGGCTGTACGGTGTTCTAGCTCACCCTGCAGGAGTAAATGAGAAACATTTTGTTTAGAAAAGTAATTTCACACACTGGTTCCATGCAATAAGAGTCACATGTGCCGTAAGTACAGATTGCCTCAGCATAGTCCCCAAGAGCGTGATGTTTGTACGTGTTCATATTGTACTTCTTCCTTTGCTGTGTGGTTGCTGAGGACGCATCTGCGCTAGAGATGCCAGACTCCGATTTTTTGGCTTTTTGGCACTGGCGGGCTGTGGCCTCACGAGGAAGTTCAAATGTATCGTAATTTGAGCAGGTGTCATTGGCAAAGAACCGAAGCTTATCACCCAGCAAAGTGGTAACCTCATCAAATATTATCAGTGTATGATCTGTATGCATTCGAAGCTTGGCAAGGGCGTGCCAATGTGTGCATGTGAAAAGTAGTTCTTGAACGGTCTCACTGTGTGGACTTGGTAAGAGCCCATCAAAAACAGAAATCACACACTAGATATTGGGGTGGTCAATTGTCATACATACCATGATAAAAACTACCTGAAGGTCCTCAAGATCATGAGCAGCCATCTTTTTCATCTCTGAAGAATTGGCAGAAAATTTGCGGACACCATCTCGTCCATACCTGGGCACCTGACAATATCTGAAGTTGTTCAAGCATTCAAATCCATGATCAGACAGTTCTGAGGGAAGGAATATACCTCCGATCCATCTCAATGACTAATGCTGGATCCAAGGCATGGAGAATGCGGACAAGGTGAGTAAATAAATTCTTCCATACCCCCTGCTTGAATTCATGCATCAAGTCAACGACAAGCATGGGGTACAGGTTGAAATCAAAACAGGCCAGGCGGGTTGAGAAAGCATTCTAAGATACAATAAGCCAAATCACATAGCCTAATAGATTACTCACAGATGTTGGAACCCGAGATTCACCCTTCAAAAGATCCTCTATAGCTTTGCAATTTACACTATATTTATTCTTATAAATCTCCCGCCATGCATCCTTGATGTCACGCCTTTGGTTGCGATTGTCCACGCGCGTGCGGGATGCGCGTTGCGTCTTGTCAAGAGTTGTGCCGAACTGTGAAAGCTTGGCTTTGGGGATGAGGCAATGTGGACATGGACACTTTCCACCTTTGCGAATTGATGCCACGAGGGTCCTGTGCATATCAGATATGTAGGATATATACAGCAACACTGAGAATACACACTTTTCTGGATAATCAGCCGAGTATGTAAAGATTCTTGGATAAAGTCATTGAGTAATTCCATTGTGACACTGAATCAAAATACCGTGTTTGTACGCGGACAAAAATTCATCGTCGAGAAGAACATCCCACTGTGCGTGGAAAGTCTCTCACTGGCAGTGGGCTATTAAATTTTTGTTGGGTCCTTTACCACCCGTATATGCAACAGCAAATTCTTTGAATGATTTCGGAAGCTGAAGGTCAGAATTCAACAAACTATCAGCTCATGGGGACGAAGAATCTTACAGTCTTAAAGTATGCAATATGGTTGCATAAACGACGGGAAGGCCTCGCCCTCTGATACTTCGAATCGTTGCCAAAATGCATATAACATGGCCAAAGCTTAGCATTTCCAAACGATGTGAGATGAGTTTCATCTGACCAAAACATGAGGGCAACGATTGCTCTAGGAGCACTACAGTCAGGCGATGCTGGCAATTCCTGGAGCTTCTTGTGTTCAAATAAGAATGCTGCTGAACTATACAGTTCACCATGGATTTGGACCTCCTCAGTTGCTCCAGAAGGTTTCCACAGAAGCTCATAGGGCTCATAGTGGAACAGCTTATTGTCATTCGAGACTCGGTCTCGAATGACAGAGACAATCGACCTATAATACAGTTCGCCGGCCACATAACTCCGCGCGCCAGGGACAGCCATGCGGTAGTGGAATGGAACGCTGATCGAGATAGTGGTGTGCTTCCATCCCGTATCTTCGCCCAGCCATTTGCAGTCATTCTGTTCATTGTCCTCTGTATTATGTGCCAGGATGGTGTTGATCTTAGTCCAATTTGTGGAACGAACATTGGAAGGCATAAAGTTGGAATCACCCACGATTTTGATGAGATTTCTGAAATTTTCCTGGGATTTCTGTGTTCCCTGGTTCCAGTACCAGTCTCCTAAGGAGAACAAATTTTGATTTGGATATGGGTAGTATGCCTGGTCACTTGGAGGAGAATCATTGAGACGACCGGCTGAGTGAGAGTGGTCCATGATTGCCTGGCAGAGATCTTCAAGTGTTACATGATCTTCAGGATCGTGCGACAGGCGCTCTGTTCCGTAATATCTCCTGCAGAGCCCAAATATATTTCACGGCGTTCTAAAATGTCAAAGTATACCCTGACTGAGAGATGTAGACACGCCTGCGGAAGAATGTGAAGCTGCCGAGGCTGGATCTTCATAAGGAATGGTGGCTAAATCGCAAAGAAGAAAAAAAAACTTAACCCAAGGTGAGTTGTGGTCATTCACTACATACCTGAGAGGTGGCTGTGAGGTACATAGTCATGGTATTTCACTGAGGGACAAGCTTCACGCCTTTGACGCCTGTGTGCTATAGGCAGGTCTAAGTCAAAGACTTCGGGCATATCGATCTCCTGCTGTCTCAAGTTTAGTTCTATAGTAAAAAGAAATATTATCGAAGGTTCCCTACTTGAGATTGTGGCATGATTGGAAGTGTTTTCAGCGTCTCATTTGACAGCGGTTCCACTCGAGCAGAATTGGTAGGAAAACTCGGAGACTGTGACAGATTGCCTGCCAGTGGTACTGTCATCTGCACTTTCACCCCTGCCGTACGCGCTTTTTTCTTAACCTCCCAGATTTCTTTTGCTCTTGAGAGCGCATCTTGTAGTCTCTTCTTACT
This sequence comes from Tricholoma hemisulphureum, assembly GCA_964034925.1. NCBI lineage: Eukaryota > Fungi > Basidiomycota > Agaricomycetes > Agaricales > Tricholomataceae > Tricholoma > Tricholoma hemisulphureum. Next base: position 8,723,018 of record OZ035929.1, on the reverse strand, counting down.
TGGGTGGCAAGAGCGCTTGTGAAAACATAGTGCGGCTGCAGTGGCAAACGACCTTCCGCAACTTTGGTGATCGCATAGAAGTTCTGATGGGTTTAATTGCATATCACCAAGCAGTTGGCTTGCTTGTGAGGGCGGTAGAAACATGAGTAACATGAATCAAACGTCACAGATACGGTGCTTTCCAGAACTGAACTTCTATCAAGTACCTGCCTTGTGCGTGAAGTAGTAAATCGTCAATTGCACATGTAAAACCCTTAGCACCTCCTCACTTAGTTCTGAATCGCTTAGTACACCCTTGCTTAGTGGATTACAAGCCTCGCTTAATGAATTGCTTAGCACTCTTGCTTAATGAATTGCTTAGCACTCTTGCTTAAAATTATTGAATCGCTTACCATTTTAATTTCTGGAAAAGGCTAGAAGGTCGCATCACTTGGCATAATTTGCATACGACACAAACCCTGTCTGGAAGTATAAAGACTCTGGTCTGTATTATTAATGGCCATTGCCCAGTGGTACATACCTGTCACGGCCCGGGTGTAGCAATGTCAAGCTTGTCGATTCCAGGCACTCCCCAACGTGCCACGACACCAAGGTCAGCATTGGAGCTGTAAGAAGCTGCTACAAGCTCATCCTGCCCAAGCCCTAAGACACATGCACACAATCCCAAGCGCTTGACTCCTGAGCAAAAAGCAAGGTCAGACGAGTTGGATAATACAACTGGTGAACAATTTCACATTTGTGTTATGGACTGTTGTGACGAATTGCACAAAAGCCCCCGGAGAGAAAGTACAACTTCTTTGAGAAATCACACTGTTAGAGGTTGCGCTTAGGGACGCATTTGAACAAATTGCCCTGCTAGACAAGGAAGTCGAAGATTTAGCACAAAAAGCAAACAAATATTGATATCGGTGATGATGGAGTATCGCTACTCTGAAAGCCTGGTACTAGCAGGTGCGGATATGGCTGGAGGCATATCACAAGCTAGAGACTAGGAGAGCTCCTCCCCTTACTCTTCCTGTACGTCATTCATTCCCTCTAAGAAACTTTTGATTCAAATGCCCCAGAAGGTTCCCTGGTGTCTTTCAGAGGGTCTTCGCCATGACAATCCAAGTTGTTTACTTGTTTGTTGTTTCCGTGTATATCAAAGTTGACTAAAGGCAGAGGACGGGGTGAGAGTGAGGAAGGCGTCCGTGATGGCAGTGTTCATAACGTGCTGGGATCCATTACCACCTAGGTAGCTGTAAGGATTTCGGGTGAATGCTCAGTTTGGTTCGGCCTTGTGCAGTGTTGAGTATTATTGCGGATCAGCCCATGGCACGATGCTGGCGTTCTAAGGTGCAACCAAACTGAAGCTGGCAGCGTCGTGTATATGCGATGTGCAGTTTGGTGCATGATGGGTCTGGCGTTCATTGAAGAAGTTGACGAGTGTCATATGCTGGTATCTTAAGCTAGGAACATATTGGTAGTTGTACCAGAGCCTTTCGAGATGGCGAGAGTCAAGCATTATAAACTAGGAAAATTCTAACGTTGCGACTCAGAGGGAGGTGGACTTGGCAGCGTTCGAAAATGCGCTGTGATTCCAAAGTCGTTAGCCGATTCTACTGTGGGAAGTCAGCAGGGTTCAGAGATCAAGGATCAAGGAGGGAGGCAATGTCTGATGGCGGGCATGCGGAGGAGGTTGGTACCAAAAATGGCGCTTCCAGGTAGATGTCTTTTCGACGTGTTGGGTTTGGGGAGATGGTTGGGAGGTTAGGGCAGGGTGAGTTGTGACTGGAGAGGTCAATGGTGTCTACAGATTGGTAGGATTCTGGAAGAAGTTGTTGTTGTTGTTGTTGTTGTTGTTTGATATGCGTACAATTTCATTTAGCTCGTGAAGACCAATGTCCCTCATAGACGTAGAGTCCATACAAACTACCCAACCTAGAGAAGGAGTCATCAGTTCTGACCCCATAGCTGAGTGTGAAAAGACCATTCCGCATACCTGTACCGAACGATGGACTGTGCGTACACTGAACCACTCCCAAAAGCCAGGATGTGTCACATATGGTGTCAAGGTATAAACTAGGAGTACAGGTGATCAACCTTTCTTTGCAAGCACTGCGCAGACCGAATAACAAAAGTATTAAGACAAAAGTGGAAAATTAACCATGCTCAAGCTCTCCATGGTTTGGTGTGCAATGTGACAAATACCATCCACCCAATATAGCGCTGTCATGAATAAAAGACCAAGAGAAGCGACAACAATTGTCGCTGACTTCCAAGCCTCAAAAGCCAACAATGTAAACCAAGCAAGCAAGGAGAGGGTTGACGAACATGCGCAGGCGACGGGGACATGCATAACAATCGAGAATAAAATGTAGCATCCGTGCCGATCTGCGGCATGGGCCTGGCAGGAAATATTCCATGGGATGTGCTAGGATTTAGAGTAATGGACGTACCTTGAATGTGATGGCATTGACAGAATGGAATCTCCACAAAAACCAGGTGTTGGAAGAGATACCAACCACTACTAAAATAGCCGATAAACCAATAGTGTGCTGTGCCCAAGTGTGTTGCTTGATGGCAATTGAGTCCCTTGAAATGCTTAAAAGACCAGGGAATGTCATACTACATTATGCACTGTACAGTGCTTATTTGTGCTGAATGGAAAATGAGACTCACAATGCTAGGCCAGCAAGCTATAACAAGGCCAGTCAATATAAAATTCATTGTAATGTAATTTGATTGCCGTTGATGCACCATTTTCCAACACTTTATCCACTCCTCTCGTATGTGAGAAATGACGCTTTTCAGAGCACTGTCATCTTCAACATCCGACGGCGCAGTTGTCAACTCCCCATAGAACGTAAATTATAGCAACAGCCTTTCAAATCGCGAGAACTGGAAGGCGGCATCCGTGGAAGGTGATGTTGAGGCAGAGGACATCATGGCATTAAGAGATGACGAGGAGCTATGGCAAGTCGTTTGTGCTAGGAGCAGTCTAAACGGCGGATGCAAGATGCGCCAACGATGGTCAGAGGTCACAATTGTCACGTGGCCAATACTCATAGCATTCACTAAATCAACGTCCTGTACGAGTGCGTCACACGAGTGTATAATCTCCATGGATGCAGGGAATCCATGATTTGAAGAGTGAGCCACCTGTGAGGATGACTGCTACTATTGCCGAAGCCTGGACTGGCCTTGAACATCTTCATTCGCTTGCTAAGATTCTCGTAGATGCTTGGTGGTGGCCACGTCCGCCGTTGTTCCGTCGAGGCAACACTTTGTCCAAGAGTCGAGAAGAGGAAACACTCAATCTTGCAAGGTCCCTGGACTTATGGAGGTTTTGACGAGTACTGCAAGTTGCCAAACAAAGCTCGGATAGTTGAGAAGCTTTCCATTGCCTCAATGTCGTCATACACTTTTGGCAGTGAATGGATGGTCAGGGCGCAGCGAGGACTCTTGGAACGGCAAAGCTTGGAGGAGAGTGCTCTCATTGCAGATGGTGAGGACCTGTTGGGTTCATGTGAGTCTGGCACCCTATTTTTTCAAGTTTCTCCTGATGATTCTTCTAGTCCACTTTGTGCCTGTTTTTCGCGCCCAGGTTTTGTGACCCGCTCACGATCCAGTACATGCACTACCTCGAGTTCCGGCGGTGATACACCTCCTTTGTCATCATCTGACGGCTGCTTCTCGATGTCAGATGGTTCTCAGTCCAGCATTGATCTTTCCCAGCTGAATATTATGCTGTCGAATTCAATGCATCCTATAACTGCCATTGCTCGTAGCAGGGCTCGTGCTCATGCACGTGGCTGTGGTCACCGCCGGCATATATCTCAGGCTCGTGCTTCTAGGTCCTCCGTCTGTGAGACTATCGAGGAAGAAATGTCTGTCACCTCTTCGCCCGCTCAATCATGGGTGTATTGAGAATGCCTTCTCCGGTAATGTCAATCTTCTCATCCCAGTAGCGATAGGTGCATGGAGAACGTATGATGGACGACACTTGGGCTACACTCTATGGAGGAATACATCTACATTGATCCTCCAGCATTGACCACAATATTGAGATACCGATACAGGGTGATTCGAATGATAAAGGAAAGGATACCAACGCTTGGAGGAAGGTCGACTTGGCAGATTTCGAAAACGCACATGGCCAGGAGACAACTCAACCTTGAGACTCGGAGGAAGGTTGACTTTGCAGCGCTCAAACATGCGCACAGCTAGGAGACGGAAGGAGGCTGGACTTTGAGGGAGATTCACTTGGCAGCATATGAAAACGCGCTGTCATTCTGTGCTCATTGGCAAATTGTTCCGTGAATTGAACCTAGAAGTTTGGGAGTTGGCAGCATTCAAAAACGCACTCAGCTAGGGGATGGCTGGGGGGCATAAAGTTGGAATCGCCCACAATTTTGATGAGATTTCTGAAAATTTCCTGGGATTTCTGTGTTCCCTGGTTCCAGTACCAGTCTCCTAAGGAGAACAAATTTTGATTTGGATATGGGTAGTATGCCTGGTCACTTGGAGGAGAATCATTGAGACGACCAGCTGAGTGAGAGCGGTCCGTGATTGCCTCACAGAGATCTTCAAGTGTTACATGATCTTCAGGATTGTGCGATGGGCACTCTGTTCCATAATATCTCCTGCAGAGCCCAAATATATTTTGCGGCATTCTAAAATGTCAAAGTATACCCTAACTGAGAGATGTAGATATGTCTGCGGAATTATGTGAGGCTGCCAAGGCCGGATCTTCATAGTCACGGCATTTCACTGAGGGACAAGCTTCACACCTTTGACGCCTCTGTGCTATAGGCAGGCCTAACTCAGAGTAACGGATAAGCTCTGGATCCTTCTGATATACAAAGACTTTGGGCATATCGATCCTGACGGCTTCGACATTGCAACTGAGGGGAAAGTCGACTTGGCAGCGTTCAGAAACGCGCACAGTTGGAGGATGATTTTAAGGTTGTAACTAAGAGGGAAGTCGGCTTGGTAGTGTTCGAAAACACGCTGTGATTCCGAGTTCATTGATCACTTGTACTGTGGATCAAACTTGGAAGTTTGGAAGTTGGCAGCGTTCAAAAATGCGCACAGCTAGGGGTTGGCTGGGGGTTGGCAGCGTTCGGAAGCGCACGTTGAGTGTCTCTCAAGTTCGGTGTTTAACTGACTATGGCAATCTGGAACATTGAGCTTCAAATTCAAGTATCCATAGCAACTAGTAAAGACCGTTAGTGGTAGAGTGGAAACAAACAGATGAAGAGGATCCTACCTGGATGCCATGATTTGACCAGCAACAGTTCAAAGTGGTCTCCCACATTAGCTTGTCCCATTTAACACACTCTTTAGGCCGACTGCATCTCCTCTTAGTTGGCTGCATAATGCCACAGGAACGCGCCACGAGGTAATGATTGGAAAACTCGAGTAGAGAGTAGATCCACTGTGTATATGCCAACATGAAACCTTGAGATGGCGGCATTCACAACGGTGGAACTTTGTGTTGAGGTCACAGCGTCTTAAATGCGCAGATTCCACGAGCTGGAGTAGGAGGAAATTGATGATCCCATACTTGGAGGAGTTAAAAACGAGGGTTAAGCCCGAGAGTTTCCTGGTCTGGCAGGGGTGAGTCAAGTGATAAACCAGCAGAGAAAAAGATCTTCTCACACCACGACCATTGTGACAGTTCAAGTCAGACATTCATCTTGTTCGATATTTGACAAGCCGGATTCTCAATGGCTTTGACATGAAGGCATCCTCTGTACACACCTGCGGAGACACATCTCCTGTGGTTTTCGGGGAATAACCTACGTGTCCTACATGAGAGGTTCAATTGAACGAAGCAGAATTTGACGTGACTCGAAGCACAATGTGACAAAGTGCGATTCTTGTCACAGTGCGTGATTGAATGGGACAACTTTTTTATATCTCGTTTTGGGCACTGCTGCTGAGCACCACACAATGTTCAAAAAGTTGTAGTAAACTCAAGCTTTGACTCTGTAGATATCGCAAGTTGGGCCTTGGTAACAGGTTAGCAGCCTGAAGAGTGGCCATGTACAAAAACTTAACAGACAACTTGGAATACTCACAAACCGTCTCATCAACGAAATAAATCCAAAAAAAAGGTAGTCAAGTACAGATGTAAAATGATAACAAGGAGGGTACATTCGTAGGACTAGACACCATTGCTTTACGGTTCGCAGTAATAAAAAAAAGGACATCGCATATGGACTGTTGTCAAACATAAGGCTTGAGGCGGGAATGCTGTTAAGTAGAGGTATTAGAGTAGGTTGACAAAGTGAGAGCCGGAGTACAAACATGCACATTAAGCAATACTAAAGAGAACGTAGTAGAAAATGATAAGCACTAATGACTGTAAATATGCCATTAGGGATGTCTGGGTAAAACAATGGTGATGATACTCACAACAATGCGCATGGTGGAGGGAGCAGCAGAAGAAAGTGAGCATCTTGTGGCTCAAGGAATGGTGAGGGATCAATGCCTTGCATTCTGACAGCATCGACGAATAGGTTGAGGTCATTTGTCGCCAGCTCCAACCGGTTCACTGCACGATCTAGTCCACCTTTCCAATACTCAACATCAGCTTCAACTACCTGCTTTGCTTCGCTGGCAAGAATGAGGAGCAACGCAGCCTGGCGGCGGATTTCCAAAGACACCTAAAAACGGGTAAAACTGAATTCTTATGGTGTGAGTACTATTCTTACAGGATGTGGATTACCCAACATGGAGGGCAGATTTTTGGACATACGTAAACTGAATTTAAATACGAAAACCATGAATTTATATGGGCTTGTAATGGGTATTTGAAGTCCGAAATATTTATTACAAATTAATGTGCTTACAGGAAAACATTATTATGGCGCTTAAGCTTGCTTCTAGTGGTTACATCATTATGGGCACTCTAAGGGGTGAAGACAAACTGCTAGTTTGCATTTGGTTTGGGTTCCGTCCAACATATTGATACATACGTAAAGGGGTCACACAATTCGCCTCTCTGAAAAATACATAAAAGCCAAGCAAAATATTCAATACCTGTTGCTTCATCTCATCGCGAATGGATCGATGAGGCACAACCCACAACCACCCCCCTGGTGAGTAAAGCCTCGCAATCTTCCCAGTAGTTGACTCACACAAATCCAGCGCCTCCCGTTATTAATTTCTCATCTATCTGATAATTCTAATTTTGGCTACAGATCCATCAACGGGCCCAGACTCCGATGCAGCTGCAGGTGCCGTCGCAGCAACCACTGCCCTTCCAGCTTGGGCCTGGGGACCCCCTATGGGATGAGTTATTTGGGGCTAGCCCCCTAGGTGCGCTGTTATTGAATTTGTATAGTTTTCTCTCAACCCTTTGGAAAATAGGTCAGCCAAGCCGTGGGACTGTGGATGACAACAACTTTGTTGTGGATGACTTGTGCGGTGGCGCGCAAGCCCTCAATATCAGTCACCATGATTTGTCTCGTTTTATTAGTAATGCAAACTATGCTCGGGCAGTGGAGGACGAGGCAGATGAAGAATCATGGGATGTGGTGGGGTAAGTTTACTGGATTTTAGTTTTATTATAAGTCTAATGTTTCTAGATGCATGTCGATGTGATGCCCGTCCTGCCACAAACACATCAATATCTTGGCGAGGGGAGAGGCTGAGTGGCGCCGGGAGAGACGGTGACGTCATCGCTATCAACCTTTCCCAACGTGTCACCCGGGCCCATACTGGCGCCCGAGTGATGGGCCTGGGCCTGGGCCCGGGCCCTCTGGGGGTATGGGAGGGGGCATGGGCATTGCTACTTTCTAGCCAGCATACTTACTACGCACATCATAATACATTTGGACTGCTCGAATCATGTGGAATTTTGCTTCGTTCAATTGAACCTCTCATGTAGGACACGTAGGTTATTTCCTGAAAACCACAGGAGATGTGTCTCCGCAGGCATTAAGTTTTTGTACATGGCCACTCTTCAGGCTGCTAACCTGTTACCAAGGCCCAACTTGCAATATCTACAGAGTCGAAGCTTGAGTTTACTACAACTTTTTGAACATTGTGTGGTGCTCAGCAGCAGTGCCCAAAACGAGATAAAAAAAAGTTGTCCCATTCAATCACGCACTGTGACAAGAATCGCACTTTGTCACGTTATGCTTTGAGTCACGTCGAATTCTGCTTCGTTCAATTGAACCTCTCATGTAGGACACGTAGGTTATTCCCCGAAAACCACAGGAGATGTGTCTCCGCAGGTGTGTACAGAGGATGCCTTCATGTCAAAGCCATTGAGAATCCAGCTTGTCAAATATCGAACAAGATGAATGTCTGACTTGTACTGTCACAACGGTCGTGGTGTGAGAAGATCTTTTTCTCTGCTGGTTTATCACTTGACTCACCCCTGCCAGACCAGGAAACTCTCGGGCTTAACCCTCATTTTTAACTCCTCCGAGTATGGGATCATCAATTTCCTCCTACTCCAGCTCGTGGAATCTGTGCATTTAAGACGCTGTGACCTCAACACAAAGTTCCACCGTTGTGAATGCCGCCATCTCAAGGTTTCATGTTGGCATATACACAGTGGATCTACTCTCTACTCGAGTTTTCCAATCATTACCTCGTGGCGCGTTCCTGTGGCATTATGCAGCCAACTAAGAGGAGATGCAGTCGGCCTAAAGAGTGTGTTAAATGGGATAAGCTAATGTGGGAGACCACTTTGAACTGTTGCTGGTCAAATCATGGCATCCAGGTAGGATCCTCTTCATCTGTTTGTTTCCACTCTACCACTAACGGTCTTTACTAGTTGCTATGGATACTTGAATTTGAAGCTCAATGTTCCAGATTGCCATAGTCAGTTAAACACCGAACTTGAGAGACACTCAACGTGCGCTTCCGAACGCTGCCAACCCCCAGCCAACCCCTAGCTGTGCGCATTTTTGAACGCTGCCAACTTCCAAACTTCCAAGTTTGATCCACAGTACAAGTGATCAATGAACTCGGAATCACAGCGTGTTTTCGAACACTACCAAGCCGACTTCCCTCTTAGTTACAACCTTAAAATCATCCTCCAACTGTGCGCGTTTCTGAACGCTGCCAAGTCGACTTTCCCCTCAGTTGCAATGTCGAAGCCGTCAGGATCGATATGCCCAAAGTCTTTGTATATCAGAAGGATCCAGAGCTTATCCGTTACTCTGAGTTAGGCCTGCCTATAGCACAGAGGCGTCAAAGGTGTGAAGCTTGTCCCTCAGTGAAATGCCGTGACTATGAAGATCCGGCCTTGGCAGCCTTACATAATTCCGCAGACATATCTACATCTCTCAGTTAGGGTATACTTTGACATTTTAGAATGCCGCAAAATATATTTGGGCTCTGCAGGAGATATTATGGAACAGAGTGCCCATCGCACAATCCTGAAGATCATGTAACACTTGAAGATCTCTGTGAGGCAATCACGGACCGCTCTCACTCAGCTGGTCGTCTCAATGATTCTCCTCCAAGTGACCAGGCATACTACCCATATCCAAATCAAAATTTGTTCTCCTTAGGAGACTGGTACTGGAACCAGGGAACACAGAAATCCCAGGAAATTTTCAGAAATCTCATCAAAATTGTGGGCGATTCCAACTTTATGCCCCCCAGCCATCCCCTAGCTGAGCGCGTTTTCGAACACTGCCAAGTGGACCTCCCTCTGTCCCTCCATCTCCTAGCTGCGTGCATTTTCGAACGTTGTGAAGTTGACCTCCCTCCAAGTCGCAACCTTAAAGTCATCTCCCAGCCGCGCGCGTTTCCGACCGCTGCCAACTCCTTAACCACTGTATGACATTGGTCAACTTCTTCAATGAACGCCAGACGCATCGTCTACCAAACTGTGCATAGCATATGCATGACGCCTCCAGCTCCAGCTTGGAGAACGCCAGCATTGTGCCATGGGCGGATCCGCAATAATACTCAACACCGCACGGGGCCGAACCAAACCGAGCATTCACCCGAAATCCTTACAGCTACCTAGGTGGTAATGGATCCCAGCGCGTTATGAACGCCGCCATCACGGACGCCTTCCTCACACCCCATCCTCTGCCCTTAGTCAACTTGCGCGCGTCTTCCTAGGCGTTGCCAATACAACACTATCACGGCCTGACCTTCGGGCCCGGCGTGGAATGTGTTGAGAATACCTTTATCAGTGAATCACCCCCGTTCTGGATTATCAACATCTACTTTTTCTACCCGAAAGATTGCATAAATATTTAACTCTTTAATCAACAACTCGTTCAAGACGGGCATAGAATCTGGCCATTGGGGGGCCATTGTTATTATTCGAACACCAAGCCCTAATCAAACCTTGGTCAGTTTTTAGTTTGTCAAATCATCCCTTCCTGTCTTGAATCTCCGTTTCCATTCAGTCATGGCAACAATGATCATAGGAAGCAAGAACTCCTCTGTCCTCGCTTTCTCTCCCACCTGGAACAACTCTGTCTCCCTTCATCCCTATGGCCAACCTCGGTATTTGACCCCAGAACGTACGAACCGGAGACATAGTAGGCAACGCGCGACGGACTGAAATGTGCTTCCTCCCTGGCACTGGTCACTTGTGAGCTTTCTTTCAGTCACTTGTTTAGCTTAGATTAAGCAATTAATTTAATTAATAATCATACTTAATTTTGTGCACGTATGATTTACGTACTAGTACCTTTGCCTTCCTTTGTCTTTCACATTAGCCTTTTCCGATTCTACCACCTACATGGACAGAAAAAACATGCGCGGGTCTCCTCCCGCTGCCAACAAATTCCCCCTCACCATCCCTGTTGAGCCTTCCTCGAAGATGCATGGGATTACTACCGCTGCCACTTGTTTCCCAGCTCGCAGAAGAATCAACACCTCGATGATGATGGAGGATCAACCGACCGAACTGTTGTGCCGCATCCACGAGAACGACATGCATAGATTCGATGAGCTTCGGGTGCCTAGTCTAAACAGTTACAACATAATGCCGAGTGTGCTGAGTGGCCTGGAGACGCGCCTTCCAAAAATCACTCATTATGAGGGTAGGTTAGTAAGCATGGGAAGCCGCACTTGGGAACTGTGGTCCCCAAACTCAGCGCATTGCCCCTTTTATCCAGGGCTGCCTAAATTGCAGTATCGTCCTGACTCCCTCTTCCTTTGAACGCATCAACGGTGTGATGGGCATCTGGGTCGATTTGATCATATGGTGTCTCCACAACTATTCGGGCTCCCGTGGTGGACATTAATCAAGCGTAGACTCCCAGATTACGCTTCCACCGATCAATACCCTGAATTTGATTTCATCCACGCGCAATGGTTGAACGACCCATTCCCAGCCATTCACACCGGATCGCTGGACCCACACTTCATCTCGAGCATGAACCGTAGGAACAAATGGTTAGATGGAGAGATGAGGAAAGGAGCAGGCATGAAAGACATGCGTCCCAAGTTCTGGGCACAGCGCCCTTTGAAACCCTCAGCTGGCGATGTCGCGCAGCTTGGGACTCTCCACCGGTACGGGGATGCGGTGGATTCTGTCACGTCGATGCAGAGGCTACTGAAGGAGAAGGCATCGTGGATAGAGTGGGCGAAGAGGCATTTGAAAGATAGATCCTGGAATAAGGATAGCATTCTGGCTACAGATATCCCTAACGCAGACGACATGTTCATGGGCGCTTGGGTGAACACTCTCGACGCGACCCGCATACTATGGATGATCAAGGAGAGAATTCCAATATTCATCATACATGCTCTCACCCCCTACGAACAAATGGCCCCCGACGTCTGCGCCCTCGTCCCGTTCCAAGGATTCATTTTGGGCTCAGAAGCTGAAGACTTGATGGTTAGCAGGAACAGCTACGATTTTGTTGCTTCCAAACATGGTCAACTGCACAATAATTTCATCATGGAGCAACACATCAACAGGGATCAGAACAGAGAGTGTGTGCAAGAGTTTGCTGTCAATTGGTCATTTTCCCGCACCCAAGGATGGACAGGTGACATGGAGAAACTCACAGAAGAAATACCTCTCTCTCCCCCAAACAGTGACTTGTCAGATCTCGAGTCAAAGAATGATGCCCCTAGCAGCTCAGCAACCTCTTCAGATAGGTCGATACACAATCTTCCTGCTGCTGTCCAGGAGGTCATAGACGTTAAGCGAATCGCTTGGATAGTTCCCCCCAAGGTTCTAGGAGTCGGGCCCAGAACATGGACCAAGTGGGAGGAGAGTGCTGATGATGATGGACAAACTTGTATGAGGAGATTAGGGAAAAAAGCAGAGCAGACGTCCTGGGTGATGTATGACCGGGAACTTCGACAAAGCCTTTCCTTCAAAGCCATAGTCTCCCCTCCTCCTGGAGCGCTGCAGGTGGACATCTTCGGTATACCTGGCCCTAACATCCCATTCGAGCAACATTGTCAGGTAGGGTGGAAGGAGGTCCCGCGGTCGTGCTGGCTGTACTACAGCCAGACGCCACACCCGAGCCATGTCAACCTGGAGATGACTCGTCCTGCCCTGCAATCATTGGCTTACACTGACGGAGCTTTTTAGTTAGCTCCCAACAATGAAGTTGAGCAGGCCAACCTTAATGACAGTTCTATTCCCGAGCATCAAATGGTTGAGCCTGTACCTGGGACATCGCTCGACGACGAGATCTCTCCAGGCAGTTGCAGATGCATAAATAATGAGGGCATGACCATTAATCTGTCCAACAAGCCTGCGCCCACCCCTGCACCAGAGAATCTCACAGAAAATGCTAAAGAAATAGGACCCTCTCATTTGCAATCTGCCCCCATGGAGCGAAGGGATACCGGACCACTGGACATGATTATTGATCTGGATGACGAGCCCGTGCGCAAGCCTGTACTGGCAAATCTCACGGAAGATGCTAAAGAAAGGGGACCCCCTTGTTTGCAATCTGCTCACATGGAGCGAAGGAATGCCAGGCCACTGGACATGATCATTGATCTCGGTGAGGACCCTGCGCCCACTCCTACAATGGAGAATCTCACGGAAAATGCTAAAGAAATGGAACCCTCTCGTTTTCAATCTGCCCCCACGAAGCGAAGGGATGCCGGACCACCGGACATGATCATCGATCTAGACGATGAGCCTGCACCTAAGCCTGTACCAGCAAATCCCATGAAAGATGCTGAAGAAAGGGGACCTCCTCATTTGCAATCCCCCCCCCTGGAGCAAAGGGATGCCGGACAACCAGACATGATTATTGATCTGGACGATGATCCTGCGCCTGAGCCTGTACCAGCAAATCCCATGAAAGATGCTGAAGAAAGGGGACCTCCTCATTTGCAATCCCCCCCCCTGGAGCAAAGGGATGCTGGACAACCAGACATGATCATTGATCTGGACGATGATCCTGCGCCCAAGCCTGTACCAATGAATTTCATGGAAGATGCTGAAGAAGGGGGACCCTTTTGTTTGCAATCTGCCCACATGGAACAAAGGGGCACCGGACCACTGGGAATGCTCAAACTCCCCAAGGGAAATTTCGTATCAGTTTATCTGAAGCTTCCTGATTTACCCCTTAGCATCTCCTAGGACGACCTCATGGCAAGTCTAAGCACCGTGGGGCCGCTCATGGATCATCCAGTCATAGACTGTGTTGTACAAACAGTCAAGAATGGTCATAAGACGTTCTGGCTACAGATGCACTCCATGTCTGACGCCTTGAAAGCGAGAGGGTTCCTACACTTCCGGTGCACGACAGACAGCATCCTCATTCAGTGCCAGTTCGAAACGGAAGTCTCCTTCAAAGAAGCCTGCCACATAGCCTCTCAGACATGGAGGAGGGCAGACCTGAATTTCGGACCATGTACCTGTCGACGCTCAGAGTTGCCGGTGCGACAGCGCGGCAGACTTGACGAGCGGGACCGTTGTTACTCTCCCCACCGTAGGTCCCAATCCAGAAATCAGGGTCGTTGTCAAGACTCCATCATGCGAGGAAGATCGCGGCATCAACGCCTCTCTCCTTTGCCCTCCTTGCCTCCCCGATCACTCCAATCCCCCTTCTGCACGCATCGCAGATCTTCTCCATTCCAAGGTCCTCACAAACATCAACCCCTGAACAACTCGTCTCCCCACGTCCACAGCGTGGAGTCATCGCGGATCAAACACACTGGAGTCAAAAAGTTGCAACCACCTTCAACGGATCGAATTGCACGAGGACATCGTCTAGCCTCTCACTTCACGGAGCGGAACAGTCTAGCAGCCCGCTTGGGAGTGCCCTTCAAACAGCGGTTGACAGACCAATCCAGTTCTCAATATTGAGGTAAACAAGCTGGTCAGAAGAACAGGAAGGATGGCATTCTCCCTGGCCCAGCCTTCCGTCCCAAGCTATTCCGTCCATAAATGAGTTGAGCACTTTATATCTTACATTCAAGGTTCAAGGGTATTTTGTAATCAAAAGCTTACTACATAATACATCATGAAATAGTTACATAACTCTGGCATTTGTATTTATGCCGTTGCTCACACTAGATGAGTTAATTGACAAATAGTGGATGATGAAACCAAACCCCGATGATTCAACCAGGCGGCATACCAGGTTTCATGTTGAGTTCTTTCAATCCTTTGGAAGCTGTTGCCTTCCTTCAACGCTTCACGGATTTTACATGGTACGTACATCATTGTGACAAGTATAGATACTTACCAGCTGATCATGGTTTTCTTACTAGACTCCGCCTTGGAGGGTGTGGCCCTCATCCAAACAGGTAGTTGCAAAGATTTTAGAGCCAAAGTGAAGAAGCGTCAGGTAAACATGTCTGATATGGAGCTCCCTCCCCTATGCCCTACCTGTGACCGATCACGAAGAGTCAGTACGGGAGATATCTGCGCCTTTAAAAGTGAGGATCTGCATTTTAAATTTCTATGGAGTGTACTTCAATTCAATTCGTTCAGACCTTCAATGTTTATCTGTCAAGGGCCACGTTGTCTTCGGACACTTTGCAGAAACTCCGGAGCCGATCTATGAGATTCTTTTCATGATGTCAAACTCCAAGCTGGTTACATATGGCACACGGATGGCCTTGATGGTAATTCTTCAACTCTATGCCATGTCCAACGGCTTGCTGCTACTCACCATAACAATGTACAGTACGGCATTGCACCCGCTCTCCTACCAGTATTACAGGGTGAACTCCAGCACATCCTCAAGCATGTGGGCAGGATACTCCATCGAAAATATGATGTAACTGTCAGAGAGGTTTGCGGTATGTCTTTGTTGTGCTCTGCTGCTTTAGGCTTACATGTGCTGTACAGATAGGTGCAGAATGGGCCTCTTTGGGGCTAGCTGGTTATGTTCATCATGTGGGAAGGACCTCTGTCCACAATGCTACAGGGAACTTTCTGAAATAGAGGTAGCACTGTCCTAGCCTCGACTGATCTTGGGCTTACAGCAACCTTTTCAGTCTAACAATTCACGACCGTCTCTAGTGTCGTGCCAGTCCGACATGCAGCACAAAGCAGGCTCCTTTATGCCTTGCTCATGATACTGCAAAGTGGAAGTTCAACATGCCATTGATCAGATGGAAAAATTACTGCAATTGGCAGTGCCCCTGATCCTCCCTACACAGTCCTTTTTCTTCAAGCAAGATTTTATTGCAACCTCTGAAGCTAAATCGTCCATCCTCCAAATTCCCGGGTACCAGCTGAAAATTACAGAATTTTGTGTTTTTCTCGCCAAGCGAATTCCCCTAGTAATCACAGATCTCAGTAGTAATTTTCAACTGCCATGGTCTCCTGCTCAGCTTATTAGCGATTACGGAGAGGATATGTGTACCTTGGAGGACTGCGAGGTGAAAGAAAAGCCACTGAAGAAGTGTTTGAAAGTGTTCCTTGCACGTTTTATGAGTTCAGAGTCCAACTTAGCACACAAAAGTAGAGATTGTCTCCCTCCTACTATCTGGAAAATAAAGGTATACATGTGGTTCTGCTATTGTGTATTCGCACTGATCTATTTTCCGCAGGACTGGCCACCTAAAGCTAAACTCGCCGAGTCCTATCCTAAGCTTTATCAAGATTTCTCCCAAGCTTTACCAGTCGCTGAATACACACGTAGGGATGGATACTATAATTTAGCAGCTCACTTCCCAGTGAATTCTGCAGTTCAGCCTGATCTTGGTATGTTTCAGATTTTCGGGATTCACTATTATAACACATTGCAAACATCTTACAGGGCCAAAGGTTTACCTAGCTTTAGCTTCCAAACAGATAGATGGTTACTCTGGGTCTACATGCCTGCATTGTGATCTGTGTGACGCACTCAACCTAATGCCTTATTGTGCACCATCGAACGGAACCGCCCTCTGGCATATCTTCAAGTTCTCTGACGTTGAGAAAATCAGGACTTACATCTGCCAGACTTTCAACCATACCCACCCAGATGATCCTATTCACAGTCAGTTATATTATCTCGGACCAAGCAAACTCGCCGAGCTTGAGGCATTATACGGTGTGGTACCATATACCATCCATCAAGCAGTGGGAGAGGCTGTCTTCATTCCTGCTGGCTGCCCGCACCAGGTTTGTCATAAAGTCGCCACCGACTTCTTGTCTACTGATGCGTTAATGGTTTGTAAAACCCTTGCAGGTGAATTTCGACAGCTTAACCTATAATATGCTTGGAAGGAGGATGTCTTGCAACTTAATGCACAGCTGTGGTATGCATGGATATTGCTGCAGCGTCCACTAGAAGACAATCACTCAGAGTTCTGAGTCTGTGCTGTAGAAGAGGGTCATGTCCGACATCCTATGCAGGAGGGAGCCAATGCAAGTCTTATTTCAGAGGTAAAGGTAAAAAAACGGAAACATAGGGAAGATAGTGAGGCGGAATGGAATCCCAAGCGACGGTTCAAATGTTGGCATTGCAATGACAAGAAGAGGTCATTCTTTGAGCATGGTTTCAGAGGCCATTTGTGAGCTACTCCCATCCCTGGCGGTTCTGACGGGTTGATACTGGGTCCCCAGACAATCAAAACACATGGTGGATATTACAGGCGAAGACTTCCACATTGAACAACATGTTCTATTTTAATGCTGGCTTATGATGGAGTTAGGACTACCCTTGATAAATATTCTTGCATACCATCTACAGCTTATATTCACTGAACAACTGGAACTGGAAAACAAGATATAAAAAAGTTGTCCCATTCAATCATGCACTGTGACAAGAATCGCACTTTGTCACGTTGTGCTTCGAGTCACGTCGAATTCTGCTTTGTTCAATTGAACCTCTCATGTAGGACACATAGGTTATTTCCCGAAAACCACAGGAGATGTGTCTCCGCAGGTGTGTACAGAGGATGCCTTCATGTCAAAGCCATTGAGAATCTGGCTTGTCAAATATCAAACAAGATGAATGTCTGACTTGTACTGTCACAACGGTTGTGGTGTGAGAAGATCTTTTTCTCTGCTGGTTTATCACTTGACTCACCCCTGCCAGACCAGGAAACTCTCGGGCTTAACCCTCATTTTTAACTCATCTGAGTATGGGATCATCAATTTCCTCCTACTCCAGCTCATGGAATCTGCGCGTTTATGCGCGTTTAAGATGCTGCGACCTCAACACAAAGTTCCACCGTTGTGAACGCCGCCATCTTGAGGTTTCATGTTGGCATATACACAGTGGATCTACTCTCTACTTGATATCCAATCATTACCTCGTGGCGCGTTCCTGTGGCATTATGCAGCCAACTAAGAGATGCAGTCGGCCTAAAGAGTGTGTTAAATGGGATAAGCTAATGCGGGAGACCACTTTGAACTGTCGCTGGTCAAATCATGGCATCCAGGTAGGATCCTCTTCATCTGTTTGTTTCCACTCTACCACTAACGGTCTTTACTAGTTGCTATGGATACTTGAATTTGAAGCTCAATGTTCCAGATTGCCATAGTCAGTTAAACACCGAACTTGAGAGACACTCAACATGCACTTCCGAACGCTGCCAACCCCCAGCCAACCCCTAGCTGTGCGCATTTTTGAACGCTGCCAACTTCCAAACTTCCAAGTTTGATCCACAGTACAAGTGATCAATGAACTCGGAATCACAGCGCGTTTTCAAACACTACCAAGCCGACTTCCCTCTTAGTTGCAACCTTAAAGTTGTCCCCAGCTGTGCACGTTTTCGAATGCTGCCAACTCCCAAACCCCTAAGTTTGATCCACAGTACAATTGACCAACGAACTTGGAATCACAACGCGTTTTCGAACACTACTAAGCTGACTTCTCTCTCAGTTGCAACCTTAAAGTCCCCCAGCCGTGTGCGTTTCCAAATGCTGCCATCTCCTAAACTTCCGGTCCGATTCACAGTACAATTGACAAACAGTATTCTTAGAACTAGCTGGGAATGTGCAGCAGTTTCCACAGTCAATGATGGGGCAGACCCCCGCCCCCCTGTACTGGGCTCCGAGGGTAGCGTCCTCCCGGAGCCAATGGAATGCCCCACTACAAACCCCCTGGCACCCAGGCTACAGCCAAGTTTTCTCGCAATCTCCTTGCGTATGGTGCTTGGGGGTGACATAGAAACTGTTAGGACGTCACCAATACCCTAAGGCAAAGACGACGGCTCCCACAAACAAACAACAAGGTAAAGAGATAGTCTAGTAGTCTGAGGCAGTCGCACCAGTATTGGTGGATAACCCAAGAAAACACGACTAGTGTCTCTGGGCGATATATTCACTCTTTATATACTACAATACATGCGTTTCCCATGTGCATACCATGAGTCGTTTGTGGGCGCAGCACCATGCCTTCAGCGTGTGGTGCGCAGCTCCATGTGTCTACCATGAGGTCGATCGCCTACCTACCCTTAGCCATGTGTCCAATCATGCCTAATGCATGTCGTGCCTACTGATAATAAAAGTGTCTACACTACCAAACAAACCGATTAGATAAAAGATTAGATAAGATAACAAATATATATCGTTCATATTTCGTACTCTTGACAGAAACCACATGAGGCTAGGATAGCCTCCTGATCTCTGTGTGATATCATTTGTGTCACCTTACTTTGGCGTCGAGGGCTTGCTCTGTTACATTTACTTATCCTCCCTTGTGCCATGGAATCAACTACTCAATTTGCACGAATCGAACGCTTTGTCGCATCGTTCACACCATATGCCCAGTTGAGCAGGGCTTCGGACGAGGAATTCCCCCACTTGGCAAGATGTACATACAGACTCTTACTATACAGGGCTTCAAATCCAGCGCGTTTCCGAACGCTGCCAAGTCGACTCCCCCCTCAGCTGCAACATTCAAGCCAGCTCCCAGCCGTGCGCGTTTTCAAACGCTGCCAACTCGTAAACCCCTGGGTTCAATCCACGGTACAATTGGCCAATGAACTTGGAATCACAACGCGTTTTCAAACACTACCAAGCTGACTTCTCTCAGTTGCAACCTTAAAGTCGTCCCCCAGCCGTGTGCGTCTCCGAATGCTGCCATCTCCTAAACTTCCAGGTTCCACCCACAGCACAATCAACAAACCACACCATGCTTTCGAACACTGCCAACTCTTAATCTTCTAGGTTTGATCCACGGTACATCGGCCGATGACCTTGGAACCACAGCTCGCTGCCAAGGAGACTCCCCCTCAGTTGCAACCTTCAAGCCGTCTCCCAGCCGTGTGTGTTTTTGACAAATTCCCAGTTCAAGACCTCCATTCCAGGGCATGATGTTGTATGTCCCCCTCAACAACTTGCTCTGGTGACAAGTTGTTTATCCTTCAAGGCGCATGAGCCCTCGCAAGCTCGAGGTGTCCCTCTTGCTAAGCGGACCTGATCTTTATGCTCAAAGGATGCCAGAAGTCGTAAGGAAGGTGTTCAATAAGGAGCTAATCAAGCTAGCAGGGCTCACAGCTGCTGCGAGTGAGGCAAGCATGACAAGAAACTACCTTGAATAGATCACCTAGGTCTATCTCTCCCTTTTGTCATCTACATTGTACTTACATTTCACTGTGCAGATCCCCTGGGGCATGCATATGCCTGAAAACTTCTCCCTCCCGAATGCACAGCGCATCCCTGACGCAGACCACCATGACCTCACAGACGTGAAGGCGTGCATTCTCGAATTCCTCGCAGTCAACAAGGTGCGCAAGTCAGTGCAAAGCATGATCATTTGCCTTGTAGGCTCTCCTGAGGTCCACAAGACGAGCATCGGGCAATTCTATTGCGGGTGCTCTCGGGTGTTGATTATTCTGATTCTCTGTGGGCGAGCTGACAGATGTTACAGGAATCAAAGCACATAGATGGACTTACGTTGGGTAAGTTTCTGTAATGATGGCTCTGTTTACACATATTTACCACACGCACAATAACTGATGGATGGGACAACAACACATCATCATCGACCACCATCATCATCCAAATTGTAGTACTACATATTCTCTTACGCTGTTAATCCATATCTTGGGCTCGTTATATCTCGGTCGTCTCAGCTCTCTCGCCTAGTGATTTCTCGTGCGAGCTCTGCACGAGGTTACACTTTTTTTTTAACGTCGCTCTCAAAAGGATCAGCAAGCCTCGCATAGTGAGTAGTTTGCTTTTCCCCGGCTCTTCTCACACCCGTTGCCTGCTAGGCCATCGTGCCTACCGTCGTTCTGAAATCTGCTGCCCACCCTGCCGCTGACATGCCATCAAGCATTAAGTGTCCTTGACACAACTGCTGTTACCCCCGCCGCCAAAAATCTCGCTGTTTCCTCCTCGCTGTCCTCACTGACATCTGATACGAGTGCTGTCCACACTCCATCATCATCGAGTGGAGGAAGCAACACACATACACCCATGTCTGTTGACCCAGAAACATTGCTACGTTCTCGCACGCATACACCGACCTCTGTTTCTGGAGGCTCTGATACCAATTCCTCCTACAACTTCCCGCCACCCATACCACATCAAATGTCTTCGAATACCCCCGCTGAATGTGTCCACGCTGAACCCAAACGCATCCCGTTGCTCACTCCGGGCGAGGTATCGCCCATGGTGATGCGTCAATGGGAGATGGCTTGTGAGGATTTTTTTTCTGCAAATAAGAAGCTGGAGGTGGCAGACCAAGTATCCGCGGTCTTGCCTGGTCTAAAGGACATGCGTGCTAGAGATTGGGTTGCAACACACCACACTGATCTCATTATGCTTGCGTTCACTGACTTCATGAAATCTTGCATAAAGAATTCCTGGTGGAAGGCTGGGACGATGAACTTCACGCTCGTATATGCAACGCTCGCCTCAAAGCCTCCGACTCCTTTGCAAAGTGGGTGAATGATATCCACCACACGAACATCATTTTGCGTGGCACCGAATATCATTTCTCCGACAACGCCCTCCATTTCCAACTTGATAGCCTCCTTGACATCGATCTCCGTACCCATTGCAAGAACCGTAAGGTTAAAGATCTTGTAGAGGGTGCAGTGAATGCAATGGGTGAAAAGACTGCAGAGGCACGGCTTGCCAAGTGGATCGCAGAGGTTCGCAAGCTCACGGAGGAGCGTACCCATGATACAAAACATTACCTTGAGGCGAGCGAAGATTTCCAGTGTGCGCGTAAAAGACAGGCCCTTGCGAACAATGCCCGTACACTGAACACTATGTCATCTATGAAAAGCTACAGCACGACAAATGCAGGACCGGTGACCCGAACCAAACCCCCATGTCTCATGGATAACGAGCGGTCCCTGCTTCACAAACATCAAGGCTGCATGAAATGCTGCCGGGGATACCAGAACCATCGCACATCAGATTGCCCTTTTGACTTCCCGGACCCTCGCAACTACAAAGAGTTGACCGAGGAGATGCTCCTCAGTCAGAAACGTGGGAGTTCCACTGGTAACAAGACTGTTGGTGTCGTGACATCGATTTTGCGTGTTGAGGATGCTAATGATACAGAGTCTTCGCTTGTGGGGGCCGTGATGCCAAGTGCAGTCCTGGGTGCCGGTTCTGAGTCAGAGGAAGATGTGAGTGGCCCTCTGACTGTGCCACATTTGCAGTGGCCATGTTTGCTGATGGGTCCTGGTGTTGACGAACCGCTTATAGTGACCAGCATGCTCGACTGTGGAGCGCATGTCGTTCTCATTGATGCTGCGCTTGTTTCTCACTTGGGTCTCTGTCGTTTTCGCCTGCACAAACCTCTTCCGATCTCTGTGGCTCTCAACAACACCACGTGTTCCGATAGCCACCTGCATGAATATGTCAAAATCGCCGTTTGCACCAGACTCATCGTATATCTCACATGCCATTAAAGCAGTTGTGACTCCTAGCTTATGTGTTCCGCTCCTCTTGGGACTACCTTTCCTTTCCAAAAACCATATTGTTGCAGATTTTGTTGCACGTACTGCCATTGATAAACATTGCAACTATGACTTGTTAAACCCACCCGCGAGGATTAAAAATGAAAAATTGATTGAACCGTCCATGTCTGTTACGGAAGTAAAAAGTAATAAATGGAACATGCTGCGAGAACTAGTCTTAGTATGCAACAAACGTCTAAGAATGAGAAAGGGGGTCCCTGAAGTTGTTAAGCCTTTGAATGTAGCTGCAATGATAAGAGATCGCATAGAAGTACTGGCCCTACAGGAAAAGTTCGGGTCTCTGGAAAAGGCATTTTTATCAGAGTTCAAAGACGTGTTTGAACCTCTACCACATGTCGATAAACTTCCACACAATGTCACAGCATGGATTAAATTGAAAGATGTGGAGCAGACTATCAAAACACGTACTTACGCTTGCCCGCGTAAATTCTGCGAGGCGTGGCAAACCTTGATTCAACAACATCTGGACGCTGGCCGCATCCGCCCTTCCTCATCTCCCCATGCTTCTCCTGCATTCATTATCCCAAAAGCTGATGCTTCTGTCCTACCACGTTGGGTCGATGACTATCGACAACTGAACAAGAATACGGTCACCGACTCCCATCCCCTGCCTCGCATCGATGACATATTGAATGACTGCGCCAAAGGGAAGATTTGGGGCACTCTCGACATGACTAATAGTTTTTTTCAGACATGCATGCACCCCAGTGATATTGCGCTGACTGCGGTATCGACACCATTCGGACTGTTCGAGTGGACAGTGATGCCAATGGGATTGAGGAACACCCCGGCCATCCACCAACGTCGAGTCACATCTGCCCTGCGACCATATATTGGGAAGATCTGTCACATTTACCTTGATGATATTATCGTGTGGTCAAACACATTAGAGGAGCATTGTGAAAATGTGCGACTGATACTCAGCGCACTGCGTGGCTCACAATTATACTGCAACCCACGAAGGATGCTTTTATTCCTGACCGAAGTGGACTTCCTGGGTCATCACATCTTGGCACGGGGCATTGAGGCCGACACAAAGAAAACGGATTGCATCGTGAACTGGCCTCAACCTCGCAATGCAAAGGAGGTTCGACAGTTCTGTGGATTGGTATGTTACATTGCACACTTCCTGCCCCAGATCACAGAACATACTTGCGTCCTTACGGAGCTAACAACAAAGGAGTGCAACTCCAATTTTCCGCCGTGGAATGAGGCGCACAAGGGTGCGTTTGAGGCTATTAAAAAGGTTGTGATAGGAAGAGATTGTCTAACGACGATAGACTACAGTCTTATGCCAGACATGAAAGTCTTCGTAACTACTGACACCAGTGATTTTCAGTCGGGGGCAGTCCTCTCTTTCGGCAAAATGTGGGATACTGCACGGCCAGTGGCCTTCGACTCCATGACGTTCAAGGGTGCTGAACTGAACTATCTGGTACATGAGAAGGAGATGCTGGCTATCATCCGTGCCCTGGACAAATGGTGTTCGGATCTCATTGGTATACCTGTGTTGATTTACACTGATCATAAGACTCTTGAGAACTTTGATACTCAGAAGGACCTCAGCTGACGTCAAGCTAGATGGATGGAATTCATGTCCCAATATGATTGCAAGATCGTGTATATCAAGGGGGATGAAAATACCATAGTGGATGCACTGTCCTAGACAGCGTTCGACGTAGACTCGCTTGCGACAATCCCCTACCCGCTGGGACCAGAGCCAGTGGCTGTGGTTCTAAGTGGGGAGGACGATGCGCTGGCATGCGCACAGGCTCTAGCTGACCCTGCCACAAACCCTCTCTTGTATCCCATGGTTGCATTGACGTTGTCCATCACTGCGGATGCTGAACTAGTGTCCAGCATCCAGCAGAACTATGCAAATGATCCTTGGTGTAAAAGACTGCTAGATGCGGAATTTTTGCCACATGGGATCCACGAGTCTGGGGGCTTACTTTACATGGGGAACAGACTGATTGTTCCCCGAGTAGAGAACGTACGTGAATTACTATTCCACCTTGCTCACGATGTGTTAGGTCACTTCGGTTTTGCCAAAACTCATGGGTCTCTCCATGATTCCTTCTATTGGCCTAACATGCGCCGGGACTTGGAACAAGCATATATACCAGCTTGTGCAGACTGTCAGCAAAACAAGGGTAGCACACAAAAACCGATGGGCCCGCTACACCCACTGCCAATACTGGATCAACGTGGAGATTTGGTTGCGATGGACTTCATCGGTCCACTCCCGGAAGACGAGGGGTTCAACTGCATTGTCACGTTCATGGATCATCTTAACAGTGATGTGCAAGGTAATACCAACACGTACTAACATCTCTGCAGAGGACCTGGCCATAATATTCTTCAATGAATGGTACTGCGAAAATGGTCTTCCACTGGAGATTGTCTCTGACCGTGACAAACTTTTTGTGTCAAAATTCTGGCAAATGCTTCACAAGATGACAGGGGTTAAACTAAAGATGTCCACCGCGTACCACCCCGAGTCGGATGGTGTGAGCGAGCAGTCCAACAAAACAATAAATCAGTGCCTCAGGTATCATGTGGAGCGCAACCAGACTGGATGGTGCCGTGCCTTGCCAAGAGTACGTTTCGACATTATGAATACCATTAATGCTTCAACAGGTTTCTCGCCCTTCCAACTTCGCATGGGACGATCTACCGCCTCTCGTGATGAACAAAATTGACGGTATCACTGACATACAAGCAACAGCTGTGATCGAATGACTGGAGCTAGATATGTTGGAGGTGAAGGATAACATGCTTCGGGCTAAGATCTCACAGTCTCTGGCCGCGAACGAACACCGTACTGACGAGTTCCCTTTTGAAAAGGGTAATTGGGTAGTCCTGTCAACGCTACACAGGCAGCAAGATTACAAAGCTAAAGACAAGAAACAAGTGGCAAAGTTTATGCCACGGTACAATGGACCATATGTGGTCACGGACACCGCACCAGAGATCTCGACAGTCACTGTCGATATGCCTAATCACCTGAGCACCTTCCCCACCTTCCACACATCACAGGTTTGTCCCTTTGTCGAGAACAACAAAGAGCTTTTCCCAGGACGTGAACTGGATGAACCCCCTCCGATATTCAACGATGAAGAGGAAGAGTATTTTGTTGACAGAATATTGGATGAACGCAAGAAGGGTCATGGTGTTCAATACCTGGTACGTTGGTGCGGTTATGGGCCGGAGGAAGATCAATGGCTACCTGGACGTGAACTATCCGATTGTGAAGCCCTGGACATCTGGTTGGCGAAGCGCGAATTGGTTGCTAGTATGTAGGCTTTCAATTTCCTTCGCCGACCGGTAGCTTTTCCCCACCGGGGTTTTTAATGCACCCGCGTTCATGCCTTTTTTTTACTTATATTTCTGGTCGTCGAGAGGACATTTGTTTGAATTTTTATGGGGGGGGAGGGTGTAACAATGGCTCTGTTTACACATATTTACCATGTGCACAATAACTGATGGATGGGACAACAACACATCATCATCGACCACCATCATCATCCAAATTGTAGTACTACATATTCTCTTACGCTGTTAATCCATATCTTGGGCTCGTTATATCTTGGTCATCTCAGCTCTCTCGCCTAGTGATTTCTTGTACGAGCTCTGCATGAGGTTACAGTTTCGAGCTGTATAATCAGAGGGTATCCCATCATGGTGTGTTCTAAGTGCACTACCAGGAAAGTTCAGCCAGGCCCTGAAGAGCGTTGGGATGGAGAATCCTCTTGTTCACATAGATAAGGTAGATAAGACTGGGCGTGGTGACCCCGCTAGGTTACTAGAGATGTTGGACCCGGAACAAAACAGTAGCCTCATGGACCAGTAGTATGTTTTTATCCCTCACATACCTTCCAACATCCAATCACTCATTCCCGCGATAGCATGGATGTGTTACGAACTGATCTTGTAGGCGGGGTTACGACGGAGTTCCAACGGAGTTCCGTGGCGGCACTGGACTTGGCTTCAATCTAAAAGGGATTGCGCCCTTCTCTACGCCCAATGTCCAATTTACAAGGTGACGGTAATGAGAGCAGAGGTCCGGCGGAGTTCCGGAAGTTAAGAGAGAGCGAGGACTTAGAAGTGAGAGAGTTGTGGAGATAACAATACAATTATCAAACTGAAGTTACAAGTGATGTTATACTAAGTTTTATAGTAAGTAAGTAACCGGGGTAACTACGGCGGGATCAACGGAGTACCGAGTACGCAGTAAGTAAGATGATCCGCAATGATAGATATGTGATATAAACAAAACAGAAGTAATTTGAAATACAATTTGAAATAGTCTTTTTGATATGATGGCGGCTCCGTCGGTGATCCGCCGGAGATCCGTCGCAGGCTTGCATGGGATATGACAGGATGCTCCTGTCGATCTCTCTCGTGTTCCATTTGTCTGTACGGGTACGTTGCTGATTAAACGACAGTGAACCATGTTTTTGATGTTTAATTACAGCTAACAACATCGACACTATTCCTGCTCCCCTCCTGGACAGTTTGGAGGTCCTTGAAGTCAGTGGCTATGTTTCAGAAGAAAAGGGCATGTTTGCAGAACGGTACCTTGCGTCGCAGGCGAAGGATGCCTCTGGCTTGGGTGCCGCTGATGTGATGCTGGAACACGATGCTGTTGACGTTCTTATCAAGTACCACTGTCGGGAGGGTGGTGTGCGGTATCCGAAAAACATATCGACAAGGTGGGTGTCGTACGTCAACTAGGCTCACCAGGATATCTGAGTTGCAGTATTGTAGATCTATCGAAAAGCTGCCCTTAAAGTTGTGCAAGAGCTTAGGGAGGAGACGTTCCCTGAACCTCCTGCCACACCCCAATCATCCGATAAGCAACTAGAGTCGGAGGAGGCAACCAGCTAGTCGCCAGAGCCATTTCCTGAGGTATCTAGCCATGACCAGTCCTTCACCTTCACCGACCTCATCGTCGCCCCCAAGTGAGCCTTCCATGGCCCCAACATCACCAGCGGCAACAACCCTAACATCCAGTGAGGATAATCCCCAGAAAACCACGATGCAACAATGCAAGCCCCCCTCCCCATCCCGGAGTCTGCTCATGTTCGAATTACACCCAAGACGTTTAAAGCTTACATCGGTCTTCCTATCGGTATGTTGCTTGCTTTCTCAACAATTTTTTTTTTCGCACTAACACAACTCCTTGTTGCTGTACAGCTATGACAGGTGAAATTTCACTTGTGAGCCAGGTGTTGGCAGTAGGTGGGCTGAAGGAGAAGATCCTTCCTGCACATTAGGATCAAGACAATTGTCACCCCTGCTGCCAACCATGCAGATATCGAGGCAAATGTTCCAGAGAGTGTCAAGACAGGAATTAGATTTGTCTATGTCGAGACCGTAAACGAGATGCTAGAGGTGTTTCGCGGTGAACTGGTTGTGGAGTGCTGGAAGGATATGTTGCCATCATGATTGCTGATATTTTAATGAAGTGCGCAATTTTTGTCCTCTTTCTTGACTTCTATGTGGACCTTATTTTCCTCCATCCAGTAATTTTCCATTACACATCCACATAATAGAAGTGCTTGATCCTGTGCTGCATAGCAAACAGCATAATCCGTAATCCCCCTCTTTCAAGCTAACGGTGTCACAGCACGATACCGCTCTGTTGTCGGGATAGGTATCAACTTGAATGAGTATTAATATCTGTTTGCCCACATCAGGTGTGAATCCCAAAGGTTGTAGTTCGACATTGTCTACTCACTTAAGAAATGATTGTACTGTGTCAAACATTGCAATTGTCTATGTAGAAGTCCAAATAGTCAAAAAGATATATTGCGCTGCGTGTCCTGTCACTCGGCTGAGTTCAATTGAGTATAATTATTCAATTGTACCAAGCAGTTGTCACAATTATTCCAAAGATCAGATATCCAATTATATTTGTAGATCTAGGTCACATCAACCTGTTTGCCGCTTACAAATTCTGTCTGGTTATAAGTACCACCCCTGATTTCTTGAGTAAAAAGGGTCAACAGAATTAGAGCAGATTTTAACCTTTGGTCAATCCTCAAACATTAGCACCATTAAATTGTCCGACAAGCATGTCAAAATTATTCCAAAAGTCACGTATTTAATTATACTTGTAGATCAGGTCACACCAGGCTGTTTGCTGCTTACAAATTCTGTCTGGTTATACCAACATGCCCTTGGTTTCTTGAAGGGACAGGGTCAACAGAATTGGGGCAGATTTTAACCTTTGGTCAATCCTCAAATATTAGCATCATTAAATTGTCTGACAAGCATGTCAAAATTATTCCAAAAGTCACATATTCAATTATATACATAGATCAGGTCACATCAGCCTTTTTGCTGCTTACAAATTCTGTCTGGTTATACCAACATACCCCCAATTTCCTGATGACTAGTCCCTTTCTCTTGTTCTCATAGCATCCCATGCTCACTATGTACATAGCCTTGTTGCTATTCTTACAGGTATATAATATATAAAGTCATTTGCCTATGCAACACTGAGCCTTGTTGCTATTCTTACAACTTCAACCCACACAAATGTCTAAGGCTCATTGGACTGGGTATTTGGGGGGTGCATGGGGCAGTGCATGAGTGGATGTGAGTTGACAGGTAATTCAGTGGGTGCATGTGGCCAGGGGATGTATGAGAGCCACAGGACTGAGGGCATGCAAGCAGTGTGGGCAAGACCAGCAGGTGCCAGTGCAGGGTGCATGCCAGTAAGCATGGCAAACTTATGACAAGCATCCATGTGAGCACAATCACAGGACTGTCATCTACACATAAACCAGTGAAGGCTCTCACCAGGGGGCTTAATTCTGCTACCCCTACCATTAGACCATCCTGTTGCCTTAGGTATCACTACTTTCTAAGCCTTGACCAATGGGAGTAAATGGTGCACATGACATGCTGGCCTTTAGCCCCTGTCAGAGGTTGCAACTCATGACCCATTGATGGGAAAGCATAGCTTGGCGGGTTTGATGGAACCTCACCACAGGCCTATAGCCACATTGCCAAATACAAGATGGCACAGCTTTGTTTGTTTCCTTACAAAGCTGGACTTTGTGTGATCCATAGTGGCTGACGAGCATGGATAGGTGGTGCATGAGCAGGGGAGTAGGTATGCATATAAGACTGTGGGTTGTGAGGTATCTAAGATGGGGACCACTGGAAGTGTATATTGTTAACTATCAATCTCAAGATCCTTAATGCACAAGTGTAGAGTTAAAACTGGCTCAGAAATCCATCTTTTTTTTTTTGCTAATTATGAGCAATAGTTCTCTTTCTCTCTTCCCTCTCTTTCCTTTTTTGGTATATTTTCAATAATTTATGTAAGCCAGGTGCAAACATGGTCACAGTGCCGGTGGCCTTGTGCATGTGTGACAAGGTTCAACTTCAAGTTCAGCCAAGTTCAAGTTGAAGTGATTCTACTCTACCAGACTTTCCCTTGAGCGATTGGCGGAAATTGGAAAGATCGATATTTGTGCACATCTTCCTTTCAAACGGGCTTGGTCGATGGCCCCCGCACCTAGTAACCTCACCATGGACGAACAAAGGATAAACATGTTGTTAGAGCAGGCCCGAGCAGGAGATGAAGCGAAGTACGCGCCTTACCATCCATTCCAACGCTATTTTTTTGTGCTAATCATTCCATAGGCGTATCTTACAGGAGACTGGACTGTAAGTCACACAAATGCCTGTTTTTCTAATTTCAAGGTGTTGAGCATTGTAGTCTCTCGGCAGGGACCGCTTCATCAACCCGACAGGCTCTTCCCCAAACCCACGATCCAGTAACATGGGATGCCAGCATTTCTGCAGTAGATGCCGGGGTCGAGGAGGTGCAAGAATGTCATCGATACAATGCGCGTTTTCATCTTATTTTGCACGATATCACACTTATTCTTTCGATAGTCGCAACCTAATTTTTATTCTGCGCAAGGAAATATTCAGTCACGCTCACATTGGATGACGAACGGAGCGACATCAGCATCGGCCACTCAGCCTATCAACCGTTTCCAACCGTCGTTCTATCCCTACAATCCGAATGCAGCTCAACATGGACAGCCACATGCAAGACAGCAAGTGCAGTCGCAGTGGTTTCAAGCTGCCCAAATGCCATCTCCAAATCATCTAAGACAGCAAACAAATTATACGCAATACGAGCGTCATGTACAAAATCCCCCAACTAGTAATGCCCCTCGTCAAAGATATGCCCATTTAGAGGCGATCCCGTACCAACCATCTTCAGTCCAAGGACAAGTGTCTGTAATGCAGCCCGCGAATGCTACACAGCGCTCCTCTTCTGCCTCGCGATCTCACTCGCAAAATCAACAATATCCTCAACAGCTTGCTAGCACCGAACAACGAGCCCAACTGCAGGCTCATCTGGAACGACAGCGACGAACGGAGCAATCTCCTAAAATTCACGTCACTGGCACAACCCCCATACCGAACACAGTACAGTCAATGGGATACCAAATATGTACGTTGTCGCCTCAAACATTTTGTGCTTAAGTAACGAGCAAACTTGATAGCTGCTGCAGGCGCCGTTGAAGGGAAGAGCAACAAGGTGACTTTGAACTCCGTTGTTAGTCCTTCGTTTAATAATTTTTGAAGGCCTGGGTTACTTCGACCCCTACATCATTAAACCCTTCCGCCATTATGAATGCCCCCGATGTGCAGCCTACCATGACCAACGGTTCCGATTCTCTTGCGTCCCAAGCTAGCATGTCACTGCCATCCAAACATTTCGGAGAAGAGCAAATCAAGCAGTGCTTGGATTGGGCAAAAACAGCGATCCCCGGCACATTTCTTACGATAAAGAACCTGAACGTAGAGATTCATAAGGGTCCTGACTCCAAGTTATATGTCGTACAGCCTGATGGAAAGATTAGCAACATTAGGAGCACACATAATTCGACCTCAATTTCTCAGACTGCTCTGCCCCGACCACCATCAGCGAACTTCAATCCTAAGGAGAGCCCTCAATCTTCTACAAATCCCCACACGATGGAACAGAATGCAAAATACCATCCGTATGGGTATCTGGCTCAACAGCAAACCCATACGTCCTCGGACGCCAGGGACTCCCAATTTTTCACAGAGCTTTTGATGGCTCAGCGGCAGACTGGACACTACCGATCTTTGGCACTTTCTAACCCTGTCACAGCTGGTGTTGCGTCGTCGTCGTCGTCGTCGTCAGCTTTTGATCGGCAGATGCCTGCCACTTCATCCAAACAGTCACGCACCCCATCGCAAGCTGATAAGAAAAGTCTTGCGAAAGACATCTTGCGTGCACTCAATCCATCTGCCCTTCAAAAGCTGCAGACAAAGAGGCTTCGATCAGAGGAAGATTTGGCGACTAGTTCAATTCAGCAGCCTCCCGCAAAACGACATGCCCCAGATCCTCCCCCTGGGGTATCAAGTACTGCCGGCTTGCCCAGCGCAAGTCAGTTTTCAATCGTGGCAGCGAATGGTACTTTACCTCCTCACGTTGCAGTTCAACCCTCTGTTGGTGATGCATCTATGCAAGGAGAGTCGGTTCTTGTGACTGGGCAGGTTCTTTCTACACCTGCGTTGTCTGCTCCACCGCCTGAGCTACTTTTCCCGCCATCTCAGCTATCCCAACCCTCTTTCCTGGCCCCACCGCCGACGTCTGCAACTCCAATTCCTGCCCCTTCTCAGAAGACTACTCAACTTTCTGAATCTCTTCCGCCTCCTGTTCAACCTCCTTCCCCGCCAATTCGCAATGTCACTTCTCAGAATCGGCAGTATGATGCGGGGCCCTCTTCATCTACTTCCACAACAACGGCACTTTCTACTCAAACGGTGACTCGAAGCCCTGTACCACTCCCTCCATTTTCTTCAAGGTTGAATTCAACTATTATCTCTCCCAACGCACTCATTCGGCCAATAGTAGAAGTCCCGCTCTCTAATTCTGCGCCAACGTCACCGCAGAAAGCGGCGACCCCTCTACCCAGGCGCATAAAGACGGATTCCGTGCCTGCGATTGTCGCGTTACTAGGGACTCCTCCGATCGAGATCCCGACTACCAGCGTTTTGTCGGACGGTGTTGCACCACAGCAGTCTTCCCGTTCTAAAGTTCGCAGTTCGCCAAAAAGTCAACAATCTGAAAATGGACAAAAAACGCCTTTGTTTTTACCGTCTCCCACGTCCTCCCCTTCGATCGGAATTGATGATGATACGAGAGATACGGCAGTTTTGGGGGATCCACTTGGTTTGGGTGACACAGCGAATATTATCGAACGCCGACGTATACATCGGCCTGAAGGCAGGAATGGGGAAGCAACGCGGGCCCGACCTTATGTTCTTGTGCCTCCCCAACCCCACTATCTTAAAGTATTTAAAGCTAGAGAGTTAGAGGAGGCAACAGGCCGAAAAACACACATTCAGTCGGCATCGGGAGAATATGCCTCTAGATTAAAGTGGAGGTCATCATCTAGACTTCTAGAGGAGCCAGGTATGGGTCTGTCGCCAGCCAACGAAAACTTTCGTGACTGAGTAATGAATTTGTAAAAGACATAAATTATGCTGATCCAGCCAGTTTTGATTTCATGATTGGTGTGTCTATAGTTGGGTTTTTTGTTGGCTTCAATTTATTTATGCTTCAGATAATGCCGAGCGGGAGGCGGTGTTGTTGTCATGTTCTAGGATCTCGGAACGACCTTGCAAATGGACAGGATGTGATTTCCTGATGGACTCTGCAGAAAAATTAATAAAACACTTTGCATTGGAGCACAGGCCACGGAAGATATCCAAGGTGACTTGCTTTCATTTCTCTGCCATAGCAGGCTACAGCTATACCACAGAACTCCTTCTCGTGTCTTTGGCAACAATGTGGAAAGCGCCTTCCTAATGCAAAGAAATTTTTTATTCATCTGCGAAGCCATGCGACAACTCCTTTGTCATGTGGGTATGAAGGTAAGTTGGTTGATGCTGTCTGGCCAGCGTGTGTTGATTTCCTCTAGACTGTGACGAGTCTTTTCGCAACCCAAGCCAGCTCGTGAAGCATCATAAGGCAGCGCATAAGCGGGATCTTCCCAAACCGGCAGCGGCATTCTTTGCTCCTAAATTAGGTCCTCTCCCCGTGGCTCCTCAAGTTCTCCCATCGTATATGGTTGAGGCTAGGCAGGTCCAACAGCCTTCGATATCAAAGGAGAGACATGCCTTTTTGGCTCCATGGGTAAGCTGGTGTTATCTGTGTTCATCATGCTCATCTGACCCAAACAGGTGTTGCGCAAGATCGCAGGACCTGTCAACATAGGTATCAGGCGGTACAATGCGGCTAAGCCTCTTCGATCAGCCGATGGGACGGAAGAGCGGCCTGGCAATCAACCTTACGACTTCCTGGTATACCCGTCTGTACAATATTCGTCGGCCCCGTCTCAACCATCGAAAATACGCAACTTGGATGATCTTGAATCGGGACAAGTCTCAAAAATGGTTTATAATGGGCAGCTGGTCCTTTGCCACACTCCAGATATCAAGGAGGAGGAAGAGGACTCTATGGGACGATCAGTTTCTACTGATCAGATTGAGGATATGAATGAGGAAAAAGTTGTGGAGGCCATGACAGAGTGACGCTCGGGCTATTCGCTAGAGAGTACATTTGTACTAGATGAAAGTTATTTTTGGTGTAATACGCATTCAACCCATGTATTTCAAATTCTGTCGACCCCTAAGCTTAAGGCTGATCATGAGAACATCCGCATTTGGCCGTCGTGCAAGTCTCAATTTTCCTCCGACACTGCATGAACACCAACAATGCCTAGCATTGCCGATGGAGGTAATTCGTTCTTCACCCGCTTCATTTCTATCAACTCGATGACTTCCCTTCTTGTAGGGCCCTCTTACATTTCAGCTCACTCGGCCGACGTTATTCTTTCTGATATAAGACCAATCAAGCTTAGAATCGAGGCATTGCGCTCCATTAATATTCTACTCGACGAATTCCTTTACAGCATACTTAACACAGCATGTTCCCTTTCTACGGACAAATTACGCGCCAGCCTGCTTACCCTGCTTCCTACTACCCTTGGCAAAGAAGCGCTCTTGGAAGCGGAAGTCGAGTTGAGAGCATATTGGGATCGAACTGGCCCTGCGGACGTAGCGGTTATGGAGGATGATGCGAAGACGTTCCAATTGCAGTGGGCATTTGAGGTTCGGTTCCTGCTCCCTTATAAGGGGGTTCCACGAGGCTCAATCTTGATTCCAGTTACTTCGACTGAAATGCGAAGCATATTCCACCTTAAATGAGACAGACGAAGACCCTGGCGCAGAGAGCCGTATCAATGACAAGATACGTGCGGGAGGTGGCATTCCGCCAAAGCCAACGCTGATGGCTCCTGCGGCTCTGTATCTTACTGCGATTCTGGAGTTCGTCACAACTGTTCCTCTTGTTTTTGTCCTCTGATCAGTCATTACAGGGCCATGTGCGAGTACGTTTGAAGGCCTTCCTCTGTCTTCTTGAATTTACACCGGACCTAGGCACATATTATCCAATGTCGGACGCGTGGCCTCCCGGGATAGCAGCCGCACCGCCGCAACGCCCGATGACCTTTTCGTTGCTCTTTGCGAAGATCATGCTATATACGTGTTTTTTAAGACTATGAAGGGTACGTTGATCCAATCCTTGGCATTCTTTACCCAGGATGAGTGCGCTCAGGCTAATGATGGGTTCAGTCTATGAACAGATAGAACAGCTCTCCAAAAGTCCCAAAAGCCGAAGAAGCAAATCCTTCTCACGCAACGACAAACAGGACGGGGCAGCTTCTATTCATCAAGATCTCTCACTTCCCAAGGATGGCTCATCTTCCCAGCCCCGTCGCTCATCAGAATCACGAATAATAATGCCAGTTGGGTCTCCGTCTACCTCTGTTCAGGGTTCCAGATCCTCTTTCGAAAAGGGGAGAGCTATGAGAATGTTTAGGGCTAACAGCAGATCTTCGATTGACCATGATGTGGATTCAAGTCAAATTAGCCATAAGAAGTCGGATTCATTCCTTAGCGAAAATTCAAGACAGGCGTCAGGTTACATGGTGCTGGATTCCACCGCTGTCGAGGTAGGGTCCGACACGTTTTTAGGGAATCTCTCCGTCTAACCATACATAGGACGAAGCTATGCAGAAAGAGTTCGATGATTTAATGCGTTCTTCGGCTACAATGAAAGTCTCCCTCACACCTGATCGGCTGAAAACCATGGAGGTACAATTTTTTACCCGCTTAGTCAGCCAACCCTTTTTAAACTTCAACTCCTATCAAGGGATACAAACAAGAGAAGGGCCAACGGAGTATCCGTCCTGTCCCCCTATCATTGAATTCAGAATCTGATCCTTCTGTTGTCCCACCACGACGGTCTCCTCGTCGATCTACGCTCTTACCTGTAGACTCCATTAAGGAGGACGACGAAGAGAGTCTCGTAAAACCGTTACGTGGCCGTCAAACTAGTGTCAGCAATCCGCCGAAATCATTCCCACCATCCTCTAGTCGCGCTCGTGCAGTTTCAACCTCTGGCGCCACACCACGCATCCTCACGAAGCTCACCCGTACCACCCCCCCTACAGTTTCAATGCCTTCCAAGATGCAGGGTCATCACCACCGCAAGATGAAAGGACAGGGCAATGATCAATTTCCTCCTCGAATTCAAACAATCCAGCGAAACCGAGAGTCAATCGATTTAGATGATGTAATGGGAGAGTCAGACACTGAGAAGATTGCGATACCACCTTCGCCGGTCAAGCAGGTGCATACGGTAGCTTCACCTACCCGACCTAGACAGCATGCAGTCTCTGCTACCACAAGGGATTTGATGGATTTTCTCGCTGAGGGTCCGCCAGATAGCGGCGGCCGGGACATGTCAGATCCGTTTCCAGAAGGGCTTCATCCAGGAGAATCTGGAAAGTCAAAGGGATCAAGGCGCTTGCAGAAAATGATATCCAAGCTTTCCCTTGGAGGTACAGATAAATCCCGTGGCTCGCACGACGACCTTTCGAAAACCAAAGTACCCCAAAGTCCTTCGCGATCGCACCTCGACACAAAACCTTCCATGACCAATCTGTCATCTCTTGCCAATCGGCCTATCCCTCCCCGCCCACCACCACCACGCCCTATCACACCTCCTTCGCCTTCGATATACTCCTTCGAGGAGCAGGCTTACGTCAGTTCACGCTCTCGCTCAGCCTCGGTCGGACAAAATAAGCAAGATGTGCTTCCAGCGCATTCTAATGAGCCGTCGCCCCCCCTGCCGTCGCCCACTGTTCTCTCGCACCGAAATCGTGGTGAACAGCCCTTACCAGCTCAACGACCATCTGTACATGCAAATGTTAACGGACATAGTAGTCATGTTGCTTTGGAACAGCTACCCAAGCACGTCACTTTGAAGACAGCTGTCAATGGCAATGTCGCCACCAACCGTTCCCCAGTTGATGCT
Source organism: Tricholoma hemisulphureum (assembly GCA_964034925.1). Taxonomy (NCBI): domain Eukaryota; kingdom Fungi; phylum Basidiomycota; class Agaricomycetes; order Agaricales; family Tricholomataceae; genus Tricholoma; species Tricholoma hemisulphureum. Next base: position 8,686,279 of record OZ035929.1, on the reverse strand, counting down.
TCACAATCCAAACTTTCCTCGGACTCGCCAGTGGCACGCAAACCTCTGTCAGTGAATAATGCAACACCCACTAACCCCCACTTGCCTTGTGATGCTGCGCGGGATATGCATCGACTCCTGTCTAGAGCTTCATCTGCAGATGAATGCCGTCTTATCTTTGACATGTTCCTAGCCAAGTCTGGAATCAAGATAGAGCCAACCAGCCACACCGGATCTGATCCCTTACCCCTACCTTCCGCAGCAGTTATACAAATTACTCCTGCTGATGCCGCTCTGGAACACTCACTGGTAGAGTTATTACTCGGAGGAGCCGAACCTCCCTTAAAATCTGGAGTACATAACCAGCAAGCGAGTGAATCGAAGGCTCTGGCGGTCCCGACTTGCGGAGATAAAGGAATCGCTGATGACACTTCTTCTGTCGTGGAGGGTAGCGATAGAACACCACACGAGACGCAAGGAGGGAGTGGGGGTTGATTGTTAGGAAGTGGCACCCACGACACGCAATTATACCCAGCTTAATCTACTTATTTTTTTGTTCTAGATGAATACCATTTTGGGGTTTAGATAATCTTTACTCTATGTATATACCTTATCTTTCGGGAATCTAGCTTGACAGGAATGTAAATATGACTGTTAACAAAATGTATGAGGCTAAAGGTTAATTATTTTACTGAATGTCCAATGAGACAGCGATCCCCATAGAAGCTAATTCTGCACAGAGATATCTGAAGACATAGGGTACGGCAACCAGGTCTAAATCACCACCCTTGGTAGCTCGACCAAGCATATTATGAGAGGATATGGTAACACGGACATCAGCCTGTGGATGTTGAAGGTGTTGTCCAGTTGCCATTGCTTGCCGCTCTCGTTCGTCTTCTTCCTCAGCGACAGCCCGACAGACCCTACAATATTCTCCTCCAGGCCCTGTTGCTTTCAAGGTAGCCAACGCGCCAACGGTTGTCTCCCCAAGGCTGATATCGTCATAACCTAGAGAGATGAGGCTCCCACATGTACGACACACCCATGCGGTTGAATAATCCGAGCAGTTCATCAATCTGTCTTGCAGTAAAAAAGAGGTACCATGAGCAATCAGAGCGTCACGCTCCATTTCTCCGAAGCGAATACCCCCTGCGCGTTTACGGCCCTAGAGCACGTGATATCAGACATGGCTAGAGCTGAATTATAAACGGATATTACCTTCACAGGTTGTCTAGTAATTGGATCAACAGGCCCTGTAGTCCGTACCTGGAATTTGTCAAGAACCATGTGCCGCAAACGTTGGTAATACACAACACCGATATAAATGTCGGCGGCAAATTCCTGTCCAGTGATTCCCGAGTACATTGGCTCGTTCCCATAGTAATTGTACCCAGCCGCAAGGAGCTGATCACCAAAGTAATCAATAGCCGTGTCTTCCTCAGTAAACCTGGTGAGACGATCAACTGATTGTTAGTTCAGATTAACAAGGCCGCTCACTTGAAGGGTGTGGCATCCTGAGCGAGACCATGCATAGCTCCAGCTTTACCCGCCATGCTCTCGACCAACATGCCAATAGTCATGCGACTAGGGAACGCATGAGGATTAATGATTATATCCGGCTGCATTCCGCTTTCACTGAACGGCATATCGATTGCAGGCCATTTTTGTGAGCACACACCCTTTTGCCCATGACGAGACGAATATTTATCGCCGATGACGGGAGAACGAGTTACCCGGAGAGTGATGTGGATTTTCTGGAGCTCGGAATCTCCGGCATCACTGCCTGTTTCACATTGTCGTAGGTCAACAAGTACGAAAGTGGGCGAGGAAAGTGGAAATCACCAAGCAGTCGCACTTCATCGACATAAGCCATCTCATCGCCTTTATACTTGACAAAGTTCGTCCTACCAGTGGCATTATCAATGTACGCAGCCAAAGGGTCCCCAGATGATACTTGAGAACCAATAAACGGCAGCCCATCTCTGTCGATGAATAAGCAAAAAGGGTGCGCGTTGTCGTCTTGAATTCGGATATCTCTACCGAGTCCAAAATGCAAGGTTGGTGAAGAGCTCGACTTGGAAGCTCCACGCATGTCCTTGAGATCGATGATTTGGGATTTATAGATGGTGCCATAAGTGAACCCCCGCTCGTGGGCAGACTTGTTCAGGATCATCGCATCTTCCATGTCATACCCTGTGTACGAAATTACGGCGACAACAGCGTTAGTACCATTTGGGAATGAATCCATGGCATATGTGTCGTGTAGGGCTGGACGAACGATTGGGCTTTGACCTGTCTGGAGGCGATATAGTTTGTTGTCTGTCCTATGCTTCAGGGCAGTCGACGGTGTCCCCATTGTTTGTTTACCCATCTAAATCAAATAAGCGCCCAGACTCAAAATGAGTTCTTACAAACATACTTGGCATTGATAAATGTTTCGTGGGCTCTAGAGAAAATATCAGTGAGAGACACTGGTAAGAAATTTCAGCATAAAATTACCTGATTAAAATCAGAGAACGGCGTAAGATTTGCAAGGATAGAGAGAAAATTTGTTGGACTGTGTTCCACATGAGTTGATACCCCAACTTCAATTTCCTCAGGAGTGCAAGCAATATTAATGTAGACCTGTTCGAATGATCCAATCTGATCATCGCAGCCATTCGCCAGGTATTTAACCGGTCGCATCATCCTGGATTTCGACCCGAACAGGAAAAGTCCAGGATACTGCCCACCTTTGGACTCCGGTACAAGGCCAATTTCGAGATCCAGCGGAACTTCGTGTTTCCCTTCTGTTTTCCATATCCGGAGATTGGTGGCTAGCTGTGCAGCTACGGCTGGGCGAGCCCATCCGATCACGCGTCCATCCAGTTGGACACACAAGTTTCTCTGGCCGTCAATTGATGGTACGAAGACTTGGGTCATGCCATGTGCAGCTAGGAGGGAAGGGATATGGGCGATAGCGAGAGGGGAGGTGACGATGCGGCAAGCTCTTGACAGATGGTTGAGCAGACCACAAGGAGATCCATCCGGCGTATGCACTGGACACAAGAAGCCTACGTCGAAGGGAATCAGTAGTTACAACGCAAAGCAAAACAGGAACGAACCCCACGCTTCTGGTAACAATTTCCGGACGGTAGTGGTTTTGAGTTCGGCGAAGAATGCACCACGATGGATGCACCTAAAGTGGCTGATGTACCGTTGCCAGTTCAATTTCTCCGCTACAATTGTGAAACCAGATGCTTGCTGCAGATCGAGTCCAGTTGGAGAGACTAGATTCCCCGTCGCAAGAAAGCTGGAGAGTTTTGGCCCGATGTCAAAATTGACCCTTGAAAGAACCTTCGTGAAGTAACGCTCTATAAGGGCATTCAGTCAACAACTTGAGTCATAAAATCAATACTCACTGTCATTGAAATCAACAACAACACCATTTCGAACGTCCGTTGCGATGTTACTGCGAATATTGTTGAGGATTTCGTCCAAACGCTCTTTGAGAATCATCCCATAAAGAGTCCCCGGAAGGAGTACTTCTTGGTGTTGGGGCGAGTCGGGATTATCTGCGCAGCAGGAGGACGAAACTACCGCATATAATTTTCGGAGCATGAACCTGTCATATAGTGAGGAACTTCTTAGAGAGAACTAAAGCCAAACCCACAAGAGCATACGGAATTTATCGCGAGGTGAGTCCAGGTGGACGAGAATCATTTTAGAAATAAGCCATGCTCCAACTGCTCCATTTGCCCAATCTTCCGGCGTGTTAAGGACTACACGAAACTTGTCTCCCAGGTACTCCAGGCACTGTTCACCTGTATGCATGGTAAAGACCTTGAAACTGCGTAACAATAGCTCTACGCGATCTGTTAGAAACGTATTCTTGTAATCTTGCATTATGATGCCCTCAAATATCTCCCTGTCTGAAGCACCAACGAGAGCTTTCAGCACTAGCATGATAGGAATCACATACTCCTGCTTCCTCCAACTGAAGCGCAGCATCGTGCTGCCGTTCGATAGATAGTGCAGACTATTGGTAACACTAGTTTGATCGGGGCGAACGCAGCGAATTTGAACGGCGTAAGGGGTATAGGATGGGCCACGATTGGCGAAAGCTGGCCGAACGAGAGATATGACATGGTTGCGTCTGGGAAGAATCAGATATCGTATCAGACGCTCATTTCCATTGATCACAAAGTATCCGCCGAATTCTTCTGGTTCTTCGTGATGACGTACGAGATCCGCTGACGACATAGTGCGCAAGTTACATCTGACAGACTAGCAAACATGAGAAATGACAAGGTAGTTCGAGACCTCCTACCCGAACCATCACAGGTACCAGACCACAGTCCTTCGGGATTTCATGCTTCTGACCTTGGATATCAGTCCAGCATAGCTTGATCGTCATTCGCCCGCGGTAAGATGTTAAACGTTCTCGTGCCTATGGGTACTGTGATTGTCAGAGGGTCATGTACATATAGGATAAACAACCGAACCGCGAACAAGGAAGACCGCGAGCCCGGATAAGCTCACCTCTGAGGGAAATACTCTTCTTTCCAACGCACGATCGTCCTTTTCCGGAACCATGGGCCTTGCAATCGTAACCTTTTCGATCCATACTACAGCATGCGCATAATCGATCGTGATGTGGTTCCAAATTGCATGTACTCACTCCTCATTCGATTGCCCCAGCCCGAAGTACCGCTTTCAGAATTTTCGTCTCCGTTCCCATCAAAAACAACACGTTCCCCGATCTCTTTTAAAGCGAGAGAGATTATTCCTCTCCCGTCGCCATCCCCTGCAGGCAACCCTGAATCATCAAACAGGGCATTGAAGGACTCGATGTGTGGTGCAACGAATTCATTCAGGATATTGTACGCTGAACGATCTTTTGGAGGATACCTGAAGGTGTGTTCCCGTGTTAAAGTATTGAATGTGGGCGTCCTTGTATTCCGCACTGAGCCATCAGGCATAGTTGGTTGGAAACTGTCCTCAAGGCTCGAGTTCAGAGTTATGGAAAAAATCCTATGGCACGTGGCGACTAGATCACATGACTGTGAATCAACAGCCGGAGTCTGAATGACTCTGTAGAATTGTTGGCCCAACAAAGTTGGCGGTCAGCGATAGACTCATTCTGCTCACTCGTTGGTGACATCCAGCTTCCTTACTTTTCTCCATGTCTACGTTTCAGTCCTCTTGGGGAAATCCTCAACAAAACCAACAGCAGCAACAACAGCAACAACCTAACGCTTTTGGCCAACCCTCTGGTTTTGGTACATCTGGTGAGAGCTCTCGCGATAAGCCATCAAACTCGACGAACAACTTTCGTGCAGCCTTTGGTGGTCCATCCGCGTTTGGCCAGAATCAACAACAGCAACAGCCTACTGCAAACCCGATGTTCGGGAATCTTGGTGGTACACCCAGCGCAAACCCTGGTACCACGGGTTTTGGTACGTTTTCTTCTTCATGGCTCTAGACATAAGCCGATAAGTTCAAAAGGCACATTCGGTAATACGGCCAATACTTCTCAGACCACCTCTGCTTTTGGTGCTTCCAAACCCTCCACTGCCTTTGGCGCATTCGGAGGTGGAGGGACTTTTGGAGGAGGGACTTTTGGACAAAACAACACCCCCGCGGGTGGGTCAGGAACAAGTACAGGGATTTTCGGTCAACCTACAGCCACGAGCACGGCAGGGGCCTTCGGCAATACTGGGATGTTTGGCGCCAATAAGCCAACAACTTCGGGATTCGGGGCCGCAACAGGTATGCTTGTTCCTTCCGAATGAGCTTTCTCCTAGACTTTATACTAATATCTTCCAGGCGGCACCCAAAGTGTCACTGCTCCCGTGACTACTGGATCTTCCAATCCACCTTTTCAAGCGTATACCGAAAAGGAGAATGGAAGCAATGGCCTCGTGAATATCCAATACCAAGCCATCTCATGCATGCCAGCGTATCAAGGAACCTCTCATGAGGTACGTTCTTCGTCAAGCCAGATATTTTGCTCCTCTTTTCTCTGTCTTTCCCTTACTCGTGTGTTCGATTGACAATTTAGGAAATTCGATACCAAGACTACCTTCAGGGTCGCAAGACAGCAGGTGCTTTTGGCCAATCTGCTACTTTTGGCGCCACCCAGCCAACAAATACTGGGATATTTGGCACACAGCCTGCCCAACAAACACAACCTTCGGCTTTCGGAGGCGGAACCACGACCACAACTGGATTTGGCGGGTTTGGTGCCTCCTCAACCACAAACCAAGGTGCTGCAGCGCCGGCAACAACAGGCGGGTTTGGTGGCGGCATATTTGGTCAACAGCCACAGCAGCAGCAACCACAGCCTCAACAGTCTGCTTTTGGTGGATTTGGAAACACGACCCAGCAACCACAGCAGCAAGGTGGGGGCTTATTTGGAAGCGCGTTTGGTAGTAATGTGGCCAAGCCAGGTGGTTTCTCAGCATTTGGTGGTAAGTAATGTTAGGCTTGCAATCATGTAATTATTTACATATCACAGGCGGTGGAGGTGGCGCATTTGGTGGTGGTGGTGGAGGGGCATTCGGGGCACAGAATCAGCAGCAGCAACAACAACAACCAGCGGGCGGTTTGTTTGGAAACACGCAGACGCAGCCTACCGGTTTCAATGCATTCAGTACGTCATATCTTCCCTTGGTCAAGTTGAACATTAACCCTTCAATAATCGCCACAGGCAACACTGGCAACAAATCCATCTTTGGTGGTCCTCAACCTACGGCGACTCAGCCTGCTTCAACTGGCTTTGCCGGCTTTGGTACAAATCCACAACAGCAAAATCAGCCAGGTCAACCACAGCAACCGTCGTTATTCGGCGGTGGTACTGGCACTGGCCTCTTCGGTGGTGGCAATCAGCCGCAGCAACAACAAAACTCCCAACAGCCCGCCAACAACCCATGTACGTAATTAAATGAAGACATGATTTTATTCCTGCTCATGTAATGAAATAACTAGTATTTGGTAATGCAAATATGCAGAGTGGGGGGGGGCTGTTTGGTGGCAGTAACCTGTTTGGTGGACAACAACCGCAGCAGCAGCAGCAGCCCGGCCAAACAGGGGCATTCAATCTGTTTGGCGGAAATAAAGCTGCACCTAACCAGTCAATATTCTCGGGTGGTTTCAACCAACCGGCGAATAATGCGCAACAGCCCAACATCTTTGGTTCGTCGCTAGGTCAATCGACTAATCAGCAATCTACGCTTGGAGGGGGTTTATTTGGTAATAAACCGGCAGCTCCTCTTCTTGGTCCATCGACTTCCACTGGCCAGGGTGGGATGTTTGGATCATCTACACCTGGTGGAATATTGAATCCGTCGACCAATACACCTGGTGCTCAAGGATCCCTCACAGCATCGATATCCCAGCCCATTGGAGCAAATTTACACATCTTCGACATGCTCCCGCCCGGTCCGCACCTCGTAAATCTTGAAAGCTCTCAGCCAAAGAAGAAAGCTGGTTTCTTTGTTGATATCCCGACACGATCCCCCGTACCACGCGTACAACTAGGATATACACCTGCTAATTCCAAACTACGCGGATTCGGTTCGTCAACCTCTTCACCTTCAACTGCTGGCGGAAATCCATTCGCGAGCCTGTCCTTCACGTCAGGAAAGCCCAATGCGCTATCCTTAAGTCGGGTCAGTGATAACAAGCCTGCAGTTGGGCCAGATACGTTCCTTTCCCGTAGCTCCAGTCCATCTCTAGGTAGTGGTGCACGGCAGAGCGTGAAAAAGGTGATTCTCGACAAGAAAGTAGATCCAGCCGAATTATTCACCAAATCCGGGAGCTCTCCTGGGTCCCTGCGTGGTGGCAAGGTGGTTTTCAGCCCTGCTTTGAGCGTTGCTGTGCGAGAAAAAGACGCGAATGCTTCTGCAAATGGCACGATAGAGTCCCCAACACCCGCTCCACCCCCCCAACGCACTCCAAATCGGTTTACTGCTCAGAGCACGCAGAATGCTCTCATTCCTGGTGGTGCCACAGATCACACCGATTCAAGAGCTCTCGAGGAAGGCGATTACTGGGTGAAGCCTGATCTCGCCGCCCTGAAACGGACTGGCTACGACGAGTTGTCGGCATTCAAAGATCTTGTCGTTGGTCGGAAGGGATATGGGGAGATTTGTTTCCTGGAGCCCGTGGACTTGACAGGTCTTCCAAAACTAGGAGCACTTCTTGGAGAGATTGTTCGCTTTGACGACAAGGAATGTAGCGTTTATCCTGACAGCGAAGAAGTCGACAAGCCACCCCCTGGTTCTGGACTGAATGTCCGAGCAAGGCTCACGCTTGTCCGGTGTTGGGCGATCGATAAAGCTACACGAGAGCCGATTAAAGATGTGAAACACCCAGCTGCTATCAAACACCTGAAGCGATTGAAAGGCATGAAGGATACCCATTTCGAGAGCTTCGATATTGCTGAAGGGAAATGGACCTTCGTAGTGGACCATTTCTGAGCTTACTTTCATGCATATTGCGCCATCATGCATACCACACTCTCGCTTGTTTTCCCAGTAGTTACATTATCATTTACACAGTAGCATACAGTAGCACCGCATGTAGTGATTTGAATGAAGGAATCGTGAATAAATTTACTTAAGCGAATGGACGGACGGACCCGGAAGACAGGTGGAACAGACCGGGTACTCTGCTAAGTCTCGCTAAGTATAACTAGCACTTAAGTATGACGGGGTATAAGTAAACTTGAGCTTCCATACTTATAATTGCAATCTTTACTGGTCCACAAAATGAAGGTCCGTTCAGCTTACTACTCTATGTCTAGGTCTAACGATACCATAGCTGTCCGATGACGACAAACTCGCCCAGCACAACAAGGCGGTGTGGAGGGGTGCCCTTGAGGGCGGCGCGGTCAGTGGAATTCTTGCCCTGGGAGGCTCGTACTATCTACAACGAACGTTCGCGGCATACCGCCACCTGCCTCCTTCTCTCAAGGCATTAGGCGTTGTGATAGTGGTTGCGCCCGCTATAACAATACAGGCTGAGCGTCGTTCCCTTGCATTCGACAGAGAGAGATGGTATGTTGAATCTCACCTCTACTTTTCTATACAAGTTGAATGTTGACTGCGATTTCAGGGAAGGCGAAGGTTTGCGTCTGCTGGATGAGAAAATGGAGGCCGAGAAAGCACGCTGGGAACTAATGACGACAAAAGAGAAACTCGGGGATTGGGCAGATCGTCATCAATATAGCATCATTCTTGGGGGCTGGGCATCGAGTCTGGCGGTCGCAGGCGCAGTCATCTCACGGGACAAGTGGGTGTTGCGTATTACTTTTTGCTTCGGTCCGCTGACGAACGTTGTAGAATCCAGACTACTGCTCAAAAAGTATCATACTGTAATCTGGTATTATTTCTCCGTCTCTAACCCGTAGGATTTTTAGGTCGTTCAAGCACGCATGTGGGCACAGGGCTTAACGATTGGTCTTCTCATTGTAGCCGGTGCACTTACCCATTCGAAAAGAACCGAAGCGATGAAACATGTCAGTACTCAAGTCATCGTGGGTATGGGTTGCGCAGACTTACATATATCCTAATTTGCAGTTGAATACGGATCACTCATGGAAAGATCTGGTTAGTTGATCTGTTGCACGTAATTTTCTCATCCCCTTTCTGAATCTTATTTAGCTTGACCAACAAGAGCGTGAAAAACAGGAGGCGGCACGGCTATTGAAACAGGAAACCACGCCGCCCACCCGTCATGTCAACCTTTCAACTTAGAACTACATATATATTCAGTACTTGTTGTAATTTCATAGATATATCCTAATATGAAAGGTACTACCTAGTAACCGATAAATTTCCACGTGATTCAAAACAGTTTTGGCGACCAGAACGATGAGCAACACTTTCGCCTTCGGGTCCCCATGTGTAAGCATGCCGACCTAGACCCCTACGACATGCTTCTCACTGACTCACCTGTAACATTTCTTCCACAGTCATGTCGTCCGTTTCTTCTACTGGCCCTCCAAATTTACCCATCTCGATTGAATCTCTTGACGAGATTAACGCATATCTCAACCCACTTACGCCCGAAAAGATCCTGGAATGGGGTATTGAAACCCTACCAAGTCTATACCAGACGACTGCTTTCGGTCTTACAGGTCTCGTGGCGATCGACATGTTATCTAAGATCACTACAACTCCCCCGCCTCTGATCTTCGTCGACACTCTATATCACTTCCCTGAGACGTATGAGCTCGTTCATGAAGTGGAGAAGAAGTATAATGTTCCTGTACACGTGTATAAACCCGAAGGGTGCGACACTGTGAATGAATTCGAGAAGAAGTACGGCCAGAGGTTGTGGGAGACTGATGAGAATTCGTACGACTATGCCGTCAAGGTCTGTATTTCGGATAAATATGAGAATCTCCGCTCTCTCACAATGTGCTTTCAGGTTGAACCTGCACGGCGTGCTTATACAGATCTGGGGGTAAAATCTGTCATCACGGGACGACGATCTTCGCAAGGGGCTGATAGGGCCTCACTCCAAGCTCTTGAGATTGATTCCACGGGTCTTTTAAAGCTTAATCCATTGTGTTCATGGAGCTTCCACCTGGTAGAGTTGTACATCAAGGAGAACAATGTGCCTCGTAATAAATTGCTAGACCAGGGCTATCGCAGTGTGGGCGACTGGCATAGCACAGTGAGAGTGGCCGAGGGGCAAGATGAGAGAGCAGGAAGGTGGGCAGGTAAGGAGAAGACGGAGTGTGGGTTACATAAGGACTATTTCATTATGAAGGAGAAAGGCAATCAAGACGGTATGCACATATTTCCTCGCGATCCGCTCTTTATTCACTTTGTACGGTCAGTCTGAATAGCACTGTCGACAGCCCTTGAGTACGCTGTTGTACGCGGTACGTGATTGTCGATATGGCCAAACGCAGTGACGTTTACCCTTCCAAAGACAGATTTATTTCTACCGCTTATTGTGTTATACCAGATTGATTACAATGTGATGAACACTGTTACCCACATCAGTTGCTTCACCGCCGCGACCATGGCTATTTCGTGCGGAGACCAGTAATATGTGTCATGTGATTGCTATCGATGAGTCTTTCTAACGCGGTTGACGGCGGAGTCGAACATGTTCCTCAAGTGGCTAAAGCCCCGATATTCCTTCCTTAAAACAGGCCTAGCAACAGCATTGCCACCATCCCTCTCCCTCAGGTCTTTCCCAGTGCTAATGTACACTTCCCCACGTTCATTCCCGCAACAAATGACTCTCAAGTAGGTTATCATGACTCATTCAGTTGTTCTTTCCTAATGCAGTTTCGACCCCATAGACCGGACTTTGGCTCAAACTCTTGCCTATTCCCTCCATTGCCTGATATTATTTCACCGGACATCAGGCTGCAAGTCTTCACGCACCGTAGCTATTTCGCGCGTCCGACGCATATCTTTGAGGATCACCCCGATGACCCTAGCCCAGACAACGAAAAGTTCGTCGCTGCGTCGGCTCCCAGGAACGCGAGCAATTGAAATCTGACTACCCTGGCCATAGGTATGAACACCTGGGCGATACGGTGCTGGGGCTTGCTGTGACAAGCCTTATGCTCGAAATGTATCCAGGTCTGCGCGTCGGCCCTTCAACTGTATGTTCTCCGACTCCGGCGGCAAGTACCGCGATCCGAGGCTGTCAACTTACCGCCCACGATTAACTCCCTTAGAAAATCAGAGCTTTGATTGTCGGGAATTACACGCTTGCAGAAATGTGTGTATCTTTCTGATAGGACCAATGCCGCTGATCTCAGGTTGTGCCATGTGACAGCTCTCTGAGATACAAACTACCTGACCGTTTGCGATTACATCCAGCTCAGGCGATAACCCTCCGTGCTTCGACACATATTCAAGGTATGCAGCATTCCGTGTTGAAATAATGAGCGAACTCTGAGGTCAATTTCAGCTGATGTTTTTGAGGTCAGCCACTTGTCGAGTATCCACTTATTCGGATTGATCAGACAAGTCACGCAGTCCTTCATTGGTGGGCTCTATCTCGATCAAGGCTTAGACGCTGTCAAAGAATGGCTTTATCCCCTTTTCCGACCCTACGCCAAAGCAGCGTACCTGATCGTGCGTCAACAACATGGGCTCCCTGTCCTGCCAACGCCTGCAGGGTCACCACGCTCGACTCCCACAACAGAATCTGACACGGCCGACCTGAAGGTGACGACGACCACGACAGGGCATTTGGCGCTGTTCAACCAGCATCTCCAGAAGTCCAATCGCTTGGTCGAGTGGATATACTCTGATCCTTTGAAAGAGGGCAGTTCGGACCTGAAAGTATCTCCAGAATTCACGAAAGGGATGAAGACGACACCTGTATGGTATGTGAGAGTTATGGTTGATGGGGAATTCTATGGAAAAGGAAGAGGGAGCAACAAGAAGGCGGCTAGAAATGAGGCGGCAAAGGTGGGTTTGGAGAAGATGGGCATTTTTGTCTGGTGAGTGTCTTGTAGATGCTTTTCTCTTGGACCTTGAGTCCTGGTGCTTACCTGGCCTAGATTGTTATTATCTCCCTCTCATGGTTTCTCCAGACCCATGCTGGATATCGACCAAGTGCGTTATCCAGCTCAGGTGTGCAGAGGTTGTGGGTCGTACAAATAGAAGCTTTTTACTTGCAACTTGCTATGTTTCATACATTGCTTTGAAATCGCCTTTTACTTCGTGCCGCAAGAATTCCGATGCCGGTGGGGCGGAGGTTAATGCGACAGGGACGGAGCATTTCTGCATCAACCATGTGAATGACAAAGGGTCTATTTCCAATGACGTGTCGCCTCAGCAGTAGATATGGTGCACGACAGGGTGTAAAATGTACGCGGGTAAAAGGGTTAATGGGCAAGGAAAATATATAGGACATTATAAGCGGCTTATGCTGAGCCAGTTGTATAGTATCTCCATGCGAAGTAGGCACCCAAGAGACCAAGGGGAACGAAGTACATCACACTGTGGGATGGATTAGCAGAGGGAGGAAGGGTGAGGTGACTGACATACTTTGAACCTTGTTCCACTGCACCAGAGACCCGAGCAGCCTGCGCTGCTGCAGCACCTGATTTAAGTTTCACCTCCTATATGGCTATCGTAAGATGCGTTCACAGAGGGCATGAAGTGTGTACTCACGCTACCTTTCTCGAAGTCACCAATGAACATGTCTGGTAGTAGTGCGCGGGCTTCATCGGAGTGTCCGACATCTTCAAAAGCCTCCGTCGCATCTTGTCCTAGATAGAAACGGAGAATCTGTGAGCGGCGGAAAATGAGCCTGGCTTGCCAGAACATGCCACGTACCACCTTCATTAAGAATTACCTCGTCTCCTCCTGGATGCTACAACCATATCTCCCTGCTTGAATGGCAGAACAAGGCGTTGGGAGCGCTACACACCTCGTCCATGAACTTTGTGACATTGTAGACTGGACAAAGGGTAAGACTACATATCCACGACATGTGATTGGTAGACAGACTTGCCCTTGTTGTGGAGGAGAATGAAGAAGCTGTCTTTGGACTTGTTAGCGCGGAGCTCCTCGACGGTGACAATCTTTTGGGACATGGTGTATGGAGAGCAGTGGACGAGGCAAGCGTGTTCCTATGGGACGATAGGAAAAGAAGATCGGATGATAGTTCGACTCAGGCTCATCTGGCTTATAAAAAAATTTGACTGTTTTCTCACGTGTTCGGCACCACACCGGGCACGCCCGCTTCGGGGACGGCTGGGGACCCAGGAAGATGCGTTCATTCAAACAGTCCGACGCCCCGACCCACAAGCTAGCACGACAGCATCCACTCAAAACAATTTCTCTGGGTATTACAATACATATAACACATGCATGTTTGCTCGGTTTAGTACTCGAATGACCAAGTTATAAAGTGTGGACAGTCAAGCGTGGACCAAGCAAGCACATCTCTCTTCCACGTCACAAGTAGAGGAAACGAAGGCATCGAAAGCCATGTCCCTAGGCTGTAGCAAGTGGGGCAATGTCCATGAGATCTATATCACATCGCAACTAAGAAATGAGTAGAATTACAAACAAGACGAATTGAGTGATAGCTTGTCCAATTTTATGTGCTGTGGTTTTTTAAGACTCCGAGAAAAGCATAACCAAACAAAACTGTGGCTATGAGGCCTTGTTTTTGACTTCCACCCACCGCCGCCCATGGGAGACGACACTTCAGACATCCTCGGCACACGCAAGATCCACATTGTACGCGCCAACCCCTCCAGGTGGTCTAGTCTGCCCATTGCCATAAAATCTGCTTGCATCCTTGCTGCAACTTTCGCCGTCTATGTAGTAGGTCGCAGGCTTTGGGAGAACCTCCTCATATGGCGCGAGAAGTCCTACAAGTTGTACGTCTCCATAGTCTATTAAAAAAAAAAACCTTCTGAGGCTTGATGACGACTTCTCATTCAGGTCGATGCGACGGAGACACGGTATACCCGACACTGACCACCGTCCGTTTAACGTAGCATATGCAGCTGCGATGCGCACGCGTCAAGAAAATGAAGCTGGCAAGAGGAAGCCTCAGCTTGAGGAAGCGGCGCTAGGGCAGCATCGTCGCAATACACTACCCGACCAGAATCTCAGGCAGCGCCTAGGTACGCCACGAGCGTCTACAGCCTTGGTTACTCATAGCTTATCCTTGCAACCATAGGTGGTCATTATTCCATGCCATCGACGGTATGGCCGATCACAGCTGGAAATGGTCTACCTGGCGGATTGGGTGCTTCCGCCGACGACTTGTTTATACAAACAAGGAATTCAAGCATGTACGTGAAGATACCCCTCTGTTGTAAAGTTCCGTATACTAAGATCATTTTTCTGCAACAGTGATTATGCTACCCCAACCAACTTTGCAGAACGTTATAAATCCAATACCCTCCACACCACAGATCCCGAATCCGACCATAGTCCTCCAAGGGCTGGTCCTTCTCGCCGCTCTAGTCGAAGGAACATCAACATTTCAGACGATGAAGGTCGCAAACGTGCATTTGACGGAGAAGATTTCGAGGAGCCTGATCATTCAAAGAAATCGAGGGTTGAGGGAGAGGAGTTGATTGATGGGGATGAAGATCCTGAATGGGAACAACTGCCCCAGCGTGGTTCGAAGCGTGTCCTCGGGGATGAAGATGAAAATGAAGATGCGTTTCTCTCCAAGCGGGCGAGGGATAAAAGGGCGCGAAAGATTTCTCTGGACAATGGACCTGTGTACCCAGGTGATGATATGGAGATCGATGACAATGAAGCCGACGACGAGGTAGCAGAGCTTAAATCTACCTCACGTGGGAAAAAACGAGATCGGGCAGAAGCCGGATCGACCTTTGGCGGAGATGACGAAGACAGTATACACGAGGCTGAAATCGAGGATGATGTCAAAGCTCGCAGGCGCCGCCGCAAACGGAGGACTGTAGGAAAACGAAAGTCAGATTCAGGCGGCTCCATACGTGGCAAGAAGCGTGATCGCGACATAGAGGAAGGCGACAGTGACCTTGAGAGGCTTGACGGAGAATTGGTGAAGGTTTCGCGAAAAAAGAGGGGAAAGAGATCAGCCTCTTCTTCCTTGCACGATGAAGAGGGTGACTTGTCAATGGACGAATCGCAAACATCTTCTAGCAGAGGGAAACAGAGACGGATAGGCGACGAATGGGAGAACAATGGTGTCATGTTTAAGATAGGGCCCAATGGCCAACGACTTCGTCAAGCGTTAATTAAAAAGGCAAGGCAGAAGTTCAACATGGTGCGCTTTTCACGTTGTTCTTGTTCTTATTACCCGTTATATGAATGTTATGACAGCCTATGGACTCTCAACATCCGGACCGAGAAGCCAATCTCGAAGTTTGTGTTGAAACATGGCTCACTGAGGACGAATTCAAGGAGGCAAAAGCCCAACGCTTGTTAGCATGGCAAGATTCGCCCAAGGCCTCTACAGAACCCGAGAGTCCGTCTGTTGATGTCAAGGTTTGTCGTCTTCTGGTTTGTATGTGGAGTGATTTATCCTCTGAATAGGATTCAACGTCACCACCCCGTGCTGGCAAGAACCTTCTTTGGCGATCGAAGTCGGCCGCTCCCTCCCCGCTCTCTCACCTTCCCGCCCAAAGCATACCGCCTGGAACACCTCCGAGGCAAGTAGACCCTTACCGCCAGACCATTGCCTCGAACGTCGGGCTGCGCCTCAATCCATTTCAACAAAAGGCAGCCTCTGGGAAGCGCATCGCATCTGGAGCACGTGTTCCATCCGTCTTTAGTGGTCACGTCATCTCTTCCAGTTCCATGTCGCCTGGACTTACGGACAGCACAAACGGCAGTCCGCGCAACGGCTACAGGATGTTTTCCAAATGGGAGAAACAGGACCTCGAAGCCAAGGCCATGATGAAGATGAGGGAGGCTAATATGAAGAAGCAGGCCGAAAAGGAGCAGAAGGAGAAAGAGGAAAGGGAAAAATCTGAGAAGGAGAAGAAAGAGAAGGAAGCGGCGGCAGCAGCGAAGGCCATTCCGAAGATAACCATCACGACACCAGCGGAAGTCAAGCCTCCTCAAGTGGAGGTCAAGCCCCCCACGCTCTCGTTCGCACCTCCTTCAACGTCTTCCCAATCCACCAAGGACGCAGCCAGTAAGCAGACGTCTTTGTTCGGACCGCCACCGAGTGCTTCTGTACCTCCGTTTACTCTGGGCAATGCGCCTCCGCCGAAGACTGAGGACAAGCCACCCCCCAAATCCGCAACCCCGCAGCCCACTTTCTTCGCAAACCCGTCTTCTGGACTCCCAGCTAAACCTGCAGCGCCGCTTTTCAGCGGCCTCCCAACGGATAACAAGGCCCAGCAACCAAATACCCAGAACGCCTTTTCTTTCCCTGCGCCAGCGGTTGGGGACGCAGCCCGTTCGGCCTTTTCACTCGGCTCCGCCTCTTCCCAACCATCAGCAATGGAAGGTCAGAAAGATAAGCAGGTTGCAAGCGGTGGGGCTCTGCCGTCTAGAATTAAACCTGCACAGCAGTCTATGGCCCAGCCTCAACAACCTCCTTCCGCATTTAATAAGCCACCCGCTAGTGGGACCCAAAAGCCTCCATCAGTGTTTAGTGACACATCTATGCAGGCTACATCTACTTCTGCGCCTACAGGAATGACTTCCTCCAGTGGTGCCACGTCTAGACCAAAATTCGATTTCGGGATTTCCAACAAACCGTCCAGTTCGGTCGCTGCCCCCTCAGCATCTACATCTTCCTTAAACGGTGCCCTTGGTAACAATGCTCCTAAGCCTGCTTCCACCCCATTATCGTTCAACTTTAAAGCCCCTGAGGCGCCTGCCGGCAACGGAAATGGTACGATCACTGGGTCGACTGCATCCTTTGCCACACCACCTGGTCCGGCAGTAGGTGGAACGAACCCGTTCGGGGGGAGCAAGGCGCCAGTGCCTCCTATGGCCCCTCTGGCCAACAACGCCCAAACAAAGCCTCCTGCAACCACTTTGTTTTCCTCGGCATTTAGTGCAAGCCCATTGGGAGGAAGCGGGGATTCGGCACTTACTTTCCCTGCCCCCCAGTCGAACGAAACTCAAACCAAGCCATCTCCATTTGGTGCCACAAATCCATCAACCGCTTCCACCCCCTCCACATTCGGTACCTTTGGAGCAAACAAGGCCCCAACGCCAGCTGCAGCTTCTCAGCCAAATGAATCGCAGAACCAGCATTCGGCCTTCGGCACGATGAATTCGTCATCAGCTTCTCCCTTTGGTTTGTTCGGGGGAGACAAGGCACCTCAGTCCGGTGATAGTGTGACTAAATTTGCCTTTAACGGGTTCGGCAACGGGACACAGGGAGCCTCTCCCTCACCCTTTGGTTCGAATGCTGGTTCAGCTGCTGGTTCAACTGTATTTGGAAATAGTGGAGCTGCTACTAAGCCTGCAGAAACGACGTTTTCGTGGTCTACAACTCCGTCTTCCACTCCAGCCGCCTCCAACACCAGTGGGACTGGCGAATCCACCTTTTCATTTGGAGGCCAGACAGTGACCCCTGTTTCAGCGACACCCACCACCACTACTAATAATACAGCGTTCTCTGGGTTCAAGTTTGGTGATGCGTCGAAGACCTTGATTACCCCTACCACGACACCACAAGCCCAACACGCTTCCGCAGGACAATCATTATTTGGCGGTACACCTGCGAGTAACACGCCAAGCGCTTTCAAATTTGGTCCTAGTACGAGTGATAGTGGCGCAACTGGAGTGTTCGGCAATCCTACCACTTCGACAGGACAGTAGCCCCGACTGCAACGACCTTTATTTCTTGATCGCAAGCATGTGTATCATTGTACATTAAATTGTATATACCCATAATATTGCCATCACTTTACACGGTTTCGACGTTATGTATATGTCTGAAAGAGATGTCAGGAACGACACCATTTGATTTCCATGTTTGATGTTATGCTACTATTTGATCAGAGAGGCTGACCATTTGAGGTCTCACTTATTTTTGCAGCCACCGTTATTCGCTTGAACCTTGCATTCATTCCCCCCTTCACTCACAGCAGATACGACAGTGCTTTGAATTTCCTGGAACCTACTATAATGCTTGCGGCGAATGTTTCCGAGACGCCTCGTCCTCGCCCGCCTGCTAAAGTTCGTAGGTCAGTGTCGAAACCAAATTCGACTCCACCTCCATCCTACGCTGCTGCTTTCTCGCACACGCCGACAGGGGGCCCTCGTCCAGATACCCTCCTAGGCTCGTCCTTACCTGCCACTCTCCAACGCGTCCGACGAGAAAAGGAAAACCTCGACCGTGACGGTGCTATTCCGACATTGTCTCCGGCCGTCGAGGATGACATGGAGTGGTTGAATGAGAAATCACGGGAGGAACTATCAGAGCTTCTCGTCAAAGCTGACGACCTTATAAAGGAGCGGGAAAATGGTACGTAGGGCTTTGTTTATTGCTTGTATACAAAGGGGTAAAACGTTTTGTCTGGTAGAACTCGGACACGTCTCTGCGGTGTGCAAAACTCTGTACGACAACAATGTAGCTATCAAGAGTAAACACCAAGCTTTGCTTGCCCGTCTCCCATCTTCCCCATCTCGCTCCCCATCGCCAGAACCCTTGCCATCTCGTTACAGTATCAGCCTCACCCGACCTGTGTCCGAGTACAATACCTCTCCCCTGGTGGCGACTTTTAAAGGCCATGCGCGTAAAATCTCCGTTTCCACATCCGAGATTTCCCACCTTGCGGATCAGAACGCTGAGCTTCTTGAGAAGCTAGAAAAACTGGAGTCCGATTCGTTCAGTGCGGATCAGTCAGGCCGACGAGAGTTGAAACGATTGGAGAAGGAGATCTCGGTTCTAAGGGGGGAGTTGGAGAAGACCCAGGCAAGAAGTGAGGAGCTGGAGGAAAAGGCGAAGGCTGGATTCGCCTGGGATTCCGAGAAGGTTGTGCAAGAGGTTTTGAGGAAGAAATTGGAGAGGGAGGAAAGGTTCAGGGCGATGAGGAATCTCGGTCAAGGCCTACCGGGCGAGAGCGAGGGAAATCCGGAGATTAGGGACTTTGCACCCGAAAGCTCATTCTATCCACCCGGGGACACCCCCAGAAGAGCGTCGGGCACGCCGTTCAGACGTCCACTTGCACAAAACCTCGATTCGGTGCTATCGATTCAACCCGAAACTTCCCTGATTTCGCAGCTGTTGCACAAGATACAAGAGCTCGAGCACACGAACACCCGAATTATCGAGCAACAGACTGAAACGGCGAACCAGCTCAATGCAATGCAACGAGAGACGGAGCATATGACCCGGGTCTATGAGTGCTTCGCAGACGAGAATCTCATCGAGCTCGCTGATGATCTCGAACCCGTCTCCTCCGAAGGTACAGAGCAGCCTTCCTACGACACGATCCGATTCAGGAGCTTCAAGCGCAATCTTGGGGCTCAGTCCGTTGACGTGTTTCCGGAAGATCTTACCAACGTAAACCAACCTCGAACTGTCTCCAGGACTCGCAAGTCTGTGATGGGTCTCTTCGACGCTACTTCTGAAGAGCCATCGGAAGCAGAATTCAAAGCGGACCAGCGTGCCTTCAGTCTCCCGGTACCATTCACCTCATCTCCCTGCAGCGATGGCCTAGCCACAACACGGTCAATAAGCACAGGGCTGCTCTCTCCTGCGCTGTCAACCCTGAGTCTCTCATCTCGACCCCAAGGCCCTGATCCCTTCGATGATAAGCAGCCTACCCTTCAGGCAGAATTAGAAAACGAGTTTGGCGATGGCTGGGTTCTCAACGCTGGTCATCATCTTCGTCAGTCAAGTAGTCTGTACAACTTCAGTCAATTGTCCGTGCCCCCTTCCCCGTCTCCGTCTCCTGCACGATTACCGCATGATCAGTCTCACCGTCCATCGCAAGAACAGAAGACACCATCGCCCGATACACCTACGGGCGATGCTATATTGCAACTCTCCGTCGAACCTCCCACTCCCGAAGATCACAAGCACTCTGCGAGCAAGCAGATGAAGAGATATCACGTTATGTCAGAGACCATTCGCTCGAGGACGAACCGTTGGGTCGATGGGCGTTTCAAGGACCCAGGCAGTATCTATGTCAATTCTCAAGACAAGCAAGATGTATCGACAACCACGCCCATGCCACGTCAGCTGGCCCACGCTTTCGACGCTGCTGTTGAAAACGTTACACGCCAAACGAACGATTTCGGTGGCTCTTCTCCATCCAACGGGGAAACTGGAGCATTGTCTCATGAGACCTCGAAGAAGAGACCCCGCAGGCTAGTTGTCTTGATGCTGGAGATTTGGTTGTGGCTGCAGTTCGCAATTATCATTCTGGTGTTCTTGTGGACCATGGCGAAGCGGGGGCCAAAGTCGGTCTTAGGGGGCACGAGGCATCGCCGGGTGTCGTCCACAATGTAGATGGTGGAGATGGAAAGTATTTTAATTTACATTATTTCTACGTACCTACTACCCCGTTGCAGGAAGCTTCACATTCAATAATTTATACCAGCATTCAGGAACATGGGGAAAAACTTGAACTCATAATGACTGTGACCACACAATCACACAACTTCGACTCAGTAGTTTGCTACTTGAACTTGAAGGGCGAAAGCCTTAGAATGCATTTGAAATTAAAGGGTTCTATAGAAGCTAGTTAGGTGTTACCTGAGCGTTACTATGATCTGATCTGACTGATAATCGTAGCACTCTTGAAGTGCAGTACTCATCTCATGGACCAAGGTCTTCAACAGTGCAACGAATGTGGCAAAACTGAGAATCTCAAGCGGTATGCACATCAGCATACTTATAAGAGAAAAACAATTTGACCATTTCCCAGCTGCACGGGGTGTCGTAAAATCTATTTCTGCGACTCCAAGTGCCAGACAGCAGTGAGCATCAGTAGTGGCAGTTGTCCCCTAGAACTCCTGAAGATGTGCTCTGGCGCAATAGGCTTGGCCATCTCACCAGGCGTTCTGCAAGGCAATCGCACGCATAGAAAAATTGAAGCCAAGCTGGTCGAGAATGTCACCTAATCGCCAGAACCAGGATGTTTCCTTCTCGCCTCCTTCACCGTTCCCTGAAGGGGTTCTGTCCGAGGCCCTCCAGGAGGATGTGATGAAGATTAGAACAGCTGTGCGTCAATGGCTTCTAGCTACTGAGGAATACCGCCTTAAGCCTGAAGGGGAAGCAAACGATGACGCCGTGATCCAAGCCACGGTGTGCCTTATCAGTGCGAACCAATTAAGTTATGATTCTGAAAGTGTTCTTACACCATTTAATTCTCGAAAGACCTTCAACTGGCTCCTGAACACGTATTCTCTCCCTCCCCAAAACAGACTTTCCGTCGCGTCTTCGTATCATTTACCAAGACTTATTGGCTTGCATTGCTCGCATCTCTCAATGACGCAGAGCGTAAAGAATTGGCCCATCGCCTCGACCTTACGCCTCCATACGGTGTGACGATCCCTCAGCTTCACGGCAGAAAGTGCGTAGAGACGCCCCAGCAGCTGAGCGCGAAGGAATTTGAAGGTTTGATGAGAACAATCGTGATGGTTACAGCGGAAATGGTTCCACTCGAGGTATCAAAGAGCTGGAGGGAGCTGGCAGAGGCCGGTGTACTACTTTGGGAGGAAAACCACGAGCTGAAGAAGTAGGGGTACAGTAGCAACTTCAAGTTAGACTCGGACACGTGATCAATAAACTTAGTCTTCTCCAAACTTGAAAGTGGAATTCGACGGAATGAGCTCGTCAAGCATTGCCAACACAGAATCTCCGCCTCCAACAATGCGGAAAAGGAGGAGGAAAGAAACCAAAATGGCGGATTCCGACGATGACTCTGACTCTGATGATTCTTCAGACGCTGCCGACAAACCAGTGCTCTCACATGCCGAACGACGGAGACAGAAGAGAAGGGCCACGACAGAGGCATCCGCATCTAAGAAGCGAAAATTGCAAGACGGCACCGCACTTGCGACAAGACGCCAGAATTCGGTTTGGGTGGGTAACATATCCTTCAAGACCACCCAGGAAGATCTCAGAGGGTTCTTCCAAGGTGTTGGAGAAATCACTCGGATAAATATGCCCACAAAGGCCCCAGCTGGACCAGGTAGAAATGCCGAAAATCGTGGGTGAGTCCAACTCGTGGTTTCCTTATATTTTATATATATACTCAGTGTGCTCCGCATATACCATAGATTTGCATACATAGACTTCGCAACACTTGATGCAAAGACGGCTGCCATCGCGAAATCCGAGCTGCCCTTGATTGGTCGTAAATTACTTATCAAAGATGGTGCGTTACCAGAGCTCATATCCTATCAACGTCCCATATATACCTACAATCCTAGGCGGCGATTTCACTGGTAGACCTGCCCCGCCCACCGGTACTGATGCCGGGAATGCTGTTGACGGGTTCAAGACACATTCAAAGACTGCACAGAAGATTTTGCGAATCCAGAAGCAGCCTCCCGCCGCAACATTATTTATCGGAAATCTTGGGTTCGAGACGACGGAGGATGCCATCCGTGAGCTGTTCGAAGCGCACAGAGAGAAGAAGAAGAGGACCAAAGAGGACCTTGACAGCGATGCCAAACCTGAGGAGAAAACGAAGGATGTCTGGATAAGAAATATACGAATGGCCACATTCGAAGATTCCGGTCTATGCAAAGGGTATATAACCAAATATATATCTTTAAAAGGGGACCACCACGCTGATAATGGGAAATCGATGTTACAGCTTTACTTTCGTTGATTTCGTGACGATTGAACAGGCGACCTCGGTTCTGATTAATCCGAAAAACCATTTATTGAACGGACGGAAACTTGTCGTGGAATATGCAGGTGCTGATGCCGTACGTCGTGGAGCGCCCAAGGCAAAACGGGAAAAGGGTGTTACCCCTACCGAGGGGCGGGAGTCTAAATCTCATGGTCCCAGGGCGGAGCGACCGAAACACAAACAAGATCAGGATTTGCCCAAGGGCAAAAGTGAACAACCTGCTATCGCATCTACCAATGTGGTGGAAGCCCAACCACATCCAATTCAGCGTCGCACCGAGGGGAGTGAATGGAGAGAAGCTAGGGAAACAAGGATCAAAGGACCGAGGGTGCGTCCGAAGCCAGGTGCTGCCCTTGCCCTTGCAAAGCGCGAGACTCCTGCTATCGTGCCGAGCCAAGGGAAAAAAATCACGTTTTAGTGTATAAGTGATATCCACGTAGATAAGTCATATATAAGACCAGGAGGAACGTAAAAAAATTTATGCAGTTCTCTAAACCGAAATCATGAAGCATCGTCCTCATCTTCCGTCATCATGCCAACCTCGTACTCACCACAAATATCCCATCGGGAACCTTCAGCAGCAGCGGAAACATATTTGACAAACCGCATTACGCGTTCATCTCGAAGTACGAGAAGCAGTCGGTTGAATCCTGGTTGCACTGTCAGTAATGTACTATCCTCCTCATCTTCATCCTCCGTTCCCTCGTCCGTTTTCTCCTTGTCATACCCATTACCCATGCCGCTCGATGATGCATGATCTGTGGTGCTGGTAGTTGGTTCACGTCCTCTATTCTCAGAGGGAGAACCATGAGCAGGAGTTGGTTTCTGAGTGCTTGAACGGTACACGGCTGGATCGTCCTCTTCGTTATGGGGAGCCATGTAACACTGGGGGGAAGGTACAAGTCAGAATGAGTACGTGAGGAGGAATGGAATAACCTACCTCCCAACCGCCCCATTCGGCGGCTTGCCAACCTCTAACATCTTGCAAAGTCTTAGCTATTGCCTTTCCCTTCCCAGGGGAAGAGTCCCTCCGTACCTCATCCTCCTTCACTCCGGGCGTCAATCCAAGTACCACATCCAACCTTACGTCCTTCTCCTCGCTCGTAGCGAGGGTATAGTCTAAACCTGGCCTAAACCGCCTTGCCTCAGTGAAATAGCTCAGTGGTAGTAGCCTCGATACGATTGCCATCCACGCGCGGAATGCCGTACTTGAGAATAATTCATCCTGGAGGCTCCTCAAAATCTCGTCAGACGAACCATGGGCCGCGCGAGGGGTGACTGCTGCAGCGAGTTTACCCTCCTCGCGTGGCTTAAGAACACAGTAGCGCCATTTGTGCGGGGGACCTTTGATTTGCCACGATCCTTGTGTACCGGCTGCGTGAGAGGGAATGCGGCCACCCCGGTCCTTGCCAAGTCCATTTCTGGCGTCCAGCTCGCGCAGGCGAGGCTCGAGTGACTGGGCGAGAGAGTTCGAAAGGAACGAGTGGAGTTCAAGAGACGACTCTTCTGCAAAACGGGCGGAAAGAGCTTCCATCGTGCGGGGCTGGAGGTAAACAGGGTTAAGGAATTCAGAGAGGAAGCCGATGTGCTCTTCGGAGAGAGCAGCGTCGGGGTGAGGTGGCTGGGAAGCATCTGAGTAAGACTTGAATACGGTCGATGTTGAGGTCTGTGAAAGTAGGTTGGCGGCCATTGTCAGGCAAGGAAGTGACACTCACCAGCTGCTCTCGGGAACTCTTCACCTCGGGTACCTGGGCCACAGCAACGTATCCATCCTCTCCCTCTTGAGCTGCATGGAACCAACCACTTATACTCAGGCGCTCTCTTCCGTCTTCGCCCTCTCCACCGACAACTACCTCTTCCACCGAATGGAAACTTCTGCCTGGTTGCACCTCGAAAAATATGAACTGGTTCCAGCTAGGAGGGATAGACTTCAAGGGAACCGGCTCTGGTTCCATCTGTCCATTCTCGGCCATCTGTGTAGGGTAGAGCTCCAAAGCACCACCCCAGTCCTTTTGCCACAACGTATAGTGTGGAAGGGGCATGTAAAGAATGTATGAAACACGTCGTGTGCCAATCACATCGTCATGATTGAGGAGGTGACAGCTTTTTGTATACGAATTAACAGACATGTCCTGCTTCTTCCCAGAGAGAGGGCCGCAACCTGTAACAGTCTGGAGGAAGTTTCGGAAGGTCGATGAGTAGAGGGCATCCCGGAGGGTCAGGAGGTTGGGGAGAAGGGAGATTTGAGACGTCGTGAGGTAGTTGAGCGAGGCAAGGTCACCAGTTTGATTGACCTGGAATGTTCCTCGGTTCTTATCAAATAAGTCGCTGGAAAAGAAAAGCCAGAACGAACCTTGTAGATGTCCGTCTCCTTCTGAGAAAAACTCAGCTCACTCAAGCACTCGTCCTTGACTTTTTTCAAAAGGTCATCTTGAAACAATTTTTCTACCACCGCAAACTTGAATGGTTCGTTAGCAAGGTACCCCGACCGTAAATTTGCGATAGTATTGTGATCAAAGAGCTCTGAGGAAAATTGGGAGGTATAAAAGAGTGCTTTATCAGCAGCAGAGGTCCCGTTTGCGCCATTTGCAGACTTATGGGAAGTCTTCAGCTTCTTGATTCCGGATGCCAAGTCAGGCGAAGTTGATCTTTCATGCGTGCGAGTCATGCTTGTGGGAGTGTTTTTTTTGTTTTTTGTTTTTCGCTAGTCCCTGGCGTGCTAAGTTGGCAGGTTGGTTGATAGTAATTGATAGATTCGTCGGACAAGCAAATGAGTCCAGGGCAGTCTCTTGGCAGACCTATAGGATGCGATTGGTCCAACCAATTTACGGCTTGACTCAATCGGTTCACGCTGGAGTGCGCCTTATCATGTCATGTCACATCTGCACCGAGTTGTGTCGTGCACGCCTCGACGTGGGGCTGGGAACTTCACGACTTGGGGCTTGGTGGATGATTACTAGTACACCGTCCCCTGCATCGTTAACTTGGAAGCTACCTCCTGTAACGACAGCGCGCAGACAGGTGGCTTGGTCTAGATGCTCATCCGTATCTCTAGGTCTCAAAGATATGGTCCCATTTCTACTGCTGGAGGTAGTGCCTAATTTCCAGGCAGTTCCACCCCTATACCATCCCAGTTAAGTTAAACCCGAGATGGGAACAATTACTGTTATAGAAGATATATTCCATCTGAATCATAGTCAAGGTGACCGGCGGCCGAACATCGACAGTGTGCTATATGTATATTGTCCCCAAGTAGCCTCGACGTAAAACGAGGACATATCTGGACTCTAGAAGAGCGCGAAGCACCTATGTACTGAGTACTTCACCCCTGCAATCAATATGTCCCTCAACGCGAGACACTCCGATCACGAAGGACCGGCTATTTGCGCATCATACTATCAGTAGACGTAGTAAGGGACTTCTTTAACATACAATGTTTGTAGAAAATCTTTATTGAACTGATGGGATATATGTGTAAGGAATGAATCTAGGCGGATAGGCTGTCTTCCATGAACCAATGACTCGTTGATAAAAAAAAAAAGAACGCGAGATTGCAGCACAAAATGAATCAAGGGAATACATGGTTGATTTCACAGAGTAGGTATCTGACAAGGAATG
This sequence comes from Tricholoma hemisulphureum, assembly GCA_964034925.1. NCBI lineage: Eukaryota > Fungi > Basidiomycota > Agaricomycetes > Agaricales > Tricholomataceae > Tricholoma > Tricholoma hemisulphureum. The sequence goes on along the minus strand of OZ035929.1, from coordinate 8,659,419 downwards.
AAGCGCGGTGGTAGTGATGAAGGTGGCGGGTGTCACAGATAAAGAAATCTAGCGCCAGAATAGACTATAATTACAGCACCACGGGTGTAACAATGAAGAGAACAGGAAGAAATGGGGGATCATGCTTTACTGGCGGCATCCTCGTAGTAGGAAGGCAGTAGGCTTTCATCAGGCTGTATGGGAAGCCGTATGCGGCCTGTGCGTGTCGAAGATGATGATCGTGAGGACCGATGGCCATGGCTATGGCGCCGATGGTGTTTCTGCTGACGCTGGTGTTCCTGGTCTTGCGAATCGGATGAGCTGTAACCTGCTGACTCCGTCCTCGAGTGTCTCAAAGATCCTGTTCTCGGATTACTGTGGGAGACCCAGGCTTCTGTGGCACTGGCTCTATAATCCTTTGGGAGGGAACTGATGGGGACAGGGGTATACACGAGTTCGACGTTGTCACTCTTTCTTTGGGAGCTGTGATTGGAAGGAAGAATGTATATTCTTTGGGTGGGGAAGTTTGGATGAGAATGAGGGTGGGTCCACGAGTGGCTGTTCGTGTGTTGGGCACGAATAAGACGGGAATAAAAGTTGGACACTGCCAAGAGGAAGTGAAGCTGTGGAGGAACGTGTCAGAGGACAGACAATAAGATGGAGTCGTGTGGCGTACCCGAATAACAATGATAATGACCATTACGGCGACGAACACAAGGACGGCACGTTCGAGCCATCGTTCGCAGTTTTCTAGGCTCAGGCCCATCTCTAGCATGTCACGCAGGAGCTCTGGGTGACGGGAGAGCTCCTCACACACACCGGTTCTGGCAGCAGTATGGAAGGCAGCATAGGTGGTAATGGCGGTGAAAAAGGTGGTAAAGGAGAAATCCGCTATGGAATAATCACGATAGAAGCGCACAAATGAGGGTTTGCTCTATAAACAAGATTTGTTAAACAGGTGGGGGAGGGGGGGGGGAAAGGAGAAAAATAAAAATTACCTTGACGATGCCTACCAAACCAACGCTGCAAGCGCTTGCTGCACAGGCAAAATAGCAAGAAAGCAGACCCCAAATGACCTTCACACCGTCCACCTCCCAATTATCGCCGGAGGCCTCCCATTCGCTCTCTGGCTCCCACTTGAGTGACCGCCACAAGGCAAGGACTTGAATTGTGAGGGCAAAGTTGGCGACAGCTCCCAAAAGGGTGATTATGAGGGAGGCAGACCTATTGTAGGTGTGCATTGGAGAGGAGATGGTGGGAAAAAAAAAGGTAGAACTTTACCTGGCAGGCGCCATTATAGCTGACTCAGGGGAGAACGATGAGACAGCACACAAAATTGGTCGGCTCCTCGGCTCTTTCTTTCTCACGGTCAATTATAGTATATTGCTAAGGCTACTTTAAGTATTTACTTGGCAGTTTCATTGATATTTACTTTGTATTTCATATGTCCCAATCCGAGTCACACTCAGAGTAATCATCCATCTCCAACTCGAAATCAGAAGAACTCCTGTCGTACAATCCCTCGTCGCTCCACCCGCAAAAAGAGTTCACGTCGTAGTTCTCCTCATAAATCGACGACTCCGGGTAATCTGAACTTGAATAGTAGTCCGACACTTCATCATCGTAATCACCATTACGATCTTCGCCGAGGTAGTTTGGGCTACTCCGAGTCCAACCACCGTGACGCCCGAATCCATATCTCGTAGGACCGTGGTATGTGTCGTAAATACGATCAAGGGGGCGCACGTAGCTATTTGACCCGTAGCTCTGGTCTCGACTCCTCTCGTACCGGCTGGTGGGAGCTGCGTTGGAGAACAAAGTATTGCGCTCATGAAACGACTCGTTCATGGCACGCCAATCACGACTATAATTGGACTGATATGGGGATTCCGAGTGCCAGCTGGACTCGGACACTGACCGTTCGCCGACGGCCAGTGGGATGGCTACTCGAGACTTTCCTTTTCCTTTTCCTTCGTAGTCGCTACTACTGCTCCCACTGTGGCTGCGTCCATAACGCTCTTCATGCAGAGTCATGCAGTTTCGGTAATCATCATCGGCATTATTCGCTATGACGCGGTCCATGTTCCTCCCTGTACTCGATGACGCGCTGATAATAGATCGACTGCGGCTGCCACTATCCCTTGGATGATCATCATGATCAATTCTTGTCAGCCCCATCGCATTCACAAGTGATTTCGTATCATCTTCAATGCTCTCATTGCGATAGTGTGGCCCTGGGCTGGGTCCGTTGCGCCCATAGCTATATTCGCTTTCCGAATCTCTGTTTATCTCGTAAAACATTTGGTCCAGTGCGCGCCTCGCCGAAGCCCACGGTTCGCTGTACTTGTAGTCGTAGGCTATCATGTCTCTTCCATAGCCTCCACTGGCATATCTACGGGTGTCCATAAGTGATGGGGGGTCTAATTGCCCCGTCCGAGTCACGGCTCTTGGCACTGCGGACTCACCTGCCATAAAGATTTCGGTGGTAGGTCATATCAGAAATGTTGGAAGGAGTTGCAAGAAAACATGTTCAAAAGGAGTTTAAAGCCTGCTGACCTGGTTACTTGCAACGTTTAAAACGCGTTGATGATCACAGGATGCCACAAGGCTTTTTAGAGCACTTCAGCAAACTTCAATCGAACAGATTGACCACCGGATTCTGATTGGCTGATGCAAGCCTGCTCCACAGCTCCCACTCTGGCAGCCAATCAGAGGCCGGTCAATCTGTTCGGTCAAAGTATGCTGAAGTACTCTCCCAACGTGCAAACTGGTGACCCGATTACTACTGAAGTCCTTATTTTCTTTTAGGCCTGCGAACCGTAAAATATGCAACTCACTTGTAAGTCACTCCCAAGGTCGGAATTGTCTGCAGGGTCTGTAAACACGACCATGCCACGTCTAGAACACGCTTTTGGGAAATGATAAATTACTGCACGTCTTGTGCACATTCGAACAGGAGATCTTATAGGTGTGTGTGCAAGATCAGACCCAAGTGATTTTTATTTATTTAAGTACAATTTATGTAAAGAAATAGACTGCTTGAACTATCACAGTAATACAGATAGAACTTTCTTGAGTTATGACACGAATGTCGCAGTGGCCAATTGTTGATGCTTCTGTTGCTGCTGCGACTGCACATATAACACATGCCGATCAAAAATCAAATGCTGATAGAGTAACAACTTGCGTGCAGACAGAATTTACAATGACGTACGGTACCGGCCATCGCATGTAATGTAGGAATGTGCATGTGAAGGACAAGAAAGGGTAAAGCAATGATGCATGTATTTAGTGTAGATGTACCAGTTCAATAATTGCAAAAAGACCAAGCGAGACGCAGCAAATGATATCAACAAAGGGATGCTGCAAAAGAGTATACGAGTAGTTGAGCAACGGGACTGTGTCGAGAGGTTCGTGATCATGAGTATAAGAAAAATTATAACAACAACCAGGAAGGAGAGAAAAAGAGCAGCAAGAAACAAACTCGCCAAGAATGCATGACTAATAGTAGACGGTGCCCTGGGGAGGAAGGGAATCGGCGGGAGGGTACATATCGTACTGGCCCGCCTGTTGTGACATATCCACGTAAGGGACATAACCGTATGCGTCGGGGTAGTAATACGGCTGTGAGTAATGGGGGTAGCCCATCATGACAGGGTCAGCCATGTGTTGTTGGCTTCCATGTCCTTCATCTCCAGAGGCACTCCCTTCTGCGCCGTTGACGGATGCGTACGATGGCGCCGAGTAGGTGGAGAAAAACCCGTTCGAATTATCAGCCGAACGAGATGGTTCAAAGACTGCAGCGCTCGTACGCAGCGCTGAACCTCGGCTGGAGGAGGACTTGTCTGATGACTTGGGGTCGGCATGCTGGGCAGGTGCCCGAATCTCGATCCGGGAGGTCTGACGAGGGAAGGAGAATATGGGTGCACCTGTGGAAGGGTCAATGAAACCATTTACTGGTGGGGTGTGAGGTGTTGGCTGCGCGAGGAAGTCAGGAGAAACGGCGGAATGTTGATGCATATGTCCAGGGACGAATGGCATTGCAGGTGGCGTCATATGGGAATGGATGACAGGACGGGGGTTGTACATCGGAGCTGGAGCTTGGAGGTAGACGGGTCGCCCACTCGCTAATTCGTACGTCATGCCGTGCTGGTTTATAGCAACACCTGGCGGCAGAGTAGGTGGGTATACATAGGGCGAGCCATACGCCGGTGATGGTTGAGGAAGGGGAGGAGTGAAGACTGTCTGAATGCTGGGGAGTGAGGGACGCCGTTCTTCCTCCGAAGATTCGACCTGCTGCTGCTCCCCTTGATCCTCCGCCCATGCCTCACTCGCGGAATTCTTCAACACAGCCTCCTCAGTCTTGGCCGATTGAACGGGGTCTGAACTGTGAGGCCCGAGCGATAGCTGTTCAAATCGAGACCGTGGCACCTCAGACGGAGGTGGAGCTGGATCGGTTTGCTCACGAAGTATATCATGGGACTGACTGGATGAGGATGCCGACGGCGGGATGTCGTTGACAGTGAAGGGTGCATGTATTGGGGTTTTGACGGTGAAAAATTCCTCAGGTGGAGTTGCGTCTTTCGTTGTCATAACCTCGGGTCGTCTCTCCTTTCCTGCGCGTTTAGGTAAACGGACGGCATATGTCCTATCACCAGCATCAGAGCCGGATGCACTTGATGTAGATACTTTCGCAAAAGGGATGGAAACATGGGATTTCGGAGGTGCTTTGAGGACCCGGGCCAGATTTCCCGGTAACTTCACTCGTAAGCCCAAGCCTTGGTTCTGACGTGACCTTAGAGCTGAATCGAAGTACAGGAATCCTTCGTGCTGCTTAGTCCACATAAGCTCAGGTTTCATCGCGAACCAGGCTCTCCCAGGGTTCGAAAAGGGAGAGTGCACGCGTGATTTCGTTGGGGATGGTGTGTAACCACCGCGGTTAAAGCCACCACGTCCGCCGCGAAGGGGACCTAACCCCCGCCCACGGAACCCATTTGTGCCGCGAAGTGGCTGGGATGCGTGCGGTTGTCGTGGTGCCGGCTCGGTTGCGCGACGTTGCTCATCTCTCTGTTTCATCTCCTCAAATCCATCATGAGTCCACGCTCGTTCGATTGGTGGAACATTATCAGTGGGGGCAGATAGCGGATCGTCTGTTCCAGGATTGGATTGAGGCACGGGAGATGCAAAGTATCCTCCACGTCCTCGACCCCGCATAAAACCCCTCGCATGACCACGACCCTGCCATCTACCCCTCCACCAACCACTAAGACTACGCAGGTCTTTATCGAGCAGACGATCGTCATGACCCCAGAAACCACCGACAGTGGGCACATAGGACGGATCGCTTTCGAGACGTTGTTGGTAAGCCTGACGCGCTGTCTGGCTAGGAGGCCGCTTAACAAATGATGCACTGGGAGAACGGCGGGACGTGGGAGCATTGTGGTCGGCTTCTGGGGTTTCGCCGTCTGCTGGCAAAGTGGATGGTGGGGGAGAGTGGTCAGATTCTAAGACAGGTTGTGGGGTTCTGACAGGTTTCTTCGGTTTGCGCGAGCGAGATCCATTCTGCAAACCAACATGGCCATTGAAATCCGCGAACTCAATAACAGGAAGCTCCGCAGGTCCATTGATAGTTTCGTCAGCCACCATCTCTGACCATTCTCCGGAGGGGTTAAAAAAAGGCGCTGCCCCGGGGGCCATGTGTGCCACTGCATCTTTGTCGAGGGCACCACGGTCACCTGGGCTCTGACTGGTACTTGGTGTGAAGTGGCCATTGGGCACGACATCTTCTGATGCAGGTTCGGTGTCTGAGTCAGAGTCAGAGTCGAGAGACGACCGCTCATCTTCTGAATCTGAATCTGATCCCACCTCTCGTTCTATCTCGTCATCGCTTCCAATGGCATTCTGCACCCTGCCTCTTCGCCTCACAATCCTCGTCTTCTTAACTTGCCCCTGGTTGCGTGGCTTATGCGTGACAGCTTTGTTGACTGTGTAGGAAGACGAAGATGAGGTAAGGGGCGCAGGCATGTCGACGACTAGAATGAAAGAGGATAAGAATAATGTTAGAAAGGAAACACAGGGGAGTAGCAGACCTTACTTGATGGCTGTCGGCGTCTCTGGAAATCAGCTTGCCGGAGGCTAAGAAGTGACGGAGAAGAGAGAAAAGCGTAGGAAAAAGGACTGGTGATTGTCGTATGTGAGTTGTGAGGAAGAAGATATGGAAAAAGAGAGGAATTTGTAGGTCGATTGGGTGCTTTGTGGACTCGGAGGGGGTGACTACTACGTGCGGTGCGGTTCCGAAATTACTAGAAACAAAGCCTTCTCGCCAATTGCCGGGGGTTTACCAAGCTCCGCTTCCTTCAGAAATGGATCCCCACAATCCCGATAGTTTCAATCATAGGACAGAAACCCTGTCCACTCAACGTGTCTATCATTTTGTAAACGAACCAGTTCATCACCCTTGTAAATATCCTGAATTACAACCAACGCAGGTGGACCAGGTGCCTGAAAACTTCGACCCACAACGTACAACCACTCTGCTTTGTGTGCATGGATTTCCAGACCTCTGGTACCTTGGAACATATCCTTCCACATATTTATACACAGATCCATGTCTTGTAGGTATGGCTGGCGCTACCAGATTGGACCGTGGGTTCGTCAAGGGTTCCGGGTCGTGGTTCCTGACATGCTAGGCTACGGTGGAACCAGCAAGCCGCCGGACCCATCTGAGTATTCAACAAAGAAGCTGTCTGCAGATCTCGCAGCACTACTGGACCTTTTGATGGTTAGAAAAGCGGTTGGTAGCGAATGCCGAATTGAAAGATTTTGTGAATTGATTTTTCTCAAATTTCAGGTGCTTATAGGGCACGATTGGGGCTCCTTCATTGTCGGGCGGTTCGCTCTGTGGAATCCTGACAGGCTTTTGGCCTTGATAATGTGCGTGATCTCTGAAACGTCTGTGTTGATTCTATTGTAATGCAACTAGCCAGGATGAGTATTCCGTATACACCTCCATCCCCCGTCTACATGCCGCTTGAGGAAGTTGTCAAACGTGTCCCAAATTTCGGGTATCAGCTCTATTTTGCAAGTACGGAGTCGACCTCGGAGATAGAAGCCCAGGTCAGAAACTTCAACCATTCAAGTAATAAATTTTGACTGAGTGAACTGTAGCTTTATAAATTTCTTTTGACGTGTTTTAGGCCCCCAGAGTCTACCGTTGACTTCACGCCTCCTGGGTCGATGCAGAAATTGCTTGGAACATCTGAAATCCCCGAAGGTTCTTCCCTTTTAACCGACACAGCAAGTTGATTCTTGAAGCCTGGGCCCACTGCCACTAATGTCTGCATTCACAGGAGTTCCAATATTATTATTCCCAATTAAGTAAGGGGATGAATGGCCCCCTCAATTACTATCGCACAAGCAAGTTCAGATACGATGAAGAACACGGTAAGCATTTTTCAATCCTCTAGCAATAAATTGAATGATCTTCCATATATCTTTCAGCTGCCCAGCTTCCTTCCAACCTTCCTTCCAGCCTTCCTGTTTTGGCAATATGGGGAACAAAGGACAGGACAGCCGTCCCCGCTCTAATTGAAAATGCAGGAAAACATATAGCAAATCTGGAGAATATTATGCTTGAAGATAAAGGTCATTGGGTTCTGGTGGAGGCCAAGGATGAGGTGACAGAGAAGGTGTTGAGCTGGCTTCAGGGACTCCTGTCGAAGACCATCATACAAGGGAGGCTATAAATTCACACAGCTTTACCCTGTTTTGTGCATATACGTGTTTTCTAGCTTGTGAAAGTGACTTGCATGGCATAATGATTGAGTTCGTACAAACCTGCGGGAAAGAATGAGCTGGGAGTGCTCACAACAAAATAAAAATAAAATATAATGCTATAATTATAAAAAGAGTGCAGATGTTAGAACCCAGGGCCATTGGACTCTTATACCGATTCACAACTTTAATTTCATGTCGAGTACTCCAGCAACCATAAAAGATGACTCAGATGAGATTCCTCCTCCTCAACCACCCCCCTCTCCCCCACCTTACACTACATTTACTGCCAGAGGAGTCCATGTAGGAGACCTTGCTCAACCTTGAGACCTTTCACTACCCATGTCAATCCGCTAGCCACCAACATTCTCCGCTTTCAAACCGCGAGATTACCGGATGCCAAGTCCCCAGGCCATGACACATGTCGCTTGGAGTTGTGATGGAAAGAAACTGGCTGCTGTCGGGATAGACAAGGTTACCAGGGTTTGGTCACCAGAGAAGAGCGTACGCCACGATTTTGATGCGAGCTTTTGAATATCCTTAGTATATTCTTCAGATGGAACCCAGAGCTGCGTCGATGTTCTCTGGAGGCCACTCGGATGACGTTGATTATGTATCATGGAATCCGACACACCCGGAACTATTCTGTACATCTAGTCAAAAGGACAGGAGAATCGTATTTTGGGATGCTAGACGTTCGCAACGACGTGTTCTATCTGTGTATACGGTGACTGACGTTCACCATTAACCCAGAAAGCCGATATCTCCAACAATGCTCGCTCAAAGTATCACCGGTCCAGACGAGTTATTCTCCAGACGGTCGCGCCCTTCTGTACGCGTCCGCAGGACACCAACTGTTTTTCATGACTTTAGGTAAGGAGGGTGACGAAACAAAGGAGCAATGGCATCTCTCTGAAAAGGAAGCAGTCCGTGTAAGTGTGCCTTTTTTTTAAAAAGCACCTTTTGGTACTCTGTAACAGTTCAATTTGTTTGTAGCTGACGGGATCGACCGCGATGTTTAACCACGTCGGCGATGGTGTCATTCTTACGCATCATTCGGAGCACACCCTTCGTATTATGGACTACCCAAGTCTCGCGGTTCGGGAGAGCCCAGCGGCTCATGTTGGAGGCTGCGTTGCAGTCGCTCTAGATCCTCGTGGAAAGTGAGCTAGGACCGAGATGTTCTATCAGTTGGCCCGTATTTTTATTTATTTACAGATACCTGGCCTCCGGAGGATATGATTCGATCGTCAATATGTTTGATTTATCCGAATGGATTTGCGCAAGGACAATAACTGTATGCGAGTGAGTTTTGGACGCATCGGCACTGCATCTTTTGCCTCTGACTCCTGTCTCTGTATTTAGGCACAGTATCAATGCGCTTAGCTTCTCACACGATGGTGAATATCTGGCGATTGCGAACGCTGGGACGTACATCGACATCGTATGTGATTTATGACTCAATCTGTCTCCTGGAACTGACAAACTTTCAGTGTGCAACTGAGACAGGTGTGCCGCTACACCGTGTTCCTGCCCTTGCTCCATCGCCCACTGTCAGCTGGCATCCCTCTAAGTATGTTATTGCTTACTGTGGCCAGACCAAAATTCGTGAGGGTGGTCCTCCACCTGTTGCTGTCATCAGCATGTTTGGTTTGCTTGAGTGATTTTTGTATAACAACCATATCACTGTATCCTTAAAGTCACTTTTCTGGTTCCAAATTCAGTACTGCGCGTTCAGGATCATGCATCGGTCAGGATAGAGCAACAATACGTTTGGTTTCTTCAACATTGACAAAAATGATGTGCTAGGTCGTGTAGCGAATCTAGATGGCATAAGGGTCGGGACATAGGTAAGTGAGTAAGTATTGTATCTGTGGGGTTCATCAAGAAAGCAAAAATTCAAGACTGCAAATATTCGACAACGATATACCAAGTGCAAATGGGAGAAAGAGGAGCATACGAGAGCAAGCTGGAGAGCAGAAAGCATATGACAATGGGGGTGCCGGGAGTGTATTACAGTGGTCATTATCTGTAACGAAAAGCAGATTAGCAGGTGATCAAATGAAAGCAAGAATATAAAAATCAATAATAAAGTGACGTCGTTTAAAAACTCAAATGCATGTCTATGAGGGTATTGTCTGAATTAATCACGAAAACTGTAGGCGAACCCGGTGTGGTTGGTCATCGAAGGCGGCCTCACAACTACGTCTGGTAGGACTTCTTCTTTTCGCATGATGCCTCGCATTTTACTGGTATCAGACCTCGCAAGCATCAGCGGCTTCAGCTTCTTGTTCCTGCCAGTGGATGTAGAATCTGGATGCGTATTTTTGGCTTGCACAGGCGCAGTTATTCTCGACTTCTGCTTCTTCCCGAGAGTCAAAGGCCGCGTGTTGCCGACTGGACTAGCAGTCTCGACATTTGTGTTGCGATCCTGCAGAAGGGAGAGTGGACGAAGGGCTCCCCTGGGAGAGTTCGGTGTTGTGCCTGAACTTAGGTTGGACATCTTGCGCTGGAGTTTGCTGGTTTGGGGCATAAGTGGTCGAACTGCCCGAGACGACCACTGTGCGAAAGAAGAAACTGTGGACGGAGGTGTTGGTGCGATGGCCGAGTTCGTAGGTGTTTCATGATCCACAGATTTGGTATATACAATATTTGAGCGACGGCTTTGTTCAGGCAGGGGTGGTGGGGAAGCCTGTCTCAATGGTTTGGAAACAGTGTTATGCGGTGTGCTTTCAGCTTGAGGGCCAGAAATCAAACCAGCCTCGAAATCCTCAAATACAGTCACGGTGGAGGCAGCCGAGATAGGAACGATAGGCGACATCATAAATGATCGCGCGGTGTCCACACTGGGAGGAATTTTCACGCGCAAACCGGGCGACTGCGCAGACATCGAGCGTCCCAGCCCTGTGGCGCCTTTTGAGACCGGGAGCTCTTCTGCTTCCTCTTGTACAACACGAAGATTCGGGATAGTGTTTGGGGTAGATTCTGCCCCGAAAACAGTGTTTCTCCTGCCTATTTCCACGTTACCAGGAAGCAAGGTATACTGTCCGACCTTGTGTTCTAAAGCACCTCTAATCTCCGCCCCCCATGCAACCAGAGAGTGAACGCCATCCTTTCCTAGTCCAAGACTAGGAGGGGGGTGTGATCAGCAAGATTTTCGAGCATAGCAACCTAAAACATACCTTGGCAGACTGAAGTGATTCCTTTTGTGGGTAGAAGTCCTCCCTTCACGGAGACACCTTCTGGCAGGAGTGGAATGCACTTCAGGAGAAGAAAAGCCTTCGCCAAACTCATTCAATGTTTTCACCAGCTTCTTGCCCTTGCCGCTGAAGGTGCTGGGTGGAGTCCAGTGACCTTCCTTGATCTTCATCCCATCAACATTCAGTCCAGGAACAAGGAAAGGTAGTACGCCAGCGGTCAGAGCGTCAATCTCATTTATGTCATCAACGGGCCCCAAAGAGAAACCTGATGAAAATGATTTCTTGTGGGCAAGTGAAGCTAATCGAGCTGCCCGGACACTGGGTGGAGTAGGTGGGAGAGGGAATGAAGGCGGCGGGCTGACGTTGAATGTCGGGGTTTGAGGATCGTTGGTAGATGAGACCGAGCGCGCACGAAGATGCGCCGGATTTCGAGCACTGGTGTTGATAAGTGCTGTACTGGTCGTAGTGCCAATGACATTGACAGAGTCACGGTTCTCAGACGAAGGACCAGGAACAACCACAGTCTGAGCAAGAGTGGAATAATGCCGCTGCGCAATCATAATCTTACTCGCATATGCCAAGCTCTCGTCTCCGCTAGAAAGGTGTGCTGAGCTAGCCTTGGAATCCCTCCCAAGCCGGCCAAATTGTGCACTTATATCAGAACTCGGTGAATGATGGACGGTGACAGCCAAGGAAGAATCCTCAGCCTGGAGGGGCAGAGGCGGAGTGAGCTCTCCATCTTCAACTTCGGGAGGAAGGAGAGACAGCTTGGGCAGAGGTGACAGCATTCCTATTGCACGACTCATCTTACTCTTCCCATCGACAGCATCACCATTGGAGAGCCAGACATCGCCGCTACGACGGCCCTCGACAACGGTAACACTGGCACTCGTGCTGCCTTTGTACTCATGTGACCACTTACGAGGTGGTTCACTAAGACCATGCGGAGTGCCTTGGCGGGCATCGGAAAGGCCATCCCGGTCATCGAAAAGCCCAGACGGAATGGGAATAGGGGCGAACAAGACACTAAGCGCTAACAGTGGAGACGAGAGGGTGACAGATAAAATTAGGAGAATGGAGACCATCGTGGAGACTGGGATACTCCGTAAAGATGTGATCAGGTAAGGAAGAGAAAGCCCCTGATTCTAAAATCAGTCACAAGTTAACTGGAGAAGTGTTCAACATACAAGAGGAACCCAAATGATAACCAGCCAAGTGAACAAGCGAAATGTAGAAATATTGACGTGTGTCCCCGAAGGAGTCGCTAGTGCAGCGAGACCCTTCTCAGCTTCAAGACTACCAGGAGCGTAGCCATATCCACCCAACACCTGAGCGTTTGCTAATGCAGGTGTCACGGGACGATTCACCGCGATGTGCAGGTCAGGAATGCTCGGATTTCCAATGGTGCCCTCAGTTGGGTAGCTCCACGCAGTGAGGGTTGAGTGAGACCCATTCGTAGACGTCAACCAAGAGGTCTGAGATCCCAAGCGTTCGCGAGGATAATTCGGATGTGGAGAAGGTATGTCACGCCTGAAGGGGTCGGGATCACTGAGGGTTTCGGTTGTCGGCGACAAGGGGCCGTATGGTGACGGGAGGGGTGGGACTGGGGGTACATCGCCGTCCTGAAGGGCCGCAGAGCCGAACCAGAAAGAAGATTTGGCAGGAATGGAAGGATGCGAACCTGTCTGCGGACGACCAGAACCGTGGCCATGGTGAGAAGATATAGTTGTTTGGTGCGTTGAAAACGACCATGCGGAGATAGAGGTGTGACGAGAGCTTGCATTAGATGTTATCCATGATGCACCATCACGGATTGCATCTATCTCCTCGGTCGCAGAAGAAGGCCTGTGCTTCTCTTCCATCATCTTAACAGGAGGCCAGGGTTCTGTATCCTCGTTGAGAGCTGCGAGGTTACGCTTAATGGCAATGAGAGTGCCGATAAGACAACCTAATGCTACAGTGATAAGAACAATAATCGTAGAGGAGTAAGCAACAAGGCCAGCGAATAAGGTCTTGATGTCAGAACCGGAAATGACCCCAGCCAGAGTAGTGGATGTAACGGTCAAGAGCAAGGTTGGTGCCCAGATCATCCACTGTCTACCACCGAATGAGGTCGGTCGACCCATTCGCACATTCATCAAGGTGACGGTAGTGACAACGAGGAGACAGGTTTGCCTGATTGTCATTATCAACCACATCCGCACAGAAGATGCGGGGTCCTCTGCAATCCCGAAGCCAGTAGAGCCACCAACCGCCTCACTGATTGTTTGCCAAACGAAGATAGCGACGGCCAGGAGCTCAATGCTTGCCAGCCAGATGTGACTTTTGTCCACGGGGGACAGGGATCGATAATTGGGCAATCCAAATTCGGCCTAACAGATATAAGAAATTAGTTTGCAAAACGAGTTAATGACTTGTGTACGAACAGGGGCTACACGTCTGCTCAGAGGGTGAGGGGGCAAAATAGGAATAACAATACGCAGAATGATAAAAGCAGAAGACATGAACGAAACGAAAGCAAGAGAGAGAGCAGGAATAAGAGGAATCATTTTTGTTCAGTTGTCGTTGAGAGAGCGTGGGGTGCGTGTATATGCGTAACGGCGTGAGGCCTTCGTGAACAGAGCAGACAAGCAGAACCGAGGACGAAAAGAAAACTGCACCTGTTTGGCCCTCTATTTGTACATGGTTCGATATACTTAAGTAGTAGGGACCCACAAACGCGACGTTATATCCATCACGTGACCATTCATGATGAGTGGCGTGCTGCTTGGAAGCCACAATAGTAACGTACTGCCTCAGGGTCTCGATTTTTGAAGTGCACCACTTGTCTGTGAGATGTGGAGGCCAAAACAGTCCAAAAAAAAGACTACAGACGTTACATTAGTAGCCAGTTAAAACGGTTTCTTTCATACTTCCCCTCTCTTTATAAGTTGAATGGACAGCAAGACTTGCCTCTTTGGGACGCAGGTTCAACCGTATGATTTCATCTCACGGTGACATTGACAGCATCCTCGACTTCTTATATTCCCAACTTCTGTTATGCCTATTCTTGTAACGCGAGATTGTGTTCGAAGTGGTCGGGGTGGCATATTTTCGTGAGTCTCAACTACATGCAGTTGATATTCTCTGCATAGCACTTGGACCGACCATATATGCACGACGAAAATAGTCACACGGAGTGATACTATGAGTCAACGTGACGATCCGTGACGAAAGTTTTGAAACTCCCAAATTTTGGACTTGCACAACTGGGTGTCTTCCGACACAACCACCCATCCTCCTCATACCAAAGTGACACCTCAGGAGGCTAGTTCATATATTATAACGTCTACTACAAAAGACCGATTACTGAAAGGTGTTGTCAATGTCTTTCTATTAGTGATTTAGTAAAAGTTTTGAAACTCCCAACTCGTGATAGTAGCTTCCACTAACGGATGATCATAACTTGGTGCTTTTGTCCGTTCATGTTAAATCCTCCTGTAACTCAGCTTGAGAAGAGTATCCGCGCATTGACAACTGCGATACAACTCCTTCAACCTCAATCCGCTGCTACTGAAACTCCAATTCAAGCAAGGCCCACCAAGTATCAGGCGCTCAGTAAAGCGTACAACCACCTCGCAACCTTGCTAACCCAAGGATCAGAGGCGGATAACGGTGTAGGGCGTCAAGTTGTTGCGGTTACGGGTAACTCCAGCGGCTCCGGCTTATCCATCAGCGCTTTTGAAGAGATCGATGACCTCGATCAACTTCCATCCATTCCGCACATGTCTTTCACGCAAAACGCGGACAAGGGGTCAAATGATGGGATTCTTTTGAAAGCACAAGAGATCCAACCGAGTAGAAAGACCCTGGAGGACCTTGCAGATCCTTCTAAGAAGTATGCTCCTTTATCTCGAAATTTCCAACGACTTACGCCTGGTCCAGTCTACCGTCCCCGCAGGTTCCTCTAACTCAGCACGCATCCGATTTATTCAAAGCTCTTATTGACCTTTCTGAGGACAGACCAAAGCGTATTATCCACTTCTTGCAATTTGTGTGGTTGCGCTGCCACCGCAAAATAAAACATCGACTAGCTGCGGATGAAGTGATGTTGGGAGTACCGCTATACATGCTCTTGGGGGAGTGGAAGCTTCTGGATAGTGATGTGGTGGAGGATCAATGGTTCAAAGTCGGTCCACGTTTACATCCTCTTTTCGACTCCGTCAATATCCCCTCTCGACCTCTCGAGACGCAAAACCGACAATATCAGTTTTCCCGTTCTACCATCCCAGCCTGGTGCACGCTCTTCATCCGTGCACTTAAAAGCGTTGAAGGTCCACGCCGCGAGGTGTGATATGGAGGCGGCGTCGATCACCGAACTGAACAAGGCGTTCTTTACGCTGAACCTTTTTATTTACGAAAATCGAGCATTCGAAACACTTCTGGCTTTACCTTCTCTCGCTAGCGCTGTTAACCATGCAATGGACCTGGTGAGTATTTCTACGAGAAATTATTCGTTCTACCATTCAACTCTGACTGTCTAGAGAAGTCATTTGATATCCCTCTTCTGGATGACGAGTTCGATCCAGACGATCCCACCACGAATCCCATACTCCGCTGTTGTAAGGCGGTACTTGCCTGGCTGCGAGCAGGGATATCCCTCTCTCGCTCAAAACTGTTTCGCGGGCCGTTACCAAAATTCCATGTGGTTTACTCGTATCTTCCTGTGGACAACAGCTCGATGATGGGCCTCCGAAATCTAATGATGGATGTCATATTGCCGAAATTGAGTCTTTTCCAGGATGTCGACAACACGGCTCTTATCCAGCAACTACTGAACCGCGAAGACTTCGCGAATAAAATAAATTTTACTGGTAAAATTCACTGCGAGGCCACGCTTATGGCGATTGTGCACTCATTAACCTCCACTGCACCGCCAAAGAGGGTTTTCCCGTTTTCCAAGCAGAGGACTCAGGACCTTATGCCATTATTTTCGGTGAGCATTTGACTTCTGACATCTAGCCCATACTGATGCTTGTGTTGTAGAATGCTGACCGAGTGGTTGGTGTTGGTAAAAAATCGTGTTTCTGCTGCTATTGGCTCGCCCAGTTACTTCAGGTTAATGATGATGGTAGCTTTCTAGTGCCTGGGACACATGGCATCGTATTTCCATGGACGCCACCTGTGTTTGGCATTCCGGTGTCAGTGTTGGAACAGCTCGAAAAGATATTGATTGAGAAGCTCACAAGGATAACCGAAGATTGGATTGCGAGCCAGCCTATAACTCACTCTAGCAGACAAAGCTCGCCGGCATCGCAGTCATCTAATGCGGGCGATGAAGACCTTGACCTTGATATACTTGATCTCACTGTATCAGAGTGAACTTGGAAAAAAAGAAAAGTAGTATGTGCTCAATGACTACGTAAAAGCTACTAATACCTTGGTAGATTGTTCCCAACGCCTCCCCCTTCGAATAACCAAGTCACGCTCGGGATCTTGCTCTCTCCTCTCAGCTATTCTTGGTCCTCGATATCAATGGAAGGTTGACCATTCCTGGTCATCAAGGGACAACCTACACTATTGGGAAAAGGGGTGATCATTCACTATCTGACCCACTGGGGAATGATAGGACAATGATGTGATAATGAAGATAGATATAGAAAAGGGGTCCAGAAAAAGAGAAGGAGAAGAGAGGATAGGCATGAGATCAAAATAGTAATCTGCCAAATGTAAGAGCCTGTTCAGCAACTGTTGTTAGTGTCAATTGAACTGTGAGATTGGCTTGTATGAGTCAATTGAAATGTGACATAAGCCATTGGAGTTTCAAACCTCATTGTAGAATCCTGAGTCCTCATTGATAACATGGATGAGCATTTATCTCACCATCAACTTAAACATCTCTGAGTGGGCACTATTGCTATCACTACCTTGTTGATCCAGTATGCTTCAATATCCATGCTTGGTCAATAGATACAAGTACTCAAACTACAAGTACAACAACTTGAAGTACAGCTTAGGATTGAATTCTGAATGTTCATAGTGAGGTGGACCCAGAGATGTGAGCAGGGGACTCGCATCTGCAGTAACACAAAGTGAGAAGTAAAGTCAAGATCAATGGAATCTTCTCAGCATACCTGGTGATGGACAGACAGTCAAGACAGAGGGCAGTGTAATCCTGGCCACAGGATTCACTAAGACAGATGGAGAACAAGAGGGAAAAGAGGTCAGGCAACAGAATGGGTTCAATGTAAGGATTGGAAAACAATGTAGCTATAGCTAAGTGAGATGATGATAGTAGGTAGAAGGATGAATCTAATCTGCAAATGCATATGTGGTGATAAGCCTGTCAATAAGTATCAATAGATGTCATAAGTGCCATGCTTACACCCTCCCCACCTCTGAAAAAAAATCTCAACCATGCAATGAAAAAATCAAAAATAAATAAATACAAAGACAAAGGGAATGACTGGCAGAAGTGTAAGTAAAAAGGCATAGGCATGGGTGCATCAAAAACACTGGTGGGGAAAAGCTACCAGCCAGCAGAGAAGGTTGAAAAACTATGTACAAGCCACAGAACCTTTCCTAGCCAACCAGCTGTCCAGTGCTTCACAATCTGCCAGCTTGCTCCCTGGTAGCCATCAGTCTTCTTTAGGCCCATATCCTGTCCACCACACCAGGTATTGCACACCATGGCCTCTCTTCTGCTCATCCTCTCAATGACTGGTTCCAGTCTACCAGCCTCCCTCCCAGGGAACAGTTCCCTGTTGTTTTCAATAAACAGAAGTACCTGCGATGTGTGGAAGGTTGGGAATATATTTTGCACATTTGGCAAATCCAGTGAGACCGTTGAAATCTTGGGAGCTGCCTCAGTCATGGCATATGGTCCATCATCTGGGTTTTGGGCCAAAAAGGTTAAGGGTAGATAAGGTCTTAAAATAAGCAAATTATTAATAATATGTGCAATTCTGATATGTAGTCTGGAAATGCTATTTAAAGGACGGTAGGGTTGGCAAATTTCACAAGCACCACCAGAATTGAGCTTTTCCACAATTATAGTACTGTTAGACCAGATGACACACATATGTATAATTTAGTGACCTGAAAATCCAAGTGTGATGGATCAGAACAGTTAGCAAAAGGGCGAGGGAAACCTACCTGATGTACCAATGATTATAAAAG
Organism: Tricholoma hemisulphureum; assembly: GCA_964034925.1. Classification (NCBI taxonomy): domain Eukaryota; kingdom Fungi; phylum Basidiomycota; class Agaricomycetes; order Agaricales; family Tricholomataceae; genus Tricholoma; species Tricholoma hemisulphureum. The sequence goes on along the minus strand of OZ035929.1, from coordinate 8,641,309 downwards.
ACGGTAGCAGTGGCAAATATCACAATATATACAAGAAAGGCAGTTCTTGCCAGCGGATATAAGGCAGTGGCATCTTGGGAATGCCTGTAATGAGTTTGACTGCAGAAAGTGAGTGTCAGAATGGTAGGCCAGTATAATTGGCAAAAGAGTGAGGGAAACCTACCCGAAGTACCAATGACGGTAGCAGTGGCAAACATCACAATCTATACCAGAGAGGTAGTTCTTGCCAGCGGATATAAGGTGGTGGCATGTTGGGAATGTCTGTAATAAATTTCACTGCAGAATGTAAGTGTCAGAATTGTAGATCAGCAAAATTGGCAAAAGAGGGAGGGAAACCTACCCGAAGTACCAATGATGGTAGTGGTGGCAAATATCACAATCTATAGCAGAAAGGTAGCTCTTGCCAATGGATACAAGGCAGTGAAAGAGTGAGGGAAACCTACCCAAAGTGCTGATGATTATAAAAGACAGTAGCAGTGGCAAATATCACAAACTATACCAGAAAGGCAGCTCTTGCCAATGGATACAAGGCAGAAATATGTTGGAAAGGTCTGTAAGAAATTTGACTGCAGAATGTAAGTGTCAGTATTGTAGGCCAGCAAGATAGGCAAAAGAGTGAAGGAAACTCACCCGAAGTACCAATGATTATAAAAGACGGTATCAGTGGTAAATATTACAAGCTATACCAGAAAGACAGCTCTTGCCAATGGATACAAGGCAGAAATATGTTGGAAAGGTCTGTAAGAAATTAGGCTTCAGAACGTAAGTGTTACGAACTGATCTCGTAGGCGGGTTACGACGGAGTTCCGTGGCGGCACTGGACTTGGCTTCAATCTAAAAGGGATTGCGCCCTTCTCTACGCCCAATGTCCAATTTACAAGGTGACGGTAATGAGAGCGGAGGTCCGGCGGAGTTCCGGAAGTTAAGAGAGAGCGAGGACTTTAGATGTGAGAGAGTTGTGGAGATAACAATACAATTATCAAACTGAAGTTACAAGTGACGTTATACTAAGTTTTATAGTAAGTAAGTAACCGGGGTAACTACGGCGGGATCAACGGAGTACCGAGTACGCAGTAAGTAAGATGATCAGCAATGATAGATATGTGATATAAACAAAACAGGAGTAATTTGAAATACAATTTGAAATAGTCTTTTGATATGATGGCGGCTCCGTCGGTGATCCGCCGGAGATCCGTCGCAGGCTTGCATGGGATATGACAGTAAGTACCAGAATGATAGGTCTGCAAAAATAGTAAAAGAGTGGCCACCAGGCACCAGAAGCCCCTACAAATCACAGCGGAGCACAATCGGGCAGCTCCCTGATCAGGTGTTCTCATTCATTTGCTGATGATAGAAAGAACAATTCATATTGGACTGGCAGGACCTCGACAATTATAAAGAAAGATGGCAGGTATTTACAATAGCCCAGCATTCTGTATCTGCTTCAGGGCTCTTTTCTCCTTCAATTTATCCAGTGCGCTCTGCTTTGTCACTCCATGCTCATGGGTGACATAGCTTGGAACACCTGGCTGTCAAGAATATGGGTGTCAGCATTCAAAAACAAGAGAGAAAATGGTAAATGCCTACCAATTCCATCAGTTCAGGAGGTCACCCACTTCCCCCTTCTCCTCCAGATCTTCCAAAAAGTCCAATACACTCTCATAAAACTGTTCAGAGTCTGTCAAAGTGTCAGACCTACAGAATGTTGACGAAGATGACAGTGCAAAGCGAAGCTGGCCAAATGTTAAGCAGCAGTCGACAAAGCCTCAACACTGGACGCACCTGTGTAGCTACATAGGCCAAAGAAGCAGTGGTGACGCGAGTCATGCCATGGATACGCGCATTGCCAGATCTTGTTGCCTTCACCTCCTTCTCTACTGAACTGGGTGAGGTAAAGATGTGCTTATAGGCCTATGCACAACAGAGCTTGGTCAGCAAAAACAAACGAAGAAAAATATGGGCTGACCCAGACAAGGAGCTGGCTTCTGAACAGTCCCTCCCAAGGCTCTTCGGGATCATACTCCTGATTGACATAGACTAACATTGGCCATTGATCACCACGGACAGTTATTTCACCACTGGAAAGCTTGGTGTGTACCCTAAATCGGCAAATCAACAGAGTCAATGATATACGTCAGAAGAACTTACTCTGCATCATTCCAGTCTAGACCAGCAGGACAGAGAAGAGCACCAGTGATGGGATGGTGGAACCCTTGGTTTGCCTTGACACTCCGGGAGAGGGGGGGATATAAGGGCGTGTCTCGGGGAGTTATCCAGTCAAGAACAGCACCCTTCAAACTCTTGGTATCATCTGACCTTGCACTAGATATGCCCTTTTGAATCTCCATTCAGTGAGGTAAGGTTTGTAAATCACTAGAAAAATTAACTTACCAAATCTGCCGCCACCATAGACTCTTCATCAGACGTGTCCATGATATGCTCAATGAGATGTGGCACCATAGACAAGAGTTTCTGAAACACTCTGTACTCCTTTTGGGCCCTGCATTGCGAAAGGGTATGTTAGTACAGGATGGAGTGAATGGGAATGATTGGAATTGACTCAGAAGTTAGCAACTCTTCCGCAACTTCTCCTCCTTCGCCCATACGCAGTATAAATAAAAGTAGCAAGCATGTTAGTTGTCGATCCTTCATCAGCTACCACCCTATAGATTTCCCGGAGCACGAGTAAAAGGCGGGCATTACATGGCTGACAGACCAGGGTAAGGAAGGAGAATCTCAGTGGCCATCCATGCATTCAGAGGTTTATCACCGCCCCTCCATCAAGCCCAACACCTCTGCATACCTCTCACACCAAATACCATGTGACGGAAGTTGGTAAATGAAGACTAAACCATCTTTGACCATTTTCAGCATTCGACCTAGGATTGTTGGGGGCTCAATGGCCTCTCTACAGTGGTAAATCCGTGGCAAACTACTAATGCCTTTGAATCGGAGCCTCAGTTAGCCAGAGAAAGATGTCCAGGGTTTCAGGTCGAGCAAGTGAATAGGTTCAAGGGGCTAAAGGTAATCCAAATGTAGGGCTGAGTAACGAAAAGTCAGACACAACTGGGCAGGTGACAAAAAGTCATACCTGCAGGAACAGGAGTTAAGAGACCTGGAACACAAGCAGAAAACATGAGAGAGTGTTAAGACAGAAAAGATGACCAGACTGGGGATTGAACCCAGGACCTCCTGGACATATACCAGTAGCTCTACCACTGAGCTATCAGGTCTTATTGGATTCAACTTGGTTGGTTATTGTTGATGTAACCTAAGACCATATTGACACCTCCTTAGCTGCATATGTGTCTTACACCTCATTGGGATGCACATTGATACAGTGAGGTTATTACAACACTTATGGCCCACATCATGTGACAGATTACATCATCCAACAGAGAGAACAGGTGGAAGTCCAGCTTGCCGAGTATGACCCAAGACTCGCATTGAAAACCCAAACTTGAAGGTCACCATGAATCATCCAAGCTTTGTAAGATTGAGTGACGAAAAGTCAGACCCAATCAAGGCAGGTGACAAAAAGTCAGACCTGCAGGCGGCCAGAATCAAGTAGGAGATGAAATCAAGCACAGAAAGTAGAGGAATTTCCCAGTCTGTTGACCGCAGTGACTCGGATTGAGAACGTATAAATTTAAACTTAAACTTGTAGTACTAATAGTCAATTTCAAGTTCAGACTCTGATCACTTATATTTGCAAATATTGAACTACATATTCAATTTAACTGAAGTTTTCATGTCATACCAACAACTTGAAATCCCTGGGATCATGAGCCCGAATCATACTCATTACATGCTTAACCTACTGCTGAACAAGGTATTCCAGCTTATTGAAGATTCGAACTTGAATGTTTTAGTGTAAAAAAAATATACATATGATGTCAGCGTAAAAGTATGGACTTCGATCATGATGGTAGATGTGCATTACAAGAACTTGAAATACTCTTCACAAATGCTGTCACAGAGTGCCACAGCCACATGTTAACAAGGCTGGACTTGTGGCATCGTTGAATGAGTAATGTTTGCACATTTAGAAACTATGTCTACCACGTTTGTGTGGATGACTAGCTACTAGGCACAGATGACTCAGAGCAGAAAAATAGCTGTGAGTGGGGACATACCGTGATTCTCCCAATCGCTCGATTCACCATCGCTTTTGTCCAGATCAGTTAGGTCGCTGGTGTCATCTGAGGAGTCTGAACTTGAAGAGTCGGAATTGGATCCTAGAAGATTGATATATTGCTGCACAAAATCCTTGTCAAATGCCATTGCCCCAAGGGTGAAGATGTCACGGCCTGCAATTTCATTGTAAAAGGATGCAGTTCAGTTAAACTGGAACACTCACTTGGTCCTGTATACGTGCTGATCGCTCTTGGTTTAACACGCACCTCATATTGGGGCCCCAGCCATTCAAAACCTTCAGGCAATTCATGGGAAGCCAAAGCACAAGAGAAATACTTATTTATCAGACATTCTAGAACCGCCGCCGTGCACTCCAGCTCTTCACCTTGAATATTCCTCTCCTCGGCTAACCTCTTATACGAGACCAATGCGTTGATATGCTGGTCAAAGATGTCTTTGAACACAGCTTCACCATGTATAGCTTGTTTTGCCTCAGGGTCATAAAAAAGGAAATGGGCACGCCACCATTTACGAAGGTCTCTGGCCAGGCCACGGGCGTGGATTGTGCATAGCCGATCATAGTCACAATCACAATCATGTCAACATTTCCTTTTGTATGCCAGTGGATTTATGAGGTCACCCAGCTCCATGATGACACATAACATGAAGAGATCAAGTGTCCCTTCGAAGGTGGAGACGTCAGGAACATGTGTGGGTGGCACGTTCAGTTCTTTTCCATGTTTGACAAGAACGTAGTGAGCATAGACAATGAGCCTTCGCAGTAGAATGTGTGCATCCCAAGTATGTTCTGTATTTGTTATGTTCTTGCTGGCAACAAACATGTGGTAAAGTCCAAAGATAGTGTCTCGAATCATTGACATGGCATAGAAATGACCTCCATGACAAATTGCAGACTCTGGCATGACAACAAAATGTGGTGTATTTGGTCACATGATCCTATTGTGTGATCAGCAGATGTTCGGTCAAGTGAGTAGAGAAAGCTTACAGTCGAGATCCAGGAGGAAGAAGGACTGCTTCAAGATCCCACTTGTTGAGGTTGGCAGCATTGATCTGAAAATCCTCAGTAAAAAGGGTGGTATGGGAAAAATGAGCAGAGCCATTCTTCGGTTGCGCAATGATCCACCATTTTAGCCCAGTTTGCATGTCAATGTAGGTACAGAGACCATCGCAGTCGATATGCCAGAGGTGGTGAGCACCTGAGGTTGCCGCAAGTCCCCATCAAGTGTGTCAAGAGTACGAATTTCCAAGGACATTTAAAACTATTTAGTTACGCATTTCCCTTTATTTACATTTGTTGTGGTTATTATAGAGTTAGCAGGCACACGGTAAACACATGGCGTCCGTACATCACGCACGCCGCATGATTCAAGCATGGTCATTACACCTCATGTAGCACATGCGGTTACCTCATGGTTAACTCATGTATTGTAGTATTTAAAGTGTTAATATTACACCTAGAGACTCTAATCGAGTTCTCTTAGGTATTACCCACTAAACGTGCGGCAACGCCTCTGACTATAAGATTTCCCCCTTTTGTTGGGTTTGACTGTGAGAGCCAGCGCTAGACCTTGTGTTTAGTGTTGTCCTAACAGAAGAACTCGATTCTCTCTCCCGCGCTCCCTCTCACATCTTAAATCATTCTTACCATCTTTACCCGGGCCTTACTTGAAACGACGTGCGCAAAACCTGCGCCGCCCACGTTGATGTCAAGACGCCTTCCACATTTCACCGCTCGCATTTCCGCTCACCCCAAGGTTGTGTGTATTTGTACACCTTTGTCTGCACGTACTTCGGACAGACCATTGTCCTCAAAGTAAGGTGGAGATGACGGTACGCACGCCCCCGATCTACCTTTTATACTCACTCCGCCCGCTTCACGCGCCATTCTTCCCCAATCCCCACTCCCCGTTCCTCTGGCATTGACGCCATTGAACAGTCGTAGCGACCGTTCATCAGGGTTGAACCTGTTGAACACACCCTCAAACAGATTGAGGACCACTTGACACAGACAGTTGCGGGATGCCACCCGATTGTTCTGAGAGCGCGCGCGTAGTGTGATTGACCGCGGCTCTACGTCATGCAACAGTCCTCGCCCTTACCTTCTTCACGTTGCCCCAAAAGCGACGTCTTCCAGTTTTCGATCCCAAGGAGCACAGCAGGGTCGCGTGCCCGCTCCAGGGAACTATTGCTTTCCCCCTCGCCCATCGCTCCGCCTCACCCGCTATTAGTGATTGGACCGACCACTCCCCATGCACCCGACTCCTTTCCACACCCCCAACACCTCTCCTCCTCCCCCCTCCGCTCCTTCCCATGGCCAACATCGAGGACGTCAAGGTACCGGCACCTGTCAAACCTCCCCCGATGCAAACTCTAGAGGAACTCCTCGCACAGGCACGCACCGAGCGTGACCAGTTGCTTGAGATTCTCATGGAGCAAAAATGAGAGAAAGAGCGTGCCGACGAGGCAACGTGCACAGAGACAACAGTGACCGGCGGAAAATCCTTCCACATGCCCAAAGTCGCCACCCCCCTCCCCTTTTCCGGCAAGTTGGACGAGCTCGACAGCTTCGAGATGGCCATGTACATGTACACGCATGGCCAACCCGATGAGTTCCGGTCTGAGGATGCGAAGATCATTTGGATCTTGTCATATCTCCAAGGCGGCATGGCGGCGAAGTGGCGCGAGGTAGCGGTTAAACAAATGATGCGTGGAGCTCCGCCCTTTGCGAACGCAGAGGAGCTGATGACGGCTCTGTGATCATCTTTCGGCGATCCCAACGTCAGGGACACAAAGGTCTTCCAACTGACCATGATAGTTCAGGGAGATGACACCGCGGACGAACACGTCCAGAACTTTAAGATCGCGGCGCATGAGTCCGGATACTCGGACACCCCACTGATCTATGAGTTCAAGCAGTCTCGGAAGGCCCCGTTGCGAGAACGGCTCAACAATCTCGACCATCCCCCCACCACCATCGACGAGTGGTACGCACAGGTGATGAGGATGGACAGACAATGGCGACAAGCCAGGACAGAACAGAGGCTGTTTGCGGGGCGCTTCAGACAGAAGGCTGCATCAGCAGCACCAACAGCAGCGGCGGGACGAACAGCGCCCGCGCCACACCGGGCAGGTGAACAACCACCCGCAAGGCAACAGTGGGGCCAGCAGGCTCAGGGGCACGCAAACCCCCCTCGAGCACGCGACCCAAACGTGATGGATGTGGACAGGAGCGCGAAGCGCCCTCCACTTATTTGTTACAAATGTAGGAAACTGGGGCACATGGCCCGCGACTGTAGATCACGCCTGGACATCAGGGCGATGAATTACAAAGACTTGCGCGGGTATTGGACCGCGAAGCTAGCAGAAGAGGCCGACGCAAAGGCCAAAAAGGATTTTCCCGCCGGAGGCCAGTGAGACCCCCCTCGCTCGCTTCCAGGAACAAGTATGACGGACTTACGGTACAAGAAATGGACTCTGATATGGAAACAGACACTGCTACAGTAGTCAGCTTAGATAGCAATACAGTAGTTAGCCACAACGGTGGGGGGCCCGACACAAGTCGGCTCGGTAGCCCAGAGCTACGCTTAATTCCCCATGTACCCATAGTTACCAAATTAGACATTGTTACCGACAAGCCTAAAGAGGGGGTACGACACTTCGTAAGATCAAATAAAATAAAAAACGAAATCATGATACCTATTACAATTACTACTTTAGATACACATGACGCCTGCACAGTCAGGGCATTATTATATAGCGGGGCTACCGGACTTTTTGTGGATCGGGAATTCGTACACAAAAGCGGACTTAAGACTCGGACCCTGGATCAACCGATCAGGGTTTACAACATTGATGGTACCTTAAATCAGGGCGGCTCGATCACAGAAGAGATCATCTTGATGGTGTCGTTCCGAGGTCACAAAGAGAAGGCCGTCTTTGAAGTGTGTGATTTGGGAAAAACGATGGTGATCCTAGGACACCCGTGGTTGTGCAAGCACAACCCGGACATCAATTGGGACACTGGTGAGGTTAGAATGACACGCTGCCCTCGGGAGTGCAACATATTTATCAGAACTGCGAAGAAAGATAGGGCCAGGCGGAAGCTGGCCGAGAGACAGAGATTTTGTCCTACAATCGAGGAAGTAGAGGATGAAGACACATTCATTCAGGCAGGAGGAACGATGGCAGATGGAGATGGAATACTGGAAGAGATCATCCAGGAAGAGAATGCCAATCCGGTGCGTGATGAGGAGCTCGAGATCCGAACGACAGAGTCGGAGATCGAGGCGAAGATTCCGTGTAGGTTCCGGAGGTGGATGAAGGTGTTCTCAAAGAAAGCGTCTGAACGCATGCCGAAGCGGAAACCGTGGGATCACGCTATCAAGATAAAACCCGGTTACGAGCCTAAGAAAGCCAAGAACATCAGGCTCTCACCACAAGAACAAGGCAAAGTCGACGACTTCTTGAACAACCAGTTAGAAAAGGGATACATCAGAGAAAGCAAGTCACCACAAACATCGGCTGTGTTCTTCATCCCAAAGAAAGACAAAAAAAAGAGGATGGTACAGGACTACAGATATTTAAACGCATGGACAATACAAAATAATTATCTGTTGCTGCTTATCGGTGACTTAATAGACAGAGTAGGTAGTGCCTGAGTATTTACCAAGTTGGACTTGAGATGGGGATATAATAACGTCAGAATAAAAGAAGGCGATGAATGGAAAGCGGCGTTCACGACCCACAGGGGCGCATTCGAACCATTGGTTATGTATTTTGGACTTTGCAATAGCCCAGCCACATTCCAGACCATGATGAACGGTGTGCTGAAGGACCTCATCGACCAGGGGTCAGTAGTAGTATACATAGATGATATCTTGATATTTACAAAGGACAAAAACGGACATAACGAAATCGTAGAAGAGGTGTTAAAAAGATTAGAAGAAAATGATCTGTTCGTGAAACCAGAGAAATGCGAATTCGAAGTCAACGAAGTCGAATTCTTGGGGCTGCACATTACCCCCTCGGGAATCAAGATGGACCAAGACAAAACAAAGGCGATAGAGGAGTGGCCGGTTCCGAGATCAGTTAAAGACATTCAATGCTTTCTGGGTCTCGCAAATTTCTACTAGGCAATAGCACGGGTACTCCCGCGGGTACCCAGAGCTCTACCTGTACCTGTACCCGCGTCTACCTGTACCCGCGTCTACCTATACCCGCGTCTACCTGTACCCGCGTCTACCCGTACCCGCGTCTACCCATACCCGCAACCCATGGGTCACGAGTCACGGGTCACAGCGGGTACGGGTAGACCCCCATCTCCCATTGTGTAACACCTCCTGCATAGGCCCCAACAATGACGGTGACAACACCATGTTGTCGCCGTCATTGTTGGGGCCTTGGATTTGTTTCATACATTTAACTAATGGTTTTGTCACTCAGATGAGTGTCGACAACCTTTTAATTATTTATGTACTATGTGTATGTACTAACTAACTTAATATATATATTATTTACGGGGGAAGCGATGTCCCAGAGGAAGGGGAAGCTTGTGGAAGCAAGGTCCTATATACCAGATAATGTTTATTACTATTTGGTTCCAGTAAACGAAAGCGAACGCGACACGTCATTTAAGTTGATGTTTGCCATTGTTTGGTTTCAGTAAATGCGAACACGACTCGTTTATGTGCTGCATTCATTTACTTCAACTATATACTAGTATTAATTATCAACTTGTTTCAATAAATGACACATCACATTCAGAAAAGTTAAACCAAACAATATGTACTAGTAAATATCAACTTGTTTCAGCAAACAACGTGTCACGTTCGTGTTCGTTTACTGGAACCAAATAGTAATAAACATTATCTGGTATATAAGACCTTGCTTCCACAAGCTTCCCCTTCCTCTGGGGCGTTGCTTCCCCCGTAAATAATATATATATTAAGTTAGTTAGTACATACACATAGTACATAAGTAATTAAAAGGTTGTCGACACTCATCTGAGTGCCGAAACCTGTAAATACAAAACTGTATGTTAGTACATAGACATTTGGTGACAGGTTGGGTGCGGGTCACGGGTACCTAAATCATGACCCGTACCCGTACCCGTGCCTACCCGTACCTGTAACCCGCACGGGTTGGCCAAACCCGTGCTCTTCCCTAATTTCTACCAACGCTTTGCTGAAGGCTTTGCCAAGGTAGCCGCGCCCATGAATAAACTATTGAGGAAGGATCAGAAGTGGGAATGGGAGAAGGAACAACAGGAGTTGTTTGACGGACTCAAGGCACTTTTTATGCAGAACGGGATCCTCGCCACTGCGGATCCTTCCAAGCCCTTGCGAGTCGAAGCAGACGCTTCTGGAGTAGCGACCGGAGCGGTGTTGTCGATGAAGATGGAGGACGGAAAGTGGAGGCCATACGCCTTCATCTCCAAGTCATTGAACGACGTCGAGTGCAACTATGACGTACATGATCAGGAGATGCTTGGCATCATCAGGGCACTGGAAGCATGGTGGCACCATTTAGAAGGTGTGACACATAAGATTGAGATTTGGACGGATCATTCCAATCTCCAATACTTCATGACATCAAAGAAGTTGAACCAGAGGCAAGCGCGGTGGGCGCTTTATTTATCGAGATTCAATTTCGAGCTGGTCAACAAACCTGGCACGGCAATGGGAAAGGCCGACGCCCTGTCCAGGAGACCAGACTTCAAGAAAGACAGGGAGCATGACAATGAAGACGTGACACTGCTTAAGCCAGAATTCTTTGCGATCAAGGCAACGCAGCACAGTCACCTGTTAATCAAAGGCTCCGAGGAGAAGTTGTTGAGCAGGGTGCAGAAAGCAAAGGAGTGGGACAAGTTGGTAGTGAAGGCTGTGGAGGAGTTGAAGAGGTCACCGACGAAACAACTAAGGATGGAGGAATGGAGTGAAGAGCAGGGGCTAGTGTTGTTCAGAGGAAAGGTGTACGTACCAAGAGAGGTACAGTTGAGACGCGAGATCGTGAAGCTACATCACGACTCGGCAATTGCAGGGCATCCAGGGAGGTGGAAGACCTTGGAATTGGTGGCCCGTAATTATTGGTGGCCGAACATGACCAAGTTCATGTTTGATTATGTAGACGGCTGTGACAAATGCCAGCGGTACAAGAACATGCCAAAACCTCCAGCGGGCAAACTGAGACCAATTGACTCCCCAACGGAGCCGTGGAAAGCAATCTCCGTGGACTTCATTACGGGGCTGCCAGAGGCACAAGGATACGACGCGCTCTTAGTGGTAGTTGATCGGGCGAAGAAACAAATGCACGCAATCCCGACAACGGAGGAGACAAGCGCACTTGGCTTGGCTAAGTTATATCGTGATAATGTGTGGTGGTACCATGGACTCCCAGACTCAATCATATCTGATCGGGGTCCTCAATTCGCAGTTGCGCTGATGCGCGAATTAAATAAATTATTAAAAATACAAACAAAAACGTCTACAGCTTATCACCCGCAGACTGACAGACAGACCGAACGAGTCAACCAGGATGTTGAGCAGTACCTGAGGCTCTTTGTTAATCATCGGCAGGACAACTGGCCAGAGTGGATCGCGTTGGGCGAGTTTGCCTACAACAACCACATCCACTCGGCAATTCAAGTATCGCCATTTTATGCTAATTATGGCTACAACCCCAGGATGGGTTTCGAACCGAGAAGGGAAGGAAAAGTCGAAGCGGTGGAGGACTTTGCAGATCGAATGAAGAGAGTGCACGAGGAGGCGCACACCACGCTAACAAAAGCGCAAGACGAGATGAAGAGGTACGCGGATCAGATACGGGGAGAAGCTCCGGTATACAAAGTAGGTGACAAGGTGTGGCTGGAGTCTGAGGACTTGCAGACGAATCGCCCCTCATGCAAATTGGCAGAAAAGCGCTTGGGCCCCTATCCCATCATGGAGATCATATCCCAGAATGCCGTGAAACTCAAATTACCGACATCGATCAAGATCCATCCGGTGATCAATATATCCAGGGTCAGGCCTCACACGGCATCAAAGATCCCGGAACAGCGAGCCAAAGCACTGCCACCTGTTGAGATAGAAGGAGAGCTAGAGTACCACGTGAAAGAGGTACTGGATTCAAGGCTGCGCCACAACCAGCTGCAGTACTTGGTGAAATGGCAGGGGTATACTGAGGAAAACAACACCTGGGAGCCCGCCACAAACCTTGAACACGCAACGGAGGCTATTGCGGCATTCCATCAAACGCACCCCGCCGCCCCGTGTCGACTAAGATCGTTGGCGCACTTTCAATTCCGCCCGTACGAAAACTTCACAGAGACTCCGGAGGGCCTTGTGTCTTGTCTGGAATCCGAGCACTAAAGAGGGGGTGATGTCAAGAGTACAAATTTCCAAGGACATTTAAAACTATTTAGTTATGCATTTCCCTTTATTTACATTTGTTGTGGTTATTATAGAGTTAGCAGGCACATGGTAAACACATGGTGTCCGTACATCACGCACGCCGCATGATTCAAGCATGGTCATTACGCCTCATGTAGCACATGCGGTTACCTCATGGTTAACTCATGTATTGTAGTATTTAAAGTGTTAATATTACGCCTAAAGACTCTAATCAAGTTCTCTTAGGTATTACCCACTAAACGTGCGGCAACGCCTCTGACTATAAGATTTCCCCCCTTCCTTTTGTTGGGTTTGACTGTGAGAGCCAGGGCTAGATGTTGTGTTTAGTGTTGTCCTAACAGAGTGCTTGCAACTGGAAACAAGACGGTGCGGCTACACATAGGCAAATCAACGGTGGCATTGAATGCCACAAGATCTGTTACAATTCTATCGTTTCACCTATATTTACTTTCTAACATGCGCTTACTTGACAGCCAGCACATCATTTACTTATTGAAACACTCCTTAAAAGACCTGAGTAGATAACTACTATACTTACTAGCCAATTGTTATATAGACCAGAGTAACTAATAGTCTATATAAGCTGTAGTAGATAGTCGGTCAAGGCCTCAGCTTGACCTAAAGATATCAACTCTTTAAACTGCTCACAAAGAACTTGACCTAAGGAAGTACCTTCAAGTCTAAACGACGAACTCGACGCAAGGAAGCACCTTGACGTCTTGAACTTACTGAGTAGTTAAGAGACAATCTTAACAAAAGGTCAAGCTGATCAAACCCGCCGACTTGTCACAAGTCTAGGCGCACCCAACAGACACTGTGGCGCCCAAGCTTACGCACGTGCTCAAGAACAGACACTTCGCAGACAGACCACCCCGAACAGCAGTACCCACTGCTACCTCCAAATTCTTCCGTTTAGACGGACGACAAATCAGGTACAGCAACAGCCTAAGAAGTTGGTACTTCGCAGATACCACAGGCTCGACAGAATACGTACCCGACCACTACTTCACTGAAGGTAGACCCGAAGACAGCAGACCACCCCAGAGGATTACAAGAGAAGTATCCTCTTCGATCACAGACAAACGAACAGGGTACTCGCAAACCCTCGAAGAATCCGGACCCGAAGACTCACTCAACCCCGCCTACTTCGAAATGGCAAACAACAGAGATGCCCAAGTAAAAATCCAAGTCCCCTCCGATTTCTCTGGAGAAAGAGAAAAGATGACGAAGTTCTTACAGGAAGTAGAACTCTACATCCGAGTGAACCCAAACACCTACGACACCGATGAAAAGAAAATCGCATTCGCCCTCTCGTTCATGATAGGAGGAGCGGCTGCAGGATGGAAAGAAGCAAAGATCAGAGAGTCTTTGGCCAACAACAACTTTGGTGGCTGGCAAGCATTCAAAACAGCCGTCTCCACCGCCTTTTCCCCTGTAGATGACGCAGGAACTGCACGAACCAAACTAAAGAACTTAGTTCAGACAGGAGATGTGCAAGACTACATCTCCGACTTCCGAATCCTCACCGCACGCACGGGGATAGTCAAAAACGTCGCCCTCATTGAATATTTCATGGACGGGCTGAAACCGAAACTCCTCGAAAAAGGGTTCCTCAAAGAAACAATGCCCACTACCATTGACGGATGGTATGAGGCCGCTGCCAAGTATGAAGGGCAGTGGAAACAAGCACAGGCAATCACGGGAAAAGCTAGAGGAAACAAAGCACCCTCTAAGGCTTACACTCCCTCCGCCGTCCCTGACGTCAATCCAAATGCCATGGAAATTGACAAAATGACACAACAAGATTGTGCCGAACACATGCGCAAAGGAATGTGCTTTGTCTGTCACCAGACAGGACATCGTGCCATCAACCACAAAGAAAAGAAGATGGGAAAGTTCTTACCTGGACCCATCAGAAGATTTACTGCTAAGAAACCAAGCGGAAAAGACACCTATGGGAAAATACGAGCCCTCATAGGCGAACTAGACGAAGAAGAAAAAGAAGAAACCCTCAAACTCATGGAAGAGTCAGGTTTTTAAGAAAGCGGACTGCCCCGACGTCAGGACCTGCTGAAATTATGGTCTCATCTGTACTAATAGCTAACATGGAAAAGCAATCTATGAGATTACCAATGCAGCTATTCGTTGAGAACGAAATCATCGAAACCGACGCCCTCCTCAATTCAGAAGCAGGAGGGATGTTCATGGACAAAGGCTTTGCACAAATGTACAACTTCCCGCTCACCCCTCTCCTAAAACCGATCCGGGCCAGGAACGTTGATGGCACCCAAAATAAACTAGGCACCATCAACCACTCCACCACCGCTTTGGTAGACATCAGAGGAAGGCAGTCGAAAATACGATTCATGGTTACAGGACTAGGAAAAGAATCTATCATCCTAGGACTCCCTTGGCTTCAAAAGGAGAACCCACTAATCAACTGGGAAATTGGAACACTGCAATACCGAAAGAACAGATCATTGGAAGCTGCCCGACGAGCAGTAGCCAAAACCCGGCAGCTCACGAAAGGAACCCCTTTCGAACAGAAACACACCACGGAAGACACCCCAATCGCTAGATTGGAAGAAACCTTGATCCGAGCCAAAACATCGATCTCTCAACAATTGGCACACGATGAACAGAAAGATCAAAAAGAGGACAAAATGACCATACCACTGGAATATCGAGAATACAATAAAGTCTTTGAAAAAACTGCCTCTGAAAGGTTTCCTGAATCAAAACAGTGGGACCACGCCATAGACCTAAAGGAAGACTTCATACCGAAAGACTGCAAAGTCTATCCTCTCACTCCGGTCAAACAACAGAAAATGGACGAATTCCTTGAGGAAAACCTGGCAAAAGGATACATCCGGCCGTCGAAATCACCTATGGCCTCACCATTCTTCTTTGTAGCAAAGAAGGATGCAGGAGCGCTTCGACCCTGCCAAGACTATCGGTACCTGAATAACGGAACGATCAAAAACACCTATCCATTGCCCCTGATCGGAGACCTCCTTGACAAATTAAAAGGAGCACAAATATTCACCAAACTCGACATCAGATGGGGATATCACAACATCAGGATAAAGGACGGAGACCAATGGAAAGCAGCCTTCAAAACAAACAAAGGACTGTTCAAACCAACAGTCATATTCTTTGGTTTATGCAACCCTCCGGCCAGGCAATGATGAATGAGATCTTCAAAGATCTGATCGACGAAGGATGGGTAGTGATCTACATGGACAACATTCTGATTTTCTCCCGAGACCCCAGGAAACACGCCGATTGAACAAAGAAAATTCTCCAACGGCTCAAAGACCACAACCTCTATCTTAAACCCGAGAAGTGCAAATTTGACGTCAAAGAAGTCGAATTTCTCGGCTTGATAGTAAAACCGAATCAGATCCTGATGGACCCGACTAAACTCTCCGGCATCCGAGACTGGCCCAAACCAACTAATGTCAAAGGAGTAAGATTGTTCCTCGGATTTGGAAACTTCTACCGCAGATTCATCGGACGCTTCGCCAAATTAGCACGGCCACTCAACAATCTAACGAGAAAAGACATCAAATTCAAATGGACGCCGGAATGTCAAGAGTCATTTGACAAATTAAAGGCTAAGTTTAGCGAGGCACCCACTCTGCTGATGCCAGATCCCAGCAAACTGTTCACAATCAAATCTGACGCATCTAAATTTGCGACTGGTGCGGTACTCAGGCAACAAGGACCCGATGGAGACTGGCACCCATGCGGGTACATCTCCCACTCTTTGACCCCTACGGAATGAAACTATGAAATTTACGACAGAGAACTGCTTGGAATTATCCGAGCCTTAGAAACGTGGAGGCACTACCTACAAGGAGCACCACACCTGGTCACAATCCTATCCGATCACAAGAATCTGACATATTTCAGGGTCGCACAAAAATTAAATAGAAGACAGGCACAATGGAGCCTCTTCTTATCGGAGTTTGACATCAAATTGATCCATGTACCTGGATCGCAGATGGTCCAATCCGACGCACTATCCCGGAGAGAAGATTTAGGAAAAGACACGGACAAGGACAACGAAAACCTGACAATGCTGCCAGAAACAGTATTCGTCAACACCATCAACACGGAAATGGAATCGCTTTTGGTCACGGCAACTATGAAGGATGAATTGGTAGCCGATGCAATCAAGGCACTAAAAACCAACGGAACCCCACCGATCAAATCTGATCTCGCCAACTGGGAAGTAAAGGACGGACTCCTCTTCTTCAAAAACAGATGCTACGTCCCACCGAACAACGAACTACGAAAAAGGTTAATCGAACAGTATCACAATTCCCTCACTGCAGGACACCCCGGACAATTTCAGACACTGGAATTAATCCGAAGAGACTATTGGTGGCCAGGAATGATGACACTGATCAAAAACTTTGTACAAGGATGCGGACTATGTCAACAGATGAAGGTTAACACCCACCCAACGACACCACCCCTCACACCGATTAAATCAACCGCGACAAGACCATTCGCGTTGGTTACAACCGACTTTATTACGGACTTACCAGAATCAGATGGACACAATGCCCTAATGGTCGTGGTAGACCATGGTCTTACAAAGGGGGTAATTTTAATACCTTGTAACAAAACCATCGACGCCCTAGGAGCAGCAGACCTCTACCTGAAGAACATATTTACCAGATTCGGTCTCCCCGACAAGATCATATCCGATCGAGACCCGAGATTTGCATCCAGATTATTCCAAGAACTAGGAAAACTCTTAGGAATCAAATTGGCTATGAGCACAGCCTACCACCCACAAACCGATGGACAAACCGAACAAATGAACCAGGAAATTGAAGCCTACCTTCACATGTTCTGTATGAACCAACCCAAGACATGGGTGAAACTCCTCTCCACCGCAGAATTTGCCCACAATCAACGGACTCACTCTACAGTGAAACACTCTCCATTCTACCTCATGATGGGGTACGAACCACATGCGATACCCATGCCTTACAAGAAAAGCGACGTACCTGCTGCAGAGAAAAGAATCGTCCAACTTCAAAGAGCACGAAATGAAGCCCTAGCCGTACACGAACTGGCTCGACAACTCATGGCAGAAAGAATCACCCAAAAGTTCACCCTGTTCCTCCTCGGTCAAAAAGTATGGCTCGACTCCAGAAATCTAAAGATCTACCCCCACACCAAGAAACTCTCCCCGAAAAGAGAAGGACCATTCCCAATCAAGCGGGTTCTCTCACCGCTTTCTTACGAACTGAAACTACCGGCTCAATGGAAGATCCACCTGGTGTTTCACGCAGCACTCCTCACTCTGTATTCTGAAACAGAAACACATGGCCCAAACTACCTGAAGCCTCCCCCCGACCTGATCGAGGGAGAAAACAAATACGAAGTAGAAACCATCACCGCCCACAAACCACGCGGATCAAAATATGTTTACCTCGTGAAATGGAAAGGCTATCCAACCTCTGAAAACACATGGGAACCAGAGTCACACCTAGAACACGCCGAAGAAATCCTCAACTTATATAAAGAAAGGAAAAACCTCTAGAACGAAACATCGAACACACTCTCACACCATGCATACCAACAACGCAACCACCTCCTCTTCTGCCCAAAAGAACCTTCCGCCTCTCGCTGAGTTCGTCGAAAACTTCTTAATCAATCCCACCAACCGCGCCCGCCTCGCCCACTACCTCGTCCGCAACCAAGACGTCTTGAACAGTCTCCTTCACCACTACGACGCCATCCTCGACCTGATACGAGACCAAGAACGGCTCGCCGACGAAACCCTCACAACAATGATGAGTCAGGGTATAGAATCAGCCATCAATCGTCTCCAGAAACAACGGTTAGAAAGCATCCAATCCCCTACTCCTCTCACCCAACCGACCGCCACCTCAGTATCCCCCCACTACTCCTTCCAATCGACCCAACTCAAAGACTCCCAAACTGGGTTACCGACCTCTTCACCCCAAAAGAAAATGGTCTCGAACGAAGCTCCCCCGACTGGAAAGGGGCGACGTTCATCGACTTCTATTCCCGGCATCATTAAAATCAAAACAACCCTGCCACCAGTACCTGAAATCATCGATCTCACGTCACCCACCCCACAGCCACAATGCCCACTGACCCCGATGAACATCCGACCCAGAACCCCGACACCACCGCATATGAAAGCAGAGAAATGCTACAAATGTGGAAAGATTGGCCATTTCACGACGTATTGCAACCAATTCATCTGCAGTATATGCAAGAAGAGAAGACCCGGACATTACCCTGTCACCTGCCCCAAACAACGACGCGCGTCAGCGCCGCCCGTCTACGCTAGTCTTAATCGGGTCTTATTAGATCAAGTCTACGGACCTCCCCCTGAAAACGATTACGATGACACTTGGGACGATGCAGCATGGGCAAATATCATGGGAGAACCCTGTGGAGACTTATAAGAAGTCGTCTCCTCCCCTTTCTTCTCTTCTCAACAACCACAACCCCTCAAAAATGGACGGCCACATTATCTTCGCCATTATCTTTTGCTCGTTCATACTTCTATGCTGGCTTGTTATCTTTTCCTTCATCATTTATTGGCATATTCAGAATCGCCAACCCACACCTGCCCTTACACCGTTTATTGACGTGGACGTCGAACTTTGACCGCTCCCTCCTGTCGCGCGACCATTCAGACATTCACGCATCTGGATCTGGAGAGATCCCAAGCAACCTAGCGACGAAGTACTCATTTAGAAGAGTTATCGAAGGCTGGAAACCTCGATCTTAGTAAGGGGGTAATGTTACGATTCTATCGTTTCACCTATATTTACTTTCTAACATGCACTTACTTGACAGCCAGCGCATCATTTACTTATTGAAACACTCCTTAAAAGACCTGAGTAGATAACTACTATACTTACTAGCCAATTGTTATATAGACCAGAGTAACTAATAGTCTATATAAGCTGTAGTAGATAGTCGGTCAAGGCCTCAGCTTGACCTAAAGATATCAACTCTTTAAACTGCTCACAAAGAACTCGACCTAAGGAAGTACCTTAGAGTCTAAACAACGAACTCGACGCAAGGAAGCACCTTGACGTCTTGAACTTACTGAGTAGTTAAGAGACAATCTTAACAAGATCTGATGAGAAGGCCGTAGGAGGATGGGGAGCAGATAGTGTTGGGAATGGAGTGGTGAACAGTGACAGGAGGAGTTAAGGACAAGGTTAGAAGATGAAGTTAATCTCAAAGGCTAGTGAGTGAGGGAGTCTGCAACAGAGAGGAATGTTCTTCTCATCTCCTACAAGATGTGCAATATTTATACTACACAGTTAGGAGGTATAGTGTAATGCACTCCTATAATATATAAAGGAGGTATTCTGTAATAGACCCCTGTACCAGTTAATAGTGGAGTAACTTTGTCATATCCCCTATAACAGTGTCAATAATAGTGATATATGATATCATGGCTTGGTAAGTCCTAGACTTCCTGTAGGGTGTGTCATAGACACTCTATCCATAGCTATGTCTTGGATAGGCTATCATAGACATGCTGCAGTATGAGTAATCCTGTAGCATGTGTTAACTGTCCATTCCCTAGGGTTATGGTTAATGCGCATTAGCCCTAACCCTAGTGTTGACTTAGCATATTCTGGCAATATTCCCTAGGCATGTTAACTGCCTTGGCTTGCCTGTATACTCTTGTATACATAATCCCAACAGATAGCATTGGGAAATCCAGTGCGTTGAGCATTTTAGTTTCTTCTCGGTGACATCTAAGCATGTCTCTGAGAGTACCCTTCTGGTGACGGGATTCAGAAGAAAAAGTGTTTTCCTTTGAGTAATCTATGACAATAAAAATGTCAGCAGAGACACATAGGATATCGATTGCACACACTGTGAATGGTCACAGGTTTGTGAAGATCGCCCAATGTTCTCAGGCCCTGTTCATCAAAACTGAAATCTGGCTCAAATTGATCATAGATAACGATATGTTTTCCCCTGAATAAGTCTTGGATCTCCTTCTCGCTTTTACTCTTGGCTTCCTTTTTTGAGACAATACAAAAGACTGACTTGCCAGGTCTTGCCATCCACAGTGGTCGATGATCTTTATAACCTGCTATGACAGCCTGATGAATTTCTTCGAACATCGTAAGCTCGTTCTCAAACTACAGTGATATATGACATTAGAAAAGCATGCAAGCATGACTCCAGAAGCTTACATGGAATGACGGGATGTACGTCACTGGATTATCCCTGCCAGGAGCCCATAGCTCTACTGATTTTCCCATAAATCATTCCTGCAGATAAAATCTGTCATAATCAAGTTGTATCTTACATTCAGAATTGCAAGTACCTTTCCAGTTGTCAATAGGTTTGTCTTTCCAGACTCCATGACGCCTCCAAATTCTATTTCCTCAAAATAATTTTGGGCAATGACGTTAGTAGATTCGGTCAGTGGTTGCAGTTTGGGATTTGGTCCAGGCTCTGACTTTAGCTTGCGCTTCAACTTCGACTGTAGCCTAGGCTTTGGCTTTGGCTTTGGCTTTGAAGGCAATGAACTGTCCCTCTTCCTCCCTTTTGCATGGCGTGATGGATTCTTTCATTTCTTGAGGGAATTTTTGCTCTCCCTTTCCTTGGTGGGTGAAGAGTTCTCAGCAGGGCCTGATTGCGTGGCTCCTGGACCCACACTCCTGTCTGAATCATGCTCCAAAGAACTATTCCCACAGCCTCCATCAGCGTCGACATCCATTGGACCAGGATGCTCCCTCTCCCTTGGAACAGGGGGGTTTTCGCCCCTGCTTTCCTCAGTGGACAGAGCATTCTTGGCAAAGCCTGATCCTGCAGCTCCCTGATCCACGCTCCTGTCATGCCCTAAAGAATCATCCCTGCAGCTTCCATCTGTGTTGACATCCATCGGACGTGGATGCTCTTGCTCACACACAGCTGAATTTTCCTCCGGAGGGCCATCTGGGCAGCCTCTGTCTGTATCAGCGTCCATCAGACTAGGGTGCTCTCCTTCCTTGTTTAAGCAAGTGCCTGTGCACTCATTGTTGCAGACTTGATCTCCATGTGTGTTGGCATCACCTCTCCCAGCGTCAACATCTTCCTGTTTGCGTTGATCTTCCTCAGAATGGCGATTTGTCCCCTTTTTACCCAGACGGGATCTTTCAAGGCGTAGGTCCTCATTTTCTTCACCATCATTGTCACCGTCAGTTTCCTCCTCTTCATTCTCCCATGTCCTACCGGAGCCAGTTTGGTGATGGAATGAATCTTGAGGACAGCCATCCAATGCGTGGGTGGTGGGTGCAGCTATTTGTGGCATTTGAATATCTGACAAAACGAGATGAGTGAATATTTGGCGATACAAGCAATACCCTACGAACTCTGAACCAATTTGCAGCATTTGTGTTTGAATCCTGTATACCCATGGCAGAGATATCTGCCAAGGCTGTCACCAACAAGTTTGGGATTGCTATTCCTGTGGAGACAACATCAAACAGTACTTTCCATAACCGTTTTTCAATGGTTTTAATGATGGTGGGTTGTTGATTACCAATGGCTTTCCAAAGCTGGAATAGCATTAACCAATTATTCATATATGTGCTTCGAAGTGCTTCATACCTCCATGACTTTATTTTTGCTGATATGCAAGTTTGCCAGTGGGCGGTTGGTGAGGAGAAACAGCGGTGAAATCGCAAGAGCGACAAACAAAGGGGTTTGCAATTTTTCGGGCAAGATCTTAACTTCAAGCAAAATACCGTATCTGACAGGTAGCAACCATCAGTATATCATCTCCCTGGTGCTTGTGTAAATACAAAATATGCTGTGACGGATGGTCGACTAATGAATTGAACCATCTCCTGAAAGACATGTAATCATAACAGCTTCTGTTTACTCTTACCTTCTAAGTTCCATTGCGAGATCATTCCTTTCGTTTGGCATGTAAATCTTACCCTAGTGGGCTATTTGAAACTAGAGGGTGTGGAGGAAAAGTGAATTACATACTCGGAGTAGGTAGCAGATATGAAACGCGGCCATGGCCAAATTTTGAATGATCTTCGCCCTCTGAAGGTTGCCCGTGGCAAAGCAAAATGTTTCAAAACAAGTGGAGAGATGTTCATCAACCACCCCCGGCCTGGGGTTGTGGGGCAGTGATGATCCAATATCAGACTTCATGCATCTGGTTGCAGTCTCGACAACCGTGGGCCAATCCCTCATAGCCTATTAGGTGTACTCGTCAGAAGGGAAAGTAGCCTTGTAGAGATGATAAGACCCACTAATTTATTGATGAATGGTAATGATCCCTTCCCTTTTGTATTTATTTCAGATGCCTTGTCATGTACAAGTGTGATTATATCCAGCAGCCGATACTTCAGAAGTTCTTTTGCAAGCACGTTCTGAGGCGCAATGCCAGTGAGACAGAATGAGTGGAGGACTCGCAACTTCTCAATCCCTGGAAAATACGTTGATCCATATAGACTCTTCTCCTGTTCACAGATCAGGGGCAGGTATGCCTTGCGAGAATATTGAGCGGCAACGTAAAATATCGGAATGGATCAACTTACAGACAGCTCAGGCACTGAACCAAGTTTCTCAAGCGCGCCGGGTGCGGAGAGAACGTCTGTTCTCCATGGTATGTCTTGGAAAAACGTGCTTGCGGTATGATATTTCTCTGTCTCAGCCATGACAAGTTTACTTAGCATGTCTACCAATCTCTAAAGGATTTCGAAATGTTGGAGTGGAGACGCGAAGGTCCAAGGGTTGGGGGAAAATTCCACAATTGAGTAGGATATTGTGAATACAAGGGAAGACATGGCAATCTAGAGGCAGTAGTGAGTGACAGAAAGTCAGACTCAAAGCTGGTGATAAATAGTCAGACCTCCTATAACTAGCCAAGGATAGGTACATGATGGAGTGGTAACTTGAACTACAAAGATAAGTCAGGGGCCTCATTGGACTCCGGCTCCCGCAGAGGATGATGATGATGATGTTACTTGAACTTGAACAAGTTGAACTTGCCAGTCACAGTCAGCCTGAGAAACACCCGATGCTTACTAAGAAACATCTACCGGTGGCAGAATTGAGCACAGCCACCATGACTGGCAGTGACTTGGAGTCCGAGTCCACGGTGGCTTTTAACTTAGCTTCATAATAATCAATACACAGGGATTGGAGACTACATACACAAGGATGATGCTCCTCAGTAAAGCAAATATAAACCAACAGGACTGTAAAGGCATAGACAGGACTCGGACTCGGAGTGGCAAGTTCAACTCGGCAGGTAGAACTTGAAGTACTAGCATCATAGTAATCGATGTGAACTACAGTCAACTTGGCAAATTGAAAAGCTGAATTGGGGAATGCAATCCTGTACATGAACAATGAGCAGACAGTTGCGACCAGCTGCGAAGAGAAAAGCTTCACAAATGGAACACAATAGAATGTGAAACGCACCATGGAAGGTAAGGTAGGATATCATGACAAGCAACAGAATGTTTGGAATCATCTCCCATGAAAAGTTTCTGACAGAAGTAGAACATCCAGGGACATCAGATTTCCCTTTCAATATCTGTGCCACCATAGCGGCTGAGCGACTCGGAAGGGCCGAGCTGCACCAGCAGGTCACCTTATTCAATGTTTCAATGCAAGACTACATACACAAGCATGAAGCTCTACAGTAAAGCAAATAAAATTACCACTAGCAGTAAGTCAGAGAGGAAGGTATGATAATGTCATCATTGTCTGGACCCACAATCCACAATGTGCTCTTCCAGCAAACTACCGGCCCAAGTCGAAAGAAAACATGGAATCCAAAGAAATTTGTGTGAAGTGAAACCGTGTGCAATTTTGTCAAGGGAATTGAGTCGGGGATCGTGATGGGTATGCGACGCAACAATTGTAAGATGCGCACTGAACACATATCATGTGATTTAAAGCGAGGTGATGCAACCTAACCTATGTCCTGGACCAAGGTCAGTCATGAATATCATCAAAAGAGAGCTGACACATAAAACAGTGGAACAAAAAGTGTAGATGACTGTAATGCGTGCCAGCACCATGGGAACACTTGTTGAGAGTAATGTGCAGAAATGGGTTCACTACTTTCCCCCCTACAGTGGCAGGCAAAGAAAGTTGAAAATAAAATGAGGAAATGAAAGTAGCTTGAGTAAAATATTGCCTTAATGATCCTGCATCGGCGTTTTCGTTTGATATTGGGAGCACAGGTAGGCGAAGGCACACACTTGGGGGGGAATGAGTTGGAGTCTAGCTTTTGTCCACCACATACCTTTTGGATGACGTTGAATGAGTCAAAATC
The DNA here is from genome assembly GCA_964034925.1 of Tricholoma hemisulphureum. Lineage (NCBI taxonomy): Eukaryota > Fungi > Basidiomycota > Agaricomycetes > Agaricales > Tricholomataceae > Tricholoma > Tricholoma hemisulphureum. The sequence goes on along the minus strand of OZ035929.1, from coordinate 8,616,421 downwards.
AAAAATTAGTGCAGAACTTGAAGCTAGGTTGAGTCATTGCGGAGTCAGGGTCTTTGTGACTTAACATAAAAGCCCAAAATTTTCCAACCAGGCTGATCAAACTCAACCCCTAGTATTGAGTTGACCCCACACCTTCGAGAATAACCACTTGCTCAAGGAACTTCTGCCATGCCTGGAAATCCGCAACCCCTGACTTCTGGATCTGTTCTCACCTATCGGCAGTCGCTGCTTCTTCAGCTTGGACAGGAAACCCATTCCGTCCTGTCTCTGGATGTAAAAACACTAGAATTGACCACTTGGTATTGGTACATGATCTTGACTGCTACCATGCCACCACTCATGTATTCCGTAGGCTGACCAATGGAAAAAAGTGCATGGAGCCGTACACACTGCGCCAGCATCGCAAAGAATGCCAGTTTCTTGGTCCCTGCTGCCTATGCCCCCTGTTGCAAAGGTTAAGTGAGGAGCCGGCTTTCACAGAGGCTGCAATATACATACCAGTATTTGGTCGGTTCAGTGGAGAATATGTCGCGGAGTGTGCAGAGAGTCGTTGTGGAAACTTAGGTCAGTCCCTATTTCGCTGATGATAGATTCAAGGACTCATACCCCACCCAGTGCCCCTGCAAAGGATAGCTGCGATGCGCAGCATTCCAACAAAGGCCTTCCCCTTCAGAGGTTAGTCCCCAGAATTTCTCAAAAAAGGAACTCAAAGGCAATGAAGAGGCCAGTGCATTTTGCCCTCCACCGGTCCTTCATGAATGGGAGAAGGAGGCCTTGAAGATCCGGTGCCCTCTCCAAAGAACCTATGCACAAGCCAGTAAGTGAAGAAAACTCTAATATAAACTTGAGAACACAAACTGATCATAGTTAATTGTGAAGATTTGTTGGCCATCGAAGATCATACTGGGGACATTTGTTACAGCCAGCAAACGGACTGGTGCAAATTCGTTAAACTCAATTCTATGGACCGACCGGGTTTGACTGAGGGTGAATTCTTTGGTCTCTTTGTGAAGTGTGATGCATGTGCGCTCGTCACGACACATCAAATATTTACCTTCCACCACTGCGATCCACAGGTGGTAGATGATTCGGAAATGTCTGACTCATAGTAAGCAAACACGGTCACATAGATAGCCTGTTGATGGTTTAGACTTGTCCATTTCAATATAGATTTATAAGTTAGCTACAAAATCCTCTCTACCCTGTTAAGATACATTAAGCATTGCTCAAAATTGAGGGATGAATGGTCATACAAGGTGATGAACAGTCAAACCTCGGAGTTGGCTGGGGTTGAGGAAGAGTGCATGGGCGCGTCCGATATAAGAACATTAATACCTTTCTATTTGGGATGAACTGAAGTAGGAATCGTGTCAGTTCTCGATCTTTTATTGCCACCCTATCAATTTCCTGGGCACAAATAAGGACAGGCATTGTATGGCTGATAGGGTAGGGTATGCAAGGAGGCTCTGACCTGGAGGGGCAATCCCCATGTTCAGAAGCCTATTATCACCCTTATATCATGCCAACACCTCTGCATGCCACACACTATGCAACGACAGTTGGTGCATGCTGACTCAATAGGGACTAGCTCAAACCACTGCCATCGAATTGAAACCTTAGAAAATCACCAATCATAACCACAGCAGTCATTTTGAGAAGTTCCTACATGATATGAGAATGCCAAAAGAGGTAGGATGATGCAAGGACTTACCGATGATGTTGAGACTTCCACGGGGCATCCAAACGGCAAGCTCAGCCAGCGGGTGGAAGATATCCAAGATGACCTGTCAACGGTTTCAGGTTAAGTTGGTGATAGGTTCAAGGGGCCAAAGGTAATCCAAATGTAGGGCTGGGTGACAGTCATTCTCTGCAGGACAAGGGATTAAGAGTTGAGGAGCGCAAGCAGAAAGCACGAAGGATGAGAAGGAGAACAGGTTGAAGTACAGCCTGCTGAACAATGGCATGACCCCAGAATAAACTTTGCAAGATTGAGTGACGAAAAGTCAGACTCAATCAAGGCCCTTGGCCTGGAGTGAATCCTGGAGTGACAAAAGTACCCTTTAGAGCGCTATCTGTGACTTCAGTATCTGACGAGAATTATTTGTGGAACACATGGATCATTCAATAGCCTGTCGAGTGCCGAGAGCATTGTAATTCCGTGATTTCAATGCAGATGCACTAGCGCGAGTGAGAATGTCGACTGGAGGAGATATTGGGTCATCCAATCCAAATCCGACATGACCTTGCAGGCAGAAACGAGACTTCTCTATTACAAGCCTGAGTTGAAACACGTTAATGCCACCTGACCACTTACCCACACCCGCCCTTCGAAGTTCAAATGTCACCAGACGTTCTATCATGAACAGCAAAAAACATTTTTGCACTCTGCTCGGATCCTCCCGCTGGCGATAGAGAACGTCTGGGTTCGAGAGTAGAAAAGTAGCGGGACATGGCAGTGAGTCTGATAGAGTTCAAGTTACCGTGACGTACATCATGATAGGTTAGTAGGATCTACCAGCGGCAGAATGGAACACAGCCACTAATTAGTTGCTTACTTACGCTTTTTCAACTGCCAATCACAGTCACAGTCACACAGGCTTGAAGCGGTCCTCATTTCAAGTTCGCTTGTCGTCATTTCTTCTGGTCTCGCTTGCTCTCCATTGTTTCCTACTCTTCCTGGTTCCTTTGCTACTTATCTTGTCCATGCTCCGTGTGTCTCCTGGCACTCCATGTGTCTCCTGCTCGTTTTTCCTCGCCAGCAGGTCTGACTTTTTGTCACCTGCATTGATTGAGTCTGACTGTTCGTCACTCAATCCATTCACTTCAAGGATCTTTCACCAGTTCAACCTGAAACCTTTAATGGACCCTCCGGGATAGATTCCTAACTGGGCTTGCTGTTTGTGAAGGCTTGTACCTCTCTTACTATTATCACGGTTGGTAGGAATTTATGGAAATGACTGCTGTGCTTATGGATGTCGATTTGCTGAGGTTTCGAGTTGATTGGAGTATGTTGAATCTTGAGTTTACGATGGCTTGCTCGCTAAATGCGCTCTTACAGCACTAATTTACACTGCCCCATATGTTCCGCGCGGACTATGCGGACGTCCGTGGACTCCACATGATTTGCATGCAGAGTCCACGGACTCCGTGCTAGTCCGCGCGGATTCCCTTAGGCTCTGTAGTTTTTATATAGATATTTAAATGAATTATCCTAATTTACAAACTCTGGGGTGTCCCCCCCCTTGTCTCGTTGGCCCCCCCGCCCTTGTCTCGTTGGCCCCCCCACCCTTGTCTTGTCAGCCCCCCCGCCCTTGTCTTGTCGCCCCCCCTCGTCAGGGCGGAGCCCCCTCGTCTCATCAGCCCCCCCGCCCTTGTCTCGTCGGCCCCCCCACCCTTGTCTCGTCGGCCCCCCCGCCCTCATCTCGTTGCCCCCTCTCATCAGGGCGGAGCCCCCTCGTCTCGTCCGCCCCCCCCCCCTTGTCTCGTCGCCCCCCCCCTCGTCTGGGCGTCCCCCTTGTCATTGTTCCACCCGCCTTCCACCCCACGAGCAGTCACTCGCAAGGCTGGGGGCAGGTGGTGTGTCGTCGTTGGGTTCCCTCCCCTCGTCCGTCATCCCTCGTCTCCCTGGCATCCCCCCCTTCTGTGGTGTGTCCCCTGTCGTCTGGGCGTCCACCCTGGGGCGTCTGGCGCGTCCCGTGCTTCCCCTGGTCGTCGGGATGCCGTACGGCAGTGATGACGTGGCACTGGGCGGGGCCGCTCGTGACGTGGCAGTTTGGGTGGGTTCCGTGCACCCCTGGGGCATCTGGCGCGTACCCCTCCCCACTGGCGCGTTGCCCTGCTCCCTGACACGTCCCCTCTCTCCCTGATGCGTCCCCTCTCTCCCTGACGCGTCCCCTGTCGCCCCAGCGCATCCCCTCCCTCCTCGCTATGTCCCAAGTGCACCCACTGTTGGGAATGGAGTGGTGAACAGTGACAGGAAGAGTTAAGGACAAGGTTAAGAAGATGAGGTTTAATCTCAAAGGCTTAGTGAGTGAGGGAGTCTGCCACAGGGAGGAATGTTATTATCATCTCCTACATGATGTGCAATATTTATACTACACAGTTAGGAGGTATAGTGTAATGCACTCCTTTAATATATAAAGGAGGTATTCTGTAATAGACCCCTGAACCAGTTAATAATGGAATAACTATGTCATATCCCCTATATAATTCTCCAGATAGACTTGTCTATCATTGTATATTATAGGGGGTTCCCTGGATAGCATAGGAGACAGTCTTGGCAGTCTTTGTAGTCTTGGCCAGTCTATTAAGGGTAGCAGCTCGGGAATTAATATTATTCCCTGTGGCTGTGTTGGATTCTACCAGTGGCAGATCCTAACCCTAACCTTAAGCTTAGGACTTGTATTCCATCTCCCTAGGCTTGTTAACTGCCTTGGCTTGCCTGTATACTCTTGTATACATAATCCCAACACTCCCCCTCAAGCCTAGGCAGTGTAGGACAATGAGTGGAATGGTTCTGTGAATGTCATCACTCCTCCTGGAGTGGTTAATAATTTTCTTTCAGGTGCGTCAAAACCTCTGTGGATGGAAAACCCATTGGGAAAAACCAATCTCACCAAGGAAAGCTACTGAGTTATTTTTGACTGAATTCCCATCTCTTCCCTATGCCATGAAAACTTAGGCTTTGGTAAAGCCTTTGTTAATATGTCCGCTGTTTGTTCCGGATCACGACAGTTTTGAATATCAATAATTTTGTTGGTGACTAAATCTCGGACCCAGTGATGCCGTATAGCGATATGTTTTGACCTCTGGTGGAATTGAGGGTTATGGGTTAAAATTACTGACCCTTCATTATCGCCTTGAATAATTGTCAGATTTTCTTGGGTGTATCCGAGTTCACCATACAAATTTCTTAGCCAAGTGGCCTCGCGTCCAGCTTCGGATAATGCGACATATTCCACTTCCGTTGAGGATAGTGCAATAATTGTTTGTTTCTTTGATTTCCAAGTTATTGCTCCCCCTGCTGTCAGGAAAACATATCCTGTGGTGGACTTGAAGTCCTCAGAATTTGCAAATGATGCATCGGCAAATCCGTGGAAAAGGTTATTGTTTTCAGTCTCATCCTGGGATTTTCTGTAAATAATTCCAAGAGTTTTCGTACCTGCTAAGTACCGTAGTATCCGCTTTATTGCACCGTGGTGTTGTAAGCCCGGGTTTGCGGTATATGCTGCCAATTTATTAACAGCGAAGCTAATGTCAGGTCGCGTGGAGTTTGCAATGAATTGTAGACATCCCAGTAATTTGGCGTATGAATTGCTCCGATTCGGCTCATTATAATCTGGGGTTTCAATTAATTTAATATTTGGGTCCATTGGCATTCCAACAGGGTTTGCATCAATCATGCCTTCTTTACGAAGGACATTCTCGATATATTTTTCTTGAGATATTTTGATGCTATCATTGGCGCACGTAATTTCTATGCCCACGATTTTGCTAGGCTCTCCAAGGTCGGTGACGTCCCATTCTGATGTTAACGCATTTTTCATATGCTTCATCATTTTATCTGCTGATGCAAAAAGCAAGGTGTCGTCTACCCATACCGTTATGATGCCTATATTTTCTTCATCCCGTCGAATATATGCGCAAGGATCTGCCATTAATCTTCCATAATCATGAATTTTAAGTTTACCATCAAATTTGTTATTCCACTCTCGACCTGCCTGCTTTAATCCATAAAGCGGTTTAAATAGCTTGCATACTCGGCCTGTTCCATCATTACATCCTTCAGGTTGTTCCATGTATATAGTCTCTTGTAGCGTGCCATTGAGGTATGCGCCCTTTACGTCCATCTGTTGTATTTTTAGACCTTTCTCTGATGCGAGTGCTAAAATTGCCCGGAGTGTGTCCATTCGTACAACTGGTGAAAAAGTTTCTGTGAAATCATAACCGGGTCTTTGTGCATACCCTTTTTGAGATTGGAACGGCATCTGGAGGTTTTTCGACAAGTTCCCAAGTACCCTTTTCTTTGAGCAAGTCTTCTCCCTTCCCCTTTGCCTTAGCTTTGCCAGTGCGCGAAACCCCATCCCAATAACATCCTGCCTTATCCAACGCGCACTTCACGCATTTTGGCTCACCGTCTGGGACGATGCAAGGCGGCACCGTTTGGAATCCTCCGCAACGATCGCACTACATTGAAAAAGTCAGTAAAACAACAAAAAGAAAATATACAAGTGTTTGCACCGGTCCCTCTACCCCGCGAAGTGACACAGCAGCCGCCTGAGGTGCAGGCGATGGCTTGACGGTCCTTGTTCCTCCCATCTTCGCACCAGGAGTGGGGGACCACCTGTCGCTGACGATCGCTTCCGAACTAGCGACACGTCGTCGCTTAGTTTGCAAGGACCTGGCAACGTTTCCAGCCCCTTCCACCTCGCCCGCGACCTCGTCGATGACCATAGCGTCGGCATCCTTCCCTTTCCGTCCCTCATCCACCACGACGTCCTTCTCTTTCCCTTTCCCTTTCTCCTCTCGACCTAGGGCGATTTCCTTCGGAATTTCGAGATCTATCGCATTACCTTGTGAAATCTTCGCCGCTACCGGCAAAGATTCCACGCCCTCTGCCAGCACTGCCGCCAGGTCTGCGCTTTCTTCATTCTTCATATCAGCTTCCAGGTTCGCGAACTCCTCTTCGGTGATTTCGTCCGCCATATACGCATTTGTTGCATCTGTTAGCCGTTGCGCTCTCAGCGCCGCGCGATCGGTCAGGCTAGGAGCCGGTTCCGAATTGATAACAGGGATAGGGAAGAGGATTCCTCCCCATTCGCGCCAGGATGGACTCTCGAACTTCGCGAAGGCCTCGCGAGCTTGCGACAACGCAGTCTTCATGTCGGAGTCGGCCTCGGGATCCACAGTCAATTTTACCAACTTAGCCTTCAAAATGATATCAAAGACATTATCACCAAGTCATTAGAAGCAAGGCGACGCACCCAATTCTTTACAAAACGCTTTCCCCAGAATTTGTAGTCTTCGTGTTCTGCGACGCCGTCGGGAAGGGTCATCATGTCGGTCCTGATGGCCTCTTGGACTTTAGCAATGAGGATGGAAGACATGGAGGAATGAAGCAAAGTATTTTAGGTGAAGTTGAGGTACGGACGCGACGAAGAGAACTCTCAAACTCTGCTATCAACAAACTTCAACGTCACGCGATCGTGTCTCGGCATCTTCCGTTTTATTCTCATCCGAGCTCTACCTCTTACACAAAACGCTAAATCATTTTCACAAGACACTTCGCTTCAGTGCCACTCGACTTCGCAACCTTCGGCGAACATCGCGAACCCCCTTACGATTCGATCTCCACTCCCTTACATTTCGCAATCACCTCGTGCTCATCGCGGCACTTTCGCTCCTTCTGGTCTACTTCGACAAATGTTTGCCTATCTCTCTCTACCTTTTCCACATTTTTCCCATTACTCTACCCCACTCGCACACTTCGCGAAACACTACAGCCCTTCTTTCTACTATTCGGATCCACTTCGCAAATGTCTACAACACGAGCATTCTTTGGAATAACGTCAGCAAAAGCTCCCACGCTCCTTCCTCACGTGCCAACAACGGCATTCTTTTTCCTCCCTTTTTCCTCTTCCTTTTCCACTCTTTTATATCGTCACCTCCCTCTCTATCATGATTATATCCTTTTCCCAGTTGGGTTGGACCAGGGACAGTACCTTTCTAGGGCCATTGAATCATTACAACTCTTGTTCGGTTCCTACCACTTCCTCCTCGGTTCCATCCTACACCTTGCCATATGCATCAACGCCACTGTCAAACGGGGACCTGGATGCCATTTCCGGGTTTTTACTTAAACTTCTAAAGCTACGCTCTCTTCTATACGTCTTTTTACCCAACGTTATCATGATTAACCAAACCATCAACCACAAAGACGCTGCCCTCTTCACAACCATTGCCACGCTTTTAGCCCTATTCGGTTTCCTATTCATTGGAATTATGTTCATACGGCGTCGCTCTCCCGTCACATCTACTCTTCCTTTGTTTGAAACGTACCCACTTCGCACTCCCTTCGCTACGCCGCTCTCAAATAGCGTTGAAACAGTTCACCTCTTGCTTGTCGACTCATTCCCTCAAGTACCCTCCATTGCTTCTACTCATTACACTCGCGAACGGATTCCCCCATGTCCCACGTTTGCCGCGCCGCTCCCTCCACTTAACGAAAATAATCATGGGGTAACTTCGACAGACAACCTCCTCTCGCCAGTAATCGCAATCACACCTCCTACACCCCGAAACTCGTACGAATCCGAATGGCGCGACCTATTTACAGGGCCCATTCCGTCGCAATCCTTCGCGATGCGAGGCAACCAAAGCCCCATAGATCATTCACGTTTAGGGCCCTGCCCTTACATTCCGTTGCGAGGCGAATCGAAAGAGGATATTAGTGAAATTTTGAATTGGTCTATGAGGCCGAGGGCGGCCTCTGTTTCAAGTCAGGAGGAGGTGATACTTCCCCAGCGATCCGGAGCATAAAAAACGCATTCTTTCTCACTTCCCAGGATCGCGGTGCGATCCTCCTTTCTCTCATGTTTATCAATTTATGTTCCGAAGCGTCGCAATCTATAGGTTACAGTAACTAAGTCATTATTAGCGTACATCGCAACCTTCGCAACTTCGCATCTCACTTTGCACCTATTTTACTTCGCATACCTTGGTCTACCTGGGTTACCTAGAAAGAGTTTAGTGTAGGTAGTCCGTGGGCGATGGCCTTGGGTATGGACCTGATTAGTATAGTATCCACTCACCTTTGTACTTGTATAAAAAGCTATAGTAGTAGAATGAACAAAAAAAAACACATTCTCCCCTCTCGACTTGTGTTAGCGTTAAAATTTGTCCTCGCATTTAGACCTCAGAACTCCCTTCGTATTACATCGTTTTCGCTTGCGGCTCTTCGCTTATTACCGTCTTCGCTATTGCGTATCTCATAGACTCGTCCTTCATCCGCGATTAACTTCGCAATCTTCACCCACACAGATTCATACAGGACGCCTCTCGGTACACCACTTCGCATCCTCTCACGCGGCCCCGTTGCTTGTAGAGGACAGTACTGAGACCCTTTGAAGCTAACTCCCGCATTTCTTTATTGGGGTTTTCCTGCAATAGGAGAGCAACCGAACCACATCAGTGGAACATATGGGGCACTGTAAAGACCTCTCTTACAGGACCAATTGGTGCGACGGATGGCAAAGTCGGGGCTCTCCTCTGTGGTGGAGAATATTTTGTCACCACTCCTAATCAGACCTTTATCCCTGAGCCACCAGCTGGAGACCATAAAGTAATGATGCGTGCCAACAGCCTCTATGCAGATGACGATCCTATTCTCTGGCCACAGCCTTATAACGCGTTTAACTGTCATCACGGTGCAATTCCTAAGCATAATTTGCTTTCTGCCCATTTGATTATATGGACGGAACCTACGCATGAGAACTTTTTCCTCTTGAGAAACCCAGCATCCCCCATTCGGGGCCTTGGCAAGCTCTCAGATTTGAAGTTGGGCAAGCTGAAGTCTTTGGTGTCAGTTTTGTTATCTTGGGTGCAAGCATTCATGTCAAATCCGTCCAAATCTTGGGCCCCGCCTTCCCTTGGTCCAATGGTTAAAATGATTGAGCATGGTCTGAGTCGGTATGGACCAACCTCCGTCAGATCGTGTTTGGTGTGAGGGATGTGCAGAGGTGTTGGCTTGAGGTAATGGCGATGTTGGATTACATGGAGGTGTACAAACCTTGGATGGACTCAGCTAGGTTGGCAGTGGGCTCCCCACCACCCAAAGTTGCTGATACCGTTGGTGTTTTCACCAATGATATTCGTGTTGCCCAGGACTTTTTCCATGCAGGTCTTCCATTCTGGCTGACACGGCCAGCCTCAGATCTTGGCCAATCAAATATACTCGCAGCCATCTCGCCTTTGGGATCGCGGCATCATGGGATCTGCTTTGAGCCACACTGCTTCAAGTACCCTGTGATATATCGGGGACCGGCCAGTTCTATTGAGAAGCACGAGACAATCCTACGGTATGCTTGTAACTTCCTGCGCTATCTGGATCTGTTCGCCCACCATACCAGCGAAATAATTACATCTCCATCAGTACATGTAGAGACCTCAGCAAGATTCCAGACATCAAAAGACAGACCAGACCCCAGGGCCATTGTGGGTGTTAGCTATCACCGCAGTGCCCACAAGGATAGGGGCCCGTATGGAAACAAGGGAAAAGGAGCTCGTAAGTGTCCAGAGTTGTTTTGTCATATGTCACCTCACTCCTGCAACAGAAAAGAAGCAGAAATCTTCAAATGCCCCAACTGGCCGCAACAAGTTCAATGTGTACGAGAGCCCTCTCATGCCACTCCCATTCCCTGTCTGGTGTGATGCGTTGAAGGCAGTTAAAAGGGACGAAGCCCCGGCATCTTACCGCACGTGATATCTATTTCCCGAGGCAGCAATTTTTGCTTCCACCAACAAGACTCACCGCGCAAAATTCTTTGCCACATGGAATGTGTTTCAACCTGCTTGCATCTTGCGAGTTTTTTCAGCGGCAAGCTTGGCATCTCCCTTGTCCGGTCAACAGTGGCATGATTTTCTTCTTGATGGGCTTCTGGCACGCAGCCACGTGCCAAGTGTGGTTCGTCAACGTGAACAAGTCAAGGCCATCTTTGCAGATACTTTGAATGAACTCCACATCGACCTTTGTCCTCCACCATCCAACCATTGTCCGACAGTGCCAGTTGATGAGGCACAGAGAATCCTATGGGAATTAACTGAGCTGAATTTCCGCTTTGAGCTTCTGGCACTCAATCAGCATGCCTCCGGCTCATCATCTCATACAGATGAAGATGAGCGACAGGCTATGGTACTGAAGTGCTTTGATGTACCTTCGCTTGTTGCTATCGATGTATGGCGGGCAAATTCTGGTTTGCAAGCTCATGACTGGTGAGAAAGGTTGCCATTTTTGCTGGCGCTGAGGGCCTTAATGAGGGATTGGGATGGACTGAAGCCGACGCCTCTTTTGCTACCTGATCCGGCCTCACATGACATGTATACTGAAGTAGATGTCCAGCAACTTGAGGATCACGTGGCTCGTTTTTATACACAAACTTTCTATCGCTCATTTGGCTGTGCCGCAACTGTTCCTACCCACCTCCATAGTTATCTGTTATTTGTGTATATCATGTAAGATCTGTAAAACATCCTCCCAAAATTTTAGCTTGTCTATAGTCCCAACTTCCAGACATTTTAGTATCTGGTCAAAGCAAAGGTATGGTCCTACAATGATTATTGTTGATGATTTCCACTGCTGCTTCGAAATAGGAAACTTCTCGAAGTTCAAATTTGAATGGTATGGGGAGCCCTCAGTATTAATATTTCCTCAATTTAATATAATGTCTCCATAGTTTATTTGCTCATAGCCAAATATCATGATCGGAATGCAAATTCCTCAAGTGACTCCATAGAGTGAGTGAGTGACTCATGCATAGTCACATCAACCTTTATAATAGCTGATCAAAATTTTTGACCTTTCATTTCTCATGTTGAGCCCTGGTATTTGCAGACGACTTGTTGGCAGCATTCTGCCCATCCTCCTTGCAGCGTCATGGACCTGCCGTCGGCTTGGTGTCAAGTCTGTGTTTGCGGCCGCACATTCTCTGTTCTACAAGCCTATACTTTCCACAAATGTAGTTGTCAGAAGACAAAGAAACGGCTTTCCAGCACTCTGGAGAAAGCCAAAGAGGTCTGGCAGTCCAAGAAGCGTCAAAAAATGGAAATAATTCAAACCCCAACTGTGGAAAACCCTCCGGAACAAACTGTAGCTGTCGAACAAGAATCAAATGAAGTTGCACTCACCTTGCAACATGAAGTGAGACATCTGATGTTGGTGCAACTCATTTCTCACTGATTCGCTATTATACCATCAGGGTGCCTCCACGAACAAGGAAGGCTTGGATCAACCACTGGCAGGGCGCAGGGGTCACCGAGAAAACCACCAACTGCCCAAGCGCTATCGGGATGTACTACCCGAACCTCCAGCAGCCCTTCCTCCAGCATCCCAACCAGTCACGTCTCAGTATGCACTAACCACGTCTCAGCCTACCATCCCAGCATTACCATCATCCACCAAGCGTATTTATTCCCGTGTCAGGAAGCTGCTGAAATCCACACGGAATAAATTTGGTCTTTTCCGACAGTATCATGCAACCTGCTTCCCAGACCATGATCCCAACAAGAGTACAACGTGTGACGACCTGATGGATACATCGTCGGACATCTTTGCTGTCTATCTAGCTGACTCCTACCACCCATATCCCACTCAGTCATCATTTTTGCTAGGTGAATGGTATTGGAACGGCGGGTTAAAGAAAACACAGTCGGGCTTTCAGGATCTCATCAAGATAGTCGGCCATCCAAGCTTTCGACCAGAGGATGTTGCAGGGACAAACTGGCGGCTTATTGATGCACAGCTTAGTGGAGATCAGCCATGCAACCCCTTGAATGATGAAGATGGCTGGGAGGATGAAGAGGATAATGGTGATTGGGTTAAAACTCCAATCAAGATCAAAGTCCCATTCCATAAAAGGTCGCTGCATCCAGGGCAAAAGGAGTTTGACGCGGGAACCCTTCATCACCGCAAGTTGGTGTCGGTGATTAGGGAGAAAATTATGCATCCCTCTAGCCACCAACACCTTCATTTCGAGCCATATGAGTTATTTTGGCAACCTACTGAAGCTTCTAAACCACTCAAAGTTCATGGAGAGCTCTACACCTCAGAAGCATTCATTGAGGCTCACCGTGACCTTCAGGAATCTTCCAGAGAGCCTGGATGTGACCTTCCAAAGGTTGTAGTGGGTCTTATGTTCGCCTCGGATGGTACTCAGCTCACGGCATTCAGCACTGCTAAACTATGGCCAATTTATCTTGCAATGGGGAATGAGTCAAAGGTCAGAAGGTCAAAACCCTCCTGTCAAGCATTTGAGCACATTGCCTACCTGGAGACGGTGAGTAGGATCTCTTTGGTTTTGACCTAGTATGTGACCCCCCATTTCTTTTCAATTGACAGCTCCCCAATGCATTTAAAGTCTTCGCGATGGAGCATCTTGGTGGAAAGGGCCCAAACAGTGCATTCATGGCCCATTGCCATTGAGAAATCTATCACACACAGTAGGCAATAATCCTTGATAATGAATTCTTAGAAGCATATGGGCACGGAATTGTGATTAAGTGCTGCGATGGCATTCGGCGTCGTTTTTACCCTCGTATATTTACATATTCTGCAGACTACAAGGAGAAGTAAGTTGAGACCTTTTGAATGTCAGTGTATGACTCACAATTTTCACAGAATTCTTATAGCGAGCATTTGTAATCTTGGTTGTTGTTAGGACAACACTAAACACAAGGTCTAGCGCTGGCTCTCACAGTCAAACCCAACAAAAGGAAGGGGGGAAATCTTATAGTCAGAGGCGTTGCCGCACGTTTAGTGGGTAATACCTAAGAGAACTTGATGAGAGTCTTTAGGCGTAATATTAACACTTTAAATACTACAATACATGAGTTAACCATGAGGTAACCGCATGTGCTACATGAGGCGTAATGACCATGCTTGAATCATGCGGCGTGCGTGATGTACGGACACCATGTGTTTACCGTGTGCCTGCTAACTCTATAATAACCACAACAAATGTAAATAAAGGGAAATGCATAACTAAATAGTTTTAAATGTCCTTGGAAATTTGTACTCTTGACATCACCCCCTCTTTAGGGCTCAGATTCCAGACGAGACACAAGGCCCTCCGGAGTCTCTGTGAAGTTTTCGTACGGGCGGAATTGAAAGTGCGCCAACGATCTTAGTCGACACGGGGCGGCGGGGTGCATTGATGGAATGCCGCAATAGCCTCCGTTGCGTGTTCAAGGTTTGCGGCAGGCTCCCAGGTGTTGTTTTCCTCAGTATACCCCTGCCATTTCACCAAGTACTGCAGCTGGTTGTGGCGCAGCCTTGAATCCAGTACCTCTTTCACGTGGTACTCTAGCTCTCCTTCTATCTCAACAGGTGGCAGTGCTTTGGCTCGCTGTTCCGGGATCTTTGATGCCGTGTGAGGCCTGACCCTGGATATATTGATCACCGGATGGATCTTGATCGATGTCGGTAATTTGAGTTTCACGGCATTCTGGGATATGATCTCCATGATGGGATAGGGGCCCAAGCGCTTTTCTGCCAATTTGCATGAGGGGCGATTCGTCTGCAAGTCCTCAGACTCCAGCCACACCTTGTCACCTACTTTGTATACCGGAGCTTCTCCCCGTATCTGATCCGCATACCTCTTCATCTCGTCTTGCGCTTTTGTTAGCGTGGTGTGCGCCTCCTCGTGCACTCTCTTCATTCGATCTGCGAAGTCCTCCACCGCTTCGACTTTTCCTTCCCTTCTCGGTTCGAAACCCATCCTGGGGTTGTAGCCATAATTAGCATAAAACGGCGATACTTGAATTGCTGAGTGGATGTGGTTGTTGTAGGCAAACTCGCCCAACACGATCCACTCTGGCCAGTTGTCCTGCCGATGATTAACAAAGAGCCTCAGGTACTGCTCAACGTCCTGGTTGACTCGTTCGGTCTGTCTGTCAGTCTGCAGGTGATAAGCTGTAGACGTTTTTGTTTGTATTTTTAATAATTTATTTAATTCGCGCATCAGCGCAGCTGCGAATTGAGGACCCCGATCAGATATGATTGAGTCTGGGAGTCCATGGTACCACCACACATTATCACGATATAACTTAGCCAAGCCAAGTGCGCTTGTCTCCTCCGTTGTCGGGATTGCGTGCATTTGTTTCTTCGCCCGATCAACTACCACTAAGAGCGCGTCGTATCCTTGTGCCTCTGGCAGCCCCGTAATGAAGTCCACGGAGATTGCTTTCCACGGCTCCGTTGGGGAGTCAATTGGTCTCAGTTTGCCCGCTGGAGGTTTTGGCATGTTCTTGTACCGCTGGCATTTGTCACAGCCGTCTACATAATCAAACATGAACTTGGTCATGTTCGGCCACCAATAATTACGGGCCACCAATTCCAAGGTCTTCCACCTCCCTGGATGCCCTGCAATTGCCGAGTCGTGATGTAGCTTCACGATCTCGCGTCTCAACTGTACCTCTCTTGGTACGTACACCTTTCCTCTGAACAACACTAGCCCCTGCTCTTCGCTCCATTCCTCCGTCCTTAGTTGTTTCGTCGGTGACCTCTTCAACTCCTCCACAGCCTTCACTACCAACTTGTCCCACTCCTTCGCTTTCCGCACCCTGCTCAACAACTTCTCCTCGGAGCCTTTGATTAACAGGTGACCGTGCTGCGTTGCCTTGATCGCAAAGAATTCTGGCTTAAGCAGTGTCACGTCTTCATTGTCATGCTCCCTGTCTTTCTTGAAGTCTGGTCTCCTGGACAGGGCGTCGGCCTTTCCCATTGCCGTGCCAGGTTTGTTGACCAGCTCGAAATTGAATCTCGATAAATAAAGCGCCCACCGCGCTTGCCTCTGGTTCAACTTCTTTGATGTCATGAAGTATCGGAGATTGGAATGATCCGTCCAAATCTCAATCTTATGTGTCACACCTTCTAAATGGTGCCGCCATGCTTCCAGTGCCCTGATGATGCCAAGCATCTCCTGATCATGTACGTCATAGTTGCACTCGACGTCGTTCAATGACTTGGAGATGAAGGCGTATGGCCTCCACTTTCCGTCCTCCATCTTCATCGACAACACCGCTCCGGTCGCTACTCCAGAAGCGTCTGCTTCGACTCGCAAGGGCTTGGAAGGATCCGCAGTGGCGAGGATCCCATTCTGCATAAAAAGTGCCTTGAGTCCGTCAAACAACTCCTGTTGTTCCTTCTCCCATTCCCACTTCTGATCCTTCCTCAATAGTTTATTCATGGGCGCGGCTACCTTGGCAAAGCCTTCAGCAAAGCGTTGGTAGAAATTAGGGAAGAGCACGGGTTTGGCCAACCCGTGCGGGTTACAGGTACGGGTAGGCACGGGTACGGGTACGGGTCATGATTTAGGTACCCATGACCCGCACCCAACCTGTCACCAAATGTCTATGTACTAACATACAGTTTTGTATTTACAGGTTTCGGCACTCAGATGAGTGTCGACAACCTTTTAATTACTTATGTACTATGTGTATGTACTAACTAACTTAATATATATATTATTTACGGGGGAAGCAACGCCCCAGAGGAAGGGGAAGCTTGTGGAAGCAAGGTCTTATATACCAGATAATGTTTATTACTATTTGGTTCCAGTAAACGAACACGAACGTGACACGTTGTTTGCTGAAACAAGTTGATATTTACTAGTACATATTGTTTGGTTTAACTTTTCTGAATGTGATGTGTCATTTATTGAAACAAGTTGATAATTAATACTAGTATATAGTTGAAGTAAATGAATGCAGCACATAAACGAGTCGTGTTCGCATTTACTGAAACCAAACAATGGCAAACATCAACTTAAATGACGTGTCGCGTTCGCGTTCGTTTACTGGAACCAAATAGTAATAAACATTATCTGGTATATAAGACCTTGCTTCCACAAGCTTCCCCTTCCTCTGGGGCGTCGCTTCCCCCGTAAATAATATATATATTAAGTTAGTTAGTACATACACATAGTACATAAATAATTAAAAGGTTGTCGACACTCATCTGAGTGACAAAACCATTAGTTAAATGTATGTAACAAATCCAAGGCCCCAACAATGACGGCGACAACATGGTGTTGTCACCATCATTGTTGGGGCCTATGCAGGAGGTGTTACACAATGGGAGACAGGGGTCTACCCATACCCGCTGTGACCCGTGACTCGTGACCCATGGGTTGTGGGTACGGGTAGACGCGGGTACGGGTAGACGTGGGTACGGGTACAGGTAGAGCTCTGGGTACCCGCGGGAGTACCCGTGCTATTGCCTAGTAGAAATTCGCGAGACCCAGAAAGCATTGAATGTCTTTAACTGATCTCGGAACCGGCCACTCCTCTATCGCCTTCGTTTTGTCTTGGTCCATCTTGATTCCCGAGGGGGTAATGTGCAGCCCCAAGAATTCGACTTCGTTGACTTCGAATTCGCATTTCTCTGGTTTCACGAACAGATCATTTTCTTCTAATCTTTTTAACACCTCTTCTACGATTTTGTTATGTCCGTTTTTGTCCTTTGTAAATATCAAGATATCATCTATGTATACTACTACTGACCCCTGGTCGATGAGGTCCTTCAGCACACCGTTCATCATGGTCTGGAATGTGGCTGGGCTATTGCAAAGTCCAAAATACATAACCAATGGTTCGAATGCGCCCCTGTGGGTCGTGAACGCCGCTTTCCATTCATCGCCTTCTTTTATTCTGACGTTATTATATCCCCATCTCAAGTCCAACTTGGTAAATACTCAGGCACTACCTACTCTGTCTATTAAGTCACCAATAAGCGGCAACAGATAATTATTTTGTATTGTCCATGCGTTTAAATATCTGTAGTCCTGTACCATCCTCTTTTTTTTGTCTTTCTTTGGGATGAAGAACACAGCCGATGTTTGTGGTGACTTGCTTTCTCTGATGTATCCCTTTTCTAACTGGTTGTTCAAGAAGTTGTCAACTTTGCCTTGTTCTTGTGGTGAGAGCCTGATGTTCTTGGCTTTCTTAGGCTCGTAACCGGGTTTTATCTTGATAGCGTGATCCCACGGTTTCCGCTTCGGCATGCGTTCAGACGCTTTCTTTGAGAACACCTTCATCCACCTCTGGAACGTACACGGAATCTTTGCCTCGATCTCCGACTCTGTCGTTCAGATCTCGAGCTCCTCATCATGCACCGGATTGGCATTCTCTTCCTGGATGATCTCTTCCAGTATTCCATCTCCATCTGCCATCGTTCCTCCTGCCTGAATGAATGTGTCTTCATCCTCTACTTCCTCGATTGTAGGACGAAATCTCTGTCTCTCGGCCAGCTTCTGCCTGGCCCTATCTTTCTTCGCAGTTCTGATAAATACGTTGCACTCCCGAGGGCAGCGTGTCATTCTAACCTCACCAGTGTCCCAATTGATGTCCGGGTTGTGCTTGCGCAACCACGGGTGTCCTAGGATCACCGTCGTTTTTCCCAAATCACACACTTCAAAGACGGCCTTCTCTTTGTGACCTCGGAACGACACCATCAAGATGATCTCTTCTGTGATCGAGCCGCCCTGATTTAAGGTACCATCAATGTTGTAAACCCTGATCGGTTGATCCAGGGTCCGAGTCTTAAGTCCGCTTTTGTGTACGAATTCCCGATCCACAAAAAGTCCGGTAGCCCCGCTATATAATAATGCCCTGACTGTGCAGGCATCATGTGTATCTAAAGTAGTAATTGTAATAGGTATCATGATTTCGTTTTTTATTTTATTTGATCTTACGAAGTGTCGTACCCCCTCTTTAGGCTTGTCGGTAACAATGTCTAATTTGGTAACTATGGGTACATGGGGAATTAAGCGTAGCTCTGGGCTACCGAGCCGACTTGTGTCGGGCCCCCCACCATTGTGGCTAACTACTGTATTGCTATATAAGCTGACTACTGTAGCAGTGTCTGTTTCCATATCAGAGTCCATTTCTTGTACCGTAAGTCCGTCATACTTGTTCCTGGAAGCGAGCGAGGGGGGTCTCACTGGCCTCCGGCAGGAAAATCCTTTTTGGCCTTTGCGTCGGCCTCTTCTGCTAGCTTCGCGGTCCAATACCCGCGCAAGTCTTTGTAATTCATCGCCCTGATGTCCAGGCGCGATCTACAGTCGCGGGCCATGTGCCCCAGTTTCCTACATTTGTAACAAATAAGTGGAGGGCACTTCGCGCTCCTGTCCACGTCCATCACGTTCGGGTCGCGTGCTCGAGGGGGGTTTGCGTGCCCCTGAGCCTGCTGGCCCCACTGTTGCCTCGCAGGTGGTTGTTCACCTGCCCGGTGTGGCGCGGGCGCTGTTCGTCCCGCCGCTGCTGTTGGTGCTGCTGATGCAGCCTTCTGTCTGAAGCGCCCCGCAAACAGCCTCTGTTCTGTCCTGGCTTGTCGCCATTGTCTGTCCATCCTCATCACCTGTGCGTACCACTCGTCGATGGTGGTGGGGGGATGGTCAAGATTGTTGAGCCGTTCTCGCAACGGGGCCTTCCGAGACCGCTTGAACTCATAGATTAGTGGGGTGTCCGAGTATCCGGACTCATGCGCCGCGATCTTAAAGTTCTGGACGTGTTCGTCCGCGGTGTCATCTCCCTGAACCATCATGGTCAGTTGGAAGACCTTTGTGTCCCTGACGTTGGGATCGCCGAAAGATGATCACAGAGCCGTCATCAGCTCCTCTGCGTTCGCAAAGGGCGGAGCTCCACGCATCATTTGTTTAACCGCTACCTCGCGCCACTTCGCCGCCATGCCGCCTTGGAGATATGACAAGATCCAAATGATCTTCGCATCCTCGGACCGGAACTTGTCGGGTTGGCCATGCGTGTACATGTACATGGCCATCTCGAAGCTGTCAAGCTCGTCCAACTTGCCGGAAAAGGGGAGGGGGGTGGCGACTTTGGGCGTGTGGAAGGATTTTCCGCCGGTCACTGTTGTCTCTGTGCACGTTGCCTCGTCGGCACGCTCTTTCTCTCATTTTTGCTCCATGAGAATCTCAAGCAACTGGTCACGCTTGGTGCGTGCCTGTGCAAGGAGTTCCTCTAGAGTTTGCATCGGGGGAGGTTCGACAGGTGCCGGTACCTCGACGTCCTCGATGTTGGCCATGGGAAGGAGCGGAGGGGGGAGGAGGAGAGGTGTTGGGGGTGTGGAAAGGAGTCGGGTGCATGGGGAGTGGTCGGTCCAATCGCTAATAGCGGGTGAGGCGGAGCGATGGGCGAGGGGGAAAGCAATAGTTCCCTGGAGTGGGCACGCGACCCTGCTGTGCTCCTTGGGATCGAAAACTGGAAGACGTCGCTTTTGGGGCAACGTGAAGAAGGTAAGGGCGAGGACTGTTGCATGACGTAGAGCCGCGGTCAATCACACTACGCGCGCGCTCTCAGAACAATCGGGTGGCATCCCGCAACTGTCTGTGTCAAGTGGTCCTCAATCTGTTTGAGGGTGTGTTCAACAGGTTCAACCCTGATGAACGGTCGCTACGACTGTTCAATGGCGTCAATGCCAGAGGAACGGGGAGTGGGGATTGGGGAAGAATGGCGCGTGAAGCGGGCGGAGTGAGTATAAAAGGTAGATCGGGGGCGTGCGTACCGTCATCTCCACCTTACTTTGAGGACAATGGTCTGTCCGAAGTACGTGCAGACAAAGGTGTACAAATACACACAACCTTGGGGTGAGCGGAAATGCGAGCGGTGAAATGTGGAAGGCGTCTTGACATCAACGTGGGCGGCGCAGGTTTTGCGCACGTCGTTTCAAGTAAGGCCCGGGTAAAGATGGTAAGAATGATTTAAGATGTGAGAGGGAGCGCGGGAGAGAGAATCGAGTTCTTCTGTTAGGACAACACTAAACACAAGGTCTAGCGCTGGCTCTCACAGTCAAACCCAACAAAAGGGGGAAATCTTATAGTCAGAGGCGTTGCCGCACGTTTAGTGGGTAATACCTAAGAGAACTCGATTAGAGTCTCTAGGTGTAATATTAACACTTTAAATACTACAATACATGAGTTAACCATGAGGTAACCGCATGTGCTACATGAGGTGTAATGACCATGCTTGAATCATGCGGCGTGCATGATGTACGGACGCCATGTGTTTACCGTGTGCCTGCTAACTCTATAATAACCACAACAAATGTAAATAAACGGAAATGCGTAACTAAATAGTTTTAAATGTCCTTGGAAATTCGTACTCTTGACAGTCGTTGCCCTTGTCCCTGTTGTCTCATACCATTAGATCATGTTGCCAACATGGGGATGCGTCGAGATATGGTACAGCGCAGGACTCTCGCCCAGATTGACGATGTGAAACGGCGTACTCGTGTTGAGATGGCGCATGAAAAGATATATGAGAAGGGCTATGTGGTTGACAGTAGGGCAGTGGAAGATATTCTACAAGAAGATTCTCTTATTCCAACAGCGGTATACAACTTCTCTACCCTATGATCATTAATTTTAATGCTCATCCTTTGTCAGAATGCATTTTCAAGCAAGCTAGCACCATTTGGTTTCAACATGTTTGGCATGCTTGCTGTGGATCTCATGCATGAGGTTGAACTCAGTGTATGGAAAGCAGTTTTTATACATCTGCTACGCATTCTAGATTGTCAGAACAAAAGCCTCAAGCACAAATTGGATAGACGGCAAGTTGTTTGAAGCCTCAGTATGTTTGGTGCTGATATGTCCATTAGGTTTCAAGAAATTCCTCCTTTCGGAGTTGACAGGATAAGAAAAATCAGGTCGAACCGGTCAGAACTTAAGAAGATGACTGCTCATGACTATGAGGATATGTTACAAGTGGGTGTTACCAGTATTCTCGGCTTTGACTAACAATCTCATTTTTCACGTAGTGTGCTATACCCATTTTCGATGGTCTTCTGCCTGAACCCCATAATACATGTGTTCTCAAGCTCTTATTCAATTTAGCCCATTGGCATGGTCTTGCTAAACTCCACATGCACACTGATCCAACTCTAGACATTTTTTCCTGTGCCACTACATCTCTGGGAAACACCCTACGCACATTTGAGGAAAAGACATGTGCAGGATTTGAGACTTGAGAGTTGGACCGTGAGCGGGCTGCTCGGCAACGGCGCCAGGAGAAATCTGCAACTACTGTGGTGTCTAAATCAAGACCTACAGCAGCCAAGTATAATGCACAGAAGCAGAAGAAACTCAATCTTAGGACTTATAAGAACCATGCGCTTGGCGACTACGTCGACACCATCCGATGCATCGGTACAACCGACTCATATTCCACTCAACCAGTATGCTGTTATATGACGTTTTGCATGGTATTGCTTATTGTTGTGATGGTCATCAGAGTGAGCTTGAGCACCAGACATCCAAAACTCATTCACTTCGGACTTGTGGCCGATCAATACCACTGCAAATATCGAGGGTTGAGCGATGAGAGCACCATATCAGCATGATCCGCGAGAGGCTGAATTGTCCGCGACTTAGCTCGCTGACTACAACAGAACCCGAGGATGTTGCACACGATCCTGGAGTACAGTACAACATAGGAAAGTCACAGAAATTTCCTGTGCACGTGCCGACCTTCCTAAAAAAGAACAAAGGTGACCTTGCAATCAAGGCGAGCAGTCTTCATATTCTTCTGCTGAATTACACTAACCCCTATGACACAGGATTTTTTACCAAAGTTAAGAGAGCATCTACTTCCTCGAATCCAAACGGCACTTCTCCAGGAAACTGAATCACATTCAGGGCCTTCCAGCACGGAAGAAAATGCATGCAATTATGTGTTCTTGAAGAATGACTGCATGTACTCCCACAAGCTTATTTGATTCCACTTCACCACTTATGACGTTTGGCATGGAACTGACATCGTTAACCCAGGGACATCTCATCGCAATGTCATGCTTCTTGCTGACAATGCGGAAGGTTCTAGTTCTGTTAATTCTTTGAATCCGCATCATTTCTTGTATGCAAGGGTCCTTGGCGTATATCACGTAAATGCCATTTATACTGGGCCTGGTATGCATGATTATGAAGCTCGCCGCTTCGATTTTCTGTGGGTGCGATGGTTTGAGGTTGTTAACCCAGGTTCTTCAGGGTGGAGGACTTCCAAGCTGGACTCAGTCTGCTTCCCTCCTATGAACAAGAATTATTCTTTCGGTTTTGTGGATCCGAAAGATGTTCTGCGTGGGTGCCACATTTTGCCAACCTTTGCAAAAGGGAAGCGACAAAAGGATGGGATTGGTATCTCACACTGTGCCAAGGATGGTAATGATTACAATCAATACTTTGTTGGCCGGTGGGTTCAATGCTTGTTTACTAGTTCTAATTTCACTTATGCCCCCAGATTCTCTGACCGGGATCATCACATGCGTTACCACTGGGGACTGGGTGTTGGCCACTTTCATGCACATCAGTCAGAATCCACCTTGGGCTGTGTTTCCGATCTGGTTGAGGACGCTCAGGATATGACCCAGGTTCTTGATATGGAGCTGCAGGAGGCATCAGGAGAGTCTCTTGCACAAGCCAACAACAGAGGTAGTGACATGGGTTATGAATCAGATAACCCAGAGCTGTGTTTAGACGACCTTGACTTGGAAGGTTGGGAGGATATTGAAATGGACGATGGGGAGGATGGCGATGTGGATGAGGACACTGAAGAGGCTGATGATTTTACAGGGATGTACTAGTCGCATATTTCTCAACACCTGTCTGCTCATTTCAAACAGACAAATTATTTATGTTGAAGAAAACCACTCTCAAAGTCTTGTTTGATTTAGCCTGCTGACAATGTCTCACCAAGCTCTGTATTCACACGGACACAGCACTAGAAGCCTTGTCTCTACTCACAAAATCTCTAGGAGATAGCCTCCTGACATAGTAAGCCATGCAATGTTTGTTTTCTGTATGATACAGCACTGACTGGCTACTTTTATAAAAATGAACAGGACTGTAAAGGCATAGAAAGGACTCGGATTTGCAAGTTCAACTCAGGGTGAAAAGTGGAAGGCGAGATGATGAGGACTACTACAATAAAAGATCAAGTTGTCCGAGTCAGCTACCCAAATTTGGCATGAAGTGTATGAAATTTGAAGGACAGTCCAACAGCATCATAGCACCACAAATTTCCAGTTAAACCATGACGGTATGGCGGATTTCAAATGACAGGCCAAGGTTTCAGAGAAATTATCCCTTTCGGTGCCTGTTGAATCTCTCTGCAATTTCGGGAGCAGATGTAACTTCTGCATTGCTACTGCCAACACTGATGTTTGACTGGTTTTGCTGAGAGTGGTGGACTCTACCGGAAGGTGATATCAGAGGAGGATTACTTGTCATATACGCCAATGACTCAAGCGCTTCCACCAACAGGGGTCTGAAGAAAGCAACCATCCGCTCAATGACGTTGTGAGGAAGCCACTGAGGTAAATGGATGGCATATGGCACAGCGTGACCAGCAAGAGCCTGAGTGAGCATTTTTGGCCAGTCTTTGTTTTCATGCTCTTCATCATATACCTGCAGTAAACAATGGAAAAGCCTGGAGCAAGCTGGACAGCATAGCTTAGACACTCTGATACCCCCCCTGCTCAACCTCTGTCAACACAACGTCAGACTTGGAGAAGGGATCAGGTGAGGAAAGTACCTGTGCAATCTTTCTCAGTGATTTATCTTCATTATCATAGTGAATGGCAGGTTTGGGATAGAGGGCCATGGCTGCAAGCACCGCCTTGCAGTGAAGTGAACCCGGAATTTGATCGTCACCTTGCACTTCAAGGCTGTTGCAAAGTGACACCAAAAGCTTGTCACCTGACTTGGCAACATCCTGAACTTGCATTTCAAAAGCTTCAATAATTTTGCTGTACTGATGGTCAGAGGGTAGCAACTTCCGGATTATATCACATATACTGGGCCAGGATGGAAAGCGGAGGACAGGATGATCTGTGGCAATGACAGTAATGGAGATAGGATACTTTGAGGTCTGAGGCTGTCTGCAATGGAGTTCCAACACATGTTTTGCAATGAAGTGAACAACTGTTGTCCGCGTCCAATTCAGGAGCACTTCAAAATCGGAGTCCAACGGAGGCTGAATTAGAAATCATTTAAGCGTCATTTCGAGAGGTAAATTAACCTTTGCATACCCAATTATCCTCTGGAGGGTCCTCATCCTCATCTTCAATGCCCATATCAGTTGACATTATTGTTGACAGGTACACCTTGTAAAGCTTCTGTGATTTGATGAAAGGCAGTAGAATCCCGGTGCTAGCCATTATTTTCAAGTGGACAGTGAAGGAATGGGATGACATAATAAGCAGAAGCAGTCGGTTATAGCTTTTGAGTTTATCAAAGCAGGCTATAATCTTGTCGTCGTCTGTCGCTTCTTCCGGGTTGCGTACCATTTTTGTCTTTGCATTGATGTTCATCGGTGCTCTTTTTTTGGAAAAGAGCCTCCTTAACAAACGAAGAGTTTTTGCATATAAGATGAGGCAGCTGAGGAGGAGGTTGTGGAAATCCACGAATGTTTCCTTGGTGTAGAAACTGACTGTAAAGCCTTGTGAGGAGTCTGCTGGCACTGTTCGCATGGCAGCCAACAACTTCTCAATAGAGCCCTCGGCAGCCCGAATTATTTCTAGTAATATGGGGCCAACATGTAGCGGTGCCAAGTATTCTGCAAGCAATCTGTCACCCGGACCAGGCTTGTGGTTTGGCCAGTCATGTTCATCTCTCGCTTGGAGTAAGGACACGAGCCTGAGGTCCCATTTTAAACCCCAGATATTATGTATAAAACCTATGAACGGCCAGGATATAATGCGACTATGCATCTTTGGCCAACAAAGTGAAATAAGATAAGTGGAGAAGCAAGTGGATAATTTTGACCGCTTCTGACTGTCTGGCTCATCCCTGTAATCAATGAGGTAGGCACTCAAGGTTGCTACATGGTCCAATAAAGAGACTGGTGAGCTGGTTATTAATTGAGAAGATGGGATTCAGCTACCATGAAGAGATAGACAACTCACTACAAAGCATAAACCCAGCGATATTTGTGATCTTTGAACTTGCTCCAGAGATCATTACCACCTTTCATAATCCTGAGATTATGAGGATTACTGGCCTTCCCTCCCTGAGTTCCCGGATTATAAGAATTTGTTGTTATGACAAAGTTCGAGGAAAGATGGCTTGAATCATCAGGGTTTACCTTCTTTGTCATAAAGCGCTCTGGGATGACGCTATCTGGAACATCGCTGTCCTGGGAAGGATCCGAAGTCAAGGTATCCAAACTCACACAAACTACTCCACCTGTCTCCAAGGTGTAACTGGCCGCAATCACCTTGCCATGTTGTACCAAGATGCCAGCCAGGGCTTCCAGGGGTGCAAGGAGCGGATCATCAAGTTTGTCCACTCCAAATGATTCAGTAGTGGGGACGGATACCTCCACATTTGACGGTAGGATCGTTGCGGCATTGAGCACACAAGCGGCACAAAGTAATAGCATAAGCGTGGAAAACTCTGTCAGCGACTGACACTCAGGGTTATCCACCGACTTGGACTCATCGGATGGCATTGTGTTTGGGTCAGGAATGCATAAATACACCTTGGGACTCAGAAGACGCTGGGGAGGAGGTTGGTGAGTGCGACTCAGATAAATTGAGAACCAGGGACTCGGAATCGATACTCCTCCATTCTTAGGCCTTACTAAATCCGACGGTTGTCAATTGTTAGGGGTAGCAATGATTGTTTGAGACTTACTAAGTTACTTGGGGTTAGTGGGAACCAACTTGAAACGTCACACAGTCGCGATCCCCAAGAAGAAGAGCTGCAGCAACTACAGTCATGGTCATCCACCATTTGGGATGACCAAATCAATTTGCCCTTCGGAATCGATTTTCAGACAAGGGCCGGGCAATCTGAAATGACTGATCTTTACTATGATATATAGTCTAAGTTTCTATCACATTTCAATGGTAATCAGGGGAGGGATGAATGATATCTATGAGGATCAGTTGAAAAAGTCCTTATCACACTGTTTTGGCCATTTGGGATGTGACCAAAATCACACCGGCAGTTGCAGCTATTACCCAATCCGATATCTAATCTGCCTCATCCTCGCCACCGCCTTCATCACCACCTTCATGTTTGTCATTGTTGTTGTCCTCAATATGTTTCTTTGGCCTTGCCAATAACTTTTTTTCACCTGCCTTTGAGATTTGGCCTTGCCAGTCATCTGTCGAGTAAGTCCAAATTAGGCCCAAGGCCAAATTAGGAAACTGTGATGTAACCATGATTGACAGGCAAAATTACTGTGTTCGGTGTATTCTATCATTCCTTGTATCCCTTCCTCATATCATGGCACTAGTAGTTGTGAAATACGACAGATATGCTAAGTAGTTTAAGTTGTACCACTTTTTACTGCATTGGATTATGTCGTTGTTTGTGCGGCTCGAAGTTAAATTTTGTTCTTAGTGATTTTGTGCAATGATCATTGTCTCATAGTCAATTGACATGTTCCAGTGCCCCAAGAATTCTTTCATATATAGCTTCGGTATGCTGAATCAGATTACCAAAAAGTCCGAGGCCAAAATTCGCAAGATTGGCTTGGGATTCTGAAATTTCCAAAATGGTTATAGCATCCCAAATGGTGGTGGATGACTGTATAGGAGCCAAATAGCAACAAAGTTGCTGGATTAGGACTTTGATTTCGACGTGTCTAGTGATTCCAAGTCTGAGTCGGACATGTCGAAATCTACTACTAGTAGTTCTAAGCTACACACTTCCAGGCCATCTGTCAAAGAGATGTGATTTGTATTTTATCAGTGCACGATAATTCTAGGGAAGAATGATATTAAAGGAGATGGTCATTTCTTTCACTCAAAAAAATGTATGTTATGATAAAATACTATCATGGCTCACAATTCTGTCAGATAAAGCATCAGCAGTTGAACATTTCTTGCAAGGATTTGAATATTTTATCAGTACTTGAAAATTCTAGGGAAGGATGATATTAAAGGAGATGTTAAGGAGATGTTAGTTATACAGTCATTTCTTTCACTCAAAAAATTCTATGTTGTGGCAAAATACTATCATGCCTTGCAATTCTGTGAGACAAAGCATCAGCAGCTGAACATTTTTTGCAAGAATTTGAATATTTTATCAGTGCATGAAAATTCTAGGGAAGAATTATATTAAAGGAGATGTTAATATATGGTTATTTCTTTCACCTGAGAAAATATATGTTATGATAAAATACTATCATGCCTCACAATTCTGTGAGACAAAGGATCAGCAGTTGAACATTTTTTGCAAGAATTTGAATATTTTATCAGTGCATGAAAATTCTACAGAAGAATGGTATTAAAGGAGACATTAATATATGGTCATTTCTGGCACTTGATCAACTGTATGTAAGGGTAAAATATTATCATGCCTCACAGTTCTGCCAGTCAAAGCATCAGTGTATGATCCCTTGTCACCTTTATTTGAGCATCTTGTAAGGCCTTGCCAAGTCTTATCTACAGATAGCGGAGTGCTAATTGTTGATCAGATCTATCTAGTCATACCAGACCCCTGCCGATTTCCAGATGATCATATTGTGGCATGAACTTTGCAACATGACATTCACCCTTTTTTTTGTAGTCCTGGTGTTGATGCAGAGTGGACAGTACAACTTGGCCCCCCACCTCAAAAGAGAAATCATTAATTTGATGATCATTAGCAGAAAGCAACTGGGTGATCTTAGCACACAGGAGGTTGTCTTGTGCCTCCTTCACATCCACCTGTAACCTCTCAATAACACTCAATGCCTAGATGTCCTTAGGGATATGCATGGGTTTTGCACCCCATGTGGGTTTGTGGGTATGGGTCCTGCGGGTATGGGTACAGGTCAGCAAAATGCTACCCGTGACCTGTCACCTACCCGCCACTAAGAGGGCTCACAAGGCACTACTAATATTAAAGTATTATTTAATACTACTTAAATTTGAATATTACACTTAAAGGTGGGGATTTCCCCACCAAGAATGTTGGAAATGGGGGTTTATATATCCCCTCCATTGTGCACAGACCATTTGGCCTTGTGTGCACACAAATGCGCTCTGCAACTTGGTTGATTGTTGATTGTGTATATATTTACACATGTTTGTATGCACATCACCACTGCAATGCACCTTGCTTGCACCACCACCACTACGATAGCTCCTCACTCTTCCCTGCTTCCTCCTTCCACCACTCCTCCAGGATGGGGGCATAAGTTTTTTTTTTCATTTTTCTAATCAAATTTTATTAATCTAACTAATTTTTTCAGTGCTTTCTGTTGTACATGCAATGATGGCCCCCCCACCATGTGCCACCTCTCCTCCCCACTCAGCTGGGAGGTGGGGGGCCTGATGGGGCTTAGGACGGCTCCAGGGAGGTGTCAGGAGGCCCATGGAGTGGGGCACCCACTAGGTGCGCGCCCTGATGCGTTCTGACGTGCCATGTCACCACTGACCCCCAAACTGTTTGAGCCAGGTAAAACACAACCCCCAGAGCCCAGGGGATGCAACGGAATGCCCCAACAACTGGTGGGACACAAAGGAACCCCCCATTCAACAAGTCAAACCCCCGCTGGCCCTGCCATGTCATTGACGACACCACAAGCGATGTCTCACCTACCACACCCGGAACACTCCTCCACCATGTCCCAGCTCATCCCCCTGTCGTCCCCAATGCCCCAGGATGCACCCCCTGCCCCCAGAATGGATGAACAGCCAAACATTTGACACCCCCCAACCTCCACAACCCCTGCCATGTCCCATTGGACGATGCCTGCCATCCCCCACGCTCCCAAGCCATCCACCACCACCGGTTGACCCCCTGTGCCCCCTGGAGCAGTTAAGTTTTTTTAATTGAGTATCTCTCCCTTGTGTTTGAGGGGGTTAAGTTTTTTATAGTGTAGTCAGATTCGAATATATAAGAGTTTAAATAACACATCCAAAGTATTGGTAATGAAACAAAAAACTTGAAGTCAAATTTTTTTGTCTTAGTAATCTACCTTTCTTTGTGTGAGGGGATGTAATTATGTTTATTGACTTGACTTGTAAAATTTTGTGAAGGGATGCTTGCATGATATCTGAGATTGAAATTGCCAAGATGCTGGAGAGTGAGCAACTCTACTTTTGGTTTCATTTCAGCTCACTTTTGCCAAAATTCCAACCCCTGGAGATCACAGTAGCCACTTTTGGGTCACTTTTCAAATTGCTTTTTGATGATCTATGTCTATAAAAGTGGACCAAAAGTGAAATCAAAAGTGGCCCAAAAGTGCTACTGTGAGCTACCCTAATAATGTCACACTGAGCTGGCAGAAAACCACAAACTGCTCTATGATCATGGTGCAGCTACTCTCAGTCAATGGGAAATAGAAATTTGTTGCCAAGAGAAGAAAAAAAGGGAAGGATTCATCATTTACTCCTCATTTCTCAAGTGATTCACAACTCACAATGTAGCTTCTACAAACCTCAATCTTGACCAAAAATTGGGGAAAAATTGGAGGAGTGTTCTTAATAGCTATAATCTCTCAGAGTGTCAATTTGAAGATGGTTGGAAATGTTTTGGGGTCTAGAAAGTGTTATCATTGTAGCAACAGTGTGGTGGTAAAACACTAGTACCCCGTGGTAAAAACACTGCTCGGTACTATAAGTGTCAATTCACTACAACGACAAGATGAAGCACGTCTGGTTAGATGTCGATCCAGTAAGCTTCCTGTTACTATTAGGCTTTATATGATCTATAAAAAATGCAGGGACATGACGATGCAACCGCGATCATGCTCGCTATCCATTGCTCAAACATCCACCTTCTGGGTGTCTCAACGGTGAACTCTCACGCGTGGTAACCTTTTCGCATGCGGATCAAGTTCATCGAAGTGTATCTATATAGACACACGGAAACGCGGGCAGTGAATTCACCGCTATAAACGCAGCCCGATGTCTTTTGGCTTTCGGTGCTCAGCAACATGTACGCGTGTATCCTGGTGCCCCGAAGCCTCTCCTGCGTTCTGCGGAGCCTGCCCCAGAGATTCATGGTGACGACGGACTTGGGGGCGTCGAAGGCCTCCCACCTGCTGGTAGTCCCGAAGTTTTAGCATTACTAGCGACCAACGAGGACGGGTCTGCGGGCAGGGCGCTTGAAGGAATGGCAAGGTCTGTCAAGGAGACGCGGAACAAAGGCCAAAAGGTCACTATCATCTCCAGTGGACCCATGACGAACATCGCCCTGTTTGTCAGCGCTTATCCTGACCTATTAGACGCGGTAGAGGAGTTCGTCTTCATGGGCGGGGGTGTTGGAGTGGGGAACCGATCTGCTGTTGCAGAATATAATATTTTCTGCGATCGTGAGTTCCAACCTATATCTCGGAACACGCGAGCCCTTGTTTATTATTCCCAACTAGCTCATGCGACTCAGATTGTCCTGGACGCCCCTGTCAAAAAAACTATGATTCCAATCAATGTAACACATTCCGCCATCGTGACAAAGCACATCCAAGCTCGGCTGCTAGCTCC
Source organism: Tricholoma hemisulphureum (assembly GCA_964034925.1). NCBI lineage: Eukaryota > Fungi > Basidiomycota > Agaricomycetes > Agaricales > Tricholomataceae > Tricholoma > Tricholoma hemisulphureum. Next base: position 8,585,217 of record OZ035929.1, on the reverse strand, counting down.
GGACGTAACAGTGGCACTATCAAACGACGATGTCCTTCCTCCACCTACAACGAATCTACGTCACACCCTTTCAACTCTTATCACCTTCTTCGGGGATTCATATAAGTTGAAGTTTGGTTTTAATGATGGCCCTCCTCTCCACGATGCGCTGACTGTTGGATATGTATCAAACCCTGAATTGTTCACGACCGCCCGCCACCGCGTCGATGTCGAGCTAGCCGGAACACATTGCATGGGTGAAACTGTTGTCGACCTTTGGCGATCTCGGGACTGCGACAACTCGTGGGGGCCGAATGGCAGAAACTGTTTGGTCGCCCAATCTCTAGACGTAAGTCTATTAATGTTGTGACTACAACCTCTCAGTATCGGACTGCAGGTACCCGCATTCTTCGACCTTCTGATTGAATGTGTCTCTCGATGCGATACGGTTTCACCATTGAATTCCTAGAACGGATGAACATTCTGTCCAATCAGTTGACCTGGTTGGTCAGAATCGCATCAACTCCTTTGTATATCCAACTGTACAATGTACACTAATTAGAATGTGCCCGAACCCTTAAAGAACACGTTGACAGGCTTGGAGCTGTGGCTTTGTAGCTGAGGGGCAGCCTGCTCAGTTACCACCGGAGCACTTTTTGTAGGCGAGTTGCCGGTAGGTTTCCAGTCTTTAAGCCAATTTTTCATAGCAGCGAGCGCAGCACTTTGCACCGCGCCGACGGTGGTGTCAGCAAGGCCGGATGACGTTCCTAGGTCAGAGCAGTGGAAACCATCGCTCACCCAGATGGGCTGCTCAGGCGTGCTCTGGACGTAGAGTCCATCTGCAGAGACAGTTGCATCTCTCCAAGGATCACCTGCAAGGAACCGCTTTACTGGGCAAACCAACAAATGGGACAGAATGCACTCACGGACACCGTTGGCGAAGAATAAACGGTTTTCCCTCACTCTCCAGCCGTGGTATTTCTCATTAGTTCTCTGGATCTGCACTTTAGGTGGTTGTGGGAAGGCAGAAGGGAACATTAGTTGACATTGTCGCTATTGTCAATGAACTTGTCAGATATTCTGTGCCCAGTGGCTGCTATAGTGACACGGACCAGATCGTAAGGAGGTTGAACAAGACGAGTGACGAGTGATGGCAGCCCTCTTGGTGCTCCTTCCTATTAACAGAGGATCAGAGACTAAATGGGCTCTCAAGCAAGCCAAGCCTTACCTGGAGATAGCCTACTTCATTGCATCTAAAAACAGAATCAAGTACTGACACATGTAGGGGTAGAACGACCCTCACACTATCCAGAACCAAGAGCGTGCCGCGTTATCCACGCTGGTATCGGTGTAATATGTTTGTGTTGCATTATACGTCCCCAAACAGTCTCTGGAAGGAAATATCAGCTCATAATCCAAGGCATTATCGATACGAGCTCACTCAATGGTCTTGTTAGTGCAGACTAGGATAGAACGAATTCAGCTTTCTCGGATAGTGCACAGATTGAGGAACGGCATTTACGATTTGGCAAATACGTGTTCTTGAAGTAAACCCCCCAGGCAGGAAGAGCATGATCTAGGCCCCATCCACTTGCGGGTGCATTTTTTCCATCTTTGACTTCCAAAGCATCGCAAAACTTGAAAAATGCAGTCCCAGCACCAGAAGTTGGCTGCAATAACTGCCAATCCCAGAGATTGTTGCGTACTGGATTTGGAAAATAAGTTGGCTAGTACACCGTTAACTGCAAGAGTGCTCCTACAAGCGCCTGCGACATCGTCCAAATGGGCCAGTTCAGACATCCCAAACATGTCCTTGATACCTTGGATCGCTGTTGCATTTTTCCCGGTGAAGGTTTCATCGACGTGTTGTATCACAGCCTGGACGTCTGCAGAGCAGTTTCTCGGCATGTTCTGACGTATAGGCTCGAAATATTGCCAAAAATTGCTAAGCAATAGATCTTACTCAAGTATCAAGCAATGGTCATCGAGAGACTTACAGGATGGCTTCAACAACTGCAGAAGACGCATAACCTGCAAAGAAAACACCGGGTTTGCTGCAGTATTTAGATTGGAGATTGTGTGACGGAGATGATGAATGAAATTCACTTGACCATTGTCCAACTGGTGAGAGCACCTAATTGTGATGCGTCTGGTCTGAGTCGTTCTGATCGACAGCGTTTTACCCACCTGAATAGCTTCCTCCAACCAGAATCCATGGGGCCTGGTCTGGCGTGACGTTGTCACCCCCAGGCATCGGGAGATTAACATTGTTGGCGAAGTAGACCAAATCTTCGATGGCTTGTTGAATCGTGTGGACCTTCAGGCTTTCGGAGGAGAGATCAGGAAAAGGGTTGCTAAGACCATAAAATCGGTGTTCGAGAACAATAGTAGCCCCGTTCTCTTGTTGTGCTACGTGTCGGAAAAAGAAGAATTAGATATACCATGCAATGGGTAAAATGCAGGTATGAACCTATGCGGCCGTTTATGGTGCTATTCGTGAGGTAACGGAAGTATGCTGCCAAGGTGTTAGGGGAAGAAGTCAGAAAGGAAAGGGTGGATCAAACACGTACGTTGCGCATTAGCTTCACCAGGGGTGGAAAGGATGATTGGGCCACCTGAAGAGAATGTTAACGATCACTGACAGCCGCCGTAGTTCGCTCACCAGGTTTATAAAATTCCCAAGTATGCCAATAACGTTGTTTGAAAGTGCCCAAGGAAGGTTGGGTATGGTCGATGAGCTGATCGAAGAAATAAACGGTAGTAAGGGGAGGCAGCTGGGTGCCGTTTAGACTCTTTGGTGTGATATTAAGGTTGTCGCCTTTGACGATAGGGATTCCAGGAGGACGCATTATATTCCCGTGTGGGCGCCCATCAGGGAGAACCGCTTCAACGGATCGGAAGGACAACAGTGCAAAGAAGAACGCCGATTTCCAGAGACCAGATGTTGTTGCCATTGCTGGGGGGTACACAGCGAGCAGGGCGGATGGAGGTGTCGAGCTTTATCCAAGGCCTTCATATAGCGGGAAAATCTGTATTGGCAAGATGATAGGGGATCATACGTACACCCATCGGCCACATGGCAGGGCAGGGAAGAAGGATAAGGGGACATATGGTTCTTAACGTCTTGCTGAGGGAGCCGAAAGAGTGCATCATAGTGCATCAAACGTAGGCTCGTGGACCACACTAAACCTTGTGTGGTAGAGTACGGCAGCGATCGGTAACGACTGGTAACAACCATGTCAAGCACACAATCCGTGGTTATGGATTCGGTTGCCTCGTATGTGCAAATGAATATGAAAGGAAGAGGTATATCGATATCATCATGATGTTTGTTATCCATTCCGCACTATAAGCACTGTCATATCCACCAACTAATGATATTATTATGTAACTGGATGACTTCCCGTAGGATCTGACCGCCTTTGCGAAGCTGATGGGTGATACGCGACGGTTCCCTGAGACCCCCCCGGAAGATATTTTGCGCTCCGAAGGCGTTGTGAACTTTATATCTGGATAAGGTCTCCCCACCCCCCTTCTAGTTGTAAATTTCCTTTCTAAACCTCGTTGACAGTTAAGCGATGTCAAACGAAGCTAGATGCAGTAATATTGTGATGTCGGCATGCTCCTCCCATCGTCGGCATCTTGCCCATCTGAACATGGATCTCTCCATTCATACTCACCCCGTTTTATTGTTTGGAAAATAATCTGGATTTCCAAATCCTACGGGAAGTCACCCATATCATATGGGCCGGCTAGTCACCGCTACTTTTGTACAGTGGCCGAATCTTTATTTGTTTTTGAAAACCCCCCTGGAAAAACACTGTGAACACTAGGTGGCTATGCAAGCCATATATGGTAAAGAAAGGAAAATAAAATCAAAACCAAAAACTAGTCCTTCAAGACAAGAGTGGGAAACCCAAGGGAATCCTTGAGGGAGCATAATGTGTGGTGGGACCATGACATTGGCATGTAGAATAAATTGATGGGTCTTCAGGATTGTCTCAATGGTCAACCTGAGGCTCAGAAAGACAAAAGAGGTTTATTAGAAATATGAATAAACAGTAAAGAATGAAAGAAAGGAATAATACAAATACTCAAGAATATTTGGCCATGTCAAGGGCCCCACAGGAAGTGCCTCAGAAGTGGGAAGTTGATGGGTGTGTCATCTTCCCCTTCCACACCAGTTGGTATCACTGCCATTGCTCACTGTCATTTGGTATCACCACTGTTTTGTATCACTACTGTTGCTTGTTGGGAGGCAAGCAAGCTGACAGCATTAGATATTGTTAGTAAGTCATGTCACATGGCAACCATAACTAGTAGTTGGTAGCCACACAATTATGATAAGCAATCTTACCTCAAACCACCATTCACTCTTAAGCACAGTCATTGGCAACTGGTCTCATACCAACAGGTTATGGGCCTTGGGCCTATTCTCATCAAGTATACAACTTAACTTTTTTATTTTCTCTGCATTATCTGCAATTGGCACAAAACTGCTTCATCTGAAACATTCTCCATTATTCATCTCTGTGAAATCTCATCAAATCCTTGTCATTTCTATGTTATGGCTAGTTCAAGCACTACAGTTGACACCCCCTTATACCATACCTCAGTCAACCCATAACCACATATATCCCATGACTTTTTCAGTCCACCAACTTGGTTCACAGGCATTTTGACTGAAAAACCCATAAGCCTTTGATATCCCATACTCCATACCCCTCAGCCAAAAAAACCCATAGATTTTCCCACATATTTTGAGTATAATTGTGGTTCAACTTTACTTTGATGGCATCAGGAACACTGGTAGGTACTGGCAGGTGTTGATATAGTCATAGTATTAATGACTGAACCGGACAAAACACCCCCTGATGCTGTGTGACCAATGTGCGTTGCGCCCAGCGCTTATCAATGCCACCCATTTACTTTTCTGTCATATTCCAGCTGTTCGCCACCACTTGCCATACAGCTTGCTGTATATAAACATCATGCCATGAAGTGTTGCAGGCAGCAGTGGTTATTAATAGATATATTGACAAGTTGGATGATCCTATTGCTCGAAAGCTGGAGATGACTTTGGGATCATTCAACTGTCAACTTCATTTATAGCAAGCTAAATCTATGAAAAGTACTACCCTAACTGACTACTTCTCTCATTGTTAACTCGTACTATTACTGTGTAGTGTGTATGGATACCTATGGAATTAACCATTTTTTTTCATGAATTTTTCGATTTATGTTTAGAACAGTTTCCTAACCCCATACACCCTAATAACCCATAGGATTGGCTGTCTCCCAAGGGGGTATGGTTTATGGGGGTGTCAACTGTACCACCAACACTCCAGTCACCTCTGCCAACAACTCTTCTATCCTGTTGATCAAAACTCATGAGGGTGCTATCACCAAGGTTATGGGTGATGGATTGACAGGCCCCAACTGGGTTATCTGGCAAGTCCAGATGATGTCCATCCTTGCACTATGCAAGATTGAACCCTATGTTTATGGCAAAGTCCAACAACTGAATTAGAAAGAAGACCTGGTTGGCCATGACAATTGGAAGAAAAATGATAATAATGCCAAGCACCTCATCACTCAGAATGTGAGCAATGAATTCATTCTCCATATCCAACATGGCTCTAGCTCCAATGTTGCCTGTTAGGACATCACCAATACCCTAAGGCAATGATGATGGCTTCCACAAAACAAACAACAACAAAAGAATAGAGAGGTAGTCTAGTAGTCTGAGGCGGTCACACCATATTCCAAGAGAACACAACTAGTGTCTCTGGTTGATATATTACAATTTATATATTTCAATACATGTGGTAACCATGCCTTAGCCATGAGTCATCAACATCAATGGGCACAACACCATGCCTACAGTGTGAGGTGTGCAGCTACATGTGCTTACCATGAGTCCAATTGTTAGGCAATAGCATGTGTGCAGGTAACCTGCACAGGTCACGGGTGCGGGTACTTGCAGGTATGGGTACAGGTCAGATGTAGGGCACCCATGACCCATACCTATACCCATCACTGATTTTCTATTTACAAGTTACCAGTGTAATATCTACAGGCCCCAGTGCCCAGACAAGCACCATGGACCATTTTATATACTTATTTACTACTGGATATGTATATGTACTAATAGGCTTATTTTACACTTAAATGATGGGGGGAAGTGATGTCCAGAAGAAAGAGGGGCTTGTGGAAGCAGCATGTTATATACTGTCTAATGTTTGCTACTATTTGGTGTCAGCAAATGAACATGAATGCAATGTGATGTGTCTGGAGTGATGTTTACTACTATTTGGTGTGTCAGTAAATGAACATGAATGTGATGTGACACATTGTTTATTTACGGTGTGTCAGTAAATGAACATGAATGTGATGTGACACATTGTTTATTTACTGACACCAAATAGTAGTAAACATTAGACAGTATATAACATGCTGTTTCCACAAGCCCCTCTTTCTTTGGGGCATCACTTCCCCCCATCATTTAAGTGTAAAATAAGCCTATTAGTACCTATCCAGTAGAAAATAAGTATATAAAATGGTCTGTGGCACTTGTCTGAGTGCCAGGGCCTGTAGATAGCATTTTTTCAGATGTGGAATGAAACCCGGTGATGTGTTCCTAGTGTTCCTAGCTGTGAAGAAGCACTGGAAAACTAGCAGAGGGAAGAGTTAGCTTAAAGGGTCCCAGAACCAGCCTTCTTCTACAAGGGTGGAAATCTGTGATGTCTGCTGTTAACGATGTACAGCCTAAATGAAGTGCGAAGAATGTGAAGTTAGTAGAAAAGGTTAGCAAAATGTTGCGATAAAGGTAGTCAGTAGTTTGCAGTCTAATAGCGCAGTTTAATGAAAAGTACTTTACCAATGAACTAGGATTGTCCCAGTTCCTGGTCGCAATAACGCAGTGACAATATTAGAATAAGTCACAAGTTGACTTCGCAGTTGAACACAAGAGGAGATGAAAGTTGAAACCTTAGCACTGAGAAAGGGGGAGACAAATTCTCTGTTTCTAATATTTTACATAGACCTTTTATACAAACTAAATCAAAGTGGATATTATGTGAAATGTGGATACTGTCCATGTCCATCACTAACGGACTGCCTACACTAACTACTTACAGGTAACCCAGGTAAGTACAAAGTGGGTCAGTTCACAAACTTTGCAAAGTGGCTGCGAAGGGTGCGAAGTCCGTAAGTGAAATATAGGTAAGTATAGTTAGTAATGGGCATGTCTTCAGAAGGAAATGGAGGGAAATGGAACAAAGAGGAAGGTCACCCTGCGACCTTAGAATATGGCAAAACGTGATTTCACTGCTCATACTTGGTGGAAGCCTATCATCTCCTCCTGACTTGAAGATGAGGCCATCCTCAGCCTCCAAGTGACCAATTCATCATCTCTCAAAGACCTTTGCTTGATCAATCACCCAAGGGGGCATATTGCGACGTGTTCAGAAGGCGATAGTTGATTGGACATTCGCTCTCTTGTGGACGGAATACTTGTGATGGGACCAGACCTGTAAAAAGATTGCGGTATTCGGCTTCGTACAAATTTCGCAGCATAGGCATTGTGACTGTGATCGCAGGAATGCGAAGTGTTTTGGTGAATGTGGAAGCACTGATTGGCTCAGTAGAAAGAGGAGGAAGTGGTGTTGGGAACATTGGGGTAGGTGGGATCAGTTTGCACATGTATCGCATCGTGGCTACAGGAGGAACTTGTGGAAAGAGCTCCAAAAGAGAAGACATCGAGCTTGATTGTTCAGAAATAGTGGGTGTGAGGAGGTGATGCCGCTCATTGAGCTGGAAAGATTGTGGGGAGGGCACTATATGGTAAAGATGGCATCCAAGAGTAATACCCATGAAAACTAAGTCAAATAAGAAAAGAAGGGTTGCAAGTGCTGTGAATATGGAAGCCTCTTTGGAGTTAACCATGGGAGACATAATGCTATGGTGGTGAAGGATATGGTAAATGAAAAATGGAGGTGTAGCTTCTTGTTAAAGTTTTAATAGGTGGTTTGGAATATAACGTTCAGGTCCCTGTTTGACAGTGGCATTGACATAAAGGGTATAGTGTTGGGGGAGAGCCGAAGAGAGAAGACCGGAGCCGAATAACACTGAAAAAGGCCTAAAGTCCCCTGACCAGGTACTGTCCCCAGTTCCAAGTGTAAGCACGCTTACCATTGTTGACAGCTATTTACTTATGAACATCACCCCACACGCGTCACGATTCCTTATCTCTCTCTCTTACCATCACGACCCTTTTTTCTTCTAGCTAGATCTCTCTCTCTCTCTCTCATTCAATATAGATACATTGAACCCATTCTTTCGTTGTCGACCTCACTGTCCTGTCTTGTAGTGAACCCTGGACCACGCCAGAATTACACTTTTTTTTGAATGACATTCTCTGTATAAAACCCTGCTGAACTGTACACACCGTACAGCAACCGCTGACTTCTGATGTTGAGCACCGCACCTGCCCAACCTGCCGTTCACACGTAGCCGCGCGCTAGCTGTTCCTGACGCTGTCACAAACACATCCAGATCATCATCCTCCCTCTCCTTGCTAGAAACTGACAGGGAGACCACACCCACAGCTTCTACGTCAATTGCCGACCCTCTGAACCCTCAGCCAATCCCAGAGGCCGACGCTGCCAAGACGTCGCAAAATACTGCGCATATAGTGACCCAGGCAGACTCTGACTCAGATACGGATTCATCATCCTCTGTCTACCCCTCTGTACCATCTCTAATCCACAGTATGACGTCCTCCAATGCACCAGCCGAATGTATGCACACAGAACCAAAGAAGATTCTGCTGCTCACGCCGGGGGAGATTTCTCCCCTGGTGATGAGGCAGTGGGAAATGTGTTGCGAAGACTTCTTCTCTGCTAACAAGAAGATTGAAGACGCTGACCGTGTCGCCGCAGTCCTGCCCAGACTCAAGGATATGCGGGTGCGTGATTGGATCGCGACACACTGTGAGGACCTCATTGCCCTGACGTTCACCAAATTCCTTAAAGAGCTGAGGAAGGAGTTCTTACCCGAAAACTGGGATGACAATTTACACTCCCGTATCTGCAACGTGCGCCTGAAGCCATTGGATAACTTCTCCAGCTGGTTGAATGACATTCGTCACATGAATATCGTACTGCGTGGGACGGACTACCACTTCTCCAACAACTCCCTCCGCCTACAACTGGATAGTCTCCTCGACACGGACCTCCATAGTAGGTCTAAACTCCGGAAGACCAAAGAGCTCGTGGAGGCTGCTTGTGACAAGGCTGGAGAGAAGACGGAAGAGGCCCATCTAGCCATCTGGATCTCAGAGATACAAAAACTAGCAGAGGAACGAGCAAATGACACAAAACGCTACCTTGAAGCAGCAGAGGAGTTACAGTGAGCTCCAAAACGTCAGGCATTGGCAAACAACTCTCATGCATACAATACAAGTATGACAAAGAATGCCCGTCCGGCCAGCTCATCTAGCTCGACGACCTGCAGTAAACCTCCCCATCTATCCGAGAATGAACGTACCCTACTATTCAAACACCAAGGCTGCCTGAAGTGTCGTTGAGGATACCAAAACCACCATGCACCAAATTGCCCCAATGATTTCCCCGACGGTTGCAACTATAAAGAATTGACAGAAGATGTACTGTTGTCCCACAAACACAGCACGAGTGTACCAAGTGGCACTCGACCAGTCGCTGTGGTCACGTCGTCTGCCCACATCGAGGCCGACAACGCGAGCGATTCCTCATTCATGGCTGGAGCGGTGATGCCTTTGGGCGTGCTTGGGACTGGGTCTGATTCGGATGAAGAGGTATGTGCAGATCTAACAGGGTGCCATTTTTGGTGGCTCTGTTCACTGCTTGGCCCCAAGGCTGACGAATCTGTTACAGTGAACAGCATGCTGGATTGTGGAGTGCATGTCGTTCTCATTGAAGAAGGCCTGGTGAATAATCTTGGACTGCGTCGTTTTTGCCTGCATGAGCCGGTGACTGTCTCTCTTGCTCTGGACAATGGTACCCATTCATGTTCGACCTTACTTGAGTATGTTAAGATCGCCCCATTTGCACCAGACAGCCAATGGATGTCTGGTTCTGTTAGAGCTGTAATTGCACCAAATCTTTATGTTCCCCTTCTGCTCGGTATTCCCTTCCTTAAAGTTAACAAGATCGTTATGGACTTCAATTCAAGGACTGCCATTGATAAACGTTGTAATTATGACCTGCTGAACCCACCTGTATTTAGACACTGAAAGCGTTTGTTCACTGCGAGGGCCGAGAAGGCCATGAAGAGAGATGCTAAAGAAAAGTTAAAGACCTGCCACACCGAACTGTTTGAGGTGTGTCGTAAGAGGCTGGAGGCTGGTAAATGCGTACCAGAGGCAATTAAGCCTCTGGATGTGGCCGGATTGGTAAAAACTCGAATCGAGCAGTTGAGTGCAGAGGAAAAACTCAAGAAAACTGAGAAAGAGTTGCTTGAGGAGTTTAAGGACGTGTTTGAGCCAATTCCTCATGTAAAGAGCCTACCGGAGAACATTACAGTGAGAATTAAGTTAAAAAACGCGGAACAGACCATCAAAACCAGGACTTACTCTTGTCCGCGTAAATTCAGGGAGGCATGGCAAACACTGATCCAACAACATCTTGATGCCGGACGTATCCGACCGTCATCATCACCTCATGCTTCGCCTGCTTTTATCATCCCCAAGGCAGACCCTACTGTTCTCCTGCGTTGGGTTAATGACTACCGACAACTGAACAAAAACACTGTGACTGATTCACACCCACTGCCACAAATCAATGATATTCTGAATGATTGCACAAAAGGCCGCATATGGGCAACAATTGACATGACGAATAGCTTTTTTCAAATGTGAATGCATCCGGATGACATCACGTTGACTGCAGTGACTACTCCGTTTGGGCTTTTTGAGTGGAATGTTATGCCAATGGGCCTAAAGAATGCGCCTGCTATTCACCAGTGTCGAGTGATGGCTGCCCTGCGACCTTGGATTGGAAAGATATGCCATATCTATCTAGACAACATTGTGATCTGGTCGAATTCGTTGGAGGAGCATTGCCGGAATGTCAGGACAATCTTGACTGCTCTCCGCGAGGCTAACCTGTACTGCAACCGGAAAAAGACCCATCTCTTCCAGACAGAAATCCTTTTCTTTGGACACCGCATCTCGAGTTGAGGTATAGAGGCTGATTCAAATAAGGCAGAACGTATCATGAACTGGCCATGGCCACGATTGGCAACCCAGGTTTGACAATTCTGTGGGTTGGTGAGGTACATTGTGCATTTCCTGCCGAACATTACGGAACATATGCGGGTTCTGACAGAGCTGATGACCAAGGATTGCAACAAAGATTTTCCACCTTGGCTTCCGCAACACGAAGAGGCATTTGTGAGGATCAAGGAGGTGGTAATGAGCAGGGAATGCTTGACAACGATTGATTACAAGTTGATGCCAGAGATGAAAATTTTCGTGACCACCGATGCAAGCGATTACCAATTGGGGGCAGTTCTTTCTTTTGGCTCATCTTGGGAATTGGCACGGCCAGCGTGGAACTGAACTACCCCGTTCATGAGAAGGAGATGCTCGCAATCATACAAGCCCTACAGAGATGGGGATCAGACCTGCTAGGGACCACTTTCTATATCTATACAGACCACAAGACTCTGGAGAACTTCGATACACAACGAGATTTGAGCCGACGACAGGCACGCTGGATGGAATTCATGTCCCAATATGACTGCAAGATTGTGTACATCAAAGGGGAAGATAATTGTGTAGCGGATGCGTTATCGAGGACTTTGTTCGAGGCTGAAATGAGCACATCTGGACCTTACCCTCTCGAGCCGATGGAAACCGTGGCTATGGTCTTTGCGACAGGAGACAGCATGCACAGTGTAGCACAGATATTGACGTGCCCGGAGATCTTACCACCTGTGAAGGTACCAGATGGGGAACCCGTGGCTGCTACATTCTCGATTGGGGCGGACCGCGATTTGTGTGATAGGATCTTGGCGGGATATGAGGAGGATCCATGGTGCAAGTGCATTAAGAGTGCACCATTCCTACCACATGGCATTATGGAGGTTAATGGTCTATTATATGCGGGGAGTCGACTGATCATTCCCCGTGTATGTGATGTCTGCAAGAGTCTCTTCCACTTGGCCCACAATGTACTGGGACATTTCGGGTTTGAAAAATCTTATAGCAACTTACGAGAGTCTTTTTATTGGCCAAATATGTGATGAGACTTGGAGGAAGCTTATGTGCCAGCTTGCGCGGACTGCCAGAGGAATAAACCGACTACGAAACGCCCGTTGGGTCCCTTACATCCGTTACCTATCCCAGATCAGCGCGGGGACTCAGTGGCAATGGATTTTATTGGCCCTCTGCCAGAAGATGGTGGTTGCGATTGTATTGTGATGTTTACTGACCGTCTGAACAGCGACGTCCAGATTGTGGCGACCCGGACAAATATCTCTGCGGAGGACTTGTCAGTTATCTTCTTCGATGAATGGTACTGTGAAAATGGATTACAGCTGGAGATCGTTTTGGATTGGGACAAACTATTCATGTCCAAATTCTGGCAGGCTCTCCACAAACTGACAGGGGTGAAGCTGAAGATGTCGACGGCATACCACCCCCAGTCTGACGGTGCTAGTGAGCATTTGAACAAGACAATCAATCAATGTCTACATTACCATGTCGAACAAAACCAGACTGGATGGCGACGAGCATTACCACGAGTACAATTCGACATCATGAACTCAGTGAATGCGTCTACCGGATTCTCGCCATTCCAACTGCATATGGGTCGGAGCCCGCATGTTATCCCCCCACTAGTGCGAGGCGAGGATGGAGTAGTGGAGGACATCCAGGCTACGAACGTGATTGAAAGACTGCAGTTGGATGTGAAGGAAGCACAGGATAATTTACTGCGCGCAAAGATCTCTCAATCATTATCTGCTAACAGTCACTGTTCTAATGATTTCTCTTTCCAGCCCGGGGGCCGTGTTGTACTGTCTACATTACACAGGAGGCAAGAATACAAGAAGAAAGGTGAACGGCGCGTGGCAAAATTTATGCCTTGATATGACGGGCCTTACGTGGTGACGGAGACAGCACCTGAAATCTCAATGGTGTCGCTGGACCTGCCTAATTCAAGGAATACCTTTGCTACATTCCATACATCACAGGTTTTGCCATTCGTAGAAAATGACAAGGAATTATTTCCAGGTCGGGAAGCAGAACGGCCTCCACCGGTGCTGGTCAACTCGGAGGAGGAATTTTTTATCAACCGGATTCTCGACGAGCGGCGGAGAGGTCGTGGCTTCCAATACCTTGTGCGATGGCAGGGTTATGGCCCAGAAGAAGACCACTGGCTGCCTGGGAGCGAACTTCAGGATTGCGAGGCGATGGATATCTGGTTGGTGAGGAATGATTCGGTTGCTTGTACATAGCTTTTGACATTCTTTGCCAGCCAGTAGCTTTTCCCCACTGGGGTTTTTAACACACCCGTGCTTATGGCCTTTTTACTTATAAGTTGCATTACTTTTGTTCTGTGGTTTTTCTTTTTCATGGGTGGGGAGGGTGTAAGCACGCTTACCATTGTTGACAGCTATTTACTTATGAACATCACCCCACATGCGTCACGATTCCTTATCTCTCTCTCTTACCATCACAACCCTTTTTTTGTTCTAGCTAGATCTCTCTCTTTCTCTCTCATTCAATATAGATACATTGAACCCATTCTTTCATCATCGACCTCACTGTCCTGTCTTGTAGTGAACCCTGGACCACGCCAGGGTTACACCAAGGTGGCCAAAGAGTGACTGAATGTGTACATGTAGAACCAGAAGTTGAAGAAGTTGAAAAGATGTTGGATTAGAAAAAGGAAAGTGAAGAAGTGTTGTTGACACGTGAAGAATGATTGTGAGAAGTTTGATAAGGTAAGCATGATGATGCAAATCCTAAGAGGTTATAGCGAAGCAGTGCAAAACGCTGGCGAAGCTGGGGGAAGAATGGAGTTTGGTATTGGTTCATGCTAGAAAGCAATCGTGGATTGGCAACTGGATTGGGCATGAAATGTGTAAGCTTTGCGAAGTCAAAGGAGAGTGGGAAGGACATAGCAAAATGTCCACCAAGTCTAGAATGGTGTTGCAAAATGGAAAAAGGCATGGAAAGAAAGGCAAATGTGTGTTCGCCGATATCGCGGATTTGTGTGAAATATAATCATGATAATGTGAAGTGTCTTGTTAAATTTTAAAGTGCTTCTGTATGCATGGTGGGGAGGCTACGGGCCTATCCGAGGTGTGGTCATGTGATGTTGAACTTGTTTGTTGATATTGGAGTTTGAGTGTTTTCTTCATTGCATCCACATACTCAAGCATCTACATCTGTGCTTTACCCTTGCAAAACTTTGCTTCATCTTTAAAATGTCTTCCATCCTTATTTCCAAGGTCCAGGCCGTCATCAAGGACGACATGATGACCCTTCCGGATGGCATTGTGGAACGCAAAAATTATGAGGCCTGGGGTAAACGGTTCGCCAAGAACTGGGTGCATCACAAAAGTTCCTTTTGCTGTTATAAATTGATTTAATAATATCTTTGGCACAGGCAAAACTGGAAAAGCTCGCAAAAGACCCAGAGGACGATGAGGATATGAAGACCGCTCTCTCTGAAGCATGTGAGGCATTCACTTGCTTCGACAATCCAGCGTGGCATGAATGGGGAGGTGCCCTCTTCCCTGTGATCATCAAGGAGGCCCCTTGCACTGCAGACACCCTTGCAGACCAAGCAAAGGTGCACGCTATCCGCCTTGAAGAGGTGTCCAATGCATACTTGGCCAACAAGATGACAGAGGAAGAGTTCGTGGTTCTTGAGGCATTGTTGAAGGAGGAGGAAAAAAGCTGACACAAAGTTGGTGGAAACACCAGTGGAGTCTTCACCAGTAGTGGTGAAGACTTCACTGGATGTTGTGATGGATGTGGAAGTGCAGGGTGAGGTTGCTGGTGAGCAGGAGGGGAAAGGAAAAGGGAAGGAAAGGGAGGTGGATAAGGGAGAGGGTGAGAAGGAGGATGACACAATGGTTGTTGACAAGGCTATGGGCGAGGTGGCAGCAGAAGACATGCCATCAAGGCAAACCAGGACGAAGTGACGACAGGTCCCCAGTTCAGAGGCCACTGTACCCGACTGATGGTCACCACTCCCTGGCACGCAAATGGCAGCATCAAGGGGCTGAAAGGCATTGACTGTGCCTCAGATACCAGCGATGTCACTTCGCAACGTTGAAGGACCTGTGCAAGATTTTCTTAAGTCATTTCGTGCGCTGCTTTGTTAATGGTTTTGACATAGTGCAATCATTGCAGTGGATTTCAAACAGTGCCCCCTTGCATTGTTCCAGAGCATGAACCCAAATGCATCAAGTGCACCTTGGACAAGGTGGGTTGCTACTGGGAGGGGGTTTCACACACGAGGAAGGCAAAGGGAGAGGCAATGGCGAGGGTGAAGGCAGAGATGGTCACGACGACCATCCCACAACCCAAGGCCGGGCCTTCCAAATCGAAGGTCAAAGTGGTAATCGGTGTGTGATGTTTTATATATATTTCATTTCACAGTCATTTCATGTTGTTCGCAGAAGGGAGGAAGTCGCAGGCATTGACATCAAAGACACATGAAGCCGAACCTCGCATCAAGAAGGTTCGGATCATTCAGTAATTTACACTGCCCCATATGTTCCGCGCGGATCCACGTGGACTATGCGGACATCTGCGGACTCCACATGATTTGCATGCGGACTCCACATGATTTGCATGCGGACTCCACATGATTTGCATGCGGAGTCCACGGACTCCGTGCTAGCCCGTGCAGATTAGCACAGACTCCATGCTAGTCCACGCAGATTCCCTTAGGCTCTGTAGTTTTTATATAGATATTTAAATGAATTATCCTAATTTACAAACTCTGGGGTGTCCCCCCCCTTGTCTCGTCGGCCCCCCCCCCTTGTCTCATTGGCCCCCCCGCCCTTGTCTCGTTGCCCCCCCTCATCAGGGCAGAGCCCCCTCGTCTTGTCCGCCCCCCCCCTCGTCTTGTCACCCCCCCCTCGTCTGGGCATCCCCCTCGTCATCGTTCCACCCGCCTTCCACCCCACGAGCAGTCGCTCACGAGGCTGGGGGCAGGTGGTGTGTCGTCGTTGGGTTCCCTCCCCTCGCCCGTCGTCCCTTGTCTCCCTGGCATCCCCCCCTTCTGTGGTGTGTCCCCTGTCGTCTGGGCATCTGGTGCATCCCATGCCTCCCCTGGTCGTCGGGATGCCCTACGGCGGTGATGACGTGGCACCGGGCGGGGCCGCTTGTGACGTGGCAGTTCAGGTGGGTTCCGTGCACCCCTGGGGCATCTGGCATCTGGCACGTACCCCTCCCCACTGGCGTGTTGCCCTGCTCCCTGACACATCCCCTCTCTCCCTGACGCGTCCCCTCTCTCCCTGACGCGTCCCCTGTCGCCCCAGCGCGTCCCCTCCCTCCTCACTATGTCCCAAGTGCACCCACCCATCCACCCCATGAGCAGTCGCTCATGGTGGTGGGGGCGGGTGCTGCCTCGCATGCGGGTGGTGACGTGGCATGGCTGGTGGTGTCGGCGTCGTTGCTGGTTGGCTCCTGTCGCGGGGGGGGGGGGGGGCGATTGTCGCGGCTGGCTGGTGATGGTGACACAAAAGTGGAGCCCCCCGCACACCCCGCAGGCAGGGGCTCGCAGGGCTGTGGCTGTTTGGGGCGGAGGGGGGAGCGGGAGGGCGGCGTCAGTGATGTGGCAGTGCAGGGGGTGCATTTGGGTCTTACCTCGCGGGTACCTGACTCCACAGGCCTCCCGGGACCTCCCTCAGGCTGTCCTATCCTCCCCTGAGCCCTCCCAGCTCAGTGGGGAGGAGGGCGCACCGTTGGGGGGCCGTCGTTGCATGTACAATAGAAGCAATGAAAAAAATTAGTTAGCTTAATAAAAAATGATTAGAACATAAAAACACTTACTATGGGGGCCCCAGGCCCCCAGAATGGTGCAGTGGTGGAGGGGGGGGGAGCCGGAAGTGGGGGGGGGGGGATGGGGGCCATTGTTGCATGGACAGTAGAAACCCTGAAAAAAAAAGAATCAGCTAAATATTAATAAAAAACTTAAATATGGGGCCACAGGGCCCCCTATTGGTGGAGTGGAGGAGGGGGAGGGTCGGAGGAGGGAGGAGGGAGAGCGAGGCAGCGTCGTGGGGGGTAGTGGTGAGGGTGATGAGCTGGCAGTCACGGGGTGACGTTGGTGACGTGGTGACAACGGTGCCCAGTAAATTGGCACATGTTGGCATGGCTTATACAGTCTGTTTGTCTAGTGGTTAATTGCTTACCTGTCACACTCACGTGGCCTTGCGGTCGTGGGTTCGAATCCTCCTGCCCCCCCTACCTTTTAGAGATTTACAATAATAAAAATATTAATTATTCATTAAAAAAATTAATTACTCCCTCGGATGGGCTCGGATGTCTGAGCTGTCCGACCTGTGCTGTACTCGGACTCAGATGGAATAATTCCGTGGAATCCGCGCAAAAAGAAAAAATCCGTACGGATCCGTGCAGACTCAAAATCTGGAATTAAGCAGGACTACAAGCCAAATGAATTTCTCAGAAGTTGGTACGGACTAACTCGGAGTTCGTGAAAATCCGCGCGGAACATATGGGGCACTGTAAAGACCTCGGATCATTGGGCCCAAGGTCTTGAAGGAATGCCGGCACATCAACTGTGAAGTTGGGAAGGAGGAATTTGTCTGCCTTGCATCACGTGTTGATTTCCTCGAAAATGAGCTTACTGCCCAAAGGATCCACATTGAGGAACTTTGCAAAGCCTTCCTGGAGGTCAACTCCAGTGTTGAGGAGGAAGATGAGGAACTTTGATAGAATTTTGATGTTGTTTCATTGTGTTTGAATGTTCTTTTTGCTTTTCAATGCATATAGACTTGGTTTGAGCTCCTTGTATCTAAGAGAAAAGAAAGGAAATGCTTTGCAAAGTTAAGGGTAAGTCAACTAAGGTTGCGAAGTGAAGGAAATAGTTGTAAAGTAATATGAAGTTCGCTTGCTTCGCGAAGTGAGAGAAATAGTTTCTAAAGATATTGCAAAATTTGCTGGGTTTGGGAAGTGCAAAGAAAAAGAAAAGAATGAAAAGGGGAAGGCTCAGTCATCATCATTGCTGGTAAACCCCTAAGGATCTGTGCAATCATCAAGGAAATGACATCATGACTTAAGAGAGAAACAAATGTATGAGTGGGGAATAGCAGCAAAGTTTGTGAAATGAAAGGATATGTAAGAAAACAAAAGAAGGAGAGTTGAAAATGGATACAGTACTAGGATTCGGATAATTCTTCTTGATCATTGCTATTGCTGTCTGGACCAAGTAACTCTTGTTGTTCTTTATCTGTTGCTAAATCCATTTCTTCTAATTGTTGAAGGTGTTTCATGTCAATGTCGATAGCACCAGGGGGAAGATAAATAGTTCATTGAGCGTAATAGGAGACTAGGTGAAATGGTGCAATGGGCCTATGCATGACTGTACCATCGAGTTCGCAAACAATGTAGGCTCCTCCTTTATTCCTGGAGATAACAATTAGAGGGCCTTATTTCACATCAGTATGAGGTCACCATATTTGAAGTTGAAGCCGTGAATGGTGCGAAGATGTTTCTGTTCAAATCATATTGCGGCTTGTTTTCACATGTAATAGACTCTTGAATGTATCTTTGCTAAGTCACTCTTGCGCTTCTGCAGTGCAATCACTTGTCTGGTAATGAGATCGGTGGTAGACAGAACAGAGTCTGGAGGTGGTTGGAGGTAGGTGGCTTTGACAATGTCTAGGGGGATCAGCGAATGTGTGCCAGTTACTGTGAAGTATGGGGAACATCCCATCATCTTCTTCATCATAATTCATTCTGCCCAGAAGACTGAATAAGAGCTTTGGGACCATTTTGCTTCATCTCTGTTTGCTGCTTTGAACAATGCCTGTCTGACATCAAAGTAGGCTTGCTCTACCAGGCCATTTGCCTTGGAGTTGTAGCTGCTAATTCAAATGTGATGGATCTTGTACTTGCATCCTAAGACTGCAAGAGCTTTGAGGAAGATGGGGGCATTATCTGTCACTATTTTGCGAAGTGCTCCCTATCTGCAAATGATATCTTGAAATATCCAGTTGGCTAGCAAAGTGGTGTTCTCATTTGTGAGCATGCAAAACTCTGGCCAATGAACAAGCAAACAACATCCTTGAACAAGATACTTGAAGTTCCCTGACTTCGGCATATGCATTGTGTCTATGTAGATCTTTGAGAACAAGGGAGCTGGGGTGGCAACAACAGGGGGAATCCGAATCTTCATAGTTTGTTGTACCTGGCAAATGTGGCATGTTTGCACATACCATAGCAGGTCTGCGTGTATGTGGGGCCACCAGAATCATAGTAAGAGTGCATTGCATGTTGCATAATATCGCTTGTGTCCTATGTTATCATGAACATTTCGCAGGATGTCTAGTCGTTGGTGGTGTGGAATAACAAGCTTGTGAGCTCCATGGGAGTCTCTCTTCCAAAGGCGGTCTTGATTGCAGAAGAATCTAGTTGCGTATTGGATAAAAGTGGCATATTGTGAATCGTTCAGTTTGCTAGGTCTCCGTAAATCTTTGTGCCAAGCCTGTACTGCTTCAAGCTTCAAATTGTCTTGTTTCGCATTTTCAGAGTGTGGAACTATAGCATAGCTCTCCTCCTCCTGACTTGAGATTTGAGCGGTAGCAAGAATCGATATAAATGAGGGAGTGGATTTGGTGCAGTGTGAAGTTGGAGGTGGGGAGAGGTCATGAATAATATGAATGAATCCTTGGAGTTGGTCAACCCAATCTTCAAAGTCATCTTCCTCTAGTTCTTCATTGTCTGGTTGTCTTGGTCACCTTGAAAGTCCATCAGGGCCATGAAGAGTACCTTTGACATGTACTAGTGTAAAATGGAAAGTTAATATTGTGAGAATCCAGCGTTTAATGCTTGCGGTGATGTGTTCCTAGCGTTCCAAGCTGCGAAAAAGGCACTGGACTACTAGAAGGGGGAAGAGTTAGCTTAAAGGGTCCCAGAACCGGCCTTCTTCTACAAGGGTGGAACTCTGTGATGAACGCGGTTAACAATGTATAGCCTAAAGGAAGTGCGAAGAATGCGAAGTTAGTAGACAAGGTTAGTGAAATGTTGCGATAAAGATAGTCAGTAGTTTGAAATCTAATAATGCAGTTTATTGCAAGATACTTTACCAATAAACTAGGATTGTTCCAGTTCCTGGTCGGAATAACGCAGTGACGATATTGGAATAAGTCGCAAGTCGACTTTGCAGTTGAGCACGAGGGGAGACAAAAGTTGAAACCTTAGCGTTTAGAAAGGGGGAGGCGAGATCTCCATTTCTAATATTTTTTATAGACTTTTTATACTAACTAAATCAAAGTGGATACTATGCGAAATGTGGATACTGTCCATGTCCATCGCTAACAGACTGCCTGCACTAACTACTTATGGGTAACCCAGGTAAATACGAAGTGGATCAGTTCGCGAACTCCACGAAGTGGCTGCAAAGTGTGTGAAGTCCGTAAATGTACAACATAGGTAAGTATAGTTAGTAATGGATGTTCGCATGTTTTCAGAATGAAATGGAGGGAATCGGAACAAAAGGACAATTACTCTGCAACCTCAGAAAATGGCGAAATGCGATTTTGCTGGCCGTACTTGGTGGAAGCCTATCAGCGGAAGTGTCAAGAGTACAATTTTCCATTACCTTTTCAAGGACATTTAAAACTATTTAGTTATGCATTTCTCCTTATTTACATTTGTTGTAGTTATTATAGAGTTAGCGGACACATGGTAAACACATGGCGTCCGAACATCATGCATGCTGCATGATTCAAGCATGGTCATTATGCCTCATGTAGCCCATGCTGTTACCTCATGGTTAACTCATGTATTGTAGTATTTAAGTAGTTAATATTAGGCCTAGAGACTCTAATCAAGTTCTCTTAGGTTTACCCACAATCTAGTGCGGCTGCCTTAAGACTTCTTGGTTATTCTTTTCCCTTGTTCAACTGTGAGAGCTAGTGCGAGCCATTAGGTTTGTGTTGTCCTAACAGAAGAACTCGATTCCTCTTCCCGCGCTCCCTCTCATGCTTCCTAATCATCCTCATCATCTTACCCCAGGCCTCACCTGAAACGACACACACAACACTGTGCTGCCATCGCTAAGACAAGACGCCTTCAACCTTTCATCGCTCGCATTTCCGCTCCCCTGAAGGCCGAGTGTATTTGTACACTTTTGTCTGCACGTACTTCAGACAGACCTTTGTCCTGAAAGTAAGGTGGAGACGATGGTACGCCCGACCCCATTCTACTTTCTACACTCACCCTACTTGCTTTACGCGCCATTCTTCCCCACCCCCTATTCCCCGTTCCTCTGGTGTTAGCACCGTTGAACAGTCGTAGCACGACCGTTCATCAGGGTTGATCCCGTTGAGCAAACCCTCAAACGGACCAAGGACCACTCGACACAGACTTTCGTGGGACGCTACCCGATTGTTCTGAGAGCACGCGTGTGGTGTGATTGACCGCGGCTCTACGTCACGCAAGAGTCCTTGACCTTACTTTTTCTTCACGTTGCCCCAAAAGCGATGTCTTCCCGTTTTCAATCCCAAGGAGCACAGCAGGGTCGCGCGCCCGCTCCAGGGTACTATTGCTTTTCCTCTTGCCCATCGCTCCGCCTCACCCGCCATCAGCAATTGGACCAGACATTCCTTCTCCCCACATGCCCGACTCCTCTCCACACCCCCAACACCCCTCTTCCTCCCTCCTCCACTCTTCCCCATGACCGAGATCGAGAACGTCGAGGTACTGGCACCCATCGAACCTTCCCCAATCCAAACTCTAGAGGAACTCCTTGCACAGGCATGTAGCGAACGTGACCAGCTGCTCGAGATCCTCATGGAGCAGAAACGAGAGAAAGAGTGCGACGATGAGGCCAAACGCGCAGAGTCAACAGCGGCCGGCGGAAAGTCCTTCTGCACGCCCAAAGTCGCCACCCCCCTCCCCTTCTCCGGCAAGTCGGACAAGCTCGACAGTTTCGAAACGGCCGTGTACATGTACACCCACAGTTGACCTGACGAGTTCCGATCAGAGGACGTGAAGATCATCTGGATCTTGTCGTACCTCCAAGGCAGAACAGCGGCGAAATGGCGCGAGGTAGCAGTAAAACAAATGATGCGCGGAGCCCCGCCCTTTGCGAATGCAGAGGAGCTGATGATGGCTCTGCAATCATCTTTTGGCGATCCCAACGTTAGGGACACCAAGGTCTTCCAATTGACCACAATGGTCCAGGGAGATGACACCGCGGACGAGCCATTGCGAGAGCGACTAAACAATCTCGATCATCCTCCGACCACCATCGACAAGTGGTACGCGCAGGCGATGAGGATGGACCGTCAGTGGCAACAAGCCAGGACAGAACAAAGGCTGTTTGCAGGGTGCTTCGGACAGAAGGCCGCATCAGCAGCACCAACAGCGGCAGTGGGATGAACAGCGCCACCACCACACCGGGCAGGCGAACAACCACCCGCAAGACAACAGTGGGGCCAGCAGGCTCAGGGGAACTCAAACCCCCCTCGAGCATGTGACCCAAATGCGATGGATGTGGACAGGAGCGTGAAACGCCCACCACTCATTTGTTACAAGTGTAGGAAGCCGGGACACATGGCCCGCAACTGCAGATTGCGCCTGGACATCAGGGCGATGAACTACGAGGACTTGCGCGGGTACTGGACCGCAAAGTTAGCTGAAGAGGCCGATGCAAAGGCCAAGAAGGATTTTCCCGCCGGAGGCCAGTGAGACCCCCCTCGCTCACTTCCCAGAACAGGTATGACGGACTTTTGGTTGACAATATGGACTCAGATACGGAAACGGACACTACTACAGTAGTTAGCTTAGATAGCAATACGGTAGTTAGTCACAATGGTGGGGGGCCCGACACAAGTCGGCTCGGCAGCCCGGAGCTGTGCTTAATTCCCTGTACTCCCATAGTTACCAAAATAGACACTGTTACCAAAAAGCCTAAAGAGGGGGTATGACACTTTGTAAGATCAAATAAGATAAAGAACGAGATTATGATTCCTATTACTATTACCACCTTAGATACACACAATGCCTGCACAGTCAGAGCATTACTAGACAGCAGGGCTACTGGACTTTTCGTGGATACAGAATTTGTACACCGAAGTGGACTTAAGACCCGAACTCTGGATCAACCGATCAGAGTTTACAACATTGATGGGACCTTGAACCAGGGCGGCTCGATCACTGAAGAGATCGTCCTAATGGTGTCATTCAGGGGCCACAAAGAAAAGGCAGTCTTTGAGGTGTGTGATCTAGGGAAGACAACGGTGATCTTGGGACACCTGTGGTTGCGCAAACACAACCCGGACATCAACTGGGACACCGGGGAGGTTAGAATGATGCGCTGCCCTCGGGAGTGCAACATATTTATCAGAGCAGCGAAGAAGGATAGGGCCAGGCGGAAGTTGGCCGAGAGACAGAGATTTTGTCCTATGATCGAGGAAGTAGAGGATGATGACACATTCATTCAAGCAGGAGGAAAGATGGTAGACGGAGATGGAATCCTGGAAGAGATTATCCAGGAAGAGAACGCGAATCCAGTATGCGATGAGGAGCTCAAGATCCGAATGACGGAGTCGGAGATTGAGGCAAAGATTCCGCGAAGGTTCCGGAGGTGGATGAAGGTGTTCTCGAAGAAAGCGTCTGAACGCATGCCGAAGTGGAAGCCGTGGGATCACGCCATCGAGATGAAACCTGGTTACGAGCCCAAGAAAGCCAAGAACATCAGGCTGTCACCGCAAGAACAAGGCAAAGTCAACGACTTCTTGAACGACCAATTAGAAAAGGGATACATCAGAGAGAGCAAGTCGCCACAAATGTCAGCCGTGTTCTTCATCCCAAAGAAAGACAAAAAAAAGAGGATGGTGCAGGACTATAGATATTTAAACGCATGGACAATACGTAACAATTATCCGTTGCCGCTCATTGGTGACTTAATAGACAGAGTAGGTAGTGCTCGAGTATTTACAAAGTTGGACTTGAGATGGGGATATAATAACGTCAGAGTAAAAGAAGGAGATGAGTGGAAAGCGGCGTTCACGACCCACAGGGGCACGTTCAAGCCGTTGGTTATGTATTTCAGACTTTGCAACAGCCCAGCCACGTTCCAGACCATGATGAATGGTGTGCTGAAGGACCTCATTGACCAGGGGTCAGTAGTAGTATATATAGATGATATCTTGATATTTACAAAGGACAAAAACGGACATAACAAAATTGTAGAAGAAGTGTTGAAAAGATTAGAAGAAAACAATCTATTCGTGAAACCAGAGAAATGCGAATTCGAAGTCGGCTGCACATTACCCCCTTGGGAATCAAGATGGACCAAGAAAAAACAAAGGCGATAGAGGAGTGGCCGGTTCCGAGATCAGTCAAAGATATTCAATGCTTTCTGGGTCTTGCAAATTTCTACTGATGCTTTGCTGAAGGCTTTGCCAAGGTAGCCGTGCCCATGAATAAATTATTGAGGAAGGACCAGAAGTGGGAATGGGGGATGGAACAACAGGAGTCGTTCGACGGACTCAAGGCGCTCTTCACACGGAACGCAATCCTTGCTACCGCGGATCCTTCCAAGCCCTTGCAGGTCGAAGCGGACGCTTCTGGAGTAGCGACAGGGGCGGTATTGTTGATGAAGACGGAGGACGGAAAGTGGAGGCTGTGTGCCTTCATCTCCAAGTCATTGAATGATGTCGAGCAAAACTATGACGTACATGATCGGGAGATGCTTGGCATCATTAGAGCACTGGAGGCATGGCGGCACCATTTAGAAGGTGCAACACATAAGATCGAAATTTGGACAGATCACTCCAATCTCCGATACTTCATGACGTCAAAGAAGTTGAACCAGAGGCAAGTGCGGTGGGCGCTCTATTTATTGAGATTCGATTTTGAGCTAGTCAACAAACCTGGCATGGCAATGGGAAAGGCTGATGCCCTGTCCAGGAGACCAGATTTCAAGAGAGACGGGGAACATGACAATGAAGACGTGACACTGCTTAAGCCAGAATTCTTCATGATCAAGGCTATGCAACACGGTCACCTATTGATCGAGGGCTCCGAAGAGAAGTTATTGAGCAAGGTGCGGAAGGCAAAAGAATGGGACAAGTCGGTGGTGAAAGCTGTGGAGGAGTTGAAGAGGTCGCCGACGAAACGGCTAAGGACAGAAGAATGGAGCGAAGAACAGGGGCTAGTGCTGTTCAGGGGAAAAGTGTACATACCAAGGGAGGTACAGTTGAGACGCGAGATTGTGAAGTTGCACCACGACTCGGCAATCGCAGGGCATCCAGGGCAGTGGAAGACCTTGGAGTTGGTGACCCGTAATTATTGGTGGCCAAACATGACAAAGTTCGTGTTCGACTATGTAGATGGCTGTGACAAATGCCAGCGGTACAAGAATGTGCCCAAACCTCCAGCGGGCAAGCTGAAACCGATTGACTCCCCTACGGAACCATGGAAAGCAATTTCCGCGGATTTCATTACGGGGCTGCCAGAGGCCCAAGGATACGACGTGCTCTTAGTGGTAGTCGACCGGGCCAAGAAGCAAATGCACGCAATCCCTACAACGGAGGAGACCAGCGCGCTTGGCCTGGCTAAGTTATATCGCGATAACGTGTGGCAGTACCACGGACTCCCCGACTCAATTATATCAGACAGGGGACCGCAATTTGCAGCTGCGCTAATGCGCGAATTAAATAAACTATTAAAGATACAAACAAAAACGTCTACGGCTTATCACCCGCAGACTGATGGACAGACCGAATGAGTCAATCAGGACGTTGAGCAGTACCTGAGACTATTCGTAAATTATTGGCAAGATGACTGGCCAGAGTGGATTGCGTTGGGCGAGTTCGCCTACAACAACAGAATTCATTTGGCAATCCAGGTGTCGCCATTCTATGCTAATTATGGCTATAACCCCAGGATGGGTTTCGAACCGAGAAGGGAAGGAAAAGTCGAAGCAGCGGATGACTTCGCAGAACGAATGAAGAGAGTGCACGAGGAGGTGCATGCTGCGCTAACAAAAGCACGAGATGAGATGAAGAGATACGCAGATCAGATATGGGGAGAAGCTCCGGCGTACAAAGTAGGTGACAAGGTGTGGCTGGAGTCTGAGGACTTGCAGATGAATCGCCCCTCGCGCAAATTGGCAGAAAAGCGCTTGGGCCCCTATCCCATCACGGAGATCATATCCCAGAATGCCGTGAAACTCAAACTACCGACATCAATCAAGATCCATCCGGTGATCAATGTGTCCAGGGTCAGGCCTCACATGGCATCGACGATCTCGGAACAGCGAGCCGAAGCACCGCCACCCATAGAGATAGAAGGAGAGTTGGAGTACCACGTGGAAGAGGTACTGGATTTGAGGCTGCGCCGCAACCAGCTGCAGTACTTGGTGAGATGGCAGGGGTATACTGAGTGCCGCAAACCTTGAACACGCAGCGGATGCTATCGCGGCATTCCACCAAACACACCCTGCCGCCCTGCATTGACTTAGGTCGTTGGCGCATTTTCAATTCCGCCCGTACAAATACTTCACAGAGACTCCAGAAGGCCTTGTGTCTCGTCTGGAATCCGAGCCCTAAAGAGGGGGTGATGTCAAGAGTACGATTTTCCATTACCTTTTCAAGGACATTTAAAACTATTTAGTTACGCATTTCTCCTTATTTACATTTGTTGTAGTTATTATAGAGTTAGCGGACACATGGTAAACACATGGCGTCCGAACATCACACACGCCGCATGATTCAAGCATGGTCATTACGCCTCATGTAGCCCATGCTGTTACCTCATGGTTAACTCATGTATTGTAGTATTTAAGTAGTTAATATTAGGCCTAGAGACTCTAATTGAGTTCTCTTAGGTTTACCCACAATCTAGTGTGGCTGCCTTAAGACTTCTTGGTTATTCTTTTCCCTTGTTCGACTGTGAGAGCCAGCGTGAGCCATTAGGTTTGTGTTGTCCTAACAGGAAGGATTAATGTCTGGGTGTGCCAGCATTCCTTTAACATAGCAGGCATCCATCTCGACAACTAGGTTGTGAACCCCAATAAGCCAAAGTCAGAGGGTGCAAAATGCATGAAATAAGCCATAGATCTCCAGCTTTGGTTGTGAAGACCTAGCTTCTCTGTCATTGAGGGTGATTGATCCAAAACAATTGTAGTATCAAATCTTTGGGTTGGCTGGAGCGCATTGGAATAGAAAATAGCCTATCGCAATGTATGAGGTGTCAACTGCTAGAATGACCGGAGATTCCAAATTGTAGTCGATGGGTAGTAATGCAGGGGATGAAAGTAAGGCAGTCTTCAGGTTTGCTTGGGCTTTGATTTGTTCTTTGCCGAATTTGAATGGAATATCCTTGCGTGTTAGTTTCACCAATGGGTGTGCACATTGTGTGAAGTTGCAAATAAAGTTGTGAAGGACTCCTACAGTCCCCAGGAAAGTGTGAACTTCCAAAATGTTGTTGCATGGTCCCCAATTCTTGATCGCTGCTATCTTTGATTCATCAGCTATTCTTCCTTCATACGTGCAGCAGTGACCAATGACCCAAAACTTTGGAACACAAATTAAGAGCTTTGTGCCAGAGAATGTTCCTCTGCAGTACTTCATGCATTGTACAATCCTGTTGACATTGTTAAAGCATTCCCATATGAATCTCCAAATTTGAGGGTTCTCTTGAATGGTCTTGAACAATCCATCCTTGAGGATGTATTGTGAAGCTGGACCTTTGACTGGTACATCATCAATATAAAGAATTGTGAGGTCGGGGATTTCTGGTTGTAGGATAAATGTCATGTCATTGTGAAAGATAGGGACCGAATTTGTCCATCCCATGGGCAGGGTAACCAAGCGAAGTGTGCCAAAAGTGTCTGGAAGGTTGTGTAATCACGCAAACTCTCTGCGATGAGTTGTTCGTCATATCCAACATATAGATCCAACATTGCACTGCATGCTCTACCAGTGAATTGTTCTGCTAAATGGTCAGGAATGGGTGGGACTCCAGAGTGTCTGATAGTAATGTGATTGAGCAGTGATGTGTTCCTAGCATTCCTAGCTGCAAAAAAGTACTGGAAAACTAGAAGGGGGGAAGAGTTAGCTTAAAGGGTCCCAGAACCGGCCTTCTTCTACAAGAGTGGAAGTCTGTGATGTCTGCTGTTAATGAGGTACAGCCTACACGAAGTGCGAAGAATGCGAAGTTAGTAGAAAAAGTTAGCAAAATGTTGCAATAAAGGTAGTCAGTAGTTTGCAGTCTAATAGCGCAGTTTAATGAAAAGTACTTTACCAATGAACTAGGATTGTCCCAGTTCTTGGTCACAATAATGCAGTGATGATATTCGAATAAGTCACAAGTTGACTTTGCAGTTGAACATGAGAGGAGATGAAAGTTGAAACTTTAGCGCTGAGAAAGGGGGAGACGAGATCTCTGTTTCTAATATTTTACATAGACTTTTTATACTAACTAAATCAAAGTGGATACTGTGTGAAATGTGGATACTGTCCATGTCCATCGCTAATGGACTGCCTACACTAACTACTTATGGGTAACCCAGGTAAGTGCAAAGTGGATCAGTTTGCAAACTCCACGAAGTGGCTGCGAAGAGTGCGAAGTCCGTAAAAGTGAAATATAGGTAAGTATAGTTAGTAATGGGCATTCACATGTCTTCAGAAGGAAATGGAGGGAAACGGAGCAGAGAGGAAGGTCGCCCCGCAACCTTAGAATGTGGCAAAACGCAATTTCACTGTCTATACTTGGTGGAAGCCTATCAGCGGTTCCAGACTGTGGACAAGTCTTAGTCCTTTGCCATCTTTCTTCAGAACACAGAACCATCTTGTGTGATAAGATGAATTTGAAGGTTCATAGACGCCGGCTGCCATCTTTTTGTGAATGATAGCACAGACTTCGTCATATATTCCTGGTGGTATGGGGATGTTCTTCTCGATGAATGGTATGTGGGGGACGGTTGGGATGCCGATTGGGGGAAAGAAATCTTCCTTGTTTGGAGTTGTCCCATGCAAAGGCTTTGTTCTGTTTACACATGAAGTTGTGCATTAAATCTCGCTCGTGTGGCCATAAGAAATCTTCGTGTTTTGCATCTAGGGCTTTGTGACGATCTTCTGTATAATATCCTGTGGGGATAAATGGAGGTGGATTTGGGTCAAGTGTTGGCATATCAGACAATGGATCGCCTAAGATGTTTTGCACTATGTGATATCATTCTGGTAGTTCGGCCACAACGGAGCAAACTTTCCATGCAACTGGCTTGTACTTCTTCTTTGTCACAACTCCTTTCTTCTTGGGAATAGCATCTATAAAAGTCGGTAATGGTGGAATTGAGGTCGTTGAGGGTTCGTAAGAGGGGTACAATATTTGTGAAGTGTGGGAGGACTGTATAAGAGAGAATAGTGGATTGAGGCTTGGTTCTATGCTGTTCAGGCAATCGCAAGCTGATAAATAGGATCTGGAAACAATTGAATCTGTGAGAGCTGGTGAAGTCAAATGTTGATCATTGATCAATTCCTCGAAAGTATGCGAAAATTTCCATCTGGGCCTTTCTGTCAAAACCCAATGTGTCTAGGCTTTCCTCTAGGGATTGTTGGGATGGTGCTGACTTGTCCCGAATTCAGATCTATGATAGTGATTGTCTGGTCTTCATTCTTGTAGTTCTTGACTGTACTTTTGGTTAACACATTGAATGGTCGTCCAATGAGGATGTTGTAGGCTGGGTTGTGAATAACATGGATCTGAAAATACAGGGTGACTTCACCAAAGGTATATGAAATGTTTCTTGCTAATCCAAGTGAGTGATCTATTTCTCTGTTTGCGGATTGCATATTAAGTTGGATCATTGGGTCGAAATGCAGGCCAAGGTTGTAACAGATGGCCTCTGACATTGCAATGATTTGCGAACCAGGATTGATAATTGCCTTGATATGTGCCTGGTTATCTACTAGCATCATGATTGAGTGAAGGGCATGAGATTCCTTTGCAACAGTTATAGTCTTTCGTTCTTTGCTAGGTTGTAGATTGCTCAAATAAGTGTTGTATGCATCCTGAACCACGAGTGCATCAGATGGGAGGGGTATTCCGCTGGTGCCATGCAAACTGGATTCTTCATCAGGTTCTACTTGTGGTAACTTGTCTTGGAAGTGGGTGGCA
The DNA here is from genome assembly GCA_964034925.1 of Tricholoma hemisulphureum. Classification (NCBI taxonomy): domain Eukaryota; kingdom Fungi; phylum Basidiomycota; class Agaricomycetes; order Agaricales; family Tricholomataceae; genus Tricholoma; species Tricholoma hemisulphureum. The sequence goes on along the minus strand of OZ035929.1, from coordinate 8,554,850 downwards.
ACTGTATCTGAAACCTTTTCTATCTCCATTGGATATACATGTTTGGGGGTGACTGCATCACACATCTTCTGGCAATATTATGGTGAAATGGATAGTAGTTCCTCTGGTGATAGAGTAACAAATGGTGCTTTCATTGTCCAGATGTATACCTCATCAGCAAATTTCGAGTTGTAGATGGGTGTGATAGTCCTATAGGCTGGTTCTCTAGATGGTTTCTGGTTCTCTGGTGTGGTGACAGTTTGCAAAGTGGGTGGGGTATACTGCACTTCTGGAATGTTTGCAAAAGGGTGTATGGGTGGTTTTGCTATGGTTGGTACAGGTTGTGCAGCTGTAGTCAAAGGTTGAGCATTTGTCTGTGAGACCTGGGAAGGAGGCTGTGAAGTGGTCAATGGTTTGGTGGATGTCGCAGCATTGTCACTTTCCACAGTGTGATTCGGAGGTCCTCTGCGAACCCATGGTACTTCGACCCCATTGAATATGGGTTTTGTACAAAGCGCGAGGAGTTCACATTCAAGTGCATTGATATGTTCTTCTGTGGAAATGCGTGTAGTAGTTTCTGTAACCACTACTTTGGATTTGAGCAAAGAGGGGATAAGGTCGTAAATCATTGTGGATGTTGCTGGGGATGTGGAAAGCAATGTGACCATTACTTGTCCAGGATTCAACCTGTGATATTTGTCCAATCTGTCCACTAAGAACTTCCCAATGATCACACAGGGAAGGAATGATCCTGAGGGGAGAACAACTTTGCCTTCTGCATTTTGCTTGCATTTTCCCGATGAAATGTACAATGTCAATTTAGGACACTGCAAAATAAAGTGACCTTGCTTGCCACAAAAGTTGCAATTGCCCAAATTCAGTGGGTGATTGTCCTGTGAAGGCTTTTCTCCTGTCTTCACATTGACCGCTACAATTATTGTCTGTGCAAGCTTTTCAAAGATACTGTTCAGATCTTTGATCTTTATACCTGTTGCTGGAGGCGGAGATGACAAAGGATTATAGGAAGGGGAAGATTGTTGCAAAGTTAGATCATGAGCTGAGGAATAACTGCTGTGCGAATTGGGTGATTCTGCAGTTAGAATGTACACCACTGCATTGTATAACTGCACAAGAGTGTAGCCTTGATTTGCCACTTGATTTGGATGCATGATCATCAACCTCATCAACATCCTTTCCCAAAGGTGACGAGGTATTCCTCAAATGAATGCATGACTTTGCTTGTTCACGGAGATCCTAGTTTGATCTATAAGAAACTTCAAAATGGTGTAGAATTGCCTGTAGTAGTCCATGAGGTCTTCGAGTGTCTTGATTCCTAGACACAATCACTCGCTGACTACTTTATCTAAATCTGCTTCTGTCCAATGGTCGGTGCTGCTAGTTCTGGGGTACAACTTCAAGATTGCAGTCTTCCAGAGAGCATAAGTGACTGTCGCATTGTATTCTGGTAAAGCTTCCCAGAGTTCTGTAATCTCAATCACGACATAGTGACATGCATGTAGTTTCTTCTGATCATCAACTGTTATCTGGCATGACCTGAACAACAGTTCCAGTTCTGCAAAGTATTGTCCGAGTTCATGAGGTTTGTCTTGTGTAAACTTTGGCACACTAGAATGCCCTCTAGTTGGCATATTGGGTACTGGTGTAGTCATTATCGGTAATGTAACGGGGTTCAGTGGTTGCAAAGTGAGTGGCAAAGTGTTTACCGATGATTCTTGTGAGTCTGATGTGTTTGGCGTTTGTTCTTCGAAGGTTGCTGGTGGTAGTAGAAATGCTTGGTTGAATATCGTGCTAAACGCTTGTGATGGTCAGAGTGGGTCGGTTGGAAATCAGCAGTGGTATGTGGATTCAAAGGTGTGGCGGACTGAATCAAGTGGATTGGATGAAAATCCCTCATTTGTTGAAGGTCGTTCTGACAAAATCTTTAAAGAAAACCCTCATGGTGGGCTCCAAATTTGATGTGTTCCTAGCATTCCTAGCTGTGAAGAAGCACTGGAAAACTAGAAGAGGGAAGAGTTAGCTTAAAGGGTCCCAGAACCAGCCTTCTTCTACAAGGGTGGAAATCTGTGATGTCTGCTGTTAACAATGTACAGCCTAAATGAAGTGCAAAGAATGCAAAGTTAGTAGAAAAGGTTAGTGAGATGTCATGATAAAGGTAGTCAGTTGTTTGCAGTCTAATAGCGCAGTTTAATGAAAAGTACTTTACCAAGGATTGTCCCAGTTCCTGGTCGCAATAACACAGTGACGATATTAGAATAAGTCACAAGCCAACTTTGCAGTTGAACATGAGAGGAGACAAAAGTTGAAACCTTAGCGCTGAGAAAGGGGGAGATGAATTCTCTGTTTCAAATATTTTACATAGACCTTTTATACAAACTAAATCAAAGTGGATACTATGTGAAATGTAGATACTGTCCATGTCCATCACTAATGGACTGCCTACACTAACTACTTATGGGTAATCCAGGTAAGCACAAAGTGGGTCAGTTTGTGAACTTCATGAAGTGGCTGCGAAGGGTGCGAAGTCCATAAAAGTGAAATATAGGTAAGTATAGTTAGTAATGGGCATTCACATGTCTTCAGAAGGAAATGGAGGGAAACAGAACAAAGAGGAAGGTCACCCCACAACCTTAGAATATGGCGAAACACGATTTCACTGCTCATACTTGGTGGATGCCTATCACTGGGCAGGTATTGACACCTGCCTGTACCTGCCTGTACCTGCCATGTACCAACCTGTGGGTTGATGGATAACTACCTGTGCAGGTACGGGTGTGGGTAGACCTCTGGGTACTCATGGGAGTACCCATGCTATAGCCTACCGATTGTGCAGTGTGTTGCCCATGTGTTTCTACATACCCTTAGCCATGCATTTGATCATAAGGACCTTGTGCCTACCCTTGACTGTGTGTACATAAGAACATCATCAGAGGCAAACAAATGAAATAGTTATTATTGTCTTAGTGAAAATTGTACTCCTGACATCACCCCCTCTTTAAGGCTCAGATTCCAGACAAGATGTAAGTCCCTCTGGGGTCTTGGTGAAGTTTTTGTATGGTCGGAACTGAAGATGCACCAATGATCCAAGTTGGCATAGGGCAGTGGGGTGTGATTGGTGGAAGGATGCAATCACATCTGCTGCATGCTCAAGGTTGTCAGCAGGTTCCCAGGTGTTGTTCTCCTCAGTGTATCCTTGCTACTGGATCAGGCAACATTGATTGGTATTTGTCCCAGAACATTTTGACATTTGATCCAAAGATTATGTAATTGATCATCTTTCCCTTTATGGTTTTCTTCTATTGTTTTAGGTATGTTTTCATGGAATTATGCCTTACTTACTTCAGATATGATAGTATATAGTAAATTGTAGAGTAGTCAGTACAAGAGAATTCCAACCAGGGTACCCACTATTGAGCATAGAGCACAGAGCTTGATTATCATCTTATTATCATATTGGCTCAGATAACCATTGTCTCTGACCTTGTTTGTGACCAGAGCACCACCATTATTGAATTGTCCTCTGCTGTAAAGTTGACAGTGCAAGCCATAGTATCATATTATATTGTCCAAGCCATCTATTGTATATTTTGCCTTCTTCCCAACATTTCCTGACTCCACTATCATTTGACATTTATAATCCTGAGTTGTGTGACTTTTGCATTGAGTTGTATTCACCAGTTAATCAGCCTGATGTCTAGTTGAGATGTTGTGAACCACTCATTTAAGTTCCTTTGTTAAGACAAGGGTTTGTACTTGTCAACTAGAGGCCATTCATCATCTACTACTTGAGGCTTTCAAGTAGTTGTTCAGTTCTACTAATCTCAGAGGCTTTCTGAGTTAGTTTAAGTTTGAGTTGAGTAGGTAAAGTGGTAGATTGCTTAGGTCAAGCTAAGGAGCTTAGACCTTTGTACTGCTACTTATATACATGATAGACGAGGCTGTACTAGCAGTATGCAATGTCAAGGGGCCTGATGCAAAGGAGAGAATCATTGGTAAAACAAAAGGAAAGAAGCAATTCAGGTAGAACAAAAGGAAGAGAAGTAGGGAAGTGTTTCAGATACATCAGAAGAAGAAGAAGTGGGGATAGGTAGGTAGAAAGAAAAATGGTCTCGCACCTTCTGAATGACAACTGTAACATCCTTCCATTCCCCCAAATAGTCTTGATCCTTGTGTCAACCTCAGAGCCCACCTCACATCCTTCCTCTGGTTGAGTTGAAGCCAAGTGAATAGGTTGGTTTTCTACTGGTTTCTCTGGCTGGGCATCATCAACACCCAGGGGCTCATGCCAGTGCAGTGGCAGGGGTGGGTCAGGGAGCACTAGTTATCATCATTCAATAGTAAAATCACTATTGCTGTCCTCTTCCTCATTGCCATCATCATTGCCCATGTTGTTGAAGTTTGTCCCCCTCTCCATCCCTGTCACCTGGCATTGTCATCCCATCTCATTGCTCCCCATTTCCACCCCATGAGCAATTGCTCACGGTGACAGTTGGGGGTGCTGTGGTGGTGGTGGTGGTAATGGTGGTGGTAATGGTGGTGGTGGTGGTGGTTTGCTGTGTGTGTTCTCCCCCTTGTGGTGTATCATCATCATCATCCCTCACATTCCAGTTTCCTTTTCATTGTGCATCATTCCCCATCCCATTGCAAGGCCATCATCATCCCTTTGTCCCTCGCATTCCTGTCTTGTTTCCCAGTCAGTTGTCCCTCATTGTTGACTGCTAGTGGCCCCCTCCCCCCATTCCACCCTATGAGCACTTGCTCATGGCAGCTGTTGGGGGCTCTGTGGTGGTGGTGGTGGTGACCATTGTCATCAAGTATTTACACCCCCCCCCCATTCCTTGTGGAATCCTGGTTCATTCCTGGTTCATTCCTCAAATCTCTTGGAATCCTAGTCCATTCCTAGCCATTCCTAGACCATTCCTAAACCATTCCTAGCCACCATTCCTGGAGGTACTAGGTCATTATTTCAAATATTAAATGCATTTATTACCATTTATGGAAACATCAATACTAACAAAGGATACTAACAAAAAGTGTAAAAACCCCCCAACTTGCTATGAGGCAGGGGGGAGATATTATTTATTAATATAATACAAGACTAAATTAAACTAATTAAAATCCCCCTGTCTTTCAGAGCAAGGCGGTGGGGGGCTTAGCGATCATGTTATGCTGTGGTGACCTGCCCCTTGCATAGCACCCCATTCCACCCCATGAGCAATGACTTGTGGTAGTGGTTGGGGGTGCTGGCGTGGGAGGCTGGGGCCCACTCAGTGCTGCCATCACCCCACCCACACTCCACCCTATGAGCAGTGGCTTGTGAGGCTGGGCCAGGTGGTGTTATTCAGGCTGCTGGGGCCTCCTGTCATGTCCCCCTCAGCCATTGGGGCCTGCTGTTGCATCCTGCTGGATTCTAGGCCCTTGCATCACATCCCCTTGGCTCCAGTCATGTCCCCTGGCCTCCAGTCACATACTGTCAATGGCCTGTTGCATCCTGTCACATTCCTGGGTGTCCCCTCTGTCATCTAGCATCCCTCCCAGTCGGCAGGCGTGTCCCCCCTTCTGGGTTGGTCATGTCTGGGTGCCCCATTGCATCAAGACGTGTCCCCTGGGCACTGGGGGGCATCCTGTCTGGTGGTGATGTGGTGGGTTGCAGGTGACCTTCCTCAGCCAAAGATCAAGCCCCTTGCCCACCCTGCGAGCAGGGGCTTGCTGGGCTGCTTGGGGGGCCATCAGGGGGCTGTTAGAAGGAGGGGGGTGGCCATTAGTGATGTGGCAGCAGGGTGGGATGGATTTGGCATGTACCTCATGGGTACCCTGCTCCGCAGGCCTCCCGGCACCACCCTTGGGCTGCCCTATAAGCCATCAAGCCCCTACCTCCCCCCCCGTCTGCTCGGCACTTTATATTGCGCCGGTGATGCGTCTCTTTTTCGCCCGCGTCCCCCGGCCGCTGGCGGATCTGATCTCTTACGTGGACGATGGCACCCTCATCGCACAGTCTAAACGGGTGGAGGACAACCTCCCCAAACTCGTGGATGCTTACAACGAAGTGTTCCGCCTCTTCACGGCCCTGGGACTGGTGTTGGAACACGCCAAGTCCGAGGTCTTCCACTTTTCTAGGGCATGGGTGGCACCCAATCCCCCCATTGACCTTGGTGTTGCTCCATTCACCGGGGCCACCCCTCTCAAACCCAAGCCAATCTGGTGGTACTTGGGTTTCTTTTTTGACCGGAAGCTGTCCTTTAAGGAACACGTCCGGTTCTACACGACGAAGGCGTTCACAACTGTGAGCGCCATGCGTATGCTTGGCAATTCGTCTAGGGGTCTCTCCCCGGCGAATAAACGCCTACTCTACAGGTCCTGCGTCATCCCAGTGGCGACGTACGGACTTCGTCTCTGGTTCTGCCGAGGTACTCGTACCAAAGGCATGGTCAAAGCCCTGTCCCAGATGCAGCACACCGCTGCTCGCTGGATCACAGGCTGCTTCCGTACGACCCCCGTAGGGGCTATGGAATGCCTTGCAGCCCTGTTGCCAATGCCACAGGTGTTGCGCCGCTTGGCGGACAAGAGTTGTCTTCGGACGGCTACTTTGACGCGCACCCACCCCGTCCGAGCCATCTTGGAAGGGGACCTGGTGGGAGACGCCCCCCGGCATGTGCTGGGGCTTCAGGCCCTCCCACCCGTCGCCCGACGGAAAATCGTGTCCCCTGCAGCGGACGCGGTTACCGTCTGCTCCCTCTCCGATGAACCCTTTGAGGCCTATGGCCCTGAGAGCCAACCCGGAGACCGTTTAATAGACCTGTTCTCAGACAGGATCTCCATCTACTGCCCGCCCCCTAAGGGGATGGACAAACGTAAGGAATATCCCGGCCGTCTGGACCGCGTTCTGGCTCTTGCCAGGCTCGATCCGGACTGTCTCATCGTGGGTTGTGACGGGTCCGTGCCCAAGACAGCCCACCAGGCTGCGGCGGCCACCCTTGTGTTCTGCGGGAACCAAGAGGTCCGCCGTGCTACTGCGTTCCTCGGTCGCGCCTCAGCAACCGACGCCGAACACCGCGCCCTCCACCTTGGAGTATCCGCAGCCGTTGCTGCTGGGTGCAAAAAGGTGGTAGTATTCCTGGACGCCCTCGCACTCGCTGATGCGTGGGTGGATTGCTCCCCGACGGGGGGCCAACAGCACGCCCTTAGGCTGTGCCGCCTTCTACGGCCCTGGTTCAATTTAGGCCAGCACTGCCAAATCCACCTGTGGTTCGTCCCCTCCAAGTTGGAGTGGGCGGTGCACAAGCAGGCTCACGACATTGCGTCGTCACTATGATTGCCTTTAGGGATTTCCCCTAAAGCCTCTCGCAATTGGCTGGTTGCCTCCTTTAAGGAGACGGCAGAGAAGGACTGGGTGGCCCGCTTCGGCGACCCCAAGTATCGAGGGCGGAACTTCCTGGACCTGAGGGCCCAGCGGAAGACCCCCGCAACGCCCACCGCCTCAGGCTGCGGGCCTTGGCTCAAGGAAACTGCTTATGATAGCAGGTTGACGGCCCGACTTTGTCGGTGCATCACGGCGCATGCCCCCATCGGGAGCTACCGCGACCACTTCTTCCCCAGTGAGGACTCTCACTGCTCCTGCCCCAGCCCTTCCAGGACCGGGATCATCTGCTTCGCGTGTGCCCACACGTGAAGCACAAGAAACATTGGCAGGGCCCGCAATTCATCGCGGACCTCGTCGAGCTTCTCGAGGCGAACCCGCGTGCATTCGCCTTTGCCCCCCCGGAAGGGTGGGATCCGGGATGAGGGTCACACGCAGGGCGTATGACCCCCGTCTGGTGGCTTGGTGCGCCTGACGGCCGCCGAACGCGCACTCGGTTTCTGAGCCCGCGATGTCTCTGTCGGTAATGCCGAACCTCGGGTTCGTTGCTGGCAAGGTTGGGGGGCCCGCCAGCTGGTGGGTACCGTCCCATGCGTGGGGCAGCTAAGCGAGGAGGGGCTGTACTCGGGCAACCGAGGGGCTCCGGACCCCGTCGGGCCTTATGGCTGGCGGGTTGGTCGACCTGCGGGAAGGCCTATAATCCTCATTCCTGGCCGGTGCGTCAGTGGGCGCGCACGACTAATAGGGGCTGTGCAGGGGTTTAGCGGGGGTAGGACTCTGGGGGTGTTAGTACGCGCCGTTGGGAGTGCCGGCGAGCTGGTTCGGGGAGGCGCCCGAGCGCCCTCGGCCTGTAGTCTGGCCTTGCGCGCCGCCTTAGCAGGCGACGCGCTGGTCTTCACGCACTCATGTGCAGTATCGGGGCTGTAGCTTCCCCCTCAACTTACAATGTATACCCGCCATCTCATGTAGTAGATAGCCGTGGACTGCGTCCGTGCACCACATTAAACATTGTTGAAAAAAAAAAAAAAAAAAAAAAAAAGCCCCTACCTCCCAGCTGAGTGGGGAGGGGGGGGGGGGTGCATGGTGGGGAGCTTGTTGTTGATGCATAAATAGAAAAAACTGAATAAAAAAATGATATCAGCTTTAAAAAAAAAAAAAAAAAAAAGATACTCCCTCACATCCCAGTTGAGTAGGGAGGAGGGGTGCCATGAGGGGCATGAGGGGTGCCCATTGTTACAAGTAGAAAAAAAATTTGTTAGCTTAAAAATTTATTCCAATGATTAAAAATACTTAACATGAGGGCCTGAGGCCCCCATGGATGGGTAGTGGAGGAGGGAAGGAGGGGAGGCAGAGACAGGGGGGAGGCAGAGAGGGGGGGAGGCTGGGGGGAGGTGGCTGGGGGGGGAGGTGGTGTCAGTGACATGTCACACAAGTTGGGGGGGCAAGGGGCTTACCAGGCTGTGGCGGATGCTGGGGTCATTGTTCTAGGTCACAGGGGCATTGTCTGGTGGATGGGGGGGGGGAGGGGGGCCTACCAGTGTGGTCAGGTTGTTGTCATGCATTGGTCATCTTGTGCCAGTGCAAGTGGGGGTGGGGGTTGTGGACAAAGGTGGTGGTGGTTGTGGAGTGAGGGAGGTGGAGGTGGCAGCAGCACAGTCAATGTTGGTGGTGGTGGCAGCACATGTCACTGATAAACAAAATGGCCACACACAACCACGTGTTTCCAACCAACATATGACCAAACATGTGGCAAGTGGCTGTGAGGGTTGGGACATAACATATCTGCTTAGCTTACACAACAAATATCAGCTGTTTAGTGTAATGGTTATATTGCCATGTTCATTGATAGGCTTTCACCAGGTATGGGTGACAAAATCGCATTTTGCAACATTCTAGGGTCACAGGGCAATCTTCCTATTCACTCCATTCCTCTCCATTCCCTTCCAAAAGACATGCAAATGTCCACTGCTAACCACACTCACCGATATCTCACCTTCTACAGACTTCACAGACTTCACAGGTACTTTGTGGAGTTTGCGAAGTGACCCACTTCATACTTACATGGGTTACCTGTAAGTAGTTAGTGTAGGCAGTCCATTAGCGATGGACATGGACAGTTTCTGCATTTTGCATAGTATCCACTTTAATCTAGTTTGTATAAAAAGTCTGTATAAAATATTAGAAACAGAGATCTCTTCTCCCCTCTTTTCAGTGCTAAGGTTTCAATTCTCATCTCCTCTTGTGTTTAACTGCAAAGTCGACTTGTGACTTCAAATATCATCACTGAGTTACTGCGACCAACAACTGGAACAATTTCTTGTTCATTGGTAAAGCACTCTTCATCAAACTGCATTATTAGACTGTGAACTATTGACTACTTTTATCACAACATTTCACTGAACTTTCTTACTAACTTTGCATTCTTTGCACTTCATTTAGGCCTCACATTGTTGATAATAGATATTGCAGACCTCCTCCCTTGTAGAAGAAGGCCGGTTCTGGGACCCTTTAAACTAACTTCTCTCTTTTCTAGTTTTCCAGTGCTTCTTCGCAACTAGGAATGCTAAGAACACATCATTGTGCTGAGTAATCATCTCCAGAAACCTGAGTTCAATCCTTGATGGTGCAATACAAATATTTAATATATTAATACTAATAGCCTGGAATGGACTGGGACCATTCCTGGCAGGACTGGGAATGAACTAGGAATGGATCAGAAATGGACTAGGACTGATACAGGGAATTTCTATTCCATTTACACTATCTAGGAAGCAGGGGGGGAGAGTAAAGACCTCGTCATCATCATCATCGTTCCAGGTAGTGGCATTGTTGTAAGTGTTATAACCTGTAAATATGTGAATAAAGTTAGTTGAAGGCAAGATATGACAAAGAAAAACTTACCTGGGGCCCAAATGACAATAAACATCATTTGGGCTGTTTCATTTGCTTTGTGTCACCATTGTAGCAGTCTAGGATCTAAAAAACAGTTAGCTATGAAATAAAAAAGTTTAAAAAAACTTACAGACAATGATTTCATTGTCATTTCTCATGAGGGTGACCATTGATTGATGTCCGGCATCTTCCTTGGCTGGTGACTTAAATACCTGTAAATAACTGTGACACCATAAAAACAGGTATGGTGTGCCACAGGTACAGCATCTCAGCAACTGTACCCATACCCATTAAACCCACTGCCTATTTACTGCAGGTTGACCCACACCTGTGCTTTACCCTAGTTGTCCCAGGACTGTGGGTGCCTGGTGGGGGCATGTCCATGAGATGTTGACAACCAAATGGATCTTTATTGATCTCAGAAGTTTGATCCAGACAGCGTTCTGTGATGTCAAGTCCATAATGAGGAATGGGCTGAGGCATTTCTCCACCAGCTTGCATGATGGTTGATTTAGCTGCAAGTCCTCAGCTTCTAACCAGACCTTTTGGCCAACCTGGTATTGTGGCATGTCACCCCTAACTTGATCTGTGTTGTTAGGACAACACCCCGACCCTATACAACAGGCATCATGGGTCCCTCAAGAATACTATCAGCCAAAAGAGGAAGAGGACCTGGCTGCTCACTAGGCAGGTGCAGGGGAGAAGATACAATGGCCTGGGTTGACCAAAGGAGCTCACTTAAGAGTGGTCACATCCTAGCAAAGGGGTGGATTGCTCAAGAGTACTTGACTAGAGTCTCTGGGTGTCTATTCCCTACTATATATAGTTAAATACATATGTTCTACATAAGGTGTCCATGCTGTAACCTTCAGGTGCTGCTATGAGGTCATACCTTGCCTCTGCCTCATGCACACAGTTGCCATGCCCCCTCAGGCACTAGCGTGTGAGGTGTTCCACACCTCATGTCTGATAAGATAAAGATAAGATAAGAGATAAGATAATGTGCAGGAGTGATGATGAAATTCAACTCCTGACATGTGTAGTGCTTCATATCATCTCACACCTTGGTTAACATGGCCTCTGTCTCCCCACTCTCTTCATTTGCTCAGCAAAGTCTTCCACAGCTTCTACCTTTCCTTCCCATCTTGGCTCGAAACCCATCTGGGGTTGTAGCCATAATTAGCATAGAACAGCAAGGTTTGGAGGGCCGAGTTGTTAAGGCGAGAGCCTCAACTACTAGGTACAAGTTATTGAGTTCATTAACGATGAGGCTTTCGTCAATAAGTTATCTCACACTAAGTCAGAGGCTTTCCGCTTAGGTCGAGTCACACTTTCTGGAGCAGTTAAGGCTGTTAATTGCCTAAGGTCAAGCTGAAGAGCCTTGACCTCTGTCTACTACAGTTTATATAGCTACATTTATGACTATGTGTCTATACATGTCGACACGTATTGTAAGAGTCAGTAGAGTATCTAAGGCTATGTAAAGCTGTAGAGTCCGAGGTAAATGAACAGCTATCTACTTAGTGTCTAATAGAAAAGGAAATGTGGGCACTGCCCTATGAGTCATACAAACAAGTCAGAGATAAGGAAATGATCAGGTAAGCACTGCTGCAACGAAGGAAGAAATGGATGTAAAAGGAAATTGTAACACTACCCCCCCTTTATCCTTGAAGTTTCCAACTTTGTTTTACTCCAACCCTTTTTCTATCCAATCTGTAGACTTATTGAGTGGTTGATAAAGCCATAATCATTTGTTGACTGGAAGGAGAATAGGTGGCAATGGTGGTGGTACACATGGTGCAGGTATACTGATGTGGGTGGTAGGGGCTGGATCAACCAGGGCATTCAAGGACAGTGTCAGGGAAATATGAGATAGAATTTTCTTGAGCTCATAGATATTATGTTGTCACTTGGTTTCGCGAATAGAGATGTAAGAAAGGGAGAGGAGGATCATCCAACAAGTGAAGAAAAAGAGTCTGAGAGTGAGAGCAATAATTTGCATGTATGTCATGACTGGTGTAGGATGGCTTTTGGTTCTGGGGAACGTCAACAAATTTCTCTCCTTTAATAAGGGTGGAATGACCCTGGCCCGGGTTCGCTGGTTGAATTTGCCCAAGCGCTGTCATCAAAGTTTGAGAAATATTCAGCCGCCATGTATGCTTCTTCTTCTTTGCTTCCGGTTTGCCCTTGATCAGGGGTGATCAATCGCTTCTTGTTTTGGGAGCAGTCCCTAGAATAGTGTTCAGGCGCTTGTTTCTTGCAAACGTTACACATGAAGAGATGGCAATAGGACACAAAGTGCCCTAATCCTTTGCATCTGAAACAAGCCTCCTTTTTCATGTGGGGCGGTACTGCGAAGGATGGCTGGTTAGCAGTCAGGGTCATGCTTTGGATGCAAAACAGGGTTGGGGGTCGATCAGTTCGTTTCGGGGGAGAAGGCTGCCAGGCACTGGCGGATACGGTTTGTGCTGATTTTCAAAGGTGGTAAGAGGAGGAGGAGGTCGTGGATCCAGGTGGGGGCATTTGTGAGGTGTAGTGTTGCTGCAACCAGCTTGAGCACATTTAGTATTTTGCCAATAACATGGCACCATGTGCTCTGATTGCTTAGTGCTGATAGATGACCCATCGACTTTTGGGGTCCTGGATCTATATAAATATTTCTAGCACTTTACATAATTTATTGGAATTGATATTGCCATTGACTCATTTTTTACAGCTGACCTGTAAAAAATGAGTCAATGGCAATATCAGCACTAAGCAATCAGAGCACATGGTGCCATGTTATTGGCAAAATACTAAATGTGCTCAAGCTGGTTGCAGTAACACTAGTGAGGTGTGTGTTTCTGTTCGAGTTTGTGTCGGGGCAGTGGAGGTGTTGGGTGCTGCGTACTTTAATTCATAATTACTAACTATGGAAGCCATTCCTTTTTCTAACATTTGAGACATCATGCTGTGGGCGAGTTGTTTGTTTGAGGTTTGTGATGGTATCAAGGGTGAGGTTGTATTGTCGGAGGCTTTCTTCAAGTGGTTGGTCATGGATTTTGCAGAGAATCTCCGCATGATGCCCAGGGTCTTCCAAATAGTTGGATGTATATTCAGTGAGGGAAGGAAGAATGTTCAAGGTTTTGAGAGGAGGGGAGGTCAGACATGTTCATTTGTTTAGTGGTGATGGTTGTGAATGGATCTGCTGGGTCGATTCAGAGGTGTTTCTTCTCCTTATATGCAGCAAGGAGGTCCACAGCATTTCTTAAGTTATCTGTAGATTCCCATGTGTTTTCCAACATGGGATAGCCTAGCCACTTCACCAGAAATATGTGTCCTCTGCCTCGTTTCTTGTGGGCAATGATTGATTCTACTTCATGTTCTTCTTGTCTGTCGATCAGGTCAGGGGGTGGCCTCAGGTAATTAGGACCATGGGCGGTGGTTTCATGGTAGGGTGTGAGGAGGGCAGCATGGAACACAGGGTGGATCTTCCATTGGTGAGGGAGTTTCAATTTGTAGGAGAGTGGTGCCAGAACTTGCTTAATGGGGAAGGGTCCCTCTCGTTTTGGAGAGAGCTTCCTTGTTATGTCTGTCAGCTTTAGGTTTTTCGAGTTAAGCCACACCTTCTGTCCTTTTTCGAATGGAGTAAACTTTCATGTGATCTGTTCTGCCATGATTTGTTGAGCTTATTCATGTGCTGCAAGTGCTTTGGTTCATGCTTTTAATAATTGGATTAGACATTGTTCTGCTGTGGGTACATGGCTTTTCTGATGGGGCATGGGAATTGCTTGTGGTTCATATCCCATCATGAGGTAGAATGGGGAGTGTTTCACTGTGGAGTGCATTGGTTGTGGGAGAATTCCACAGTAGGGAGGAGTTTTCTCCATGTTTCAGAGTTGTTGGTGCAGAATATTCGGAGATAGACTTTGACTTCTTGATTTACACATTCTGTTTCTCTGTTGGTTTGTGGATGGAAGGTGGTGCTCATAGCTAGTTTGATTCCGAGGAGTTTTCCAAGTTCTTGGTAGAGTTTCGACATGAATCTGGGGTCTCTGTCTGAGATAATTTTGTCTGGTAATCCGAACTGGGTGTAGACATTTTTTAAATATGTGTCTGCGGCTCCTAATGCATCAATTGTTTTGTTGCAAGGGATTAAAATTACCCCCTTAGTAAGACCATGGTCTACCACAACCATGAGTGAATCGAATCCTTCAGAGAGGGGTAGATCTGTGATGAAATCGGTTGTGATGAGCGCAAATGGGCGAGTTGCAGTGCTTTTTATTGGTGTGAGTGGTGGCGTTGTTGGATGAGTAATGACCTTCATCTGTTAACATTTAGCACATCCTTCCACCCAGTTTTTGATCAGCACAGTCATTCCCGGCCACCAGTAGTCTCTGCGGATGAGTTTGATTGTCTGGAATTGTCTGGGGTGTCTGGATGGTAAGGAGTTGTGATTATCTTTTTCCTGAGTTTGGTATCGGGTGGTACATAACACCTGTTCTTAAAAAAGATTAACCTGTTTTTTACTTCCCAATCTGGCAGGTTGGATTTGATTGGTGGGGTTCCGTTTGTTTGGAATGCTTTAACTTGAATTGCGTCTGCAACTAGTTCATCTTTCATTGTTGCTTGAACCAGGGCTGTCTGCATGTCTGTGTTGATGATGTTTACAGAATTTTCTGGAGGGAGGAGTGTAATGTTTTCATTGTCGTTTTCTGTTCCTTGATTCCAGTCTTCTCTTCATGATAGCGCATCAAATTGTATCATCTGTGATCCTGGCACATGCAAAAGATTTAGTTTGAATTCAGGTAAAAATAGGCTCCATCGAGCTTGTCTCCTATTCAATTTCTGGGCAGTGTGGAAATATGTCAGGTTCTTGTGATCAAACAGAATTGTTACCAGGTGTGTGCTCCCTTGACTGTAATTTACACTCCTCCACATATTCCGGAAATTCCGCTCGAGTTCGGAAATTCCAGACTCTTTTTTTGGAGGATGGGGGAGTGGGGCGCGCTGCATGTGCGTCGGCGGTTGCGTCGCCGTCACTGCCCCCCTCCCGTGCCCTCCCATCACCCTCGCCTATTGCACCCCCCTCCGCCCTGCAAGCAGTCGCTCGCAGCAGTGGTGGGGGGTGCTCTGTTGCCCTAGGTGTCGTGTGGTTGCGCGTCTGGTGCGTCCCCTCGCTCTGACAAAGTAGCATTTATATTTATTAAATTAGAGTATAAATAAAATAAATCTATACAAAAGGGGGAAGGGGGGGAGTGGGGCGCGTCGCGTCGTCGTCGTCGCCCCCCTCCCCTGCCCCCTCCCCGCGCCTGTCCATCACCCCTGCCGCTGCCCTGCGAGCAGTTGCTCGCAGCGGTGGTGGGGGGTGCTCTGGCGCGCTGAGTGTCAGGCGGCCGCGGTCTGTCGCGTCCCCCTGTCCCCCTACGTGTCCCCCTGTCCCCCTATGCGTCCCCCTGTCTCCCTACGCATCCCCCTCCCTTCCAGCGGGTATCCCTGTCCCCCGGCGCGTCCCCCTCCCTCTCGACGCGTCCCCCCATCACCCCCGCCTCCGCCCTGTGAGCAGTTGCTCACAGCGGTGGTGAGGGGTGCTCTGTTGCGCTGAGTGTTGGGTGGTCGCGGTCGATCGTGCCCCCTTGTCCCCCTCCGTTCTGGCGCATGCCCCTGCCCCCCGGTGCGTCCCGTCGTCCCTGGCGCGTCCTCTCGCTCTGAGGGGCGTTCCCCTGTCTCTTATGGGCCTGGGGGCAGGTCGTGTGTCAGTGGGCATTGTCCCTCGCTGGGGGTGGTGGGCGGTGGGCGGTGACGTGGCGGTGGCGGGTGGCAGTGACGTGGTGGTGCTGGGTCGGTGGGCGTGACGTGGTGGCAGCGGTGGGCGCTCGGTCTGTAGGTGTTGGTGACATGGCGGCTGCTGGGCATTGGTGACGTGGCAGCTGCCGTCGTTCCCCCTTCCTTCCCTGGCAGGTCCCTGGCGCCTTCCCTCATCCCATGAAGCCCCCCGCCTCCCAGCTAAGTGGGGAGGAGGGGTGGCGCGTCGTAGCATACATATACAAAAAGAAAAGTTAAAAGATAATAAAAAAACTTTTTTTAGCTACAAATAAGCATGAATCAGATTTTAAAATACTTAACACGAGGGCCTATGACCCCCATGGAGTGCTAGAGGAGGAGGAGGGAGGGGAGAGGGAGGAAGGGAGGGACGGGGGAGGGAGGCGGTCATCGTGACTTGTGATGGTGGGGTGGCAATGCATGAGCTGGCAATCACGACACGTCATGGTGGCGATTGTGGCCATGTGACGCGTGTCCGGTTAGTTCAGTTAGTTCAGTTAGTTCAGTTTTTTCCTGGTTCGGGTAAATTCCGGAAATTCCGGTCTAATTATTCAAACCGGAATTATCCTCTACAGTGAGAATTACACTCAAAAAAAGTACAACCGGAATCCGGAAATTCCGGAAATTCCGGCTGGAATATGTGGGGGAGTGTAATGTACTCTCCCTTGAAGGTAGTGGTGCCAGGTTTCTAGGGCACGTATGATGCCCAGGAGTTCCCAGTCATAGATTTTGTAGTTCTGTTGAGTTGTGTCAAGTGAGTGTGAAATATACCCGCATGGGTGCCACTGTCCATTGGTGCCTTGTTGTCGGAGTACTGTGCCGGTAGTGAATTTCAAAGCATCTGACTTGATTGTGAAGGGTCTTGCTGGATCAGGCATTGATAGGATTGGTGCCTGTGCAAATTTGGCTTTTAGCCCATCGAATGATGTTTGGCATGCTTCTGTCCATTCAAATTTAGTGTCCTTTCGGTTTAGGTCATTTAGTGGTCTTGCTAGTTCAGCAAACCTCCTGATGAATCTTTGATAGAAGTTTCCAAACCCTAAAAATGATCGTACTCCCTTGACATTGGTCAGTTCCAGCCAGTCCTTGATTCCTGCTAATTTTGTAGGGTCCATCAATATTTGATCTGGTTTAATGATTAATCCAAGGAATTCGACTTCTTGTAGGTCAAATTTGCATTTCTCTGGTTTGAGATATAGGTTGTTCTTGAGTAGTCGTTGTAGGATTCATTGCATTTGTCATTGATGTTCTTGTTTGTCTTTTGAGAAAATGAGGATATTGTCCATGTAGATGACAACCCATCCTTCATCGATCATGTCTTGGAAGATCTCATTCATCATTGCTTGGAATGTAGTGGGAGAGTTGCATAATCCAAAAAACATTACCATTGGTTCGAATAGCCCTTTATTTGTTTTAAAGGCCACCTTCCATTGATCACCTTCTTTAATTCAAACATTATGATAACCCCATCATATATCAAGTTTTGTAAACCATTGTGCTCCTTTCAGTTTGTCGAGAAGGTTGCTGACCAGCGGGAGTGGGTAGGTGTTCTTGATCGTCCCGTGGTTGAGATATCGATAGTCTTGGCAAGGTTGAAGTGCTTCAGAATCCTATTTGTGACAAAAAAGAAAGGTGATGCCATGGGTGATTTTGATGGTCGGATGTATCCTTTCTTTAAATTTTCTTTGAGAAAGTTGTCCATCTTCTGTTGTTCTGTCAGGGTCAGTGGGTGCACTTTACAATCTTTTGGTAAGAAGTCATCTTTTAGGTCAATGGTGTGGTCCCAAGGTTTTGATTCAGGGAATCGTTCGGATGCTGCCTTCTCAAATACTTTTTGGTAGTCTTGGTACTGTTGTGGGAGCATGTCATCGAGGGTTTTTGCCTTTTCTGGGTTGTCAGATTGGTTGTCATGGACAAGCTTCTGTAAAATAGAAGTTTTAGCTCTGATCCAGATTCCTTGTCCAAAGCAAAATTGTGGTGAAGTTCTTGATGATAAGACCCTTGATATTCTTCCTGTCTTCCCTGAATATTTGTATTTTGGTGCATCATATTCCAAGGTGAGAGGCGGTTCGGTGGTAGCAGGGTTGAATACTCCAATGACAGGTTCTCCTTTGATGTAGGTGACAACAAGGCCATCCTCTGGTTCAGTTTTGACTTTGTCTGGTGTTGGCGGGGTGTCGTCTTCCAAGGCTTTGATGTTGTTATCTTTGATCAGATGGTCTTCTTTGACAGGGGTGATCTTCCTGATCTGTTTTTCAGTGCCTTGTTTGAATGTTGTGTTCTTTGTCATTTCCCTAGATTTAGCAACAATTCTCCAAATTCAGGCAAATCGTTCTTCTTTGTCAGGGAATGTGATGGTACCTTTTCTCCAGTTGATCTCGGGGTTCTCTTTTCTGAACCAAGGTAGTCCTAGGATCACCAACTCTTTTCCCAAGCCAGTTACCAGATATTGTTTGTCTGTTTGTCTTTCTCCAACAGTGAGTCCAGCCATAGTAGAGTGGGTTGTTCCTTCTTTGTTCAGTGTGCCGTCGGCATTCCATGTTTTGATCAGTTTGTCCAGGGGGGTCATTCAGAATCCGCAATTGCACGTGAAATCTTGATAGATAAAAGTTCCAGTAGCTCCTGAGTCAAGGAGTGCTTCAGTTTTGACAATTTTTGTTCCTGTTTCTAGCTTAATGGGTACTCTCATGGAGCATTGTCTCATATCAGCTACTAATACAGATGAAACTGTTAACTCAGCAGGGTCTGACGTTGTTCCAGTCCACTTCTTTAAAAACCCTTCTCTTCAAGGATTGCGAGGGCTTTCTCTTGTTCTTCTTTGTCTAACTCTCCCATCGTGGTGCGGAGGTTGTTGTATAACCCTTGCCCTGTCTTTTTCTGCCAAGGTTTGGGGGAGGAAGATGTCATAATTGTTCCATCTTTCTTGTGGTCTCCGGAGTGGTGTCTGGGTTTGTGACAGATGAAGCATAGCCCCTTTTGCATATGCTCCATTCATTTGGTGGTAGATAGTCGATTGATGTCAGTAGTTTCTTTTTTGATCGAAGGAGTAGATCGGGGTTCATAGATTGTGCTCATCTTTCCTGCAATGGCGCGTGCTCATTTCCATTGGCCATCGTATTTTGTGGCTGCTTCCATCATGTTGTTGAGGGTGGTGGGGACTTTTTCCATGTTGTAGATTTTTTCTGTCAACTTGGGGTGTAATCCATCAATGAAATATCCGATAAGGGAAACGTCTTCTTTGATCTTGGCCCTTCCCTTCAAGATTCTGAATTGGGTGATGTAGTCTTTGACATCTCCAGTCTGTTTGAGTGCTTTCATCTTCTGTCGTGCATCTCTCACGTCGTTGATTGGAGCAAATGCAGTTTTGAATGATGCTTTGAAGTCTGTCCACATCCCTAAGGTCACTTCTCCTGCCTGTGACTCTGCCCATCCTGCCGCTGTGCCTCTGTTCATGAACAAGAGCATGAAGATGATCTTCTTGTCATCAGTGTCATAGATATCTTGGTTTGCTTGTAGGTAGAGGGAGACTTGAGAGAGGAACATGCTTGCTTTGGTTCTTTCTCCATGGAAGTTGGTGGGTATGCACTTTAGACATCATGTTGTAAGCATCGGTGTTGGTGGTGTCAAGGAATTGATTAGTGGGTTCAGGTTTGGTTTCTTTGTCTGGGTCGAGCAGTTCAAATTCTTCATCGGGGATGTATCAGGGTGGTTCAGTGCTTGTTCTCTGGCTGTACCAGCGTTCTGAGGGTTCTGAGTAACGTACTAGTTGTCCTTTGTGTCTGTACCAAAGGGTATTGGTTCAGGGGTGGCAGCTTACGGCGGTCAATCAGGGGATTGTCTGGTGGGTCGTCTGGAGAGGGAGGAGTCTGCTCTTGAGTAAGAGGATGTTGTGGATCAGCTTGACCTTTTGTTAAGGCAAGAGCCTCAACTACTAGGTACAAGTTATCGAGTTTGTTAATGATGAGGCTTTCATCATTAAGTTATATCATGCTAAGTCAGAGGCTTTCTGCTTAGGTCAAGTCGCACTTTCTGGAGCAGTTAAGGCTGTTAATTGCCTAAGGTCAAGCTGAAGAGCCTTGACCTCTGTCTACTACAGTTTATATAGCTACATTTATGACTACATGTCTATATGTGTCGACACATATTGTAAGAGTCAGTAGAGTATCTAAGCCTATGTAAAGCTGTAGAGTCCGAGGTAAATGAACAGCTATCTACTCAGTGTCTAATAGAAAAGGAAATCTGGGTGCTGCCCTACAAGTCATACAAACAAGTCAGAGATAAGGAAATGATCAGGTAAGCACTGCCATGACAAAGGAAGAAACAGATGTAAAAGGAAATTGTAACATGAGTGGATGCAGTTATTGTATGCAAACTCCCCAAGTGCTATCCATTCTGGCCAGTCATCCTGCCTATAGTTTACAAAGAGCCTCAGGTACTGTTCCACATCCTGATTGACTTGCTCAGTCTGTCTGTCAGTCTGTTGATGATAGGCCATCGATGTTTTTGTTTGTATTTTCAATAATTTATTCAATTCTCACATGAGTGCAGCAGAGAACTGTGGGCCCTGATCTGAGATGATTGAATCTGGCAGCCTGTGGTATTGCCACATGTTGTCCCAATATAATTTAGCTAGGCCCAATGCACTTGTTTCCTCCATTGTGGGGATCATGTGCATCTGCTTCTTCACCCAATTGACCACTATCAGGAGCATGTCATATCCTTGCACTTCTGGTAGCCCTGTGATGAAGTCTGCAGAGATTGCTTTCCATGGTTCTGTGGAGGTTTGGATTGGCATGAGCTTGCCCACTGGAGGTTTGGGTACATTCTTGTACTGCTGGCATTTGTTGCACCCATTGACATAAGCAAATATGAATTTGGTCATATTTGGCCACCAATAATTATGAGCTACCAGTTCTAAAGTCTTCCACTGCCCAGGATGTCCTGCAATTGCTGAGTCATGATGTAGCTGGACAATCTTGCACTGCAGCTGTTCATCTTTTGGTACATAAACCTTTCCTCTAAAGAGCACCAGCTCTTGTTCCCAGCTCCACTCTTCTATCCTCAGCCATTTCATTGGTGACCTCTTCAATTCCTCCACAGCCTTTACCACCAACTTGTCTCACTCTTTCGCCTTTCATACTCTGCTTAATAATTTATCCCTCGATCAACAGGTGTCTGTGCTGCATTGCCTTGATTGCAAAGAATTCCAGCTTCAGCAGTGTGACATCCTCATTGTCATGTTCTGCTCCTACCTTCCAGTCTGGTCTCCTTGATAGTGCATCTGCCTTCCTCATTGCCATCCCAGGCTTGTTCACTAGCTTGAAATCAAATCTTGAGAGGTACAGTGCCCACCTTGCCTGTCTCTGGTTCAATTTCTTTGATGACATGAAGTATCAGAGATTGGAGTGATCCATCCAAATCTTGATCTTATGTGTCACACCCTCCAGATGGTGCTGCTATGCCTCCAAGGCCCAGATGATCCCAAGCATCTCATGGTCATGGACATCATAATTCCTTTTGACATTGTTGAGCAACTTAGAGATGAATGCACATGGCCTCCACTTTCTGTCCTCCATCTTCATCAATAATACCTCTCCTGTCACCACTCCCAAAGCATCAGCTTTGACTCTAAGTGGTTGGGTTGGATCCACAGTTGCCAGGATCTTGCTCTGAGTGAACAACATCTGGGTTTTGGGCCGAAAAGGTTAAGGGTAGATAAGGTCTTGAAATAAGCAAATTATTAATAATATATGCAATTCTGATATGTAGTCTGGAAATGCTATTTAAAGGACGGTAGGGTTGACAAATTTCGCAAGCACCACCTGAATTGAGATGTTCCACAATTATAGTACTGTTAGACCAGATGGTACACATATGTATCATTTAATGACCTGAAAATTCAAGCATGATGGATCAGAACAGTTGGCAAAAGGGTGCGGGAAACCTACCTCAAGTACCAATGATTATAAAAGACGGTAGCAGTGGCAAATATCACAATATATACACGAAAGGCAGCTCTTGTCGACAGATATAAGGCAGTGGCATGTTGGGAATGCCTGTAAGAAATTTGACTGCAGAACGTGAGTATCAGAATGGTAGGTCAGCAAAATTGGCAAAAGAATTAGGGAAACCTACCCAAAGTACCAATGATTATAAAGGACGGTAGCGGTGGCAAATATCACAACCTATACCAGAAAGGTAGCTCTTGCCAATGGATATAAGGCAGTGAAAGAGTGAGGGAAACCTACCTGAAGCACCAATGATTATAAAAGTCGGTAGCGGTGGCAAATATCACAACCTATACCAGAAAGGTAGCTCTTTCCAATGGATATAAGGCAGTGAAAGAGTGAGGGAAACCTACCTGAAGCACCAATGATTATAAAAGACGGTAGCGGTGGCAAATATCACAATATATACTAGAAAGGTAGCTCATGCCAACGGATATAAGGCAGTGACATGTTGGGAATGTCTGTAATAAATTTCACTGCAGAACGTGAGTATCAGAATGGTAGGTCAGCAAAATTGGCAAAAGAGTGAAGTAAACTCACCAGAAGTCCCAATGATTATAAGGAATGGTAGTGGTGGCAAATATCACAATATATACCAGGAAGGCAGCTCTTCTCAATGGCCACATGGAAGTGACATGTTGGGAAGGTTTGTAAGATATGTCAGAATGGTAGGTCTGCAAAAAATAGCAAAAGAGTGATCGACAGGCACCGGTAGTATCAGTGCTTATAAGATGCAGCAGCGCAGGTAAATTTTGCCATGAGGGCCTGGAAGGTGACACTTGACCAGGGATGATCTGGATATGCAAGGCTGACACCCCCCGATCATCATTCCCCTGAAATCCGTGGGTTGCCAAGGTCTGTCAGAAATGCAAATCTGCGGCATCGGCAAAGGACTGGGTGAAGGGGACCTAGAAGACAATGCTGACATCTCATTGTTATTGATTATCCAGAAACAGCATCCTGGAGCATGGTATAATAAATACAAGCTCATATCATGCTGACCTAGGGATGATACAGATCACAACGGAGCAAAATTACGCAGCTCTCTGGTCAGGTGTTCTCATTGAATTGCTGATTATAAGAAATATCGGTCTGGCAGGATTATAATTATCAGAAAATATGGCAGATGTTTACGATGCCCCGGCATTCTGTATCTGCTTCAGGGCTCTTTTCTCTCTCAATTTGGCTAGTGTGCTCTGCTTCGTCACCCCGTGCCCTTGAGTAGTGTTTCAAGGTCTGGTCTGGTCCAGTTTTTCCCCTTTTTCTGGCAGTAACCAGGACTGTAACTGGTTATAACATTTCTATTTTACAAAGGGACTGTAAGCAGTGATATGTCTTCACCAGATATGGGTGACAAAAACACAAACACATTTTGCAGAGCTCTAGGGTCACAGGGTGCTTCATCCCTTTCCTCCTCATTTTCTTCTGAAAGACATGCAAATGCCCACTGCTAACCACAAACACTTTTAACTCACCTTCTATGGACTTCACACATTTCACAATCACTTCATGGACATTGCAAAGTGACCCACTTCAGAATTACCTGGGTTACCTGTAAGTAGTTAGTGTAGGCAGTCCATTAGTGATGGACATGGACAATTTCCATATTTTGCATAGTATCCACCTTGCTCTAGTTTGTATAAAAGGTCCATGTAAAATATTAGAAAGAGAGATCCCTTCTCCCTGTCATATCCCATGCAAGCCTGTGACGTAGCTCTGGTGGATCACCAATGGAGCTGCCAGTATTTCAAATGACTATTTCAAATATCCATTTCAAATTCTATTTCACATACTTCTCCTGTTTTGTTTGTATCACATATCATTGATTGATTATCTTACTTACTGTGTACTCGGTACTCCACAGGTCTTTGCTATAGTTACCTTGGTTACTTGGTTACTATAAAACCTAGATGCTATCACTTGTAACTTCAGTTTAATTATTGCATTGTTACCTCTTCAACTCTCTCACTCTAAGTCCTCTTTGTCTCTTACTTCCAGAACTCTGCCGGAGTTCTTATTATCGTCACCTTGCAAATTGGACAACAGGTGTAGAGAAGGGTGCAATCTCTTATAGATTGAAGCCAAGTCCAGTGTCACACCGGAACTCCGTCATAACACTGCCATAACTCTGCCCTATGAGATCAGTTTGTAACACTCCCCCTCTCTCTAGCATTAAGATTTCAAGTCTCATCCTCTCATGTGTTTAACTGTGAAGTTGATTTGTGACTTATTCGAATATCATCACTGCATCACCACAACTGGAACTGGAACAAATCTAGTTCATTGGTTAAGTACTCTTGCATCATACTGCATTATTAGATTGCAAACTCTTGATTACTTTATTGCAATGTTTCATTGACCTTGCTTACTGACTTCACACTCTTCACATTTTGTGTAGACCTTGTGTTGTTGATTAACAGATATTGCAGACCTCCTCCCTTTATCAGTTTTCTAGTGTTTCTTTGCAGTCAGGAATGCTAGAAACACATCACCAGACCCTGCAGGACCAGTGATGGTTGGTTATACATCAGTTTACAGACCAGTCACAACTGGTCACCTTGCAGTTGGGATCAGCCATTTAAGGTCTACATACATACTTTAAGTAGATATGTAATTACAATGCCCCCCCCTGCACGCTCACATGCAAGATGGGGGGCAGCACCTTGACAAAACAAAACAAATATATATATACAGGTTAGCATTAGGGCATCGTCAGGTGGGCCTTGGCATGAGGGGGAGGTTGCGGTGTTGGGTTAGCATTGTCATGGGGGGGAGGGCTTGGCACAAGGGGGAGGTGGTCATGTTGGGGGAAGGGGGGGGTTGGCATGGAGCCAGGGAGGTGGCCATGTTGGGTTGGTGTCATCTGGGTGTCATCATGCAACATGGGCCCTTGAGGGGGGAGGCTGTGAGGTTGAGGGGGATTTGACATCAAGGGTTGCAAGAGTGGGAGGGAGTAGGCCATGAGGTCAAGAGTGTCCAGTGTCGAAGGGGGGTTGCCAGAGTGGGAGGGGGGAGGCTGTGAGGTTAATGTGGTATTGCCAGAGTTGGCTGCCACCAGAGTGGGCCATGGTGTCAAGGGGGCAGCAGCATCATTAACAGTAGTGGTGGTGGTGTGAGGGATGTGGGGGGTTTGAAGCTGACAATGTCATATTGTGTTTAGTAGGGAGAAATAAACCATCAAAAAAAGATGGCAACAGTCAAAAAAAAAAATAGCCCTAGCAAGCAAATAGGTTGAAACTCACTAGGGGTATATAAGGCCTCTAGATTTTGGGCTTTTGATTCCCTGGGCTTGTCCCCTCTTGTGTTGAAAAAAGTAAAATTATAAAATTATTATAGTAAATATTAATACTAAGTATATAAGACCCAAGTGCAGTTATTAACTTGTCTTAACTGGTCCTTACCAGTTATATAGCTTATCTTGTAACCATAACTGTAACCAGACTGTAACCGACTGTAACTGAGACCGATGGTCCAGTTACACTGGTTACAGTTACAGTCTTGGTCTTTTTGCCAGTCCTAGTGACTGGACCTTGAAACACTAGCCTTGAGTCTGTCAAACGCTCCCTGTTCCTTCTCCATCTACTGCCACTTCTCATCCTTCCTCAATAGCTTATTCATTGGTGCCACTACCTTTGCAAAACCCTCAGCAAACCATCAGTAGAAGTTTGCTAGCCCCAGGAAGCACTGGACATCTTTCACTGAGGTTGGCACTGGCCACTCTTCCATCACCTTCATTTTTTCTCTATCCATCTTGATTCCATCCTGTCCAATGTGCAGCCCTAGGAATTTTACTTCCTGTACCACAAACTTGCACTTCTCTGGTTTCAAGAATAGATCATTTTCCTCCAACCATTTTAGCACCTCCTCTACTATCTCATCATGTCCATTTTTGTCTTTTGTAAATATTAAGATATCATCTATATATACTACTACTGACCCCTGATCAATGAGGTCCTTCAGCACAGTGTTCATCATCATCAGAAAACTGTGAATATCCTGGTATTTCCAGTCAATAGTGACAGATAGCTATCAAAATGTTAGATAAGGAGATATAATTAGATACTCTTATCTTTATACTGCAAGTAATTTACCATCAGAGCTAACAATACAATGTTAAAGCAGTATTTGAGTTCTGGGCCATTGGATACATATCTGGGATAAGGATGACAATTGTTTTACAATTATGTTGCAGAGCTGAAAAGCTGTGAGAATATTCTATCAGTCTTGTAGCCAATTGTAGCCAACCTGCCAGAATTGGAATATATGATCAAATATACCCCAACAACTCAAAATACCAATGGTGTACAGATAATGGAATGCTAACATTGCAGTAGCTGGATTCAACATCTTTATATTGTTGGTTTGTTGTCAGAATATAAGATTCAGGATGTTTTCAACAAATTGAGTATGCACAGCCACAACCTCATGGACTCAACAAAATGCAAAAACCTGTTCATGACCTCAACCACAAATAAATAAGGATGTGTGGGTAAGTATGTAAGATTGTGTGAAGTGAGACAAAGAAATGATCAAATGTCAAGTTAATTATAAGGCAACAATTCAACAAATTTGCTATGTACCTCAATTACTGAAACAAAGTATATGAAAATGGAGTGAGAAAAAACAAAAATAGTGTTATTTTCATTCCTCTTGTGCCCCAATTACAAGGTTTGACCCATGAATAGAAAAATGCCAGCTAATGGTCAAATCCATCAGTGTGGTAGATCTGGTGGAATTGGCCAACTCTACTGTGCCATATCTGACATTAGCAGAGGGAGTGCAAGAATTAGACTTGTTATACTAAAGATTTAACTTATCAGGTATTGTATAATATAGTCTAATATTACCATTTCCTCCTTGGTTTCCTGATGATGGTCTGGAATGTGGCTGGGCTATTACATACACCAAAATACATAACCACTGGCTCAAATGCACCCCTGTGGGTCATGAATGCTGCCTTCCACTCATATCCTTCTTTTATTATTATATCCCCATCTTAGATCCAACTTTGTAAATACATGGGCATTACCTACTCTATCCATTAAGTCACCAATAGGTGACAATGGATAATTGTTACAAATTGTCCAAGTAGGGCATGGCACAGGTACAGGTAACACCATGATAATGGGGTCATGGGCATGCTCAGGTACAGGTACAGGTTCCAGATTGCCATACCCGCACAACACTGTACCCATATTCCACAGGTCTATGGGTACTCCACACTTAGAGGTTTCAGCACTCAGACAAGTGCCACAAACCTTGTATTTACTTATATACTATTTATAGGTACTAATAAACATATTTTACAACTTAGTTTTGGGGGAAGCGACACCCCAAGGGAGAGGGGAGCTTGTGGAAGCAAGGATATATATACCAGTTGATGTTTGTTACTGTTTGGTTCCAGTAAATGAATGCAAATGTGATGTGACACATTCACATTCATTTACTGGAACCAAACAGTAGTAAACAGGAATTTGTATATAAGATGTGCTTCCACAAGCTCCCCTCTTCCCCGGGGCATTGCTTCCCCAAAACTAAGTCATAAAATATGTTTATTAGTACTTATAAATAGTATATAAGTAAATACAAGGTTTGTGGCACTTGTCTGAGTTCTGAAATCTCTAAGTGCAGCACTAACCCATGGATTTACAGGTAACCCCTGAAAAACTGCACCCATATCTGCAGGGGTATGGTGTTCATGGGTACAGGTAGGAGTACAGCAAAAAATACCTGAGAGTTACCCATGCCGTGCCCTATGTCCAAGCATTTAAATATCTGTAGTCCTGTACCATCCTCTTTTTTTTGTCTTTTTTTAGTATGAAGAACACCACTGATGTTTGAGATGACTTGCTCTCCCTGATGTACCCCTTTTCTATCTGGTAATTCAAGAAGTCATCAACTTTGCCTTGCTCCTGCAGAGAGAGCCAGATGTTCTTGGCTTTCTTTGGCTCAAAGCCTGGTTTCATCTCAATTGTGTGATCCCAGGGTTTTCATCTTGGCATGCATTCAGATGCTTTCTTCTCAAACACCTTCATCCACCTCCAGAATCTCTGAGGGATCTTGGCCTCAAGTTCCTGTTCTGTCATCCGGATTTTGTGCTCCTCTTCATCCTCCAGATTCTCATTCCATTCCTGAGCAATTTCCTCCAGGATTCCATGATGCCTCTGGTCATGATGAAGGTCTCATCATCCTCTACTTCCTCAAATTGTTGGATGCCATCTCTGTCACTTGGCCAACTTCTGCCTGGCCTGCTCCTTCTTTGCTGATCTGATAAATACATTGCATTTGTGAGGACACCTGGTCATCTTCACATTTCCTGTTTCCCAGTCAATATTGGGGTTGTGCTTTATCAGCCATGGATGTCCCAATATTACTGTTGTCTTCCCAGATCACACACTTCAAAGATGGCCTTTTCCTTGTGACCCCAGAATGACGTCATTAGGGTGATCTCTTCAGTGATAGATACACCCTGATTCAGTGTTCCACCAATGTTGTAGACCCTGATTGGTTGATCAAGAGTCCAGGTCTTAAGTCCACTTTTGTGCATGAACTCCCTGTCCACAAATAGTCCAGTAGCTCTGCTGTCCAGTAGCACCCTGACCATGCAGGCATCGTGTGTCTAATGTAGTAATAGTAATGGGAATCATAATCTCATTTTTTACTTTAAGTGATCTAATAAAATCCCATACCCCCTCTTTAGGCTTCTTGGTATCAGTGTCTATTTTTGTATCTACAGGTTTACAAGGAATTAAGCATGCTTCCAGAGTGCCAAGCTGACTTGTGTCAGACCCCTTGCTGTTGCTACATACAGTTGCACTATCTAGGCTACCTACTGCTGTAGTGCCCAAGTTTGTGTCTGAGTCCATAATGTCTACTGATAACCTATTGTACTTGTTCTCAGAAGTGAGTGATGGGGGTCTCACTTGCTTCTGTCAGGAAAATCCTGCTCTGCCTTCTGCCTATCCTCTTCTGCCAATTTCTGGACCCAGTAACTTCTCAGGTCCTTGTAATTCATTACCTGGATATCCAGTCAGGATTGGCAATTGTGGGCCATGTGCCCAGGCTTCCTACATTTGAAGCAGATGAGGGGTGGCTGTTTTGCAGACCAGTCCATGTCCATTGTGTTCAGGTCATGGGGTGGCTGCTGTCCCACCTGTTGTTACCTGTTGTTGGGAAGATGGTTGCACCAGCAGTTGGGGTTGGGGTTGTGTCATCCCCTGGGCTTGTGTCCCACCCTGCACAGATGGTTTCTGGAAACCTCAGTTCCCACTGCTGAACAGTCATTCTTCAGTGCATGCCTGGCACCACTGTCAATCCATGCACATGGTGCATGTACCACTCAGCTACAGTTGCTGGTTGCCTTTCTAAATTGTTCAGCTGCTCATGCAGCCCCTTGCTCAATGACCACTTGAATTTGTAGATCAGCAGCATCCCCGAGTATCCAGACTTGTGTGCAGCAATCTTAAAGTCCTGGATGTGTTCATCCATGGTCTTGACTCCCTGCACCATTGTTGTGATTTGAAAGACCTTCATGTCTTAGATGTTGGGGTTGCTAAACAACTCCCAGATTGCAATCATCAATGCTTGCACTGTTGTGAACAGCAGCTCTCCATGCATCATCTCTTTTACAGCCACCTCACACAATTTGGCAGCAGTGCCTCCCTGTGAGTACAAGAGGATCCAGACAATCCTCACATCTTCACTTCTGATCTCATCAGGGTGTCCCTACATGTACATGTAGACTGCCATCTCAAATGAATTGAGCTCATCAGCCTTGCCTGAGAAAGGAAGTGGGCATGCTACTTTCAGCATGTGTCATTCCTGCTCTTTTCTGCCACTTAGGTCAGCTGGCTTGTCACACCATTGTTTCTCCTCCCTTGAGTAGGGTGTTGCATTCCTCTGGTGCCTCCACTAGTAGTTGTTCTAGCATCTTGCTTGGGCTGGGTTCCAGTGTCTTTGAGCGCCAGGTTGTGGTCTCATAAGTTGCCCATTGTGATTGGTGTTAGGAGGGGTAGGGATGATAGAGGTGTTGGGGGTGGAGAGCATGGTGTAGTGGTGGGGTCAGAAAAGACAACAGTGCTCTGCTGTGGGCACATGACCCTGCCTAACAGCTTGAGTGGGTGAAGAGGTGGTAGTGTGTGGGCTCTTGCAGACCAACTCATGCTGGGATCTCAATCTCCTGTGCATTCAGCACAGTATTAGATGGGCCCAACATTTCTTGCACAGGCTGTAGTTTAGGTGACCCATGTCACATCTTGCAGTGTTCTGAGATCTCTGTGCCAAGCACAAGTTCTTAAACCTGTCATATGATGACACAGGTTTTGGAAGGGGATTGGGGGAAAAGGAAAATTGTATGTAAGTGTTACAATTCTCTCTCTCTCATTTTCTTTACTCCGTTTCCTTTCCTGATACTTAGCAGATACTGACTCGACAGGCAGCGCCCATTAGATACTTATGTTTGTAGCGCAGCAACAAGCGCAGCCGCTTACTGTACAGTAGACATAGCTTTCCGTAGTATAACAGCTATATCGCTGCGCGCGCAGCAAGTAGTACGTGTTCACATACTATTAGACGATTAGCTAGATACCTGTAGCTATATAAACTGTAGTAGTTTACGGTCAAGGCTCCTTAGCTTGACCTAGGCAATCATACCTTAACTGCTCATTGACGAACTCGACCTAAGCGGAAAGCCTCCGTCTTAGCGTGATTGAACTTAACAACGAAAGCCTCGTTGTTAACAAACTCGATAACTTGTACTTAGTAGTTGAGGCTCTGCCTTAACAGTAAGGGGGTTGGGATTTGTACCTTGACGAGGTAGCATAACATGTGCATCATCTCAAGTGAAACCTGAGAAAGGAAATGAGAATGATAAGGGATGAGAGAGGGAGGGGTCATAGAGAGTAGTCATGTTCTTCTGTTAGGATGTCACCAATACCCTAAGGCAATGATGACAGCTCCCACAAAACAAGCAACAACAAAAGAATAGAGAGATAGTCTAGTACTGTACTATTTCAATCAATTTGGCAGTCATGGGTCACAGCCCTCTTGAATTGGGTGAAATGTCACAGAGGTCACAGGTCACAGGTCACACCACCCTGGTGCTGAAATCCCAGACTTATTGGTCACACAATTCAGTGTTTATAGGAGAGAAATACAAAAAATCGGCTACAAATGCTTTCCAAGGCCTTGTGCTTGCTATTCATCTCTTGATACCACAGCTTTACATGCCCTCAAAGTTTAAAGTTTTTGAGACTGCCAAAAAAAAAAACCTTGGTCACAAATCACAGTGTGGTCCTGATGAAATGTTAGGTTTGGCAGGTAGGTCACAGGTCACACCGCCTGCTGAATTGATTGAAATAGTACAGTAGTCTGGAGGCAGTCATACCATATTAGCAGATAACCCAAGAGAACACAGCTAGTGTCTCTGGTCAATATATTATGATTTATATACTTCAATGCATGTGGTAACTAGAGTTTAAAAGTCCAGTCCAATCCAGTCTTTTGCCTCTTTCAGGGTGGACTGAGGACTGGACTGGTCCTTTTATTTTCAGTATGTACTGAAGATCGGACCAGACACTATCAGACCAGTCCATGTTGGTTCATGGCCAGTCTGTGAACCAGTCTTGACTGGTCTACATGCAGAGCTAGTCTGAGCCAGTCCAAGCTGGTCTGAACCAGGCCCAAACTGGTCTCAAGTGTCCCACTGACTAATTACAAGCTTAGAAATATGTACCAACTACTAGAGTGAAATAAATACATAAACTAAGTAAAAAAACATTTCCACCTGTGAGCAGTGGCTCACAAGGCTGGATATGGAATGAAAATAAAAATGCAGACCTATTATAGTTAAAGTATTCAACAAATTAAATAAGTCACCCCCCCTCACATTTGCAAGTGAGGGGGGTGGCACAAGTCAGGGGGGGGCACAAGTCAGGGGTGTTGCTAGTCAGTGGCAGCCACATCATTGTTGGGCAGTCCATGGAGGGTTGTGACATGGCAGTGCGGAGGTCATTAATGATGTGGTGGTGCAGGGGTCACTAATGACATGGTGGTGCAGGGGTCACTAATGACATGGCGGTGTGGGGTGTCCCTAGTGATGTGGTAGCTGTGTTGTTGGGTGGTGCATGGAGAGTGGTGAGATGGTGGCATGGGGTGTCACAAGTGACATGGCAGCACAGGGTGTCACCCAGACTCCACCCCACAAACAGGGGCTCATGGGGCTGGGGCCAGGTATAGCACCATGGTGATTCACACCAAGTTCTATCCTAAAAATTAGAGGGCAAGTTAGTTATAGAAAAAACAGTGTAAAAAAAAACTTAGACATGGCCCAAATGACACTGGACATCATTTGGGCTGGGGGTGGTGGTGGTGGTAGTATGAGGGGATTAGCATCATTTCTTGATGTGGTTGGCAGTGTTGTTAATTGTTTGTTTGGGATCAGAAAAAAAAAATGGGATCAAATAAAGAAAAAAAAAGATGGCATCTATCAAAAATCACCATAGCAACATTGGCCCTATCAAATAAACATGTGCAAACTCACTAAGGGCATATAAACCCTTGAGATTTTGCTCTTTTGATCCCCTGGGCTTGTCCCATGTAATGTAGTTAGATATAATTAAATTAAATTTGTTATAATATAATAAACATTATTAGATAGTCTGGTCCAATGTATATATGTAGTATAATGTAATATATAATTAGCATAGTCATGTCAGACTGAGGGTTCAGTCCCAGACCAGTCTGAACAGTACTGCCCCCAGTTCGCTGGGATTGAGAAGCTAGTTGGACCGCAGATTGGGGTGTTCTGAGACTGCCCCAAACCAGGACTGATAGTCCTATTAGCCCAGTTCAGGTTCAGTCTGGTCCACAGTCTTTTCCGGTTTGGTGGACTAGACTTTAAAACTCTAGTAGTAACCATGCCTTAGCCATGAGTTGTCAACGGGCACAACACCATGCCTACAATGTGAGGTGTGCAGCTACATGTGAGCACCACGAGTCCAACCATGCAGCATATTGCCCATGTGCCCCTAAAGTGTGACATGGGTATGGGTAACACCATGTGTTTCTGGTCATGGGTATGCACAGGTATGGGTACAGGTATGGGATTGCCATACCCATGCAAAATCATACCCTTACCTGCAGGTTTATGTAGTGTTTGAAGGTCCGGTCCGGTCCGGTCTTTTGCCCTCAAGGGGTCAGACCAAGACCAAGACTGGTCCACATATATCTATACACTGTCTAAGACTGGACCAGACCAGTGCAGACCGGTCTTCACCAGTCTTAGACGGTCTTTACCGGTTACAAGACCAGTCCAGACCACTTATGGTCCAGACCAGTCTTACATATATATTTCTATCTATATTACGGACCCACCCCATGAGCAGCAGCTCACAAGGCTAGATGAAATCTATGTACTTATTTCTAGCATAACTACATGGAATACAGAGGGTGCCGTTAGTCGTGCAACAAAAAGACAAAAAAAAACAAGGCCCCCCGCATGCTTGCACGCAAGGGGGGGTCAGCAGCTTTAAGTGACAGGTAGTTGGGGGATGTGCTGGGGGCTCTCAGGGCTCGCTCTGGTAGAGGTAAGGCTGGGGGCATCACAAGTCCAGGGGGGGGGGGGTCATCAGCCCAGTCGAAGCGTGCGGGACGCAGAGGTGAGCAGGTAGGGGCCGTCGAAGGCCGTTTGGACAATGGGGGGGTTTGGGGCTGAGGCAGGGGTGGTGTCTGGGACACAGCGTTCAATGGGAGAGGTGCAGGGGAAGTCCTGGGGACAACAGGGGGTGCAGAAAGCCGGCGGTGATGCAAGGGGGGTGGGAGAGGTGAGCGATGGCAACGGGGGGCATCTGCAGGCGAACGAGGGTCAGGCAGCAGGAACGGGGGGGCACGGGGGGTGAATGGGTGGTAGCGGGAGGCCTGGGGGTGCTGAGGTGGCGTGGCGTCATTGAACGCGGCACAGAAGGGGCAGCTGGGCATGTTGGGCGTCGAACGCATGGCCGTTTGGCCATTCTGGGGGGAGCGGGTGGGTTTAGGCACGTCCGAGGTAGCGGGGGGTTTGGCCATTGAGGTCGGGTTTGGCGGTGGCTGGGCTGGGAACACCATCCCAGGTGTCCGTGATGTGGCAGCGGCCTTCGGGGTTGTCCTACGGGGTTGTCCTAGGCAAGCTAGGGGTGCAGCGGGTGTGCAGCAGGTGTGCAGCGGGTGTGCAGCAGGTGTGCAGCGGGTCAGCGCTGGTGGACACCGCCATCCTGGGAGCACCACTGCCAGTGTGGGGTGTCATCCGGACTCCACCCCACAAGCAGGGGCTCATGGGGCTGGGGCCGGGGCCAGGCAGCATGTTCTATCCTATAAAATGAATAGTAAAGCAGTAATAAAAGTACAATGCAAAAAAAACTTACACACAACCCAAACAATGCTGGACATCGTTTGGGCCAGGGGGGGCATGGTGGTAGTAATGTGAGGGGATTAGCGTCGTTGCTTGATGTGGTTGTTGGCAGTGTTGTTAACTATTTGTGTGGCATCAAAAAAAAGAAAAAGATGGCATCAAAAAAAACAAAAAAAAATGGCATCTATCACAAATCACCATAGAAACACTAGCCCTATCAAATAAACATGTACAAACCCACTAGGGGTATATAAACCCTTGAGATTTTGCTCTTTTGATCCCCTGGGCTTGTCCCATGTAATATCAGATGTAGTTAACTTTGAATATATTAAATATTTGTATGTAGTATGCTTAACCGGTCTTGTCCGGTCTTTATTTTATTAAAATAATGAGGGACCGAAGACCAGACCGTGGTTGCAGTCTTCATCGGTCTTAATATTTTTCGGTCTTTGTCAGTCTTGGTCTGGTCCAGTCTTGGTCTTTTTCCAGTCTTGCAACTGGACCTTCAAACACTAGGTTTATGGGTATTCTGGTCCTGAGTTTCTGGTCAGGTGAGTGGTCATATGACCCTGTTGATTCACTCATGGCACACTTATCTAACTCACGATCGACTACCACACCCCCAACTGCCGCTGTGAGCAACTGCTTGTGGGGTGGAAATGGGGAGCAACAAGGCACAACAACAACAACAACAATGACAATGACAATGACAATGACAGCAACAACAAGAACAATGACAACAAGACCAACAACAAC
The DNA here is from genome assembly GCA_964034925.1 of Tricholoma hemisulphureum. NCBI lineage: Eukaryota > Fungi > Basidiomycota > Agaricomycetes > Agaricales > Tricholomataceae > Tricholoma > Tricholoma hemisulphureum. The sequence goes on along the minus strand of OZ035929.1, from coordinate 8,519,653 downwards.
GAAAACAATGACAACAATGAGAACGAGAACAATGATGATGGCCACTACCACCACCACCACACATCATAGCACCTCCAACCACCACCATGAGCAACTGCTTGTGGGGTGGAAATGGGGGGCAACTAGGATGGGGACAATGAGAAGGGCACCACACTCAACGACAATGCGTTTGGCAACTACAGGCAACACCCCCTGTCTCTCACTGCAAACATGAGCAGGGGGTTTCTCATCTCATTCTGGGCAGCCACTGACAAAGGGCTTGACAACAACACATTCAGCAACTATAGGCAACACCCCCCATCCCTCACTGCAAATGTGAGTGGGGGGTTTCTCATCTTATTCTGGGCAACCACCACCACCCCCTCCCTCACTCCAAATGTGAGCAGGGGGGGTTTCTCATTCTGTTCTTGGTGACCACCCCCCCTCCCTTGCTCCAAATGTGAGTCAGGGGTTTTTTCTTCATTCTGGTGGGGTGAGACATCACATGTTGCCCCAACAACTTGTTCTCAGCAACTGCAGGTACTACCCCCCCTCCCTTGCTCCAAACACGAGAGGGGGGGGGTTTCTCATCTTGTTCTGGGTCACAACAAGCACAACCACCCTCCCTCTCTGCAAACATGAGTGGGGGGGGGGGGGTTCTCTTTATTAATCTAGTGTAATAAATTATAAAAATACATAATAACTATGGGTAACCTGACATAACCCGTGGTAACACCATACCCCTACCTGTGCAGGTATGGTGTTCTCAGGTACGGGTACAGATATGAGAAAATATACTGGGGGTTACCCATGTCACACCCTATGTGCCCCCACCCTCCCCCAGCCATGTGTCCAATCACAAGGACCTTGCACGTACCCTTGACCATGTGTACATAAAAGTGTCCACATATCCAAACCATGAAAATAATAGATTAAATTGTCTTGTGAAAATTGTATTCCTGACATTGCCTGGAAAAACCTTGAAGCCATCTATGAGGACAAGAGCCAAGGAACTGTGGTTGTGATCATCTGAAACCTCTGGAAAACCACTGCTGAATAAGGGGATGACATTAGTGACCACATTACTACCCTCAAGAAGTACTGGGAGTGCCTCAGCTTGGTTGATGATAGTAACTTCAAGATCCTGGAAGTCCAATTCAAGATTGTTATTGTCTCCTCCTTACCAACATCCTGGGAAAACATTACATGGCCATATATAAGTATATGAAAGAGTGATAATATTGACCCTAAACTACAGGTCACTTCCCAGGAACTCATTGGAGCACTTAAGGAGGAATATGTCTGATGCCAGCAATGATCTGGGAAACTCAAGAAGTGAGAAACTGTTCACCAAGCCAGTACATCCCAGCCATCACTCAGTAGTCATCTCAAATATGCTGAGCTCCATTGCTGCAATTGTGGCTAGTAAATGGCAGGGGTTTATGCACCCACACAGGTATATGTCAAGAGCATCTGGAGGTATGGGTATGGGTGTGAAGTTTGTAACCCTCAAGAAACCCATACCCACAGCACAGGTTCATGGGTTTCTCAAGGACTTATTTACCTAGTGTTTGACCCTTACTATACATTATATTTAGTACTGTAATTACAAATGGCAATGCAGGGGCATGCCTGGAAGTAGACCGAGGATAGGCAGGGTTTATATATAATTTGCTAATTGTATATATTTGGTCATTGTAAACAGAATGTGATACAGTGTGTTGAAAAAATGTGTCAACATAGTGGTCATGTGATTTTGTTGACTGCACACAAATATGTGCAACTTGTACAAACTATATAGGTACAGTCAGCTTTCTGATACTGCATAGCCTCGGGACCGGCTATAATCTTATGCAAGATGAGATATATGCAACATGGAAATATGTCACACTGTGAGACAACTGTGACCCCCCTACAAAGTGTGATATCAATTCTACCGCTGTCGAGTATACAATTAAACTACTCTAGTCCACTGTAAAATAGCTATCTAATAATGATTGGGTGCACTTGAGAAGATCGTCGCGCTGTAGCTGCGCTCTGTACCTGCGTAAATGCCGTGGCAATTCGAGAGAAGAGTCAAGGTCACCATAGTTAATGCATGCCTTCTCAAGCAATGCACAAAGATTTATAACCTCTTGACGATGAAGATACTCATCCGAGTCATTGTTCTCATCATCTTCATCGTCATCTGAGTCATCGAGCTCAATTACCTCACCCCAAGCGACAGCCATCTCATGCTTGACCTCAGCAACAATCTCTGTGTCACCTCCCTGAAATCTATATGGTGTATCACCAATTTCATGTTCTTCAATTGGGTTGACAAGGTCCTCAAGGGTGGGTGGGGGTCCTATGATTCGCTTGCGCCTGACTAGTTCCTCGACAGAGTTCATTAAGTCTTTTTCCACTTCAATGATTTGAGAGTCAGAAAAGGATGTGGGATCAGATCGTGCGTGAACTAGTGGCGGTAATCTGATCGTTAATCGTGGCAATTGAGTCGTCGAGGAAAGCCGTGCTAGCACTTCTTGCGCTTGTATTACATCGCCCTTGGCGTTCATGACCACGTCGAGAGCGGGCTGCCAATCTCGTGCGTTGTATTGACTACCGAGATGTGTTTTCAACTGCTCCTCAGCAGCAGGTAAGGACATGTCGCTTGTCGCAAAGTTTCGAAGTATTTCCCATGCACCACGATCCGAGCGTGGAGACGATGTCTTGTATATGTCATCTTGTAAGAGTTCCCTGTAGAATAAATCAATAAATGTACATAATCAATTTCTTCCAGTGCATACCCTTGAATTTTTGTGTGGCCCCAGCAATTCTTAATCGTGGATGCCTCCACCTTCCTCCAAGCCATGCGTGCCATCAGCATTCCTTCCATCAAATTAATCTTGTAAATATCACATTCCCCTGCCTCATCCCTCTCAATCACTTGAATGCAAAACTCTCAGCGGTAGTGAGCCTTAAAACACCTTATGATTCCTGCATCAAGTGGTTGGACAAATGAGGTCATATTGGGTTCAAAGAAGACGAGGCGAATATTTTGTGGCTTATACTGAATATTATGACCTGAGAAGTTGTCGAGCGTGAAGCAAATATGCCGGTTCTGGTTGCGCATTTTTATGTCAAAATCCTTGACATATCTGAAGGCAGTCGCAGATCAGATCTTCTGCCTTTCTAACAGTGGTTACGAAATTGCTTACTCTTCGAACAACTTGGAGGTCATCCAAGCCTTCTTGTTGTTTCAATAGTAAAATCCACGCTCAGCAGGACTCTGCTTCTTGAAGCAGCGTGGCTTTTTGGCCTTACCAATATACATTGGTGGTAAGCTCTCACTTCCATCTGCATTACACGCGAAGAACATTGTAATCCTGAACTTTTCTTTCTTCTTTCCGGCCATCTGCTTTGATGCAAGCCCTCGATCCGGCGGTGCACTAATATTTTAGATTAGGACATCATCGCAGTGATTATAATCAACTTACAATGCAAACAGGCTGCTTTCATCACCATTCCATCGATCCCGCTCTGCATATGTTGCCAAAATCATCCCTATGCACTTACGTTCTTCTTCCACAGCCTTGATATCAACGGACCCTGCTTCTCCATGTCGACGTCTCTCCTTGTAGCCATATGCCTTACAGAACAGAGCAATCCAACCATCTGCAGTCAGGCGCTCCACTTCCGGGACATCAAACTGTTCTTCAAATTTAAGTCGCTTTGCCTTCAACATTGGGCCATTGACTGTCTCTCCCTTCTCTTCCATATGCCTTACCCAGAGAACAAGGGCTCGTTCAACATCAGGTCTTGTGACGACACGCGGACGCTTCGAAGAAAGTGCATTAGGGTGGGATGTGACGCGCTTCTCGAGATCTTCCCATGACTTGATCTTTCTGGACAGGGTACACTGGTTGAATATCAATGGGCCGTCAGATTTCGAAGCAAAGTGCTTCACGATGTCACTTTGGGTCATTCCGGGGTGCTGGTCAATGAATGCAAAGACTGTCATCCAGTCATGCAGAGTCAAGTTTTCGTGCTTCTTCTCTTTGACCATCCTTGCAGAAGTTTTCAGTACATCCTTCGGAACAGGAACTTTGGGCTTTCACTGGTAGGGTTTGGGCTTTTCACGAGGCTTCCGAGTAGGTTCTGGGGGCATTTTGTAAAACACATAGATTTTCAAGGAGTTCCTTATGAGGCGAAAAGTAGCTATCATTCTTATATATTATGTTTCTGGGCATGCCCAAATCACCGACTGGGTGATCGTCCACGATTGCCGCTACAAATACAGTGGTTTGATACTGCATATTGTTGCCACCAGACCTATGCATTATGCTCATCATATCCCTGCGTCCCATGGTGGTTCCGATGCAAAAGCTATGCAACAAGAGAAATATGCAGGATTATGTCATGCATTATGAGAAAGTCGACTGTATGAACCATTTCAAATGCACAACCCCCCATAGAATTATGTAGTATTACTAGTGTCTCATGAGATGTACAAAGGGTACTGTATACCTGTGAACCCTTACTACTGTACCTGCAAAAACCTCTGAGTACCCATACCCATACCCACCAAAAACCCATACCCTCATGGAAGGGCAAGGGTTGTCATGGGTAGGGTACAGGTAGCCCCATAAATGCCTGTGCCAATCACTAATTGTGGCATGTGAAACCATGAGACTAAGAATTGCAAGTTCCTTGGTCAAAGCAAGTGCAGCATCTGCAACCAATTTGGTCATGAGACCAAAAATTGCTATTTGAGGAAGGTGAAGGACTCGAGGCATAAGAATGAGGAGAGAAGTGATGGGAAAGGTAAAAGGCTTATGAAGAAGCCAAGGAGAGAAGAGATGAATCAGGGAGAAGAGATGGAGAAAGACAACAATGATGAAATTGTCATGTTTACTCTTAATGAACCATCAGAAATTACCTTGGACAATTCTGAGGAAGGTCAATATTTTAATTTTGATATTCCTGATGTAGAACATGTTAATGGAATTGAGCATACCATCTATTGCAACTAGCTAGTGGACAGTGCAACGACCTTGCACATCAGCAACTGACCTGAAGCCTTTACAACATCTCATCCACTAATTGATACAACAATTGGAAATGCAAAAACCAAGGCTGAAGGACAAGGTACAGTTGAACTGATATCATCATGCAATGGTCATGACTTTATTCTTCAACTTGAAGTCATCCTCTACATCCCAACCAACTGTAACAACCTTATTGTGTTAGGTAAGTGGGATAAAGCTGGAGAATGATATATAGGAGGAGGGGGAGCATTAACTCTCATCACAAAGGATGGGACTTCAGTAGCAAGGCATCAAAGTAGAGAACAACCTCTACAAAATCATGAAGGTTGCTATTTGTAAACTGAGTGCTCCAATCCCTAGAGCTATTACAACTACTCCCCAATGCTTTGTGGCTCATGAACCAGCACAGAGCTGGGAAATGTGGCACAAGTGATTTGGTCATATTGGTTATAGTGGATTACAGCAACTGCTGGATAAAAATCTAGTAAAGGGCTTAAATGTTGATACACGTATGCCCAAATCTGATTGCATCCCATGTACTGAAGCCAAACAATTTGAGAAATCATTTCCTCAACATTCTGATCATAAAACCAAACCCAGATATCTCACTCATATTAATGTATGGGGTAAACATGATATTGCTTCCATTAATGGGAATCACTACTATATCCTGTTCATTGATGACTCCAAATGGTGTAACACCACAGAATTTATGAAGAAGAGTGATGCTGTACAAAAGGTAAAAGACTACCTTGCATACCTTATCCCCAAGGCAATCCATATTGACCAGGGTAAAGAGTTTGTTAACAAGAATTTAATCACATGGTGTTGTGAATGAGGGATAGAAATCCAAATGATGGCACCCTATTCACCTTCACAAAATGGTGTAGCTGAATGAATGAACTGTATACTTCCCAAACTTTCTCAGGCTATGATGCAGGGTGTAGCTGAATTTTTATGGGAATATTCAATAAGCCATTCTTTATATCTTTGAAAATGAGTATATACTAAAAGCCTAAAGAGGCAAACACTGTATGAGAAATGGTTCAAAATGAAACTGAATGTATCTCATCTCTGAGAATTCAGAACTGAGGTTTGGGTCCTCCTTCAAGGCCAAAATAAGCGGAACCCAAATCCAGACAGCAATTACTTATGGGCTATGATGATGGCTTAAAATCTATCAAATATTATAATGTGGAAACCTGCAAAGTTCTTACCTCTTGCAATTTCTGCTTCTTATCCCTTGCACATGACAATGTAAGCCTGGCACTTACTCATCATGTTGGTGGCTGTTGACACCAAGGTCTTCTCATATATACGGACTCATGAACCTTAGATTGATACTTTTTTTTTCCCACTTCCACTCTCATTTCAGTGACTCCTGTATTCTCTATGGCTGTTTCCCAATATATGCTGGTCTTGTTTTCTGTTTTGGCTTATCTGAGTGTAGCTTATCTCTAGCTGAGGTAAGCTTCCACCTTTTTGAAAACACTGACCAAAGAAAAACACCCTGCTGACCATTGTTACATCTATACAGCTGATAGCTGGTTGCAGAATTCACAAAACTGACTTGTAAAGTGTTGGATGTCCCTATGTGTGCATTGTCACATCTGGGGCATGGCATACCATTGAGACAGAGCACCCCTGCTGCACCTCTGAACACTGGTCCACTCCCACTCCCACCTGTCCCTGGCTCCTCTGTGGCACCATTACCTGTTCTGAGCCCAATGCATACACCAAGCACACATACACTGAGCATGCATACACTGAGCATGCATACACACAGTCCAGCTGCTCTGACCTCTGAGATACCAATGTCATTTGTGCCAAATCAAATGGCCACCATTGAACATCTGCATCAGTCAAAGTCTCCAGGGCTCACTGCTGGTGACATAAATGCCCAAGTGATGTGAGACTTCAAGTTATGTTGTATGAATTTCTTTGGAGAAAAGGATGTGAAGGATGAGGATCAATTCAGGAAAATCTTGGGGGCATTCTGTGACACTCACATTTGCACATGGATTGGTGGCAATCACAGCAGGATCCTGAGCTTATCATTCCCTGACTTCATGGCCAAATTATGCAGTAACTACTTAAATCCAGACTGGGTCCCTGCAATCTGTTGTTGAATCCTCTTTGCTGCTATGAAACCCAATGAGATGTTCTGGGACTGGTTATCCACTGTTCAGTCTCTCAATCCTATCATTGCAAACACTCCCTCCTTTTTCTCAGATGAGGCCCTACATGACAAACTCAAGTTGGGTTTGGATGTTGAGTTGACCCACTGCTGCACTGCAGGAAATGTCAACCCTACACTAAAGCTTTGAGCATGGACACTGGAGGCAAAGTGCATTGATGAGAACTGACATGAAGATCTGAAATGGGCCTGTAAGGAGGCCAAACAGGTTTTTAATAGGCATGAGGACTCCTCCAAGTGTCAATGACTCCAGTGTCAAACACCAATGTTTCCTCTGCTCGCATGAATGCTCCACACACTGAGACTGCAAATACACTGCACACCACCATCTGCTGCCTGGCCACACTGACCATGAAGGAGTGCAAGTTGTTAGATGCTAATAATGGCTATCACAAATGTCAATGACTGAACATACATCACTTCTCCACATCCTGCCTTGGCATCCCTGATGCTGCAAGCTATGTTGGGCTGATCAACCACTCACTGCCCCTCCCCTTGCACCAATCACTCAACTGCCCTGAATGTTCCTGCCATGACTACAGTACCAGTTGCTGCCCCTAAAGCAAAGTTGGCACCAGTGGCTGCTATTGGATCTTGTGCAGACAATGCTGCTGCTACCTTCCCTCTGCCTCATCAGCCCTGGAAAATGGCTCTGACGGTGAAGAAGAAGATGATGACAATGTGAGTGCCCCTTTCCACAGCTGTCACCTCTGGTGGCAGGGTGCCATTACTGGCCCTGCTGTTGCTGATCCTGTGATGATCTCTATGTTACTTGACTGTGGTGCTCATGTTGTCCTCATTCACACAAACCTCATAGAACCTTTGAGCCTCAAATGCCACCTGCTGCCTGTACCTGAAACTGTTGATGTTGCCCTGCCTAACTCAAAAGACTGTACAAAGACAACCTTCACTGAGCAGGTCAAGCTATCTGTGTTTTTGCTAGATGGACTATGGACTGCAAAAACTGTATGAGCTCTCATGTTGCTGCATTTGTGTACTTCTGTAATCCTTGGACTGCCATTCCTGAGTCCTGACACACAACAATATTGTCACTGACCATGGGGCATGTACCTGTATAGATAAAAAGAATGATTATGATCCCCCAAACCCCACCATGGTTGCTCCAGAAAAGTGGAAGAAGCTTTATCTAAAGGACCACTTGAGACAGATCCATGTGGACCAAAAGCTGCTGCTTGGTGAACTTGAATATGTGCTTGCCAAGTGACAGAGACTGATCACCTTCAATGTGGTTAAACTGGTTGATGTGCTGGATGCAATCAGTGCATGTGTTGAGACACTGACACACATAGCTGCCTTTATGCAGCATGAGGATGAGCTGAGAGCAGAGTTTCATGTAGTGTTTTAAAGTCCAGTCAAGTTCAGTTTTTGGCAAAGATTTGCCATAACCAAACCATGACCGGTTTGCACTTGGTTCAAATTACTCATTAACCTAACCAAGCCACTGCTAACCAGTTAGCAGCAGTTCAGTCAGCTCTCATAACTGGTTAGAGTCAGTTCCAACTGAACTCAGTCAGTGTCAGTTGGAATTGGTTAGGATCAGTCAGAACCTAATAACTACTATGTAAAGTACAGTACAATAATTATGAATAATAAATATTGAGTAGTATATTACCTTACACTCACATCATCATTGCCACCCCTCATGTCATCAGCATCACCCCCTGGTTGTCACCATCCCCCCCTCATCATTGCTGTCCCCCTCATTGTCTACATCTGTGCTGTCGTCACTGTTGTCATTGCCACCGCAGTTCAGGGGGAAGGTGGGGGCCATCTGATACCTGTGTCATCAGGCCTGAGGTGTCAGGGGCTGCAGGGGGGCATTCTGAGGGTGGTAGAGCCAGCAACATTGCATGTGACATGGCACAGCTTGTGTGGGGCACATCATGCAGAGGGTGGGCCTCTGGGGCTTGGCAGAGGTTGTCATAGGTTGGGGCTGGTGCCTCACTGGTGCCAGGGGCTGCCTGCACACCAACAATGGCCTAGGTGGTTGTTTTTGAAGTGGTGTCGACTGACATCACATGTGACATGGCACAGCTTGTGTGGGGCACATTGTGCAGAGGGTGGACTTCTGGGGCTTGATGGGGGCTGTCAGAGGTTGGGGCTGGTGCCTCATTGGTGCCAGTGGCTGCCTGGGTAGTTGTTTGTGAAGTGGTGTCAACAGTTGGGGTGATGGTTGGTGGTAGAGTTGATTGTTGACTGAGGTAAACCCCTTGCCTTTTGCCCTGTCTTCCCTGAGTTCACCCCACTTATATTATATTTTCAGTACTTAAATTGTTTTGAATATATTTTAGTATAAATAAAGTATAGATACAAACTTACTATGAGTATAAATATTTAGCAGTTGTGACTGGTTATAATTGGTCATAGCTGGTTCTCTCTAGACTGATATTTTCCTCTGACCTGACCATGACACTGGTCAGAGTCCCTGACTGTGACCAAAGGTTTGGTCAGCTTTGGTCAGGGTTTGGTTCAGTCTTGTTATTTTCAGTTAGGGTAGCCTGACCTTGAAACACTAGTTTCATGACATTTTTGAACCAATCCCACACATGGACCAGCTGCCTACAGATGTACAAGTGCATATCAAACTGAAGAAGGCTGAACAGGTGATTAAGTCCTGCATGTACCAATGCCCACAAAAGTTCTGAGATGCTTGGGGGATCTTGATCCAGAAACACCTGGATGCAGGATGCATACCATCATTGCCTTGGGCTTCACCTATATTCATCATCCCAAAGGCAGACCCTACTGTATTGCCAAGGTGGTGTACTTTACACTCCCCCACAAGTCTACATAGACTCCCATTAAAGTCTACATAAAGTCCATGTAGTCTATGTTGCCTCCCACTAAAATCTATGTAGACTCCATGTATAGTGTACATAGCAATTCCAAAGAAATAAAGCTACTATAGGGAGTCTACATTTAGTCTACATGGAGTCTATATGGAGTTTACAGGGAGTTTGCTTATTAGTCAATGTAAAACCCATTACAGATGTTATAGGGTGTTTATAGAGAGCCTACATATAGTCTACATGGAGTCAACATGGAGTTTACATTGAGTTTGTTTATTAGTCAATGTAAAACCCATTACAGATGTTATAGGCTGTTTATAGAGAGTCTACATGGAGTCTACATGGACTTTGGCCATTCCTAGCCACCATTCCTGGAGGTAAGTCATTACTAAATGTATTTATTACTATTTATGGAAGTATCAATACTAGTGGAGATGTAAAAACACCCCAATGCACTAGAGCCAGGGGAGGGATGTATTTACTAATATAATACAAGACTAAACAACATGAAATAAAATAACCCCCCCCCCCACATTGCTTGGAGTGAGACAGGGGGGGCATGGTGTAGTGTGGTGACCTGCCCCTTGCATAGCATCCCATTCCACCCCATGAGCAATAGCTCATGGTAGCGGTTGGGGGGGCTGGTGTGGGGGGCTGGGGCCTGCTCAGCACTGCCATTGCCCCACCTGTGCTCCACCCCACAAGCAGTGGCTTGTGAGGCTGGGCTGGGTGGTGTTATTCAGGCTGCTTGGCCCTCCCATTGTGTCCCCCTCAGTCATTGGGGCCTGCTGTCACATCCTGCTGGGTCCTGGGCCCTTGCATCATGTCCCTCTCAGCTCCAGTTGCATCCCCCCTGGCTCCAGTTGCATCCCCCCTGGCTCCAGTTGCATCCCCCCTGGCTCCAGTTGCATCCCCCCTGGCTCCAGTTGCATCCCCCCTGGCTCCAGTTGCATCCCCCCTGGCTCCAGTTGCATCCCCCCTGGCTCCAGTTGCATCCCCCCTGGCTCCAGTTGCATCCCCCCTGGCTCCAGTTGCATCCCCCCTGGCTCCAGTTGCATCCCCCCTGGCTCCAGTTGCATCCCCCCTGGCTCCAGTTGCATCCCCCCTGGCTCCAGTTGCATCCCCCCTGGCTCCAGTTGCATCCCCCCTGGCTCCAGTTGCATCCCCTTGGCTCATCTGGGTTTCACCAATGGCTGGTCACATCCCATCATGTCCCTTGGGCTTCAGGCACATCCTTAGGGTTTCAGGCACATCCCTGGGTGGCCCCTCCATTGTCTGGTATCCCCACCTTTTGTGGTGTGCTCCCCCCTGTTGTCTGGTGTCCTCCCCAGCCAGCAGGCATGTCCCTCCTTCTGGGTTGGCCATGCCCAGGTGTCCCATTGTGTTGAGATGTGTCCCCTGGGCACTAGGGGTGTCCTGTCCAGTGTTGATGTGACAGGTCACAGGTGGCCTTCCTTGGCTGAAGATCAAGCCCCCCACCCACCCCGCAAGCAGGGGCTCACTGGGCTGTTTGGGAGGCTGTCGGGAGGCTGTTAGAGGGAGGGGGGTAGCCATTAGTGACATGGCAGCAGGGTGGGGTATATTTGGTGCGTACCTCATGGGGACCCTGCTCCGCAGGCCTCCCAGCACCCCCCTATCCCCATCTGATGGCTGAGTGGGGAGGAGGGGTGGTGCACTGGGTCTCTGCTGTTACAAGTGGAAATGAAAATTGTTAGCTTAAAGATTTATTTAATGATTAAAAATACTTAAGATGGATAGTGGAGGGGGAGGTGAGGGGAGGCAGGGAGGGGGGGGAGGCAGGTGTGTCAGTGATGTGGCATGCAAGGTGGGGGGGGGGGGGGGGCAAGGTGCTTACCAGTTGGTGGGGGATACTGAGGTCATCATTCCAGGTCATGGGGGTGTTGCCTGGTGGAAGGGGGGGGTCAGTGATGCAGCACATCAAGGGGAGGGGGGCAGAGGGGGGGCTTACCAGTGTGGTGGTTGCTGGGGTTGTCATTATGCATTGATTTTTGGTGAGCATGAGTGGGGTTGGGGGTTGTAGACAGAGGTGGTGATGGTTGAGGTGTGAGGGAGGCAGCAGCACAGTCAATGTTGGTGGTGGTGGCAGCACATGTCACTGATAAACAAAACAGTCACACATGACCACATGTTCCCAACCAACATGTGATGAACATATCATTTATAGATCAAAGTTACAGTAATAAATAAGGTTGTGTAGCTGAATGGTTATGTATGGATACTTATGTAATATGTTATCTAATGGTTGTGGGTTCAATTCTCTAACATGGCAATTTTTTTATATTTAATAGTATGAGGCTTATATACACAGAGTCTATGTGGAGTCTATATGGAGTCTACATGGAGTTTACATGGAGTCTATGCATAGCATTTAGTAGGAGTCCCACTACTCCTTGTAAATACATGGAGTTTACTGGGAGTCTACATGGAGGCTACACGTTAAGAACTGATCCTAATGCATGGGAAGATGGCAGAGTCTGGCAGAGTTCTGAGGTGTGACAAAGACTTGGCTTCAACCTTTAAGAAGTTGGGCCCTTCTCTATGCTCAGTGCCCAATTTGTAAGGAACTGATAGGAACAGAAGTCCATGCAGAAGTCAGAGGTAAGGAAAAGGTGCAAAGCAAAGTTCTGATTAGGAAGTCCAGAGTAAGGGTCAGGAACAAAGCAGAGGTCTAGAGTTGAAAAGGTTAAGACAAAATTTGACGTTTCTGAGTTGACAAGTGAAAAGTTGATAACAACTAATATTTGAACTGAGGGATACAAAGTGTCTAAAGTGGCTTTATACTAAGGCTATTACTCAGTGTAAGTGTGGCAGAGTTTTGCAGAGTTCTGCAGTACATAATGCATGATCATATCTATGATGGAGAACAGACTTGAGTAAAAGATGTGATGTAAGTAAAACAGGAGAAGTAATTTGAAATAAGGAATTTGAAATGCTCAAAGTTCCTATGGAGTTCCACTGGAGTTCCATAGTGGAGGTCAGAGGGGTGCTTGCATAGGATGCGACACTACATAGACTTGCCATCAATATGAATTCCATGTTTGGTGAACCTATACTCCACCTAAAGTCTATGTAGTCTATGTAGACTCCATGTATACATGTGGGAGAGTGTAAAGCCCTCAATCCCTGCTATGGTTACCTTGGTTCCTTACATACTATAAAACTTAGATACTGTCACTTGTAACTCCAGTTTGATTATTGCATTGTTACCTCTCCAACTCTCTCCCTCTAAGTCCTCTTTGCCATTTACATCCCAGAACTCCACCAGACCTCTGCTCTTATCATTGTCACCCTGTAGATTGGACATTGGGCATAGAGAAGGGTGCAATCTCTTATAGATTAAAGCCCAAGTCCATTGTCACATCAAAACTCCATCAGAACACCACTGTAACTCCACCCTATGAGATCAGTTCATAACAGCATAATCAAACTCACACTTCTTATGCCCTCTTCACAAACATATTAACCTTTTTATGTCAAGTTCACAAACAGTTGCTATGCGTACATGCTCCATCACCAATTCGCAATGAGTGGGTAACTGCAGAGGATTACAAGCCATGCACAGATCCCGACTATCTTCACCAACCCTGCACCAACCTTTGTCAACCTTTGGTACAACCCCATGACCTTCAAACATATTTCCTGGCCTGGGAGCAAACCCAGAAAACCCTGACACACAACCTCTGTCAACTCCACCACATCCCCATGGTACACCAGTTGATAACCAACCCAGTCATGGTGATCCTGAAGGGACTGACAACCCTGATGGTGATGACAATGACCCGGAAGGTGATGACCAAAAATCCAATCCCAAGTCAGAGCCCTACAGCAATGACTGGTTACTCCTGCATGTACTACAAGAGTTATCAGACAGCATCTGTGCCTCCTGACATCCTTGCAATGAGAAAGTCAAAGTACATGAACCTGACACGTTTGATAGTATGGACCCATGGAAACTCCATGACTTCTTAATCTCTTGTAATATTCACTTCCATGACTGTCCTACCCTTTTTGCATCTGATGAGAAAAAGATCTTATTCATTCTTTCTTATCTGAAGGGAGCAGCACTTGGTTGGATTGAACCAGGGCTAATGAATGCGACCAATGGTGCCACTTGGATTTGGAACTTTGAAGCTTCCATCAATGAGCTCGAGACCAACTTCGGCCCACACAACCCCATCAAAGATGCTGAAAAATCTCTGTACATGCTCAAAATGAAGGAATCACATCACATTGTCAAGTACAGTGTTGAGGAATTGCTTTGGACTGCACTGGACGGCACCTACAACATGGCCAACAACTGCCCCATAGACCTCTCAGTGCTGGACAACTTTGAACCCCTCCCTCCTCGAGAGTGGATCCCTTCTCCCTGCTGGAACTGCGGGAAGCCCTCAAGGCGTGCTCATCACGCTCTGCTCCAGGGCCAGACCATGTCACATGGTCCTTCCTCAAACGCTGGGCAGGCAATGTAGAAGTTGCTCACCTTCTTGTCTGCATCACCAAGGCATGCGTCACGCTGGGCCATTGGCCCATGCACTTTAAGGAGTCCACATCGGTGATCATACCAAAACTGGGGAAGCCTAACTATTCCACCCCCAAGTCATTCCGGCCGATTGTGCTGCTGAACACCCTGGGGAAACTTGTCAAGAAGATGTTGTCTAGGCAGCTTCAGTTCAACGGTGTTGCACACAGCATTTTCCACCCCAATCAGTTTGGGGGCGTCGCCCAGCGTTCCACTGAGGACGCTGGGGTATACCTCACACACATCATCCACACCGGGTGGGTGAAGGGGCTGCAGATGAGCATTGTCGCTTTTGACATCACTCAGTTTTTCCTGTTGTTGAACCACCAGGTTCTCCTGGCAATTGTCGAGAGGTCAGGGTTTCCGCCTTGCATGGTTAACTTCTTCTGCTCATATCTCGTGGGCCATTTCACAACCTACAAGTGGAACACCGACTTCTCTGGCAGGTTCTCTGCCGACATTGGGGTGGGGCAGGGCTCGGCCCTGTCCCCTGTCTGCTTGGCATTCTACATAACACTGGTACTATGGATCTTCTTCATGCGCGCCCCCCGGCCACTGGCAGATCTCATCTCTTACATTGATGATGGTGCTCTCATTGCGCAGTTGAAACAAGTGGAGGACAACCTCCCTAAACTTGTGGACACCTATAACAAGGTGTTCTGCCTGTTCACAGCCCTGGGCCTGGTATTGGAACATGCCAAGTCTGAGGTATTCCACTTCTCCAGAGCTTGGGTGGCACCTAACCTGCCCATCAACCTTGGTGTTGCTCCATTCATGGGTGCCACCCCCCTGAAGCCTAAGCCAATTTGGTGGTACCTAGGCTTCTTCTTTAACCGGAAGCTCTCCTTCAAAGAGCACGTCTGGTTTTACACCACGAAGGCATTTACCACAGTGAGTGCCATGCGCATGCTTGGCAACTTATCTCGGGGGCTCTCTCCAGTGAACAAACGCCTCCTCTACCAATCCTGCATCATCCCAGTGGCGATGTATGGGTTGCGATTGTGGTTCTGCCGCAGTGCCCATACCAAAGGCATTGTCAAAGCCCTGTCCCAGATGCAGCACACTGCTGCCCGCTGGATCACAGGCTGCTTCCATACAACCCCTGTTGGGGCTATGGAGTGCCTCGCTGCCTTGCTGCCCATGCCGCAGGTGTTGCGCCGTCTGGCTGATAAGAGCTGTTTGTGGACAGCTACTTTGATGCACACTCACCCCATCCGAGCTGTCTTGGAGGGGGACCTGGTGGGAGATGCCCTCTGGCATCCACTGGGACTTCAGGCCCTCCCGCCTGCTGCCCAACGGAAGATCATGTCCCCTGTGGCGGACGTGGTCACTGTCTGTTCCCTTGCTGGGGAACCTTTTGAGGCCTTTGGTCCTGAGCCAGCCTGGCAACTGTCTGATAGACCTGTTTGCAGACAGGGTCTCACCTCACCGCCCGCCCCCCAAGGGGACGGACGAGCGCAAGGAGCACACCAACTGTCCAGACCGAGTCCCAGCCGAGGCCAGGGCAGATTCAGACTGTCTCATCATGAGCTGTGACGGGTCAGTGCCCAGGACAGCTCACCAGGCCTTGGCGGCTGCCCTGGTGTTCCATGGAAACCAGGAGATCCGCCGGGTCACTGCCTTTGTCAGCCACGCCTCAGCGACTGACGCAGAACACAAAGCCCTCCACCTTGGAGTGTCCATGGCCATGGCCGCAGGGTGCAAAAAGGTGGTCATCTTCTCTGACACCCTCGCACTAGCTGACACATGGGTGGACTGCTCCCTAGTGAGAGGACAACAGCATGCCCTCCGGCTGTGCCATCTTCTGTGCCCTTGGTTCAAGTTGAGCCAGGAACGCCAAGTCCACTTATGGTTTGTCCCCTCCAAAGCAGGGTGGGTGGTCCACAAACAAGTGCACAACATTGCCACGTCGCTCCGGTTGCCCTTGGGGATCTCTCCCAGGGCCACCCATAATTGGCTGATCACCTCGTTCAAGGAGTCAGCCAAAAAGGACTGGGTTGCCCACTTTGCAGACCCCAAGTACCGAGGGAAGAGCTTCCTGGACCTGTGGGCCCAGTGGAAGACTCCCACGACGCCCATGACCTCTGGTTGCAGGCCCTGGCTCAAGGAAACTGCACATGACTGCAGGTTGATGGCCCGACTGTGTTGGTGCATCATGGTGCATGCCCCCATTGGGAGCTACTGCAACCGATTCTTCCCCAGCGAGGACACTCACTGCATGTGCCCCCCCCGGCCCTTCTAGAACCGGGATCACCTGCTCCACGTATGCCCCCACATGAAGCGCAAGAAACACTGGCAGGGCCCACGTTGGATCGCAGACCTTGTCAAACTTCTCGAGGCAAACCCGCAGGCATTCACCTTTGCCCCCCCTGAGGGGTGGGATCCGGGATGAGGGACACACGCAGGGCGTATGACCCCCGTCTGGTGGCTTGGTGTGCCTGGTGGCTGCCAAATGCATGCTCTGACCTCTGAGCCTGCTCTGTCTCTTGCTGGTAACGCCAAACCTTGTGTTCGCCGGTGACAAGGTTGGGGGGCCCGCTGGATGGTGGGTACTGTCCCATACATGGGGCAGCTAAGCGAGGAGGGGCTGTACTTGGGCAACTGAGGGGCTCCAGACCCCATCGGGCCTTATGGCTGGTGGGTTGGTTGACCTGTGGGAAGGCCTGTAATCCTCATTCCTGGCTGACATGTCAGTGGGCGCGCGCAACTACTAGGGGCTGTGCGGGGGACCGCGGGGGTAGGGGGCTGGGGTGGGTTAGTACACGCTGTTGGGAGTGCCAGCAAGCTGGTTCAGGGAAGCGCCCTCGGTCTGTAGTCTGGCCATGTGCGCAGCTCTGTTGAGCGGCGCGCAGGCCTTCACACACCTCTGTGCATTATCGGGGCTGTAGCTTCCCCTTCAACTTACATCTTATACCTGCTGCCTCATGTAGTAGATAGCTGTGGACTGCGCTTGTGCACCATGTTAAATATTGTTGAAAAAAAAAAGTACAGTGTTGAGTTTTGGAAGCTAGCCGCTCAAGTTGATTGGAATGACTCAGCACTCCATGAAGCATGCTTCTGCAGACTTCTGCTATGGATCCGTGTCAAAGTCCTCTGAGGAGGCAAACCAACAACCTTACTAGCATTACATCTCAAAGCCCAAGAAGCCGATGAAGTCTACTGGATGCAGAAAGATGAAGCAGCATTTGAGAACTGCTCTGCTAAGTCTGGCAACAAAAACAACTACAACAAAACTGACAATGCTTCCTCCTCTGGTGGCAAGTCCACAAACACCACCAGTAAATCCAAACACTCCAACAAGTCCAACTCTGCCAACAACTCCAACAATTCCAAAAATGCTAGTGGCTCCAACAACAACAGCAAGACAAAGCCCTCAATAGACAACAAGTTAGGGATGGTAAACTTACTGGAGAGGAATGGGCCTGCTGCTTGAAAGAGGGGCTATGCCTTTATTGCAGTATAGCAGGTCAGGAGGCTAAGGATTGTAGGAAGGCAGCTAATCCTAAAGGCAGAGCAGTGACTACAGAAGCCACCACCCTGGCAGCCCCCGCAGTGACCTCTGTGGATTCAAAAAATGGTCAGCAACCCTCAAGTATCCTCTGCATGGGCTGGGGGTTGCGTTGACACTGACCATGCACCAAAGGAGGTCCACCTCAACGCTGCCGCTCTTTACAATCCTAAATCTTTTCAAATTGCTTCAACTTCTATTTATGACCCTACTATGATTACTCTTTTAGACAGCAGTTCAACCCATTGTTTTATAGACTTGTCGTTTGTATCAAGACACAATATTCCAACAACAACTATACTGCCAACATGGCTCCACCTTCTTGATGGGACTTCAAACAGATGGATCATGCAACAGTTACAGTTGCTGGTCTCATTTCCCACAGGCAAGACTTTCAATCTACTATTCTACATTACCCTGCTTGACTCTAGCAACTCTGCCATGCTCAGACTAAATTGGCTTAGGGAGATCAATCCATTGATAAATCCATTGATTGACTGGGCCTATGGCCAAGTTGCTTTCCAGACAGATGAGTACAGAGGTCCAGCACCATTGACAACCTCAGGTAAAGCAATTTCCTTGCCCAAACCTAACAAACCTCCCCTAGAACCATGTCTACCCAATGCACCGGTGGAATCTCCAAAACCTGCCACTGTCAACAAACCCACCCACATATTGTTCATCAATGCTGCAGCTTACACTTGTGCCTGTTGACCCCCTGCAGGGGCACCCAAACATTCTTTGTCTCTCTCTCTGACAATGGAGTTCACAGCAAAGCCACCACACCAGTTGCAGAGTATGTGCCAGACTTATCCTAAGTCCCTGAGGAGTACCATGAATTTGTGGATGTCTTCAGCAAAGGAAAGGCCAACACACTTCCACCACACCAACCTTATGACCTCAAGATTGAACTCAAGGAAGGAGCAGAACCTCTGCCGGGTCACATGTACTCCTTGTCTACCTCAGAGCTAGACACTCTCTGTGCATTCATTGAGGAAAACGTCTGGATAGGTTTTATATGCCTGTCTAAATCCCTGCATGGAGCTCCGATCCTTTTTGTTTGCAAAAAGAGTGGTGAACTCCAGTTATGCGTCAATTACTGTGAGCTTAACAAGCTTACAAAAAAAGACCACTATCTGCTACTCCTCATTTCTGACTTACTCAACACCCTGTGCAACACCCACATCTATACCAAAATTGACCTGTGCCACACTTATCACTTGTTACATATCACTGCCAGCAAGGAATGGAAAACAACATTCCATACCTGCTATGGCTCTTTTGAATGGCAGGTGATGCCTTTTGGGCTTTCTAACATGCCCACCACTTTTCAATGTTTCATGAATGACATTTTTAGTGACATGCTTGATGTTTCCATCATTGTTTACCTGGACAACATCCTGATCTACTCCGATGATATGTCTCAGCACAAGAGGCACATCAAGGAGGCATTATGGCAACTCCACAAATATGGCCTTTACACAGCACCATAGAAATGCAAATTCCACACTGACACTGTAGAGTACCTCAGTTACATTCTGTCACCAGAGGGCCTACAGATGTCCACCAACAAAGTCCAAACAATTATGGATTGGCTGGAGCCCTGCAAGATTAAGGATGTGCAATTGTTCTTAGATTTCTGTAACTTCTATCGATGTTTCATTCACAGTTATTCCGATATCACTGTTCCCCTTACTAGACTAACTAGAAAGAACATCCTGTTGGGATTATGTATACAAGAGTATACAGGCAAGCCAAGGCAGTTAACAAGCCTATGGAGATGGAATACAAGTCCTAAGCTTAAGGTTAGGGTTAGGATCTGCCACTGGCAGAATCCAACACAGCCACAGGGAATAATATTAATTCCCAAGCTGTTACCCTTAATAGACTGGCCAAGACTACAAAGACTGCCAAGACTGTCTCCTATGCTATCCAGGGAACCCCCTATAATATACAATGATAGACAAGTCTATCTGGAGAATTACATAGGGGATATGACATAGTTATTCCATTATTAACTGGTACAGGAGTCTATTACAGAATACCTCCTTTATGTATTAAAGGAGCGCATTACACTATACCTCCTAACTGTGTAGTATAAATATTGCACATCATGTAGGAGATGATAATAACATTCCTCCCTGTTGCAGTCTCCCTCACTCACTAGCCTTTGAGATTAAACCTCATCTTCTTAACCTTGCCCTTAACTCTTCCTGTCACTGTTCAGCACTCCATTCCCAACAGGTTATGGGCCCTGACCCTGAACTAGACATGGATTATGAAGGGGACCAAGAAGACGACCATATATCATTATTTGGGGAACCCCCGGCACAAGAAACCCCTAAACGATCAGGAAGAGTATATACTTCCAGAGCACAAGAGAAGCGCAGACAACGGATCAATACACCAGAAATTGATCCGGTTATAAGAATACCTATTTCCTTAATTCGGACCAAAGAATACTCAAACGTAAACAAGATCGCTGATCGCGATCATTTGACGGATGAAAACTGGCACGAATGGAAAGAGAGAATGTTGCGTGTTTTTATTAATTGTGACATAACGGGATATGTTTTTGGTCAGGTAAACCGACCGGATCCAAATATAGATCCGGAGAGTGCTTACAACTGGGACAAAAACGATACTTGGGCACAACAAGTCATTATCCACAACGTCACCTCCTCGCAAATAAATCACGTCGGATCAAAACAGAGCGCAGAAGCTATGTATACCGCATTATCAGTCACTCATGAAAACAAGGCACATCAAACAGTTAATCAACTGCAGTGTTTATTATATGAGACAAAGGCTGATAATTCCGACGACCTCCTAAAGCATTTGGACGTCTTGAAGTCTTACCGAGACCGGATCAACAGGTTTCCAAATATAGATTTCCATATCTCAGATATCCGATTTAAATCGATCATTTCGGCATCCTTACCAAACTCTTGGCAAACATATGTCGAGCCCTACAACGGAAACGCAAATGATCCAAATGACTTAGATCCAAAGCGTCGCTTAACTTCGGACGCATTTATTGGATTATTAAGGGAAGAATACAAATTACGGCTTAACCGGAATAACGGGAATAATAACTCCGGCGGAATTGTTAACCTGGCTAAAATCCAGACGACCGCCCAAAAGGAGAAAACCCTTGAAAACCGTCTTACCGATCGTAAAAAATCCCTGAAGTCATATTGTGATCATTGCAAGCGCCCTGGACATTGGTCCAGTAAATGCCGAAAATTCCAAGGCAATAAATGCCATCATTGCGGAAAAATCGGACATCAGGCAAAAAATTGTTGGGGGAAGAAAAAGGAGAAAGATAAGGAAAAAGGGAAAATAAAACCTGTGGAACAGTCCAATGCTGTGGAGGAATTTATTGCATTTTCAGCTCAAGAAGAACATTATAATTTTGATTCTTATGATGCTTGTAACGATGCCGTAATGGACGAGCGTTTGATCTACTACGACTGGTTGGCTGACTCAGCAACAACATCGCATGTCACGCATCAAAGAGAAGCCTTCAAAACATACACTCCAATGAAAAATAATTCCGTAACTGGGGTAGGTGGATTGGAAGCTAAAATTGCAGGCAAAGGAACTGTTGAAATAATTTCAACATGCAATAATCAAAATTTTAATATTCATCTGGAAGACGTCCTACATGTGCCTGGAACACGAAACAATTTAATTTCGTTGGGGCGATGGGATGTGGCCGGTGGAAAATATATTGGAGGACAAGGAA
The DNA here is from genome assembly GCA_964034925.1 of Tricholoma hemisulphureum. Lineage (NCBI taxonomy): Eukaryota > Fungi > Basidiomycota > Agaricomycetes > Agaricales > Tricholomataceae > Tricholoma > Tricholoma hemisulphureum. The sequence goes on along the minus strand of OZ035929.1, from coordinate 8,497,844 downwards.
AATTAATCCTCACAACAAAAGACGGACAACAACTTGCAGAAGGAAAGAAAATTAATAACCATTTATACAAGATGAAAATGGTATTAAAAAATTCAAGCAAGCCGTCTAAAACTCCTGCCGTTAATCAAACATTCGTCGGAAACATAAAGCCACTTAGTTGGGAAACTTGGCACCGACGATTTGGACATGTAGGATATTCTGGACTTCAACAATTATTGAGCCGAAAATTGGTGATCGGTTTCAATGTCGACGAAAATAGTCCTAAACCAGATTGCGAAGCTTGCATCAGTGCAAAGCAACATAAGGAGCCTTTTCCGAAGTCGACAAAAAGAAACACGAAACCAGGAGAATTAACCCACATAGACTTGTGGGGAAAATACGCCATCAAATCTATTAATGGCAAATATTATTATCTCCTATTTGTGGATGATGCTAAAAGGTTCGTCACAATTGAATGCCTCAAAGAGAAAAGTGATGCAGCACAGGGGGTAATAAATTACCTTGCCCATTTGGAAACACAAGGCAAGAAGCCGAAGGGTATACAAATTGATTGTGGAAAAGAATTTGTTAACGAAAAACTGGAAAAATATTGCAAAGAAAGAGGTATAGAAAATCGATTTACCGCACCATACTCACCATCACAGAATGGAGTTGCGGAAAGGATGAACAGAACCCTGGTCGAATTATCCCGAGCAATGCTGGCTGCTAACCAGCTTCCAGAATTTTTATGGGAATTTGCAGTCTTACACGCTGCCTATATCCGGAACCGATCATTTACCAAACATCTTCGGGAAACAACACCTTATGAAGGCTGGCACAATAAAAAACCGGACGTATCAAATTTACGTGAATTCGGAGCCCCAGTATGGGTATTATTACAAGGCCAGAAAGAAGAAAGAAAAATGCTACCTAAATCAAAGCGTCGTGCATATGTCGGCTATGACGACGGCGCGGGAGCAATAAAATACTACAATGCCGAAACAAGAAATGTTCTCACCTCTCGGAACTTCCGACTTATAGACGCTACAGATGAACCTGAGCCTCCCGAAGACATCGATGTTACACCCTCGACGGAGGGGGAGTCTGGTGGGGAAACACTGAATGTGCCGCCGACGGGAAACTCCGATCAACGGATCACGGAACCGGCAAGGCAGCCTCGGAAGCGTAAACGGAATGAAAATGAGGGAAACATAGATATCACTAGACCACGGAAGACGCGTGCAAGTGATAATGAACCACGGAAAACTCGTGGAATTCGTACCGACTACAAACATCTTTACCACCTTGCGGAAGAGGAAGATGACGAAACCTTTCTAAATATAGAAGAAGCCTATGCAATAATAGCCGGAGACGAAATAAACAGTCTCAAAGACGCAAAACAATCCCCGGACTGGACGGAATGGAAAGATTCAATGCAAATTGAATTAGACTTGCTCAAAGAAAAGGGTACTTGGGAACTTGTCGAAAAACCTCCAGATGCCGTTCCAATCAAAAATAAATGGGTATTTATTCGGAAACGAAATAAAGAAGGGAAAATTGTACGATACAGAGCGCGGCTAGTTGCAAAAGGGTATGCACAAAGACCCGGTTATGATTTCACAGATTTTCACCAGTTGTACGAATGGACACACTCCGAGCGATTTTAGCACTCGCATCAGAGAAAGGTCTAAAAATACAACAGATGGACGTAAAGGGCACATACCTCAATGGCACGCTACAAGAGACTATATACATGGAACAACCTGAAGGATGTAATGATGGAACAGGCCGAGTATGCAAGCTATTTAAACCGCTTTATGGATTAAAGCAGGCAGGTCGAGAGTGGAATAACGAATTTGATGGTAAACTTAAAATTCATGATTATGGAAGATTAATGGCAGATCCTTGCGCATATATTCGACGGGATGAAGAAAATATAGGCATCATAACGGTATGGGTAGACGACACCTTGCTTTTTGCATCAGCAGATAAAATGATGAAGCATATGAAAAATGCGTTAACATCAGAATGGGACGTCACCGACCTGGGAGAGCCTAGCAAAATCGTGGGCATAGAAATTACGTGCGCCAATGATAGCATCAAAATATCTCAAGAAAAATATATCGAGAATGTCCTTCGTAAAGAAGGCATGATTGATGCAAACCCTGTTGGAATGCCAATGGACCCAAATATTAAATTAATTGAAAACCCAGATTATAATGAGCCGAATCGGAGCAATTCATACGCCAAATTACTGGGATGTCTACAATTCATTGCAAACTCCACGCGACCTGACATTAGCTTCGCTGTTAATAAATTGGCAGCATATACCGCAAACCCGGGCTTACAACACCACGGTGCAATAAAGCGGATACTACGGTACTTAGCAGGTACGAAAACTCTTGGAATTATTTACAGAAAATCCCAGGATGAGACTGAAAACAATAACCTTTTCCATGGATTTGCTGATGCATCATTTGCAAATTCTGAGGACTTCAAGTCCACCACAGGATATGTTTTCCTGACAGCAGGGGGAGCAATAACTTGGAAATCAAAGAAACAAACAATTATTGCACTATCTTCAACGGAAGCCGAATATGTGGCATTATCCGAAGCTGGACGCGAGGCCACTTGGCTAAGAAATTTGTATGGTGAACTCGGATACACCCAAGAAAATCCGACAATTATTCAAGGCGATAATGAAGGGTCAGTAATTTTAACCCATAACCCTCAATTTCACCAGAGGTCGAAACATATCGCTATACGGCATCACTGGGTCCGAGATTTAGTCACCAACAAAATTATTGATATTCAAAACTGTCGTGATCCGGAACAAACAGCGGACATATTAACAAAGGCTTTACCAAAGCCTAAGTTTTCACGGCATAGGGAAGAGATGGGAATTCAGTCAAAAATAACTCAGTAGCTTTCCTTGGTGAGATTGGTTTTTCCCAATGGGTTTTCCATCCACAGAGGTTTTGACGCACCTGAAAGAAAATTATTAACCACTCCAGGGGGAGTGATGACATACACAGAACCATTCCACTCATTGTCCTACACTGCCTAGGCTTGAGGGGGAGTGTTGGGATTATGTATACAAGAGTATACAGGCAAGCCAAGGCAGTTAACAAGCCTATGGAGATGGAATACAAGTCCTAAGCTTAAGGTTAGGGTTAGGATCTGCCACTGGCAGAATCCAACACAGCCACAGGGAATAATATTAATTCCCAAGCTGTTACCCTTAATAGACTGGCCAAGACTACAAAGACTGCCAAGACTGTCTCCTATGCTATCCAGGGAACCCCCTATAATATACAATGATAGACAAGTCTATCTGGAGAATTACATAGGGGATATGACATAGTTATTCCATTATTAACTGGTACAGGAGTCTATTACAGAATACCTCCTTTATGTATTAAAGGAGCGCATTACACTATACCTCCTAACTGTGTAGTATAAATATTGCACATCATGTAGGAGATGATAATAACATTCCTCCCTGTTGCAGTCTCCCTCACTCACTAGCCTTTGAGATTAAACCTCATCTTCTTAACCTTGCCCTTAACTCTTCCTGTCACTGTTCAGCACTCCATTCCCAACACATCCCCTGGACTTTCACTGACAAGTGCTGTCAAGCCTTCCAGAAACTAAAGGAAGAATTTTTGCATGCCCCAGTCCTCACCTATTGGATCCTGAACAATACAATGATTGTCAAGACAGATGCTTCTGACTGTGTGCTCACCACCATACTGTTGACATACACCACTGATGGTGAGCTGCACCCAGTTGCCTTTCACTCCCACTCTTTCATGCCACCTGAACTCAATTACAACACACACGACAAGGAGCTTTTGACTATCTTCAAGGCCTTTAAACATTGGTGCCAATATCTCAAAGGTAGCAGAACTCCAGTTTCTGTCGTTACTGACCATAAAAATCTAGAATATTTTTCCACTATGAAACTGCTCACCTGGTGGCAAGCCCACTGGTCCGAGTACTTATCCCAATTCAACCTCATTATTTGCTTCCATCCTGGGAAGCTTGGTACTAAGCCCGACGCTCTCACTAGATGATGGGACGTCTACCACAAAGGGGGAAATAGCAATTCCATCATGGATAATCCGCATAACTTCTGCCTGGTGTTTTCCAAAGAACAACTCAATGCATCTTTACATGCTACTTACCTTGCTAAACCCATCCTATGCAGTGCTGTAGCTCTCAACATAGAAAGCCTGCACGCAGACATCCACACAGCTCTCCCGTCAGACCCTGCTATAGCATCACACATCACTACACCTTCCGCACCCTGGTCACTTGGGGATGACAGACTTCTTCGACTTAATGATCACAATTATGTCCCAGACTCCACAGACCTCCAACTTCGCATCCTTCAATACAAACACAATCATATCCTTTCTGGTCACTTTGGCCAAAACAAAACATTACAATTGGTACACTGAGAATATGTGTGGCCTAACCTCAGAAAATTTGTAAAGGATTACTGCAATACTTGCACTTTGTGTAAACACACCAAGTCACTGCGGCATAAGCCATATGGACTATTGAAGCAATTACTGATCCCAGAGAAGCCGTGGAATTCCATCTCTATGGATGTCATTGAACACTTACCCCCATCCCTCGGTTATACTTCTGTTTTAGTTGTCGTTGATTGACTTTCTAAACAGGGCATATTCATTCCTACAGTTGACAAGATCGACTCCCCAGAGCTTGCCCAGCTCTTCATACTTCATGTATTTTCTAAGCACAGAGTTCCATCGCACGTCACTTGTGACTGCAGTTCTGAATTTGTCTCTAGGTTTTTCCAGTCATTAGGTAAAGCCCTCAACATGAAGATTCACTTCACTTTGGGTTATCACCCGGAGGCCAATGGACAAACCGAGCGACTTAATCAGATGCTAGAACAGTACCTGCACATCTTTTGCAATTACCAGCAGGACAACTGGTCAGAACTCCTTCCCCTTGCCGAGTTCACTTACAACAACATGCCTAGTGCTACCACCAGCATATCACCGTTCTATGTCAACAAAGGTTATGACCCTAACTTCACCGTCTACCCTGAGTGCAAGCTGGCTTCCCAAAAGGCTAGATCCTACGTCATGGATCTTGATGAACTACACATGGAGCTATGCCGGCAAATCAAACTTGCCTAAGAGTGTTATCAAGTTCCCGCGGATTGCCGCCGGCGCCCCACTCTGCCTTACAAAGTTGGTGACCAAGTCTACCTTCATGCTGAAAATATTCGCACTACTAGGCCTTCAAAAAAGCTATCAGAAAAGAATCTTGGCCCCCTTGAAATCATCACCCAAGCTGGCACACATTCCTTCACCCTCCATCTTCTGGACCACCTCCACGCCTTACACCTGGTCTTTCACGTATCCTAAATTGAACCAGCACCCATCAACACAATTCCTAACCAGATTCAGCCACCACCTCCGCTGATCACTATTGATGATGAAATTGAATATGAGATTGCAGAAATCTTGGAATCCAAACTCAATAAGCGGCGGTGGTGTCTGTTGTTATATTTGGTGTGCTGGTCAGGTTACGAGAACACTAACTTGGAACAGTCCTAGCTACTTGCCGAAGAACTCAAGCATGCCCAGGAAGCTATCGTGGACTTCCACGCACGGTACCCTGGCAAATCTGGTCCACAATAACTCCATCATTCCTCACCCTTAAACAAAGAACAAAGTCAATTCAAAACAAAATAAAGCCATTTCATTTTTATATATTCTGTTACTATTACTTACAACAAAAACAAAGTCATCAGATACCATCACCTTATGTACAACAAAACAAACAAAGTCAACATTACCTATCAAACACCGTCATTACCTGCAAGAAAAACAAAGCCATTTCATTATTATCAAAATACCGTCATCTTACTTACAAGTTTACTTATCAGATCACTCCTTACTTGCAAAACAAAAACAAAGCCAAAAACAAAACCATTACAAACTGTCCTATTTACATACAAACCAAGTATCTACATTTTACGTTCCTCTGCAACCTCCATATGTACTATATTACTTTTTTCTTCTACTTACTTTCCTCCTACTACTCCTCCATCTCCATTCCATCTCTGTCCCATTCCAACCCCTTGTTGGACTCTGCCACCAGTTGCCATTCCGCTTGCCACACCTTGGATGCAGTGTAGTCTTCTTCCTCCTCCTCCAGGTGCTCCAGGTCCCATTGGACCTCCTCCTCATCGCCGTCAAACTCCAGCTCCTCTGTCTCCCCTTCATCTGTCTGCTCCGTGCTCCACGAGGTCATGGATCACCACCATCATCTCCGCAAACTCCCTGTGGAGCCTTGCCATACCCACCGACATCTCCTTCATGTACTCCACAAGGCCTTTCTCCATCACCTTGTCCACCATCATCACTTCCCATCTTGCGCCACCCTCACATTGCTGCTTCATGTGGAAGCAGTGATCGCAGGTGAGATGTGACTCTATGACATGTGACTCTCTATCTACTAGCTACGGTCATGTGACTGCCAACTCTCACTGTTCCATCTGCCCATCTTCCAAATGGCAACGTCCCCGTTGCCTCGAACAAAAGAAAACAGAAAACAGAAAACAGAAAAAAAGAAAACAAAAAAGAAAAAGTTCTAAAGTAGTCAGAATAATTCTATAGATGATGTAAAAAAATATAATAAGTGAAACTCAACAAGGGGGTGTCCATCCTAAAGCATGAAGGGCCCGAGACAAGTCCACGAGACGGGGGTCTTGGTCTCAATCAAGTACTGGGGCAGCACCCAATGGTTGTTGTTGAGAGGGGGAGGCTTGCAAACATGGTGGACAGACAGAAAATGGTGGTGGCCACTGATAAGGTTGTCGCGAGGCTGAGAAGGGGTGGGGGGGTGGTCGACGTCGCCTCGTATGCTGTTGGAGGGTCCCGAAAGGCTTCTGGCAGCCTGTCTTCAGGCAAGAGAGGTTGCGCGGGGGGAAGCTGGGGGTAATGGGCAGGTTTGCAGCGTCTTCGGCCCAGTCGAAGCATGCGGGAGGCAGGGCTGGGGGCAAGGGCCATGGGGGGCCGTTCAGATGACGGTGGAGTGAAGGGCAGTGGCGGGGTAGGCATCGTCGAACACAACATGGTGGGGGTTCGGGGAGGCGAGCAGCATTGAACGGGGGTGTGTGGGGCCAGCTGGGGGTCGGCGCAGGCTTGCATCATTGTCCTGAAGGGTCTGGGAGTGGTTGGGGTGGTGGCTGTTGTTGACGTTGATGACAACGTTGATTGCAGCTGTGCCGGCATTGTCAGCAGTGACGTGGCAGGGTTTGCAGGGACTGGGGGGCTAATAATGGGTGGTGTGGGTGCTGGAGCATTGCCGCAAGCTTGCACGGCTGTCTCAGAGGTGCTCGGAGGTTCAGTAGATGTCCCCACATCACTCAGTGGACGCAGCGGCTCATTGGATGCAGTTTGGAGGGCAACGGAGTGGTGTATGAGGCTGGTGTTTGTCTGGGAAGCCACCTGGAGGCTGGGAGGTCACAGGGGTTGCCTGAGTGGCGGCATCACTGGTGACTTGAGTTTGGGGGGTAGATACCAACAGGGAGGTGCAGAGGCCCTCCCCATGACTTGACTCCCATCTGGCCTGTTCCTCAAGATGGCCATACCTTTTCCCATCCTCATAAGCATCAGTTAGAGTCTTCTGCTCATCCTCCTTCTTCAGCCTCTCAAAAACATCCTCCTCTGGGCCTTTCAGAGCATCCTGGAGTCCTTCAGCCCATCCTTCTTCATAGCCATAATTTCTGCCCTCTTCCCATGCTTCAAGCTGAACTTCTTCAATTAGCTGTTGAACTTCCTTAGATGTGTAGGTGGACAGCTGTTGCAAGGTGGTTGATGTTGATGATGACAAGGCGGTGGCTGTGTCGATGATGCGTGTTGTGTTCGTCTCATTGGTTGTAGCTAATTCCAAGGTTGAGGCTAATGCACTCGACACCATCATTACGGCGTTTACAGCAGCGATATTCACACTGAGGTTAAATGCGTTGTCGCGCCACTTCTTCTTTTGGGCGTGTTTGCCTTGTCCAGGACCGGGCATGGTGACAGAGGGGGGTGATGACAATGTCGGGGCTGAGCAAAATGTATGGTGGGGCTCAGTACTCAGTAGGCTCAGCTCAAAGACTCAAAAGAAAGGACACAAGACTCAAGACGTAAGATGCAAGACACAGGATAAGCTCAGAGATGCACAAAAATGCTCAAACACAGAGGGGAGCACCAAAAATGGACGAAAGCGGGGGGGCTCGAAGGAAGCCGAGAGCAAGCAAGAAGTGAGCCGAATCATGCTCTCATCACCAAGATGGACATGCCAGGGGTGGTCCTCGCTCAGGCAATGCTGTGGATGTGGCAAGCAAGCAATGTTGTGATGTGACTCTATGACATGTGACTCTCTATCTATCTGCTAGCTACAGTCATGTGACTGCCAACTCTCACTGTTCCACTGCCTTAGCCTTCTTCTTCTTAGGTGGCTCTTCCACCACCTCCTTGTCGTCCTTGGCGGCAGGGTCTGCGGCCTTTCACTTTTCCGCATGGCGTTCTTTGCAACAATGTGCTTTCTCCTCCTTGCACAGCCTCTTCTCTTCGGCAGATTTTCTCTCTGCCTCCTCAGTGGCAGCCTTCTTCACAGCCTCCTCCAGAGTAGGGCACGGCACGGGTAACCCTCGGGTATATTTCTTCATACCCTTACCCGTACCCGTGAACACCATACCCACACAGGTAGGGGTATGGTGTTACTGCGGGTTGTGCAGGTTACCCATGGTTATTCACGGTGTTCAGCATGAATATGTATATTTAGATAATCTAATTACTTTATCAAAAGAGAAACCCCCCCCGCTCGCGTTTGCAGTGAGGGGGGGGGGTGGTGGTGGAGAGGGAGTTGTCGTTGGCATTGCCGAGAGCCAAGAGATAGCCCCCTCCAACTCGTGTTACACACAAAGGAGGGGAAGTTGTCATTGTTGCCTACAACCACAAGATATCCCCTCCAGCTCATGTTTGATGCGAGGGAGGGGGTCGTTGTCACCGTCGTTGTTGCACAGAACACAAGAACCCCCCCACTCGCGTTTGATGCAAGGGAGGGGGTCGTTGTCATCGTCATTGCCCAGAACACAAGAAAAATCCCCCACTCGCGTTTGGAGCGAGGGAGGGAGGTTGTCGCCGTCATCATTGCTTGTGTTTGATGTGAGGGAGGGGGCCATCGCCGTCGTTGTTGCACAGAACACAAGAAGAGCATCAGCACTTGTGTTTGATGTGAGGCAGGGGGTCGTCGTCGTCGTTGTTGCCCAGAACACAAGAAAAACCCCCCCACTCATGTTTGGAGCAAGGGAGGGGGGTTGTTGCCATCGTCGTTGCTCATGTTTGATGAGAGGGAGGGGGCCGTCGCTGTCGTTGTTGCACAGAACACAAGAAGAGCCCACCCACTTGTGTTTGATGCGAGGGAGGGGGCCGTCGCCATTGTCATTGCACAGAACACAAGAAGAACCCCCCCACTTGCATTTGATGTCAGGGAGGGGGTCGTCATTGTGATTGTTGCCCAGAACAAAAGCCAAACCACCCCACTCGCGTTTGGAGCGAGGGAGGGAGGTTGTTGTCATCGTCATTGCTCGCACTTGATGCGAGGGAGGGGTCGTTGCTGTCATCATTGCCCAGAACAAAAGAAAATCCCCCACCCACTCGCACTTGGAGCAAGGGAGGGGGTCGTAGTCGTAGTCGTAGTTGTCGTTGCTGTTGATGTTAATGTTGTTTGTGATCAACAACATCATATGATCACACACATGACCGGCTGTCAGTACCCGTAAACCCGTGGGTAAGGGTACGGTGTTGCACGGGTAGGGCAATGCCATACCCGTACCCGTACCCCTGCATACCTGTAAGCGGAAACATACGGTGTTACCCGTACCTGTGCCGTGCCCTACTCCAGAGCGGCAAGTTCTTCAAGGTGCACCACTAGTTTAGTGCGCTCCTCAGCAGCGGAAGACAATGGAGCAGGGAGAGAGGTGTTTTGAGAGCTCGACATGGTGGTTAATACTGAAGAACTGCAGACGATCAAATTCCTAAATATGGAATCCGAACACCACATGACCTCGAAGGCTCAGTCCTAAGGGGGAAATACTGTCATATCCCATGCAAGCCTGCGACAGAACTCTGGCAGATCACCAACGGAGCCGCTGCTATTTCAAATAACCATTTCAAATAACCATTTCAAATAACCATTTCAAATTCTATTTCATATACTTCTCCTGTTTTGTTTGTCATTGACTGATTATCTTACTTACTGTGTACTCGGTACTCCACAGGCTCCGCCGTAGTTTACCTCAGTTACTTAGTTACTATATAACCTAGATACCATCCCTTGTAACTTCAGTTTGATTATTGCATTGTTACCTCTCCAGCTCTCTCATCTCTAAGTCCTCTTCGTCTCTTACTCCTGGAACTCCGCTGGACCTCCATTCTTATTATTGTCTTCTTGTAAATTGGACATTGGGCATAGAGAAGGGCGCAATCTCTTATAGATTGAAGCCAAGTCCATTGTTGCATCGGAACTCCATCGCAACGCCACTGTAACTCCGCCTACGAGATCAGTTTGTAACAAAAGTCTACCTATACATTGTGCAATGCATGCACAATTACCCCAGATAGTTCACATGATCCATCTACCTCCAAAGCACATTTCCATCTGAAGCACAGGGCACATGTCAAACAGGCTCATTCCTGTTCTGCTGAAAGTGTTGCACTGCACCCTGGTGGTGCAGATCATAAGCACTCAAGATGTGAACCTATCTGTGGCCCCTTGGTGGCCATGCCCTCTGCACCCTCATGGCCCATCAAATGGCCGTGCTTCACAACCTGCATGTTCAGAATGCATAACAAATCTGCATATGCCCCCCCAACAGGCATATCTTCAATCTTGTGTCACTTTCAGTTTGCTGGTGCCAAACCATGTCAGAAGGACAGAATTGATTGTTCTGTAATGAGAAATGTTAGCAAGCAATGGACTGTGCATTGTGCACTGTCCCCAGTGATATGGGTGAATATCTTACTGGTAGACCTGAACCTACGCACTCCAAAGCATGTACTGAATCCTTCAACAGCCTCTAACAGCTGTCTTGTCAATCATGCCGCAGTTCTCCATCTAGTTGCATTGTCATTGCCTTACCAGACTGCAGCTGTGCCAGAAAGCACCATCAGCAAATGTGCTCAAAAGTGCTTAAGATTCCATCTACAGCCTCCAAACAGCCATACTGTTGATCCCCCCCCTGATTCGCCACCCATGCCACAAGTCAGTCACAACAGATGATGTTCAAGTTCTTCCATAGAAGAAGATGTCAGTAAATGAAGAACAGTGCCAATGGCACTGTTCCCATGGATATTGGGTGTATGTACAGGTAGTCCCAAAGTGTATGTGTTCAACAATGCGTACCAATCATTTTGACAGGCCCAAAACAGTGTACTAACAATTGCAGGATGATTCCATGAGGGATCATCATGCCGTGATCAACAACATCCATCTCCATGCGCATTTCAATCTGCCATACAGCTCCAAACTGACCGTACTCGTGTTCCATGTGTGAGTTCAAGTCCAGCAAGAGAAACATGTATTTTTTGAGGCAGATAAGACATGCACCCATTGCCAAGATGAGTGGCCAGTGGGGCTGAGTTGTTGCCTAGATGAGTGGGTAGAAAAATGCGCATGCATCACAAAAACACGTGGCATGCCTGGGAGGGGGATCCATCCAGATATTGGCATTCATAACATTTGAACTAGAGACGCTTGAGTGGTAGTGTTCGAGTGAAAATGTTCAAACGAAAAAATTTTGAAAATTTTTCGTGACATTGTCACCAGTGTGGCATTTTTCACATGCATCGCATTTTTGAGACATGTGTCATTGTGAGCTCATGCGGCCTGTCATGAGTAAGCCCTTAGTCAAAACACTACATGTCTCACAACATGTAGCTAGGGAATGGCACAGGTTTGGCAACCCAGGCAGGTTACGGGTACAGGTAGGCATGGGTATGGGTACAGGTCATGGAGTGGTCACCTGAAACCCATGCCTACCCATCACCCAGAGGGAGGTGATGCAGGGCAAAAGTCAATATATTAAATAATCTATATAAAACTATATAACTACATATTAAAAAATAAAGAAGTGGGGCAAGCCCAGCTATGTAAAAGGTTCAAAATGGGAGGGCTTATATACCCCTAGCATGCGCACAGGCCATTTGGCCTTGTGTGCACAAAGTAATCGCATCTTCCATTGATTGTTCACGCATTATTTACCTATGTTTTTTCTACTACACAGCCGCTGCCAGCTCCCACTCACAACACCGCCTCCACCTCCCTCCCCCTCCCTCCTTTTCCCCTCCTCTCCTGTCCATTCCATCATTATGGGGCCACAGGGCCCCAATATTAAGTATTTTCTTTTCTTTTTTAGGTTTTTAAACTAATAAACTATTTTTTTCAGGTTTTATATATACAATGACAGACTTGCAACCTCCCCAGCACTCATGAGATGGCAATGCACACCTCTGACAGCCCCCACTTACCTCCAGGACCCCCCATTCAATGAGTCAAAGCCTCCACTGCCTGTGCCATGTCACACATGCCACTGCTGCTCTCCCCTGCCCTGCCCCTGCCTGTCCTGCTCCCTGCAGCCCCTAGCACATCCAAGCCAGCACCCCAGCCATCTCCACAGCCCCTAGCCCCACCCCCAGCCCCCACAACATTGAGACGGCTCCCATCTGGCACCATGAGCCCACCATCGCCCCCAATGAGAGGGGGGCAATCATGACAACGGTCAATGAGAGGGGGACGTGGGATGACTAGAGGGGGGGGACAATGATGAGAGGTCATGACAGGGGGGGGCACAATGACAAGTGGGGGTACAACTAGAGGGGAGGACAACAACAATGAGGGGACAACAACAACAATGAGGGGACAACAACAACAACAAGGGGGCAACAACAACAAGGGGACAACAACAACAACAAGGGGACAACAATGACAACAAGGGGACAACAACGAGAGGGGGGACAACAATGAGGAGAGAGGATGATGAGGAGAGGGGGGATGAGACAACCACCATGGGTGCCAACACCAGGCCCAGGAGACACTCATCTCCTGGGTGTTTTCTTTCTTTCTGTTCTCTGGCCTAGGGGACATGTGTCTCCTGGACCGTTTCTTTTTTTCTTTTTTTCTTTCGTTTCTCTGGGCCCACCTTCCACCCCATGCCTACAAGCACCTGCTCATAGGGTGGTTTGATTCATAATTATGAGTACATAATTAAATACATCTATTTATTTTTAGTACATACTTTTTGAGTGGACCCATCTATGTGGACCCATACCCACACGACCCATAGCTCATGACCCATGGGTTGTGGGTATGGGTAGTGATGGGTACAGGTATGGGTAAGCTTAAAACTACCTGTGGGTTACCCATGCCACTCCCTATATGTAGCCATGTGGCCCTACATTTCATTAGAACATGATGTGTATATGTTCTGTGCCTCAAAATCATCTTGTTGTCAGGGAACAACAAGATGTCTGTCTACATTCTGTTAGGATACAGTGTGTATTTATTTCTGTGTTATGTTGAACTGCCAAGTTCAATGTTTCTTTTCATTCTTTCTTTGATAGCTTCACCCTGGGCTGAAGCTAAAGGGGGAGAGTGTAGTGATCCCAACCCCTGGGGTTGGGATGTTTGCATATATTATACTCAGAGGCAGCTGGTTTATACAAAACCAGCTCCTTCCTAATTAGTAGATAAGCCTAATTGTAGCCTAAACCAGCACATACTCACAATTATATGTTATTCGTACTCATTGCACTGTGTGATCCCTTTGGGCTCCATCAGCTCACTACACAAACACTGTCATCTTACTTACAAGTTTACTTACCAGATCACTCCTTACTTACAAAACAAACAAAGCCAAAAACAAAACCCATTACAAACCATCCTATCTACATACAAACCAAAGTATTTACATTTTAACAGTCCTCCACAGACCTCCATATGTACTATATTACTTTTCTTTTTCTACTTACTTTTCCTCTTCTTACTACTACTCCTCTTCTATCTCCATCCCCTCCTCATTCCAATCCAACCCCTCATCAGACTCTGCTGGTTGCTGCTCTGCTTGCCATGCCTTGAACATGGTGTAGTCTTCTTCTTCCTCCTCTAGGTGCTCCAGGTCCCATTGGACCTCCTTTTTGTTGCCATTGAACTCTAACTCCTCCATCTCCACCTCATCCTCCACCTGCTCCCTGCCCCACTTGCAGTGTTCTGTGAAATCATGGACCACCACTGTCATCTCCACAAACTCCTTTTGCAGCCTCACCATACCTGTGGACAACTCCTTCAGGTACTCCAGCTGCCCCTTCTCCACCGCCACCATCGCCACCATCACCTTGTGTCATGCCCTGCCCTCACACTTCTGCTTCAATCTAAAGCAGTTGTCACAGGCCAAGTGGTGGGTCCCACCAGACCTCATGCATGCTGTGCCTGCAGTATGACATCTAAAAATCAAAATCAACTACAATCAAAAAAATGTGGTGACATACACCACACACAATGCAGGCAGCCTCCACTGATGGCCCCACATCTTTGCCTCTGCCAGGGGTCTCACTCACCACCACCTTCATCTTCTTCTTCTTTTTTGGTGGCTCCTCAACCACCTCCTCAACCTCCTTGGCAGCTGACTCAGTGGCCTTCCATTTCTGTGGGCAGTGTTCTTCTCATCATCATGCTTTCTCCTCCCTGCACAGCCTCTTCCCTTTGGTGGACTTCCTCTCCACCTCCTCAGCAGCAGCCTTCTTGGTGGCCTCCTCCAGGGTAGTGAGTTCTTCATGGCACGCCATTAGCTTAGTGCATTCCTCAGTGGCAGACAAGAGTGGAGCAGGAAGGGATGTGTTTTGTGAGTTCTACATGGTGCTTGATATTGAAGGACTGCAGATCATCAAAATTCCTATATACAGAATCTGAACACCATGTGGCCTCAAAGGCTTGGTCCTAAGGGGGAAATACTGTCATATCCCATGCAAGCCTACAACAGTGCTCCAGCGGATCACCAATGGAGCCACTGCTATTTCAAATTCTATTTCATATTCGTCTTCTGTTTTGTTTGTATCACATATCATTGATTGATTATCTTACTTACTGCATACTCAGTACTCCACAGAACCCTGCCATAGTTACCTCGGTTACTTACTTACTATAAAACCTAGATACCATCACTTGTAACTTCAGTTTGATTATTGCATTGTTACCTCTCCAACTCTCTCACTCTAAGTCCTCTTTGTCTCTTACTTCCAGAACTCCACTGGACCTCCACTCTTATTATCATCACCTTGTAAATTGGACATCAGGTGTAGAGAAGGGTGCAATCTCTTATAGATTGAAGCCAAGTCCAGTGTCACATCAGAACTCCATCAGAATACCACCATAACTCCACCCTACAAGATCAGTTTGTAACAGTATGTAGAGATAATTATTTTGCCCTCCATAAATATAGCACTTTTTACCTTGAAATAGGTATAGACAAATTGTTAAGGCGAGAGCCTCAACTACTCAGTACAAGTATCGAGTTCGTTAACAACGAGGCTTTCGTTGCTAAGTTAAATCACGCTAAGTCAGAGGCTTTCTGGCTTAGGTCGAGTCGCGCGTTCGAGAGCAGTATAAGGCTGTTAATTGCCTAAGGTCAAGCTGAGGAGCCTTGACCTCTGTCTACTACAGTTTATATAGCTAATTACCTGGCTACGTGTCGAATACGTGTCTACACGTATTACTAGAGTCAGTAAACTATCTATGGGTGCAAAGCTGTAGAGTGCGATGTGAACGGACAGCTATCTACTCGGTGTCTAATGAAAAAGGGAATATGGGCGCTGCCCGACGAGTCAGAGATAAGCAGACGAGTCAAGATGAGTACTGCCGCGACGGAGAAGGAAACAGAAGAAGAGAGACGAGTCAAGGTAAGCACTGCCGCGACGAAGAAGGAAATAGAGTGAAAGGAAATCGTAACACTGCCCCCCCCCTATCCTCGAAGTTTCCAACTTCGTTTCATTCCAACCCCTTCTCTACTCGTTCCGTAGACTTGTTGAGCGGTCGATAAACCCATAACTCTTCAGCGATCGGCAGGAAAGTAGGTGGCGTTGGTGGTGGTATACGCGGTTCAGGTGGGATGTAAGCGGGCGCGGGGACGGCGATGGGGTTCGAGTCGAGTAGGGCGTTCGAGGGGGTTGGAGAGATGTGGGAGAGGATTTCTCCGAGTTCATATAAATTGTGTCGGCGTTCAGTTTCGCGAATAGAGAGATAAGAGAGCGACAGTAAGATCATCCAGCAGCTGAAGAAGAAGAGCCTGAGGGCGAGGGCGATTATTTGCATGTATGTCATGGTTGGAGTGGGGATTTCTGGGGGTGCTGGGGAATGTCAACGAGCATCTGTCCTTTAATAGGGGTGGAACGACCCTGGTCCGGGTTCATCGGTCGAATTCGCCCAAGCGCTGTCATCGAAATTAGAGAAGTATTCGGCCGCTGTATATGCCGTTTCTTCTTCGCTCCCACTTCGTTTCTGATCAGGGGTGATCGATCGCTTCTTGTTCCGGGGACAGTCTTTGGGGTAGTGCCCTGGCGCTCGTTTCTTGCAGATGTCGCAGGTGAAGAGGTGACAGTAGGACGCAAAATGTCCTAGTCCTTTGCATCTGAAACAGGCTTCGTTTTTCATGTGGGGCGGAACTGCGGAGGATGGGTGGTTAGCGGTCAGGGTCATGCTTCGGACGTAGAAAGGTGTCGGGGGTCGCTCTTTTTGTTTCGGGGGAGAAGGTTGCCAGGCATTGGCGGATGCGGCTCGTGCGGATTTTCGAAGGTGGTAGGAGGAGGAGGAGGTCGCGGATCCAGATGGGGGCGTTTGCAACGCGTGCGTTTCTGCTCGGGTTTGTGTCGGGGCGGTGGAGGTGTTGGGCTTTGCGTACTTTAATTCGTAATTACTAACTACAGAGGCCATTCCTTTTTCTAACATTTGGGACATCATACTGTGGGCGAGTCGTTCTAAATTTGAGATGGTGTCGAGGGTGAGATCGTATTGTCGGAGGGTTTCTTCGAGGGGTCGGTCGTGGACCTCGCGGAGGATTTCGGCGCGATGTCCGGGGTCTTGGAGGTAGTTGTTCGTATATTCAGCGAGAGGGGGGAGAATGTTCAGGGTTTTGAGGGCGTGAGAGGAGGGGAGGTCAGACATGTTCGTTTGATGGTGATGGTTGCGGATGAGTTCGCTGGATCGGTTTAGAGATGTTTCTTCTCCTTATATGCAGCAAGGAGGTCCGCAGCGTTTCTTAAATTATCCGTAGGTTCCCATGTGTTTTCTGACGTGGGGTAACCTAGCCACTTCACCAGGAATACGTGTCCTCTGCCTCGTTTTTTGTGGGCGATGATTGACTCCACTTCGTGTTCTTCCTGTCCGTCAATCAGGTCAGGGGGTGGCCTTAGGTAATTGGGGCCGTGGGCGGCGGTTTCGCGATAAGGTGTGAGGAGGGCGGCGTGGAATACAGGGTGGATCTTCCATTGATGGGGGAGTTTCAGCTCGTAGGAGAGTGGCGACAGAACCTGCTTGATGGGGAAGGGTCCCTCTCGTTTCGGAGAGAGTTTCCTTGTCACATCTGTCAGTTTTAGGTTTTTCGAGTTAAGCCACACCTTCTGTCCTTTCTCGAATGGGGTAAATTTCCTTGTGATTCGTTCCGCCATGATTTGTCGAGCCAGCTCGTGCGCTGCAAGTGCTTCGTTTCGTGCTTTTAATAACTGAATTAGGCGTTGCTCTGCTGCGGGTATGTCGCTTTTCTGATAGGCCGTGGGTATCGCTCGGGGTTCGTATCCCATCATGAGGTAAAACGGGGAGTGTTTCACCGTTGAATGCGTGCGTTGGTTGTGGGCGAATTCCGCAGTGGGAAGGAGTCTTCTCCATGTTTCAGGGTTGTTTGTGCAGAACATCCGAAGGTAGACCTCGATTTCCTGATTCACACGTTCCGTTTCTCCATCTGTTTGAGGGTGGAAGGCGGTGCTCATTGCGAGTTTGATTCCGAGGAGTTTTCCGAGTTCTTGGTACAGTTTCGACGTGAATCTGGGGTCTCTGTCGGAGATTATCTTGTCTGGTAGTCCGAACCGGGTGTAGACGTTTTTTAGATACGCGTCCGCAGCTCCTAATGCATCAATCGTTTTGTTGCAAGGGATTAAAATTACCCCCTTAGTAAGACCATGGTCTACCACGACCATTAATGAATCGAACCCGTCGGACAGGGGTAGGTCGGTGATGAAATCGGTTGTCACGAGTGCGAATGGACATGTTGTATTGCTTTTTATTGGTGTGAGCGGTGGTGTCGTTGGATGTGTAACGACCTTCATTTGTTGGCATTTTGCGCAGCCTTCTACCCAGTTTTTGATTAATACCGTCATTCCCGGCCACCAGTAGTCTCTGCGGATGAGTTCGATCGTCTGGAATTGTCCAGGGTGTCCGGATGGTAGCGAGTTGTGGTATAATTCGATTATTTTCTTTCTGAGTTCGGTGTCGGGCGGTACGTAACACCTGTTCTTAAAAAAGATTAGACCGTCTTTTACTTCCCAGTCTGTCAGGTCGGATTTGATCGGGGGGGTTCCGTTAGTTTTGAGCGCCTTGATTGCCTCTGCAACTAGTTCGTCTTTCATCGTCGCTTGAACCAGAGCTGTCTGCATGTCTGTGTCGACGACGTTTACGAAGATTTCTGGAGGGAGAAGTGTGATGTTCTCGTTGTCATTTTCTGTTCCTTGATTCCAGTCTTCTCTTCTCGATAGCGCGTCAGATTGTATCATTTGCGATCCTGGCACATGTAAAAGATTTAGCTCGAATTCGGATAAGAATAAGCTCCATCGAGCTTGTCTCCTGTTTAGTTTTTGGGCGGTGCGGAAGTATGTCAAGTTCTTGTGGTCGGATAGGATCGTTGTTGGGTGTGCGCTTCCTTGGAGATAATGGCGCCAGGTCTCCAGGGCGCGTATGATGCCCAGAAGTTCCCGATCGTAGATTTCATAATTTCGTTGCATTGCATCGAGCGAATGTGAAATATATCCGCAGGGGTGCCATTGTCCGTCGGTGCCTTGTTGTCTGAGTACCGCACCGGTGGCGAATTTCGAAGCATCTGATTCGATTGTAAAGGGTCTTGCCGGATCTGGCATTGACAAGATTGGTGCCTGTGCGAATTTAGCTTTTAATCCATCAAATGACGTTTGACATGCTTCTGTCCATTCGAATTTAGTATCTTTTCGGGTCAGATCGTTTAGCGGTTTGGCTAGTTCAGCAAACCTCCCGATGAATCTTCGATAGAAGTTTCCAAACCCTAAGAACGATCGTACTCCTTTGACGTTTGTCGGTTCCGGCCAGTCTTTGATTCCTGCTAGTTTTGTGGGGTCCATCAATATTTGATCCGGTTTGACGATTAGTCCGAGGAATTCGACTTCTTGGACGTCGAACTTGCATTTCTCTGGTTTGAGGTAGAGGTCGTTTTCGAGTAGTCTTTGTAAGATTCGCTGTGTTCGCCGTTGATGTTCTTGTTTGTCTTTGGAAAAGATGAGGATGTCGTCCATGTAAATGACTACCCATCCCTCGTCAATCATATCTTTGAAGATGTCGTTCATCATGCCTTGGAACGTGGCGGGGGAATTGCATAATCCAAAGAACATTACCGTTGGCTCAAATAACCCTTTATTCGTCTTGAAAGCTGCTTTCCATTGATCACCTTCTTTGATTCGGACGTTGTGATAACCCCATCGTATGTCGAGTTTTGTAAAATATTGCGCTCCCTTCAGCTTGTCGAGAAGGTCGCTAACCAGTGGGAGTGGGTAGGTGTTCTTGATCGTTCCGTGGTTGAGGTATCGATAATCTTGGCAGGGTCGGAGTGCTTCAGAGTCTTTCTTTGCGACGAAGAAGAAAGGTGATGCCATGGGCGATTTCGACGGTCGAATATATCCTTTCTTCAAGTTTTCCTCGAGAAAGTCGTCCATCTTCGATTGTTCTGCCGGTGTCAGTGGATAAACTTTACAATCTTTGGGTAGGAAATCGTCTTTCAGGTCGATTGCGTGATCCCAGGGTTTTGATTCGGGGAATCGTTCAGATGCCGCTTTTTCAAATACTTTTCGGTATTCTTGATATTGTGTCGGAAGAATATCGTCGAGTGTTTTTGTTTTTTCTGGGTTGTCTGTTTGGTTATCATGAGCGAGTTTCTGTGAAATAGAGGTTTTAGCTCTGATCCAAATCCCTTGTCCAAGGCAAAATCGTGGTGAAGTTCTCGATGATATTATCCTTGATATTCTTCCTGTGTTATTCGAGTATGAATATTTCGGCGCGTCGTATTCCAAGGTGAGGGGCGGTTCGGTGGTGGTAGGGTCGAATATTCCGATGACGGGTTCTCCTTTGATGTAAGCAATGACGAGGTTGTTTGTCGGTTCGGTTTTGACTTTGTCTGACGTTAATGGGGTGTTGTCCGGGGTTCCGCTGCTGTTGTCTTCGATCGGGTGTTCTTCTTTGATAGGGGTGATTTTCCTGATCTGTTCCTCGGTGTTTTGTTTGAATGCCGTGTCTTTGATCATCTCCCTAGATTTAGCAACGATTCTCCGAATTCGGGCGAATCGTTCTTCTTTGTCAGGGAAAGTGATCGTACCTTTTTTCCAGTTGATATCGGGGTTTTCCTTTCTAAACCAAGGTAATCCCAGGATTACTGACTCTTTTCCCAAGCCAGTTACCAGGTATTGTTCGTCCGTTTGTCTTTCTCCGACGGTGAGTCGGGCCGTTGTAGAGTGAGTTGTTCCTTGTTTGTTCAGTGTCCCGTCGGCGTTCCACGTCTTGATTGGTTTAGCCAGGGGGGTCATTCGAAATCCGCGGTTGCATGCGAAATCTCGATCGATAAAAGTTCCGGCGGCTCCTGAGTCAAGGAGCGCCTCTGTTTCGACGATTTTGGTTCCTGTTTCTAGCTTAATGGGTACTCTCATGGAGCGTTGTCTCATATCAGCTACTAATACAGATGAAACCGTTAACTCAGCGGGGTCTGACGTCGTTCCAGTCCGCTTCTTTAAAAACCCTTCTCTTCAAGGATTGCGAGAGCCTTCTCTCGTTCTTCTTCATCTAACTCTCCCATCATGGTGCGGAGGTTGTTGTATAATCCTTGCCCTGTCTTCTTCTGCCAAGGCTTGGGGGAGGGAGATGTCGCAATCGTCCCGTCTTTCTTGTGATCGCCGGAGCGATGTCCGGGTTTGTGACAAATAAAGCATAGCCCCTTTCGCATATGCTCCATTCGTTCGGCGGTGGTTAGTCGGTTAATATCAGTGGCTTCTCTTTTGATCGAAGGGGTAGATCTGGGTTCGTAGATCGTGCGCGTTTTTCCTGCGATGGCGCGCGCTCTCTTCCATTGGCCGTCGTACTTTGCGGCTGCTTCCATCATGTTGTCGAGGGTGGTGGGGACTTTCTCCATGTTGTAGATCTTCTCTGTTAACTTGGGGTGTAATCCGTCAATGAAATATTCAATAAGGGAGACGTCTTCATTGATCTTGGCCCTTCCTTTCAAGATTCTGAACTGGGCGATGTAGTCTTCGACGTCTCCGGTCTGTTTGAGTGCCTTCATCTTCTGTCGTGCGTCTCCTGCATCATCGATTGGCGAGAACGCGGTTTTGAATGCTTCTTTAAATTCTGCCCACGTCCCTAAGGTTGTCTCTCCTGCTTTCGACTCTGCCCATCCTGCTGCCGTGCCCCCGTTCATAAACGAGAGCATGAAGATGATCTTCTTATCGTCGGTGTCGTAGATATCTTCATTTGCTCAGAGGTAGAGTGAGACCTGAGAGAGGAACGTGCTTGCTTTCGTTCTTTCTCCGTGGAAGTCGGTGGGTGCGCGGATCTTGATCTCTTTAGACGTCATGTCGTAAGCGTCGGTGTCGGTGGTGTCAAGGAATTGATTTGTGGGTTCTGGTTCGGCTTCTTCGTCTGGGTTGGTTGGTTCGAATTCTTCGTCAGGGATGTATCGAGGTGGTTCAGTGTTCGTTCTCTGGCTGTACCAGCGTTCAGAGGGTTCAGAGTAACGTACTAGTCGACCTTTGTGTCTGTACCAAAGGGTGTCGGGTTCAGGGGTGGCGCCTTGCGGCGGTCGATCGGGGGAGTGTCGGGTAGGTCGTCTGGAGAGAGGGGAGTCTGCTCTTGAGTAAGAGGACGTCGTGGATCAGCTTGACCTTTTGTTAAGGCGAGAGCCTCAACTACTCAGTACAAGTATCGAGTTCGTTAACAACGAGGCTTTCGTTGCTAAGTTAAATCACGCTAAGTCAGAGGCTTTCTGGCTTAGGTCGAGTCGCGCGTTCGAGAGCAGTATAAGGCTGTTAATTGCCTAAGGTCAAGCTGAGGAGCCTTGACCTCTGTCTACTACAGTTTATATAGCTAATTACCTGGCTACGTGTCGAATACGTGTCTACACGTATTACTAGAGTCAGTAAACTATCTATGGGTGCAAAGCTGTAGAGTGCGATGTGAACGGACAGCTATCTACTCGGTGTCTAATGAAAAAGGGAATATGGGCGCTGCCCGACGAGTCAGAGATAAGCAGACGAGTCAAGATGAGTACTGCCGCGACGGAGAAGGAAACAGAAGAAGAGAGACGAGTCAAGGTAAGCACTGCCGCGACGAAGAAGGAAATAGAGTGAAAGGAAATCGTAACACAAATAGGTATAGTGGTATGCCAGAACATTGATATTTGGGCAATTGCAAGAGAAACTCCCATTCTGGCTTAGATGACAGCAGTAATAAACAATCATTTACCACTGTACCACCAGCACAAATTTACACCAGACAATGATTACCTAATATTGCAAACATAGCATACCCTTGTCTAGGGGTATTCATACCCTTCATACCCTGATGCACCCTTACCCTTACCCTCCAAAACCCTTACCCTCAGCAAGGGTAAGGGTTTTGGAGGGTAAGGTAAGAGTAGCAAAAAGATAACCCAGGGTTACCCCTGACAATCTCTACTACTAGGCCAGCAAGCAAGGTTACAATAGGTGGATTCTCTGATCGGGAGGAAGGATAGCATAAACAATGCCTTCCAATAATGTATATTGTTATCATATATCAGACAAGATGGTAGTAAGTATGTTACATTTTTTTTTCGCAACTGGCAAGTTGAAGGCATAGGCTTTATATTAAAATATATACAAAGATCCAGCTTATTACCCAGATCACCACAAGAGCTGAGCTGTTGGAGAGGATGTCCATTTCTGGCACTTGATCCAGCTATCTTGGGCACCAGAGAAAGGAATTGCTTACACACTTGACAGCTACAGCCGGACTGTAGTAAACCAGCGTGGTTCCGACCCAGCAGTGTGGAGGAGGGTCACCAACTTTTTGAAACATATTAAGCAGATTACAACCATGGATACGGGATGATTCAAGTCAATGAAATCAAAAACACCACTAATGTGGTATATCAGGTCCCCGACTAAGGGAGAATATGAATAGTGTGCATAAATGAAAAAGACAAGGCATGCTGGGCCCAGCAGGCTCAAGTCAAACAAATGGGCAGCAGGGGAGCCTTGTTGATGGGAAGGCTGGAAGAGTTGAGAGATGTATCACACCCGATTAACACTACAACATGCCTGTAAATTAAATGATCGATCAGAAGGGCGAGGGGCAATAGAATGTCTAGTTAACCAACAGGAGTGAAGCCAACATGCAGCTCTGGACTGTAAATGACAGACATTCGTAATAAGTTTCAAAACCGAAGGAGAGCCGATCCGCTTTAAGTCATGCTGATAATATAGCAAGTCGAATGAAAAAAACACGTCTGGGATAACGAGCTGCGGGAGCTCGCCGGGCTTACAGTAGGCAAGCACTAGATGACATTCGGAGCAAAAATGCACAAGAAGAGTTGCAGCTTGCATATGGCGCCTGCCTCCTCAAAGGGGGTCTTTCAACCATGATGAAGCAACAAAGGCACCAGGAGAGAACGAGTGTCTGGACACGATGCCAGACTGCCCATCTTCGTCTGTGAGAAAACGGATGTCGGCCTTCATCTGAGACCATCATCGAAGCCTAGACATGCCTTGTTGCAGGAGGGTCGCAGGAATAAAAGATGCAGGCGAACCTGGGAGCAGGGTCGATTTATAGAACCGAAGAACCATGACATTGATGATGCTTGCCCTCTCGCTACTAACAGACAAGAGCGCTGCCGATGAGGTACAGTCACAGAGCATCCTATATCCGTGCTGTTGTTGAGAGTGTTTGATAGCTTCGTGTGCCAGACTACCATTTTGATTCGGAGAATAAGTTGAAGGGTGTTCAGGAAAGCGTCGAATTCATTGCTGAAAGATCTTTCAGGAATCATCAATTGCTTCCTTCCCCTGCTAGCGAAACCAGGTGCTGGTTGCTTCGGCGAATGATCTCTGAGAAGTCCATTCAGAAACGTAGAAAGGGTCAGGGCGAAAATCTTGAACGATTCCGAAGAGAACAGAGTTCAGACATGAAGAATGGGGAGTGAGGAGAAGCGAGATGAGCTCCAAAGAATCACTGGCAAACCTTGCAAGTTCACGTGTACAGCCACCGACACTCTACTTGTATGAGTCTTTCAGCGACAATATCATGGGTGTGTTGCTGTTCTAGACCATTAATTCCAAACCACTTTCTAAATGTTCCACAGATTCCGCCATCTCAAAACAATTAGTTGACAAGATATACGAGAAGCGCAAAGCCGCAGCGCTTGACCTTGAGAAGTGAATTGTGCCCCGCTATATGTGTACATGTCTGCCTGTGGCTTACTTTCTCTTGATCTTCAGGCAGATTCGAGAATGTCAACAGCAAGGAGACCAACGTCGGATCAGTCAAATCATTGACCAGCTGATTGACATGTTCAGCAACACCTCTAACGCTTTGCATATTCGGAATGGAGGTCTCATTGGGCTTGCTGGGACTGCCATTGCTTTGGGCGTGGACGTTGCACCGTATATGGAGAAATTTGTGGGGCCGCTTCTTGATTGTTTTGTGGACCCTGAAGATAGAATTCGATACTTCTCTGCGGAATGTTTGTATAACATTGCCAAGGTGTCGAAAGGCGAAGTCCTTATTTACTTCAATGACATCTTTGATGCGTTGAGTAAGGCAAGTTACATTACACCCTTTCCCTCTGCTGCTACTCATCCTGGTGCAGCTAGCCGCAGATTCGATAATATCTGTCAAGAACGGAGCCGAACTTTTGGACCGCCTCCTCAAAGACATTGTTGCTGAGTCTGCATCAGTCTACATTCCACTTTATCCAGAAACCGAAAAGGTTCGGGATGAACGAGAAGAGCATCATGGCGTCCTGGTCCCTTACCCAGATGGCTCGTCTGCCGAGGAGTTCCCCGAAGCCAGGAAAGCTTTCTCGTTAGCACACTTCATCCCTCTACTTCGGGAACGTATCTATGTTGTTAGCCCTTTCACTCGAAGTTACCTCGTCTCCTGGATCGCCGTTCTTGATTCGGTCCCTGAACTAGAGTTAATATCTTATCTTCCAGAGTTTTTTGATGGCCTTTTGTCAGTATAAGCTATACTTGAAAACCGTACCCCGCTTATCATGCTCCCTAGGAAATATCTCTCAGATCCAACAGAAGACGTCCGTGTTGCTGCCGAAAACATTCTTGGGGAATTTCTTCGGGAGATTCGGGGCGTGAGTCTCGTGCATCACCAGCTTGGAGAGCAAATGAAAACCAAGACACCTATTGAGTCCGTTCGTGTCGATACTACGCGGGAACGGCTGACAGACCTTACGTTGGACACCTCGGAGCGGGCTGTGTTTATTAGCGAGAATGACGACGATTCGAATCATGACAATGACACTGCTATTCAAGATGACCTCGTGTCAAATGGCGATGAGCGAGACACCGGGGGTAAGATTTTGAGCGGCTCTAGGGCATTCTGCTGATATCGTGACAGTTTGGATTCCTGGTCAAGGTGTGAAGGTTGATTATGCTGCGATCATTGAAATCTTGATCGAGCAACTTGATGGCGAACGTTTGTGATATTCTTCCCATCTTATGATTCCATTTAAGTCTTTAGCAGACGAAGAAATACAGCAATGTACCGCCCTACGATGGCTTGCAGAATTCCTCACTTTCGCTCACGAGGTTATAGTCCCATTCACACCCCGCCTCATTCCTGCAATCCTTCCGAATCTTGCACACCATGTTTCAATGATACAGTCTGCTGCCATTCGCACAAACAAGCTCCTCCTGAGTGTTATTCAGAATCTTCCTTCACCAGTGGAGGCATCATCACGGGGCAGTGTCAACAAACGGCTTTCCTCTCGTGTGCTTGGGTCTCCCACGCCGTCCGCACCCATTACCAGGAGGTCCACGGCCAGCAAAGATTCATCTAGAGAGGTCTCATCCCCTGAACTAGTTTTGGAATCTCCACCAATTCCATCAGTCCAGTTGCAAAGGGCACGAACTAGTGTGGTAGATGTGTCAATGACTCCTCGTGTAGTGCCAAGTATCGAGATGCCCCCACCTCCACTGCCAACTTCTGGTCCCAGTCGACCCCATTCCCCAGCATCTCTTGCCAGCCAAACCGGCACCATCCCCACAAAGCCACCCGAGGAATTCGACCTTTTTGACTATCAAGCAACTGTGAATGAGCTTACCATCCAGTTCTTGAGTGAATTCGAGGAGACACGCGTTGCTGCCTTGAAATGGCTCATCATGCTGCATCAAAAGGCCCCGAAAAAGGTATGGCGAACACGTCCCAGTCCAGCATGCGCTTACCTTGATGTTAGATTCTTGCGATGGATGACGGGACTTTCCCTGCATTACTCAAAACA
Source organism: Tricholoma hemisulphureum (assembly GCA_964034925.1). Lineage (NCBI taxonomy): Eukaryota > Fungi > Basidiomycota > Agaricomycetes > Agaricales > Tricholomataceae > Tricholoma > Tricholoma hemisulphureum. Next base: position 8,471,008 of record OZ035929.1, on the reverse strand, counting down.
CTATCGGATAGTTCGGAAGAAGTACGAGCACGTTCTCGATAGCCTTAGTTTCATCTTTCTAACGTAGAATAGGTGATCAAGCATGACCTGCAACTTCTGGCCCAGATATCTTCCAGCTCAGAAGAGAATTACTTCAAAGCTTTCATGATGAATCTACTCGAGCTCTTTAGCACAGATCGTCGGCTGCTCGAGACCCGAGGGAGCTTAATTATACGCCAGCTCTGCCTCAATCTTAATACCGAAAAAATATATCGGACGTTCGCCGAGATCTTAGAGAAAGAAGATGTGAGTCTGGTTATCCGAGAAATATACTGGGGGCTTACTTCCTACCTCTAGGATCTTGAATTCGCTAGTGTCATAGTGCAGAAGTTGAACATCATTCTCATCACTTCACCAGAACTCGCAGATTTTCGAAAACGACTGAAGAGTCTTGAAACGAGGGTACGTTCACCCTATAAGAGACGTTCTTTTTATCCAATCATTTTACAGCAAGACGGTCAAGCTCTATTCACGACACTGTATCGATCATGGTGCCACAACGCTGTTGCCGTCTTTTCACTGTGCCTCCTCGCCCAAGCCTATGAACATGCTTCTAACCTCCTGTACATTTTGTACGTCTGCCTTCGCTCCACGAGGTTGCAAAGTACTCACCAAAGGTGAAGCGCAGACTTGGAAGTCACAGTGCAGATGCTCGTTCAGATCGATAAACTTGTGCAACTGATCGAATCTCCAGTCTTCACGTGTACGGTTTACTTCCTTGTCCTGTTGCAATAATCTCATCACTCCTAGACATTCGGTTGCAATTGCTAGAACCTGAGAGATACCCACATCTCTTCAAGTGCCTTTATGGACTATTGATGCTTTTGCCTCAAAGCTCAGCCTTTGTGTCATTGAGGAATCGACTCAACGCCGTAAATTCTGCTGGCTTTCTGCACATTGCTCCTAAATCGTAACCACTTCTCTATTCAGACCAATAAGACCATTGCTGAAATTTGAATAGAACAGTCGGGCCATTGGCTACGAGATCCAAAATTGGACGGGATGAGATCAAGTGGCAGGAACTCCTATCACACTTCCGGTCAGTGCAAGCCAAGCACGAAAAAGCTCGGCGTCAGACGTTAGGTTCTGATAGTTCATCACACTCTGAGTTTATCGACGCAGAAAGAACCGGCGATCCAGGGGGCGGGTTTGGAACAGACAGGGCTAGCCGGCCTCTTACTGTGGGACGGACACCGCTACGGAGAAGGGTGACTGGAGAGTTACCGCTTAATCCCATCACCGTCCCAAATCCTGGTAGACCTGGAGCACTGTCGCCTCTGAATCCCAAGGCCAAAGTCGGTGCCCCAGTGCAAAACGGGGCTGCGCCTCCTGCTTCACAGTTATCAAAGCAAAAGCGGACGATTAGTCTTACCAGGAAATGAGTCGATTGGTTAAGTTCTCTCGAATTCGAGAGCCCAGTATCCTTACCCCCTCTCAGGAGGCAACATGTTCTGGGAGACGACATTTGCAGTATACTGTTTATTTATCCCATTTGACATGTCATAGGTACGAGTGACTAGAAACTAGGATATTACTCTGGATTCTATATATATCCTCATCCGAAAGCTCAAGATACTGTTTACAATATCCTTCTACACCACCATATCTCTCTTGTAACAAGGGCAGAAAGGCCATCATGGTCTCACGCCTATAAAGCACCTAGTAAAAATCAACTGGAGATAGTGAAGATCGTGGTACACACCTGCAGGTAAACATATTAAGTGCAGCCTCGTTGTTTGAAGCGAAAATTGGCTCCATGGCTAAGCGATTCATAATTAGTTCTCGTATGGGTTCACGACCGATCCGAGTTAGAGCATAGTCGTTTGCAATTGATTCATCATCTACGCCAGCAAGCTGAGGGATACGTTAAGTATGATATAAACTGCCATAGAAGATGGCAGACCTTGAGCAAGATCGCTGATATGATCCCGGTTCTATCTTTGCCTGCCGTGCAGTGCACTAGACACCCCTTCGCTGGATTGTCCCTCACATGCCGCAGAATTGTGCCGAATGACGACCCAGCGTGGTCCAAGATTTGTGAATAGAGTTCCATGAAGGCCTATAACTATATTCAATGGGCGGCAATAGATAAAACTGAGAGTGATCACTTCTGTCTTTCCACTAGCATACAACTGAAATCGCCTGGAAGTGAATGAGCAAATGTAGGGAGAATCTTCGTGGAGGGCATCACGTACGTACTTGGCCATCATCTCCGGACTGTAATCCTCTGTCCTGAATACTGGCACATGAAGGACTTCTATCCCTTCAATATGCGGCAATGGGGACTTGTATTTCTGAATCTCTGTATCTGATCGAAGATCAAAGATTGTGGCGATGCCTAGGGCTTTCAGTTCAGCCTTCCCTGGTTTATAGATTAAACTGTGTGGTGGGGATGGATACTACTGAAGAATGCGAACCTTCTTCTGTTATGCTGGACACCTCCGCCGAACGAAAGAGCATGCGAGGCTTGACTATTTTGCCGGGATGTGATATTGAAAGGTATGAGCCAAGATCTCGAACATTTGTGACTCCACTTATGGTGACGAATGGTGGGCGAGACAAAGTGTTTGCAACATAAGCTGGATCCAAGGGGTCGAGGTCTAAGTTCATGGCAGCTGGAAAGGATGCCCACGTGACATTCTCTCACACACACGAGAGTGCCTGCCCTAAGTCGTGACTGTGACGAGGACATCGCGTCCAACTTAATTGAACTCCCATTCCTTCTTCTTTCGAGTATTATACCATGGATTTCGATGGATTATCGTCTCCTCCTGCAGTTCCCTCCTCCTTACCCCCCAGTAGCGCTCCAGATCCATCGATGTCCAATGACATTCGATCTCCACGACCGCCAACTGTTGATGCTCTGGCGCTTGGCGACGATGACCCTGATGAACAAGAGGCCCAAGGCAGTGGTGGTGCAAGGAAACGGAGAAGACCGAGGGGTCAGGTGAATGGCGATGTTCCACTCGTTAAAGATGCTGTTGGAGAAAGCGTCGCTGAAAGCTTTGAAACGTTCCTTAAAACGTAAGTTCCTGTTAACTCCTGTCCATTCAATTCTGGAGTCGTGTGTAGATTTACAGAAGAAGTCGCCCTTGCTGCAACACCTGCTTCTGATGGCGATATACCGGAACCCACTGAAGGAGAACTGATCTACATCGAACAAGTCCACACAATGCGTGAATATGAGCTAACTATTCTCTACGTCGATTATGGACACCTCTTACAAAGGGACGACGTGCTTGCTGATGCGATTCAAAAGCAATACTACCGATTTCTTCCTTTCCTCCGTCGTGCCTTGCTCAACCTTGTCACAGAATACGAACCTGACTATTTGAAAATAAACCCCACCGCTGCCACGACCGACTCTGCTAACCTCCAATCACGCGAATTTAATGTCGCATTTTACCACCTTCCACTCGTGTCAGGTATTCGTGACCTTAGGACGGAAAAAATTGGAACACTCATGAGCATCAGTGGGACGGTTACACGGACCAGCGAAGTTCGTCCGGAATTACTCTTTGGCAGCTTCATCTGTGAGGTCTGCAATGGGCTTGTCAATGACATCGAGCAACAGTTTAAATACACTGAAGTCAGTTCAAGATCCATTCATTTTTCTTATGCTCAATCTGGTATACAGCCTGCACTTTGCCCAAATCCTACATGCGGCAACCGTACAGCCTGGCAACTACAGATCGACACTTCAAAATTTACAGATTGGCAGAAAGTACGAATCCAAGAAAATCCTTCCGAGATTCCAACGGGCTCCATGCCTCGCTCCCTTGACGTCGTTCTCCGTTCTGAACTAGTCGAACGGGCCAAAGCCGGAGATAAATGTGTATTTACTGGTACTTTCATTGTCGTTCCCGATGTCAGCCAATTGGGTCTTCCTGGCGGAAATAAGGCTGAACTCCAGCGTGAAGCAAACAAGGGTAGTGCCAATTCTTCAACAGGAGGAGCTGGCGGCAGTGGTGTCACCGGCCTAAAAAGTCTTGGAGTTCGAGATCTTCAGTACAAGACCGCGTTTTTGGCGTGCATGGTTCATGACGCTGACGGAAGGGTAAGTGATCCTAACTCGAATTCGACATATGGCTGACAGGTGCAGGGCGGTACAAATATCCGAGGTGAAGACGAATCTGCGGAAGACAACGGACAAGCATTTATCCAGTCGCTTACCGAGCCCGAGTTCGATGAGCTGAAGAGCATGATCGATTCAGACCATATTTATTCCCGGCTTGTAGAGAGCATTGCCCCCACTGTGTACGGTCACGAGATAGTCAAGAAGGGACTTTTGCTGCAGCTCATGGGTGGAGTGCACAAGCAGACACCGGAGGGCATGCACCTCCGTGGTGACATCAATATTTGTATCGTCGGAGACCCGTCGACTTCGAAATCGCAGTTTTTGAAGTCAGTATGTCTTGTACCTTGACATATAAACCGTTCATAAACATTTCCCAGATACGTCTGCTCGTTCCTACCTCGTGCGGTGTATACATCTGGCAAAGCATCCTCTGCGGCTGGCCTGACCGCAGCCGTTGTAAAGGACGAGGAAACAGGCGACTTCACTATTGAGGCTGGAGCCCTCATGCTAGCTGATAATGGCATTTGCGCTATCGACGAATTCGACAAAATGGACATATCCGATCAAGTCGCCATTCACGAAGCCATGGAACAGCAGACAATATCCATCGCCAAGGCTGGCATTCACGCAACTCTCAATGCCCGGACATCCATTCTTGCTGCTGCTAATCCTGTGGGCGGAAGATATGACCGTAAAAAGACCCTCAGGGCTAATGTTCAAATGAGCCCGCCGATCATGAGCCGTTTCGACCTATTCTTTGTCGTCCTGGATGAGTGTGACGAGAAAGTCGATATGAATATCGCCAAGCACATCGTGAATGTGCATCGATTTCAGGATGAAGCAATTAGCCCTGAATTCAGTACCGAAACGCTGCAGAGATATATTCGGTATGCAAGAACGTTCAATCCCAAGGTAATTTATCTTTCTTAGCACCCGGATAGAAGTTTTGACAACATCAACAACTAAAGCTCACACGTGAAGCTGCCGACGTACTGGTGGAGAAATATCGCATTTTGAGACAAGACGACGCTTCTGGCGCTGGTAAAAACTCTTACCGCATCACTGTGCGTCAGCTGGAGAGTATGATTCGTCTCAGTGAAGCCATTGCTCGAGCAAATTGTACCTCTGAGGTGTGTCAAACTGTTTTTTCTTCGACATCTGACATTGAATAGCTTCCTAACAGATTACCCCTGCATTCGTTCGCGAGGCGTACACGCTACTACGACAGTCAATCATTCACGTAGAACAGGACGACATTGACTTCGACGAGGAAGAACTCGAGGGCGAGCGTGGCGATAGGCGACCTCAAATGAATGGCACTGACAATGTTGAGGATGATCAGGATGCACTGATGGACACAGAAGATCAGATGGAGGAGAGTTCTATGCCAGTCAATGTGCGCATCCACGCGCCTGCGGCTCCTGCACCGCGAGGCGGCTCGTCATCACGAGCAGTCAGCACTGCTTTGGTCGGTGACAATGCGCCTGCTCCCGCTGCACCAAAGAGACGGATGGTCATCACACACGATAAATATATGACGTTGCAGAGCTTGGTTGTCCTGCATCTCTCTGCCACGGAACGGGAGACAGGTCGTGGTATCGATCGTGACGAGCTGATTGATTGGTATTTGGAGCTGAAAGAGTCAGAGATCCAGGACGTGGAAGAGCTGGAGTATGAGAAGGAACTGATCACGAAGATGTTAAGGCGATTGGTCAAGGTGAGCTCGGTGTATTTCAGTAAAATTTAAATAACGGCCGATATCTCTGTAGGACAACTATCTCATTGAAGTAAAGGGGGACGTGCAGGAGTCTCTCCCACCCACAGATGAGGCAAGCCAGGAATCCTCTGCGGCCGTCGCGGGTGAAGATGTGCGTGTATATTACATGGTGCATCCCGCCGTGGATACAGAGGGGTCGTCCTTGACATCATCGACATTGTGATGGGGTTTACGTCTTAGAGCCAAATTAAGGTCGTACTGTTATACCAGCACACATAGAGAATCGTGTTGTGAAATATTGATTTCGAGTCAAGCTTCAAGTTTGAATCCTTCCAACTGCGATTCCAGTCGCCAAATAGCCTGGTACATGTGGTTAACAAGCCAACCCTCTAGGCTGTCAGATTAGCCCGGTCGGGACATCACTTCAAGTTACTCAGTGACGGGCCAAGCAACCAGGACTATCTATCCCATACCAACTTGAAAATGTCAGCCAAACCTCTTATCGTGCCCATTCTCCTCACGACAGGTTCTCTTCGTTTCGCTGACGTTTGGGAGGATGCCGTGGCGCAAGACGTTATAAATTCTTTGATCGCTGCAGAGGACGTACGAATCGAACTGATTGGGGATCTCGAGGACCACGGCTGGGCCCTACAAAAGATCCGAGCAGAACAGAATGGCCGGAAGTGGGAGGAAGATGCGCTGGAGTCTCTCGGAGACGGTGAGTCTATGTTCTTTGAAAGAGGGTGACTTATTCCAAGCCACGATGGTACACAGGAGTTATTGAAAACACTACGCCTGTAGCACCGCTAGTAAATGCTGCCTCCGCTACGTCCAAAATGCAACGACATTTCTCCTCGTTCTTGTTAACCTCGCACCTGCATACTCCGGTACTCCGCTTGGTATCCCTCAATGTCCTTCTCATCATCAACTTTACGTTCCTTCGCGTGCCAGAAATTCACGACGGTTATGAATACAAGTTCTTTATCTCCCGAACTATGACTACCGACGAAGTTATCGAAAGGGTTATCGAGGAACTCGGCTTGACCAAATCATTGCCTGTCCCCGGTGGTGGTACGCTAGAATACGTGGTTGAAGAAGTTTGGATTGATAAGGACTCCGAAAGTATGATATAGCTGGTCAAAAATTGGTTCCACTCACAGATCCTGCTTTTTAGAGTTCTCAAGGCTACCACCATCTACTCCTATCTATGACTTTGTTCGATTCCCGTACTCTGCCAACCCGTTCTCATCATCGGCCGTACGCCTATTCAGAATATGTGTGCCTGATGAATGGTATCGCCGTTCAAAGTCTCGCAATATCTCCGCAACTTCCCTCGAAACGTCTGAGTCTACCCTCAAACGACTGGTGTCCCTGGAAGAATCGGACGAGGAAGATGAAGATGAAGGGACTGCAAGGCTCGCTGCAGGCCGTACGGATCCCGACCCGATAGAAACGCCAGATCGGAGAGGTTCGTTCTCCCAGAACAGGTTATCAAGTCTTTTCGACGGGTGGTTGCGACCCTCATCACCCACTTCACCCAATTTACCCCATCGTAATTTAATCGCTCATTCCTCGGACAATAGGAAAAATGTGAGCGAGCCAAGGCTCGTCGATCCTCATACAGTTGGGGGGCTCGTGAGTCCTGATGCAACCAACATTGCTACGGACGACGTCAATTTATCGGATTTTGATGATATGCTGGTATGCCCTCGCTGATTTCGAAAATGATGTTACTGATATCGCTACAGGACGAGATGGGTCTGAAGGGAGAGAAACGGACTCGCATGTACGACCTTTCCACTACTCATAAGAAATACCTACTGGAACAAAACCGAGGATCCCTATCAATTTTCACAAAGTCACCTACTGTCCCAAGTCATAATAGCCAACCCTCGTACCCAGCGTCTTATGGACCATCAAGTGGTTCAGCTTTGTTACCACGTCTTGTACCTCAGCTCACTGGAGACGCTGGTCTGATGCGTAGATTTTCGCTTGGCGGATGGGGGGCCGGAGGTACTGCACCCCCTTTGATATCCCCTGAACCTGACCGTTCTAGTGGTGAGTTCGCTAGCATGGAAGGTGGGCGCACATATGTGGAAACGCTTGAAGAAAAAGTTCAACCAATCAAGCCTCAGATTACTGGGGGTCTTTGGGGCAGTTGGTGGGCTTCATCTGGAGGCGAACCTGGCGAGAGAGCTGGGTCGAAGGAAACACCCAAATCAGCCAAGTGGTATGCAGATGCCCTGCGGGCTGGCAACTCTGTGAATGCCAAGCTCATAAAACACGTGATATCCTTACGCGTTCACTTATCAACAGCTAAGTTGGCTTGGATTGAAGAATTCTCAGGCAAGGAGAAAGGACTGGATGCCCTAGGGGCTTGGTTAGCAAGCCTCGTTGGCAAAGGTGGAAAAAGACAAAATTTAAATGATCTGGAAACCACTCTACTCCTGGAGCTCGTTAAATGTCTACGAGTCTTGCTGAATACAGAGGTAGGTCTTCGTATCGCTTTAGGTCGACCTTTTGCTGAGAGGTGCACATAGCCTGGCTTTAACCGAGTTTTGTTACTGCCTAACGTAATCACGCATATCGCCTACTCACTTCACGCTTCGTCCCTAAAATTGAGGACACTGTGCTCGGAACTGCTTGCAGCTATATGTGTGCTATCCGTGGACGCCGGGCACAAAGCCGTTTTGGGGGCAATGTCAGACTACTCCGTTGCATATGAAGAACGCTTTCGCTTCGAAACACTCATAGGTTCTCTCCGCATCCCAGATCTAAGTATCTTCGATGATGACAACATTTTTGGCTTTGGCAACGAGGAGGAAGGCGTTTGGGAGGCTCGTGCAGCATCCATGGCCTTGATCAATGCCCTCACAAACTGTTTTGACTCTCTTGAGGATCGTGTCCTTCTTCGGGAAGAATTCGGGAGGCGAGGATTGAATGAATTTATCGTTGTACGTAACTTGTTTCGCTCTATTGTTCATGATTCATCCAACCATCTGTGCACTGTAGGCTTTGCGATATATCAAGCCTCCAGACTCCTTGTTAGCTCAACTAGATATATATACCGAAGAGAAATTCGAGGATGAGGAAGACTTGCGTGAACACGCCCGTGCTTTGTTGGGTCGAGATGTAGGACATTCACGGACAAGATCCGATTCTGAAATTGTGCTTGAGGATCTCATTACTTTGGCAAAAAAGCATGGAGAAGTATACCCTATGATGGTTGAAATCTTGAATCATTATGGTCAGATATTACAAAGAGACATTGGAATGTAGGTATAAATTTGCTCATCTTCGTTGGTTTTATAACAATCATTACAGGCAACTCAAGGCTGACTTGTTCGCTATTCTTGATCGCTTTGTGGAACAAGCAGCTCTGCTTGACAACTTGTACGTTTGCCTTTCTGATCTGCCTCAGGATGTCAAGATGTTGTTTGCCCTTGTCATACAGCGATGACAGCTGGCACCTTTTCATGAAACGTTTCACGACTTCCGTACAGCATATCACTGGCCAGGAACTGGAGGTGAGATCTGTGGATTCCAGAGATATCGTGGAGCAAGAATTAGAGGATTTGCGAAGTACAGTCGAAGAACTTAGTGATGAGGTAAGACCTTTTCTTCATATATCCACTACCTTAATTTTTGCAGCGAAGGAGACTGCGTAACAATCTCGACGAGAAAATTGCTGAAATCAACGCTCTGAAATCATTACCCGTCAATTTCCATGGTCCTCATACAAAGCCTATTGGCAAAGGAGGCTCTGAGGTACGACAGTGTTACCATTTGACCACAACTGTTTTATGTACCGTCGTAGAACTTCCATGGCCTGGTCCAACGGCTTGTGCAAAAGGAAAAACAAGTTCTCCAACTTCAAGCTGAGCTTGATCGATTCAAGGCGCTGAATCCGATCGAAGATCGTGAGGCTGTACGGTTTTAAAAATTTCGCTGTTTTCTTTCTCTGATGGAATCACGGACGGTAGGATGAACGGGCTAAGCGGGAACGTGATAGAGTGAAGTGGAATACTTTGAATGAGGAGATAGCGAAACTCAAAGTTAAGGTTGACTGGATTCCACGCACATTGGACATCGAATTCCGTGCTAACTCACTCTAGGGCAGCGAACAAGAAACCTCTCTTGGGATTCAAGAGAAAGAGATCACTTATCTCAAGCGCGCCCTGGAGTCTGTTTATAGTCGGTTTATGTCAAGAGAGGATGCGCGAGAGGAAATCCGGGAAGCAGGAATGGATCCCGAGGTCATCGCAGTTCGGACAATTGAACAGCTAACGTACAAGGATGACCGTATTGCTGCTCTTTCTGCAGAAGTGGCTGATCTGAAGGTGAGGCTAGCTGCTAAGCCTATGACAGAAAAAGAGTTCAAGGCAAAATCTCCACCCCCTCCCCCTCCTATGAGACCGAAGAGAGTGCCTGCGCAACAGACGTCGAGTACGCCAGAAGTGTTCGTTGCTTCCCTTTCGACCAGTTTTCCACTATCATCGCCGCCACCTCCACCTCCACCACCACCACCGCCGCCGCCGCCTCCGTTGCGAGTTCTTTCTGAGCCCTCAGTTGTCTCTCTTCGTGACTTTCAACATGCCCCACCGCCGCCACCGCCGCCACCGCCACCACCACCGCCTCTCCTTCCATCAGGACTACACCCCAGGCCTCCGCCCCCACCGCCACAACATGGCCTAGGCCCACTAGCCCCCCCACCACCTCCCCCGTCGGCGTTCAGAATGGGCAGCAAAGCGAAGATCATTCGTCCTGCTAAACGACTGAAACCCTTCTTCTGGAATAAGGTAACCAACACAATACTGGATTCTACCGTTTGGGCCGATGTGTCGCCAGACTTTCATTTCAACATGGATGATCTCGAGGCAACATTTGCTATGGACACAGACAAGTCTACAACCTCCCAAATTAGAAGTCCGATAAAACAGAATGTTACAACGTTGTTGGACATTACACGGGCCAATAATGTCGGCAAGTCAGCTCTGTGATTTATTCCTGATATGACCTGATGCTTTAGCGCTTTACTAGCAATAATGCTTTCTAGGATAAAATTGGGTCTTCCTGAGATTCGAAAGGCTCTGTTGGACATAGACGATGAGAAATTACCTGTTGACGATCTCAAGGCGATTGGGAGACATCTTCCAACAATCGAAGAGGTACATACCCAACTCACCCATTTATCCTATCTTTAACACTTTCCTCGTTAGATTGGCAGAATAAGAGACTTCGAGGATGTTCGGAAGCTGTCGAAGGCAGATCAATATTTCAACCAAGTTATTTCAATACTTTGAGAACGAGACCGCCTTCTTATCCTGAAAATAACTAGATCATGACTGTTCCACGCCTTTCCGAGCGACTCGAATGTATGCTCTACCGCCGCAAACTCGATCTCGACATTGAAGAAATTCGACCGGAGCTGAATATTCTGCGTAATGCTTCGCAAGAACTCCGGTCGTCAGCAAAGTTCAAGAAGATACTGCAAGTAAGATACGTGTTAGGGTGGTAGAGAATGAACCTGACAGCGTATCAGGTTGTTTTGGCAGTAGGGAATACTTTAAATGGCTCAAGCTTTCGAGGAGGTGCACGTGGTTTCCAGCTTGAGGCTCTGCTTAAGGTGTGTGGAAGGTCCTTTTCCCCATCCCCATTAACATTCTGTGCAGATGAAGGAGACCAAGACCGCCAAGGGTGGCTCTGACTGCCCAACCTTGTTACACTACCTGGCACGAATTCTCTTACGAACAGACCCTTCTGTGGTTCAATTCATCGAGGAGCTCCCGAATCTCGAACCCGCGGCTCGAGGTACCCTCCCATATCCCCTAGTTTTCGTAATGATGTTTACCTTTAATAACAGTGTCGGTCCAGGCGGTTACTCAAGCTGTAAATACTTTGGTTTCGGGCTTGGAGCACATCAAGTGCGAAATCAAGGAATTGCAGCAACTCGTTCTACTCAAAGATGATCGATTCATCGGTGTCATGGAAGTGAGCTTTGATTTCACCTTTGTTGCTCGTTTCAGCCACTACCACATATACATTCCCCATAGCCTTTTGTCACAAAGGTCACCCCTAGCGTCGATGCACTGAAAAACATGGGCACCGCTGTAGAAGGAGAACTGCGTTCGTTGCTGGCATATTACGGGGAAAATCCTGATTCCCCTGACGTGCCGAAACCTGAGGACTTTTTCGGGCTTGTTGCATCTTTCTCTTCTTCTCTTCAGGTGGGTATTTGTTTGCATATGCACGGCAGCTTCGATTTCACAACGCCGTCTAGAAATGTGCCCTCGAGGTTCATGATGCAGAAGAGAGGTTCAAGGAATCAATAACCAAGCCACCAGAAGAGATTCTGCATGAGCCCGTCCAAGAACATGTTAGCATTTCATTTATCCTTTTTGTCAACTCTCACGAAACGCAGACGGTTAAGGCGAAAGCAAATCCAAGTGCTTCGACGCGGCAGTCGCTCATACCGCCTCCTGTAAAGTCGCAGGGGTATGCAGCTAACCAGCGGTCTGTGGGTCCCGGCGATGTCGACCAAGCGATTCGCAGTATGCGGGACGGGAGACGGAGGGCGCGTGCTCAGGCCTCGCGGCCGTTGAGCAAGATATTTTTAGACGGATCAAGCGGTGGCGGTGGAAGGCCTCAGAGTCGACTCCTCGATTGAGGCAGCGTTATCGATCGCGATTGGATCCATACGATATTAAGTATTTATGTAGATATATACTGTAGCACACCAGATTTTGGTATTTTGGTAAATACATATCCAGCTAATCATGACATTGAGCGGGATTGATCTAGGTAAGTATACAATGGTAGATCTTCAAGATAGTTCAGATTTCAGCTACAATATTAAACTACAGTAATAGTCCAGCTAAAGCTAATGAAAGCACACATTGGGAACGATGGAAAAGTGAAAAAGGTTATGGGTGCCGAGGAACAGGGGTGTAGACAGGAGTGGGGGCAACTTGCGTCATGTTATGAATGGTGTCACCGTGGTATTGCGAGGCCGCCGCACCATGCTGTTGGTAGGGCACGTAGCCATGAGGATACACGGGTCTATCATATGATCGTTCACGGGAAGACAACGTAGACTCCGGCCTCACCGCCGAACGATACGCAGCAGGAGGAGGGGCAGAGGTGACAGGAGCGGCGCTGGGGTACTGGTTGTGCGGAAGGGTACTCGCGGGGCCGTATATCGCTGGGTATACTATGCGTGCGTTCTTGGGTAATGGCTGCGCGCCTGCAATCTGGACCTCCGCTATGATAGTAGTGGAGCTCGATGACGGCGAGAAGAGGGGGGCGGGCTCTTGTTGCGCTGGATCGTTGCTGCCATACCAAGATATGACAGGCCGCCGGGGAGGGGACGGAAGGGGTGAACGCGAACGCGCTGCCCTGCGGCGCCTGGCCGCTCGTTGGGCATGGCTGGGGTAGTAGTCGACCGTCACGCGCTCCGAGGCAACCCACGGGAGGGCGTTAAGGTCCTGAAAGAACTTTTGTACGCGAGACATGTAGGATCCAAAGGAGGCGACGGAGGGTGGGGGCGGGGGGGTGTCCATTCTAGCGTAATCGGAGCCGGGCTGGGGATCGACGTAGACAGGGCTTCCCATAGGAAGGGGTTCTGGAAGTGGCTCGTGATGGACATGTACGGCGTTTGCCTCGCCGTCATATCGGGAGAGTGGCGCCGAGGTGGGTACTGGAGGGGGTGGTGAGGATCCATGTGGTGTCTGGTAAGGGTGTGCGGGGGTCATTGGATAGGGCTGTGCGGGGGTCATTGGGTAAAGTTGTGCTGGGGGTGTTGGGTCGTGGGGTGGTGGTGGTGGTGGTGGTGCAAATTGTTCAGTTTCTGTACTGATGCCTTGTTCTGAGTGGCTCGAAGTTGACCTGCTCTGTCCAAAGGCCCTTTTCATGCCTCCGACAAAACCTCCGATAAAGTTCTTGCCTGGTGGAGGGGACGCATGACCCCGGCTTTGCGCACCCTCAGCCTCAGCCTCAGCCTCGAGGTACGGTACATCCGGATCGACGTTGAAAGTATCATTATTGGATCTGTGCAGATTTTCCGGTGTGGGAGGGGCAGATACCACCGGTTGCTGTGTGCGAGGGCTGCCTTGAGGTTGGGAAGGATAGCGGTGGGTCTGAAGAGAACGCAAAGAATGGGCCATTCAAGTTACAATCCAACATTCAAGTTATCACTTTGTTACTGTAACCGGCCCGGCTACATTCATATCCAGAATAACATATACTATTGAAGGTCGGGTATTCGGCCACGTAAGGGTCCCGGATGAAAAGCGCGTGAGTATGATTGGTTAATGACCTTTATCCTTTTCTGGGGCCTAGTCTAGGATGTTGTGAAGCGAGTGGAATATGTTTTGTATTTTTAGCTGGGGTGTTGAGTACGCTGTGAACATTTTCCGGCCGAAACTCCCAAATCGAGCAAACCTGCCAAGTCGGCCAGGCGTGGGAACCTAGCCAGAGACGACGCGCGTCCCAACTCTGGCTTCCTCAACGCTCAACATGCAGTCCACGAAGCTCAAATTGTGTTCAGATATATGATAGTACGTCTATTCTACACAGAGAGTCATATTTTATCTTACTTCGCCTTCGTGGCAAGCCTTGTACTGCGCCGAATTGGTAACCTTCCCTCAGGAACATCATTGCTGCTCGACACTACAGTGCTTCGTTCACTGCTCGACTGAACCCTCGGAGGACATGCGGCAACATTCGTAGATCGATTCCTTCCACTCTTCGGTGCAGCAGGACCCTCTATTCCCACCTGGTCGACGTTTGGCTGACTTGGAGCTGTTGTGCCCACCGTGATATGGGGCCCCGATTCCGCACATGTAATTGGTGTCGTTTCTCCTCCTACACCTGTCTCATGCCGTTCCGAAGGTGATTTGCTACCCCCTGGTGATCAACCATTCGTATCGTGAGGTAATGGGGGGAGCTGCACCTGCTGTACTGGAATTCGGCGAGGTCTTGGTCGTGGACATGTTGGGACAGCTACCTCATCCTCATCTGGAAAAAATCTTGGTGCCCGGGCTCTGCATGTGCGTGGTAGACGACCTTCAGGCTGTGCAATGGTGGTTTCAGGCATAGGTATGTTGTCATCATGTGTCGCTGTAGAATCAGTGTCTGAACTTTGCCCTTCAGAATCGCGACTATCAGACCATTGCATTGCGGCAGCGGCTACCCCACCTGTTGGATGATGTAATCTGTCACATGATGTGGGCCATAAGTGTTGTAATAACCTCACTGTATAAATGTGCATCCCAATGAGGTGTAAGACACATATGCAGCTAAGGAGGTGTCAATATGGTCTTAGGTTACATCAACAATAACCAACCAAGTTGAATCCAATAAGACCTGATAGCTCAGTGGTAGAGCTACTGGTATATGTCCAGGAGGTCCTGGGTTCAATCCCCAGTCTGGTCATCTTTTCTGTTTTAACACCACCACCTTGGCCCCCAGGTGCTCTGCCTCTCCCACGAGCCCATCTACGAGCCTGACTACCTCTTCCCCTTCCACGCGCTTCCCCTCATGCCACCTGTGCTCTTGCCTTCTTGGCCTCTGCTTCTACTCTCTTTGCTTGACGCTCTGCCGCCTTCCGCTCTCTCTCTTCTATCTTCCTCGCTGCTGCGATTTCCTTATGGTAATCATCAATTGCCTTTCGTCTTGCCTTGAAACACTCAGAAGCCTCCTTGAATACCTCCCCCATTCCAGTCTCCCATGTCTGTCGTGTAAAGTGTTCTATCATTTCTGGAGCAGTCATATGGCGTGCTTGACCGGAGGTAAGCTTCCTCTTTGCAGCCTTTCGTCATTCCTTAGCAAAAGCCTTTTGACGCAACCGCTCATTTTCCAGATCCATCAATTTCATTTGAGCATAATCCTGCTCAAGCTCCACTCCAACCCACTCAATGATTGCTCGCAGCATCATATTCTCTTCGTGAAGTGCTCGACGTGATGCTGTATGCGGAAGTGGCGGCGGGACCTGGATGTGATACCGCTGTACCTGTTCAGGCTCAGCAATGGGCGAAGCTCTGGCATCAGCACTGCCGTTGAGTGCAGGGGCTCCGGGATCATCACCATTCGGTGTCCAGGTATCAACATCAGGAGAAGATGGAGCTGCGGAGGTGACGGGTGTGGTGTGCGGTGTCAGTGTACGTGCCACCGATGCAGCTGGGGAGGGGTTTGGTGTCGGAACAAGTGATGGTGGGAGTTGGGCTGGTAGAGGTTGCGCAGCTTGTGTTGTCGTATTTTTAGCTGGTTCAAATGCGGATGTAGGAATTGCGTTATGGTCCAATGGGTAGATCCCAGTCTTTCTGAATGCTGCTTGGATAGTTGCTGGCTTAAAAGCAGTACTTCGAGCATCGTGATAGTACCGTAGTAGATTGTCCTTCGTAATGGGTATATTGTTTTGAGAAGCTTGTGTGACCTGCGATTTCCATGCATGGGCGAGTGGGCCAAATACGCCGACATCACATGGCTGCAATGCATGCGTGGTATGTGAAGGAAGGCAGATGATGATGATATGATGCCGGGCTGCAAATTTAATAAAGGGATAGGTACAATGCGAATTATGTCCATCAAGAATGAGAAGACGAAACTCCTCTGCTGTCTGAGGTCTGGTATTTGGCTCGAAGTCCTGCTCCAACCATTTGAGGCCCAGCTCCTGGTCTGTCCAGCCCTTCGGAGAGAGAGAAATACTAGACAAATAATGTTAACGAGGAGGGCTTGATCAAGATAGGTGCCACAAAGGTACATACCTAGCGGCACATGGATTGTTCTCAGGCCTTCTCCATTCTGGATTACGACACACTCCCTGGAAAATGACAGATGGAATAAGCACAGTTCCACTAGCGCAGACTGCCTCTATGATCATAACAAGCTCACGATTTCCATCCTCGATGGAATAAACAGTTGCTTGGTCACAATCAACAATTGCTGCAACCTTTGCACCTATGCCCAGCTGCACCCCCTTCTCATCCATATTCCAGGTATTCTCCGGCTTGATACTAAACTCCTGCACCACCTGCTCCAAAATATCGTAGAACCCATCCACTGCTGTCTTATTGAGAGCCTTTGCCCTACACTTCTCGAGACCGGTCGTCGCCTTGACTTTGAGGTCGGGATGTCGCGCAAGGAATCGTTTGGGCCACGACTCGCCAATAGGTTTCCCAGAGATCTCAGAGGTGTATTGAGTAAGGCTAGAGTAAGTCAATGGTACTCCTTGGTGGCCCAGAACTTTCGCCCACTTGATGAAAACTTCCTCCTCTGCTAGTGACAGGTTTTGCTGACCAACGTGCGCCTCTGCACATGTACGGAGCCCTTTGATGCGGTCGCTAAGGGTGCTACGAGGTACGCAGTAGATGTTTCAGCCTGGCGAGTAGATAAATGTTGGTCCCCGTTCGGTTTGTAACCGGCTTCCTTGATAGCCACGATAGTGAGCTGAATGCGGTCTTCTTGTGGCAGTGCAAGGGTGTTGGGAGAGGGAAGTGAGGTAGGCAGTGGTGGCATAATATGTAGAGTTGTAAACGAGGAGGATTAGTTGGTGTTGGCAGGTATTCAGGGGGGAGTTGTGTTCTGAGTGGGCGTCCTCCTCGCGACTGGTATTTATCTTACACAATACTGGCGAGCCTCTGAGGCACGCAAAGTGAACCTAAGCACAGAATGAACATGTATTGAAACATATTGATCGTACTCTTCATGTATGTAAAACAAAATATGCACATGAATAATGACTGGATAGGAGGTTGATCATCACGTTGAAACCAGCCATTAGAAATAACGTACATGCATTGAGAAAGTGTTTTGGAGATGTTTAGTGATGCGGCAATGCACATCCTAACCCCATTTTCCCTTGAGATTATTCCTCTGCATGAAATTCATTCGGGACCAGTGGCATGCGGAAAATGGCAAGTTGACATATTCGTGCATGTGTGGAGATTAAAAAAATGCCTAAAAATCAAGGAACATCAGTAAATGAAGGAGAAAGGCATGGAGAACAGCATACCTTGAAACATGGGCACGCCTATTCAATTCCCTGTTCGCGATTGTCGGGTTGGTTTCATGACTTTCTGAAGGCCAAATTGTGCACGAAGCAGTTTTGTGGTGGAAATGAGCCAGTGGAGTGGAAGTGAAACACAGAAAACAAAGATGAAAGGACACAAATTGAAGTGAAGAGCAACCACAGCAAGTTTGAAGGTGATACGATGAAAATTGAGGCTGAGGTGGGGCTGCGATCACATCAGGCACCATCGATCAATTAAGAAAACATGCCAAAACACCGGATTGCCCTGCATCATCACTCCAGATCTCGATAACGGTTGACCTCTGGCAAACCAGCTGTGGTACACGATGTCGCACACCCATCTCCTCGAAATTTGAGCCCAAAAAATCTTGACCCGATTGCTGTTTGAGTCGTAAATTAAGCATTGGCCGAGTACCCAGGGTGGCCGAGTAGGTGACCGGCTATAGTATATTATTTATTTATTTATTAGACATTACAAGAATGGAACATTCTTCATCTCCCCAGCTGCCAACAAATCCTCGTCAAATGCTTCATTCACATCATCCTCCGCATCCTCGTCTTCCTCATCTTCCTCATCACCCTCCTCTCGGAATCTGTGGGCCGTCGACTCGTCCTCGCCCTCGTCCATGCTAAATTGCATCTCATCCAGCGTCCCAGGCATGCTCGTCATGCTTCTTCTGCGCTCTCTCCTCCGCCGCCTCCCATCCCCCCCCAACTCCAGGTCATCTTCATCGTTTGAATCATACGATGTGGACGAGGCCGGACTCGTACTTCTCTGGCTGCTTCCCGTCGCCATTGACGCCGTCTGCCGGAATCCCAGAGTATTGCTCAATTTCTCGAACGACGAGATCTGCCGCAACTCTGAACTCCCAATCTCCAGGTCCTCTTCCGCAGGAGGGGGTGATAATCTACTGGTCCCTTGCCTGTTTACCAAACTGAAATTCCTCAGCCGGGCCAAGGCGCTTTGGTTCCCTGTATCTGAGCGTGCGCTGAGTGCTGGCGAAGGTGGCGATAAGTCTGGGAGGGGGAAGTCCTGTATCGGAGTTTTCCAGTAGTTGAAGTCTGTAAATTCTGGTGTCCACTTCCGATGGATGGGCGGGAACATTTGGTCCACGAGATCAGTCATGTGTATGTACCTGTCCAGTATCGTCTATTATATCAAAACCATCGTACATTGAAGGGAACTTACGAAGACTTGTAACCCGCCAGCTCTAACAATTCCATCTTCACTTCGCCCGACGAATCAATGGTGAATATACGTGCACTGGGAACATTGACGCTTCGGTAGGATAGAGCGTCCGTAATGCGATTCCCGAACCCTGCATAGAATGGATTCCGAGAAGCTTCGCCAAACAGACGTTGGATATCTCTCAGGCAAGCCATCTTGAACACTTCCGGTTTGCGCATGATGACCTCCCTGGACAAGCCAAGTTCAGTCAAGGCCGAAAAACTTTTCATGTTGCAATGACATACCGGTGGAGTGAGACCATTAAACGATCAGGGCTCATGATAACAGGACCCTCAGGAAGCTGGTAATCATTCTGCTTGATCCCTTTGAGATAATCACGCGTCACGTCGGCTTGCCCAATAGGGCGCGACGTAAGGTACATAACCTTATACCCGTTCCGTCTAATGTCGGTATACAATTTCGCGACGCCAAGGTGGGTCCAATCCCGTCCAATCATGGCAAAGACATAACCCAAGCCATCAGATCTGACGGAAATAAAGTGGCATCAATATCACAGGTGCACGAGCAAGGATATATCGGCCGTAGAACACCCACTTCGTAATCGTCCCATCTATGTCCGACACCACAACGAGGTCTGTCGAGTCCCATACAAATATACGGGCAGTACAGGCGATCACTCCAGAGGCGGAAAGGGAGAAAGTGATAGTGTTGGCACCAGGCTTCAGGTTGAGTGCTTTCTGTTCGCAGGACAACAGGTTATTTAATTTAATAACCTTGCTCAGGCATCATCACCAACAACGTACGAGCTGCTCAGAAGTCAACCGCAAGGTCTTTGCGAATTTCCGCTTCGCTGTGGGTGTTCCCTGCGACACAAGAGTCGTCGGTGCAACTACCGCATCCTTCATAGCACTTTGAATGGGCGTTGATGGCAATGCGGGTGCAGATTCAGCAGGGGGTATCTCTTTGGTCAGTCTCATCTCAAACATCCCAGCAGGCGGTGCAGCTGTGATCTGTCCCCGGAATTATCCAAATTGTGACATGAAATCTGGAACAGATGCTTACATTCTGCAGAGGCGCCGATGCCATTCCACGGAGTACAGGCCGCTCGACTTTACCCTGGGCGATGTTGCTGCGTTCCTCGGTATCTATATCTATACCGTCGTTTGAACCAGCGCTAGGCTTGCCACGTCGACCGCGGTTCCACCACTGTACCCATGACGACGTACGCTTCCCAGGTGGCTTCTCCGGCGGCTCTGATTTTGAGCGTGTATGGTATTGACGGTCATGCATCTGCTGGTGCTCGTCTGACGAAGGAGGGGAGGGCGGGGGTGTAGGTTCTGCCATGGGGTCATCGTCAGAGGTAGCATCCGAAGAAGAAAAGCCTGGTTTGGCTCGCTGCCGAAGAGCTGTGTCGCGCCATCTACTAAGCGCCCGCATGATAGGAGATCCATCGTTGCGCGTGATGTATCTACGGAACAGTAAGCATCTGCTATGTCATAGCAGTGGAAGAATATTGACTTACTGGCCAGCAGTCCACCGTACCACAAGTCTCGGATCGTCCACGAGATCGTCGTCATCCAAGAACCTGTAAAAATCGATCTTCCTTGCAGAGAATAGCTGAGCAGCCTCCACGTCTCCCAGTTGGCCAAATCCTTGCGTCCCACCGGGCCTGCCATATCGATTCCGTCTTCCTCTAACCTTCCCCGAGTCCATGGACTCTTCAGGGTCAGAGATCGAACCGTCTATATTCGTTGGGCCTTCTGTATGCGGCATCAAACTCAGCTCGAACGATATCTCACGTCCATCAATCGAGAGCAAGAACCGCGTCGGGTCTGTGGAACAAGGTTTTAGTTTCCCTCCCTTTCCAAAGGCCAACAGGCCAGCATCCCCATTTCCAATGTCGTACGGGTTTTCATCTAAATTACACATCTGTTCTGGTCCATCCAACTCCCCACGAGCTTCGGGGAGTTCTCTATGTTTCCTCTTCTTCGTGGGACTCCCATCCAGTTCAGGGGGCACACTGTGGCTTCTAGCATGCTCATGCTCACTCTCTCGCTCCTGGGCTTCTTCGGCCATGTCAATCGGACTTAGGCCAGCGATAGCCATACTTGCCTTCCCCCTGCCTTTCCCCCAAGACCTTCCGGTTTTCCCGAATGTCGTCTTCATGGGTGACGGCTGCGGAAACGCGCCCCACTCCCAGGAATACTCTTGAGTAGGAATGAGAATTGATAGATCAGAAGACGAGGGCGC
This sequence comes from Tricholoma hemisulphureum, assembly GCA_964034925.1. Classification (NCBI taxonomy): domain Eukaryota; kingdom Fungi; phylum Basidiomycota; class Agaricomycetes; order Agaricales; family Tricholomataceae; genus Tricholoma; species Tricholoma hemisulphureum. The sequence goes on along the minus strand of OZ035929.1, from coordinate 8,449,707 downwards.
AGAAGCTTGGTTCTGCAATGACGAATCTGCGGGGTGTTCGTGTTGATCCGCATCTGGGGGTGGTTCCGAGAGGGCACGGAGCGCTGGGAAGGCATGCAATTCTTGTATGTGATTGGGATCTTGAGCTGACATGTCGAGGATGGGAGAAGGTCCTATAAGAATGTCATTAGCAAGATGCGTATCAGATATATCGAGGCCGACCAACTGAAATTGTTGCTAGAGGGGAAGGAAAAGTGCGCAGAGGGTGTTACTGTGCGATTGGACTCGGCATGATACCCCTCCGCATCTAACACAATGCCTGTTTAAAACATGAGTTGTTAATCCATAGCTACGTGTACGGAAGGCGTGCGCTACTGGCCATGACGATAGTCAACCTCCGGCGTAAACAGGCTGTCGTTCGCAGCCTTTATTGCCTCGTCCACGCGTTTGTCTTGAGCAAGCATTTCTTCTGTGTCGTGCACGGAGTGAGTGTGGGTCGGGGTCATGGGAGGGGAAGGCAGAGCTTGTGATCGGACCGGCTGCGGAATGGAGACCATCGGAGTATCTATGAAGAAGGTGGGGTGGTCTGGCTGCCTGAGAGTGGTATTAGGATTTTTGAAGGCTTCCTCCTCTTCTTGAGGTGGAGAAGGTAGGGGTAGGGCATCGAGGTCCAAGAACTCCGGTTCCTGGTGAAAGGGTCCGCCCTTGTGCAACTCGCCGGTCTCGGTATATATGCGATCTTCTTCACTAAATTTAACAACTTGGTCGCCATCTCCTGCATCTAGGTTGTCTGTATGGACGCCTGCGTCCTTCGGGCCTGCTTCGTCGGGTCGCGTGGGCTGGAGGAGAGGACTCGTAATAAGGTCATCTGGGACCTCACCGTCCGTTTCGAAGACGAAAAATGCCTCTCCGGCTTCTCCGATTTTCATATTATATGGAATGGGATGACCATTGACGGATACATTGACCTGTCCCCGGTTCGGAACAAGCAATGAATGAGATAAATGCACGGACCTTCTTCTCTCCTGGCCGTAGGACCTGCCATTTTCCAAATCTTACGTGAAAAGGGGAGCAGGCGAGCTCGGTGTCGCCGTTATCGGTAGGTCGCTGAATGACAATGACGTCGATCGCGCCAGTAAGGGTCGAAGGATTGATTGGTGGGAGATCTTTGTAGTACTGGTAGGGGGCACTAATGGCATTTACGGCGCCTCTAATGTAGTTCATGGTTTGAGAAGACAAGAATCCTGGAAGAACGGACTGGAGGTCGGTCGGAGGTGAATCGTAACAAGGCCGTGGTAAACAACAATTTCTGCCAGTGCACGTGCGCGTCCGGTAATTACTTCGGTGCGACTCGGACTCGGACTATACTACAACAGCAGAATTGCAGTCTTAAGGTGTCGGTCCATTATATGTTTTTGTAACTCGTTATGGTCGTGGTAAGCTGATTGGGTGACAGACTTTGTAGCACTTCAATGATGTGAGGTGAATCAAGGGTGAAGGCCATTTGTAGTACAATCCCCTAAGTTACCCGCAGGCTCGAGTATCCTGTTCCCAGCTATGTAGGTTATCTGGGAGATTTTATATCTATCATATTCCTTTCTTTATGAAAACGTGTTTCTAATGATGAGCGGCTTCGTGGTCATAAAGCGGACCCATTGGTGGCTAGGACACCTGCATTTTAGTCTCCAGACGTAAGATTGGTGTCGCGAAAGAACGTACAGGAGTATTGCGTTCCCTATAGAACAGTGCGTCATTAGCAGGCTTAGAAGATAAAATGCACAAGACGGTAATCACCATTTGGTGCCCCCAGGGAAAAGAGGTGCTAGCAGAGGACGGTTTCAGCACTAGCCAAGACTTAGTGAAGGGACTAACAAATGTAAGGATCGGGGTGTTTCTTGCTCGCCAGCTCTGCCTCTGCCTTCTCTAGAATGACAGCAAGTGCTCTTGGATCGTGCACATTTCTGTATGAACAAATGTTAAGCAGTGGTCCTGAACAACGCTTTCAAGGTCCACCGCGCACCGATTTTGTTCGAATTCAGCCCTAATCTGTAAGGTTTGTGCTCTCCAGAGGTCTCTTCGTACAGTCCAATCGAGTGAGTTTTGGAGGTATCGCTTGTATAGTGACTTTACATATAGTCTGTGGGCCGATGAGAAGGTCGAAGCGGACATGATAGAGTTGGGCAAAGAGTCGGAAGAGATTTGGGTCTTCGGAGCCGATCAGGATCACGTAAGCTGTCAAATTTTTGCGAACGGCGCTCACTGGCAGTGACTGGGATTCCAACAGATAAATGGACCCACATTCCAGGCATTCACAGTTCAATCAGAGAGCTCCAAAATCAGGTCCAAAATCGGTAAATTACAGATTTGTTGACCTGATGGCCCAGCCAAAGCCCTATGTCGACAACTTCTCCAAACGACCAACGACAGTGGCCAAAAAATTATCTTCATCGCCTTCTGCATCGCTCCTTAACCAACGCCGGATCGCCACAAATTCACGGGTTAAGAAAGATGAGAAGTATCGCAAGGATATGTACCTTGCTTTTGTCAATAACGCTTTGCAGCAGAAGTTGAACGTGAGTGGATCCATCGCTACCACGCGAGGACTACCCACACGATGTACTCCAGGGTATCAGCGAATCATTCGATGAACTTGTGAACCAATTCAATCTCAAGTTACCGCAGGTTCAAGGTGTACCGCAGTTGGTTCAATTGCGCCTTTGGATCTCAGCCCTCTCACATGTCGTCTCGCGACTCGAGCGAGAACACTCTGTCCTAGTCGATGCTCTTGTCAACATGCCATGGACTACACTGGATACTGTCACCGTCAAGGCGTATATAGTCTTCATGGGCATGCTAGTCAGCGCCCGACCTGAATATCTCTCCCTCGTACTTGGCAAGATTGCTCAAGGATTCACCCATCGTGCGCATCCACCACTCCTATGCCTTTCCAATATTTTCAATGCATGCTTATCACAGAATCTGGCATCCAAGCACTTGATGCAGGAATGCCCGAAGGATCAGCTAGTCCATTGACACGGCGTGTGATATATGAAAGATTGCACTATCTTCTTCAACACCTGATTTCGCTCATCCCAACGCTCCCGTCGACGCTACAGCCCTTCCTTGTGCGCAGCTTTCCGCACAAACGACAAAACCAACTTGCGCAGGCCACGTATATCCGAAATTTGCTACGAATCTCCACATACTGCCCAGGACTTGCCGATAAGATCTTGGCTACAATTGTTGATCGTGCGATCCAAATCGATGTAATATTTGCTGCATAGGACCTTTATGACTTTGATTGACACGTCGCCCAGGTCGAGATTCAAGTAGAGCTGGAAGATTTAGAAGAGGAGGAGGCAGCACAAGACCAAGGCGTATTTGAAATAGACCCATTTGATACGGTGGTTGGACAGGAAGGGACTGATCTGACCTCAGAGTCTGACAGTGAAGGTGAAGAGGATAATTTGAGTGATCTATCGTCTGATGGGGGGGATATGGATGATGAAGCAGAGCCATTCGAAATCCCGACGAATGCGAAGCACATACAAGACATGGTCAAGAAACTAGACGCGATTTTAACGCTCATTTTTGACCACTTCCACCGGGCACACACATCAATAACTACACTGGGAACGCTTCCCCTTCCTCTACCCTTATCCGACTTTCCTCCTTTGACACCGCTTTCTTCCCCTCTTGGCACACCTATACTTGAACCCTCCGGTTCGGGACACATTAATTCGACACCTTCGCTATCTACACCCCCATCCCAATCTGAAACAGTCGAACATAGTAAATCCTTTCTACACTCCCAATTTCACGCTCTCCTCGCCATCTTCGACCGTACCATTCTTCGCACCTTCAAATCGCGCTACACGCAGTTTCTCATATTTTGGTACACATCCCTCGATCCTGAGTTTTCAGATGTCTTCCAAGGCATGCTTGTTGACCGCGCCCTGTTTGAGAATAGCCCGGACAGCACGACGCAGAACAACACCCCTGCTGTAACGCGTGCTGCTGCGGCATCATACCTCGGCAGTTTTGTCAGCCGGGCGGCGTTTGTGGATCGGGATAGCACTCGGAGAGTCGTCGCGGTGTTGTGTGAGTTCCTCAGGGCTCATTTGGAGGGTATCGAGGACCTGCTTAGGAGCAGCGGGCATGGCATGGGCGGCATTGTGCAGAACGCAGTGTTCTACGCTGTTACGCAAGCGGTGTTTCTGATTTTCTGTTTTCGCTGGAGAGACTTGTTGGAGGATGAAGAGGATCAGGATGAGTTGATGATTGGGAAGGGAGGGAGGAAGTGGATGCATCAATTGAACGTGTTGCAGAGAGTGATAACTTCCGTCCTTAATCCTCTCCGAGTAAGATTTACCCTACACATTTTCGCTGGCCATAACTGATTATCTTGAGCAGGCGTGCTCACCAAACGTGGTTATGCAGTTCGCTAGAGTGGCGCACGCGACTGACTTTGTCTATTGCTATACCATCCTTGAATCCAACAGGCGCTCTGATTACGGACAGCCTAACACGGAAGGTCGTGCAATGCCGCCCGTATCATCCGTCCAGGTCCGTCCAGCATCGATAATAGTCAACCCATCAGTGCTTGGCGGCAGCCTCGATGCGGAGCTGAACACCTTCTTCCCGTTCGATCCGTATCGCCTGCCTAAGTCGAACATATATATTCAAGGCATATACCGAGAATGGTCGACCGTCGCTATTGACGACGACGACGATGAAGAGGAGGAGGAAGATTATGGCAATGATAAGCGAAACGACGTTGGATCTAGTGTCCAGTTGAAAATACCCCGATCGGATGACCATACAGGTGATGAGGAAGGGCTTGGGGAATCCTTAGGGAAAATGAGCATCAGCCCCATCCGGCCCTATGCCCATTTCACTGCCCTTGCATGACTATATCATTCTTATGCGCTTTGCTTGTCTTGCATTCCTGTTAACTGCATTGTAACCATATAGCAATTCATTTCTGCGTATGACTGACACATGATTTTTCAGACAGGCTCAGCACCTGTTATAATTAAAGCTCATTCTGTCTCCTCCCCCCATCTCTAATATTGGTTCTGAGCTCTTACAAGTACATACCAGCATGGTCCTGAATTTTGCATGTCATAATTTTTCCAACATTGTAGAGATGGTAGAGTATCTCCGCTCGTATCAAGGGCTTATTCCATGTCCTCTCCCCATCTTTACAGCTGTTTGCATAAAGGATGGCAGTAAAAACAGTTTTGATTGATTACAAAATAGTTGACTTCGTAGAATTTCGGTGATCTGGGTGGTCCACGTGACTTGCGGATGATGTATTTTTAATTTTGAACCAATCATAAGCCTTCCACGTAATGTCTGGATGATCCAAATTCTACGAAGTCAATTATTTTGTAATCAATCAAAATTGTTTTTACTGCCATCCTTTATGCAAACTGTAATATTGATTTTCAGCTGTTGCAAGTACAACTGAACATGGTCAAGCTTAAGTCACATGTTGTAATTTTCCCAATACTGTGCAGTAGAGCCTCTGCACCTGTAAGTTATTCCCTTCATCTTAGTAACTCTCAGGTGATACAAGTACAGTACACCTGAGCATGTTCCTTATTTTGAGATGATGTTTCACTTTTTTTCATCAACCAAAAAAAAAGTTGATCAATAGACTAATGGTTGACAAAGGGGGTATCCATAGCACTAGAGTACTTATACAGGTGATTTTAATGTGTTATCTGTTCTTTGAAGAATGTGGTTCACAGCAAGTAACTTGCAGAATTTTTGTTCTTTCACCCCAAAAGCAGTTGTTGTGACCTGGTGATGAGCACTGTATTACCTTTGTTCACTGACTTGTCAGACAATCTCCCTCATGTAGCTCTTGATCCACACTACAAAATTTATACTCAAAGAAATGATACGTAGACTTCTATATTTATGGTCGAGGGGAGCTAGAGTCTGCGAAGAGGTTATAGGTAAAGGGTTCCATCTACGATGATGCCTCAAGCTGGAGCTAGTTCAGCCTCAGGTGGAGGAGTTAGCGGCCCTTGGAGATACAAAGGCCGTGGGGATGGTTGTATACTGTATCCTTTAGTAGCCGCATTGACAGCGCGAATTTTGGTCCACACTGATACTAATTTGTCGACATATGCTTCCACCTCTGAATCTCCAGCGTGCTCGCTCAGCAAATATGTTAGCTCATCAATTTGAAGAGCCGAATGGTCAACCACTGATGTGCAGAAGATATCTGTTGAAGGATATGGGTCGTCAACCACCGATATAGAATATACGAAGAACACTGATACATACAGCAGAATACGTTCTCGGATTGAGCCATTACACCCTTTCCGTTGAAATTATATCTCCAAATCTGTGATTCACACACTCAACTCTTGCGCAAAAATCACACAATAACAAGAAACACACCTTGGTATCAATTCTGATGATGGCATTGTGATGCACGAACACGAAGAACTTCTGCTCCTCCTGCTCACCAGCATTGGCGTTGCCCAGGATGGCATCCAAAGAACCATGGATGAGTTTCTGCCACACGTAGTCAGTCCTGTTTCCAAAACATAAGATAAACACTTCAAACGGATCACCTTGAACCCAGAAAGCATAGGATTGCTATTATCTTTTTCATCCTCTCCGCTACCAAAAAATGCGTTAACAACCTCGCCCAAAGGTCCACCGGAAGCCTTCATAGCGAAAATTTGGTCAGATCACTTATTGGGATTATTATTTGTGCCAAACATGATCCATACCGATTTCTCGACTCCAACACGGTAACCACGTTCCCAGCGAAGAGCACGATAGCCAGGTACAACCTTTTTCTGAACGCTCTCCGCATTAGTAAACATCCTGAAATTGAGGGTTAGGTATGCAATATAATGACAACTACTCATACGAACTCATCTAAGTCTGCCTGATACTTGTCAAGCTTGGAATTTGCGGCATTGACGAGAAATGTTAACTGCTCTGTAGTATCCTTCTTCGCTGCATCGTCACCAGCAGTGATAGTTTCACGAAGAGTTGCAATGGCTTGGCCCATGAGGTATAATGGTATGGACGTGATAAGACAATGATGAGATGAAAAGACAACTTAGTGAGAGTTCTTCCAGAGACAAAGTCCCATTTTATAGAACAGACCAGAGGGACCTGCCGCAAGTTTTGACCGCAGTAGAACATGTCAAAGGGAGAAAAAAAAGTTACACTGGCAGTTACGGTGCGGGACATCAATTCACCGACGGGTCCGCGAGGTCGAAACTTGTACGGGGATAGTATAATGTAATTATAGGGGATTGGCGATAGATTGGCCCACATGTCAGTGGCAAAACTGTGGAATACGGAGGCCAAGGCTCCAATTTACTACTCGAAGTTCACGGCCTGTGCCTACGTGGTCTTTCAAGTTATCTATATTCTAATAAGTGAACAAGGTCATACCTTCATATCGTAGCACTCTAATTCTTGAGAAGCAAACCTAGCGCGTCGAACAAATTCCACTCCCACTCCACATTACTAATCCATGCTTCCGACAGCGGCATGTAAGTAAGTTGCAAACGGGCCCGGCATCGTTAGTTATTTGGCTTGCTGTTCACCTGGTACGGGGGGTCCAGGGCAAAGCAAGAGGGGTGTGCACACTCATATGAAGTGGAGCAGAGACGGTGTTCCTGGATAAGACCCAGACAAGGCACGCTTCTTACTATGTAGTACGTGGCCGCTCGCTATTCGCATACTCCACTGCAATCTCGACGAAAAGTTGAACAAAGCAGGGGAACATAGTAGTAAATCCGAGTCAGAGATGAACAAACAGGACCCAAACAAGTTGTGGAATGCAAGTTGTGCCATATAGTACTATGTAGTGTCGTCCTCAACCTCTCGAAACAATGGTCTGACTGTGGAAGACTAATGCAGCGCTAGCAGACTGTTCAAAGCACCTCCAGCAATACTGGCCAACACATTGTTCGTGAGTCTCCATCCTCGAAACTTTTGCTTGAAATAACAAATCATACGGCATCATGTTGTCCCTTAGGGCCTCAGGTCTCTTGTACCTTGTATATTAAGGAACAAAGGCCAGCCATGAACATAACGCGCAGTTAGCTTATAATTAGCCGGTTCGCACTTTCCATCCCTGAAAACTTTTGTTTGAAAGAATAAATATGTACGACATGGATGTCCCTTAGGTCCGTTATCCCTTGTTATGGAACAGGGCCTTTAAGGCGCGGTTAGGATTGGTGCAACTTCATTCGTTGATCGCATTCGCGTACCTCACCTCAACCCCATGTCACGGCTTTGATTCATTTTCGAGGTACGAGATGCTTATGAATTTCAGGCGTTGCAATGAGTATAAATCTGAGTTAACTGTGTGGACAAGTCACTCACTCACTGTCAACCTGCACTCCGACAGCGACAGCTCACTTTACCATACCAGCCATAGCACCTCAGGTATTAGTACGATATTGAGGTATTTCGCCGTCAAGTCAGGATCTGAACTCATGCTGATCGCTTTAGCCTTTTTCGCCTAAGACAATATGTACGTGGAGACCCCAGAAGAAGAAAAAACTGGGCCTGGGACTGGCAAAGACAATATGGAGGAGATTTTAGACAAAATTAAATATGAACCTGGGACTGGCAAAGACACCGACCTGTGGAAAGACATCAAGGTAGCGTCATGGAACGAGATTTTTCGTACGTATCCCGAGATTGCTTTTTAATCCATTTCCACGTCGACGTTTATTGTCTGTTATGGTCACAGGAGTTTCGCTAAAGTACGATCCAAAGATAGAACATCCGGAGTTCAGCACCGACGGGGTTCTCAGTTGTCTACGTATCGGGCGGCTTACTGCGAATGTGAGATTCTTGCCCTATATAGTGACTTCCTCCCATCTGACTGGACAATCAGCCTTGGCAGAGGATTATATCTAGTGGCATCCGCCATATCTCACACAGCGAAAACTTCTGGGTTGCTTGTCCAGTGTGGAACTCGGGGAAGGGGACCTTGAACTTTGTGCCCGTCGATCATGTCAAGAGCTACAAGCAATCCGGCTATCAGCTGGAGCACTATTTCGAATGCCGATTTGCTGGCCCTTTAATGGCGGAAACCTTAATGGGGCAAGACTTCAATAAAGAATCGGCGACCACTTTCGTTCTTTTGGACCGCATTATCAATCACCCACTTAACCTTGCCTGGGTGCCCAAAGACCTGAACGAGTCGAAGAACTCGTTCTTCAGCGGTACGTTTAGTCCACTACAAGTGAACTTGGCTAAATTTATAATTGGTATTTAAGGAAGTCGCTTGTCCGGGGATGATGCCAAGAAATTGATCAAATACATGGACGAGATGGCAATACGCTTTCGAACTCTCGTCGATTTTATATGTGGCAGAATTGCTGAAAAGGTTCACATTCCGACGAGCCCCGCATGCCGTATGTTGAAAGTTCTGGGGGACATTAACTCTCCTTTCTATAAGGGTGGTTGGGAAATCATCATAGGCGGGACCTTCATGCCTATCCAGCTTTGGAATGGAGGAGATGATGGTGCTTTGACGACAGATGATGAGGGTATTGATCTTGGTAATGAGATTACAGACTCTCTTAAGCAGGGTATTATATTACCATCTAATGACAAGTTGGAAGAGGAAGCTCAGCCTGGACACTGAGCAGGATGAACTGCTAGGGTGGGATCATCTTTGCCATGGTTTTGCAGCTTGAAATAGATTGTGCTTGGACAACTTGAAGCAGGTATATAGATATGCTGTCTTTGGCATTATGTATAGAATGGATCAGTGATTAATAAATAAGGGCACTAGTATCATCTGCAGCTGGTGGGCGAAAAAATAATTATCTAAACTTCGTAGGTTATGCACTGGCAAGTGAATAGTACAATGGTAGTGGACAACTTGAAGGGGGCACCATAATCCTTGACTGCGACACGACATTCCTCTCTCCACAGCCTGAGGTTAGCTAAATCTGGTCCGGGATAGGGACCAACAACGACAATGCAGCTCTACCCATGCTTTGCACAAAAGAAGTGCCTGTGGTGCAAGCTGCACATGTATAGGTTTACCGCCCACTACTTAATATACTCCAGTGAACTGCGGGATTTTCTTCTCTTTCAGAGGAACAGAACTATCATTGGCAGCTGAGTCGGGAGGAAACCTTGACTTGGCTCTAGACATCATCATCATTAGTAGTCAGACTTACATGCTTGTTACTTGCTGGAGTACCAGGACTGGAAGAGTTGAGGAATTCAGAAGTGCTAGTTACAAATAGATATGTTGGACTCATATGTGTATACTTTTGGTATACTTTAACCAACTGACTCGGGACAATGGTGGAAATCCCGGGCGTGCCATCCAGCATACCAGGCAGGAGTTAGTACCAAGTTCATGGGGTGTTTGTCCCTGGAGCACAGCAAGCAGCGGAGGTGCAATCGGAATGGACACAAGAAAACGAATTACACACCGATAGACCATGCTAGTACCATCGTTCCTGGTAGTATACAGGAAGCAAAAATGACCAACATACGGAATACTTCTCTAGAGGATCAAAACCGTAGGTCACAGTTTTTGAAGTACAGGCGCTTCCTTCAAAACCATAAAAAACGTAATTCTGGCATAGTCGAGAATCATTGGCGAATCAGGGACATGTATGATCATGATGGCTTTTCGCGATCATGTGCAAAACAAAATTTCAAACTTTCTCTCCGGCAGATCCAACATTTAAAAGCACAGCACCGCCGGCTTTCTCTACGATGGCGACTCTGTGCTTTAGAACGGACGCCCTCACGGGACGCGGGTCCTGCCATCAAGCTGATGAGCGCCAAGTTGCATGAGGAATCCTCGACCTACCTGGAAAATCTCGTCCAATTCCTCCCTGTAGGAAGTTGTTGGACGTCAAGTACAAGTTCTCGATCAAGAGAAGAAGACGCAAAGGAACTCACAGTGTTCGACCCTTTGTTTCAACAGCACAGAACCAGACTACCACACATTCGAAGAGATCCCAAACAACGTATACAATATAATACTGGGGTGCGCCGTGGCATAGTCAGGATGAATGTTTATAGATGTACAACATGGGGCTTACCTTCCACTGTATATTTCCAAGGGCAATCGGACCCGCGTACGTGTTGACAAACGACGCACAGTTGACGGCGAAGGCATAACTGATTATACGGCATGAACGCTTTTCAGAGAATTGAGATAGCACTTACACAGCCATCCCTTTAGCTCTGTAGTGTGTCAAAGATTATTTAGTAGTGATGGGCACGAACAGCGAGTATTTAATCACCGAGTGTTATATTCCAGGCACTCCGCAGGATACAGGGCTTGAAGAGGAGTGTACGTCAGACTATATACGAAGCCGAACAAAACTGTAAAAGGAATGAACATCAGCTACGTCCTCCAAAGCTCAACTGCACTAACAGATGAATGCGATGGCAGCATTCGAGCCCTGAGGGTTGGCGCCATCCGCACCCCACTTAGCAGTACAACCTTTGACAATGCACCTAGTCTTCAGTGTGGTGCGTGAAAAAGTTCAATGTGCCGCACCTGTTACGACAGCGAGCATCCCAGCACTAGCAAGTGTCCCCCAGAACCACATCGTACGTCGTCCAACTAGCGAAGAGATCTAGCACACACGGTGATATGAGCATGGTATACCCACCTTTATCAGTGAGAGAGGTTCCAATCAAGGCCCCTCCTGCAGAAATGATTGTATTCGCAAAGTTGAGTATAAGCCTGCGTTCTTGCGTTTGAACCCCCGCATTGTGGAACAAAATTGTAAGGAAGTATCTGAACAGAATGACAATATTAACAAAATAGCATTCATCACTGAACGACGCACCCGAGGCCATTACCAGACCATTGCTAATCACGTCTATGATATTGTTGCGATATGTATATAATCAAGGATAACATACCCCAAAGAAACCCATCAGGAGCATCATGAAAGTTCTGTATCTCGCATTACGAGTGTTGATTAATCCTGAGTAGTCCCACCTATAAAGACTCAAAATCATACTAGGGAGAATGCTACAGAAAACGTACCAACGTTTATCTGAAGCATCGAGTTTGACTGCTTCTTCAATTTCCTTCCACTCCAGGAGGACTAAAGGTGCATTTTCATCTTCGTTTCCATGGTATTTAGCAAGGATTTGGCGAGCCTCTGCTTTTCGACCGACCGATAGAAGCCACCGCGGTGACTATACGCAACAAACATTTAGTATAGATGATGACACATTTCATCAGTCAATATACTTCTGGGAGCAAGAACACAAATATAGCGAGAATGGCGGCTGGAGCAATTTGCACCGCCAGTGGTGCTCTCCAAGACATCGAGCTATTATGGCGGCCAGTGGCGATCGTAATTCCCGCTATCACATCGTACTCTACTCAGTTCGATGCGCGAGATAGCCCGGGCTAATGCTTACTACATAGAATTGACCCCGAGTAATAGAACGCTGTGTGATATAACGACGAATCAGGAATGATGGAGAGTTGTATGTTAGGACAACGTACTGTTGTATCTTGAGGGATATTCGTAACACGTTAGTCGAATTTAAATGCCACAAGGAGTCTGGTATGCTTACAGTGCTGTCAATCGTCCACGCCACTGTTTTGTTTTGTACCACGTGAGACCGATAATATATAAAAGTGATTTTAATGAGACGCGCCTGCGGGGGAGACATCTCCACAACATAGGCAGGTGCAGCTGTCGTTGTAATAGCGACCCCAAAACCAAGGACAAACCTTCCGGCAAGGAGGTACTGGGTATTCTTCGCAACCGTGACAGTGATGGCACCTGAACATAATGTGAATGAAGCTCGTCATCCTCTAATTGCAAAACATGGTTTTACCAACTACAATTATCACACTTCCCAAGAACTGTGATATATGTCTTGTGTTAGATAGCGCGTTCATTTTTTCTTCAGGAGATTGGCGTACCATTCCGCCGCGCCGTCCGAAGCGATCCGTCACTGGGCCTGCTATCAGCACCCCTACAAGGCTGCCTGAAAAAGACAAATGTCAAACAACAGATGAGAGGAGCCATGAAAACTAGCCTATGGAATACTGCAATTTGTCCAGTGGGTGAGCGCGTTATGGTTCAAAAGCCAAGACTTACAATTCCAAATATTATTGCTGTTACTGTACCTACTCCACCTCCTGCATCCGCACCGTCAATGTGGAAATAATCAAGATATTGCCTGGAAAAACATGCTAAGTGCAAGGGGGGAGGTAATCACAACATGAACATACTGCATCCCATTGACTGCACTCATAACTTCACCCAACCAAAGTTCAAGATATGGTTGACTGTCTTTGAAATGAGGACTCACCTGACCCGTCAAAACCATTCGATAAGCTGCCCATAAATGAGACCAACAGTATGCAATAAAGCTGGAGTGATCTTAGACTAGTCGGGCTAAGCCGCGGGCCAGTGGCCAAAGCTAGGGCGTAATCTGCGTTGACGACCTCGATGACTTTAGCGTTATGAGGAATGCCTTCTTCACTACTAGGTGAAGGTTGTTTCACTTCCAGATCCTTGGAGTCCGCATGGGTAGACATTGCTTTTTTGGGGGGAACTGGAAAAGCAAAGGTTGGAGGAAATAGTTGCGAGTTGCGATTTTTAGGGTCGCATTAATGCAACACTCATGATCAGCGGGGGCAGGCCGGATATGGCCTCGGAACCAATGCGACAGGCTAATTTTCGGAGAATAATATCTGCTAAGGGAAGTACTCCGCATCCGCGGCCACCTAGTTTACTGTAATCCTCCGAGTCAAGACACATGAGATGGGCGGTCCTAAAATGGACGATAAAGGAGTGAGTTATGTCGCGAAGAGAGCTCGTAACCAAGTTCCTGTGCGGCCTCCGCTCCTCCAGAGGTTGAAATTGGGCCAGGAAAGAGGTGTGCAAGACATTTAGTTCAGAAGTGGAGGTATGATTAGGGTGTCGCGACTGATTTTGTATGAAAAGACTTGTTTGTCCAACAGGAGGTTCTCTTGGCCAAGGTCCCTGGCCAATGTCAACGCAGCTGGCAAGTCCGTCATGTCGTGTAACATTTGAATGTCTTTTCACCACTTTTTACCGACCATTTCCGAACGACAACTTGAGACGGATCTGTGCGCTTCAGTTAGTGAGTGGCAAGCTCGTAAAGGCGGCGCTCACTGGCAGCGCTCAGCCTGGGTTTCGAGGTCCAGGTGACACACCACTGAATTCATGGGAAGGCTCAGCGCTCAGTACTCAGTCATTGAAAGTAGTAGTTTCATCCTAAACCCGGTTTGATCGCGTATACTTAAGGCTATAGCTAATTACACACCTTCAGCCAGATCCTGAGGCGACCCTTCGGACTCGATTATATACGATAATACGGATCACAGAGTCATATTTCAACATCACGCGCAGCGGTGACCTTGACAACAACCAGCAACAACCGTGTCGCAAACGCTGCTCGCTACCAAGGCATGTCAGAAACAATGGACACAACTTTGTTTAAGACCTGGATTTTAGAAAACGGAGGTGCATTTCATCCGCATGCCCGTTTTGTCGAAGGTAATCTTACGATTGGAATATTATTTTGATACACAATGCTAATTACGGACGATTGAACTACAAGTACCCGCGGGACTATCGGTCGTTGCGAGCACCAAGTTGGAGAAAAACACGACGATAGTCACATCCCCTTTTACCCTTGCCATCACCGAGAACTTCGCTCAACAATCCCTGCTCAACTTATTGGACTTGGCCGATATCATCGCTACGAAGCGTTGGACTGAACGACAGTGGATTGCATCGTACTTGTGCTTCCACTGGATCATCGGACATTCAAGGTGTCTTCATCTCTCGCTATACCAAGGGCCTTGCACTTAGATTAGTGAAGCCATCTTGCCCATTACCCATACCTGAAAATCTTGCCCCCGCCCCATGCACTGCGTACACCCCTACACTTTACTCCACTGGAGTTGGAAATGTTCAAAGGTACCAACTTATATGGCGCAACACTGGATCGTGAACGTGAGTGGCGGACTGAATGGCATCAATGTCATGCCATAATTGCAGAAGCAAATTCCGAGTGGGGTGAAAAGTTTTCTTGGTGAGTTCCACGCGTGCACGCTCAAATTTCCTTCTGCTCACAGCAGTCACAGGGAATCATATCTAACTGCGGCCACATATCTTTCATCCCGTGCGTTTCCTTCGACCCTTCTGTCGCGAACGCCTTCCTTGCAATCCTTACCCTCAACGAAACCCGTTCTACTGCCTGGCATTGATTCCCTGAATCATGGCCGTGGTCAGCCTGTGTCATGGGTTGTCTTGCACCCTGACACAAATAAGGGCGAGATGGCTCTGAAAACGCCGAATATATCTATCGTGCTTCACACACCCGTGGATAGTGGCGAAGAGCTGTTGAACAATTATGGAGCAAAACCAAACTCAGAGTTGATTTTGGGATACGGTTTCTCGTTACCTCAAAATCCTGATGACACAATTATTCTTAAAATAAGTGGCATAGATGGAAAGAAATGGGAGGTCGGTCGATCCGCTAAGGGAGTGGAGGGCATGTGGAATGAGGTTGTTCACTCCATTCAGGATCATCCTGACTCTCCGCCAGGTTACGAAGATCATCTCAACGCTGCAGGGGCTTTGATGGAAATGGTTAAAGCTCTTCTCAATCGCCTTCCTAGTGACCAAGTCGAATCTGTTATCGAGATGCGTTCAGAAGTCTCGCGGATGTTACACGATTATGTCGAAGGTATGTTAGTCACTAAGCTAAAGGTTCTGATGCTGGAACGTTTATGTAGGCCAGCGCGACATCTTAGCATCGGTGATCAACTTCGCCCGTGAGCAAGAGCGC
Source organism: Tricholoma hemisulphureum (assembly GCA_964034925.1). Taxonomy (NCBI): domain Eukaryota; kingdom Fungi; phylum Basidiomycota; class Agaricomycetes; order Agaricales; family Tricholomataceae; genus Tricholoma; species Tricholoma hemisulphureum. The sequence goes on along the minus strand of OZ035929.1, from coordinate 8,433,888 downwards.
CTTGCCATTGAAGCAGCCCTGACAGAGGGTGTTGAAATTGTGTTAGAAGACTAGCCGCAACTCGTGACAATCTGTCCCTCGAAAAGTAGGCACTCCTTTACCGAATGTATATCTCCTATACTATACTAGCGACCGTTCAAATGCTCTGGTCAATCGAACATCGTGATATTTGGTTCAACCACGAACTACTTATTAACATGTCCTGGAGAGCGCGTAGGGTCACCAGGAATAGAGTGTACATAGCCTGAATATCCTTCGGATCACGCCGAATCAGTAACACGATCGTCGCATAGCTAAGGAAGGAAGTTTTATACAAAGGTTTGAGCTGGTTTTGAGTTCCCTGAGCGCGATTTTACTGAAGTGGTGCCTGTCAGGGCAACCAACTTCAAAATACAACATCACCATAGGATTCAAACGGGAAGATGTTCACGAAGTTCTTCCATGGCCACAGCTATCTATCGATTTCGCGTTCGGTATGCCTCGGGCTAGCCCGACGTACTGGACAGTAGTTGTAAGTAACTTGAAACTTGGTGCAGATGGTATTCAAGTGAGTGCTAGCCCTAATGCATCGGATAAGCCAATGTAACAGCTTTGATACATTTCATTTCATCAGCTATGTGCCACCCGTCCGAGTGAGACACAAATTACTTAGCACCAGTGTTTTGCATTCGAGGTGTGTGTTACCCCTTAACCAGTTTCCACTCGACTGAACTAGATCCGCTTGAAGAGGAAAAAAGGAGTTCACGATGTTAACTTCTCTTACTCTTAACCCCTATATCAAACATCATCCTATCTCGGAGTTTTAGCCAAGCCTTGGTCACTGAACCAAAAGAGTGCTCGATAGTGACGACATACTGCTTCTGTCTGGCCTTCTAGCTTCCCATGACGAAATAATTGCTGCATCGACCCCTTTCAGCAGTCATTCATTGGCACTTACTGGCAGGGGCTGTCCCCTGAAGTTAGGTACATCGATCAGTTGTCTAAAACCAGTGGAGCTTTGGTCTTTTTTCTACAGTTTACCTGACGTTTTGTCTTGTATAACTGCACGTGGTGGGTGCTCTGGGATGTATATAAGGGATCCCAGTATACTCCTGAAAAGCATCAACTTAAACAATTCCCTTGAGCATCTCCAAAGAAACATCACTTCTACCCAAGTTCCCAACTCTCATGATGCAGACCAGAATCTCTATCCTCGTCGCTGTTGCCCTCACTACTGCTGCCGCTGCCGCACCGGGAGGAACACCGAGTGGTGGGTCCATCAGCCAATGCAACACAGGCCCTGTGCAATGTTGCAACAGCATCCAGAATGCGAAAAGCCTCGATATCCAAAGCATCCTAGGTCTTGGTGGACTTACTGCACTACTTGGTGGACTCAGTGATATTAGTGATGACACTAATGTTGGACTCACTTGCAGTCCCATTACAGTACTTGGCCACAGCAGCAGTTCCTCATGGTAAGTCAGACATGTCCCAAAATTTGCACCAATACTAACCCTATAATTTAGCACTGCCCAGCCTGTTTGCTGCGAAAATAACAGCTTTAGTGAGACCCCCACACCATGGCATATATACTCTTGTAGATACTGACTTCTACTTTTTGCAGATGGTGTTGTTGCCATTGGTTGCACACCCATAAACATCAGCTTGTAGTAGAGCATGGAAATTCCATAGTACCTGTGCTTATCCTTGTATGATTCCAAATTTTGATTGTTATCTTTATCAGATTGGGAGAAATGGATGTGAAATATTTATGAGATCTGAATTTGACAAAGGCACAGCCTCTGACTGCCAGATGTAAGTCTGTCCAAGTGGAGGAGGAAGATGATGTCAACAAGCATCATCCTGGTGAACTGAATGGATCAGATGCCATTTTACTATCACCAGGTGATTACTCTGGGACAGAGGACGACAACCTCAAGGCGGTTGTGCAGGAGTTTACTTGGGATAGATTCCCTGAGGGTAACAGTGACAACCACCCTGGGTTCTGAAATGCCTCTGTTTCTACCAGCAGATCAGGTCAAGGACCTGAATGATATATTGTTTGGCATGTGTGAAGACCTTGCCAATAAGGCAAGGTCCAAAGGTCCCTTGTCCAAGGATGATATTCCACACCTTTGAGAGGAGTGGATGGCCTCTTGCCAGGATATCCTGGGAGGGGTACCAGACCAGCTCCCTCCCCTTTGGGGTATAAACCACCAGATACCTCTGGTGGATGAGGGGAAGAAGTATAATTACTATCTTCCCAAGTGTCCAGACTCAATGAGGAAATTCTTGCTGAGAAGATAGGCAAGTACTGCAAAGCAGGGTGGTGGTGCCCTGATCATGCAGAGCAAGCTGCCCCAATGCTTGTTGTCACTAAGAAGAACAGCAAAATTTGCACAGTGATCAATGCACAGAAGTGAAATGCCGATATGGTGAAAGATGTAACACTGTTCCCTGATCAAGACCTAATCCATCTTGATGTCACTCACATGAAGTATCACTCAAAAATCAATCTCTTGGACACTTATGAGTTGAGCCCCAGGACATGTGAAAAATGGCATTTTCCACAGTTCAAGGCATCTACAAGAGCCTCATGATGCAGCAAGGTGATTGCAATGCACCATCAACCTTTCAAAGGTTGATGAATTCAGTATTCCAAGATTACATCAGTATATTTGTCCATGCCTATCTGGATGACATCTTCATGTTCAGTGACATAAAGCACAATTTGTTTTTAAGAGAAGAAAAATGTGAGCTTTTCACAGGGGGGGTGGAATGCCTTGGTCATATGATTGATGAGAAAGGCCTCCATGCCAATGGTGACAAGATGGCTTGCATATGGGAAAGCACCTTGTAATTATCATGAGGTGCAATGATTCCTTGGTATCATTCAATATCTGGCACATTTCCTGCTGGATATCACTGCATATACTAGCCCTTTGTTGGCTATGACAAAGAATGGGCAAGCATTTCAATGGTGCCTGTTGCATGAGCACTGTTTCCAGATGATAAAGAACATCTGTTGCAACACTCCTGTGCTCAAGCCTATTTACCCTGACTTGAGCAAACCCATTTGGGTGATATGCAATACTTCAATCTTTGGAATTGGAGCCATGTAGGAACAGGGACCTGAGTGGCAGAATTGCTGCCTGGCTGGTTTCCTGTCCAAGAAGTTCTTGGATGCTCAGAGGAACTACTGTACTTTTGAGCATGAGACAATTGCCATCCTTGAGGCACTCCTCAAGTGGGAAGACAAATTGATAAGTAGACATATTCATGTGGTAACTGATCACAAGGCCCTGGAATTTTTCCAGATGCAATGCTGACTATTGGTGAGGCAAATGTGGTGGATGGAGTACCTATTGTGTTTTGACTTTGATATCCAATATATTAAAGGAAAGCTGAACAAGGTGGCTGATGCCTTGTCCAGGTATTACCAGTTCAATTCTTGGGATGACATCCCATTGGTCCATTATGACATCTTTGCAGATGTAAAGCTCAATCCAAACCATGAAGAAAAAGAGAAGAGCTGAGGCTAAGGCTCCAACTGTTCCATCTATATAACCATTTTACATGGTTTATACCATATATGTTTATGTTTGTGTATAGCCCTCCTTGAGCCAAGTCCCCTACACAGTAGTTAAACGGTATGTACACAGTTACACAGTTACATCAAGTAGATGTAAAAATATGTAATAGTGGTGTGGTCAAAAGCTTAAATGAAAAAACTCTACCATCCCATTTTTCATCAACAACTAAACCACTATGGCTCATCTGCAATTCCAAGACAAACCTGACCCCAAAAATATCATCCCCGATGACAAAAAATGGAAGTGCATCACATCAGATTGATCTCAGGGTCTTGATCCCTATGTTAAGGTGGTTGAAGCAACTAAAACCCAAGCTCAAGGTTAGAGTTAGCTCCAGGCTCATGTCAGCAATTGATCATAATTCTTATCTGAAAAACCAGAGCTGTGCCCAACCCTCAAAGTTATGATACCAAAAGATGCATCAAAGCCAGATGGGGATGCCATGGAAAATGGGGCCTTACTCTTTGTGACTGAGCTTCAGGCACAGGGTCACTTTGTCCATTCCCCTTCTGATGTTGCTCCAGCTCCAGCACCAACTGGAGGTGACACAGATGATCCAGAGGACAAGACATACAAGCCACCCAAACACAGCAATGCCCTGGATGGGGAAGCACTACAGTCTATCCATGCCAGTGATGGGGAGGAGGTGATGACCAAGACTGAGTATGGTTGCATGGTGGTAAGCACTTGGTCTGACAACACGGTGCATTCTCCTTCATTACAATTAGTGCAAGAAAAAGGAAAGAAAGAGAAAGCATACCAGTCATCACAGCCCCAAAAATAGAAAGATCAAGCATCACAAGATGGAGAAGCATCTCGTGGACATTTTGGTCTCCATGTTACACTCATCTGCAGTTCAGCACACTGCTGAGCAAGGTTTGAGCAAGCTAAAAAAATACTCTGCACCTGCATGACTACACCATGCCTATGTTATCGGGACAAGTAAGTTACATATCCTACTTGTGTTATCTTGCTAATTGACATCCACAGTTTTACATCCATCCCTTTGGAGCCATTGGTTTACCACCACTGCTGATGAAAGTGATGAACTGGTGCAGGCTGAAGCAATTGAGACTGCTGAGGTCATTTTCAAATTTGTCACTAAATCCTATCTTGAGTGATTGACACCAGCCATTCTGGTTGGAGCCCACAACCAGGATCCCAGACCTGTAGTGAAGACTTCATCATTCCTCGCTAGTGCATGCTCCTTTTGGCAGCCAACCATTGCCACCACAACCAATGTGATTTTGGAGCGCACTCTGAAGGAGGAGCTTCAAGATGAACTTGCTAGATATCTTTACTTCAAAGTGGCACCAATAGAAAGACAAGAGGCAGAGGTGAGATTGAATGAACCATCAGCGGATGAGGTCTTGTTGAATCTGCTCTTATGGTGGAAGGTATATGCATTGATCATTATTGGCTCCATCATATTCATCTGATCTTGTTTCCAGGTACATGCTGTAGAGTTCCCTGTCATCGCACAGATGGCTTGAGACTATCTCACCATTCTGGCAACTAGTGTTGCTGTTGAAAGGGTGTTCTCAAAGTCTCACCACATTTGTGCCAACTTACAAAGCTCATTGAAGGATAAAACTATTATGATGGCACTTCTTACAAAGGTTTGGATATGGAGCAGTTTGTTTGAGCTCACAGCTATGGCAACTTCACCCTCTCAGAGGCCAGAGAAACCAGCAGTGGCTTCAGACATACTGAATCATCTGGAGCAAATTGCCAATGAGCAATCAGAGGACTCTCCTCTGATGTCTGAACCCTGTTGGTGGACACCTTTGTCCACTGATGTACCAATGTTCGCCCCTCGCCCCAAGAGGAAGCTTGAGGGGATAGTGCCTATGAGAGGAGGGGCACCACAACCCATGGGCCATGGCCATGTGGGTCTGCCCCTCCCTCATTACCTCTCTCCTGTTCATGCAGAAGGGATGTTGGATGCAATGCACATGGATGAATACCCTGTGCCCCCTAAGTCTACTTCCACTAGTGGAAGTACTATCATTCCTGCTAGTGGAACTTTGACTGTCCCAGCTATTGGGACATCCACTGCCTCTCCTGCCTCAGTCCCATCTATCGGGACCTCCAACACATCTGCTGCTCAAGGGCAACCCACCCCTGAGAGTGATGCCTTTGCCAGGTGGGACTTCCCCTGCACAAAACAACTGACCAGCACCAAGAAGCGTGTGCTGAAGAAGAAAAGGAGAACTGCCACCGGCATCCCTCCAGGAGGGTTCGGAGGTTGCAGCAGCAGAAACTCCTTTGACATATTTGTGAATATGTCAAAAAAGAAAAGAAGAGAAGCCAGGCTAGACAGCGATAGTGCGTGCGACTGGATGAGCTCCAACAACAAATTCTTCCTTGGAAAGCCCCTTGCTGGGACTGGTACCTTGCAGGACCAGTCAGTTGACCAACTGTCACAGGGGATATCCCCTGAGACACCCATCTCCCAAGTGCCTTCGCTATCATGCAAAGATGGTGAGCTTTTGCCTGTGCCTGATCACAAGCAACTGGTCTCAGTGCCCTCAATGCCAGAGCCACCATCTGCCTGAGTAGATGATCATTAGATCATCTTGTTTGTGCATACAAAAGCCAGTTCTCCTGGAGGGAACCTAAGGGGGAGGGTGTAGTGATTCGAACAATAACCTGGATATTTGTATATATTATAATTAACTTTGACTGGCCTATTTAAGGCCAGTTGTGACATAACTTACCAACACTGTCTACATGATAACAATATACATTATTTGTGTTCTTGACAGTCCCCTTAAGTATTGTTCCTCTATGACTCACTACAGCAATCCAAAGCTTGAGCATCTCATTGACATCTGGGTGCTCCATCTGTTTCACACACTTCACATTTCCAGTCTGTCCTTTCCCCAACGCTTCTGCATACTGCTGATGATACTTCACCTCATCCTTTAGCCAAGCAGAGATTGTCAGTTGCTTCAGGCAAAGATTGGGGTACATTGGATCCCAGTATATGGCAGTCTTGCCTTGACTCTGTCCCTTGCCCTGCTTGTGGTGCCAATCAAGGATTTCAATCTTCTGTTTCAACATTGTGTTTTGCTTCTTTGTGAAAATTGGGGCCTTCTTTTTCTTGTTCTTTTCTGCATGAGGCTTGACCTTACAAGGCTTGTCAGGTCCTAAAGTACCACTCAAGTTATTTTATACTCAAACTTGTAGCAATGCACATATGCTTTCTCTTATGGCCTGTCACCTTTTGAATACCTCCTTCCGACTCCTTGAGTTTCTCCAAAAGCACTTTCTGCTGCAAAATTAAGCATTCCAGTCCATGCTCATAGTTGGAAGCCTTATCCAGGAGGTCAACAACTGCATCCTCATCAACAAAATTGCTCATTATTCAACCAATGCTCGTCATCTTCAGAAATGCATTCCTTGTTGAATAGATGTGCAGAAAGAGTATCTTTACATGTCTTTATTGTTTCCTTCAGTCAAGTGAGGCCTGCCTTGGGCACTTCAAGCTGTTTCTTCCCCATTGTATGCCACATAGAGCTAAGAAAACTGTTACTGGGCGGTCTGGGCTCATTCCTATTTGTGGCAATGTGAAAGGCTGCCTGGTTAGGTAGCCTCACTAAGTCAGATGGTAAGACAGGATCATGTTATCTTTGTTGCACAAGGTAAAGAGCCAGTCTAAGGTACATAAGGAGGTTGGTAAATGACTATGCCTTTGTTGCACAAGGTAAAGAGTGGGGCAACAAAGGAAAAAAAGATGGTATATATATTACATTTGAAACCATGTTGGAAAGTGGCTGCATTGAGCATATGAGTTTGCTGATGTTTGCTGATGTTCATGGTGGCTGTGTAGCCACCTATGTTCATCTAAGTTTGCTGAAGTTCACGGTGGCTGCATAGCCACCTATGTTTGTCTAAGTTCGCCAAAGTCCATGTCATGAGTCTGGTTGCAGACTTACACTCCTCCCCACCTGGATGAATTGTAAGGGTGTCAAACCTCTGTCCCATTCTCAGCTTCCCATCTGTCAAGCGCATCTGTCTCAATCATTTCTGAACCAGGATGCCACTCATCATGTTCTTTCCCATATCCTTCATAGCGGACAAGGTATTGCACACCTCATCCACGACGGTGAGCATCCACAATCTTGTTGATGTACCACTCTTCAATGCCATCTTCAGTAATGATGGGTTGTGGCCTGGCAGGCTCATGGTCAGGGAAGAGGAGGGGGTTGTGTTGGGAATGGAGTGGTGAACAGTGACAGGAAGAGTTAAGGACAAGGTTAAGAAGATGAGGTTAATCTCAAAGGCTTGTGAGTGAGGGAGTCTGCAACAGGCAGGAATGTTATTATCATCTCCTACATGATGTGCAATATTTATACTACACAGTTAGGAGGTATAGTGTAATGCACTCCTTTAATATATAAAGGAGGTATTCTGTAATAGACCCCTGTACCAGTTAATAATGGAATAACTATGTCATATCCCCTATAACAGTGTCAATAATAGTGACATATGATATCATGGCTTGGTAAGTCCTAGACTTCCTGCAGGGTGTGTCATAGACACTCTATCCTTAGCTCTGTCTTGGATAGGCTATCATAGACATGCTGCAGTATGAGTAATCCTGTAGCATGTGTTAACTGTGTGTTCCCCTATATGTCTCTGCATGTGTTAACTGTCCATTCCCTAGGGTTATGGTTAATGTGCATTAGCCCTAACCCTAGTGTTGACTTAGCATATTCTGGCAATATTCCCTAGGCATGTTAACTGCCTTGGCTTGCCTGTATACTCTTGTATACATAATCCCAACAGGTTGTTTGGGATGTATCATTTGAGTGGGTGGGCATGGAAACCAGGGAAGGTGTTTGGGTTGTTGGGGAGTTTCAGTGTGTATTCTGAGCATTCAGAGAAGATGTGTGTGATGGTGTAAGGGCTATCATTTCTTGGCATGAATTTTGCAACACACATTTTTCCTTTGCATTTGTAGTTCTGGTGCCTGTTTTCTGTAGAGAGCATGACAAGGTTGCCAATCTCATATTCTGGTGCTCAGTGTTCATTGGCATGGTATGCCTGTCTGATTTTTGCTGCAAAGAGGTTTTCCTGTGCTTCTTGGACATCAATTGTGACTTGGGATATTATGTCATATGCAGTAGTTTGTTTGGTAGTGGCATTGCCAGGGAGTGGTGCAATTGGAGGGATGATTTGGGGGGATCACCCAGACTTCAGTTGGAAGCCAGAGAAACCAGTGGATGAGTTCACAGTGTTCATGATAGTGAAACATACCTGGGAGAGTTTGGCTAACCACCCCTTCTGGTTGTTGTCAACATGGTACCAGATGGCTTGGCTCACAGTTTTGTTGGTCTGTTCACTGCTGCCATTGGTCTCAGGGTGGTAAGAAGTTGACATCTTTAGTTTTACACCAGTGAGCTTATAGAGGGCTGTCCAAAGCTCAGCGGTGAAGAGAGCATCTTGGTCAGAGATGAGGTGGAGCATCAGGCCATTTTCACAGTACCATTCATTGAAAAGCACAACAGCAACTTGGGCGGTAGTGTATATGAAGTGGGTACCAACAATGTGTATGTCAGCACCAAGAAGGTTAGTCATGGTCAGGATGGTGTCTTTTCCATCCTCTTTGGGGAGTGGTCCAATGAAATCCAGTGCAACAGTGTCAAAACGGTCATCAGGAACTGGTAGGGGGTGTAGGGGACCAGTGGGTTTGGAAGTGCAGGTTTTATTGCCCTGGCATTCAGAGCATGATGGTATGTATGCTTTCTCCAAGTCCTGGTGCATGTTTGGCCAGTAGTAAGAGCCACAGAGGGATTCATAGCTTTTGTCAAAGCCAAAATGGCCCAGAGTGTCATAGGCAAGGTTATAAAGGAGTTCATGGACTTGGAGATCTTGTGGGATCACCAGCCAGTGGCCAACATAAAGGAGTTGATCAGTGAGGGTTGCCCTATTGATGCTCCCCATATTGATGTCCTTGGTGAGTTGTTTGGCAAAGTCATCAGTCTCATAGCCAGTAATGATTGCATCAAGTAGAGATTGGTCAGCAGTGATATTGAGTATGCTGACAGCCAGGGTTTTGGGTGCATTCCGTATGTGTGCCATTGCACAGGCTACAAGGCAGGCATTAGGCATGGCATCATGCATGTGGGATAGGGCATTGGCAGCAGTATTGTCTTCGCCGCAGATGTAGGTGATGTGATAGTCAAAATCTGCAAGATATATTGACCATCTCATTTGGTGTCTCAACATCTCCTTCTGTGATTGGAAGTACTCAAGAGTTTGGTGGTCAGTAAAGACTTCGAACTGGGCGCTAAGCAGGTGGCATTGCCATTTCTTCAGTGCCTTGACAATGGCAAGAAGCTCCTTCTCATGGACCAGATAATTGAGCTGGTAGGAGTCATAGGCGACTGGCTGGGCTGTTTTCCAGGTTTTGCCAAAGCTTAACACAGTGTTACAAACTGATCTTGTAGGGCAGAGTTACAGTGGCGTTCCAATGGAGTTCTGATACAACAATGGACTTGGCTTTAATCTATAAGAGATTGCACCCTTCTCTACACCTGATGTCCAATTTACAAGAAGACAATAATAAGAACAGAGGTCCAGCAGAGTTCCAGAAGTAAGAGACAAAGAGGACTTAGAGTTGAGAGAGTTGGAGAGGTAACAATGCAATAATCAAACTGAAGTTACAAGTGATGGTATCTAGGTTTTATAGTAACTAAGTAACTGAGGTAAACTATGGTGGAGCCTGCAGAGTACTGAGTACACAGTAAGTAAGATAATCAATCAATGATGTGTGATACTAACAAAACAGGAGAAGTATATGAAATAGAATTTGAAATGGTTATTTGAAATGGTTATTTGAAACACCAGTGGCTTGCATGGGATATGACACACAGCACCAGTCTGGTGGTCACTGGCATTGGTGGTGACATAGATGTTTGATGCCTTGTCTTCATAATTAATTATGGTAAGACAGTCAGCACTGAGAATGAGTTGTTTGATGTGGTCAAATGCATTCTGATGCTCTGGGGTCCATGTGGGGAACCATTGGTCGCATTCCTTGGTAGTGAGGGGGGTGAGGACACTTGTGTATTCTGCAAGTGCTGGAAGGAAGGTGGCAATGTATTTGGTTAGTCCCAAGAAACCTTGGACATTGGTGGCAGTTGTTGGTTGGGGCCAGGCTGCAATATGGTCAGTTTTGTGTGGGTCAGTGTAAGCCTGGCCCCAGGCTCACGACACCGAATACATGCACACCGCTGCACACTGACCGATGCACACCGATGCATACAGGCGCACTGATGCCGAACCGATGCACACCGATGCATACAGGCGCACTGATGCCGAACCGATGCACACCGATGCATACAGGCGCACTGATGCCGAACCGATGCACACCGCTGCACACTGACTGGTGCACACCGATGCACACAGGCGCACCGACGCCGAACTGATGCATACCGATGGCACACTGCTGCCGATGCACACACATACCGATGCTCACTGCCAATCGGTAAGTGCACAGCCACAACCGCAGGCGACCGCTACACACTGACTGGTGCACACCGATGCACACAGGTGCACCAACAGTGAACTGATGCATACTGACGGCACACCGCTGCCAATGCACACACATACCGATGCTCACTGCCAATCAGTAAGTGCACAGCCACAACCGCAGGCAACTGCAGGCATGACCACAGACAACCACAGGCAACCACAGGCAACCACATACCACTGCCAGTCAGTACCACTGTCGACGCACACTGCTGCACACACCAACCGATGGCTTCACCAATCAGTAACACCACTGACTGGTGCACTGCTACTGACACCACCCATGCATGTCGCATCACCGGCAACCCAATACCCATAGCTGGACATGCGTACAGATACTGGTGGCCTGACCACTTACCCGATATGAGAACTACGCTTGATGCGGCCATGGTTGAGATGCTGGATTTGGACACTTTCCAACAAGGTCCAAACCCCTCATATATATACGATCTTTTCCCCTTTGTTGCCTCACTCTTACTATGTGCAACAAAGGTATAGTTACTATTGCTCACTCATGTATTCTACACTCTTACTACGTGCAACAAAGGATAACATTGTCCTGTCTGCCTGACTGAACTTAGTGAGGCGGCCTTTCCTGGCCTCCTTCCACTTTTTTTTTGACACCGACACTGTCTCGACAACCATCGACTCCTACCCCCCTCCTCACAAGGAGAGCTCGAAAACATCAGGCTGAGTTGGGGATCACCACAGACTTCCATATCCTTTCCACTGAACCCCGTCAACGAGGACCTCACCGGCAGGACTTCACCCCCACTCCACCATCACCAACTCCGTCCACCAAGACAAGTGCTTCCACGGAATCCATCGTTGATTCCACCGCCCCTGTTAACCGCCAGACAAACATGTCCCAACGCACGGGAACACACCACATGGCAGAAGTCAAGGTCACCAAAATGAAAGACTGCCCTATGCTCACTGCCGGTCATATCGACCCTCTCATCATGCAAGCTTGGTCCCTTGCCTGCCGCCGGTACATGAAGCATGCTGGGAAGACTGCCGCCGAGATTGTCAGCTTTGTTGCTGAAGGCATGTTTGAGCCCCGGCTCATTGGCTGGTACCAGGCCGACCAGACCCAGATAGATGCATTACCCTGGATCAATACCTGGGCGAGCTTGTGGGGCTTGTCCTAGAAAAGAACTGGGTGCACCACATCCTGGAAAAAATACTGTCCTCCAAACAGGGGGGACAGGCCTTCATTGACTGGAAGATTGAGATGGAAAATCTGAATGCCATTCTCACCACTTCCTCCCCCACACACGCGCTCACCAAGGTGGTGCTGAAACTCCAGCTCCAGTCCAACCTCCACCCGGACCTCCGGCTCAGCCTCTGCAATGAGCCCACCCTTGCCACAGACCTTGCCGCATGGTCTGTAGAGGTCAAGGAACGGGATGACCAAATGCAGGCAGAAGATGCCCGCACCCAACGGCTGATCGATGCCCACAGCATCAGTAGATCGGCCCGCCAAGGGGAAAAGAAGGATCTCCTCTCCCGGCTCACAGACCCGCCAAAGACACCCTCTGCCCCCTCTGGCAGCCGGTCCAACCCCAGGGGAAACAAAGGGAATGCCACTTGCGTTCCCCCCCTTACTTCGGCTGAGCGATCGCTCCTCTCTGAGCACAAAGGCTGTTACCGATGCCGCCGGTTCTATGTCAACCACCGCAAGGACACTTGTCCAATGAAGGCCAACGACACCTGGCCAGACCCTGCCACCTATGTCACACTCACCCCTGCCATGGCAACTGCCGCCACCCCACAGGAATGGGAACGGGAGCCAGCAGTGGCAATGGGAGCAGCATGTCTGGAGGATGTGGATACTGACTCGTACGTCCCTCCCCCTGATGAAATCCCTTTCACCGTCCCACACCTCTATGCACGGTTGACTGCCACTGGACCACGCATCACTGAGTTCCTGATATCGATCAGAGCACTGATCAACGTCGGATGCCCCTCCACAGTGATTAGCTCTGATCTCGTCAAAAGACTAGGTCTTCGAAGATACCCCCTCCCTAAAAGCGAGGACAACCTCTCGTCCCTTTCGGACTTGCCGCTCCTCTGCAAAGAGTATGTGAAGCTGGAACTGCAGTCAGGCACCGGTCAGTGGAAGTCAAGGGTGACGAGGATTAAAGTACATATCGGACTACCTGTTCCTCTCATTTTGGGAATGCCATTCCTTTCGGCTGAGCACATTGTGATTGATAGCCATGCAAGGACAGCAATTGATAAGGATAAGCACACGGGGTACGACATAGTGAACCCGCTGCCGCGCGTGCCCCAACCAATATCAAAATCAGGGATACCGGCACTGCCTATGTCAAAGGCGGCTAGGAAACCCAGACAGGCCCTGGGCCAGACAGCTGTCCGCCCTGCCCTGGCCGGCTGTCTACTCCCAGCACCAATAATGGCTGCTGTAAGGGACCGAATTGAATCACTTGCCTTCCAGGAACTCCTGGGGGAAAAAAATGAAGCAATGAAAGCAAACTATGCCGATCGATTCCCGGTGAGACTCCCGGACACAACCATGGGTCTACCAGACCACATTTACCATCGCATCCGACTGAGGGACCCTTCCAAGGTCACCAGTGGCCGGGGATATGCAGCCCCAAAGAAATATCAAGAGGCCTGGAAGAGGCTCCTTGACGGACATCTGGCAGCGGGCAGAATGCGACCGTCAGCATCGGAATATGCCTCTCCTGCCTTTTGTGTCCCGAAGAGCCAAGGCGGGATATCTGACTTAACTGTCAACCCCCGTTGGGTAAATGATTACCGGGCACTCAACAGTAACACCATCCGGGACAATTTCCCCTTACCCCGCATCGATGACATCCTTGCCAACTGTGGAAAAGGGAAGATCTTTGGGAAGATGGATATGACCAACTCCTTCTTTCAGACATGAGTCCACCCCGACAATATCCACCTCACAGCCATCCAAACACCCTGGGGCCTCTATGAATGGACAGTCATGCCTCAGGGCGGGTGTAATGCACTGGCAACACATCAGCGTTGAATGACCGATGCCCTCCGGGAACACATCAGTAAGATCTGCCATGTGTATCTAGACGATATCATCATCTGGTCACAAACCCTTGAGGAACACGAACGGAACTGCGAAACCGTGCTTAAGGCTCTCCGCGCGTCCAGTATCTATTGCAATGCAAAGAAATCCAACCTGTTTGCCACCGAGCTATTATTCCTGGGTCACATTGTCTCGGCCACCGGGATCAAACCAGATCCTCTGAAGACTGACCGGATTGTGGAGTGGCCACAGCCCACCACTGCCACTAATGTCCGGGGATTCCTTGGGTTAACTAGGTATATCGCCACCTTCCTGCCTGCCCTCGCCAAATACACAAGCATTTTGACCCCGCTCACAAATAAAGAATGCGACAAGAAATTCCCAGACTGGACTGACGCACACCAGAGGGCATTCAAAGAGATTAAACAACTGGTTCTCTCTGCCGATTGCCTCACCGTCATTGATTATGAGGACACCGATTCCTCCATCTATGTGACCACCAATGCCAGTGACCGCCGAACAGGAGCCGTCCTGAGTTTCGGCAAGACATGGGAAACGGCTCGGCCGGTGGCATATGATTCCTGCCAGCTCAACGCAGCTGAAAAGAACTACCCCACACATGAGAAGGAACTCCTTGCCATTGTCAAGGCACTGAAGAAATGGAGGTCGCACCTCCTCAGTGCCCACTTCAAAGTGTACACCGACCACCGGACCTTGGAATATTTCCAATCACAGAAGGAGATGTCTTGGAGACAAATGAGATGGTCCATGTATATGGCCGACTTTGACTACAACATCACCTACATCCGTGGCGAAGACAACACTGCGGCCGATGCCCCATCCCGCATGGCAGACGATCCGCCCAACACTGGGTTTGCTGCTTGTGCACTTGCACACACCCGCTCTCCACAGCATCTGCCTGCGGCCGGCGTACTTAACATTGCAGCGGACGAGTCCCTCCTACACTCAATCACTGCCGGCTACCTCACTGATGAATTTGCGAAACAACTCACCAAAGACATCGCTGCCGGGAGCATTGACGGCGCAACCACCGACAACAGTCTGATTTATGTCGGTTGACACCTTTTGATCCCACAAGATCTCAGGGTCTGGGAATTGTTATACAACCTGGCCCATGACACCCTCGGACATTTCGGGTTTGACAAAAGTTACGAAGCACTCTGAGGCTCATATTATTGGCCAAACATGCGCAGGGACCTCGAATCGGCATATATCCCATCCTGTACTGATTGTCAACGGAACAAAAACAGGACCACCAAACCAATTGGGCCGCTCCATCCACTCCCGATACCAGATGGCCGCTTCGACACAGTGGCACTGGATTTTATCGGCCCACTGCCAGAGGAGGACGGAAAGGACACCATCCTGACCATGACTGACCTCCTCGGTGCTGACATACGCATTGCTGGTACCCACTCCAGTTACACCGCCGCACAGGTTGCTGTGGTGTTATTCAATGAATGGTACTGTGAAAATGGGCTAATGTTACACCTCGTATCTGACCAAGATGCCCTATTCACCGCCGACCTCTGGACAGCGCTCCACAAGCTCTCCGGAGTCAAACTCAAGATGTCGACCTCCTACCACCCACAGACTGATGGCAGTAGTGAGCGGACTAACAAGACCGTGAACCAGTCCATCCGGTACCATGTTGACAACAACCAGAAGGGCTGGCTAGCCAAGCTACCACGCATCCACTTTGCCATCATGAATACCGTGAATGCATCCACCGGATTCTCAGGATTCCAACTGAAGACCAGCTGCTCACCACGTCTCATCCCACCAATAGCCGCCCTTCCTGGCGGCGCACCTGCCGACCAAGTCACAACACACGACATCATCACCCAGGTTGAGCTTGACGTCAAGGAAGCACAAGACAACCTCCTTGCGGCAAAAATCCGGCAGGCATACCATGCTAATGAACACCGTGCCCCCGATGAGAAGTTTGCCATTGGCGATCAGGTTATGCTCTCCATGGACAACCGCCGCCGGAGCTACAAACAGAAAGGCAAGAAATGGGTGGCTAAATTTATGCCGCGCAATGACGGCCCCTACACAGTTGTCCATGCCTTCCCGGAATGGTCAGAATACACACTGAAACTCCCGAACAACCCCAACACCTTCCCTGGCTTTCATGCCAATTTATTGAAACAACACATCCCAAACAACCCCCTACTCTTCCCTGACCATGAACTGTCCCGGCCGCTCCCCATCATCACTGAGGATGGCATTGAGGAGTGGTTCATTGACAAAATTGTCAATGCCCGACGCCGCGGACGTGGTGTCCAATACCTTGTCCGATATGATGGATATGGACGTGAGCATGATGAATGGCGCCCGGGATCTGAGATGCAGGACACCGACGCACTTGATGTCTGGGAGACTGAGAATGGCAGAGACGTTTAGGGGACACCAAAAGTTTACAAGTGGGGAGGGGTGTAAGCCTGGCCCCAGGCTCATGACGCCGAACACATGCACACTGCTGCACACTGACTGATGCACACCGATGCATACAGGCGCACCGACGCCGAACCGATGCATGCCGCTGCACACTGACTGGTGCACACCGATGCACACAGGCGCACCGACGCCGAACTGATGCATACCAATGGCACACCGCTGCTGATGCACACACATACCAATGCTCACTGCCAATCGGTAAGTGCACAGCCACGACCACAGGCGACCGCAGGCATGACCACAGGCGACCGCTACACACTGACTGGTGCACACCGATGCACACAGGTGCACCGACGGTAAACTGATGCATACCGACGGCACACCACTGCCAATGCACACACATACCGATGCTCACTGCCAATCGGTAAGTGCACAGCCACAACTGCAGGCGACCGCAGGCATGACCACAGACGACCACAGGCAACCACAGGCGACCACATACCACTGCCAGTCAGTACCACTGTCAATGCACACTGCTGCACACACCGACTGACGGCTTCACCAATCAGTAACACCACCGACTGGTGCACCGCTACTGACACCACCCATGCATGTCGCATCACCGGCAACCCAATACCCATAGCTGGACATGCGTACAGATACCGGTGGCCCGACCACTTACCCAATATGAGAACTACGCTTGATGCGGCCATGGTTGAGATGCTGGATTTGGACACTTTCCAACACGGTCCAAACCCCTCATATATATATGATCTTTTCCCCTTTGTTGCCTCACTCTTACTATGTGCAACAAAGGTATAGTTACTATTGCTCACTCATGTATTCTACACTCTTACTACGTGCAACAAAGGATAACATTGTCCTGTCTGCCTGACTGAACTTAGTGAGGTGGCCTTTCCTGGCCTCCTTCCAGTCAGATTTGGTTCCAACCCCAGAGACAATGTGGCTGAGGAAACATAACTCAGTGGCAAACAGGCTGGATTTCACCTGGTTGCAATAGATGCTGGCTTCATAGAGGGCCTGAAGAACTGTGTTGCAGTTCTGTTCATGTTCCTCCATGGTTTGTGACCAGATGATGATGTCATCAAGGTACACATGGCAAATTTTACCAATGTGTTCTTGGAGTGCATCAGTCATTTGGTGCTGGTGTGTGGCCAGGGCATTGCATCCACTCTGTGGCATGACAGTCCATTCATAGAGTCCCCATGGTGTTCTTACAGCAGTGAGGTGAATGTCATCAGGGTGTACCCAGGTTTGGAAGAAGGAGTTAGTCATGTCCATCTTCCTGAAGATCTTTCCCTTCCTGCAATTGGCAAGTATGCCATCAACGCAAGGTAGGGAGAAGTTATCTTGGACAGTGTTACTGTTGAGGGCCCAGTAGTTATTTACCCAGTGGGGGTCAACTGTTAAGTCTGGGACACCAGCTTTGTATTTTGGGACACAGAATGCCGGTGAGGCATATTCTGACAAAGATGGTTGTATTCAGCCAGCCTTCAGGTGGTCATCAAGTAATCTTTTCCATGATTCTTGATATTTCTTTGGTGCTGCATATCCTTTACCATTATTGACCTTGGTGGGGTCTTTGAGCTGGATGCAGTGGAACATGTGACCAGGGACTTCAGCAGTGCTGTCTGGCAGCTGAAGTGGGAAGCAGTCAGCAAATTTTACCTTCATTTTTTGGTCAGCTTCTTCAAGGGCCACTTGGAATGCAAGGCCCTCAATGTGGTCTCAAACAGCAGCTATGATAGGGCCAGAAAGGAGGTAGCCAGCAAGTGTTGGTTTTCCAGTCTGTTCAAGAGTAGTTAGTTTGGGTACCCGAACCTTCTTCAGGGTTGGGGGGGGAGTTTCTCGAGGCATGTTTAAGGCCTGAGGCAAGTATTTACACCCCCCCCCATTCCTTGTAGAATCCTGGTCCATTCCTGGTCCATTCCTGGATTTCTGGTGGATTCCTGGTTCATTCCTCACATTCCTAGGAATCCTGGTCCATTCCTAGCCATTCCTAGACCATTCCTAGACCATTCCTAGCCACCATTCCTGGAGGTACTAGGTCATTATTTCAAATATTAAATGCATTTATTACCATTTATGGAAACATCAATACTAACAAAAAATACTAACAAAAAGTGTAAAAAACCCCCCAACTTGCTATGAGGCAGGAGGGAGATATTATTTATCAATATAATACATGACTAGATTAAACTAAATAAAATCCCCCACGCCTCTCAGGCAGCAGGGGGCTTAGCGATCGCGACATGTTGTGGTGACCTGCCCCTTGCATAGCACCCTGTTCCACCCCACGAGCGATGGCTTGTGGTAGCAGTTCAGGGTGCTGGCATGGGGGGTTGGCACCCACTTGGCACTGCCGTCGCCCCACCCATGCTCCACCCCAATGAGCAGTGGCTTGTGAGGCTGGGCTGGGTGGTGTTATTCGGGCTGCTGGGCCCTCCCATCGTGTCCTGCTCAGCTGTCCTGGTCTGCTGGCATGTCCTGGCACATCCTGTGGTGTCCCTTTGGCTCCCATCGCGTCCCCCTCGGCTGTCCTGGCCTGCTGGCATGCCCTGGCATGTCCCTTTGGCTCCCGTCGCATCCCCCTCGGCTGTCCTGGCCTGCCAGTGTGTCCTGTGGTGTCCCTTTGGCTCCCATTGCATCCTGTTGAAGCCTGGGGGTGTCTCATGGGATCCAGGGGCCTTCTGTCACCTCCCTCGTGGCCCCTGTCACATCCTGCTGGGTGGTGGCATGTTGCGTCGCCTCCCCTCGGCTCCTGGCATGGCCTGGTGCATCATGTCACATCCCCTTGGCTGCTGGGGGGTCCCTTGGCATCCCATTGCATCTCCCTCTTGTCAGTGTGACCTGGCGGTGCCATCCTGCTGTTGTGGCAAGCATGGGTGTCTGCGGGGGAAAGGGGTGGGGGGTTAGTGAGCTGGCGGCCTGGTGGTCCATTCTGTGCACACCTCGTGGATACCCCACTGCTCGGGCCTCCCGGCACCCCCCTATCCCCACCTGAGCCCCTCCCATCCTGGCTGAGTGGGGAGGAGGGGCGGCACACTGGTGATAGGCTTCCACCAGGTATGGGCAACGAAATCACATTTCGCAGTATTGTTAGGGCACGGCACGGGTAACCCTCAGGTATATTTCTTCATACCCTTACCCGTACCCGTGAACACTGTACCTGCACGGGTAGGGGTACAGTGTTACTGCGGGTTGTGCAGGTTACCCACAGTGTTCAGCATGAATATGTATATTTAGATAATCTAATTACTTTATCAAAAGAGAAACCCCCCCCCGCTCGCGTTTGCAGCAAGGGGGGGGGGGGTAGTGGTGGAGAGGGAGTCGTCGTCGGCATTGCCTAAAGCCAAGAGATAGCCCCCTCCAACTCGTGTTACACACGAAGGAGGGGGAGTCGTCGTTGTTGCCTACAACCACAAGATATCCCCTCCAGCTCGCGTTTGATGCGAGGGAGGGGGTTGTTGTCACCGTCGTCGTTGCACAGAACACAAGAACCCCCCCACTCGCATTTGATGCGAG
Organism: Tricholoma hemisulphureum; assembly: GCA_964034925.1. Classification (NCBI taxonomy): domain Eukaryota; kingdom Fungi; phylum Basidiomycota; class Agaricomycetes; order Agaricales; family Tricholomataceae; genus Tricholoma; species Tricholoma hemisulphureum. The sequence continues at coordinate 8,413,773 of OZ035929.1, read as the reverse complement.
GGAGGGGGTCGTCGTTGTCGTCATTGCCCAGAACACAAGAAAAATCCCCCACTCGTGTTTGGAGCGAGGGAGGGGGGTTGTCGCCGTCATCATTGCTCACATTTGATGCGAGGGAGGGGGCCATTGCCATTGTTGTTGCACAGAACACAAGAAGCACCCCCACTCGCGTTTGATGCAAGGGAGGGGGCCGTTGCCATCGTCGTTGCACAGAACACAAGAAGAACCCCCCCACTTGCGTTTGATGTGAGGGAGGGGGTCATCATCATTGTTGTTGCCCAGAACAAAAGCCAAACCACCCCACTCGCGTTTGGAGCGAGGGAGGGAGGTTGTCGTCGTTGTCATTGCTCGCGCTGGATGCGAGGGAGGGGTCGTCGCTGTCATCGTTGCCCAGAACAAAAGAAAATCCCCCACCCACTCGCACTTGGAGCGAGGGAGGGGGTCGTGGTCGTAGTCGTAGTCGTCGTTGCTGTTGATGTTAGTGTTGTTTGTGATCAACAACATCATATGATCACGCACATGACCGGCTGTAAGTACCCGTAAACCCGTAGGTAAGGGTACGGTGTTGCATGGGTAGGGCAATGCCATACCTGTACCCATACCCCTGCATACCCGTAAGCGGAAACATACGGTGTTACCCGTACCTGTGCCGTGCCCTAAGTATTGTAGGGTCACAGGGCAATCTTCCTCTTTCTTCTGTTTCTCTCCATTCCCTTTCGAAAGACATGTGAACACCCTTTGTTAACCAAACCTACCTATATCTCACTTTTATGGACTTTGCACACTTTGCAGCTACTTTGCGGAGTTCGCGAACTGACCCACTTTGCACTTACCTGGGTTACCCTTAATTAGTTAGTGTAGACAGTCCGTTAGCGATGGACATGGACAGTATCCACATTCCGCATAGTATCCACTTCAATTTAGTTAGCATAAAAAGTCTATGTAAAATATTAGAAACAGAGATCTCATCTCCCCCTTTCTCAGTGCTAAGGTTTCAACTTTCGTCTCCTCTCATGTTCAACTGCAAAGTTGACTTGCAACTTATTTGAATATCATCACTGCGTTATTGTGACCAGGAACTGGAACAATCCTAGTTCATTGGTAAAGTACTTTTCATTAAACTGCACTATTAGACTGCAAACTACTGACTACCTTTATCATGACATTTTGCTAACTTTTTCTACTAACTTCACATTCTTCACACTTCATGTAGGCTGTACCTCGTTAACAGCAGACATTGCAGATTTCCACCCTTGTAGAAGAAGGCTGGTTCTGGGACCCTTTAAGCTAACTCTTTCCCCTTCTAGTTTTCCAGTGCTTCTTTGCAACTAGGAACACTAGGAACACATCACTGGGCCTTCACTGTTACAAGTAGAAAAGAGATTTGTTAGCTTATAAATATATTTGATGATTAAAAATACTTAATATGGGTAGTGGAGGAGGGGAGGAGAGGAGGCAGAGAGGGGGGGAGGCAGAGCGGGGGGGGAGGCTGGGGGGGAGGCAGGGGCATCAGTGATGTGGCATGCGAGGTGGGGGGTACAAGGGCTTACCAGGCAGTGGCAGGTGCTGGGGTCATTGTTCCAGGGCCAGGGGCATTGCCTGGTGGATGGGGGGGGTCAGTGACATGGCACGTCGGGGTGGGGGGGGGCTTACCAGTGGGGTCGGGGTCATCGTCACGTGTTGGTCATCTCTGGCCAGTGCGAGTGGGTGGCGGTTGTGGACAGAGGTGGTGGCTAGTGTTTGAAGGTCCAGTTACAAGACTGGAAAAAGACCAAGACTGGACCAGACCAAGACTGACAAAGACTGAAAAATATTAAGACCAATGAAGACCGCAACCACGGTCTGGTCTTCAGTCCCTCATTATTTTAATAAAATAAAGACCGGACAAGACCGATCTTAACCGATTAAGACCGGTTAAGCATACTATGTACTAACATTTGATATATTCAAACTTAGATATATTTTTACATACAATGGGACAAGCCCAGGGAATCCAAAGACCAAAATCTCAAGGGTTTATATACCCTTAGTGAGTTTGCACCTGTTTGTTTGATAGCGCTAGTGTTGCTAAGGTGATTTTTGACAGCCATCTTTTTTTTTCTTTTTCTTCTGATCCCACACAAATACTCAACAACACTGTCAACAACCACATCAAGACATGACAATGGTTCCCTCACACCACCACCATGCCCCCCTGGCCCAAATGACGTCTAGTGTTGTTTGGGCCCCTTGTAAGTTTTTTTACATTGTTTTTTCAAATCCACTAACGTACAATCTAATTATTAGGATTTTACTTGTTCTGAACAGCCAAAATATGGCCTGCAGCCTGCCCACCCCTGGCACCCCCTACTTGCCTGGCACATCCCCCAAAACCAGCGATGCCGATGCCATCTATACCATGACACCAGACGCGGCTGCCACATCACTACCCCCACCAATGCCACCAACGCTGCCCACACACCTGACACCAAACAATGCAGCTGCCACATCACCACCCCCACCACATCTTCGATGACACCCCCCCTCGCTTGCAAATGCGAGTGGGAGGGGACTTGTTTATATTATTTATTTCATATTTCTACTAATGTCACCAACACTTTGGATGCAACAACAGCTGGAGGGGGCGCCCTTCTATGGATGCTGAGTAATGCCACCACTTGCACCCCCTTGCACAACAGCTGACTGCCATCATGTGTGATACACAAGTTTTTTTCTTTTTTTTCTTTTGTTTTTCACTCTGCCCTAGTTCTTAAATTATATAGTTAATTAGTAGTTGTTTTGCCCAGCCTTGTGAGCAGCTGCTTACGAGGTGGGTCAGTAAAATAGAATGAAAGACCGGTCCAGACCAGTTAAGAGACTGGTCTGGACCGAAACAGGTTCAGACCAGTCTTGTAACCGGAAAAGACTGACTAAGACTGGTGAAGACCGGTCTACACTGGTTCAGTCCAGTCCTAGGGAATAAGTAAATTTGTTAGGACCAGTCTTGGTCCCGGTCTGACCCCTCAAGGGCAAAAGACCGGACCAGACCAGACCTTCAAACACTAGTGGTGGTGGTGGTGGTTGTGGACAGAGGTGGTGGCAGTTGCGGTGTGAGGGGGGTGGAGGCAGCAGTGGTGCGGTCAGTGTTGGTGGTGGTGGCAGCGCGTGTCACCAATAAACAAAATGGTCACACACGACCACGTGTTTCCAACCAACACATGACCAAACATGTGCCAATGTGGCTGTGAGGCTTGGAACATAACATATCTGCTTAGCTTACTTAACAAATATCAGCCGCTTAGTCTAATGGTTATATTGCCATGTTTGTGCTGAGTAATCATCTCCTGAAACCTGGGTTCAATCCTTGATGGTGCAATATATATTAATACTACATAACAGCCTGGAATGGACTGGGACCATTCCTAAGGAATATTCCTGGCAGGACTAGAAATGGACTAGGAATGGATCAGGAATGGACTAGGACTAATACAGGGAATTTCTATTTCATTTACACTATCTAGGATTCCTAGTTCATTCCTGGGATTCCTAGGAATCCTAGGAATGGACCAGGAAGCAGGGGGGGGAGAGTAAAGACCTCGCCCGGGGTGTGAGAGGAGGAGGGTTCATGAGGTCATAGCTAGTGCATTTGTCAATGGCTGTTTGCTTGTGTGGGTCTATCAGGATCTCTTCTGATGAAAGAAATGGCATTCCTAAGATAATGGGGAATGGTAGCCCCTTATTTACTTTCATCTTATGTACCCCTGACTTCCATAATCCCTGTTCAGAGCTGAGATCTAGTTTCACATACTCCTCAGAGATGAGTGGCAGCATTGATAAGGAGGACATGTTGTTCTCCTTGGCAGAGAGATGATATTGTCGGAGGCTGAGTTTTTCGACAAGCTCCAGGCTAATCACTGTGCAGGCTGATCCAACATCAATTAGTGGTTGGACTGGCATGGGAAATTCAGAGATGAGGGGACCAGTAGCAAAGAGGTTGGTGTATAATTGTGAGACAGTGAGGGGGACATTGATGGGGGAAGTGATGCATGAGTCTGTTTCAGCATCTGAGATGTGTCCAGCCGCCATTGCAACATTCTGGGCTGGTGCTGTAAGGGTCACATAAGTTGCCAGGTCAGGCCATGAGTTAGTTGCAACCATTGGGCAGTTGGTGAAGGTGTGGCCAATGTCGAGTTTCCAGCACTGGGTGCATCCATCATAGTCATGGATGAGGGATCTCTCAGCTTCAGTGAGGGCCAGGAGGTGAATTCTTTCAGCCTTCTTAGTTTAGCCAGTGGAGGTAGAGGCGCCAGGGGTTGATGGCGCATCTGTGAGGTGGGAGAGGAGATCTTTCTTTTTGCCTCAGTGCACAGTGCAGGTGGCAGCTGAGGCATTGATCATCTTCTGGGTCCAGGCATCTTCAGCCCACATACGGTCATCCCACTCCTTAATCTCAAAGGCCCAGGTAGCAAGATCAGTGGTTAGGACTGGTTCAAGGCTTAGGTTGAGCCTCAGGTCTGGGTGGAGGTTGGATTGGAGTTGGACCTTAACCTGGTCCTTGGTGAGTGCTTTGCTTGGTGCTGAGGTGGTGAGGATTGCATTGAGGTTCTCGACCTCTATTTTCCAATCCATAAATGCCTGGTTGCCTTGGGTCAAGGAGAGGATGGTTTCGAGGATGTCATGGGACCAGTTCTTCTTGAGGACCAGTTGGGCCAGCTCAGTGAGATACTGATCCAGGGTGAGGGCATCAATCTGAGTTTGATCAGCCTGATACCAAGAAACAAGGCATGGCTCAAACATCCCCTCAGCAATGTAGCTGACAATTTCAGCACTGGTCTTCCCGCCATGCTGTTAAGAACTGATCCTAATGCACAGGAAAACGGTGGAGTCTGGCAGAGTTCCAAGGTGCGGCGAGGACTTGGCTTCAACTTTTAAGAGGTTGCACCCTTCTCTATGCTCAGTATCCAATTTGTAAGGAACTGATAAGGAACGGAAGTCTGTGTGGAAGTCCAAGGTAAGGAAAAGGTGAAAAGCAGAGTTCTGATTAGGAAGTCCAGAGTAAGGGTCAGGAACAAAGCAGAGGTCTGGAGTTGCAAAGGTTAAGACAAGTTCAAAGTCTTTGAGTTGACAAGTGAAAAGTTGATAACAACTAATATTTGAACTGAGTAGTGTTTGAGGGTCCAGTTGCTGCAACCGAAAAAAGACCGGGACCCAACTGGACTGAACCAGTCACGACTAGGGAAGAGCATGGGTTTGGCAACCCGTGCGGGTTACGGGTACGGGTAGACACGGGTACAGGTACGGGTCATGGCTTAGGTACCCATGACCCGCACCCAACCCGTCACCAAATGTCTATGTACAGTTTTGTATTTACAGGTTTCGGCACTCAGATGAGTGCCGACAACCTTTTGATTACTTATGTACTACATGTATGTACTAACTAACTTAATATATATATTATTTACGGGGGAAGCGCCGCCCCAGAGGAAGGGGAAGCTTGTGGAAGCAAGGTCTTATATACCGGATAATGTTTATCACTATTTGGTTCCAGTAAACGAACGTGAACGCGACGCGTCATTTGCTAAAACAAGTTGATATTTGCTATTGTTTGGTTTCAGTAAACGCGAACGCGACTTGTTTCTGTGTTTGCATTCATTTACTTCAACTATATAGTAGTATTAATTATCAACTAGTTGATATTTACTAGTACATAAGTATTGTTTGGTTTCACTGTGATGTGTGATTTACTGAAACAAGTTGATAATTAATACTACTATATACATAAACGAGTCGCGTTTACTGAAACCAAACAATAGCAAATATCAACTTGTTTTAGCAAATGACGTGTCGCGTTCGCATTCATTTACTGGAACCAAATAGTGATAAACATTATCCGGTATATAAGACCTTGCTTCCACAAGCTTCCCCTTCCTCTGGGGCGGCGCTTCCCCCGTAAATAATATATATATTAAGTTAGTTAGTACATACATGTAGTACATAAGTAATCAAAAGGTTGTCGGCACTCATCTGAGTGCCGAAACCATTAGTTAAATGTATGTAACAAATGCAAGGCCCCGACAATGATGGCGACAACATAGTGTTGTCGCCATCATCATCGGGGCCTATGCAGGAGGTGTTACACAACAGGAGACGGGGGTCTACCTGTACCCGCGGTGACCCGTGACTCGTGACCCACGGGTTGCGGGTATGGGTAGACGTGGGTACGGGTACGGGTACACCCAAAAGTACCCGCGGGTTACCCGTGCACTTCCCTAGTCACGACCGGAATTTTTGGTTGCAGTTGTGACCGGCTGTCGACGGTCGCGGTTGCAGTTGCCCCAAATCTGCTGGGCTTCCAACCGGGTTGCAACCGGTTGCAACCAGTTACAACCATCCTTAGTTAGGGCTTACTATTTCATATCTAATTTAATTTTTGTAAATAATGTGGGGCATGCCCAACTAAAAATGAGTGGACAAGCAAGGCTTTATATACCTTTGACTAATTTGCATATGTTTGCACATGTATTGTGCAAGTAAACGGTGACGCATCATGACACGTTTATGTTTGCATGTGCTTACACATCAAAGATCAACATCAATGTTCAACTTTCAACATTCAACATTCGACGTTGTCCCACAACCACAACCACCCCCCCTGTGTGTGCCGTTCCCTGCCCCACCTGCATCCCCCTCTTGCCCTCTTGTTCCCTGCTCTCTGTCTGCATCTGCGTGTTCCCCCCTCTCGTCCGCATTCCCCCCCTCTCAGTTGTAGTGCCCCCCTCTTGGTTGTAGTGCCCCCCTGTCGTCTGTGTTCCCCCCCACTTGTCTGTGTTCCCCCCCTCTCGGTTGTAGTGCCCCCCTGTTGTCCGCGTTCCCCCCCTCTCGGTTGTAGTGCCCCCCTGTTGTCCGCATTCCCCCCCACTCGTCTACATTCCCCCCCCTCATTTCCCTCCCCTCCCTCTCATCCGTGTTCCCCTCCTCTTGGTTGTAGTGCCCCCCTGTTGTCCGTGTTCCCCCCCTCTCGTCTGCATTCCCCCCCACGTTCCCCCCCACTTGTCTACGTTCCCCCCCCCTCGTTTCCCTCCCCTCCCTCTCGTCCACGTTCCCCCCCACTCCATTGTAGTGTTCCACCTCTCGTTCCCCCCCCCCTCTCATCCGCACTTCCCCCCTCTCGGTTATAGTTCCCCCCTCTTTACGTTCCCCTCCCGTTTGTGTTTTTTTAAGTAATTAAATTAATTGGTAGACTACTTTAGATAAAATTAATAACTACTAGTAGGATGGTTGCAACCGGTTTCGACCGAGGTGCAACTGGTAAGCAACTGGTCCCGACTGGTTGGCTGCAGTTGCGGTTCCGGTCGGGAAGTTTTTGTGAGTGGCACAACCGGTCGCGGTTCCAGTTGCAGCCAAAAAGGGCCGCGACCGCAACTGGACCGGACCTTCAAACTCTAGAACTGAGGAATACAAAGTGACTAAAGGGGTTTTATACTAAGGCTATTACTCGGTGTAACTACAGTGGAGTTTTGCGGAGTTCCACAGTACATCATATCTATGATGGAGAACAAACTTGAGTAAAAGATGTGATAAAAGTAAAACAGGAGAAGTAATTTGAAATAAAGAATTTGAAATACTCAGAGTTCCTACAGAGCTCTGTAGCAGAGGTTGGAGGGGTGCTTGCATGGGATATGACCCATGCTCCTTGTATTGTTTGCATGCGAGGGTCCATGATTGCATGATGAGTGGGGTAATTCTGCCAGCAGTGAGCATTGGGCATTCCTTCATCTTTGTGACCTTGACTTCAGCAAGGGGTTGTGTAGTTGGTGACATGGCAATTCAGGCAGCAGGTAAGGTGGCTCAGTGGATGCGATGGGAGGTGGCTGTGGTAGGTGTACTTTCATCATTAGATGAGTCAGTACTGGTGGATGGAGATGGGGGCAGAGATGCCAGGCTATTTGGCTTGGGGCATCGGTGTGTGTCTGTTAGTGTCTGGAGTTTGGCAAGTTGGCCAGAGTCCTGCAACTGTCTTCTCACACTCCTGGTGAGGAGTGGAATCAAGGTAGAGGGTTGCCAAGACAGTGTGAGTTTGTCAGGTATTGAAGAATGCAGTTAGTGTTAAAAAAAAGGTGAAAGGCTGCCTGGTTAGGTAGCCTCACTAAGTCAGATGGTAAGACAGGATCATGTTATCTTTGTTGCACAAGGTAAAGAGTCAGTCTAAGGTACATAAGGAGGTTGGTAAATAACTATACCTTTGTTGCACAAGGTAAAGAGTGGGGCAACAAAGGAAAAAAAGATGGTATATATATTACATTTGAAACCATGTTAGAAAGTGGCCGCATTGAGCATATGAGTTCACTGATGTTCACCGATGTTCATGGTGGCTGTGTAGCCACCTATGTTTGCCTAAGTTCACTAAAGTTCATGTCATGAGTCTAGTTGCAGACTTACACAATGTATGTTATGTGTAGACACTAAACTAGTACTCCACAAGATCATCCTCCAGCAGGCTCAGTTCCAAGTAAAGTATGGGTTATGATCCTCCTCTGGGCCTATGGGTTATTGAGTATGGGAGGGTTCTTGGATTTCCCTGCAAATGAAGTCTGTGGAAGCCCAAAACCTATGGGTTTCAACAAGTTATGGGTTATTAGAGGTATGGTTAAGGCAGCATGTATCACAGGGGCACGTGAGGATGTCCAAATAAACATCAATTTACAAGTGGTGCTGACTGTGGCACCCTGACCATGTTTGCACCTGGCTTACATAAATTATCAAAAATACTTCCAAAAAAGAAAAGAAAAGAAGAAGAGAAAGAGAGATTTCTTATTTCTGCTCCTCTATTTACACATTACACTGAAGTAGGGGCATATATATACTATACTACATAGCAGGCTATATAGCATACCATGTACTCACCTCTCAGCAACATGTCCATCCAATAAATTGATCTCATGCTGTGACAAGTTCTGAAAGTCAATGCCCACAAATGGAATGTTATCATATTCTAAATATTGAAAGTCAGTCATCAGTGACACATTTCACCTTACTTTGAAGGATCCTCATAGAATTTCTTACCATCCATGTCAAAAAATTGGAATTGGCAAATAAAGAGCTGCAGTTACAGCCTTATCAGATGTGATCCTGAGGAGGGATGCCCATTTGAATGAGGTTAACATCAATAATATCTTGTAACACATATATGTATACCTTTATCTGTCAATCAGACCTTGGGAACTGGCAGAAGAAGTCTCAGAACACAGTTGATTGTAACAGAGATGACTGATGACTGTGGGACACTATTGACATAACAGGAGGTAGGAAAGGTTATGTAAGGTAGCAGCTGCTACCAGGTGCCCCCGACTGTTCCCTTCGACTTTCAGATTACATAAACTATTAGGGGAGCTCAAAGTTGAGATACGATTTTCGTATTTTGGAGCTGTACACGTTAGATAACCATTTGTCACACTTCAGTCACATCATCAATTTGCCGCTTAGATCTGCGTGCGCTACAGACTCATGTTAGCACAACTTAGCAGCATGTTTAGCAGTGCATAGGTTGTCCTCAGTCATGGCTTTCATCTAATTCTGGCAGCTGAATGTAAATGATACAACGACTTGCCAAGGTAACATGCGATAGAGTGCGTGGTTGATCGGACTCTCGCTTTTATAAGTACTAGGCACTCATTCTTACGCTTATCCTGTCTCCTCTTTCTTACCGCACACTCCTTTGGTCCCACCTTCATTTTTATTCTATCATGGGTGACTCTGCAACTGTCAATTGGGCCGAAAACAACAATGCACTCACTTGGCGCCTCATTGGGCTTGTGGAGCACAAAGATAATAGGAAAGTTATCGTTGGAAAGGCTAAGAAAGAGGTAGAAACATGTTCCGTTGACGTTTACTTAGGCTGATGTCTTTTAGAACTCTAGCGGAGAGAGCAAGGCAAAAATATTCAAGCGTATTGCAGAGCAGCTTATCCCCGAGTATGTGAACAGTGGTGGATGGGTGAAGTCCAAATGGGTGTCGTGAGTCTCCCTCAATTTTAACTGTGTCAATAAATTATAATGATATATAGCCTTCGAAAACAATATCAAGATCAAGCAAAGCGTCTCATTCAGACTGGCGGCGGCATTGATCCGAACGACAATAGTGATGGCTCTGACACGCCGCCTTGCTACAACGTTCCCATCTCCAGCCCTGATGTGAACACGACACCTGAAGCCAAAAATCTGTGGGGTACGCATTCTGTTACGATTCCATCGTCTATGCTATATTTACTTTCTTACATGCGCTCACTTGACAGCTGGCGCATCTTTACTTACTGAAACGACTCCTTAAAAGACCAGAGTAGATAACTACTATACTTACTAGCCAATCAGTATATAGACCAGAGTAACCATTAGTCTATATAAACTGTAGTAGATAGTCGGTCAAGGCCTCAGCTTGACCTAAAGATATAAACTCTTTAAACTGCTCACAGAGAACTCGATCTGAGGAAGTACCTCAGAGTCTAAACGACGAACTCGACACAAGGAAGCACCTTGTTGTCTCGAACTTACTGAGTAGTTAAGAGACAATCTTAACACATTCGCATTCTGAATAGGTAAGCTGTCCAACTAATGTTGCAAACCACAGTAGACCAAATTATTATTGCATTCCTGTTCTTCGCTCAGCTCCACACTTTACTTGCGACACATCCTAATTTGAACCCAGTAGCTATCTCAACTGGTGTTGGTCCCAATGGCCGCGAGTTACAGAATTTCCGTGGCTCTCAGGCTATTGATCACCTGCCACGCGTCTCAGATGATGTGATTGATCCCGCTCTTTGCGCGTTGGACCCTAACACAGTCATTCCTCCCACGGCTTCTCCCACAGCATCTCCTCCCGCAGCATCTCCTCCTATATCCTCTCCTCCCACAGCTTCTCCTCCCGTAGCTCCGGCAGTGATCTCTACTGTTGCTGGCCAGGAGAATATGCCTCCCATTCGACCATCAACCACCCCTGCGCGCGGTCCCAAACAATCAACCTTTGGTTCTGAAAGGCTTGATGCCGCAGTTGCCAAGGCAAACACGACAATATCACGCGTTCCAAAGAAGCGAACACTTGAAGATTCATTTCTTTCTGTGCAAGCGTGCGTATGGTCATCATTTCATCATTGATGATTTGATGCTGAGATTGGAATTTATATAGCCAGACTGTAAAGCTTGCAACTGCTCGAATGATGGAGGAAAATGAGACCAAAAGGCGTAAGTTGGATATTCAAGAGCAGGAGTTGCGTCTTCGAGAGTTTCAGGCTGGCTTGATTACAAAAGATGAGTACCGCAATGATCTTTTGAAGAAAAGCACAAATGCAAATGCTCCCCGTGAATCATCAGCTGAATGGGATATGGAGCAGTTGAACGATGATCTCAACCCTACTGAGAGTTCAGATAAGGATAGCGTTGATGGGTGGGGTGATATCTGATTTTCGTTTAAGGAGAAATATCATCTTGATTAATTAATTACCATACATATCCCTACCTTACCTTGGTCCTTTAGTGCACATGACAGTAGCTTCACCGTAGTTAGTAGTTAGAATGGAATACCAAGCCTTTGACGATGAGCGAGAAGCTCTGCCGTAAGTAGCTGGCGTTTGATTTCTCCCGTGTTGTCGTTGTCCTCCTCGCCCTCCATGTTATTCATAGAACCTGCATCCTGTTCCTCCTCTACAGCACTATGAAACGGCTGAAAATAAGCCCCAGAAACCTCTCCCTCAACATCAATAATGAGATTATGGAGAATAATTGCACAGGTGATCCATCACATTGCCTTTATGTGTTCTTCCGGTGAGTTGATATTTACTCGAAGGCCTCGGAGACATTGAAAACGACCTTTCAGCACACCCATGCAATGCTCGGATCGGATACACAAATGCGATACAGCCTTATCAAAGATTGCATTCTCACGACAGGCAGATGCGGGCATCTTGTGGACTGGAATAACTCGCTCTCCCAGTGGGTATGCAGAATCTGTCCAAGCAAACTCCTGGCCTTGGAAAAGGAAGTCAGGGAACCTCGAAGCAGCCGTGTTCTCAAATGCTGAGGCATCATGCGCAGCCCCCGTCAAACCATGGGAGTAGTCCGCAATACGCAATGTTGAAGGAACATTTCCAACCTAGACTTATGGTGAAACTTGAATGTGTGAGTAATAGCGAACATAGCATCTAACCTGCAGATTAAAGCCATAGTTACATTTCCGGGTATAATATGCATCACCATCCATGCCTGGATGAGCATACAGGACAATGATGGTGCCATCATACATTATCCAGCCATCTCTCCAATGTCCCCTAAAGCCCATATTTGTATCTATCCACTCCTTTTCTGCTTCTTTCTCTTCAGCTGTCAGGGGACGCACGAATATGTCATGTAATGATTCAATTGCTGTCAAGCAACGATCTGTCCACAGCTCAACTGATCCTTCTGAGCATCCAGCTTCCCAAGCAACATCTGCAAGTGATGCTCCATTCCCAAACCGGCCCATACGATAGAGGGCAACTGCTAGCTGGTAATCGACAGGAGTCTGAGGCACATTTGAGTTGTTACGGAAGATAGGATGATCTTTGATAAGCTCGATAACAACGGTGAATACACAGGGTGAGACACGAAGCATTTGGACAAAGAGATCATGGTGCAGAGGATTTTGAGCATACTCCCAGGCTAGATGAAGTGATCCAGACTTTGGGACAGATGTCCAAGGGTTGAGATAATGAGTATTCTTGATTGCATGATACATGTCAAGATCAGCTTGTAATCTCAACAGTAGATCCTCAGGAGCAAGGTCATGGGTAGTGAATGGCAGGGGTAACCCATGGGTATTTTTTTGCTACCCTTACCCTTACCCTCCAAAACCCTTACCCTTGAGCAAGGGTAAGGGTTTTGGAGGGTAAGGGTAAGGGTAGTCAAGGGTATGAGGGTATGCAAAACCCTTAAGGAAATGATGCAAGAGCTCATTGAAAAGTATGTCTCTATGATTGCAAAAGATAATTTCCTACATTATTGATGTATATTTCTGCTTCTGGTATATTAAAAAACAGAAGGCAGTAGTGTAGTCAATCTAGTTTAGTGCTGGTATTAATAAGACAACTTGTAAAAAGCTGTTCAACAGACTGGGAGCATCATAGAAATGATCCCAGTTCAATGATTAAGTCATCTATCCAATATTCAAGGGTTATTATGCTTTTCAGATTCTAACTCTGTATACCCTTATACCCTCCTCAGGGGTAAGGGTATATGGAGGGTATGGAAATTCATACCCTTACCCTTACCCTCACATACCCTTGGCCTATACCCCTAGGGGTTTGTAAACCCTTGCCATACACTAGTCATGGGAAGGTAAGAGGGTGTCACGGAGGGTTAGATGAAGGAAATACGCCCGAAGAACATCATCATGTAGATTGGATCGAGGCATGAAGCCCGTTGAAGCTGCGCATCTGATATCGCTCGATGACCAATGTCACTCAGATGGATGACTAACATCACACTGCTACGAAATACCACGAGATACGAAAATCGTTTCTCAACTTTGAGCTCCCCTATTGAACACACGTGAACAGTCCCCACGACTGGTTTGGAGTCTGGCATGTGTGTCGACGTGACAAAGTCTCGAGGTCGACTTCGTGTTGGACTATTCATTGGACTTGAGTAAATTTCTTTTTTAACATAAAAAAAGTCTGATCGTCCGAGTAAAGTCCGATCGGAGTCCGATTGAATTGGGGGGGTCGTAAAAACCTCATTGTTTCGGAGGCCGACGGAATGAGCCCGAATTACGAGTCAATTTAACGACTGTTCAAACATTCAAGTTCGAACCTCCGCTCATGAGCACTTTCCCACTAGGCAAACTTGATGCCGCTACACGTGTAAAGCTCCGTTCTACTTATATCTTGACATCCCTTCCACAACTCGTGTCTGAGCTCGTCCAGAACTCCCTTGATGCTGGTGCAAGTACGGTTGACCTTGGGGTTGATTGCGAGGAGTGGGTTTGCTGGGTCAAAGATAACGGATCTGGTATAAGCAAGGATGGACTTTCTGTCCTTGGGACATGCTCGGAAGAAGTTCGATATGGTGTGTAACTACCCCCCTTCATTCTTCACAGCTTGTGAGAAGTGTGCTATACAGGGACATCTAAAGAATACGCCTCTGGCACTCTGAACTCATTCTCTACATTTGGTTTCCGCGGAGAAGGTATATCATATACAGCTGCACAAGATTGTCGCGCTAAATAACACGGCAGCTCTAGCTTCAGCGGCAGAGCTTGGTTGTCTGGAAATATCATCTCGCACTGCAAAATCGCGGGAAACATGGTCCGTCATTGTCAAGGGCGGGAGCTGCTTATACTCGGGTCCAGCCATCCGATGGCGAAGAGAGTCCCCTGGTACGGTGGTGTGCGTTCGTGACGCCTTTTACAATGTCCGCACTGTTGAAGCTTTGAGATTTATGCATCTGACTCTTTTATAGCTTCCGGTTCGCCGACTATCACACCCTCCTGCCGCTCGGACTTTGGACTTGATCCGCCAGGATATTGAAACGCTAGCCCTCATTTTTACTAATGTCACGTTCACGATTGAAGACATAAGTGCAGAACGTCAACCTAGTCCTTCCAAAGGACGCAGGGTAAGAATCCCCAAGGTATATTGCATCTTGGCATCTGTCCAAAGTTTGTTCTGAAGTGTTTTAGACATCGTCAAGCTTGGCAGCTTTCCGCCACATATACGGTCGTGCCTTGACCGAAGTAGGTATGATTGACCAATACTAGGATTAATGGTGCTCACTCAACCAAAAGCATGTGGAAGAAATTAGCGTAACCTCTGGACAACTCAAGCTAGAAGGCTTTATCAGCCTCAATGGTGCACATTCTAGGGTGACTGGTTTTTAAGATGCCCGCATTAATCAGTAGTAACATTTGCCTTCCTTTAGGCGTACCAATATCTATGCAAGCTGGTTTTCTTGATCGCAATCTTTTCCTAATAAGCATGTCCAGACGTCAATCGACATCCACTAGCTCTAAGTGATCTGCATCACACAATAAACGCTGCATTCACTTCCAGCACCTTCTGTAAAAATGTGGGTCGATCTATGCATCCCCGCCCCCATCTACATCTTACCTTGCGCTTTGCAAGGCCTTGGATGAAGCAGGAGAGCTGAGCTTACCCCGCTCCAGTGCGTCACCTTCCTTCCCCTTTGCTCAGCCGTTGAAGCTTGAGTAAATTTCAGACATACGGCGGTCACCTCGCAAGGTGGAGAAGAAGCCCGTATATGTCCTCAATTTGACTGTGCCATCCTCTGAGATAGACAACTCTCTGGAGCCTGCAAAGACGAATATTCATTTCCAAGTGAATCCTAATATCCACGGGGATTATGTTGCTCACACTCCACACAGGATAGAAGGACGATTGTCACTTTCTTGTCATCATCTATCCACGGATTTTTGACTCGCCACGGATTTTTATCTCTGGAAATTGAACACCAGTGTCGGAGTAAAACTTCTCCTTCGTCCCGAAAGCGAAGAAAAACCGGCTTCGAAGCAGAATCTGGTTACGGGGATCAAATAGAGGGATGTCAACTCGAGCTTATGTCACAAAGTCGCTTTATCGGCTCAGAGCCTCAGACGAGACTCTGTTTATCCGATCCCGTCTGTCTTTCTTTGACGTTTCCTACCTAATTGCCTTATCTTGTGATAGATTTCTGAAAATCAAGAGGAAATAACCTGGACTGACCCTAGCACCGGGGCCGCGTTTGTTGTGGATGCACGGACCGGTAATTCTCGTTCGGCCGAAGAAAAGCATATTCTAGGAGATTGTGAATCCCTTACAGACTCCAAATTTTCCCGACGCAGACGTGCTATCTGTTGTCACAAGAACGCTTCCGATGAAAATGCAACCACTTCGGTGCCTGAGTGGCTTCAGACAGTCCTGAAGGTCGGAGCTGTTTTCCGCTTTTTTGTCTTTGTGCTAATGATGACGCAGGCTAATAAAGCGTACAAAATAGCTGACAGTCCAATACCCGCATTAAAACTCTGTTCGAATATGCCTTACCCAAAAGCAATTGGGCCTCCTCGGCACGACTGCGATGTCTCGCGGAGGACACCTAGCCACCTACATCCCGGAGTTGATGATGGTCTAGCAGCCCCCCTCTCTCGTCGCTTTCGTAAAATCGACCTCCGACGCGCTCGAATAATCAGCCAGGTTGATCGAAAATTTATTGCTTGCCTCTTTGAAGATCGGTCGGAACTAGACGACGATCCTTGTGACCCAGGAGGTGATCGCCCCAACAGAAACAGCCATGCTTTAGTGTTGATTGACCAGCATGCCGCTGATGAGCGTGTTCGCGTTGAATGCCTCCTCAAAGAGCTGTGCCTCGGGTTTTTGCATAATCAGGATATGGCCGAAGATTTAACGAACGGGGTTCGGGTCAGAGGACTCTCGCCACCTTTCCCTGTGCTTCTCACTCTGCACGAGGCGCAGCAGCTGAAAGGCTCTCCACGTATTCAGGCAGTCTTTAGATATTGGGGCTTCCGTTTCATGGACTTGTCTGACGTCAGGTCCCTTGATTCAGAGAATGGTATACATACTGATGATGACGAAAATCCCGTCTATTCACAAGTTTTCGTTCAAGATATTCCGGAGGTCGTAGGTGATAAGGTGGGTCCCCTCACAGACCGATGAAAACGACTCAATTCCCCTTTGCCAGTTACTACTTGGGGATGAGCTCCAGGATCTGATAAAAGGGTTTCTCGGTCAGCTCCAGGAGGAAAATATCACATCGGTCTCATCTTATCCACTGGCGGACAAAGTTCATGATGACGAGTTTGGTTGGCTGAAGGCTTTACGATGGTGTCCACGTGAGTTGTTAGATCTCATTAATTCGAAGGCATGTCGAGGTGGGTTCGTACTGTATCTCTTGCCAGCGCCTAACCACATCCCAAGGGGCTATCATGTTCAACGATTCCCTCAGCATATCACAGTGCGAAAGTCTTGTCCAGCGATTGTCGGAAACAGCCTTTCCTTTCCAGTGTGCTCATGGACGGTACGTATAGCAGAGTCTCTTGATCGTTTTCCTCACACCTTCCTCAGGCCTTCCTTGGTGCCCTTAACTACTATTGCAGGTTGTACAGAGGAAAGGAAAAGAGCCCCATGTGCATGGTCTCGACTGGAACATCCATGTGTCTCGGCACGTGTCGATTTATTACTGGCGCGTGACCATAAATAGAATAATGACATCATTGGCATTCAGTTTCCGCTTTATACTTAAACTTGTGGCACACTAGTACTTGCATCAGGTTACTCCGTCCCGCGCTCTCACTAGATCTCGCTGTCCATACTCAAAGCCATATACATCTCACTATGACGAAGGCTCTCACGAAAGTCATTTATAAGCCTTCTGCACATGAATACATGGTGATAGTGAACCCAGACGAGGTGGGTTCTCTCGTACTCGAATTCAGTAGATCCGGCTCACCCAGCTTCATCGTCGTCTAGTACACGAAATGGAAGGAAGGAGGTAAGTCTCGTGTGTTTGATCGGTCTTGATCATCTATACTGATTTGTGTTTCGCATAGACACGTAAATGAAACGATCTGTCCCTTACCCTTGCTAATACTCATATGTTCTCTGCAGTACTATCCCTCTCTCTGACGTGGTTGATTGTGCGCTACATACAGTTTCCTTGAGGAGCCAAGCCGATTGATCATCTCATAGCTTTCTCCATCTTCCATTCAAGCCAGGGACATCAGGGTCAACCATCCAATCAACAGCTCGATACAGACTTTGGAACAACCAATGATGCGGAGGTTGTGAAAGTAATATTGGAGAAGGGCAAGAAGCAGGCTAGTGACAGCTTTGCAACGAACACAGCCACGACCAACAAGTCAAGAGGAAGTGGGGGGGTTTCCATTGAAGTTGGCCGAGGCAACTCGAGGAACTAGGTCACAATGGAACCTAATTCTGCCAGTGTGTGTCCTTTAGTTCACCAGGCATCCACAATTGTAATTCTATCAATGTCCGTGTCATAAAATTGATGCACTCAGTAACTCACAATTGTATTTACTATTATGTAACAGCGTTTCGACGGGGACTGGGTTTCCTCTTCAACTTGAGGCCTATGTTTGGCGTCGTGGATGTCGTGGGCGACTTGAGGAAGAAGGTTGATATTCAAGTTGGTTAATACAATAATAGGACCCCAAACAGGGAATACTACTATCAAATTTACTATCAACGTCATAAACAAGTTGTGTATGTTACCCCTATTCAAGTTCTCTTTTTTTCAAGTTCAACCCCTTGACTCTGAAGCAGATCCGCTTTAGAGAGGGAAAAAAAAAAAGGAGTTCATGTTGTTATATAACTTCCCCTACGTCCGCTGAGTCTTAACCCCTATATCAAATATCTCTGACTTTTGCCCTATTTCTGCATTTCATGTTTGGTTGAACCAAAATAGTGCTCGATAGTGACGACATGCTGCTTCTGTCTGGCCTTCTAGCTTCTCATGACGAAATGACCGCTTGATCGACCCCTTTCAAAGCCGTTCACAGGCAGGCCCTCTTTGTCCAACCGCGTCCCCCTCAGCTAGGCGCAGCATCGATCAGTTGAAACCAGCGGAGCTTTGGTCTTTCTCCACAGTTTACTCTTGACGTTTTGCCTGGTATAACTGCACGTGGTAGGGTGCTCTGGGATGTATAAAAGGCATCTCAGTATACTCCTGAAAAGCATCAACTTAACTCCCTTGCCCATCTCCAAAGGAATATCACTTCTGTCAAACCTCCCAACTCTCATAATGCAGACCAGAATCTCTGTCCTCGTCGCTGTCGCCCTCGCTGCCACTGCCGCTGCCGCACCAGGAGGAGCACCTAGCGGTGGCAGGGCATTCAGTCAAAAAAGACGTGGTCTTCGCTTCCCCCGAGGACAAAAATATAGGCTAAAGTTCGTGGCCAGCGGACTGGGCCGATGGGACGAAGGTGACAGATGGGCCGACGGGACGAAGGTGACAGATGGGCCGACGGGACGAAGGTGGCGGATGGGCCGATAGGGGGAAGTACCAGAAGAACACGCGTGGGCTGATAAGCTAGAGCATCGCATCAGCCGCCGTATTTCTGTTGCTGGAGACTGGCCAAACGACCCCCGGACCGGAGAGCTCTGGACTGGAGCAGGCTGATCCGGACGCCGGAACCCGGGGGCATTTAAATAATGGAATGTATTGAATTTTGAAGTAAACAATACTATTGAGGTAGAGAAAACATCATATTATGTTCTTTCTGTCTGAGCAGCAATTCTGTGTTTTCCATTGTGGCTGTCAAAGCCCGGAACTGCTTGTGGAGTTGATTATTTACAGCAATGTAGGATCTCAACATCTTTAATGACTCGCGATACCCAAGTTCAATAGCTTCCCGATACTGAGTGATTTGCTAAGTGGACTGAGCTATTCCATCTCCATCTCAAGACCGAAACAACTCACCTTGGGAGCAAACTCCTGGGAGGTTGCCGGAGTGGAAGGTGTGCAGCCAGGGATAGCATGGTCTGATTGACCGGGAAGGAGCAACCTCACAGTAGGCCGGGGGATATCCGGTAATTCGAAGTCAGTAAGCGAGAAGGAATCATCGTCGAAGTCATCCTCCATAGGCGGATCAAAGCAAAAGCGATAATGACAGGGGCTCTTCATGGTCCCATCATCAGAGTCATATTCCGTAGAGCAGGATGCGCGATACTCGGACGCCGATTCTCCTCCCGCATCATGTTCCATAGGATTACAGGCAATATCCCAGAGTGGCGGAGGGATGGAAAACGTTCCAGAGTTGTCATCATCCGACAGGACATCACTGAACCTAAACTTAACTAAGAAATTGAAGGACATGCCCAACAAATAAATGGTTGTCACTCACAGGTTGGGGAATCAATCTGGACCTGGCAGTCCTTGGCATCAGTAACACAGGACGCCCGAGCATCCACCTCCATGTTTTCAAAGCCTTATGGGTCTAACAGGGAGGGCACATGGTTTGAGGCGAATGGATCCTCAGGGAGTTGGGAAGAAACATCACAGAACCCCGGGAGCATGAAGTCTCCGGGGGCAGGGAGGTCGAAGTCACCAGGGGCGGGGAGGTTGAAGTCTCCGGCAGCAGGAAGGTTGAAGTCTCCAGCATCTGGACCGCCCGCCAGAGGGCATGAGGTGGCCGGAGAAAGTGCTCGGCAGATGCAGTCTCCAGCATCCGGGGGGTTGAGGCCACTGACAGTGGGGAGATCAAAGTCGCCGGCGGCTGGGTGACTTGCTGGAAGGTGTGGGTCGGAATCATCGATCCCTGGGAGGTCGATGTGGCCGGCATATGGGACGGCCGCCGGAGGGCCAGGGGCGCCCAGAGAAATACCTAGGTTGAAGTCGCCGGCGTCTGGGAGACTCGATGCATGGTGTGGGGCCGAATTAACCATCCCCGGGAGATTGAAGCCGCCAGCATCTGGGAGGACACTCGCTGGAAGGTATGGGGCGGAATCATCGATCCCTGGGAGGTCAATGTCGCCGGCATCTGGGACGGCCGCCGGAGGGCGAGGGGCGCCCAGAGAAATACCTAGGTCGAAGTCGCCGGCGTCTGGGAGACTTGATGCATGGTGTGGGGCCGAATTAACCATCCCCAGGAGATTGAAGCCGCCGGCACCGGGGAGGTCGAAGTCACCGGCATCTGGGAGGACACTTGCCGGAAGATGTGGGGCGGAAACTTGTTCGATCCCTACGGCATCAGGAAGGTCAAAGTCTCCGGCATCTGGGGCACCCGCTGGAGGGCGAGGGGCGGCCAGAGAAATACTTGGGAGGTCGAAGTCGCCGGCGTCTGGGAGACTCGATGCATGGTGTGGGGCCGAATTAACCATCCCCGGGAGATTGAAGCAGCCGGCACCGGGGAGGTCGAAGTTGCCAGCATCTTGGACGCTTGCCGGAGGGTGTGGGACGGAAACCCGTTTGATCCCCAGGAGGTTAAAGTCTCCGGCATCGGGGCCACTCGCCGGAGGGGGTTGGGCAGATGCATTGCTGATCCCGGGGAGGTCGAAGACACCTGTATCTAGTACACCCTCTGGAGCCCCCATGTGTACATCTTGAAAGTCAAAGTTGCCTGGATCGGGCAGAGCACCCACTGGAGGACAGAAACCTCCCTCTGGGGTGCCATTAGACCCTGTGAGCTCGGCAAGATGGTCAATGCAATGTCCGGTGTGTCATGTCATCACAAGGACAGGACAATGTGCTTAACTCACCTGTCTCCTGGCCCAATGCCACCCATTGTGTATTGGACGGGTGGAGGTCAGAAGGGTGGTGGGAAGGACAGTTGGATGGGTCCGGGGGATCTTGGACTGGAGGTGAATTCCGAAAAGGGCTCTTTGTGAACAACTCAAAGTCATACGCATCGGGAAGATCGGTAGTGCCTGTGGGACCATGGGGATACGTTAGTGATGGTTCCCCCTGTAATAGTAGGAAATACCGGAGCCCAGGACTGCTCCGGAAGTAGTGTCCAGAGAATGCCTGGCAGGAATAACCTCCATGTCAAAGTCCGATGCATCTGGAATGACACTGGCAACCTGAAGCAGAGACGAGGTAGATACTAAACGTCGAACCGATCAGCCTTTGGGGATAAATTGTACAACCTCCGGACTTTCCTGTTGATGCCAGCGATGGAAGGTAGGGAGTGCCATCTTCAGGGTGCATGTCTAGGTTGAAATCCTCCACAGATGGTAACATATCGAATGATTTTTGCATTGATCAAGTGTTTGACTGAATGCGAAAGATGGTGATCTGAAGCTAATGAAAGTGTAATGATCGGCGCGGAAGTGAAACCAAAATCATTCAAGTCCCAATCAACAAAGGTCATGAGAAATAAACAAAGCCCCGTGACCGCCGCCAATTACGCGTCGACTGCAATTAACGACTTCCTGTGATACCGCAAAATGCATGTCTACCTCAGGTGTTGCAGTAACTGCCTCAGGGCCTCGCTCTATTCTTGGTCAGCAGCCTGATATGGAACGGCAACTTTGTAATTTCATCCAGGCTGGACCTCACAGTCAGGACGAGGACTTTGCGATGATACAGGAATTGGTGAGTTTTACCATCCTAACATTCCATACATGTTAATACCACTTCCATCTAGGGACAGTATTCTAGAGCACGAAAGGGAACCGATATCTCTCAAATCCCCCGGTACCTCCTGCACGCGCTGAAGATAGTGGGCGAGTGGGTATGGTGGCGCAATGCACACCCCGAAGAGCCAATCCCCTGGCACAATATCAGGGACATCACGGAGTATGGCACGGTCACTCTCACCATCCCAACTGCGCCTCCCGCCCCAGTACCTGCCTCCAACCCTGACGCAGCCCCGGAATCCAACCCGTCGGTGATCACCCCACGACCAATCGCGAGCCTGCCGTTGGAACCACCGGCTGCCACTTGTGAGACAACAGTGCCTAGCGTGGGAAGTGGTGCGAAAGGAGAGACCAAGTCGAAGGGGAAGGGATTCGCCAATGCAACGGAAGTGGGGAAGGGTCAGTGGATAGAGGCGAAGGCGAACAAGCCGCAGGTGACCACCTACGCAACATCAAAGAAAGTGAAACTCACCGTCTCGCCCGCTGAGGTGCCTCTCCATCACCTCCAGAGCGAATCGCCTGTCGCCTCTGGATCTCGGACCCAACCCCCTGCCAAAAAACCCCGGAAGGCCACTGGAGCGAAGTCGACCCTCGCGACGGCAGACTCTAAACCTCAACCTCCTACCGATAACATGGCGGACCCAATTCCTCACTCTGAGCCCCCCCCACATCGACACCGATGGACCTCGATTCAGGCAAAGAACCGAATGCCCCATCTGCACACCCCGGCCGGGCTCACGGAAGATCATATTTGGTCTTCCGTAGAAAGGCTGGGTAAGATTTGTGCAGAATGTGAGAAGAAATCCATGACGGATCAACGGGAGTGTGTGTTCTACGGGACGAATTACAGCTGCTACTGGTGCACTCAGAAGAAAACAGGATGTAGTTTCACCGTACTCCGGAAGTCACTTTACAGACAGAAGAAGAAGTTGGGACTGCTTCGGTCTATGGCCAATGGTTTGGGGAAGAAGAGGAAGAGAACTGAATAAACTGATGACGAACAGGATGACAGCAGCGACCCGGAGATTATCGACACACTGCCAAAAGTCCCGGAGCCAGTCAAGGTAACGGCGAAAGACAAGGTCAAGACGAAAGGCAAGATGCCGGAGAAAACCCCGGAGAAGGCCATTGCCATCGCGGAGAAGGCCAAGTCCCCCGTCATTGCACCCGCGGCATCCTCAGCTAAGGCATTAACGACGTTAGCAGGGCGATCCAAGGGAAGGCAAACGACTCCAGATGAGAGAAATTTAGTTCCCTGGAAGCGATGGGGTGCGTAATTACCTACACTTTTTCTCTGGTTTTAAACACTTATTTGCTCTAGTCATGAATGCTGAACATCTCAGCGAGGATGAGCGGTGGGAGGACCTCAAAGCACTGTCTCCGGATCGCCTCCATCGACATGCGGTCTCTAGCGTCATTGGCATTCGCTCCGAGTGCAAGGCGATCCAGTCCACCGTCATGAAGCTGGAGCAGCAGAATCGGGTACTTCTGGACGAGAACAAGGCGATGAAGGGATGGATTCAGTGCATGAAAGAGTTAAAAGGACGGCTGGAAAGGGATGTGAACACTGTTGATGCCCGGATGGCGGATGACACGCAGATGGAGGAAGGCATGACAAGGATGTCCCGGCAGCTTGAGGAGGTGTTGGAGCAGAACTGCGCCTTGGAGTTGGAGCTCGGTGGGGTGAAGAAACGCCTGCAGGAAGTGGAAGAAGCTCAGGCCAGACAAAACAGGGAGGATACACCGGATGACAGCAAGGATGAGTCGGATGATGACGGGAAGGACAGCGACGACGGCTCGTCTTCGGACACTCCCACTTCCTGGCCAAACAGTGCCCCCGCAACTTCCGAACCTGTTCCACCATCTCCGGGCACGCCTCCAGGGGGTCGACTTTCCTCATCCACACTCCCTACCGTGATTCCTGTGGCCCCTGTACCCCCTGTTCCTCTAGCTACGATCACCACAGCCGGAATCACTCCGCGCATATCATCCCAGCCCTCCTCACGCCAACCATCTGTGGCCGGTGATTCCTCCGGTACTGTTCCACGCTCTCGATCTCGCTCGGTCCCAACTTTCATTCCGCCGGAGGTGCTGGAGTCGATAACGGAGGAACATTCTTTGACTCAAGGAGACATGGACATTTCATAGTGAATTTTTCTACGAACACCTTTTTATTTTCTGTACTGTATCTACCGTCCCGATGTGGGGAAGAAAAATAAATGTAGTTAACTGTTGAAGTCAATTGTCTCTGAGTGACAACGGCGGAATGACGCATCAGCTCAGCTCTTGGGGTTGCGCCTCCCATGTAAGTCTCCGTCATAATGGTCCCCAGCTGGAGCCTTGCTTATCGCCTTCTGAGGCTTCAGTCTAGAAGCGGACTTTGCCGGCCGGACTTCCTTCTCCTTGCCTTTACCTGACTTGTTCCCCCCTGGAGTTTGGCCCCTAGACAACTTTTGTCTTTTCATTTCTGTCTCTATCCTTTGCTTCTGCTTCATGGAAGGGACCCTGATCCTCTTTGGAGTGACTGTATCCTGAGACATAGCAATGATTGGGTCCTCCGGACCCTGTCTCGGATATATCTTTTCTTCGGTCACACACTGGTAAACGCCCGCCTGTGAGTCCAGGCTACCATCTCTTGGTGTCCGGAGTACGGGCTCCGGAATTGTTGGACACTCCGGCTGGGAGAGCTCCGCCTCTGGCTCTCCCTGTTTATGGACTGAAGGGATGGATGTCCTTTCCTTCTGGCGGACATGTGCATCAATGGCTGCCTGCACTGCTGGATGATCAATATTCAGTTCGCCACCGTCAGTATACAAGTTGGTGGAACTATTGCCAGCCGGAATCAAAGAGACGGAGACTGGGCCCGCCAAGGTGTCCGGGGGAGCCACAAATGCAGATGCAATTGGCAAGCTGGGAGATGTCTTCACTGGCCCACCAATGGGGTCCCATTCTTCATCAGCCAGGGCAATAAGCCTGTTAAGTCTCGGGGAAGGTCCTTCATCATCCCCTTCACTTCCCGAGGTAACTACTCTGAGTCTCCGGCGCCGTGTCTGTGGCTTCAGAGTTTTTCTTCCAACTCTGTCCAATACATCATCATCATTGTTGGCCATGCCTCTGAGCAGTGCCGCTGGTTGGCGCCCTTTGTTGGCCCTGATGATTGGTGGGAGAGTTGGCGGAGGAGACATATCCCCATTGACTTCAAATTGTACAGCATCCTTGCTCTTCCATTCAGCCTTTGGTATATCATTTCCAGCATGAATCAGGACTTTTTCAAACTGAAAAGGAATACCACCATTATTCTGAATAGGTAACCACCTCTCAAACAAGAGCACTATCTCCCATTTATGCATTTTGGATGGATCCCATAGTACGACATATTCATCCGGGCCGCTGGCCGAGACTCCAGCTGTGTCTCCAGATCTCAACCCCGGACGCGCAAGAGGCATGTACTCCGGCTGGTTAATCATTTACAATTGTCTTGCCCTTAGCTCCGTCCATGGTACAGAGCCGGTGGAGCGACCCGCACCATAGTCTGCCCAACTGTTACCATTTGCTGGAGATGATCAAAACAGAAACCCTCACTGTATAACTTTTCGATATATGCCCGGACAATGTCCTTCTGATAGTCCAGGTACTTGCCTTTACGAGGGTAACTGACCAAACAGTTCAGGGGGAGCATAGGCTGTCCCATTGAACCAATGTCGAGGAGTTGCTTGGGCTTGGTTAATGAAGCAATCCTCTCCGGAGCTTCATCACTGGACGTTCCACTCAGATTGTCCTGGATATAGCGGGAGAAGTCGCCCACCAGATCTGACGTTGCCCAGTGTGGGTACTCGCGTTTGAAGCTGAGTTTCTCGTGGCCCATAGTGTTGTTAGAATCAAATCTGCAGTCTAATTTCGATGACCGTACTTATTGTAACAGATTAAATTGCTTACATGGTCCATTTCTTCCTTCTATCGGTCCCAATCCATGCTCCGAGAACCACCATCCGGACTCCCATTTCCAGGTACATGGTCCTAGCAAACTGATTCATCCGCTTCGTCAAGGACATGTCCGCATCCCTACAAGAAAAATTAAGTCCGGGGGGAAACTGCCCGAATTCACATACTTTCGACGTTTATCAGCTGGTGGTCCACTGTTTGACCATTGCAGCTGCATTGCCTCAATCTCCGCATTCCGCTTGGGATCTGCCTTGATTTCTTTGTTCAGTTCCTCGTATACCTTTGTATATAGGCCCATGTAAGGCCCAGAGGATTTTGTAAGACTGGAATTTATTTTCATAATCTGTTCATGGATTAGTTCCCCATAGAGTGCTGCGATAACTGCCTTCCGCTTCAGAATCTCACCAACCTCTACCTTTGCCGGAGTTCGAGCATTGGTTGCATACCAAGTCCTAACATGCTGTCATCATGTTACGTTGGTATCACACACGATTTCTATGGGACCCACCTTCCGCAAGTCCTCTTCGGAGGGTGGTTCTGGCAGCTTTTGTAGGTCGGCCATTGCGCCTTCTACCACAAGTCCCCTGGGCTTTCGGTACCTGGCTGTCTTCCAATCATCAACACGGGCCAGAAGAACCCTTCGTTGCTCGGTAGTCCAGTTGACGCCTGTTTCCTTTATTTCTAACAAAACTCTGGGTGCTTCTACCCGTCTGTTACTCTCCAAAGTTTCATTAACGAGAGCATCAACCGATGGGCCACCCTCCAGAGAGGTAGAATCATTGGAAACCGACATAGCTGTGAGGTTATTAAAGTGATGAATTCAATGGCAGGAGTGCTTGGAGGGGGTGATGTGCTGGCAACGGCCAAAATCAACACTGAACCATCAGAGTTTATTTCAATCAGGGAGGCCCTAGTCATGAAGATGGATCATCCCTAGTGTTCGCACTAGTACTACTATGTATAAATGTATGCTGGATTACATAACCCGGAACATTTGAAGTGCTTGTTACCCGACGTATGACCGGAGTTTGGGCCGCATCTAGAATACATATCACCGGGAGCTCTTTCCATGGCACAGCGAGGTGGGAACGGCACTGCAATGACAATGCTCTATCATGGTGCTAGCAGGTGGGAACCACAGACTAACAAAAACAAAAAGAATAAGTTGGGCTGTTACCTTGGTGAGATCCCGATGAATAACCTCGGTTACCTTGGTGAGACCCTGATGGATAACCCGGAGCTGTTACCATGGCACAAACAAGAACTGCATTGAGATGCTAAGATTTGGCGGAGAATTACTCTGGTGCCAGGGGGATTAGCCAGACAATGAAATGAGAAGTATATAAAGGCTAAGGAATATGGACCTCTCAGCATGTTCAGATGGCAAAGGGACGCATTCATACAGTCCGAAAAGGGCCAACCCTTATGACCACTGTACAGACTAACACCGTCCGAGGTCCCCGCACCAGGACCATTCCAGTTCACACGCGACACTCTCCACTCACAAGTCCACGCAAGTCATCCATCAGAGGTAGCACTCGAAGCTCTCCGGCTGGGTCAAATATGCTCCATTATGTTGGTGCACAGCTGCTCCCACTTGATGGCGAGTTCCGGACTACCAAGGTATAGTTATCCAATGCTTTCAGGGAGGGCTTTCTTAAATCTTTGGATAGACACAGCAGGACTACATCAAGGAGTGGATCCCAAAGAAATCGTTTTACCTCCAAGCCATGATGGATAATGAAGTTCCAGTATCATGGACATGTCGTGGGTGTAATGCCATGGACGGTGACTGGAAATGCAACGACTGCTTTGGGTCTCCGGTCTTCTGTGCAACCTGTTGTCGGGACCAACACTCTAACCTCCCTTTTTATCATGTAGAACATTGGACTGGACTATACTTCGAACCTGCGTGGCTCTTCCAAGTTGGTGTGATTCTAAACATGGGTCATGGTGGGGCTCCATGTCCTGCCTACCTCAGCTCTGATCCTCCGGACATAACTCTGCCTCCAAACGATGGCTATGAGGATGACGATGAAGATATTACTGAGGGGGATACCCAAGGAAACATTGTAACCTATCTTAGAGAGGTGGCAGGCATCTACAATCTCTCCTCCAGGCCCCTGCCCACTCCGGATGACTGCCATAAGATGACGGTGGTGGATATCTCCGGAGTCCATCAGGTCTGGACAAAATGGTGCAACTGTCCCAACTCTAGGCTCCGGCAGGAGGAGCACCTGTTACAAATGAGACTTTTTCCGGTCAGCTACAAGAATATTTGAACTTGTTTCACCTACAAAGTCCTCGAGGACACCCGCTTGAATAACTTGGAATGCAAATCCTCCGCCTATCAATACTACGAAAAGCTCCGGAGATTAACATCACCTCTATTCCCCGGAGCTGTTGAGGTTAGTCTCAACATCCAATCCACTGCCCACCTGACCGGGTTGTAGGACCGCTATCGTGAGCTGCTCCGGGCACTCCGAATAATGCGGGTTCTGAAGGAGAACAAATGGACTGGGATGGACCCTGGAGATACAGTATTGCCGGGATCTATGGCGACATTCTGTGCAGCATGTCCACAACCGGGGGTGAATATTCCGGAGAATTGGCAGTCTGACCCAGATCAGTACATTGCTTTTTTTTGTTGTGGATACCTTTTCCTGTCATTTTACTGACATCCAATTCAGGTATTTGTACACCAGAACATTTGTTATGGACGGCAACTTCACAGCAATACACCAGCAACAGGACAATGCACTCCGGGATGTACGCCTAACCCACATAGAATTCTTTATGACGGAACCAAATCGATATAAAGCTCATCTAGCGCTGGCAAAGGAGGTGAAAGAGGTCAGTCCCCAGGAACTTAGCAAACATTATCTAACTATCGCGATAGAAACCAACCTGCAATGAACATCATGCGGTCAAGGATAAATTTGTCAAGCATAAGGGCTTGGATATCTCTGGAGTTGGTGCAACCGCATGTGGGCGACATGGCTGCTTTTGCCCCGGTGCAGTGGTAGATTTTCAGAAGGGCGAAAGGTATGGTTTCTCATGATTAGAAGACTCACTCTGGCATTTCTTTCCGGACAGGCAAGCAAATATAGATTACTCCTTGTCCCAAGCACTCTCGAACTCCAATGTTGCTGGCTTGAAATTCATCATTCTCATTTATGATGTGATGTGCCAGTATTATAAAAGAATGGCAGCACGGCGTGAAGAAAGTGATTACCTTTCAATTCCAATTTTGGTGGCAATGTATCTTGGAATTGGCCTCTTCCATGTCGGAGGACACTTGTGGCAGTGTTTTGCAAGATTCTCACCTACCTTAATCCCCGGTGCAGGCCAGGTTGATGGAGAAATTCTGGAATCACTTTGGTCTGTTCTGAATGAAATATCTCCTAGCACTCAAAATGCAACCATCGCCTCCTGGACCGAGATGCTCGACGATCATATGGGTGATTCAAATAGAAAAAAAATGTTAAATATCGGTAAGCATTCCAGGTCCTATATTATTACCAGGATGTCACTATTTTACAGTTGTAACCACTTGCCGGAGATATCGAGAGGCTTTAGATGGTGAGCAGGAGAGTAGAAGTGACTTGGAGATGTTCTCCGAGCGCTCACAGCCTGAGGAACTTGCCAATTGGGAAGCAATTGCCAATCGTTGCATGAGCGAACGACTAGATAATCCCAACGTCATGGATACATATGATATGGATCCGGGGGCTGCCACAACAACCCATGCCTCTTCACAACTGGAGCTGCTGATGGCTGAGGCTTCCTCCGGTGACGGGAAAGGAGACCTCTTGGTTGGCACAGGGATTGAAGGTGCAGGATGCACAGTAAGTCAATGATGTCTTCCTTGATTACATTAACCAACCTAAATCTAGGCTGTCCTTGAGAAACTCAATACGTCAAATGGGCAATATCCTCTCAGTTAGGGAGAAAGTCAACTTGGCGACAAAAAGAGAATCCCTCAATGCAAAAATTGACTTGTTTGTATCTCATGCAGATGCTATTCTTAATGAACGAGCCCTTGATACTTATTCCATGATGATCGACACCCCCCTGGGTCCTACCTTGGTTCCAGACAACGAATATAGGATGGACTCCGAAGACGGACAAGATGTGAATGAAAACCCATTCATTCCTCGAGGGACTCCATCCTTGGTTACTTTTGCTGAAACTCGTCGACTTCCTTTTCCATCATCATTTGTCAGTTCAGACATTGCTTCGTTGGGTTTACAGGAGCTTGCCGCAAAGGAACTTCAGCTAAGAGTGGGACAAGCAAACGATGCCCTGCAGGCCATTCAAATGGCCCTCGGAGAAAAGACATTCATATTCCAGAAGGACCTACGTCTAGCAAAGAGCAAATTTAAGAAGGGGTGCGCATGGTCAAAGGTCCATGCAGTTACTCATCGCATTCAACAGCAACAATGGATTTACCATGTGGCTAGAGATGCGATTATAGCTTTAGGTGCATCTCCGGAGTTGCAGGAGCGGTTCAAGGTTCTCAGGAGAGAGGATCTGAAGGTCTCCACAGCAGCAGTGAGATCTGTAGGAACGGGGAATTTATCAGCCGGAGGCCGTAGACAAGACGAGCCGTTGGCCTGGTTCTGGACAATGAACTTGAATAGGAATGTTGAGGCCGGCGAAATGCTTCAAGAATGTAGGTGAAATGCTAATCTATCTATGCTTTGATACTGATTGTCAACTACAGTTTACAAAATTCACTGGCTCCGGGCTCATGCCCGTTACCATCGATGGAAGGAGGAGTTGAGCATTACAAAGCACGAGATGGTATGGATTACTGCCTACTTCACTCAGAAGGGAGAATTTTGGTTGGCAAAGTCCAGAAGCAACTCCCAAAGTTCCCCAGGAGCTATTGCTTATGCATTGAGGCAGGCATCAATGTGGAGTATGTTAGGTTCAGCTGCTCTGAAAGTATTTAAGCTTGTGAATCCGTCCTATGATACTGTCTTTGGTGCATAACCTCCTGTTTGCTTCACAGTATCCATTCCATTGGAATATTTCATTTGGAATCAGTTGACGTCGTGACTGTCACAATACAATCTGATTATCAGGTTTCCTCACCATCATCATGGAACAGTTGCTGGAAACCTATGGATCCTTGGATAATGGTCCCCCAAGCCCATTTAACATTCTCTCCATTCAGGTCCCACCCACATCGGAGTTACTGACCACTCTTCGTAACATTGATCATGCCCGGGCCCAGAACAGGACTTTCTTGCAAAGCCCCACGTTCCCTTTCGACACCGGACAATTTCAAACTAGAATAAATCGTGCATGGGAGCTTTCGGAAGATGTAGTGGCAAGTGATGGGATTTTACCCGTTCCATCAGACTCTGCATGTCAAGGGCAGGAGCTTGTCATATATGCCATGTCAAGGGTCCGGGCTGCAGTGGGCGCTTGGTCGAGGTATTACAAAGATAACAAAGATAATGGGCTTGATCTACAGACGGATTGGTGGGGGATGCAGATGTCGGTTGAAATCGTAATCAATTTGTTTTATTGGTGTCATGATTACTAAACGTCAGTAGCAACAGGCATTACTGGCAGTAGGTCGGATGACGGCGGAGGCACATTATCCCTATGTTCCCCAAGTTCTTGTGAGGGCCGCATCCCTGCTGCGAGCCATATATGCTCACGACTTGGGCAATGAGAGTCTGGACCTGGATGAGGCGCTTGGGCAAGTTATTTCCCTTCCCGGAGATCCACACGATCCCTCATGCGAGGTCCTGGAATATCTTGATTCATGGTGGTTGTCCCCTGGACAGCAAGATGTTCACATGGTGAACTATGTTTTTGACTCGGAGAGGTACTTAAACGTCCACCGCATGCAGGTATAATTCACAATTAGTCTCTGAAGTTTGGGATGACACTAACATGTCATGTAGACAGGGATCTCATGGGCAAACATCCTGGCAACCCCCCTCGCCGCTGGAGACCAAGCTGAACTCCGGTTGATCATGGAGACCTACAACACTCTGCAAGACACATGGGAAAAGGCCGTGGCAACTCTAAAGCAAAATGACATTGCGCTTGCACACGAGCGGAGGATTCTAATGCATTGGTACGATCTCCGTACCCAAGCTAGGCAGCAGACGGAAGGATAGATTTTGTACTTGGAAATGTATTACGTAGTTTCTTTATCATCATATTTTGACACATTCATCCAGGTCCCAGCCCAAAGTCCAAACCTCTCGTGAACGCGATTCCGAGTCCAATGTGCAATGCACACTCGGTCGCCATCGACAGCCCGCGCTCCGTGGACCACTGTCTTTCCAGCAATCCCAACTATTGTCCCAGGCTCATAACATAAACGCACTCCTATTCCTTCTAGCTCCAAACAGCAGTGGTCGTATTTTCCAATGGTGGTCAGACAGTCATACCAAGTAAACCGTCCATTGACGTCTCGATGGTTTGGAGTCCGTCAGTTGCTCATGACTGACAGTCCTCCGAATGGAGATGCCCACAGGTCAACAACGCCTTCTACTTTGTCGACCTCTTGTACTAGCTCCGGATTATCTAGTAGCATTTGCATGGCTTTGATTCCCAATCTATACTGCTCCAGGTGAATGATTGCTAATATTCCTCCACATAACGCGGAGTATTCCAAGATGGTTTTCAGCCATTTCCGCCCAGGTGAATTTGTGGCCTTCAACGATGCGGACACTTCCGGTGGTGCATGCTAAGCCAGAGTAAGTGGGCTATCCCAGACTAACCTGATTTACATACCTCTTTCCCCACCTGGTGCCAAGCTGGCGAGAGATGGACTTCACCTGACTTTAATGATCTATTCATTTGGTAGAGTTCAGCCTCTCCCCTCCAATTCCTTTCGTTGATCTCCAGCATTGACTCAAGGATCCGGCATGATTCCCATAATAAGTTCTTCCAAGTTTCTTTAGCTTGGTTGTCTGCAGGAGAAGATATAATACCTGTCGTGTTGGACTTAAAACTTCAGGGAGATGCCAAACCAAAATATTCCCATGTCAATCAGTAACAATCCCCGGTTTCACAAGCAAAAGCCCCAGAGTGGATTCGGGGTTCAACGGAGGATATCGTTTCCGGAGCTTGGCTTCTTGTTTGGGGTTCCGGCCACTTTGTTTCGGGGTAACTGCATCTGTATATCAGTCGGCATCCCATGTGGTTGCCACTGCATGTAAATGTGGTTTGGGGTTGTACATTAAGTATCTGTCATACCTCGGTTTCCAAACGCTGCAGCCGCCATTGTGCAAACGTGTTGACAGTCGCAGAGTAACTGTAAACTGAGGCTATCCGGTGATTCCGGCTCCTGATGGCAATTTGGTCGAAGTCAGTGCTGAAAGAGTTCGACCATGTAATGTGCAACTATTTCGGTGAAATTCAGCTGGGTTTCCAAGCATGGTGCCATGGTTGTTGCGTGCAACGTGTCCACTACTTATAGAATACGAACATCTGCCTCATGCAACAGGCGTGTATTATTTGATTCCCTCCCGGAGACCGATTCCCGGAGACTTTCGGAATTTCTGGGCGACCCTTTTCACTACATTCTCCGGGTGACCTATTCCCGGAGACATACGTGGAGACATTCCTTGAAGACATTCCCGGAGACAGACTATCTAACTCCACTACATTTCTCGGGTCCCCTGCGCTGGAGTTCTGATAGGCCCCACTAGCTCATTTCATCAGCCGATCCTCTGGGTAGGTCAATATGATTATTTCACTACATTGCCTAATTCACTACATTCCCTGGATATTGCATTCTCGGAGACCCATCCCCGGACCCGGAGACATATTGCCAGACATTCCCGGAGACATTCTGGGAGACAGACTAGGGCACTACATTTCTATGGTCCCCTGCACCAGAGTTCTGATTGGCCTACTAGCTAGCCAATCCAATATTTATGTGGTGGGCCCATCCGATATGCACGCACCGCGGGCCCAGTCCACTGGCCACGTATAGTTCGCAATATTTCCTCCCTCGGGGGAGACGTAAAGTACGTGTATTATATACTGAACAGTGTGGCGGTGGGTCCGTCAGCCAATGCAACACAGGCCCTGTGCAATGTTGCAACAGTATCCAGAACGCCAAAAGCCTCGATATCCAAAATATACTAGGTCTCGGTGCAGTCAAAGCATTAGGGGAGCTCAAAGTTGAGAAACGATTTTCGTATCTCGTGGTATTTCGTAGCAGTGTGATGTTAGTCATCCATCTGAAGTGACATTGGTCATCAAGCGATATCAGATGCGCAGCTTCAACGGGCTTCATGCCTCGATCCAATCTACATGATGATGTTCTTCGGGCGTATTTCCTTCATCTAACCCTCCGTGACACCCTCTTACCTTCCCATGACTAGTGTATGGCAAGGGTTTACAAACCCCTAGGGGTATAGGCCAAGGGTATGTGAGGGTAAGGGTAAGGGTATGAATTTCCATACCCTCCATATACCCTTACCCCTGAGGAGGGTATAAGGGTATACAGAGTTAGAATCTGAAAAGCATAATAACCCTTGAATATTGGATAGATGACTTAATCATTGAACTGGGATCATTTCTATGATGCTCCCAGTCTGTTGAACAGCTTTTTACAAGTTGTCTTATTAATACCAGCACTAAACTAGATTGACTACACTACTGCCTTCTGTTTTTTAATATACCAGAAGCAGAAATATACATCAATAATGTAGGAAATTATCTTTTGCAATCATAGAGACATACTTTTCAATGAGCTCTTGCATCATTTCCTTAAGGGTTTTGCATACCCTCATACCCTTGACTACCCTTACCCTTACCCTCCAAAACCCTTACCCTTGCTCAAGGGTAAGGGTTTTGGAGGGTAAGGGTAAGGGTAGCAAAAAAATACCCATGGGTTACCCCTGCCATTCACTACCCATGACCTTGCTCCTGAGGATCTACTGTTGAGATTACAAGCTGATCTTGACATGTATCATGCAATCAAGAATACTCATTATCTCAACCCTTGGACATCTGTCCCAAAGTCTGGATCACTTCATCTAGCCTGGGAGTATGCTCAAAATCCTCTGCACCATGATCTCTTTGTCCAAATGCTTCGTGTCTCACCCTGTGTATTCACCGTTGTTATCGAGCTTATCAAAGATCATCCTATCTTCCGTAACAACTCAAATGTGCCTCAGACTCCTGTCGATTACCAGCTAGCAGTTGCCCTCTATCGTATGGGCCGGTTTGGGAATGGAGCATCACTTGCAGATGTTGCTTGGGAAGCTGGATGCTCAGAAGGATCAGTTGAGCTGTGGACAGATCGTTGCTTGACAGCAATTGAATCATTACATGACATATTCGTGCGTCCCCTGACAGCTGAAGAGAAAGAAGCAGAAAAGGAGTGGATAGATACAAATATGGGCTTTAGGGGACATTGGAGAGATGGCTGGATAATGTATGATGGCACCATCATTGTCCTGTATGCTCATCCAGGCATGGATGGTGATGCATATTATACCCGGAAATGTAACTATGGCTTTAATCTGCAGGTTAGATGCTATGTTCGCTATTACTCACACATTCAAGTTTCACCATAAGTCTAGGTTGGAAATGTTCCTTCAACATT
This sequence comes from Tricholoma hemisulphureum, assembly GCA_964034925.1. NCBI lineage: Eukaryota > Fungi > Basidiomycota > Agaricomycetes > Agaricales > Tricholomataceae > Tricholoma > Tricholoma hemisulphureum. The sequence goes on along the minus strand of OZ035929.1, from coordinate 8,378,131 downwards.
GCGTATTGCGGACTACTCCCATGGTTTGACGGGGGCTGCGCATGATGCCTCAGCATTTGAGAACACGGCTGCTTCGAGGTTCCCTGACTTCCTTTTCCAAGGCCAGGAGTTTGCTTGGACAGATTCTGCATACCCACTGGGAGAGCGAGTTATTCCAGTCCACAAGATGCCCGCATCTGCCTGTCGTGAGAATGCAATCTTTGATAAGGCTGTATCGCATTTGTGTATCCGATCCGAGCATTGCATGGGTGTGCTGAAAGGTCGTTTTCAATGTCTCCGAGGCCTTCGAGTAAATATCAACTCACCGGAAGAACACATAAAGGCAATGTGATGGATCACCTGTGCAATTATTCTCCATAATCTCATTATTGATGTTGAGGGAGAGGTTTCTGGGGCTTATTTTCAGCCGTTTCATAGTGCTGTAGAGGAGGAACAGGATGCAGGTTCTATGAATAACATGGAGGGCGAGGAGGACAACGACAACACGGGAGAAATCAAACGCCAGCTACTTACGGCAGAGCTTCTCGCTCATCGTCAAAGGCTTGGTATTCCATTCTAACTACTAACTACGGTGAAGCTACTGTCATGTGCACTAAAGGACCAAGGTAAGGTAGGGATATGTATGGTAATTAATTAATCAAGATGATATTTCTCCTTAAACGAAAATCAGATATCACCCCACCCATCAACGCTATCCTTATCTGAACTCTCAGTAGGGTTGAGATCATCGTTCAACTGCTCCATATCCCATTCAGCTGATGATTCACGGGGAGCATTTGCATTTGTGCTTTTCTTCAAAAGATCATTGCGGTACTCATCTTTTGTAATCAAGCCAGCCTGAAACTCTCGAAGACGCAACTCCTGCTCTTGAATATCCAACTTACGCCTTTTGGTCTCATTTTCCTCCATCATTCGAGCAGTTGCAAGCTTTACAGTCTGGCTATATAAATTCCAATCTCAGCATCAAATCATCAATGATGAAATGATGACCATACGCACGCTTGCACAGAAAGAAATGAATCTTCAAGTGTTCGCTTCTTTGGAACGCGTGATATTGTCGTGTTTGCCTTGGCAACTGCGGCATCAAGCCTTTCAGAACCAAAGGTTGATTGTTTGGGACCGCGCGCAGGGGTGGTTGATGGTCGAATGGGAGGCATATTCTCCTGGCCAGCAACAGTAGAGATCACTGCCAGAGCTATGGGAGGAGAAGCTGTGGGAGGAGAGGATATAGGAGGAGATGCTGCGGGAGGAGATGCTGTGGGAGAAGCCGTGGGAGGAATGACTGTGTTAGGGTCCAACGCGCGAAGAGCGGGATCAATCACATCATCTGAGACGCGTGGCAGGTGATCAACAGCCTGAGAGCCACGGAAATTCTGTAACTCGCGGCCATTGGGACCAACACCAGTTGAGATAGCTACTGGGTTCAAATTAGGATGTGTCGCAAGTAAAGTGTGGAGCTGAGCGAAGAACAGGAATGCAATAATAATTTGGTCTACTGTGGTTTGCAACATTAGTTGGACAGCTTACCTATTCAGAATGCAAATGCGTACCCCACAGATTTTTGGCTTCAGGTGTCGTGTTCACATCAGGGCTGGAGATGGGAACGTTGTAGCAAGGCGGCGTGTCAGAGCCATCACTATTGTCGTTCGGATCAATGCCGCCGCCAGTCTGAATGAGACGCTTTGCTTGATCTTGATATTGTTTTCGAAGGCTATATATCATTATAATTTATTGACACAGTTAAAATTGAGGGAGACTCACGACACCCATTTGGACTTCACCCGTCCACCACTGTTCACATACTCGGGGATAAGCTGCTCTGCAATACGCTTGAATATTTTTGCCTTGCTCTCTCCGCTAGAGTTCTAAAAGACATCAGCCTAAGTAAACGTCAACGGAACATGTTTCTACCTCTTTCTTAGCCTTTCCAACGATAACTTTCCTATTATCTTTGTGCTCCACAAGCCCAATGAGGCGCCAAGTGAGTGCATTGTTGTTTTCGGCCCAATTGACAGTTGCAGAGTCACCCATGATAGAATAAAAATGAAGGTGGGACCAAAGGAGTGTGCGGTAAGAAAGAGGAGACAGGATAAGCGTAAGAATGAGTGCCTAGTACTTATAAAAGCGAGAGTCCGATCAACCACGCACTCTATCGCATGTTACCTTGGCAAGTCGTTGTATCATTTACATTCAGCTGCCAGAATTAGATGAAAGCCACGACTGAGGACAACCTATGCACTGCTAAACATGCTGCTAAGTTGTGCTAACATGAGTCTGTAGCGCACGCAGATCTAAGCGGCAAATTGATGATGTGACTGAAGTGTGACAAATGGTTATCTAACGTGTACAGCTCCGAAATACGAAAATCGTATCTCAACTTTGAGCTCCCCTATTGGGACTTGGTGGACTTACTGCACTACTCGGTGGACTCAGTGATGTTAGCGGCGACACTAATGTCGGACTCACTTGCAGTCCCATTACAGTGCTTGGTCACAGCGGCGGTTCCTCATGGTATGTAGGACATGTCCCGAGCTTTACATCGATGCTGACCTTATTGCTTAGCACCGCCCAACCTGTTTGCTGCGAAAATAACAGCTTTAGTAAGACCTCCATACCATGGCATATACTATGTCCTCGTAGATACTGACTTTCACTTTTCGCAGATGGTATTGTTGCTATTGGTTGCACACCTATAAACATCCGAGTCAACTTGTAGAAGAACATAGAAATTTAATACCTGCACTTGTAATGTACGATCCCAAATTTTAATGTCTCTTCGCTAGCAATTTTATCGGAATGGGAGAGATGGATGTAAAATATTTATCATGTGTAGAACAATACTCACACAGCGCGCCTTCTAGAGACTCCATGAAATTGCGGTGGTCCTTGCTTGTGCTTCTGCCTGAATTTGGACTCGAGAGGAAACAACTTTGCAGGCTATGGATTATAAACGGTATATACACATCTCGCTAACCTTCACAATTCAAAATTGTCCAGCTGTCTCTGCCCATTCCTTGCTGCCCATTTGCACCAACCGTGAGCAAGCCCGGGCAAACGCGAAAACCTCTTCCTCTCCTGTAAATATCGAGCTGCTTCCAACAATTTGATCAGAAAGCCCCTTGCACATGCCATCTTATTACTTCAAGCAACAGAAAGGAAGTAGGACACTCACAAGATCATCCATCACAGTGCGCATGTGATCAGACATGGCAGAACTTGAATTAGATGGTTCGTCTGAAAATACCTGGTATATTGGCACCTCCGATGTTACAAAAAGCTTCGTCTATTTTCTGTTCTTTGAGCTACCTGCAGTACGGAAGACGAAAAGATCGCACCTTATTCTCATAACACGCTTAAAGATGGGGGAAAGAACCTCAGTCACCACTGTGGAGCAGAATGAATACTACGACACACCGTCAACGAAGGTAATAAACCTTCGAGCCTGTCAACTTATATCACCTATTGGCTTAACAATTAAAGTCACCGATAATTAATTACCTTGTCCTTACTGTCCAATCCCATCTTGGGCACATCCAAGAGAAATACGATCCCGAAGGTCTTCGTTACCTCCAAGTAGTCTGCAGCGCTCAACGGCTGACCACACAAATCATCAAAATGAAATTTCGCTACCCCTCTCGTGCTCTCTGGTACAAGAAGAGACCTGCCCCAGATATCGAGGACACGGTGGCGAACTGGGGGATCCGATGGATCAGAAGAGGCAAAGGAATCAAATATCTTAGTGATTTCGCGCTTGTTGTCGTCGGTCAGGGGATGGTAGTAAACATTGGAAAGAGCACGGGGGACTCGACGATAGTCTGGCGTGAAGATGAAGCAATGTGATGTAGCGAAGCAAATTTGACATGCATACCCGTGCCAGAATCAAGGTCCGTCACTTCAAATTGGGACTTGAGAAGTTCAATGGCTGGGATGAAGCTCGAGCGTTGAATGCCATTTTTGTAGAGGGCATCCGGATGTCGGCTGGAACATCTTTATCAACCGAGAGCCCAACACTTTCCCGAAATACACAAACTTGGAAGTCATGACACACACCACACCGAAGTTGAGCATGGTTTCGAGTAATCGACGAAGGATCATGGCATCTGCGATGTCTGTTACCTGTGTGCACCCTTAGAATCGAATGGGCATGTACCGAGTGTCACTGTACCTGAAACTCGTCAAAACAAAGTACGCACGCATCATTTGCTAAATCCCTTGCAACTGGCAATATAGGATCACCCCCGTTCCAGCCCATGGCAATCTTTGCTGCATGAATGCGTTTATGGACATCGATCATGAATGCATGAAAATGTACACGTCGTTTACGCGTTATTGACGGAGGAAGAGTTTTGTAAAATAAATCCATTAGCATTGTCTTCCCCGTCCCAACATCTCCATGCAAGTAAAGTCCTTTTGGCGCGCTTTCTGGTGGAGAGGCCGAAATAGGTACGTCCCGTGTGAACATGCGAGAGAACTGGGTAACGTGAGTGTGATAATAATATCCGAAGAGGTAGTGCACATACAAGGGAGTTGGACCTCATTATGGCTGGTATCTTTGGAGGATTATAATCAACAAGTTTGTCATGTAGATCCTGAAGCTTCTGAATTATGCGTGTTTGATGTTCATCTCCCCGCAACACGCCTGTCTTTAGGAGATTATGGTATTCGCGCAGTGGTGATGTTTCTGTAAAGAAATGAACATAGCCTCTTCACTGCAATGGATTGAAGTACCCATCGCTAAAGAGTCCAGCCGACGATTAGAGCCAGAGGTGCTGGAATGATCGACATTGTGCAGATTATCTATTACATTGGCGGCCAGCGATGAGTTAAGTGCTGTTCCTCGTTTCCTTGAAGTTACAATAGTTTGAAGGGGGTTGGCCACAGAGAGTTTAGTACGACGATTTATTGTGGGTATCCGACGCTGCGGTAAGGTAGTGAGGATAGTCCGCATTAGCTTCATTGCACCTCAGGTATCCGATCCTGTGCGACCTCAAATAGTTGAACGCCCTCCCGGAAAGCGTTTAGGGGTGTTACTCATGGTACGAGTCCGAGTCGGACTTGTTCAAACTTGAACTCCGAGAAATTTCGGAACTCCGTCGCTAGATGGTTATCTTATCTTATCACTAGTAATGGACGACCATGAAGCGTACATTCTGCTGCTTCTTTCAGACAGCAACCTCCCTACTGGCTCCTTCGTGGCCTCCTCAGGCCTCGAGTCTTACGTGAAACACGGCTTTGCATCAAGTCCGAACACGACCACCACCAATTTCGTTCGTGACAGTCTCGCGTCATACGCTCATAGTGCACTTCCATTCGTCTCCGATGCTCATCGCCTTGTAGGTAGGCTGAATTCACCAGACAGCGATGGCAAGGGCCACGTTGCGGTGATCATGGATGCTCTCTCGGCTCTCGACAATTTGTACGATACCATGACACTCAACCATGTTGCAAAACGCGCTTCGAAGTCACAAGGAATGGCCCTTCTTTCCTTATATTCCAAGGGTTTTTCGCGTTCTCCCTCTTCATCCACTTTCTTGGACAACGATTTGGAGAATATTGAATCTCGAATGAGCAATCTGTTTGACAAATTCAAACTTCAGGTGAGAACAGAGGAAGGGCACGGCCATCTTCCAGTGTGCTGGGGCGCATTGGCAGCTGCCCTTGGGTTGTCATTAGGTATGAACCCATGAAGCACACAATTTCGATATCACTTTGAAACCTCTTGTAGAGCGGTCACAATATCTCCACCTTTTCCTCCATGCGCGGAGCCTTCTCTCGGCATCCGTTCGTCTAAATGACATAGGGCCATACGGGGCTCAACAGATCTTACTACATGACGTCCGGCCTTTGGTGGCAGGCGAAACACTGAGATGCAGGCATCTGCGCACAGGGCTTTTGGAAAGGTCGGAAGATAGTTTTGATGATGCAATAGATGGTCCTGCAAATACATGGCCACTGGGTGAAATCCTCGTAGCCCGACATGATTTGCAGCATTCTCGTATATTCAATAGCTGAAGCGGCTTTGCCAGCCGACTGGCTTGCATGAGATAAAACAGACGAATTAATCATTATGATGCAGCCGTAAGTGCTAATCGGGAAGATACTTCTGCCTGTGATCGGACGAGGTTTGCGAGGTATGAGATCATCAATGTATCCTGTGTCATGAAATTTCAACATGCCGCATAAGAGCGGACGAAGTAGAAAACAAACCTGGAGGCTTGCATTAAAACCTCCTTTTTCTAGATCGTGTGTGCTCGCTCCGAGTGTGTCCATCAGATACCGACCGACGGCTGCATCTCCTTTCTTCTCGCCACTCAATACTGCTCGAACATATTCGAGGACGCGGTCGAGCATGGCTACGACAGTTTGTATGGACTGCTCCACGATCTCAAGGTCCGTCACTGGCTGTGTAGAGGTAGAATTCGGGGATGACAATGTCTTGATCAACAGATCGACTGTGCATAAGATGATGGTATACAACGGGTCAGAACGTTGGGGGATAGACAAGAGCAACTTACTGCCACTGCGCTCTGCGTCGTGGAAACGCAACTCCACCGGAACCGGTACAAAAACACAGTTTTCAGGCTTTGGGAACACGCCCACCGGTGAACTGACAAGGTGTAGGTTATGTTCGAGTCCCCAGGGGAGTTGGGTATAAATACCTGGTATATGCTCTTACGCCAGCCTGTCCGTCTTCTTCAACACCAGTGTTGACTGCAACATGTACCGCCTGATGGGGGGCTGTCTCTTGCGAATAGAAATTTTGAATGAGTGCAGAGTAGGTATTGAGATTCGATCCTGTTGAATACCTGTCGTGACTGGTTGTACAGATTCAACATGACGACTAAAGGAAACTCACCATCCTACAATGACCTCCTTAGGATTTACCTTGTGGTGCAATTCATACATTGTCCTGTGGTATTCCATATCCACCGCGACCTGCTCGCTTGTCTCGCTGTGCAAGACAGCGAATGATGACCGCACTTCTACTTCAGTATCCGTCCGTACACCTAGGAGTGTCCCAATAACCCGATCCTGAGAATCCGTGCGGCGAAGATAATGATCGAGAATGGAGAAAAGGGCGACGGGGTGGATTGTCACCCTCGATGGTGTGCGCCTATTACGAACAGATTAGAGAGAAAACACTCAAAATATCAATCTTACATGGAATGTTGTGAGGATGTTGTTGAGTTACTCTGCACATAGATCGCAGAGGATGATGGTCCTAAGGACATTTTTGAAATCTGCCTGACTCTACAGCTAAGTAGTAGATGTCAAAAAAAAATTAGCACGGGAAAACCCGCACGTGCCCTTCTTCGACCTTGACGAAGAAAAAATTCAAATGCCCTCTGAAGAAGCAAAGGTCAGATATGTTCCTTCCATGGAACAAGAGCTCTCGTCCTAACGCCCCGTATTCAGGAAAGAATCGTAAAGGCCATCGAAATCGGCCGCGTACGTGGCGTTTCGATTCCAAGTATACGACGACGCAGCCTCATTTATTTTCGTGATACAGACTGTCCTCCACTATGGCTGGATACCTCTAATCATTTATGTTGGATTCACGCGCAGTAACCCACAACCCTCGCTGATCAAGTATGTCGCTGTAAACTGTTTTCGAATCTTGACTCACACCATCTACGACTGCCAGGTTGATCAGTCCGCTGGCCTGAAAAGACGTGACACCGTACATGTATATATCGATGCTATAGACACTCCAAAATACACCTCGGTTTCAATTGCCTCACCTTGAGCGCTGCTACACACTCCGACTCTCGCAGGCTCTCAAGGCAAGTAGCTTCCACATCTGCCAAGGAGCAATGATTTTATATGTCGTGGTGGTACTTTCACTGTGCCCTGATTCATCGTGCACTCCTTGTAACCGCCCTTCCATGAGCTGGTTTAGGGATGATGACAGCGTTGAAATGCGGATTTGGCAAGGCCAGATATGAGCTTTCCCATTTATGTAATGAACCCAGTTAAAATATTGACTTACTGACCGTATTATAACAGGTAACTATGAAATATACCCAGTAAGAGACATGTCACAGCATTCGAGTCATAGGTATACTCTCCGTAGATCGGTGGCTGCTGTTATACGTTTGCAAATTGGACAGAGTTTTGTTGAGCCAAGGCAACGGAGCCAGCATTCTCGACAACATGTGTGCCAGCATCCGGTCGAGGCAGTGGGTTCAGTGTATGAATCAAGACAAATTCGACAAAGTACTGATGATGAAACTCGGATAGATTCCTAGAAGAAACGCAGCCAATCAGACCTAGGACATCTACTTACCAGGGGGCTTACCAGTCGTTTCACTTTATTCTCTAGAGCAGTGATTAAAGCTGACTTGTCGCCGCGTTTCCGTGCTCCCAAAATCGCGAGGTCCATCTTTTCGGCATCTCCTACCCCTGTGACTTCCTCTATCTTCGCCTTGGCGCCGGCTATCTCTGAAGTTTGTGAAACTTTTCCCTCTGCAACTAATGCACGTAGCGTTTCTTGTGCCTCAGCTTCGCCTTCATCCTCAATTTCCACCTCAACATCGCCTTCCACTGCTGTTTGCAACACGTCCACGGGTAGAATATCTCCTTCTGTAAACTGCGCATCTCCAAACACCTGGTCATCTCCATCCACATCCACTTCGTCATCCACGTCCTGCTCATTACGATCTCGTGTATGAAACCCGGTTCCTATAGATGAGCTTTCAGATAGCCCGATAGCGAGATCAGATTGTTAGATACCTCTGACGTTCCCCACGTGCCCCGCCGCATCATCCTCACTTGCTCCTAAGCGCTCTACTTCCCGCCGCCTTTCTTCATCCAACCTCCGTCCCTCATCCGCTAGGCATGCATCTATGTGTGCATCTGATACATCTTGGTCTCCTCTGACCGTGGCCAAACATATAGGACAGACAATATCCGCACTGAGTATGCCATCGTCCCGTCCATGAAGTCCCTGTTCTCCTTCTCTAGCCATGTCGCGCAATTTAGCATGCCGATGTTTACGACGCCGTTTTATGGTTTGAATAACCTTTATTGCCTTTTCCAGTGTATTGGTGGGAAGATTACTTCGCTGGGTTAAAGCACTTAAGGATTTGCGAGCTCTCAGTGCTGAACGGCGGCTTCGCGAGCTTGGCCCTGGACTGAGTGATGATATATTCATCAGAAAGTAGAGAAATTGAAACATAACACACCCATCGTCTGGGTTGTCAGTTAACACCTCTACTGACCCCACCTGCTTGATTATCTCCTCCAGTCGTTCTGATTCAACCTCTGTATGAGTCCCGAGCAACCGAAGAGGAATGTGTTCCTCGCATATGGGACATTTTCTCGTTTCTGCCCGCTTGGCTGTGTAACAGGGGTCAGACTTCATAAATTTGGAGATAGGTAGTACACGAACGTTTCTTCGTCCTCGGCTCTGGAAGGTCAAGCGGCAAGGGTGACAAGGAAGACGAACTAGAACGCGACTCATGCGCGCGTTTCTTTCCTCTGGTATGTAAAATTTGTCGATCAGAATTCGCAACGAGTTTTCTGGGAAAACGCACTTCAACGCACACGCAATGGCCATTGCTATATATATAAAAAGCCCTGTTATAATAACGAGATGAGTTTGTTCCACAACGCGTACAGAGATATTTTCAAGATGGATTGCTTTGGACGCCTCTGGATGAACTTTCGAGTGAACATATTAAAGCAATGCTCACGTGACCCGTCGTGGCCATTGCTATCTGCTATGTACTCTGTAAAAATAGTGTAATTTTGATGTACTTAAAACGGAGCTTCAGTGACACGCGTCGGGGCATCAAGCCTGGGAAAGTACTCATAACTTGCAGAGTTGCTTTCAAGTTCGAACTTGCTGAATTGAGTAATTTATTCGGACTCATTCCGTCGGCCTTCATAACCAAAGTTACCAATCTTTACATCCTGAAAATCCCATAACCCTTTCCATCTCCATCCCAGCTTGAACAACTTGAACCCTGACCGACAGTCCGTCGTTCGCGTGCTGCAAGTGCTAGTCCCAACCCTACCACATCTCTCGTGTCTGTTGGTTTTATGATACCATCATCCCAAAGACGTGCTGTCGAATACAAGGCGGTTGTTTGGTTCTCGATTTCTGCTTTTAAAGATGCATGCTGTGCCGGGTCTCTGTTTTGATATCAGCAGTCAGTCAGCTAAGAAAGGCGAGAGCATACTCTGAGACAGTTGTCATTACTTGAGAAAGTTGCCCTGAACCCATGACCCCAACCTTTGCGTTCTAGGTAGGATTCAATCAAATCAAATCATGAACAAAAGCAGAGTTTTTCTAAATTCACATACAGGCCACATCCACAGAAATCTTGGTGAATACTGAAATAAGTGCTCAGAGAGATTGCGTCCTAAATGTTAGCGTTACTTACAGCTCGACCAGACATTCCTAGCAAACAATGAGACAAATCGCAATCACACAGGAGAAAAAAATGCTAACCGTAATTCCCAGCTCCGAAGCTTCCACCCACAATCATGGTTAGCTTAGGGACGTCCGCACAAGCCACTGCGCGAACCATTTTCGCTCCTTTTTGAATACATCAGCACCTTCTTCAGATCCTCAAGTTTTTTAGGTACCATCTTTTGCGATCCCTCCCTTCTCAGCTTTGGAACCAACCATATATCCTGTGTGTATTTACCGAGTTGAACATTGAACATTCTGTAGAGAGTCGACATACCTGTTACATTGACAAGGAAGAGTAAAGGTATCTGACGTTGCGAGCAAAGCTCAATGAAATGCGTCGCTTTCAACGCTGAGGGAGAGAAGAGAATTCCGTTATTGGCAACAATCCCAACCGGGAATCCGTGAATATGTGCAAAGCCCTATCATATGCAACACATCAGTGTTATCAAGGAAGATTTAGACACCTGGCTTACTGTGATCATTGTGGTACCATATTCCTTCTTAAACTCTCTAAACCGGCTTCCGTCTACTACGCGCGCTAACACATCTCGCATGTCAAAAGCCTGACGAACGTCAGTACCAACGATACCGTGCAACTCCGAAGCTGGATATAACGGATTTTCAGGTTTCTCAGGAGGCTGGAATCTTCTCAGCTGAGAATTTCATTAAGAATGGAGCTTTACTCACAAACGCTTCTCTACTTCCTGCTTTTCCCAGGTCTCCTATTACTCCTCTGGCGATCGCCAGCGCATGCTCATCATCTATAGCCAGATGATCTGTAACACCGCTTTCACTTGAGTGCATCATGCCGCCTCCCAATGTCTCTTCATCGACTTCCTCGCCGGTCGCAGCTTTTACAAGTGGCGGGCCAGCTAAGAAAATTCGACCTTGATTCTGGACAATGATGTTCTCATCAGCAATTGCAGGAACGTAAGCTCCACCTGATAGTTGCTTTAGCAAGCGATTCAGTCCTGCAGACATGTAAAAGCGAGACCTGCAACAGATGTACCGTGGACAACAGCTATCTGAGGAATACCAAGCGCAGACATTTGCGCCTACACCACTAAATATGAACATTAGACGTGCGGAAGAACGTAAACTCGTACCATGTTGTAAAATATGCGACCGAAATGCTCCTTGTCTGGGAAAACATTGGCTTGATGTGGCAGGGCAGCGCCTCCAGATTCCACTAAAGTCATGTCACCTCGAAGGAAACCTTAAGAGGCCGAACAATGCGTACCGACGTATACACAAGGAAGCCCATGTTCACGTGCGATCTCCTGGGCACGGAGTTGCTTTTTGACCTATGGATCGCTGTGGAACCGTTTGAAGGCCCTGGCTAAAAGCAGCGTAACGTACAGTCAACGGATAATAAGAGCCACCCTTCACAGTCGCGTCGTTCACGACAACCATGCACTCCCGACCAGAAATGCGACCAATTCCAGTTATTATACCCGCACCAGGGATAGGCTCTGGGTAGACACCATGTGCAGCCAATGGAGACAATTCCAGAAAAGGTGTATGTGGGTCAAGTAGTAGACCCAGTCTGTCCAAATTGTTGTGAAGTACGTGTCAAAGTGAGGAGCACTGGCTTACCTTTCTCGAGGAATCTTCTTTCCCTTATTCCGCATTCTCTCGACTGCTCGTGGCCCTCCACCCAGACGAGCCTCTGCCATCTTTCGTTCTGTATCCGCCACGAGTTCATCCATTAATGCAGCCTTGGCTACAAATTCTGGGGACGACGTCGAAACGAGCGACGGTAAAACAGAAGCATGATAAGACCTGTGACATATTGGAGAGATTGCAGAGAGAGCCTTCTCCCAGACAGATTTCCGTAGTAACAACCGCATAGTGGGAGTCGCAGTCCTGTGTCACTAACGCCGTGCCAGTTGTGGTCGGATCTTACGAGTGCCTGTTCAACGTTCAACGCTTACCATGCATACAGTAAAAGATGATGATCAAGTGGTGCAACATAACTTTGTACAATCACAACGCGTTTGGAAGAAAATAAATATATGTATGCGTCTAAGTGCTAGAAATCTTTCCACTCATCATCCCATTCACTATTTTTCTTCGGATGAGGGGCCACAGGTGCCTTCACTTGAACTGAGGATGTGCCAGACTGGTCATAGCCATGATCGTACTCGTGAAAAAAGTCCTCCGAGCCGTCCTGATAAAGAGCCGGACCTTCTCCATAACTCTCCGTCGGTACAGCCCCGTAGCCAGACCTCGATGGGTCAGAAAACATACTTCCCACACTCCCACCCACATCTACGCCCAACTGCTGCTTCGACCATTGATTAACAGCTCCTCCTGCCGCTGCCGCCTTCTTCTGCGCCTCCGTCATATAGTCTCGAACACTAGCCTGGAAGTTGGGATCGGTCACTTTCTCCACGCCTGGCTGAATGACATTTTCGGATACAACCCGCCCAGCACCAATGACAGCGGAAGAAAACACCGACCAGCCTTTACTTAGCGCACCCATGGGGTTCTCTTGAAAGTCGACCAACGATGGAGCAGAAGAAGATGACAGCCCATAGGATGATGGGTGTTGGCTCGGTGGCGTAGGGGTATTTCCAAAGCCTTGGTACCGCCCGCCTTGTGAAGGCGGTAAGTCCGCAGATCGGGATTCGTTCGCTTTGCCCAAGTTGGAAAAGTAGGCTTCATTGAGGGTTTTCTGATCGGCAGATGGATCTGGGGTACCGCGTGGAGAGCCACGCAATGAAGATGGGGAAGCGGAATCGCTGCGCAGCGAGCTCCCTATTGCTGAACGCGCGGATGCTCGGGATTTTCGAAGGCCATGTGTAGATGAGGTCAAGTTGGGCGAGGACGACCGGTTGTCTGGAGTGGACGAGGGAGGAGGAGCAGATGGCGTCCATGCTTTCCCTGCAACATCTGCATCCAGCTTCGACCAATAGATAAGAGAGCACAGACTGCAACGGAAAGATAACACACCTTGTCCCGGTACTGCGTTGCAGCCCAACAGTGGTAGGTATCATATGGACTCAGGTTGTCGTTATATCCTCCTTGCTCTACTGGGGTGTAAGATCGCATGAATTCACGAAAGGGCGCGTTACCGCCGAGCTATAGATAACCGATTTAATGGTGATCTGCAAGTGTAAAATTCTGTCTTACGTGCCTGTATTCGCTTGACCTGTTCGTCCTGCCAAGTATCCATTGAAACAGATCTAACAAAACTGAAGGGAGCTTTCATGTTAGACTGAACATGAAGATATGCTATGCTTCATCACAAACCTAACGTGTACCCCATAACCTCGATGCGTCCCAGCGCATTGTAGGCATAGAAAAACAGCAAAACTAAGTTTAGCTGAGGTATAAGTGCCAGCACATAGGAAATTTTGAATTTATTTACCTGACGGAAGCCCATTGAGGATTGAGATTGGAGCAGTCGTTACAAGTTTTGTTTTTAAGATCTTCACGTCTTGAAAGTTCAGCGAGTACCTTTTTAGTTGCTGCTTGATCTGCCATTTCCACCAGGGAGAGCGGGTGTCGTGTAGAAGAAACAGGAGGGAAGGTGAAAGCGGTTCTTCAAGAAGTACTAGTAGTAACTACGCCAACTTGAAGTCACACATCACTGTCAAGTGGTTGAAGTTTCACAAATTTGCGACCCCGACACCACCATAAAGGATTAACACACGTTCCAGTTATAAAAAAATATCCAGACCCGTTCCGTAAGGAAGTAGCTGCTCATCATGTATAATAATAGTACGTATATGATAGTACATAGTGAGGAATAAAGGTAACTGTCACACATACATATCTTCCCAGTCCGAATCGTCGTCTGTCTGTTGAGGGGGAGGGGGAGGAGGGTTGACTGCACTGGCTGTTGTACTCCTAGTAGTACTTGCCGATTTGATTGCGGACAGGGGTGTTTTCCCTGCTGGCGCATTCTCCATCTCCTTGAGAGCATCCCACATGTCCTCATCCTCATCCACACTCTGGTTGGAGGGGGGCTTTGTGTGAAGGGAAGAACCTTCTTCGAGAGTGTCAACTTCATCCCACATCGCTGAATCATCGTCCCCCGGGCCATTTAATGCCATATTTGATTCCGCGGACACGGGCGCATCAAGTACTGGGTTCATCTCGTTCCACATTGCGTCATCATCTTCATCAGCCGCGATCATTTTGTTACCTATGGGATGTTGCTCCTGCCTAGCCCCGGCTCGAACCCTTGCGTTGCGTTCCACCTCTTCACGAATAATGGCATCAATATCGAAGTCGTCGTCATCGATTTCGGTTTCGCTAGGTGGTGGTCGGGAAGGCGCGGGCGAAGAAGAGGAAGCATAGTCTGCCCGTGTTGCATCAGAGGACGGGTGTGAGATCGACATTTCGCCTTTGTGGATTTCTCCCTCGCCCTCAGCATTTTTGCCATGGATAACCCCATGAGCTTCATCCCGCCAGACGCTGAGAGAAACCTACAGGATAATCATAAAAATGGTAATACAATAGTGATGGCCCACACACATTCATACGTTTTGAATGGCATAATTTTTCGACACGCTCCACCGTATCTCTGAACTGGCCTGGTGGATACATTTCGTGTGTCCAAAATTGGTAAACTTGAAGCAGCCTATTCAGATCCGAAGCCTGCAAGTTATTAATCAAAGTTGGAGAGCCGGCAAATGATTGAACCCACCTCGTGTCCTTTTCCCTTTATCCTGAAATTTTTCGTATTCTTGATGAGCTGTGGAAACCCGGTTGGTCCCAACAGCCTACCTTCATCAATCCTCACGGGTTTTCTCCTCTCCTTTCTGCTGTCCTTTCCGGCCTCTGGATTGGGTTTAGCAGCTTGTCCGGGATCATTATCCCTGGGAGGTGAGCTGCTGGGTAAGATAGGATGGGGTGTAAGGTCGGGGACAATGTTTTTGTGGCGTAATTCTGCTTCACGTCTGAGAGCTTCAGCGTCGAGTGCGGGTGCAAGAGGCTTGAAGTTAAACAGGTCGTCTTGGTCATCCTCTACGCCGGCAAATATGGCATCGATGTCGATGTCAACTGCGGGAGGTGCACTTTGTACATTTCGTGTGTTGAGGAGCTGTTCGTCGTCTGAATCGGCGAGGAAGAGAGTCTCTCGTGGTCTCGGGTGCGCGTCAAGCATGAAGACGCGCTATTGTGCCGTATTTGTTCGTCGTACGTCATCGTGACGAGTCACTGGAGACAGGCTGACGCCGGTGAATCCGAATCAGAGCACAAGCATTCCTTGCCTTTCTTGCATCATGTCCAACACCCTTCCCAACCTCGACTATCCCTACGATGCTCTCGAACCTCACATCTCCGCAAAGATCATGACGCTTCACCACCAGAAGCATCATCAGACTTATGTCAATGCTCTTAATGCCGCAGAGGCTGCATACGCCAAAGCCACCACTCCCAAGGAGCGCATCGCCCTCCAAGCTGCCCTCAAGTTCAACGGCGGTGGTATGTACTGCCGATGACGCCGACGTGAAGTGATCACCCACTGATCGTCTTATCGTATCTGATCAGGCCATATCAACCACTCTCTCTTCTGGAAGAACCTCGCCCCCGATCCACAGCACGGCGGCAATGGCGGCGTCCTCAAGGATGGGTTTCTGAAGACTGAGATCGAGCGCGCTTTTGGCAGCGTCGACAATTTCAAGTCCCAGTTCAATACCACCACTGCTGGAATTCAAGGTTCTGGCTGGGGATGGCTTGTAGGTCTTTCTCCATTGCGTCAAAGCGTTGCGGCTGCTGACAGTCCTTCATCAGGGTTACAGTCCCACCACTCAACGTTTGGAGGTCGTGACCACTGCCAATCAGGATCCTCTCCTCAGTCACGTCCCCATCATCGGCGTTGATATCTGGGAGCATGCCTTCTACCTCCAATATCTCAACGTCAAGGCTGATGTATGTCATTTCTCTTCGCCTGGGAATTGTTCTCAATTTATCCACAGTATCTCAAAGCAATCTGGAGTGTGATCAACTTCGAAGAGGCCGAAAAGCGTCTCCACGAGGCCACTAGCGGTTCCAAGCTGTGAAAATATTTCCTGAATGTTCTAGCTGTTTGCTATTCTTTCCGAAGAGTTGACAGGTTGGGCGGTGAATTTTTGTTGTCTGTAGTACCTTGAAAGCAAAGAAAAGCACATGTATAACGCTGTAACAATTCAACGATGTAGTTCTTTCAAAAGCAGTAACAGAGCATCCGGAATCATAATATAGAGCTGCTCTAACAGATACTTTATTGCTGTGAAGTCTACCATAGTGTTCCGAGAAAATGTACACATGATGCATATGGGATTCTGGTGATTGTCGTTATACAAGTTTTGGCTTAGATCTTTGAAATTTCGGTAGTTTTCGGTAACGCAGCACGTTGTTACGGTCCATACAAGAGAGCGGAACGCGCCGGAGTTGAACGTTGAACGTTGAATGCCCGGACGCTGATACATCAAACCGCTTCGAGAAAAACAGCGACACCCGGGGTCGGATTTACCCCGGATATCTAGAAATGTAGTGTATTAAAATCAGCGAATTTGAACTACAAGAACGATAGTAGGGGAGATAACTCTGACATTAGTAGGCGGATCTCTGACGAGAGTGCACAAGCCAGACATTAAATGGCCATTAATTCGAGGATTAGTAGTGGGATCGATCAAGTCCTTGGAGAAATCAAGAACGCCCTGTCTGGTCGGCGAAAGTGAAAGACGAGACCGATGGGCCGTCCCTAATCCTGCCAAGGCACATCAGACGATGACAGAGATAGCAGGCCTTGGATGCCGACGCGGGAGAGAGGCAAACCAGAGTCGGAGATACTAGTAAACCATCCTGTGTTTTGACAATTGACAAATCATTGTAATCACCATGGCGCCTAAGCTTGATGATGGTGACAACAACCAGGGGGCTTGTCAAGAAAGACGTCAGGAAATTTTGGTGATATGGTTCATGGAGTCGTGGTGAAATTGTGACTAGAGCTGTCATATTGATAAGATGCAGACGGTGTTCGTACGCCTACGGTAATGTATTGGCAGAAAATGATTGACTCCAGTGGTATAAGATTATCATGGGAAAAGCTGAGAATGCTCACAAAGCCACTGACGCAGGACATCCTACCAGTCTGGAGAGGGGCACTGTGGGATGATGTGACCTGTGCTTCGAGCCACGCTGTGGAGGGGACCTTTGGCGTCATGCAGGAACTCGTCGCGTTTATCAGAGAAATGATAGAGATGATATATGCCGGTTTGTGAAGCCGGCCACCCAGTTCTGGTCAATCTGCGAGGCCTTCATTAGTATTATGAGTCGGAACATATAGCGACATGAAAATATCGAAAAGAAAATACATACCAACGTGGTTCTAGATTGTCAGTATCATGCTAAGGAGGATCCCGACGAGTCCATGTACATATAGGAATCAGAGTGCCGTGAGCCAGAAAGGCCAGGAAACGATAGACAGTTTATAACTTGAACTTCAAGTTGTATATCAACGACGACCACGTGACATCCTGAACAAGTGAAATGGCCACAGTAATCCCAGACGTCCAGGAAGGCATCGAATACTGGAAGACTCAGACCGCCGATCTAAACGGCGTACTCGGTGAGCAGAATAAAATCACCGCCCGCATTCAGCCCAACTTACTATCAGTGCGTAGGAGGATATGGATCCGGGGTAACAATGCCGTCTTTCAACTTCTAAACCGCCTCTCATCTCAACCGTTTAGTCACTCCCACGAATCGATTCACTTGGTTCTCGGCTATTCCTCCTTCATCTATACCCAGAATTATCCATAGTTCCGTCGTCTTTCCAGCAGAGTCCACCTCAACACCCTGCTCGGACAAGAGCCCTAGATGTCGGTGCGGGAATTGGCCGCGTAACGCAGGACGTTCTCCTCCATCTTGTGTCGGACGTCGTGCTACTGGAGCCCGTAGACTCTTTTGTACAAGAAGCTCTGGCAAGCGCCTCTAGCAATTCCAGTCCACACCCATGGAGGGGCATCGCGGACGCAACTAAGAGCGTCACGATACTTCAGGGGACCATACAAGACTTCGATCCTATGATGCCACACCACGCCACGTTCCTCGACCGCGTTGGATATCATCCAGTACGTCCGGTGAAAGAGATCGGGATGGGGTTCGATGTGATATGGTGCCAGTGGTGTTTGGGCCATCTGAGTGACACTGATCTCGTCGCATTTTTCCAGCGGAGCCATGCTGCGCTGAGGGAGAAGGAGAAGGGGAAGAGTCTCATCGTGGTGAAAGAGAATTTGTGCCGTGATTTTGATGATGGGGCACCACGTAGCGTTTTTGACGAACAAGATTCGAGTTTGACAAGGTCCGTAAATATTTGTGGCTTTCAGAGGAGGTTGGTGATCTCCTCGTAGATCTGACAAGGCATGGAAGGTCATTTTCGACTTGGCCGGACTGAGACTTGTTCGAGAACAGGTACAGGAAGGGCTACCAGAAGGTCTATACGAGGTAAAAATGTGAGGACTATATGAAGAGATCGAGAAGTCAACGCTAAAAACAACCCCCACAGGTACGCTCTGAAATGACGGTCTTCCGTCTTCGAAATATATTCCACCAAAATACAATTGAAGCACAGCGTAAATGCCCCTGAACAGGAAGAGAACTATAAAATACTAATTCCGGAACGAGTCTTGAACTTCACCCGCCCACATAGCTTTAGTCAGGCCAGGCCTCTTCACTCTCTGTGAATCAACCCTCTCTTTCACGCTAGGGAATGTCGTTTTGACAAGTCTATCCAGTTGAGGCCAATTTTCGTCCGATGTAACTCCTGTAAGCGTCCTGAGTACTAGTTTGGGCGACGGAGGATAGAAAGCAAGTTGATGGGGATGTTGATGTGGATTGCGCATCGCCGTCTGCGAGGCAGAAGCTTTCGCGTAGTAGGACAGGAGAGGAGAGGTGGAGGCGTAGAATTGAGCTAAACGGCGAGAAAAAGTTTCCTACATAATTAACTATCAGACAGGGGCAGAATGGATGCGGGAAAATTATAAATACAGGGTTATCATCAGGACGTTTTGTTAGGGGCTCTCCAGTGAGATCATCGCGACCTTGAACTTTTGGCGGATTGTATGAAAGGTTATACACGCGGCCGGAAGGAAGATGAACCCAACGGTCGGATATTCGGCTTAAAATGATGTCATCAGCAACATCCAAGTTGACCACAAGTGTAAGGGGCGTATGTTTCCTCCTGGGCGAATGAACGTAGGGTCAACACATGAAAAGGGCATGTAATGTAGGAAAGGGTGCATGCCTGAGATGAGAGTCCAAAAGCTCTCCTTGGCCGAGCGTACGGGGGAAACCATCAAGGATCCAATGCTGTCCATATGATATAATAAGGACATGGATATGAGGGATAAAGGGGCCAAACCTTGGTGTGTAATAGATCCAACTTGGTTGTAACGACCTTGAGCATGAGTTCATCCGGGAGCAGGCCCCCATGGGCAACGATTCCTTCTGCCTGACGGCCCACCTCAGTCCCTTCAGCAATATGCTGTCTCAGGAGGTCCCCTGTTGAGAGTGATAGGATGTCATACTTCTCAACCAGCCATGACGTGAGTGTTCCTTTGCCTGCACCTGGCTTGCCGAACATAAGCATGCGCAGCATGGGGGTCTGGTCGTGGTCGTGGTCGTGGTCATGGTCATGGTGCAGCTGAGCATTGCGGTATGTGTTGAGGGAGAGGGGGAGAGCCTTTCGGGAGGGGGCTGAATGGGCGAAAGCACGCCTTGTGATGAACGGAAGGGGAGGCTGGGAAATGACTCGCATTATGGGTGGTGATGGAATTGAAATTATTTATATATCAAATAGAAGAAAGTGGTCCCACTGCCTGAAAAGACCGAACAACTCTCGTATCATCCGAACAACTTTTTGCGGACGATGAGGGCGGGAGCAAAGCCGGTCAGACTCGGAATCACGATTATGTAAAGTTTTCAAATATTTATTTCCATCCAATCAACTCACGCATCTCCCTTACACCAACCACACCCCGAATGGGGTTTGCGGAGGAATCTAATGCAATACATATCGCTTCCGCGACATGGTCGACATGAATCGGAGGGATGGTCAGGGCATTAGCCATAGCATCAAGGGAGGACGGTGCCCCTGGACGCGAGAACGCAGAACTGAGAGTGCGAAGGACACTGGAAGGTGTTGGGACTGTCGCCGGTATCTTAGAATGGAACGTGGCTGACAGATCAAGTAGGGCAGCAGCTGGTGTTGTCAGTGGGCGATGATGCGCGTGGTATACCAAACCTGGCAAAAAATTAAAAATTAACATGTTTTTACAGTAGAAAATACGTACTTGGTCGCATGTACACGCCACGATAGTGAGGGTTGTTAATCATCATTGCTTCAATGTCTTGTTCGGCTTCCCGTTTCGTTTCAATGTATCTCGCAGGAATGACAGGCCGGAATATATCCTCTGCTGATATATATACAAATGGTCGAGGTGTATTGCTAGTGCTGGCATCTCCCGAAGTAGTCGAAGAGACAAATGCTTCACAAACGCGTAGAGCTGTAATATCTATCAGCTAGAGAAACACTGGGAATAGTCCGGCAATAACGAACCTGTGTCTCGATTAATAATCTCGTAGGTGCCTTTCCATTCCGCATTGGCAGGCTTTTCCAAAGGATCCCCATGATCACCGGTCACCGCTTGAAATAAACTCCCAATAAGACTAGGGAGACCTCCCTCCTTCAGCGCCTGCTTGTATCTTCCGTCCTCGATGAGCGTGCCGAGCGTGTGCACCACGCCGCTTACTTCAGGGAAAAGATGTGCAAAGGTTTCTGGATGAAGTGCATCACCCCTGTGCCAATCCACCTAGGTACACTGCACTTCAATTATGACAAGTAAAAATTGAGAGACAACACACTTTGGATACCCAAGCTGGTGTGTGTCCCTTGCCAGTTCGGTATGGTAGCCCAGAGGAGCTGGGTAGTGATTTCATCAGGTTTGATGTCCAGAAACGAGAACAGAGCCATGCCTGACGCTCGTCACTCGAATTCCCCGTGCCAATGCAGCTTTGCAAACAGCAGAACCTGACTAAAATGCATCAAAGAATGCTGCATTAGATGTGAACAAACGAACCTATGAAACCATTGCCACCAACAACGAGAACATGCCTCAACGCTGTGCTCATCGCTCTCGCTGCGGAGTTTGAAAAGGTGATGTATAATAAAGATGTTACAGAGATTTTGTTGTTGTTCCAACCCCGTCTTGTAAAGGTGAGACTTTCCTCCCAGCATACGACCATCTCTGACTATTCCCCAAGCCAAAAGACTATCAAAAAACATATAAAAAAAGTTTTTATATAAAAGCTGTTTCGCTGTTACCTCTTCATGTACGCCCTCTTATCCTTTTTTCCTCTTTCTGGGGGTATCTTAACTCCCGTTCCACAGTCGTAGAAAAGTCACATAAAGCAGTAACGACCTCAAAAACAGAAAACCCTCGTATCATAGAATGTCTGCTCCCTCAGTTGCCCAGCCCGAGATCGCACCCCAGGTTATCCCTGAGGTCACCCAGATCCAGGCTCCTGCTCCTTACAACCCTCCCCCGCCAAGTTCGGTTGCTTCCGCACCATCTGCCTCCCTTTATGTTGGAGAACTTGATCCCAGCGTCACAGAGGCGATGCTTTTCGAGATTTTCAACATGATTGGGCCTGTTGCCAGGTATGTCCTGTTGTCGTTCCCGTTGAGCTCCGCTAATATATTCCCACCCTCAGCATTCGTGTCTGCCGTGATGCTGTTACTCGCCGCTCCCTTGGATATGCCTACGTCAACTACCTTAACGCGAGCGATGGTGAGTCTGCCGTCCCATTGCAAGTCAACATGCCAACGCTTCCAACCAGGCGAGCGCGCCCTTGAGCAACTTAATTATTCGCTGATTAAGAACCGTGCATGGTAAGACTTACTCCTTTTTTCGTTCCTAGATCCTGTCCTCATGTGCATAATTCGTCCAATCTAGCCGGATCATGTGGTCTCAGCGTGACCCCGCCCTCCGCAAGACCGGCCAGGGCAATATTTTCATTAAAAACCTGGATGAGTTAATCGATAACAAGGTATGTCTCACCGCGCAGAAACGATAGATTATTTACGAGTGTTAATAGGCTCTCCATGACACCTTTGCGGCCTTTGGCAATGTCTTGTCGTGCAAGGTCGCCACAGACGAACAGGGCCGCTCGAAGGGCTATGGCTTCGTCCACTATGAAACCGCGGAGGCTGCTGATAATGCCATCAAGGCTGTCAATGGTATGTTGCTCAATGACAAAAAGGTCTATGTCGGCCTCCATATCTCTCGGAAGGTGTGTGACATTGTTCCTCTGAACGCTTAGACTTCTGACTTTCTTACAAAATAGGAACGCCAATCGAAGCTCGACGAGATGAAAGCCCAGTTCACAAATCTTTATGTCAAGAACATCGATCCGGAATTGAGTCAAGATGATTTCGAGAAACTCTTTACCCAGTTTGGCAGTGTCACTTCTGCCCTGCTTTCGGTCGATGAAGAAGGAAAGAGCAGGGGCTTCGGGTTCGTAAATTACGAGAACCATGAGGAAGCGCAGGAGGCTGTTGATAAACTTCATGACTCTGAACACAATGGCCGAAAACTCTTCGTCTCCCGTGCCCAGAAAAAGGCCGAACGCGAGGATGAGTTGCGCAGGTCGTACGAAGCAGCGAAAATGGAAAAACTGAGCAAATACCAAGGCGTCAATCTCTATATCAAGAACCTGGAGGATGACGTTGACGACGAGAAGCTCCGTGCAGAGTTTGAGCCGTTTGGGACTGTCACGAGCTGCAAGGTTATGCGAGACGACAAGGGGACCTCCAAAGGCTTTGGGTTCGTTTGTTTCTCCACCCCCGACGAAGCGACAAAGGCGGTGGCAGAGATGAACAACAAGATGATCGGTACCAAACCCCTTTACGTTTCCCTTGCCCAGCGTCGAGAAGTTCGTAGGCAGCAACTTGAAAGCCAGATTGCCCAGCGCAATCAAATCCGTGCTCAACAAGCTGCTGCCGCTGGTATTCCGAGTGGATACCTCAATGGCCCCATGTACTACCCTCCACCTGGTCCAGGCTTCCCTCCCCAAGGTCGGGGTATGATGCCCTACGGCCAGCCAGGAATGATAGCACCTCGGGGTGGTGCCCGTTATCCGCCTGGTGGTATGCCCGGCCCCGTCCCTGGTCCGTATTCCCAAGGACCACCTCAAGGTTATGGCATGCCAGGTTACCCGAGGGGTGGACCCCCTCGTCCGCCTGTCGCTCGTGGACCAGGTTCATCGCCTACCAACTCGACGGTCCCTATGCCTCGCACCAATGGCCCTCCTCCGGTCAACGGTGCCGCGCGGGTCCCTGTTCCTCAAGGCCCTCCTCCCCAGAGCCGTGCTCCTCCCCCACCAGCCGGCCCTGCACGTGTGCCCCCCCAACAGCAACCGCCAGCAGGTTACAAGGCTAGCGTGCAGTCTCCGCGCAGCGCCGTCCCTGCACCTGCACCACCTCCTGCTGCACCTGCTCAGCCTGAAATTCCAAACCTCACCGCTGATCAACTGGCTGCAGCCACACCTATGGAGCAGAAACAGATGCTTGGCGAGGTGATCTACCTCAAGATCGCAAAGTACGCCTACCCTTTTCGTTTCGGTTCAAATCTTTTACTAACAAGACATTGCAGCGACCAACCCGAGCTGGCTGGCAAGATTACAGGAATGCTTCTTGAAATGGATAACTCGGAGCTTCTGCACCTTTTGGAAGACACTGAGGCCATGGGTGCCAAGGTCAACGAGGCTCTCACCGTCTTGAACGAGTACAAATCTTGAGACCATGGAGGTTGATATTTGGTTGTGGAAAAGCGTGCTACTGACCGGTGATATGTTCTTATGCTATATGGAGTGGAAATTTCGACTCGTCCGTTCCTTTATGCTTTATATGTTCTGTTATGATGTGTTGGATTACCGGCGACCTTGTCTTGCCCTTCGTTGCTTTCGTGGGTGTTGATCTCTTGACACGTAGGGTTTTTTGTGGTTGTTCCTTTGTTGTGTACTCTCTGAAGGAATATAGGTCCAGCTTGATGATAATGTTGCGATGCCTAAGAATTATGTGCTACCTCCCCTGCAGCTTTGGTTAGTAGGATAGGGAGGATAAATGCCTCAAATGAATTGGGTGCAACTCAACCCTGGTCAAAATGGAACTCAAGTTTTGAAGCTGTTGAAGCCAACATTAGCTAACTCAATCTCTGTTCATGTGAATGGGGGTAACTCTGAAAGACAAGGTTACTGTTGCTGAAGTGCTCTATTATGTTAAAACTTTTGAAAGTACTATGACTCGGACTTGGTATGATCATGACGGCGTCGCATGACGTCATCGGCCCCAGAGTTTTTTCAAGAAGTATTAAATTCAAGTTGAAACACGACAGGTTCGGACGTCCCTTCCAATGCAGAGTACAGATATCGATACGCAAGCTACTAGTACCCAATCTGGCAATCCTACTAGTAGTAGAGGATCTTTTGAGAATCTGGCCACAAATGCGATTTCATCCTGGTGCTGGGTGGTAGCTTGCTTGTGCGCAATAATCCAGTCTTGTTTCAAGCTTGTATCATTGCTCATTGTCATCTTCATGCTAGACTTCTCTTTTCAGCGTCTCTCCTCACCTTGTTTCCTCGCTTGTTGCTGTTCGTCTCGGAGACTGCAAGCATTTCGGAACATCGCAGATCAGCTCTTACGCCATTGGAGTCCTTCCTCGCCCTTCACTTCGGAATTTGGCTTGCAGCCATAGCCGTTGCCCTTGTCCTCAATGTGAGTTGTATCTAGGTACCGTTGCGTGCTTAGCCTCCTTACGGCGACCCTCAGTTACCATCCTCCTCTGAAATTTCCGACATTCCAAAGCCGCATCCATACCATCCTCTCCTAGGATCACTCTCTGGGGCGGCAAGCGTTACTGCATTCCTGTCTTACAACACCGAGAATGTCGGAACACTCTCATGGATGGTCTTTGTAGGCTCTGCCGTTATCGGTGTGTGGGGTTTCTGGACGGTGACTACTCTCGTTTCTTGCGTAACCAAAACGGTCAAGTTGTTGCTGAAATAACATAAACACTGTTTTAGATTGTCTTTGGAAGTTCATCTCTGGTGTCCAAAAAGACTGGAGCCGATAAGCGAACCTCTTCGTTCCTATTTGGTAACAAGAACGCAGCCTCTGTCCAGAAGAAGCAGTGGACAAGCGAGCAGAAAGCCAAGAAAAGAAAGCACTGATTGCGGCTAATAATAGTTTCCAGTATAATTAATTACTACTGTAGTTGAAGACCTATACTTATAGGGAGGGAATTACATTTACATGGCATGATACGTAATACCTAAGGGAGTATTCCAAAGAACTGATATGCCAATGATTGCTGTAGATATCTTTGTACGACCTGGTTCGTATCCCCATCCAACTTTGAGCGGGATGTGGCTGTGCTCAGAATTGTGCTTCACTTGCAGCGTGATTGTTTTTGAATTGTAACTTGGTACTCAAACATTTTGTACGTTCCTGTTTTCGAGACATTGCAAAACCAAACACTTGACTGTGATTGAATCTTGATACAGCTCTTTTTTGTTTTTGTTTTGGGAGCATCCCACTCTCTCGAATCATCCTCATCTCCTTCTTCGCCACCCTTTCTTTTACCGTCAACGATATCCACGTTTCTGGTGTTTTGGCTTAGGCACTTCTTCCTGAGGAGACACTATCAGGCTCTTTTCTCTTCCCTCCATTTCACGTCCGACCTGGCCGATATCCCCTTCGTTGGAACGTCATTTTAAGAGACTGTCAGGCACCTCGGCGCCTCTGACTCCATTTACCCCGGCAGCTTTCTATCCTCTCAAGGATGATTCAACAAACCAATGCTAGCCAGACTAGCACTTCGTCAGCACCTCTTCGTCAATCCCAGGAAGGCCCAGAAGTCTGGGGCCAATGGTCAGGGCGCAAGTCAGTCATGTATCGTTTCCCCTCAAATTCATTATCTTATATGACATCCACCAGATATTATTCACTCGAAGTTCTACAGCACCCATTACGTGCCCGAATGTGTGGTTTTGGCGACAAAGTGTGTCCATTCCTTCGATATTGGTCTCTGTCATGCCCTAATATAGACTAGGATCGGAGACCTTTAGCACCCGCCGCAGTAGCAAAGATGGTAGTGAAAGGGGAGGACGATAACCTCGTGGATGTAGAGTAAGCTTACTTGTTTTATATTGTCATTTTCTTTTTCCGTTCAGACACCATTTTAGTGATGTAGACTGTTCGTTCTTCTTGGTCACCGTCGATTTGTGGTCTGGGGACGGAAAGCACGAAATGAATCTTGTTCTTCATCCGTCATCTGCCGAGCGCCACCCACCCCCCCACACTGCGAGACCGAAGCGTCGCGGAGGTAGTAATAGTAACTCTGCCCCTCTTCCTCGATCCTCAGGAAACCAGACGCCAACCTCACGCACTACCCCAACTCCAGCCCATTATCGGCCTGGCGAACAGGTAATTCAATCATTCTTGTAGATTGAACATGTACTTAATACAGATGTATAACCTTCAAAGACCTCTACTTACAGTAATCAGGGATATTTCCCTGCAACATCAGACCAAATGGGCTTTTCTCCCCAAACACCTTACAGCGCTACACCCTCTGAAGCTCCTACATGGAACTATAATTCGCAATCCCCTCCAATAGACCGTAACAACAGCTTCCCTCCTCCACTCCTACCTTCCATCCATACTTTTGCTCAATCAGACCCAGAACCAGAAGCATCAGCGTTCCGCGCTTGGGATGCAGGTACACCCTACCAACCACCCGACAGCTATAGTAACTCACAAGTCGACCCCGCTCTTCGGGCACCACCTAATTCGGATGGGCGAGAGTGGTCCCAGACGGAACGATACGCTCAGGACTCATATCCTCCGACAACACCTCAGCTCGATAACGCAGTCTACACCCCTGCGCCTTACACTCAACATCCGCCACCACCGCAGCCCCCACACTACTCGTCACATTATCCTCCACATGTCCATGCCACGGCTTCTCAATCCGCACATTCGATTGTTCCCCCTCCTCGCCATTCCTATACCCGTACGCTCGTTGGTCCGCTTTCTTCGAATGCCAGCCGTCTATTGGACGAGCATCGCAAGCCTGGTATCTTCTTTTTGTTCCAGGATCTCTCAATCCGTACGGAAGGTAGGTCCGTCTATTTGTGTTGCTTCAAAATTCAATGTTGGGGTCCAGGCACCTTCCGCTTGAGACTACGTCTTATGAATGTTGGAGCGTGAGCATTGTAGTTTGCCATCAACGGTCTGTAAAATAGTTAACAATGATTCTGTTCCAGCCCGCCCGCTCCTGACTTTGGGGCAGTCGGTGTTCATAACAATGTATCTCCTGTCCTTGCTCAGACTTTCACTGAACCATTCGTTGTTTACTCTGCAAAACGTTTTCCTGGTGTGCCAGGTATGTGTATTAGCTGTAAATGCTACCTAAGCTAAATTTCCTTCCTGGTAAGACACCACAGCACTTTCTATTGCCTTTGGTAACCAGGGACAGAAATTGCCCTTGGTAGGCGCCTTACCACTGTTACAGCTGTCCAATCTGACGCCTTTGGACTACAGCGCAACCGCCACGGATCAGGTAAGCGTCGTAGGCGCGGTGATTCCGATTCCGGTTCCGACTCGGATGAGGCATGATAGTTACGAGAGTAAGACGCGTTGTTGCTTTGATTCATCTGTCCGTTGCCCCTTATCGATGGCTGCTGTAGTTTTCTGCTTGATAGATAAACCTATCGCCATTTGTACATTCTGTCGTAGTGACTCGTCAACCTACGTCTTTCGCGCACCTCGAACTCCATGACTGCGCGAACAGCATCAGGATAGTTCCTGTAGATCCTATTGAGCGTCTCTCGAGCCATCAAGGTCTTCTCGATGTCGACAGGAGGGGTGTCATCCAAAACAGTATCCGGTGTGACAGGCTCTACAGGAACTCCCGACTCCAGCGTAGAAACTGCCATTAGGAGGACGCTGAGCGTTGCGCGGTGAGTCCTCCAAGTGGCCCATGAGGGTGAAATATGATGGAGAATATGTAGGGGATGTGCCAAGTCATCTGCATGTTCCTCGTCATCAAAAGTGAACCCGATCTGGGCCAGTTTGGATGTCGCAAGTTGCACGGCGAACGATCTGCCCGTTCCATGAAATGGCAGCTCTAGTGGCCTATCGGAGCTGTCGTCGCCAGAGGGCGCTGCATCACTCGGAAGTGCATCTGATGAGAGTGGGGTGAGTGGTGCTCGGTCTCTATCCTCACCCACATGTTCGCTTTGGCGTTGATATGGCAAAATCACTTTCTCGATAATCTCGAATGCACGTTCAGGTTCGCCCGCTCGTACAAGTGCCACCGCAAGATGATTCCAATTGTGCGAGTCAAACGTGAATCCAAGATCCTGGAATTTCCTCCAGATGGCTGGAATCTCAAAATGTAGGCCTGCTGCTGACAAAGCGTCAATGTAGATAGAAAGAGGGATACATAGGATATTTCCATGTAATCTGTGACGAGTGGGGTCCACAGTGTCCTGGAATATTAATCCTTCTGATGAGGACTGCAGGCCAAGTTCGAAGATCTGGGGCCAAAGTTGCTGAACGGCATCGATATTGAACGTACGGCGGTATGCATCAAGGAGCATCGTTAAAATGCCAAGCGTTGGTTTTTCACCTTTTTCCATCATCTCTCGGAACAAGCGTTCGACGTCCTCTGCACGTTGCTGTTTTGCATAGGCATTGAGGAGAGGTCCATAAATATGGCCAAGGGCTGATGTCCGACCGTGTGCGGGTGCAACCCACGCTCGGTTTTTTGGAGGAGTAGTCATAAGGTGCTGAATGAATTGCTCCGCTACCTTCATACTCTCTTCCGTCCGTTCATCTCCATATGCTTTCAAAATTTTTCGAAAGGTGATCGAGGTTGGCTGTATGCCTCGGTCTCTCATTTCGTCATAGACAGCCTTGGCCTTGACTTTGTCTCCAATCCGTAGAAAACCCGCCATGATGATTGTGAGAGCATACACATTGACGAGAAGATCGGATTGCCGTTCTTGCATTTCGTAGTAGATATCGGAAGCAATTTGCATACGGCCAGCGTCACATGCTGATTGAATGAGTAAAGAGAACGTATAAGAATCGGGTTTGATCTTAGAAGCTTCAAGTCTCGAGAAAAGCGTGGAGACGACACTGAACGGAGCACCGATGAACACATACGCTTTCAGCAGCGTGTTGTAGATTTCAATCGTGAGGCGAAGTCTTGGTGACGACTTGACATAATCAAATGCCCGAATGACTCCCTTCCAGGACCCTGCCACGACGTGCGCATTCATCACTGCAGCGATCATGCGGCGATCGGGAACAATCCCCTCCTCTATGGCACGTTTATATACCATTTCGGCACCGGCAGGATCTCTGCGCCGGGCGAGAAGAGTGATCACGGTCGTATATGTCACATAGTTTGGCTGTACGCCTGTTGTGCGCATCTGGTTCAGCACAGCAATAATTGATTCCATGTCGTCACGCAAGGCTAGGCTTCTGAGGATGCTGGTGTAAACATATAAATCGGGAAATAGTCCGGCCTTCGACATGGATTGCAACCAAACGTTCATTCCATTGAAATCGGCTTGCTGGGTGTGGGCATAGATGACGATAGAGTAGTGCAGCAAGGTAGGAGAATTCAAGCGTGTTCCATCAGGACCCTCAGGGAAGAGGTCATTGAACAACGCGATAACTTGTTCTGTCCTACCCAAAGTGGCATAAGAATAGAGCAACATGGCGATATCGTACCTGGTTACCCAATTATGGTCAACCAAGTCATTGTAATACTCCTCAGCCTGGATCGTGTGTCCCTGATGCGCATGTAAGTAGAGACCAGTCGACAGGTGCTCCTTAAACATTGACTCGCGCCCCTCAATGGAAGAGTACAGAGCATTTGCTTGTTCAAACACGTCTTCCCGGACAAGTCCACGGACCAATCCCAGCTGAAGATTAATCGGGGTTGAGAGGCGTTGTCGCTTCATCTCGTTTAACACCTCGAGGGCATCTGCGGGAAGACGTTGGTGACACAAGACTTCGATCAGAAAATTCCCCATGTTTTTCCGGCGTTCATCTGTCCAGTTCACTTTGCTAGCTAGCACTGCTGCAGGATGCTCGATCTCAACAAGGATTTCAAGTGCTGTTTGTCGCAAGAATCGACCGATGGCTGCAGGAGACGCGTGGTGGAATCTGCCCGACAATCCCGTGAGGTGAGACCCAACGACTAGCCACTCATCCATTATAAGTTCCAAAACATGAATGCTGCCATGATGTCGCCAAGTCGATAACATGATAGCTTGAAACACACGAAGGATTACTCCTTTGTCCTCGTAAACCGATGGTATCTTGTCTGCAGTATGAAACAAAGATATCGCACGTTGAAGATCGCCTTTCAAAGCTGCCGAACGTGCCAGTAAACAATGCCACTGAACATCGAATCGTGATGCGGTAACGATTTGAGAGTTGAAGGCTTGCAGAATGCCTTCAATTCTTCGACCCCATTCGTAAGTTGGTTCAAGATCTGAATCGCGATGGTATTCCAATTCGACTGCCTCTGTCAGTTTCTCTGAGAACGACAAAAGAGTCGCAATACTCAAAGAAGACGCTGCTCCACAGTCCAGCACTGAGCGGTAAGCATCCCATGCTGCCTCGAGATCAAGTTTTTCCATTGCGCACTGCAGTATCAGTTGAAATCTTTGGACAGCTATGAGCTTGAAATCAGGGAGTAGGGTTATAGTTGTGGCAGTGGGAGCAGCAGAGTCGTGTGGCAGTTCGCTGACCGAGTCTGCAACATCAGGAGCACATGAGGCATGTCGTCGTTGACCGCCATACACGCTTGATGCCATGGGAATCGGGGAACGTGTCCGTGTATTCTGAGAGCGGGGTGTGTGCCGACTCGTATAACGTCGGGAAGGTTGGTCATAAGTTGGGGCAATTTCCTCCATCATAATGAAACGGCTTTGGTCTGGTATAAAAAATGCGTATAGCAGAGGGACAAACATCTGCAGAACGAACTCACGTGGGCACCATAATGCGTGTCTCCTTGCACAGCTAGACCATTCCTGGCACTGGGATAGATGGCATGGGAGCTTCAGGTTTTGCTTTGTCATTTCATTTCCCTTTACACGCCGCGGTTGAGGGGTGAAAAAATCCGGAGTCAATGACCGTCGAGGTGAACCTTTCATGCTTCGCGTAACAAATGTTAAGGAGAATGTCGAACGGCTGGGGAGGAGCGAATGAAGGAGGACAGCTGCTAAAGGTTCGACCATGAGAAACTCGTCTCAATCGACGAGTCTCAGGAAGCCTAAGTTCTAATGAGCCACGTATACGGGTTCTAAATCCACATACTTACCTGTAGCAGCTCTTATGCAGTTACGCTGAGAGAAGAACGTGTTCGTACGGACTCGGAGACTTTTCTCGTGCTGTTTGGACATGTTAATTCTTAACGTCAGTAGAGCCACGTGATATCCATGTGGTATGGCATCATGTGATGTACAACGTCCTCGGCGCTCACTGTCGTTGATTCTTACGAGGCTATTGAATTTTTTTCCCCCAGTCCCATTAACACTCGAGTCTCCGTGGCCTGATGGCTAATCGAAACCCAATAGAAATCCCTGGGCATGAAATAGTGGTGGCACAAACCGAACAAGAGATACTTCAATGCTACAACCTGGTAAAAGTCCAAAAAATTTCAAGTTAGCCATGACACGACATTTTGCAACTTTCCCCCGACCCCCCTTCTTTCTAGCGTATAGAAGTTTTTCACCGTGAACAAAGATTTCCTTTGGATACAGAGTTTGACGAGTCTGTCACATCCTATTTACTTTTTTTAAGGGTTGAGAGCTCAGCTTTTTTTATGTCTTACCGCTTATTTCCAGTTTCGACAAAATATCGACCCATTTCTTGCTGAGGCTTACACCGTCTTTAACGCCGATCGGGACTATCCGCGCCTGCAGACCTCCAGCTGCGAACTATCACAAGCTCAGCCGATTGGCTGTTTATAAGGACTACCGTAAATTTGGATTTGGGCGCGAACTGGTATCAGCTTTGCATGATTGGGTCGTGGCTGATGCCCGACAAAAGGGAGAGACGGGGTTCGTCAAGATAGTCTCGCATTCTCAATTACCTGTTAAAGGCTTCTATGCCAAGTGAGCTGCGATGATCACAATGGTTTCAGCCATCGACTGACCCTGCGTCTACAGGTTTGGCTATGAAGCTGAAGTAAGACTGTTCAACATATCTACCTACATGATGATAACATCTGATATTTGGTTCATGTAAAGGGTCCCGAGTTCGATGAAGATGGTGATCCTCATCAGAAGATGGTACTTTGTCTGCCATTATAGCAACCACTATAT
This sequence comes from Tricholoma hemisulphureum, assembly GCA_964034925.1. Taxonomy (NCBI): domain Eukaryota; kingdom Fungi; phylum Basidiomycota; class Agaricomycetes; order Agaricales; family Tricholomataceae; genus Tricholoma; species Tricholoma hemisulphureum. Next base: position 8,345,304 of record OZ035929.1, on the reverse strand, counting down.
ACCACGACGTATAAAGGGGGTAGTAAAGTATTATGATCAGTCGTCAATGCGACGTCTAAGCAATAAAGTGTTCTAGAAATACAGCAGGATACATATACAATGGTCCGAAAGTCATATGTACATCCGAAAGGTATAATATAAATCAAAAGGTAACATAGCCTAAATCCCGGCTTCGCAAAGAAAGTCGTGAATGGTCGTAAAGAACATAAAAAGAAAAAAAAACAAACACAGCAGTCATGATAGTGCCCGAAACAATTACGAACGTACGGGACGATCATGGGCATGATCGAACGTCACATCTTCACTGTCGCTCTCGGACTCCATCCTCATCGTTGGGAAAGAAGGGCTTCCAGGTAGAATGCTAAAGTTAATACTTGATGACCCATAGCCGGAGGAACCTTCTTCGTAAATCCTTCGGGCAGCTTCATACTCCATTTTCTCTTGCTCAGCCTGAGCAAGAAAGGGCTAATTGTATTATATATCAGTCATAATCCGGAGGGTCGGAATAAAAGGCGAGGGGTACCTGGCGCTCTGCATCAGTCATCGAACGCCATTTGGCTGCGGCAAGGACGCTCTGCTTAGTTGTCTCAGTCTCATCACCAAAAATATCCCGGACCAAATGAGGGTTGGCGCGAATGCGCTGCAGAAACATAAAATACGCGCTTAAAGGTTTCTTCGGCGCATTCGGATCCTTAATGTTGCTCTTCCGTGATTTGCCGGCCTTGCGCTGGGCTGCGCGGAAGGCGTTCTCGCGTTTGATGTCGTCGGGGGTGAGTGTGCGCATGTAAGCAGCGAGTTCTCGCTCGCGAGCATCCTTCGCGGACTGTGATCGCCGCTTATAGGGCTTCGGGCAGTTGTAATCAGAAAAATGGCTGTGATGACGTCACAAATAAATAAATAAATCACCTCCTTTTCCTCCGCACTGAGGCATGCATATTCCTGTCCCGCCTCCTTCGCTGCTTGGGCCACATTCAACTTTCGTGTACCAGTCGCTTGCTGTCTCTGGATCCAGTCGGTGAAGTAAAGTTGCCAAGCCGAAGGTGCCAATTTCGGCGGCCGTAGTACAGATTTGAGAGCTGCGGAAAAATAAACGTGTCAATTGTTCGCCAAATAAGGAAAGTGTAATAACAGGATACTGACGACTGTCACTGGCCCTAACAGTAGAGCTGGGATCTTCGACAGGAGGGCTGCGTTTCTTCCGACGGACGGTGAGATCTTGATCATCGTTGACGGTTTCAGACTCTGCCCGTCGGCTGTACGAACGAGTCATGGGAGGAGCGCGAGCTTGTTCGAATACAGAAGGGGCGCTAGAAGATTGGAATGTTTGACCAGAAGACACGGAACCCCTACGCGCAGGGACACGCTGGCGCATCGTAGAATCACAGAGCGGAGAGTGTCGCACCGCGGATCGCGAGGACGAGGGGGGGCGGAGAGAGCTAGAAGAATCAAATAGCTGTGAAGCCCAAGAGGGGGTATGGAGGCGTGTGTCTAAAGGTGAAATTGAGTGGACACGTTGTCTTGGCATATATGGATAGTCGTCGAATGATGATGTGGGGGGAGATATGGAACGTGGAAGTGGATGAAGGGCAGCAAATTCCGTAGGTGAGAAAGGAGGGCCTCGTGGAAAATGAGACGGGTCAGCAAACGGGACGAACGATGGCGATTGTGGTGAGATGGGAGATGGGATTGGAATGGGTGACGAAGGGGAAGAAGAGAGAGATAAATCGGGATCGTTAATCCAATTTGCCAGGAAGAGATTGTCGACGGGAGGGGAGCTTTTCACGACGTTGATATCAACGGGCCCGCCATCGAAAAAACCGCTGTCGGCAGGAGACATCTGTGGCATGTCATAATCGAATGCGGACAGCAACGATGACGATGAGGGTGAAAACTCGAATCGAGGCTTGACATCGTGTTCCATGTCGTTGAATGGGTCCCACGAGAGGTGCGCAGCAGGCGATGAAGACACGTAGTCTTCGAATTCGAGGGGCCCAAAGAGCATCTGATCGGTGTCTGGGGACGCGAAAGCCGATGTGTCGACGAGGTTGAGCAATGGTGTATCAGGCTTCAAGGGTGAATCGGAAGAGTAAGAGGGGGACATGGACATAGAGTCAGGAGAGAAAGGACGGCGTGAAATGGGAGCGGAGGGCATTGGGGGAGCGGGGGAAGTAAACGAAAGGCAAGGTACACGGTCGCGCTGTTTGAAAGAAGAGGGCGAGCTTAAATGACAGATACGGATGGGACCAAGAAAAGTCCAGAGGCGCCTGTAGACGAGAATATAAGGGAACCGAGTCCAAATGAGCGGCCTACGAAAGAGTTGCATTTGGGTTGCTGACTCGTATTCAATCAGCGACACGGCCTAAAGTTGACACAACTCCTGACTTGACAGTGACAGTTTCCTTTTTCAAACAAACGAATATAACAGTCCAATTCAAGCAGCTCAACTATCGCCATCACCACTGCCGAGTTCACTGGCAGCCACACCCACAAAGACAATTGAACGTCGTTTTGGCAGCACCGGATGGATGGACGGTCGGTCCCATTCTGGCAGTCGCGAACCACAACAACGGCTCTGTTTGGTTGTCTTTTGTCACACAGAAAAAGCTATCACATGTATATATAAGCCATCTAGTGCACACGGGCGACTATCATCAGAGGATAACTATTTCTGGTGACCGGTATCTTGAACTATTGTATACACTTTTACCTCCCTGGTGACCGAGAGTTGGCGCGCAAGCAAATAAAACATCGACAAAAGGCACAAGTCCGCAATCAATCAGCTTCATCAGTGGCATATCCCACAGGGGCCAAACTTACCTCCCAGCCCTTCACGTCTTTCATGACCTCCGTTTCCCTCGCCAGCGCAGCTTGCTCACGTCTGTAAGCATCGCGATCGCCCTCGGCCATAAGCAACGGAGCCAAGTGAATGCGCGACCAGATCTTCTCCCGTTGCAATTCTCTGAAAAACAAACGATTTCCAAATCAGCTGAGTTTCCCTTTTCAGCTATGGACCGAGACAGATAAGCCCTCATCCACATGCGGCCGGATCCTATGGACCACGTTTACCGGCGAGCGGGGTGGCAACGGACACGTTCTACGTCCAGGTGACTCCCAAATGACCTTTTCCCCCCCGGCGGTAATAACGACTCATACCTTCTTTCTAGATTACCCTTTCCAAGTCGATAGAAGCCATAGGCACATATCCCTGTCACACCGCCGAGAATAACCAACGATCCGGGTCCTCTGAATGGCAGATTTCGTTTGTATTTGATGGCGTCGAAGCCCCCCGGAGGGGGCATATCCCTGTACCAAACTATATGAGAGGAGGTGGCATAATTGTATACGGACCAATACACACTGTCGGTATGGAATCGACACTAAACAGGATGGTTAGCGAATGCCATGCAAATGAATACAACGCCACATACTTGGGGTGCTGTGGTCGCTGTCAGTGGTGAAAAGCTTGGAACCGGCCGTAAACAACCACGCACTGTCACGTGTCTATACGTGGGAATTGGGTGGTATAGAAACGTTATGGATTGCAACGTTCGGATATAGCCCTACAACAAATGATTCATCGCACATTTAGTTGGTCCAATCGGGGATTATTCAGGGTTGGTTCTATCATGTCGTAATGATTTGGTTAGGACTGAAATATATATATTTTCCACTCGTTGCTACCTTACGCTTGATGATTTCGCTTCCCATTAGAACGATTGGGCCGCAGAAGGTGTCAGTAGGTAAGGATGTAAGAACGGGACTGCGGGTGGATGGATGGTGATATGTTTCACATTTCAGGGCGATTGTCGCTTGCGTAGGAGGAGTTGAGCCAAATAAGGCAATCTATCGAACAATCGAAGCGTCTGTTTGGCGGACTCAACGCCAGGCTGGAAATATGTAATACTCCCGATATACTCAACACTGCCAGCTGTCCCAGGCTTGGCCCGACTTCTGTCCCCCCCCCCTTCCCCATCCATATCATGTCCTCCCGTCCTTCTCCAGGCCCCTCCGCTCAATCTATTCCCTCCAGACAAAAACAAAAGTCGCACATCATTGGCATTGCTGCAGGTGCCGAGGATGCAAAATATCAAGCCAAGTACAAAGACCTCAAAAGGAAGGTCAAAGAGATCGAGGCTGTCCGTTTTTTTTTTCGTCACTCTATGTCATACGCGTCCGGTTCTAACATCCTCCAAGGACAATGATAAACTACACTTCAAGGTTTTGCAGGCCAAACGAAGTATCCAGCGAATGAAAGTTGAACGAGCGTGAGTTTTTGCTATTACGTGTACGTTACTCCCTCTGAAACCAGGCTCTCTCTAGCGTCCTATACGAACGTCTTTCTGGTGTGCCACCGGCACACGACATACACGATCGGCATGTTCTTGCTCCCTCTGTCCATCCTGCTCCAGCCATTCAATCGTCTTCCCGTTCTCATCCGGGAACCCATCATCATCGAGAGATCCGTGATCATCCTTTGTCCATGGAATCTGACCGCCCATTCCAAGAGCATATCCGCCCCCACCAAGACCATCCTCGGTTCCCTCCTGGTTACGACGGTCGCTCCGCGCCTATCGTGGCGCCTGTGGGACCTAGTGTGAACTCCCCCCATGTATCCTCAATGCATTCACCTCCTCTGAGACGTGCATCAGGCGGGTCAAGACATGAGTCTTTGCGTCAGTCGTCACATCTCCCTCATCTGCCACCAGTGCAGCATATAGAGACGCCTAGTGGTTATCCTCATCCCCGATCTTACACCAGTCCTCCTATGCACCATACCCACCCGAATTTGACCCCTATTGAACGCACTAGGTCGCAGTCAGCATCGACACGTTCACGGGCTCATCATTCGAATGCCCAACCTTATCCAGGATATGTGCATCCTCCACAGTATCCTGAAGCGCTGCCACCCGTGCAGCACCCCATGCATAGCCCGCCTGTGTCTGAGAGGGAACGGCCAAGACACGAGTTTCACGAACTCGTAGGCCAGCATGGTGATCATCACGGCCATAGGCGACACCCCGCACCCATCGCTTATCATTCGCCTCCTCTACATCCCTCCGAGAGATCTTCCAGTCGCGTCCAACTCTCCCTACATGCTCGTGATGAGCACCATTACGAACGTCAACGTAATTTTGACAGGGAACGGGAACATGAATGGCAACACGAACGTGGACGTGAGCACCGTGACCTCGGACGCGACCGGGAGCTAAACTCGACACACATTCTCTCACCCCAAATGGTGCACAGCTCTCGGCAGCCTAACGAAAGAGATTACCAAGATCGTCATGCATCCTCCCGAATGCGTGAAGATCAGGGATACTATCACGATGCGCCGGCCCCGGGGACTTACGCTATACTCTCCCGTTCTGGCACCCCCGGATCTGGCTCGCGGTCAAGTTCTGGGATCGGCGCAGGCGAAGGTCCCTCTCGGCCTGATTCGCGTACACAGTATTATGACCCCGATCGCACAACGTCGTATATGCTACGTCCGGTCAATCAGCCGAATGAGGACATGGACTTTACTCATGAGGATGCTCGATCAACATCTCGCGATCGAGGAGGTGGTGGCGGTGGCACCTTCCCGCTACCGGAACAAAGTCGTCCCTCCTTGGAATCGCGGAAAAGAAATCACAACGATATGGAAATAGACAGTGATAATGACGTAGGCGATGGGTATCCCACCCCCAGAAGGCAAGAAGATAGGGGTTCCAAGCGCAACCATCGAGATTCTCACCGAAGTGTCGAGAATCAGGAGGATGGTCGAATGGGACCCCCATGAACAACCTTTGGACCCATTTGGCACTTTTGACATACTCGGCTCGGTTGCTCCGGGATAACTATCTTCATACTTAGGATACATGTTTATGTACGTATGTCGCGCAGTTGCTATCATTGGAAGCTTTTGTGACCTGACTTGGTCGTTTTGAGAACGCCCGGTTTTGCGTAAGAGCGGCATAACATGACCGGCCTGCTGACAAGATTCATTCTCGGACTCAATATTTATATCTGAAGCAGTTTAGGGAGGCACTCCAGGAACAAGGCCCATGTTTTCAAGTGGTTGTGGCCTATATTATATAGATATATATCAAGGCCTAAAGCGTCCCCGACAACAACGCCCTAAGTTTTCAAAGCCACAAATACCAGACCAGAAGGAGCAAACAAAAGATCATGAATAAGGAAGAACTGCGACTTTGGAAACACGTCTCAACACGGAAACCGGCAAGTGCTTTATGGAATATACATTCAGTTCAGCTGTGCATCATTGATGTAAACAAAGCAGGTCAATCTCTCGATCGTAGCACATCCAACGACGGCGGCCAGGAAGCTGTGGAGCGCTCGTCCGAGTCGGGAAACTGAGTACTAATCCCCTCGAACGTCCGAGTTCCCCAGCGAGCGGCCTCATCGGCCCAATATGTAGCCAAACTGAGTTCGTCCGTAAAATCGTAATGATAGTGTAGAGGACAAGTAAGCCCTCGAGTACGGTCGATGGCTTCTGTCAACGCATCTTCATCGAAATCCGCTGACGGAGACCTGGAATCTAGGATGACATCCATGATACAAGGTTTCCGACCAAGCCAATCAGTCTGCAGTGCAATAACCTCACGTGCGTGTAATAGCATAACCTTCGCAGAAGCTCCCACCGAAGCGTAACGGTGATCTGAGTGTTTCCTGACAAAGAGTGAACTAGTTTGGTTCTCAGCCGTGTGTGTGGCAGGTGATGTAGACTTCTTAGAAGCTGAGGAGCCAAATTGTCGGGGCCAAGAACGGTGACTGGGGCCGTGAGATAGGGGCGAGAGAGACTGGCGCTTGACTATACGGGTAGAGCAGTTCTTTGACTGTCGACTGTCAGAGGCAGTGCGAGAAGAAGAATGTCGTGAACTACGGCGTAGATACGTCATGGCCCCTGAGTCTTGTTGGCCGCCATGTGAAAGAGTAGCTTTACTGGAGTTCGTGAGAAGATAAGTAAGTGGAGATACACTCGGAGTGCTGGAAATCTTACCTTTTCGAACCTAGCTGCGTGTTCGAACACTGGCTCGGTAAGGAAACAAGAGCCTGTGGTTCAAGGATAACGCGGAAGCTCATGTTGGTTCCAGGAAGGGGCATGTCTGGCGGCTGACGCTGATACCACAGGTGACTGGGTGATTCGGAAATGGGCCATCAGTCGGATTCTAAAGGCAGGCAGTTCAAGTCGGGTGGGATCAGGGGCGAGGTAAAATTCCTCAGTATGACTCTATGAGGCGGTGATATTTTGGCAAGTCACGAAGCCCAAGGACCAGGATCATTCTAGACCAGTCAATGGTGTATCCGGGAATTAATTGGATGAGAGCATAGGATTAACAGTCGTCGCGTGTGCGAATGAAACACATTATGCATCTTGCAGTTTTTTTTTTTTTGTTGTGTTTTTTTTTTTGTTAAATTCTGGAACGGGCCTGCACTGCACCAATTCAAAAACCTTGACAAGGCGACAGCTATATCCTGGCTGGGAGAAGGTAGATCTGCAGATGCTAGTAGATTCAGGACGAACGGGATTAATTTGCAAGAATTTCCAATACGGGTCAAATACGGGTGACAGACAAGACCAAGTAGTAAGAAATCGAAGAATGCACTTGACATTGACAATGTCATTTTTTGCTCCCAGTTGGGTTGTTTGGAGACCTCGACCACTTTGAGTTGAGGCACGCTGTGATGAAACATGCTATGTATCTTAACGCGTCGTACTTGTGGCGATGGGAGATTTCGTGTGCTTACTAGTATATTTTTGCCACGGTTTGGATTACATGACTCGGATGTCATCCAATCTAATGACAATAATTGAAGAAAAGTATGTACAGGTTGTCTGACGGATATCCGGATGAGATGCCCACTGTAACTGCGGCACTGGATGTGAACAATGTGAGATCATGACTCGATCGATAACTTATGTGACGCGGAGATCATCTGGATAAGAGTACAAGATGGGGGCTAACTGATAGGCGACTAGGAGTTGCTTGTTGAAACATTCTCTTGTCAAGACTCGTAGAGTAAATAATTTGATCTAGTCGCTCGTCCAGGTCCCAAGCATTGTACATTACTAAACGCTTGCCTCGCTTGCCTCTTTCACCAACAGCTCTGTACGCTCAACGTCACAATTTCTTATCTTTTAGCAACATAGCTAAGCAGAGCTGTGGCGTCAAATGAAACTGACGTATAAAGACAGAGGTTTGAAGATTGAAGGGATTTTCTGTATGGAATATCTACTCACACTGATGTCATTGCGAACGAATGCCATTTTTTTTTACAATCCTCGCAATGATATTTTTCATCATTTGCGGATACATCAGCTCTCGAGTTTCCTAATAGTCGGTAACACTTGGTGAAAGGTTAGTATTTGGAGCATGAGTTATATTGCTGGTTGTTGAGGAAGTCGCATACAAACTTAAATTAGCACTTCGAGCTGAACAAGCTGGATCCGAGTTCGGTTTCAGCTCTCATGGTGAGTCTCAAGTTGCTTTTCTTCTGTATCCTCGCCTACAATTGCAATGCCAGGTCGTGGTGCTGCTTGGACCTCAGTAGGGCACAGATTGCTTTGGATGTGGAGTTCCCCCGGCTGGCCTGCTGTGGAGGATTCGTAACATCCGTTAGCACCACAGGTAGCTGGTAACTGTGACTCCAAGGGGGGACGAGTCGGAGGATGACAGTGTTGTGAGTGATAGCCATTCTGTGTGGTGGTTGAAGGAGTATAGCTGTCATGGGAGGTCGAATGTCGGAATGGCGTCCTACTGTAACAACTCCGACTACTAATAATTCAACCCGTGATTTCATGCAAATGCTCCTGCCGTTATCGAGCTGCTAGTACTGAAATGAACTGGATCCCGAAGGAGTAAAATTGAGTCTATGGAATCGACCCTGATATGAAGCGGAACTTGGGATCCACCTTCTGCTGAGCCCAACTCGGATTCATTGTACTGTAAATCACACCAGCCTGTAATAACAAAGTGACGTCACGCGACAAGGAAAGTGATTCGTTTTGATCTATATTGTTGAGAATTCTGATATCATATTGATACCCTTTGCCCAGTCCACTATAGCTATCCTCTCTCATGATCATCGGTAGACATGATCAGCTGTGAAGATAAACGTCAGATCAACTTAAGAAGCTTGATATCAGCGTACAATGGAGATTTGCAGCAATTTCGGCTTCAGCTCGGTCTCCATTCGCAAGCAGCTTCTCCTTGTTATAGAGAAGTTCTTCCCGTGTTTCGGTCGAGAATTCCTGGTTTTGGGCTTGGTAATGAAAGTCACCAAAAAGATAACTGTCAAAAGGAGAACAGACTCACTTTCCACAATAGCATCCACCGGACAAGCTTCCTGACAGAAACCACAGTAGATGCATTTGGTCATATCGATATCTAGTGAGAATTAGCAAGTTCGTGTTTAAACGGAAACCGGTAAATCCGACCGTATCTGGTGGTCTTGCGTGAACCATCCATACGGGCTTCGCTTTCAATTGTGATAGCTTGGGCAGGACAAATGGCCTCGCACAATTTGCAGGCTGAGTGAAAGGTAATTCGTAGAAGAAAGCATTGTTCTAGACTTGACATACCGATGCAACGCTCTTCACCACTGGGATACCGGCGAAGAGCATGTTCTCCGCGGAACCGCGGTGAGAGTGGACCTTTCTCAAACGGGTACATGATTGTGTACGGCGGTCGAAAGAAGTTTTCCAGAACAATCCACATTCCTTTTCCATCTAATTAGAACGGGGAGCTGCCAAGATATGAGGTAGGGAAATCCATACCTCGAAGGATCTCCGTGAAGAAAAATAAATGGACGGCCTTATCAATAGAAGTCGGTCCACCTTTGTAGGGGTTAACGTCGCTCCCTCTAGATGTTAAAATGGGGTTGTGATGATGTTGTCCTTGTGCATGTTCTGCTTGGGACCGAGCAGATGTAGATAGCAATCGTCGGACAATAACCCCGGTGCGTATAGACGCCGCACGAGGAGTCAGAACCGCCTGCTGCAGTCCCAGAAGAACCCGCGGCCTGGCGAAGGACATAGTTATTGACGTTGCCAGAAAGAGCAACCTTCAGAACTTTGTGATGCGGTCACATTCCGTCACAGCGGCAACCTCTGGCAACATCGTAAATTCCAATGTCATCTCCAGCAGCAAAGGCTAAATCAAAGCCGCCTAAGCTTTCAGACCAGGGTAAGCGTTCCCCTTCACTACATATCTACCGATCTCACTCATAGATTAGCCAGAGATCCAGCAAAACTTTGTTCGTATGCAAAATGAGCTGCAAGCCTTGGCAGGCAAGATAGGAGAATTAGAACAGGAAGCGGACGAGCACGGGTGAGTGGCACTCTTACTCCTCTCACTCTTCTTACCATATTTTCAGACTCGTCCTTACAACTCTGAACGAAGCTCTGGCGGAAGAACCAGGTCGCAAATGCTTCCGTCTCATTGGGGGCGTACTTGTGGAGCGGACGGTAAAGGATGTTGTTCCTGCACTACAAACAAACCGTGATGGGGTTCGTAAATTACTGAAGTAATTTTCGTATTCTGACTCTTTTTCTAGATACGTAAAGTCATCGCTAATCTCGCAGAGCAGTACAAAAGCAAGGAACAGGATGTTGATTCATTCAAACGAGACTATAACATTCGCCCTGTGTAGAGCAAGAACTTATTCAACGTCAAGTGCTGAAATGATCAAGTCGATGAATCGTGATCCCGGCGTCTAATCAGTTTAAAATGTATGCAAACGTGGGGTGGAGCTGAACGTTTGTTGAACAACTATTCACAATAATTTGAACAGAGCATGTAATTATGGTTACGTATAATATATAGTAGTACGTCTGCTTGTATATATTATACCAGAGATAAAACAGCGATCTCATCGTCCAAGGGAGCCCATAAAACTTGAAAGATCGAGTCCCTCATACTCATGCTCTGGAGGCAAGTCCTCCAAGCCTTGAAGCACATTCTTCTGGTTTACAGGCCCAGACTGCTCCTTCGCTTTATGTTTGGCAGCAACGGCAGCGTCCTCCTCTTCCGTCGTACGTTTGAATAGGTCTAGCACTAAGTCAGTGTCCATGGAGGCTAATTCTGAGTTTTGTTGAGTAACGACTGAGTTTGCGATGTTGAGTTTGAATCGTTGTAATCTATGGGGATTATCAATGCAAGTTCTGCCGCCGTTGAAAGAAGTCGCTCACCCCATGATTTTTTCTTCCAATGTTCCCTTGGTAATTAGCCGATAGACGTTCACAACCTTCTTTTGACCAATACGATGTGCCCTGTCCATCGCTTGCAGATCTTTCATAGGGTTCCAATCATGCTCCACGAATATCACCGTGTCGGCACCCGTGAGCGTCAACCCCAGCCCCCCGACGTGAGTCGTGAGAAGTAAGCAATCGATACTGGGATCAGAATTGAACGTTTGCACCACCGCGTGACGCTTGCTAGCCTCTGTTCCGCCGTCGAGTCTCATGTATGTAACCGAAGGCATATGTTCCTTGAACAAATCCGCCTCGATGATATCAAGCATCTGTTTCATTTGACAAAATATGAGGACGCGATGTTGGGAAAAGGCACCGTCTGACTCGGCGACGGTGTCAATCAGTTCGCTCTTTCCAGAATCGGTGACATTAGTGGATGCGCATCCAATCCCGCAATCGACAAGGAGTTGACTGGAAAGCGATAAATACAAGCACATGGATAGGTCATGTACAGCTTACCGTAGCGCCAGCAGCTTTGGTGCATGCTGTATGTCGCTCAGACCATCAGGTTGACTTCCGACCCTCGACAAAGCAGTCTTGATTACTTCAGGATCCTTGTTTAGAACCAACGCCGGGTGATTGCATAGCTTTCGCAAATATTGCAGCGATTGGAAGACGTGCTGTTGCTCTGCTCCTCCTTTGTTCGGTTGGTCATCATTTACAGCATCTTTGGCAGATATATGTGCTTTCGACTTGGAGAAATCGTCGTATAAGTATTTCTGCAACTCGGAGAGTTCGCAGTAATAGTCCTGGATGATTTTGGGAGGTAGGTCGTTTAGAACATCCTCCTTCAACCGGCGAAGCAAAAATGGCAGAACTTGCTTATGCAAGGCTTCAAGAGCCAATGCAGCTAAATTATTCAATACATCAGCACCGTTAACATTACAGGATTTTTTTCACTGACCAGCTTCGCCATTTTTCACTTTCCCATCGCGGTTGGACAGTATTGGTTTCCCAAAGCGTTCGTTGAAGGATGATTCGGTACCGAGAAACCCAGGCATCAAGAAGTCAAAGAGGCTCCACAGCTCTAAAACATTATTTTGTATGGGAGTACCAGACAGAATAAGTCGATGTTCGGCTCGGATACACTTCACGGCCTTTGTAAGTTTTGTTTTGGCATTCTTTATGATATGTCCCTCGTCAAGGATGCAGTAGAGCCAATTGATTTCCTGGAGACTCGATATATCGTTCCGGACCACCTCGTAAGATGTGATCACGACGTCGTACGACTTCAGCCTTGCCATTAGCCTGGAACGTTCTCGAGAATTACCAGTATACAAGACAGGACGCAGATTCTCTGCGTATTTAAGAATCTCATAATACCAATGACCCGTGAGTGTCGGTGGGCAGATAATGAGTGATGGAAGGCAAACGGAACTGGGAGACTGCGTCGTCTGGTGTTGCTGAAGCCGTTCGTAATGCTTACTTGACAAGATACATATGGATTGTAGTGTCTTGCCAAGGCCCATGTCTAGACATCTTCTCAGTCAGCCTGAGGGTTGTAAATATTGTTGGTAGCCCACCATCACATAAAATGCCATGCAGGTGGTATTTAGCAAGGAAAGCCAACCAATTAACACCGTCCTGTTGGTATTTGCGGAGCTCTGCTTTGATCTTAACGGGGATAATATACGGTTCGACCTTGGACCCGTCAAGTAACTGCATCAGGAATTGGCGTTCAGTTTCTCGTCGTTTCAGCAAATCGTCGGGAAAGTCAGCAGGATCTGGTAAGCCAGCCTAATCCCGTAATCAGTGAAAGAATAATGGTTGGGAGTATTGTCTAACCTCCAGGGGTACCATTTTTACAAGGGCAGCAAAGGTATTGGTAGCGATTGAACGGATATCATCATCCGAGTCACTCATTCTGCCAAGCACGGGAACGATCATGAAAATCACGTACGGCAGCGCTTTAATGTCGAGGCGCTGGACAATATCTACAACGGGGTTAACACTGATAATTTAGCAAATAAATAATGTACAAACGATATATCAACTCCGTAGCTCCTTGTCGATTGGCCAATACAAGTGCATCTCCAAGCAGAGGGACCAGATGTTCGACAACGTAACGCATAGCTTGTGGAGTCATCACGTCACAAATTGTTGCAAAACACCTGGCGGCAGATTGTCGGATAATAGCGAATCGGCTACGAAGTGCAAGGTCCAACATCGGAAAGGTCTCGACAAGTTTTGGACAAAGATCTTGATGAAAGGTAGGCGCAATGGCTTCTAATACGCTGAGTGAATCGATGACATCTTGACCATACTGTTTCTCAATGAGGGCGTCCGACTGTTCTGGGGAGTCTATTCAGAACGATTAGTCAAGGACATGCGACGAACACAATTGTACGGACCCGATTGGAATGCGCTCACGAGTCCACCTGCCATTGATTGCCACATACTGGGAATAATATCCAATAATTCCGGCCCAAACTTTGACGCGAGTTGGTCAAATGCCAAACGTGCACCACGTCTTGAAAGACATGCTTTTGCAGCCTCGTCAGGTTTCCCGACATCCGGCTTGTCCTTCTGTTTTCCATTTTCCTTGTTTTGTGGTGAACGAGGGTTGACGGCATGAAAAGAGAGGATTCCATCGGTGTGTTGGCGGGTGTAGGCGAAAGTCGGAGTCTGCTCGACATCCTGGCAGAGGAAGGTGCACAGATTCTTCACGATCTTGTCCAGAGGTTGTGCAATGTTATGATTGGCACAGAACTCGATAAAGGCACTGATTGCCACGGCAGAGCGAGTCTGTAGATCCAGATTCTCCTCGTTCTAGTGTAGCAGATGTCAGATCAGATGCATTTATTGGCTTTCGTTCCACTTACCTTAATGCCATTCATTATACCTTTCACAACCGGACTAACTTTGTCTGGAGTACTTTTGAAGGCAACAAATGTAGCTGCGAACGCAGCTGATACCCGTATATCATGTTGAGCCTTTACATCGATATATCTCTCGATGGTCGTGACAACCTTACACCGCTTTTCAGCGATGATGCTCAGCTCACGTTTCTTGGTCCTCCCCAAGCTGTCTTTCAGCCTCGTATACATGTTCCCGATGGCAGCCTGGGCTGTTTCAATGGTAAAACAACCCTGTTTAGTGCCTGTTATGTCGATTTCGGTGCCCAAGAATGGTATCGATGAAAGTGGCAGTTTGCAATCCGATGCAAAGGATTGAAGAAGGGATATGCAGTCAGCATGAATGCGACTCAGGGTAAAAGCCATTTCGTGATAAGCAGAGGGAGGTTTTGCTTGAAGCCAGGACAGGGCCTTTGCACTGAGTTCCTTAGCAAGAGACGACTTCTCGACGAGGGGGCGATCAGCTGAAATAGAAGTATACTCTCGTGCCCATTCCTCCGATATCACAGCAGCCAAAAATTTCTGGAGCATGCTTGTCGAGTCAATGTAATGTGTGAGTATTGGTTGGAAATACTCGTCCACACGCTATCCAAGGATGGATTAATCACCGAAGGCCACCAAGGAATAGTAACTCACCTCACTGGGCCAAAATGTTATGAGATAAGCCAGTGCAGTGGCGGATGCGATTCTTGCCTTCAGAACAACTTCCGCTGTGATCAGTGAGAGGTCCTGGGAGAGCATGTTCTTATCAACGTTATGTCGCTCGTGGGCCACCTCCCCTTCCGTTGCCATAGAAGGGCGGTAAAAGGTTGAAGAATCAATTGCCACTCCGAAAGGCGTCATCACAACCGCGTACCATTCGAGAATGAGCTGTTGGTGTACGGCAGTCTCCAGCCATCCTGGAGTGGCAGCCATGATGGAAAACGTTGCCCGCCAAGCCGCGAGGCTCGCGTCACGAATATCAGTCCGTTCTTCAACGATGAGGTTTTGAAAAACAAGGCGGAGAAAAGGAGAAGCAATCCAGTCCCGCGGAAGAGAAGGGACGTTCATGAAGGCACTAAGCGTTTTGACCACAGCAAGTCGCACGTTGGCAATGGTATGTCGGAAAAAAGGAAATAGGGTTGACGCAAGTGTCGCAAGTGGCAATCTGGCGAAGGGATAAGATGGAGACATTGTACAAGCTGGAGAGCGTACGAAATAGTTTCGTTTGCCAGTATTGTAATCACTTGGTCGTATGTGACCAGCTTGCCTGATTTAAAATCATCAGAGAAGAAACAATGGTGTAATAATGATATACAGACCCAGTAGATCCATCACAACTCCGACACTCGAACTCAGATCGTCTTTCATGTCGCATAAACATCGCCACAAAACTAAGAGTACGTCGCCCAATGACTCAGGGAGATGCTCCACAAGATGGCCCGCCACGGGTAACAAACAAGAGGCTGCCACTGACCGAACATCATCATCACGATCCCCAAGACTATAATTAAAGATTAAGGAAGTTGCAGGATAGGCACAGAATACACACACCCTAATATGGCAGCATCCACGACGCCCTGGAGCACCGCTTTGCCAGACTCTTCCTCTCGCTTAATAGCATGTTGATCAAATAAATCACTCCTTACAGCGACTTCGTATTTAATCCCCAGTAAGCCTGCATGCCTAATCTCCCATATGTGATTTTCGCAGTCATTTGTCTTAGACTTCTTGCCTTGCACAGGTATTGGAAAGTCTTGCTTGATCATCTGGAGAAGAATGGCATGCACATGTACTAGTGATCGATGAGGCATGTGAAGGAGCAGCGATCCTAGCGTTTGGGATACTGTTTCACGGACCGGGGCTACTACCTAGAGAAACTGCATGAGATCCATTGACATACGATCGAAGAAGGCGGCGGGAGACCTGGTCCGACACAAAATCTCCGAAACGGTCTAAAACGAACACGCAAAGGAAATTTGCAGCCAAATCGTTGCACCACCTTTCGTGAGCAAGCTGGTTATCTTCCCATGATGCGCCATCTATTTAAGCGTAAGAAACTGAGTTAGAGACAATAGAGTATCCAACCTCGCATTCCTCCATAGTTCCCTTGGACTTTGATCAACTCGCGCAACGCCATCGCGGCGCCATGCCTGACTTCCCAGGCGGCACTGAATAAGTCAACCTCGAGGACGCTGACTACGCCGCTCCAAACCCAGTCACCAGCCTTGACGTCTAAGGCCTTGGACTGTTGGGCAGTCTTTGGGGACACAGCACCTCCTTTGGAAGGGTCGATGACGACTTTCTCGACGGATGAGCCATTAGAGCCTGGTTTAGGGCTTTCTACTCGCGAGGTAGGGGCAACTTTATCATCAGTTAACAAAAGACGAGCTCTGTAAACATCGATATCAGCGAAAAACAATAAATGCAACGATTGAATGCCGTACTTGCTGGAAGAGCCAGCAGGAGCTGCATTGTATTTAGCTCCTGTGACTTGTGGCGGAGGAGCGGCGACAAAGGCAGAATTTCCAGGTTTTCTTTTCCGCTTTAAACGATTACGTTCGCGAGCGGACAGAGACCCTAAATCGTCAGCAATCGACAATGCAGGGGATGGAGCAGAAGGCGTAATAGAGCGTGTCGGGGGCCGGTCTTGTTTTATCGGATCTTCTAAAGGACAAGTCTGCACAGGGGAGAGGGGTTCGACACTTGCTTCCGATTTTATGGGGAGGTCTTCCATTTCAACGTCGCCATCAGCCTCTGCATCGGCGAATTCTTTTTCGAGGTCCATCTCATCTCCAACGTTGTCAAGAAAATCCAAGCCAAGACGTCCCATTGCTTCTTTGCGCGCTTTCTTGACCTCAGCTGCGCTAGAGAGGATGCCAGCGGGCTTCACGAACTCTTTGCCAGACGAAGCCAAAAGCAATTTTCCTTGTAGTACGAGATCTCGAACTGAAAAACTTGGAAATGGTGGCGCTGGCGACGGCTCCTCGGAAGTGGAGCACATTACATTCTCGGCATCTTGAGAAGGTTTCCAGAGAGGCACAAGTGTAAAAATTTGGGATAGCGCAACGGATGCAGCCGTTCGTGTGTCGAAAGATTTTGAGTGAAGATAGGGAATTATCTACGCGTTCTTCAGACGTGAATTGAGATGAAATGTGCTGCAGAACACACCCGGGCCACCACTGACATCAATTCAGCCCAAGCTGACGGATCTCCAAGGGATACATGTTGCCGGTTTGATTTTATGTCTTCATCATTAATTGAAACGTCCCCTATTACACTTTTGGCGGCCAGCTGGGCTAGCTGCTTTGCGGCAGTGTTCCTGACAGAGGTGGACGATCCTGTATCTAGTAGAAGGAGGAGTCTGTCCAACCTAGAGTTGAAGTGAGTGAACTATAACAGATAATAGGTAGTGGACGCGATCAAGGCACCTCGAAGTCATACCGCAAGGGGATAACCGGGCCGAGTTGATTCTATTGAGAATATGTTTGGGTTTGTTTACGGGGGGATGTCTGTCGCATGAAGAACGTCGCCTTTATAAATCTTCTCGTCGTATCCAGTGTTTGTCAACCTTGTGGATGTCTAACATCACAAAACAACCTCTCCGCACTAATACTACATTCATCGTTAACAACACACACTGGCGTTTAGGGCCCTGAACACGCCAGCACTTGGTCAAAACCATCTCCCGGTCACCCAGTTTAGCGGTTGGTGTATGTTCTGGATGAGGAGTAACGCAGGTGTTTGTCGTAGCGGAAGTTGTCAAGGCTACGCGTCCGCATGGAGTCCCTGATCCCAACCGCATAATCAATGTGAAAAGTAATATCTTTCATCTCGTTTCCTCATCTCCACCTTCATCGTTGGGCTGCTTTTCAAGCTCACCACTGCACACGCTCTTTTTGTTCCACCATGATCGTCTTCGTTATTTTTTCCATCCTCTCCGCTCTCCTCCCCAACCTTTTTCTATATGCCGCACCTGTTCCCATGGCCTTACAGATCGATGACATGTTGAATGCCCACAATAAGGTTCGAGGAGCGCATAACGCTTCCGAGCTATCTTGGTCTCCCGAGTTCGCAGCGAAAGCTGCCGTGTGGGCAAACAAATG
Source organism: Tricholoma hemisulphureum (assembly GCA_964034925.1). Classification (NCBI taxonomy): domain Eukaryota; kingdom Fungi; phylum Basidiomycota; class Agaricomycetes; order Agaricales; family Tricholomataceae; genus Tricholoma; species Tricholoma hemisulphureum. Next base: position 8,327,110 of record OZ035929.1, on the reverse strand, counting down.
TCTCCTCCAACTCACGGATGGTGTTTTAAGTGATACACCCTATGGGGAGCTCCAAGTTGCTGCCAGCGGTTCCTTCTCCTTTCAGGATGCCCTCAATACGTTTGTTCAAGATGAACGTAAGCTTCCCCTCTTGACAACACCACCTGCTGATTCCATTTCCTTCTTGTAGCGAATTACAATCCGGACGATCCCACACTCAGTCATTTCACACAAGTTGTGTGGAAGGCAACTACTCATGTCGGATGTGCCCTCAAGTATTGCACGGACCTGTTGGAGCCGCCGATCAACCGTCGTGCTGATGGAGGGGGCAATGGTACATCCCAACAGGACCGACTAGATGGGACATATTATGTTTGTCTGTACACTCCTCCGGGGAACGTTGTAGGAGAAGAAAAGTAAGTGTACAACTCCCCGCGGAAGTTAGTATTAATATGTATACCTTCAGGGAAAATGTACAAGTATGATATGCTGAATTCTGCCGCCACTCTGGACGTTGAGACTTCTTCGACCAATACAACATTGAAATGCTAATTTCTAGCCCTGGAGGCTCCAACACGATTGCTTAACACCTATTTATTTGTTGTACAGAGTAGATTGCCAGTTTGGACACTTTGCGTCACTTCATGGCGGGACTGAATTCAGCGCGATTCTTAACAAATAGCGCGAAATACAACGTCGTACCATACGTCACTGTTAGGTAAAGTCCAAGCACTTGCTGAAAGAAAATACTTAACACCCTTGAACAAAAGCTACGTTTACACCCGACTTCCACTTCTGAGCACTCAAACTCCAATCTAATCAATCGATTTCATGAGTTGCCATGACCATCTTCTGCGGACTGTCGTTGCTTGTAAGAATTTTTGGTGTTGTTGGTATCAGAGTTGCCTCGAGATCTCATCCCGCAATCATGAGCATAGTGATGCACATCAGCAGACCGTACAGGGCCTTTCCTCTGATCGATCAATTCAAGTTTGTGATCTTGCCGCTGCATGTCTCTGGGTCCATAAGCATAGGCAGACGGATTTATTCTAGGTCGTGCGGGCGAAGAATATCTAGCCTGAGCAGGAGAGGAGCCATATGATTCGTTGACTGGTACTGGCCCTTTGCGACCAGTCTCTGTAAGCAGATCCTCCGCTCGGGGGTCGAATTCGAGTTGAACGGTTTTACGTCGAGGATGGAGGTTTGATGGATGTAAGGTGCTCGACGAAGTTGAGTGTTGCAATACAGGAGAAGCTAAGTCATTCTGAGAAATTGAGGCAAGAGGAATAGAAGGGGGACTGCCGTTCGCGTTACTATGGAGAGGATTAACAGGTTGAAGTGTTGCATCTCTTGATACATCATGTTTCAGGCAAAGGACGTCTACTCGATGACTTGGTTGAGGTCCCTGAGACGGAGCACGAAGACCCGAACTCAAAGCAAGGTTATTGAATTCTAATGGCATCGTCCTGGAGACTTGACAATTTCTTTCAAAAACAAGGTCGATGTTCGCAGGTGAAGAAGTGCCTAACTGGACCTCCCCTGATCTCACAGGTCTTGATGAAACCACGGCCGGCGTCAGAGGGTGAGCTCTATGCCACGCGGTAGAACCTATATCAAATGGCCTGTCTTCATCGCTGTGCGCTACGACTCGTCCCGGCGAAGATATGGATCGAGTTAGTTCTGAGGCACTTTCTGTTCTCACCTGCCCAGTATTGTCGGCTTCGGCAGATAAAAACCCCCTCTCGTACTTGGGCTCATTGCCAAGGTACCTCCGAGCCGCGAGATTGATACCTGCTACTTGCTGTAAATGCGCGATACGATGTGCATCTGAGACGTTTTCCGATCTAAAATCATCACCTCTAGGCTGAGATGATGTCGAAACGATTGTCTGTGAATGAGCCAGATATTCGCGTTGCACAACAGGCGATGGGGAGTCCTGATACTGCGTCCAAGTAGGATCAATGATGACGGGTTGTTCCGTAACCCACGAATGAGGTGCTTGGGGCCTTTGATCCCCTGATGCATCAGATGCATGGGTGTTGGAAGCAACATTATCAGAGAGTCGAGAACTTGAATGCAAGCGAAGTAGGCTGTCTGACTTGATAGAAACGGTCTCGGACACCCAAGGATCGTGGACTGGTCTCCATTCATCTGCATTGTGTGGTTGCGTGGTGCCCCCATAACCAGTCGTATCCGAAGCAGCGATGCTGAGGGCACTTCGCTGCCAGTTCTTGGAGACACATTGATCGTGTGAAGGAGCCCATTCATCTGTAACGGGTTCATCCATACGTCTACCCTCATCCGAAACGGCTTGATGAGCAGGTTGACATTGGGAACTGACTTGCTGTTGTGCACCAGATATCCGTGGATCGTGAGACGATGCCCATTCAGCTTGATTGGACCGATCTGAAGTATATCTAGTTTCATGGGAAGAGGCTTGAGAAAGGGACTCGTCTTGAGCAATAAATTGTCGCTGGGTCTTAGATACCCATGGTTCGTGAGACGGCCTCCGATCGTCCGCGGCAAGCAGTCCAGGTGAAGCATCCACACGGTTATACCCCGATCCATGGGGAACCGCTTGAGCACGACTTCGGGAGCGATCTCGTCTCTGAATTCGAGTTGAATTACCCGTAAGTCTCTGGTGACGGTCTGAGTCCGCAGGCAAGGGTTCCCGGTCGAGATGTGGAGGTAAATCAAGCAGTCCCCTCCTCCTATCCGGTAGAACATCGTGACGACTTTTAGTATACACTCCTTGCATATACCGAGATTCCGGGTATTCTTCTGAATCCCGTGAAGGTCTGGACAGGGACAGGGACTGGGAGTGATGATGATCTTTTTTGTCACCACGTCGGACGACTCGTCGATGATGCCTCAATCTGGCATCCTGAGCTGCCCAATCGGGAGCGGCATAACTGATCTCTGGAACCACAGGAGCGCGTGGTTGAGATGCTGCAAGAAGAGGTCGGCTGAGAAGCTCCTTGCCAAGTTCTGGATATTGTGCTGCGAGCTGGGACAAGCGTAGTCAATGATGTTGTCTGCCAGAGCTGACATATCTTACGTTCGCAGCATCAGCATAGGTGGTGGCAAGAGGGATATCTGCTAAATTTGCTTCCTTGTGGATGTAAAGCTCTGACTTTGGTGGCTTTGAGATTCCATAGTAAGATCTAGCCCGATAATAACTGCTAACCTTAGTGGCAACGGCGTCTGCAATAGCCGAGACGACATTGTCAATGGGAGCTAAGTTTGCACGGGGATGTTGGTGAGAAGCATGGGTGGCTATAACTGATGTAGGGAAAGCAGAATCTGTGGGTTCCGGAACGCACGCTGAAGACTGAATCCATTCAATGTCATTTGGTGAGATCTAGTTGAAGAAAGGTGTTCCAAACTCTCACATTCAATAGGTCCATATGACTGGGAAGGGGTGTGATACTAATGGTCGCAGGACCGACGCCTAACATTAGGTCTGAAGGCTGGGAGTGCATATTGAGTACTGTGATGTACAAGACACCCAACACCCTTACAGGCGATACATAAGCATCTTTTTCAACAGAACGTTTTGACTCGTGAGTGGCGAGAGGTGTCTTTACACCATCTTGTGATATAGCCAAGACATCTGAAGGAAGCAAAATGTCAGAAGTACAATCTGAGCCTAGGGCACCCTTTTCAGGGGCAACTGGAGAAAGCGTGGAGGGTGTGCTGTTCGCGGGATGGAGAGGTCGTTCAGTTTGCGCCACTACAGATGTAAAAGAATGCTAGCATACATGCGTAGATGTTAGTACAGAGTCAGAGTCAAACATAACCTATATGCGCACCATATCGGGGAGAGGAACGTTATCAGAGATGCCTAGATGCATAAGGCTGGGAGCGGCAATGTAGTCGGACAGCTCATTGGGATTTGAGAAGGTTATTTCAGATGAAACGTCAAAAGTCATAGGAAGCGCGGATTCTGAAATGGGAAATGAGGTGTTGCTGGACAGAGTTGAGGTATTGAAAGATCCATCGCAAGAAGATTGAATATAACTGGAGTCCTAAAAGTGACAATCAGCAAATTGGGATTATTGTATTGTTGACCCTTGCCGTGGTAGCTATCCACACGCCAGAGGAATCCGCATTATGGAGTAGGATTGGAGAGGACGACTGAGATACATCAGCAGGATCGGAGTCCTTAGTGGACTGCAGATAAATGTGATGCGCAACGGGTAACAAAAACGACATTTGCTACCTGTGTAGATAAAGTTGATGAGGAGAGTACATCGCCATTGTCGGGTTTCTAGAAACGAACAAGCGTCAGTGAGGTTCAGGACATCGCATCGAAACATGCCCCCACAGTTGACATCGCAGGATCTTTTGTATTGTTTTCTGCAGCTTGTGGTTCGGCAGGGATGGAGCCCCCAGAATGGACCCCCTCGCTAGCGGCTTCGTTCACATTGCCCATGGTTTAACCAGGAGAAAGGGGACGTTCGTTCTCGTTGCTGTGGGACAGAGCAAGAGAAGATGCATGCAAAACCGGAAACTATTAATGAATCTGAAGGTGATGGGGAGAAGTAATTTGGAAGCTGTCAAACGCAACAGTTTTTTGAGTGGGCTAGTGTGACAACCCCAATCTGGCCACCAGAGCCAACTTGGCCTGCCCATACTGACGGGGTTTGGGGCTCAACAGAACTATATTGACATCGGACAAAAGTATGCTGATTCAAGTGCCGCCGCCAAAGTAGTAACAAGTCCTACTGAACCTTTGTCTTTGGAACGTGCCGAATTGTACGTGGCTGGCATATAATTACACACAGCTCGTGAATTGTCGGCAGACGATGGAATTTCTACTGAGGACTCGGAGGCAAGAGAATTTGAACTTCTTAATGAAGGTCACGGTGGCGCAGAAGAGATCCCACCCCTGAATCAAAGTGCTGCGGCACCGACTCGGAAGTTGGTCCTCTTAGCCAGCTTTTACATACCTCTACATTTACGGCTGTGCCTATACAACTAGTTCACCCACCACATGGAAGGTCACAACGTTGGTTCTCCCGATGGGTCCCCAATTTTCGATGCGCTTGACATCGACCTTGTCATCAAAGTGCTGGCACATACGGCTTTCAGTGAAGTCACCCACTCTTTGCCAAAGCTTCGAAGCAGAAATTGACATTTTCCCAGGCCCATTTTTTTTGTTTTTTATTCCTATTTTCTACATCTTCCAGGGCGCCAAGCTCACTGACCCAGTGGTCGTGTCGTCCTGGGGGTATTATATGGCGGTATCTCTATTCTGTGCGTGCCTCTACAAAAGGACGAGAGAAGAGGCAAGCTAAGCCTTCTCAGGGTTTGTCAGATGGTGTTCACGGTTATACCGCAACCAAGGTAGCCTAATATTTGGTCCTGGAAAATTTGACTGGGGAGAACAGCTTGTAGTTATCACTGGAGGTGCGTCATTGTGACTCTCATATGGAATCAGCCTTATATTTACTGCAGGTGCTTCTGGAGTTGGAGAATTGTTAGCAAATACACTTGCTGTTCGCAATGTCAACGTTGTTGTACTTGACGTGGATCCCATTGTCACTGAAAATTGTACGGGTGGCTACAGCAAAAACTCGTCACAAGAGGCTAATTCTAGGTTGCAGATAATATTACATATATTAAATGCGATGTCTCGAAACATGAGGAGGTCGAGGCGGTATCGAAGAGGATTCTTGAAGAGGTGTGCACGTAGTTGGTACACTTCTCAAAAGACTTAACGCAAGTCTAGATTGGGGACCCTACTATCCTTGTGAACAATGCTGGCGTTGTTCAGGGGAAATTACTTCTAGACCTCTCGCCGAACGACATAAGACAGTGAGTTAGGATTCTACATTCACACTTTGCCTGACTAGGCATCATAGAACCTTCGAGACAAATACCCTTGCGCACTTCTGGACACTCAAGGCATTTCTTCCAGGAATGTTGCGGAAAAAATCGGGTCACATTGCAAGTCCTCTGTTAATTCTTCACCCTCCCACTGTTAACGTGATGACCAGATTACAGTCTCTTCGGTCATGGGTCTAGCCGGATCAGCGCAGATGTGTGATTACGCTGCCTCGAAGGCTGCCCTTGTTTCTCTCAACGAGTCTTTAAGATACGAGCTCGATCACCGGTACATCCCTCTCGAAATCATTCTTCCTTCAGTATTCTTCATGTTATTCTGTAGATATAAATGCCCTCAAATCCGAACGACACTTGTCATCCCGGGACATGTTCTTACTCCCATGTTCAGTACTATCAAGTGGCCACCGTTCGCCCTACATAAATTCTTTTTCCCCTCAATCCCACCCGTCACTGTCGTCAAGCGAGTAATAACTGCTCTAGATGAGCAACATTCTCAGGTCATCATGGTTCCTTTTTTCGTACATCTCGCCCCCCTTCTCCCCCATTTACCGAGCTTTTTAAGAGATCTCGCACAGTGGGTAGGAAACAATTCCATCCAAATGAATTGATATTAATCGATCGTGGTTGTAGGTCACGGGTGCCGATTATGCCATGCGGGATTTTGTCAAGACCTCTGGTCTGCGGGACGATGACACGACCCAGAAGACAGAATGAACTACATCTATCGTATCAGATGTTAATACGGGCACTATACCGAATGACATTCTTTCATCCTCAAATATTCTCAGAGAACTGCAGAACAAAATATTTTTGATGAAATTCTTTCAGAGCGTACCTGCAAATTGTTTAATTTCAATGGACAATCGGCAGATGAGAGCTAATTTGGCCCAGAATATGTGTGACGATGACATAAGTGACATTCCCGGGCCTTCCATATTTGGTGAAGCTGTCATGTTTTGGCCAAGTCACTTTCACAACACATCAGTTTTGAATATCTGAAAGCTCTCATAACAAAATCATTTAGAGGAATAATAAAATTCTCCTTACTCTATTTGCCTTGTGCAAAAGTGACATAAAAAGAAATTTCTTCACGATCGCAGTGATTAGTGACAGCTTAGTAAATGCTCTGTTTAATTATTTATTACAAAATTCAGAAACCTGCAAGAAAGGAAATTTAAATGTGGCGGCCACCCATGGCCACCGAACAAAGGTGAAGTACAAAGCGTTCAAGAAACACCCACTGTTTCTTATAACTTTAACAGCTACTTCCATCCTTCTCAAATTTACATCGCTGGGCCCTTCGCCCAGCACCCAACTCAGAAGACTATCCAGACACCCACAGACTACGGTTTTAGGTGGAAATCCAATTCGAATGTTATCCGGTAATGAAGTTGACTGGAGGATGGGGCCACCATCCTCGTACAACTTTCTCTTCCTGCTTACCCGGTCGCTGTCTATCACGACCACCGACTGTGAAACTGAAAGGGGGAAGTCACTGTCGGCAACAATCACGTGCTTGAATGATTTCGAGCTGGGCCATATTGCTACTTTCTCTGAAAATTCCAGAAGCCCAAATGACTGCAGCGAGAAAGATGTACTCAGACTAGACTCGGACGTCCGCCCCCATAGCCCTTATTCGTTCCGGAATCACGGTCCCGATCACGTTACCCGTTGGAGCGAAGACTCCGAGGATCTGGCATGCGACGCGTCCATTCCGACTTGTAAAGTTGTATGTCATGAGGGCTTTCTCAGCGAAGATAACAGCTTAAGTGGGATGGTCCTCGCAACACCAAGTCACATTGCTTTGTGCCCACATAACGAGGGGCAGGATCTTTCAGGAACGCGCCGTTGGGACCCTGAGGAGACCGTGGTGAGTGTACCGTGTTTTTATTTTATTTTCGCGTTATTACAATTTTACGCGTTTTTATCGCAGGTGCACCGCCCCGAACCGCGAACGACTTCAAACAAGGGTCAGCTTGTGTGGAATCTCGTGCGAGACAACGTAAGTGTCTGCCTGAATCTCCCATGCGGACGCGTTCATCTGCCCACAGGATAACCTTCGAGGATTATATCGTAACCGGAAGAACCTTGTGCTTGACTCTCTATGTCCAGAGTTAGCACCCCACATCGTTGTGACTCCTGCCGAAGAGGCTTGGAATGATGGCTTTATACCATGGCACAACCGTGTTGATTTCCAGCAGGCTGAATACCTGGTAGTTCCTCCCCACTCACAAATTTTATACTGCCCTCCAGCGGAAGAACACCTCGCTCACCTCACACAAACAAATAATTTGCAAACATCAGTCGACATCGCCCCGACACCTTTTTGTGAAGCCAAACCTGTGTTTAGTGGATCAGTGTTCAACAGACATGTACGTGCACCTTCCGAACCTTCTAGGTTTCTAATCCAGACTTCTGCTTAGATCGACAATGCTTCTATTGAACGTCTCGTCTCTCATCAGATTGTGAGAACACTGCAAAGACATCTATGTAAGGTAGCGGTGAGTCACTCATCTGTGGATGCTCTACCTCCTGCAATGTACTCATATGATTCTCCCCTAGTTTTTCGAAGCCTGTAACGTGGCAATCACGTTCCGAAAGCGCTACGACTCTTCACCTGATTTTTTAAATGCTATTGAGATGCCGTTTGCATGGTCTGATCCTGCAGAGGTATGTCCCAATATGTCAAGGTGTTTATTTCGCAACATTCAAGCTGAAATATATACTTAGCCTATCCTGTTCCTTTCCCGGAGACTACTTGGAACCACTGTAGTAGATTCCCATTCTCCCTTTCGCGTGCCACACATCATCATCAACTCCCCACCACCACAGGACCCTTGGATCCCATGGAGCAACTCTACCAACGATCCGCAAGACCATGGCTATGGTAGATTTCTTATCGTGCCGTCCACGTCTGTAGGGGTTATTAACACCACCGTGGACTCGGAATGCTGGGAATTCTGTCCTTCATCCAACTCATCCCCTGCTGGCCTGGCTGTGGATTCATCGGACAGCTCTCACCCTAGCACACCTATGCCTGGAACCCCTTTGGATGACGCCGACCTCAGCTTCTTCATCGCCCAGTCAGAGGACGATGCTAGTAGTGGCATGGTGGACAGTTTTGATCATCCTTGCCTCCTCAATTTTGGACTCCCTTCGAACGATCGCGAGCCACTATGTGCTCTCGATCTTCCACCACCATCTCGACCGATATTTACTATCGAGGAGGATGAAGACGATCTCCCTCCTTTTGACGACTGGTACAGACGTTGACATGCCTGTATTGCGCTTATATTGTTTCGCAGCAATACTATTCACGATACTACACCTCGACAATAGTTCGATATCCTACTACATCCCGATCCAGGCTTCACCTTCCAGCCTTGCCTCTCAACGCTTGGAACATGTACTAATGAGAATATTAATTTACTTGCCTCTGTTACCACTTATTACATCAAGGTCCTGGTTGAGGTGCGACGTCCGCGTCACTGATATGGACCATACATATCATGATAAATGGTGACCTCCAGGCCTGAAATATTTTGAGTATGAGGAGGGATGGATTCTTATAGTACTGCGGGATTGTTGAAACGACTACGAGTTCGAACCTGAAACGAAATATATGGTTGAGCACAGTCTTTCAACGCATCATAGTTATAAACACTGTGGATCCATCGATTCTGATCTCAAGATATTCGCTTTGATCTGCGTAATGAGACAATATATAGCTCTGTCAGATTTGATTTTAAATAAGTACAGGGAAAGCCTTATGATACACTAGTCTCCGATTAGAGTGTTCTCATCAGTTGTGGATCTCCTGTGATAATGACCGAAGTACTCGTAATTGACGGTCTTTAGTCTCCTATGATAAGAGAAATGTGTAATCAGGTATAGGGAGCGCACGCAGGGACAAGATGACAATGATCAGACTTCGGAACTTGAGGCTGTGTCCCTTACTACAGTCAGCAAGTCCGTAGGAGCGCATGAGCACGGGCGGCGTGCTGTTTCTCAACCTGAAGGATATAAATAATTCAGCCCGACAGAGTCCGAGTTTCGCTCACTAATAAATTGGCCGTTTTGACAGTTGAACTATACATGTGGTTGATGCCGTTCTCGTCAAGCACCCGAGAGAAACGATTAACTAGCCCGTATTTGTCTATAAAAAAAAACAGTATCAGCTTACGTTCCTCGGGAGGCAAGGTCATGTCATTTACCTAGCCCAAAACGGCGAAGATCAACCTGTAAACATTTCAGAGTGTTTCCGAGACGGAAGGCTTCCTCATCCTCGTCCTCATCGTCCGACTCTCTGGATCCATTGGAGAGACGATTATCGGCTGCGTCCAGTTCACCACTGCATATGACCATGTGTCGCTCATGAGGTGGAAATAATGTAGCGAGTATGTATACATCAGCAGTTAACGAAGAACCTTCTGACGTCCTCGTGTAGCTGAAAAAAGGTGCTTGAATTCCACTGTTGCTATCCGCAGAAGACCTAGGAAATCGATTAGGAATTCTTACTGATCTAGCTGATGATAACGTGGAAGGAATATGCATTGAAGAAGGTTGATGTGAGGACGACTTGATCAATTTTGTTCTCAGATCAGAGGATGATCGAAACGCGGGTTTTAGAAGGGGTGGATATGAAAATGATCGAGGGGAGTGAGAAAAGTAGCCCTCTTCGTCATTGGAAGACGAAGAGCTTGAGCTGCTGTATGTAAGAAAGTCTGGCATAGAAGGTGAGAACTCGAATAGAGTTGTGGAAGTTATAGGCGAAGTATGCAGAATAGACGGGTCCGATGGGGCTGAACGTTGCGGGATTTTAGAAGGGCATATCAAGTCAGGGAAAGCAACCAGTTTCACAATTTTGAGACCCCAATGATCGACGCCGAATTCATCCGACAGGCCTACGCACGCAAAATCCGAAGGAAGTAGGTGTACTTCACCACTGGAAGGTGACCTTCCCGGCGATGTTGGTCTGTGTGAAAAATCTTTCGCTTGTTCTCTTCTGGCAGATGTATCTGAAGGCAAAACAGTATCGGGTCCGTTTCGGGGCTGGGCCAGAACAGGGATCGGCGTTGGAATCACATCGGCTGAAACATCATAGACAGATGAATGGTCTCCAACGCCTGATGAGCGGGTTGGGGACTCGAAGGATGGGTTGGACGCGCCGAGTCCGTCCGTATCAGACGAGTATATGTCATATCCTGCTTTCGAGAATAAACTTATTACCTCTTGGAGGCGAGACTCTTTCACCTGCGCACAAACATGAAATAAAAGAGGTAGTAAGGAGAAATGACATACGAAAATGAAATCGCTCATATAAGTGGACTGATATAAAATGGAAATTCCAGCCGCAGCTAAAGGAGCGGAGAGCTCATACACTCGTTCTCCAGAGCTGTCTAAAAAGACTATCAAGATAAGAACAAGAGTCGTACGAGTTGGACAGACCGATTTGATCGTTATGAGAATCAATTTGAAGGACGCTCCATTTCTCATACGAGATCTCGACAAGGTCTTGGCCAGCACTGGCGCTTCTTTTTCGACCGGATGATCCAGATCCTGAGCGAGAGCGGTGGCGGTCGCGCCTGGCGATGGGCTCGAAATCCTCGAGTATTGAGTCGTCTGCAAAAATGCTGAGCTCGACTTGGTTGCAAGTGATATTCAAAAAGGTGGGTTTAGGCTGGAGAATTTGACGGAGAACGGGAAGGGATAAGTGTGCTATACGAGAGCGAGGGATGTGGACGAGAGACAAGGAAGCAGGAAGGAGTGAAATAGAAACCTGCATTACACGGGAAAAGAGATTGTTGGGCTGGTCCTTTAGGGGACTTTTGAAGGATGGTCACGGTCATGAAGAAGAACGCGTTCGATGGATGAAATGAGTTGGACGATCCAGATCCCGCCCCTGAATGATATCGGCTCACCGGGCCATCGGCCCGACTACTATACATATCCAGTCCACGTGGTCCATTTGGATCGCTTATTCCTGCCATCATCAGCCGACTACGCATATCACTCCACTTGGAAGAATTTTAGCTCGATCCGAACGAGGTATGATATCAATGTACGGGTCCAACAACAACAGTGACAGAATACACAGGAAAAACAAAACAAGGTGTCAGTCAAGTCATACAGCAATGAATGAACAACGTAAACGGCTGACGAGATATGTACAAGCTGTATACACAACAATCCCTGGGTGAAAATATAAAATACAGTCAAGTCATCTAACAATTATACTGTCATCATTGGTATTCTTAGTAGCGTTTCGTGTCCGTATGGTCCGCGATCGCGGCGAACCATTCGCCTTGTACGATTTCGCTCGTGAATGAGAGGATTGCATCGAACAAGCCATCGGGCGAGTAAGATGCTTGGGCGGAGATATGTCGCGACGCGCACGCGGCGCAGACTTTGTGGTAGATAACGGCGGCGGTGCAGCTGCTCTTTTCCGCAGGTGATACCGCGGAGTCGCTGGTCTTGGGGAGCTACTAGGTGAATGCGACTCTGGGGATGGATTTGAGGATCGTAGAGGGGCTGTTGCTGGGAAGCGTAGAGGCGATGAACGTGTTGGGATTCGTGTGGATGGACCAGGTGAACCATTCGGTGGAAATGAAATGGGGGACGTGGGAGGATCGGACAATATAGATGACTCGGATGACGTCCTTGACGCGTGTTGTTGCGAAGGCTCGTCCGCCTGGGAGAAACCGAGCTGCGAGTATGACAGCGGCTCTGGTGCAGCCTCCTGCGAGGCAGCATCGAGCTGAGATGCTGGTGTGGTGCTGTTATCGGTTACTGGCCATTGTAGCGAGCCGTTCGGCGTGACGAAGGGCGTATCGATATATGGCTCAGAGTCCTGTGACTCGAAATATAGCGCGGGCGGTTGAGATTCTGGCAAATCACTTTGTTGGGAGCTGACGATGAGTTGAGAATCTGTGCCAGGGTCGTAATCATCAAGGTTGACAAAACCTCGCGCCCGTGTAGGGGGAACACCTGGTTGTAGGATTGGTTCTGTGATTGTGCGTTCCAATTTCGATTTCTTTGAGGAACTAATTTCCCCTTCCCCTGCACTTCCAACAGTGGACTGAGAAAACGGATCTTCAACCTCAGCACCTCTTATGCGTTTCAGGGGCCGGAGCCCAGGTTGAATTTGCCGAGGCAGAAGATGCACTGGCTTGACTGGCGGCAGTGTACTTTCGTATGCAAAATCTCTGACTTTAATTCCGTAGCTTGCTAATGTTGCAGCGTCTAGTTGCTGAGACTCGCGAACTTGTGGAGCGGTAGACGAAGGCTTGGTTCTACTTCCCGCGATGGTTGATGTTGACGTCAATGATTGATGTATTGAGGACTTGAGACACATTATATTAGGATTTACTTGAGGTTCTGTCGTGTGAACACCACGTCCTTGACTTACAGGATGAGGCGATGAAGAGATCTTTGACGCCAGTAGCTGGAAGAACGCGGACATGCCCGTGTCCGATTGAGGCAGGACCCTTTGCTCTTGAGATGACTCGAATTCCTGAGCCATGTGGCAAGATCACACCGACACCTTCTTGCGCAGAACTCGATAGACCAGGTCCTGAGGAACCTACAAGGGCAGGCGGCTTGGTAAGGGAGACAGATAGAAAGCAAACCTAATGAACCTGAACCTGATACTGGCTTTGGTTCCAAACAAAACGTTGGTCATGTGATAGACTCGCGTTCCAGTACGTAATGTAACCTCGTAGTACTACCTTACTAGGAAAAGTACAGCTGGCACCTGGCTTGGCACTTCCATTGCCGTCCTCGCACAGGATTCAACACGTACGTTCAGCAGTTTTATCATCAATGGGATAACACTGAGCGTTTCTCAGGGCTCAATACGGTATATCCCCCTTTTATCATTTCAGAACTTTGACCGAGGCATAGCAGGTCATCTATCGAAACGACGAACCTCGTTTCGTAGTATCTGGAATGATACATCGTGCATGGAAACCAGTTGCTGCAATTTTCATTGTTGGTACCCCAACGTATCTATACTACAAATTAAAACAAGAACGGCAACAAACTTTCGATTTCCATGTGCGGATGAGAGGCTCTGACGGTAAGCCCGAAATGTCGACACGGACAGCACCTCTCCTCCCTATGAACGTCGTCGATTCGCGGATCCGAGAGCACGCAACCGTCAATACCCATTCGCGACCTGGTGGTCCCATTTGGAAATATACAACTGCTGCATTGCCATCAAATGACCCCATAGAAGATGCAAATTCACACCAAATCATTCAAAGAGATGAGTCAGACCCTTCGGCGCCGGGGGACTATCTTTTCTTTGCCGTTATGGATGGGCACGGGGGACGTGAAACATCTCAGCTTCTTTCCCGTGTCCTCATCAAAGGCGTTGCACTGGAACTCAATTCGCTTATAACGAGCCCTCAAACGGAATTGGAACCAAGCTACTTCCAGAAAATGAAATCCACGTTGTGGTCTTCTCCCTTGCCATCAACCAAACCGGCGTCGGTCTCTCATTCTGAGCGAGTGTCGCGTGCCATTCAGAATGCATTCACGAAACTCGATGCGGAGCTACTCAATACACCCCTCAAAATTCTAGCGAATAATTTGGATCCTGAATCTCTGAAAAACAAAGTTATTCCGGACCTTAGTCAGCACCCTCTAGCGCTTACCTCCATGCTTCCAGCCATCTCCGGTACCATATTCCAATTATTCTTTGTTTACCCCAGGCTCACAACCTTGTAGGGAGCTGTGCACTGATGGCAGTTTTCGATACCGCTCATCGTGATTTATACATTGCCTGTACGGGTGATAGCCGGGCCGTTGCCGGTGTTTGGGAAAAGACTGCAGATGGTAATGGTCATTGGCGAGTGGAAGTCCTTAGTGAAGATCAGACAGGAAGGAATCTCAATGAACTTCGACGGTAAAATTAAATCTGTGCTGGCCCTTCATAGTTATAATTCACGATAACAGGATTCAATCGGAACACCCAAAGGACGAAGCAAATGATGTAATACGTGATGGACGTGTTCTTGGTGGGCTGGAACCGTCGCGTGCATTTGGTGATGCTCGGTATAAATGGCCTCGTGAGATCCAGCAAACGTAACTATGCTTAACTATCTGCAGAGGGAAGTATTCTGACTTCTTATTCGAGCCTGAGTCAAGCTTTCCTGGTAGGAAGCGGAACACCTATGCGGCCTCCCCCAGCCCTATTCAAAACGCCACCATACGTAATCGCACGGCCTGTTGTGACGCATTGTAAGCTGTCGTTCTCGCCACCTATCGACGATTCTCCTGCGAAAAGTCTTCGTTTCGTGGTTCTCGCCACTGATGGTCTATGGGACCAGCTTAGGTGCGTCACTTACTCTGACATTTTGCCGATGCTAAATAAATCTAAAAGCTCTGAGGACGCGGTGAGATTAGTTGGCGGGCACCTTGCAGGACTGAAAGGGACCATTTCCAAGTCCAATCTTCCTTCGCTTGTTCCAACTTCAGCAGGCTCTCTCGGCGTAGAAGGAAAAGATAAGAAGAATAAAGCAACCGCTGGCTCGTGGAAGTTCACTGATGATAACGTAAGCGCACATTTGATTCGCAATGCGTTTGGGGGGGGAGACGAGATGGCTTTACGGAGAGTGCTCAGTATCCCTGCTCCATACGCCAGAAGGTACAGAGACGATGTTACAGTCACTGTGGTCTGGTGGGAAGATGGCAACGAGGAAGGTGTGCAGATCACATCTTTCACTGACAATGTGAAATCGAAACTGTAAGACGGTTCTGTCTCCTGTGGGATCCAGAGTGCTTGTAGTGTTTTTAGGGTTATAATATTAATGTTAGGCTTAAAGTCCTGTTCACGTTACAAAACAGTAATGTTCATGATCATATACCTCTAGGTTTTCCAGGCTTGTTTGACATACGGGTGTACGGATTCAGAGAAGGACCGAGCCTACTGGTATAATGTGTTGTACGGGTTATTCGCTCCCGAGGGTCGTCAGCCCTACGGAAGTCATCTGGTGATTTCCGTTTCTTACTATTAGTCGGACCGTAGAAACTACTCGCCGAGACCGGAGACGAAGGAGGGAAGGAAGGGGGAGATGAACGTCTCTGGGACTCAATGGGCGATGATTTATCTTTCTCCTGAAGTGGCGATGATTTACCCGTGTCAAGCTCGTCTTCGCTCCCTGAGGCATAAGCGTCGAGACTCAAGAGCGAGGGGCGCGCTTTCGTCGTCGCCGCAGCTTCGATCTTGCTCTTGACCAGGGCTGCTTGAGGATCCACCCCATTGACTTCTGTTTTCTGCCGCTTTGCTTCCGAGGCGTTGGAGTTCGGTGGCGGGGACGGAAGTAGCGGTCCTATGAACGGCTTCGAAACCTTGACCCCTGTATCCTCTCCTTGGTCGCCCTCCCGTTCCTTCCTCTTCTTCATCCCAGCAATAATATTGAGTTTCTGGTGGGGCGTCGAACGTGGGATTCGTCTAGAATTGATCGCAGCCTCTAAACCCTGCCCCTTCTTTCGGATGTAGAACAACATATATGCGTTCTTCCTGCCAACAGGAGGACCTCCAATCTTCATGACTGACTCGTCATTCATCTCCCACCACTGATCGCCACCACCTTTGACAAAGGCGTAGTAATGCCCAGAATTTGGGCCACCGCCGGCGTGGCAAATTACACCATATAACGAATATGTCGGTCCAAATTGATCCTCGCTCATGTAAGGTTGTATCGAGAGGTGCTCATCGTACTCCACATGGTGGCCAATTTTCCGACCGAGTGGTGAAAATCGCTTGAGATGGACCGTCAAGACCAGTGGAGCTTCATGTAACGTAAATTGCTTTTCAGCATTGACATGCTTTTCACACCTAAGGACAATTAATACAGAACTCCAACGGTGGTGCATACAAGTTACTCACTTCTCACATTTGTACTTGTCAGCACCTTTTAGATAGTCCACAGCTATAAATTTACGAAGGGCACCTTTCAACTCGGTCGCTCTATGAATATCGACACTGAGATCCAATATTCGATCAAACGTGTCACTATGGTGGCCACAATCGAAACATGTAACACGCGAGCGCAATTGACCGCCGAAAATTTTATGTACCCAGGTAGTTTCAGCGAGTTTCGGATCTATTTTCCTGTAATTTGGGTGAGTGTATGATAGGGGCATAAAGTTGGTAGCTCACTGTGGATATTCTGCTAGACAAGACTTTTGTAGCGCGTCGATAGCATACCGAAGAAACTCATGCGAATCCTCCTGTCTGCCTCTCCTCAAATGTTTGGCAATGACTATTAGGTCGTTTATTTACCATTCAATGATTCCCTATGAGATACTCACAGTGCAATTTGCTGGTTATCGCAGTAGGTGAAAAGGCTGTATCATGCGCGTGCGACTGGATCATGACCGCCTGCATGCTACAGATCATGCAAAACCCTTTATTTACGCGACCTGATCAATGAATTATCAGTTTCTGGAGAGAAAGGCTCTGCTGCCGAAGTAGCTTACACGTAGCTTGCTTATGCGCGTTCAACATGCGAAGGAGCGGGGGAGTATGGAGGAGACACTGCAGAGCGCTATTAAGGAAGCACGTGTTGCCACTGTTATACAGTCCATTGCCACGACTGAATGGGCTGGGCCATGTGGACTCGATACCACCTGAGTATAGTGAGGCACTTTTGGTGTTCGTTGGGATGGAGAGCGCTTTCAGGGATTGTACAGGTGTTGAAGGGGGTGGAATAGGTATTTCGGGTCTCTAGAAAAAGCATGCAGAGGCTGAAAGGATAGAACGCGAAGAGGGGGCTCACACTTGATTTAACAGCTTTCGGTGATGCGTTTATTGGCTGATATTTACCTGGAGGCACCGCTAACGCGCCAGATGAAGAACCCTCTACGAACTCGACGGGCGGCGGAAGCAGGCTGTTAAAAGCTTCTTTGTCTTTGGAGGGTCGATATTGCAGCGAATCGTCCAGAGGATGTTGAGTGGAGAAAGGCATTTGTGGGGGTAGAAGTGGAGATGCAAGCATCTTTGCTCCAGCAAAGCACTAGGGGTTGAACGTTGAGGGACAAGCCGCACGTGAAGAATGGGTCCACAGACAGTGGAGGGTGATTGACAGAACCAGAGCTAGGTATTAGAGTCTGAGAATTTACAAGTCAGGGAAGCAAATTTTTGATAACATTGGCACTTGCCATTGTTTGTCTCTGTAAACTTGAACGATCGATCGACTCCTGGCGGTATATTCATTAACTGTAATACATTGTCCTGGGTATATTTACAAAATGGGTATTATCGATTCGTGTAACTAAGTGGTGGCGACCGTACGTTATTAGAATTTCTATATCGAACAAGACAGATGCGACAAGTTCCGGACTTGCGCACCGTTGTCCTCCAAGTGACCGAGTCTTATAATCATTAAAATAGGGGCACGAGAGAGTTCCCAAACAGAATAGAATCCACATCCCAATTCGGTTGTTTTTCCGTGTGTCCTGAAAATGTAGGCTCGGAGAAAAACAATGGTGGAACTCGAGAAAGCGGGCTGAGAGATGATGAAGAAAACAACGATTGTGATGCCATATAGTTCGCACTGGGTGGACGGCTAATAATATCCGATGGGAAAGCAGCCTCAGGTGTGTGGACAAGGTCAGGCTGGGACGGGGATGGGGACATGGAGAAATCTAAATTTGGGGGAGATGGCGCTGCGCTGATCGTATATAGATCCTCAGTGGGGATGGCCCGCACCTCCAGTGAATGCACGGGACTGTGCTTGGTTGTGAACCAACCATCCGTGGCGTAGGATTCGGGGGGAGCACGCTGTGAGGTGTAATTATACAAAGAAGTACTGTTCGAGCAAGCGTCATCTAATACAGTGATAAATTCTGTGAGATAAAACAGAACTAGCAGAGGAACAGAACTGACTATAGGCGTAAGGAATACTGTTCGAATATGATATATTTGGCGTTGCATTGAATGGCGCAAAATCAATCGGTGAGGACGGTTGGGGTTTGCTTCGTTCAAAGGTCCGCCGAGGAAGCAAGGTCGGAGCTAAGGCGTCGAGATCAACCGCTTCTGGATCAATTCCATGCTTTCTCAGGTGGTGTCTAAAAGCCGAGCGACGTTTGATACTACAAAGGAAGGTGAGTCCGCGTTAAGGATTAGGCAGTCGGGACATAAACACCTTGATTTGCAGTCAGAGATTGGACATCGGTAGGCACCGATAGTTTGGTGCCTTTCCTTACGGTGTCGAGTACAAGATGATGGATCTCCGAAGACGGCCGTGCACCCATCCATCCCACATGCGAAAGGCTTGACTTTGGTGCTATGAAGAAACAGCAGTCAAAAAGATTATTTTCAAGAATGCACGAGAACGCACTGAACGTTCTTATGCGTTTTTAATCCAGAGAACTGGGCAAACGCCTTTCCGCAGTCACGACAAACATACTGTCTAGTTGGATGGAATAATCAGTGTCTAGGGCACAGGCGATGCTTTCCATCACGTACTTGTAGCCTGTATGAAGATGCATGTGTCGAGTAAGGTCACCTTTACGCGAGAAGGCCTTGGAACACGATTCACAAATCCACTAAGGGAAGATCAGGTCATGTTCGCTCGGAATGGGTGCCACAACGACTTACCACAGAGGTCATGTCGATCTTAGTACTAATAATATTTAAAATAAGAAATTAAGTAAATGAGCCGCTGTCCTGCAGCGACCTCGGTATAGAATTATAAGATAGAAGGGAGAGGATGGAGAGAAAGACCGGGATGAAAGAAAGGACACCAGACGAAAATGGAAGTTCCAAGGTTTCATAGCGCCTCTTTTAAGTAACGCGCCTGTGTCCATTCCGAGTTCCTAACAAAGAGGCGACATCCTATTGTCTCCATACCGAAGGCTTGGAAACAGCTGCTGGAGTTAAAGGAATTTCAAATGGTTTTTTTTTTCCATAGTTTACATGACAAAGGAAGGATACCGATCTTGTCTTTCTGGCACGTGGTTTCCGAAACGCCTTTTAAAGGTGCATCGATAAAAAAATTCGAATAGCTACAAGTAGCTCCATTGAAATCGTATGCAGGACACACTTGCAGTTGCACAACAATTTGAACAGGAATGCTGTACTTCATTGTGTGGAAAATGTGCGTTAAGGGAAGTCAGATACCCAGCCCTGGACCATCAATCTTCTTGGTAATCCTCTCTTCCAGCCATGGCGCGATAGCCCACAGATCACTCCAGGTGAATGAGCAGTACTGTTGCCTTCCTGGACCTACGACTAGATCCAAATCTTGAAGAGGTGGCCAATCACCAGATAATTCATGTGTATGTGGTCCCAGTATCTGAGCAATAATCCTGCAGGTCGTGAGGGGAGGTTTGGCATTTTTATCTCTTAAAAGGTAAGTCGAACTCACAAAAGCCCGCCCACCCACCGAAGGCCTTCTTCCTCCACTTCTCCAGAACCCAGCCAACGTTTATCTCCACCGCCGGTTGAGTAGAAAGGGTAATTAGCGTGTGAGGGAGCAGGTAAAGGTTGAACTAAACGCGTATACGTCATAGACGAAGCGTAGGATTCTACAGAAAAGGTTCCGTGGATCCTGACGTGATGCCGCCAAAAGTATTGACATACGATAAGGAGGCAGCCAAGACTCGCCATGCACCGGATAGACACCGTGGTCTTCGACCAAGTCACTAAGCCTTGGCGTAAAATGGGGTGCATGGACGTCATCGGCATCCACGCCAGGTGGATGCAAAAATATATGCGCATTGGAATTGATCGTGAGGGTGCTTCTAGGTCGATTCAACGTGCCAAAAGCAAGGACACGAACATCAGCAAATTCCACGACTAGCTGATGTACGCAACGCAAAGTCAGAAAACCTTCGCTGCATATCAAGATCATCAACAAACCCGGACGCGTGTTTCCAGGTGTGCCAGGTTGTTCTGAAGCCTAAGAAACAATTAGGCGAAAAGCCAGATGCCGCATAGACCATATCTTCTACAAGCAGACCTACTTCATTTCGTTGAATAAAACAAGGGGATTGAAGCTACGAGACGTGATTTCGAGTTCATTAGCAGAACCATTCCGATTAAGGACAATATATCTTAAGAAGTCAGCTATGAAAGGGAAAAGAAGGATTAGCAGCGGGACACCAACTTGGTCCAGGCTTCGTCTGCAGTACAGGAGGTGACACTACGATGTCCGACTCGATGTAACATCCTAACAAGTTAGTGTCGTGACCTGGAGATGCGGGGCGTACGCAAACGCAAAAAATAACTCACTTCAAGTATGCCCCTTTCCACGTTCCATCCTTCTTCCATTTCCGCCACCCTGGAAGAAAACGACGATTGAAACATTCCTCCCATTCTGTCATTTTTAGATTGGGAAGGGTCGCCTCAAAGAGAATGAAAGAGGGGTGAGCTAAAGTCAGGATCTCGACCCAGTTCTGTCGTGGTACAGTGCGGCGGACGCTCAGGTGTCTGAGGCTGCCTTCGTACTGGCCCGAACGGAGAGTGCGGAGAATGGGGCGTCTCCAAGGATTCAATGAAGAGTCAGAAGCGATGTCATGGAGTCGCCTAGACAGGTAGGACAGTGTGATGAGGGAATCGAGGTCAAGTTCACCAAGAATATCCGCGATAAGCTCGACAGGAAGAGATTCGAATGTTACTGTCATTCGGGGCTGTGGTAACTTAGCAGCCTTCCGGCCTCCACATTGAAGCCCAGAACCCCGAATTTCGTCGGATCATGTGACCACGCTTCAAGTTCAAGTTTAACTCTGTTCTGTTCAAGTTGTTGACCATTGCAAACAGGTTTGGGGTCATTTGTAGCCTCGGCGCACATATGCCTGGCGAATCCGTGAGTTCGTTGTACCAGTAGTATCGCACCTAGGCATTATACTGCCATTGGTGTCCGAGTACTACTACTACTAGTCACGCCTGAGAACAAGTTCAGTGACTCCGAGTCCGAGCTCGGAAACGACCTCTTTCAAGTTGGCACCGACTTCTGGTAAGTTGTACAGCGTCTCTGTATTTGGAAGATTATATACCCTTCTTTCTTTCTTTCTCAGTGTAGGAGTAGCCTGCGACCGAAACCATTTCATTTCCGAGGCTTTTTCGAATATAAATATAGACTTTCCATTCAACTGCTATAGGCCTCACCTCTTGGATTCATCCTTTAAAGTATGGGCATGTACGTGTAACAGACTGAGTCACCGAACCGACGCTTGCTGCTATCTAGATTTTACGGATGCCGCATTGAAGGTCTGATGGATGATGCATCGATCAACTTGAGCCTGGTGTGCATCTATTTTGAGGTTACAAGCCTTCGACCTTCGACTTCGCTCCGCCATTCTCCATGGCATTTTTACGTTCTTATTTTCATACCTCCTGCTCCCAACCCGCCTTCTTCCCTCCCTCCTTTATCTCGAGTCATCCATGTCTTTCTCTCCTCCGGGGAAGTTGAACAGTTTCCCATCGACTCCCACTCTGAGTGGGCTTCATAGCTCACCCTCGACACCCCGGCTAGGCAGAGAAAGCTGGGTTGGTATCTTTTAATTATATACATCCGCCATAACTCATGTATTTCCCATCAGAATGGATCAGAGACGCCATACTCTTTCAATGGGTCGAGACTGAGTACAATCACCGACAAGGTTGGTTTTTTTCACAGTAATCCATTCACGACTCAACCAATTTTAGTTCTCTCTGGATCCTGATCCCCGTCTCTGGGGTCACGATTTATCCATCGACTTGATTGAACCGGATGATGCCCTTCATAATCCAGACGAGAAGTCTACAGAAGTCGATGATGGTAGTGATGGACTTTCATTTTCTAGGAGAGGCCTCGCAAATCTTGGGTGTCTGCTTGTACTTTGTTCAGGCATTCTTATGCTCTTGTGAGTCAGGATTAACCGATGATCGTCGCGTTCGGTGTTTATCCATTCTATAGTGTTGGATACCCGGTCCTTACTTATATCAACCATGACTCATTCGATTCCACGTTTAATCTGGGTGGAGTCAATTCAACTGGCCAGGTTAGTTTTTTGTCCTAGCTCGTACGGTCAACGACACATTTTTCTTCAGGTGCCGACAATAGGAAACTTTGGGCCAATTGACCAGGATACACCAATCGAAGTCCATTTTAAGTCATCGTACAGAGACGGGTCTGATCAATGGCAGCTGGTTTTTTCCGACGAGTTCAACGACGACGGCCGTTCATTCTATCCTGGCGATGATCCGTATTGGGAGGCGGTCGACTTACATTACTGGGTCAGCATTATTTTTACTACGTGAACGGAGATGCCTAATCAGACATTTATTAGGCGACCAACAATCTGGAATGGTATGATCCAGAAGCAGTAACCACGGCGAATGGCTCCCTTGTAATCACGTTCTCCGAGAAGTTCACCCATAATTTAAACTATCAAGGAGGTACGCCGTAAGCTCTGTTTTTGAATTTCGTTCAAATTGGTTTCCAAAGGCCTTATTTCGTCATGGTAACTTCAATTTCTCGTCGTAATATTTCTTGACTCACGGTGTCTGCCTTGTCAAGGAACAAGTTCTGTTTCACCGGGGGCCAGATTGAGATGTCGGTACAGCTCCCAGGTACGAATAACGTAGTAGGGATGTGGCCAGCAGTGTGGACCATGGGAAATCTGGGTCGCGCAGGTTACGGGGCGAGCCTTGAAGGAATGGTAAGCTTACCGAACTCAATTTGATGTTCGGAAGCTAACTTTCACAAGTGGCCATACACATATGATTCTTGTGACGTTGGAACGGCACCAAATCAGACTCGCAACGGTTCACCTTACGCTGCCACCATCGACGGAGACGCAAGCTACAACGATGCGCTATCATATTTGCCTGGCCAGCGGCTATCGCGATGCACTTGTGACGGCGAGAACCATCCAGGACCGAAGCACCCGGACGGGACATACGTGGGGCGGTCTGCGCCAGAGATAGATGTCTTTGAATCTCAGGTAGTTCGTTGATATTCGACTATACCCCTTGACTAATACGATGCAGATGAGTGGGAACCCTTTGACTGGTGAAGTATCCCAATCTGCACAGTGGGCGGTACACTCAATTTCGTTATCCTTTATCATTATCATTCTTTTGATTATGGACTATCTAGCCGTTCAACCGTGCATGGGTCTGGAGTAATAACTCCGCTAATATGATTGTCAGCAACCCTTCAATATCTAGATTGAACAGTTTTGTGGGCAGCGCAACCCAGCAAGCGACGTCTGTTGTAACAAAGACGAACCAGCAGTGCTATGAACTGGAGGATGCCTGTTATTCGATTTATGGTTTCGAGGTACGAATCGTTAGTTTATTTCCACGGAAAGAGGCTCAATCGACGCTTTCAACTATAGTACAAACCAGGTTAATACACCCTTTCTACCTGCATCGCGGTTCTAATTTGGAACCACTTCATCTTCTTCTAGGATACGACGACGCTGTAAGTACTGTATGTTAAAAGCAGTCCGTTACTCATGTGTCATCCAGTATATCTCTTGGGTTTCAGATAACCGACCCTCTTGGACGTTAAACGCGGCAGGTGTGGGACCTGATGCCGAAGTCGAGATTTCTGCGCGACCGGTACCTCGAGAACCAATGGTCTGTATTCTTAGTCTATGTTTTTTATCACGTCTTTCCTAACACAAATTGTTAGTACATGGTCATCAATTTGGGAATGTCCAAGAACTTTGGCGTTGTCGATTTTGAGCACTTGACATTCCCGACTCATTTACGAATTGACTATATCCGGGTCTACCAGCCATCGCACGCTATAAATATTGGGTGCGATCCTCCCGATTTCCCTACTAAGGATTACATCAACAAGTATGAGTCTTTCGTTTGCGTACCAGGAAATTATTGCTTACTTGTTCTCATTGATCATTAACACAGGCATATCGAAGCTTACACTAATCCAAACCTCACAACGTGGAGAGATGATTACGGTCAGACATTTCCGAAGAACTCTTTTTTGGAATCATGCAATGGTAGTTAACATTGTTGATATCCCGGGACAATAGAGTTGTGTTCTTTGACTTTTCCCGCGAACATACACTTACCCATCCGAATTGCCTTAGTAAGTTAATTACTGACCGACATTACTACTGTAATTCTTTTGTACAAGCCCAATTAGAAAATGGAACCCGCCATCATGCGTCGTCAAGCTTAAGCGCTTCCAAGCTGAACCTATAGGTACCTTCTTGGGCAAATCGGATTGGGGAAATTTTTTAAAACTAGACTCAGACCATCACATTGGCATTGAAACGAACTAGTATACATCTAGTGCACATATCCTTCCTCTAGACCAATTATGTAACAAGAATATGAACAAAACTGTCGAGCAAACATCCCAAGAAAAAATGATAGCATATATAGATTAGGTACCTCACGACGTGGGGTTCACCCATCCCTTCTTTACAGCATACGCTACGACTTCACCAGCACACGATGGTCCTGTCGTTATCTTCCTAACCAGCGCTGGGGCTGGTGGCTTTCGTTTTCCCTTCCCCTTCGTAACTCGTTTTGGTTGAACTGACGGGGCAAGTGCGTTGACGCAGTTCCCCAGCCAGGCTTCGATGTCAACAAGACAGTTATAGCAGTCTTTTTCAGTGAAGGCAGCTGCTACCGATGGAGCTGCCTCAGGTGTCCTTGCCTTCCGTGGTGCTGAGGGCGGTTTGAGGCGTTTAGAGTGTAGGAGTTTAAGGGCTAGATAGTGCAGCCACTACGTCGACGGATCAGTTAGATCAAGTTATAACGTAATGGATCATAAAAAAAGCGCACGATTACGTTCGTCAGAGGATTAAAATCCTCCCAAGTGCCCCCGTTATACTCTCTCATGATGCGATACACGTCAAACTGATAATCACCTGTCAGGCACGATTCAATCATAAATTCTTCAGTTTGACAAGGGGCGGCCTAACCTTCGCCCAAAAATATCTCATCATCAAAAGGCGTCCAATGCACTCGTTCTCCACCTGCTCCATCGCCAGCATCCATTCTAGATAAGCCCAGATCGATCAAAGTTCCCCGTACACCATGAGCTAAGTCATCCATAAGAAGACGTGATGACGGTGGCTTTGATTGGTTCTGGTTCAGTAGCTGGAGTGGGGAGGTGGAGGAAGAGGGAGTAGGAAGGTTCTTGACGAGGATTTGGCCCCAGTGGAGATCGCGATGCTGCAGATCAAAATGTGATCAGTTCTAGAAGCAAAAAGTCGGCTCTGACAGAACGCTTGTCACATACCTCAAAAGATACGAGTTGCTCTGCATGTGCGAGAGCTTTGGCGACTTGCCAAAACAGGCTACATGCCTGCCTCCAGCCCATTCTGCTGGCGTTTATAAATTTGTATGCTTCCAGATCGAGTCCGCCATTGGGTAGCACAATGATAGCGTACACTTGCGAAACAAGAAAGGTATCTAATTTCGGAATAATTTGAGTACGACTGAATAACAAAAAAGCCCAACGAGATGTGTACTTACCAGGCCGCACGCTTTGTGAGCCCTTCATTTCGTGATACTCATCCCAAAGTCTTAGCAACACCTCGGGATATTTGCCCTTGACAATATATGCTTTTAAAAGCTTCACAAAGCCATCGCATACTTCGCCCATTGCGCGCGTTACAATGATTTCTTTCCTTACGTCCTTAGCATCACTTGGAGCTGGTCCATCTTCAACCTCCCCACTGTTGTTGCATTGTACGTTCATCTTCGGCATGCTGGTGGATATATCGGATTCATCTCTCAGGGGAATGACTTTGAGAACCACATCGCCGATCCCAAAGACTTCTGAGTAACTTGCTTCTCCAATTTTCTTGAAAGTGGCGGCAGTAGACCCGAGGTTTTCTGCCTGGATAACCGGATCGAAAGGGAATGTGTCAATAAAGGAGGAGAACTCGATTGGGCCACAAGTTTCTTGATGACACTCCTCTAGAAGAGGTTGAAGGTAAATGGGGTATTGAGGGCCAGGGTCGTTAATATGTGATGAAGAAGCCAGCGCGAGTTCCTCGAACTCAATGGAAAGGTCGAAGTCGGTGCATGCCGGAGAGGGTGGCGAGGGTGGTTTAAACAAATGTCTGCTACGCGAACCCCGAATGGGAGTAAGCTGACGTGGTCTAAGAGCTGGTGAAGAAACCGGCTGGTAAGAGTTGACGAGCGGTAACGCTTTAGGGGGGACCGGTTTTGAAGGGGTAGCTTGTAAAAATGTTTTTGCAGGAATCATGGAATGGGGTGCTGATGGAACATCGCATTGTGATGATGCCGAGGCATTAGCAGGAGCCTCGTCGTCAGACCCTGGATCATCAGAGTATACTATGAGAGGAGCACGTCTCGCTAATCGCTTCGGCTTCTTGGGTAGCTCGATACAATCGGTATCGCTGTCGGTAGAGTCGGTGGGAGGCCGGTGTAGTTTTCCGTGTGTAAAAGGACCTTTCGGTTTCTTGGTCATTCCTTGGATGAATGGATTAACTTCGATATTAGTTCGCGATATCCTTCTCTCCGATTTTCCATTCTCGTCCAAAATGATGATGCCTGTGTCTATGAATGGCGAGAATGGTTTGCACCGCTTTATTGGTGTTCCCTTGGCTGGAGGTGATCGCCCAGCTTGAATGGCTGGGGATCCGGGTACGTTGAGGGGGAAATGACCAAAGGGCGTCCTGGTAGGGATATTTGTGGTGTCCGGGGCTACTTTTGAACTCGGAGCTTTCGTCATCAGGTGGACTGTGGATGATCCGCGTTTCTGAGCTTGATTATCCATTCTATGAGTATCGCAAGACTGTTTCCTCGCAGTCGACAGTACAGGAGAGAGTCGCTTTTTCCTGTTCATGCGTATGACCTTTGGGGAAGGAGTCCTGGATTTGAATGGAATGGTGTTCTCCCGTTTCTTCATCCTAGTTGCAAGTGGAGCCCATTTAGTGGGTTCGATATCATCAAATATGCTGATTGTTTCCTTCGGCTTACTACGCTCTTCGGAGGCGTTGACAATGCGTTGGCTACGCTTGCCATAAGAGTAAACTTGTTTCGTTCGACTTCCGAGCATAATGATAAAAATCAGGGGGAATATCAGTAGAAGTACTGTCCCAGTGGAGCCACTTGGAATTTGTGTTGAAGAAATTGTGACAACTTGAAGTGGGAATCTATTTTGGGACGTTCAACCACGACGACGTGAAGCATCACATGATCGAGCTTGTCGAGCGGCCACGTGACCGACGCGAATTTCAAGTTGTGTGTTTGTTGTTCGTCCAACTCCCTCCTCTTAGTTCTACACATTCATTATCATGGCTCAAGCTGGCCTTCTTGAATGGTCCAACTCCATTCGGTTTAATATGGCAACTGATCCTGGCCGCCAGCTTTTCCAGGACCAGATAAACGCATACGGTTTCCTTTTTCTTGATGATTATCTCGATAACATTTTGTCTGGAGCCAAGCAAGAGTAAGCTTGCATATATCCCTTCGGAAATCCTCTTATTCTGCATTAGTCCTCTTATTGAATTGGTTAAAACGCCTGGGCGGAAGAAGCCTGTTTCGAAGAAGCCCAAACCCGCCTCTAAGTTGAACAACTTCACCTCTTCCTTTCAAGTGTGTTGTCTTTGAACACTGCTCGAATAAATAAGCTTACCCTGGTCCAGGATGAGGAAATTGACAAAGAGAACGTTACACCTATCAACAACTTTCACCAGGCACTACTGGCGGCCAAGGACAAGCCACTCTATCAACCCACACCACCCGCGCCACTCCACATTCTCCCCCTGAAACTACCGGAACCTGTGGTTGAAAACATACCTCCTACTTCACCCGTCAATTCCGTCCCCCCCTCGAACGAGCATACTAAAACACCTCCAAATGCACAGGTTGATGACCTTCATGCTCCTTCTCACATTAACCCAAGCGAGTTGTCTGCCATCGCCGAGGATGATGAGAGCCCCGAACAATTTGATCGTAGTCCTGTCTCTCTGCAAGTGTCCCAAGACAACGCTGCACAACCGAGGGTGTCCCTCAAGGAGGATAAATCAACCGAGGGCCGTCCGGACATCCCCTCTCAATTGCCAGGAACACCCTTTCAGGAAGTCCCACAAGCCACCATGGTAACCACCTCCTCTTCAGATTCATTCCATTCAATTACTTTAGAATCTCCTCCCTCTCTGCAAACGTTCGAAGTACCTGCACGATCACCATCTCCGCCGCCTGCTCCTGTCCTTGCACCCAAGCCTTCAGAAGGTCCCCATGATCAACTGCTCGAATACACCTCGGCGGCTTCATGGAACTCTCCTACTCATGGAAATATCTCGAATGCCCCTCCGACCTCTATCACTCCAGCAGTGGCGAGTTCACCCTTTATCCAGGACTTTGATGCTCCACTCCGTGGTGATGACTTGGAACCGTCTTCCCCCAAAGGTGTCGATCACAAGCTTAGTGTCTCGTACCCCGCTCTTCCTGCACCGATGCCGCTACGGAAATCCATACGTGCGCCGCGCGAACCGTCTGTAGATGCAGGTCCACTCGGCACGACTACGCCTGGTGCAATACTTGGCGGAAAGCGTACATCATGGCTCAAGAAGGCAAGGGAGGTGAAAGCACTGGAAGGAACAAGCCGAAATATCGCCACCCTTGGACTGCCGGCCCAATCCCATATGCCTGTCCTGACAAACCCTTTGAAAAGGAAGAGCGGGGACATGCTAGCCACCACGGGCCTGGAGGAGGAAGAACGGCATTACAAATCTGCAAAAAATGACGATGAGGATGTCGCTCCATTACAAACCCCCATCCCTCAGGCCGTGAAAAGGAAGGAGAAGGAAGAGGATCCTCAGATGCCGATCCATTTGCCACAGGTTCAGCATCCACTACATGGCGAGCATGAAGGCATCTTGGATCGCCTGAAGAAAACGGTTGAAGGTCTGGGTGCTCGTGTTGGGAAGAGCATGGGTAAATCGCTTGGGGCTGGGGTTGCCGGGAGTGCACTGGCAGAAGCCCGAGCAGCCGCCGAGGCAAGAGTAGCACAGAGAAACAACAAAGACGAAGAGCTTACGAGGGCCGTGTCCGCTGTTCCGTCGGTTGCTACACCAGTAACCAATCCCGAACCTGTTGCAACTCCTTCAACACCAATGGATGGGGGTAATACTCTCAGTTTACCCGTCTTGCCCCCCTCTTCGACTTGGGAAGCTGAGCGACGCCTTAGCATATCTGACCTTTTCCCGCCGTACGATGGTGTTGCCAAAATGAAGACCAAGACTTCCGAGCAGATTTTCCAGATCACACCTCCAGTCAATCAGACTACCCCCAGTGACCAGAGCAGTGTGCATCGCAAGAGCGGGACGACGACACCTCCTGACTCACCTCCTGCCACTTACCCCACAAACTTCGTCCTGCCTTCTGGTCCTGTCTTCAATAAACCGCCGCCAGTTTTCGTACCCCCAGCTCCCACAGTTAAGCCTCCACCTCCTGCCTCTCAGTGTTTCCCTATCCAAACTTCTGCCCCAACGGTCACTGTCCCTGTGCCAGCACAGACCGCACCTTTAACTGCACAATCGACCTTGGACAGTATCAGATCTGATGGACTATTCGATCATGACGACGACGATGCTCCCGCCTGGATGCCGATGACGCAGGAAACCGAGTATTTTGGTTCTCAGGATGAGGTTCAAAACGGGAACGCCTTGGATGAGGACGATAGTTGGCCACTTGACGAGAAACTTGCCTCAGGTGTGCCATGGACATTTGGCGGTGGCATGAGTAAGGAGGATAGCATGACATGGAGCACTGCGCCTTCACAAAGTCAGAGGTTTGATGCAGCCCATTCGCAGAAGGACCCGACATCCTCGACACGGGCACAGGAAAATGAACTACATCAAACCAACAAAGTCATTCCCAGTGCGCTTGATGCAGAGACGGATAATGACGAGCATGAAGTAAGTATGGTAATTGACGAGGAGGAAATAATAATGAGGGGTGCATCAACCGTAAACCTCGTGAAGGTAAGTTCCATTCGCTATCCTGATCTGATCGTCGTTGAGTGTTATTGGTCAGCCCACTATACCCAGGAGCCAGAGCCAAGCTTCAATGGCATCTTCTGTGTCTTCTCAATCTCAGGCTGGTTTCTTCGGCCATGCTTCGAAACTATTGAACAGTGCATTGGGAACTAGCAAAAAAGGGAAGCCGGAAGTCAAAAAGGTATTGCAGATGGCCGCTGTCGCTGCTAAGAAAGTTAGTTTCTGACTATCACCCCAACGTTTACGTCTCATTTTTTGCTCAAATAGCAACAAGAAGAGGATGACAAGAAGGCGGCAAGGTTGAAGGACATGGAGACTCGGCGTCAGCTCGCGATTCAGAGAAAGGCTGAAGAAGAAAAATTCCGAATTCAAGAAGAGGAGAAGAAGTTGAAGGAAGAAGGCGAGCGTCGCAAGAGGGAGCGGGAAGAGTATACAGACAAACGACCTCTGAAGATGGCTCCTGGCAAGAAGGTTGGTCATTCTTGCGAAAATGGCTCGTTCATGGCTCTGATATCATCCGCCTACAGGACGAAGAAACTGCCAAGAAACGTAAAGTAACTGTCGAGATTGAGAAGAAGCCGGAGCTGAAGAAACCTGCCTCGAAGTCCGCACTGAGATCCGCGACGAAACACCAAACCGCTCTACATTCGTCTGCTGCTTACAACACGTCCCTGCAGACAGGTGTAAATCCCAGTGCCTCGTCCATACCCAAACTAAACGAGGGAAAAGCACCCAAGCCTTCAACGGCCGTACAGAAGGGCAAAGGGAAAGCCCCACCAAGCAAGGCACCCCTTCTAGAGGATGAAGTCACTCAACCTTCCGAACTAGTGCACGCCCAAATGAGTGCGCGTGCCAAGGCTCAGATAAAGGCTGCGAAACGAGCTACAGAGCCTTCTGTTCAAAGCGAAAGCATCGAACTGCCGGATATCAATAGTGAATACTCTGATTCTGAAGACGAGGATCGCGTCCGGACCTTCGATCCTCCTCATTGGGCACAGTCCCCAGAGCTGCGACATGCACTGCAGGTGCAAAGCACCATAAACCCTGATGATATATTTGGTTCGGTTAGGCCACTAAGGATGGAGGAATTGTTTAAAACACGGACAAGCAGATTTAGAGCGAGAACCAGTTCAGCGAACTGGACGGGCGCGGACCGGCTTACGCTCGAAGAGGAGAGGGAGTACGCAAGGAGGATGGGATTTAAATAGAAGCATCGCAAGTCGAGTTTGAATATCTTGTACGATAGTTAATTATTTCATTGTATATACAGTAAGAACTGGTCCTATATATATTATAATACTCGGTTTCAATCGACTTTGTCCGCAGAATACGCGTTTCTTTATTCAACTTACGCGACAAAACTAAATGTCTCTACCCCAATCCCTGCGCGTATCTATAACTCCACCTGAACTTGAACTCATCGCATCCCAACAACTCGTCGAAATTGTACCCCTCATATCAATGGAAAAAACCGCGTTCATCTCGGTACAGCTTCCTCCCTTACCTCGTGCGCAACAAAGCATTGGTTAAAACACTCAAGACCCACAGGGTGCGTACGGTCCTCTGCGACCCCCAAACAAAGCCAAGGTACCACTATGGATGGCATTCAATCTGAAGTTGAAGAAGAAATGTCATATCGTCGCGCCTCCCTGGCTCAACGTCGGTGCGTTCATTCATTCACATATCCTTGTGCAAACATGATACTATTAATATTGTTCATGAAAGACTACCTCCAAGAACGACTGAATCGCGAAACGTCAGAACCAGGGTTCAGTGATCTTCCGTTCCGCTTTGCAGAAATATCAAAAGTGCTTCTGGATGTGTACGTTCATTAAATCGTGTTTTTTTTAAAAAAATTCTACGCAATAATACTCATGCCACGATACATCAGAGCCTCGGATGACCTGGAAAGCCCTGATAAGTTACGCACGCTACTCAAAGATCTGCGTGAAGCCCGACAAGCCAAAAGTCGAGATGGTCTAAAAACTCTGGATCACAGTGAACTCAGTGTATGTGCACTTTTGCTTGCTGCAAATTTGCATCGTGAAGTAACAACGATGTTGATCGACAGCTTCCAAATCTGTGCTCGATGGAGATTAATGAAATCCGGCCTTTCTTCGTTCAATCCATGAGTATCTTGGCCAAATTCCAACTCGATCGGGAAAATACCTCCTAGTGCTTTAGAAGATACCTTTCATTTAATTTTTACTTCACACTGTACCAGCCACTCATACTATCTTTTTTATGGCCTAATAACACGAGCTAGCCCATCACCACGCCTAGGTATCTGCTTAACCCGCGCTTGGTGACAGATGTAATCACTTCAGAAATTCATAATCAACATTCCAATTTTGTTCAGGCCCATATCCAAGTTCGAGATTCAATCAACCTAGTCCTGTTTGTTCAACTTCTTCAACAAAACCGCCATTTGCTCCTTCAATTCACTAATCTCCTTTATGATTGTCGCTTCAGTCGACTGTTGTCACCATGATACATAAGTCTTCCGAACTTTGACTATGAAACTGAACGGCTACTGACCTGCTCTGTATCCGGGAAGTCTTTCACCAACTCTTCAAACGGCACTGTGCAAATTTTTAACCCATCACATTCGCCGTCTGTCACATCTGGATCTCTGATCTGCGGCGAGTCTTCTTCAACATCGTCGACACCCCGAAGCCAGTTCCTCATCCAAACATTCTCGGTGTGGAACGACGCTTCATAAAACGCAATAATACCCAGAGGTATGAAGAAAATGGTGATCATGACATATCGGTTGACCTTGAAAACATCGTGAGTTCCAGAAGTACATGGTGAGCGTGAGATTGACCTGCGCGTATGTTTTGGAGCTAAGGCGGAATTTGGAGAAGAGCCTGGGTAGTATGCCATGAGGCGATCAGACATAAATCATACCTCCATAAGGACTTACTCCAGAGGTGCAATGAAAACCGCTTCGATGAGGTTAAACGGCGCTGGGTAAACATATGAATCCGGTGCTCTAATCATCCCCACAGTCTTAGAGGCAAAGAACGCCAGGTATTGTGCTTCCGCGTCCTCAACAACCTAAGATGTAGATGACCTCATGAGATCAAAAGATACACGGAAAGTGAAATGTAGTCACATCAGAATAAGCTGACGAGAACAATGAAATCAAAACGTTGAGCAGGATGATTGCGGTGACCGTATTCCAGCTATCACACTGTCAGAAATCATATGTCGAAGCCAAGTGTGAAGCTTACAAGTAGTACAGAATAAGATTTGCAGGGCTAAAATGTTAAAAACATGTAAACAAGAATTCCCATTAAAAATGGTATTGATCACCTTGCTTCATACTTTGCATAATCGGGTGATCTTAAAGAAATTCAGCCAAGAACGGTGAACGTGGAAAAATGTACATACTGCAGTAAGGCCTGGACCAATGCATTGACCACCTAGGAACATTCTATATATTAATTCGGACGGCCTGCAGCCACGAAATATACCGTAGAGGGGTGTTCAGTATGCCCATCAGCTGCATCCAACGCGAATAATGCCTGAGCAAATCCAACTGCTAAGACAGACAACAACTGAAAGTTTTCATTAGTGAGACCAAACACAGTGGAAGTTGGTTTAACAAACCGCAAAGAATATCCCAGATTCCTTCAGCATCCGCGCCACGCAAATTTGCATGGTGCCAATGTACCTTGATATCAACGTCAATGTCGAACTGAAAAATGGTAGTAAGCTTCTCCTAACTTACTTGTATCGATCAAATACAGTGATAAGCTCTGAGTGTCAAAATTAGGATTGGGTCAATCCAGCAGGATAGCAGAAACTCACTCATCCTGAAGATCACAGTCCAAACTGTAAGGCTTGCCGACAAGCATGGTGATTAAATAAACGTACCATATAAACGGTGCCACAAAACTCAAAACCTGGAAACTCTTGAGCCGTACGGCTGCCGCTTGATCACCGCTAGCACTCAGACCAAGAAGGCGGAGAACGAAGGCGGTTGTTAGAAGGGCATCGGTAAGCAATGAGATGATGTTCCAAAACGAGAACGCTCGCCAAGTGACGAAGCGAAGCAACGTGTAAAACTGAAAGAGGAGTTTGACTTTTTTTTAAGAATTTGAAGGTGTGCCATTGAGATAATAGTTACCCTGTGTAGGTCTACAACGATGAAAAAGTGAGATCAATGTCTGACCAGATTTAACGAACACACCTTCCATGACAAATGAAAGTCCCATAACGTAAAGAATAATCTCCCAGAGATCAAATGCTACGTGGCTATCACCAAGTCGCTCAACAGGCTCCCGAACTGGATGGCAAATTTGATGGAATCTTAGTAGATGAAAGATAAGGCATACCTGCTTGTGAGTAAACAAAAAGGAAGAAGAACCAGATGATGATCCGGAAGACATTCTGATATCTGAAGAGAGTGAGGAGGTCGAATGGTCAGTATAAACAGAGTTACCTTGGAACTGAAAGCCTAGAGGCGTCTAGATGGCTCCAGAAAGTATGCTCACGCGTCTCGGCATAAGGAACGTCTGCCAAGTTGAGGTCAAACTTGCACACCATTGTATAATCAGCACTGACAATCGATCTCATGATTTGCATTATTTTTCTGTATGAGATCTCCACTCCAAAGCGCATTGACGACTGATGCAAGATCATAAGTTTTGCTCAAGTGAGGGGCGAAATTATGCTCACCCTCCTGGGCTTCGCTCGACGACAAGAAAATCGTGCTTGGAAAGCTCATCAGTCTTTTAGGTGTGAGTGGGAATTGATTGTTTACCAATTGGAATCGATCGCCATCTCCAAAGCACTAGACAGCTCACTTTCGTCGCCATCTGCCTGCTGATGCCGAAAACGCTTTGACATTATTCCAGCCAAGAGCTCAGGTTCGGACAAGTGCACTATCCTTCGAGCAAGGACTTCGCAAGCAATAGCTTTTTTCCAAGTTCTCGTGAGAATGCCATACGAACAAATAGATTAACCAGCGCTACCTCGTCCCAGATTTTCGCCAAAATCTGCAGGATTATGATTGGCATCATACATGAACTGTGCTCTTGCACGGAGGAGGCAGTATGGAAGCTGAAACGCGAACATGTCATTTCTCACAGCAAGAAAATGCAGCTCGAGAGAACAAACGGCTTCGGCAAAATCTCCTGCAGCTTTCTTGTAGGCAAGTATAACTTTGGGAGTGATTACCCTGCTTGTAGGTTCATTGATGCTAGCAGGGTCGACCTCTACAGGAAGCAAGGTAAGCGTAAGAACGCGAAGACGCTTGATAAGTTCTTGAAATTTGAGTAGTTTAAATGATGTCCATCATTGATTCAAGCACTGGGACATACTGGTGAGAGTGGCCGGGGGCGGCTTGACGGATTGTTGAGAAACCAGGGAAGCACGGTCTCCATTCTCCACAACCGTAGGGCTTAGAAAACCCGACATCAAGTTCCAGTCCAAGTTGAACTTGGGCGACTAAAATTGAGACCGCACTGCACTACTACTAGTATAGACTAGGAGAGGTGCTAAATAGATGCACACAATTGCCTTTTCTACTGTGACAAGTACCAAATGCCCGTGAGTCGCTTCCGATGAACGGGTCGTATTATTTCTCCTGAGGTTTCCAGGCATACCATTCTGCGTTAAATGAGGACCCAGATGCTAGACAGGTAGGCAATATGTCTATCCTGCCCATCAAGACCAGAATTCGCGGTCCTGCACCGTCAGTCGGTAGGTATTCACCACACCACCCATGTTAGTATATGTCCTAACGATCTACCTCTTCAGCTGACCTTTCCCAAGGAGACATCATTGACGAAACACTCGATCTCTTCCGCGCCAACTCTCTCTTTCGCAACTTTGAGATCAAAGGTCCCGCAGACCGTACCCTCATTGTCCTGATTCTTTATGTCTCCGATTGTCTTGCTAAGCTAGGCAGCGCGAAGACGGTACCTACTCAAATCGAAGCGTCGAAATCGCTCAATACGCTGTCGGTAGACAATTTCCCTATACCTGGAGATGCCAACTTCCCGTTAAATGCCCATTACGCTGCACCTTCGAGTAGATCAGAAAGTGGTAAGTCATAAATATGATTGGATTAATCGGGGTTACTAAATAGCAGTGACAGATTACCTGCGGCAATACCTTACGCAAGTCCGGCAGGAGCTAGCTGCTCGCTTCGTTGAACGTCTGTACGCTGATGGAACAGGCAAACCGAGTAAATGGTGGATGTCTTTCCAGAAGAGGCGATTCATGAACAGAAGTTTGGGCACATAACACATAGGACCTGGCTTAATTGTACACCACTCCGATGTAATTGATCATGTGAGAACAGTATATCTTCTAATGGTCTACTTTCGCCTCCTCTCATTGGGATTCTTCTTCCCGTATCCGATCTGTGGCATATCACCATCCATCCCAGTAGCCCTTACCGACCTTCCCTTTCCGCCCGCCCCTGCACTGATGATCTCAGGTACCCAATCAGGATCCATCCAACTTCCAACCCTAGCCACACCCATATTGCCCTCAACGCCTCTTCCAAGTATCCCTTTCAACATCTTTGCCTCCTCCCGTTCCCGTTTTCCGTCTGCCCGCTTCTTTGCTCTCACGTACTCTATCTGATCTTCTCGCAATACAAGACCATTGCCTGGCCCTTTTTTTGCTGATCCCGGTTTTGGTGCCGGAATTGGATATTTTGTTCCTCGTGTTTTGTACTGGAAGTTCGGCTTAAGATGTACCTGCATCGCAGGAGCATCTGGTGAAGCACCAGGAACGCTTATGGTAACTGAGGCGCGCAAAAGCGACGAGTTCCCGCATGAAGGACAGAACTTTTTTGACGAGTCCTTGCAAATTCTATGATCACCCATAAGCCCCCGCTTACCACGAAATTTTTGGACACAAACTTGAAACATGCATGACACCGTAACACCCAACTCTTCACCTTCTCTATCCGCTTCCCGTCAACTCCAACAAGGTTAAGGCCCATCTGCAACAGCACATTCTGCACTGCAAAATCCGCCGTCATGCAGCCGGTGTCAAAAACCTCGTCCCGACCTTTGCGCTTCCCTCCGGTGATGTCGGAGTCGGGCAGTAGATCAAGTGCACGCGATTTGTGCAAACCGACGTTGCTGGGTGTTATCCATTCCCCTTCGCCGTCATCGGAGTCAGATGGATCGTCATAGATTGGATCGGATGGTGCTTGGGGGAGAGGTGGAAGCTCGACATGTGAACATGAAGACGGAGCATCGTCCTGGGTTGGCTGAAGCTCGTCCAATCGCTCCACCTGTTCCTCTCCAGTGGCTTCTTGTATTTCTTGTCCCTGGGAGGCTGGAAGCGGCTCCTCACCCAGATGATGATCGTCGTCACTTTCCGTAGGGCTCTCAAGAGGAGTATCTGTGTCGTCTTCTATTATGACTTCTGCAGTAGACACCACCTCATTTTGTGCAGCACTGTGAGAATCCTACTATGCATGGTTAGCTGTGATTTTTCAAACGTGGAATAGCAAGGTACTTGCTTGGTCGACTTCTTTATTTTCCACCGCCACCGCCGTCGCCTTCGCCTTCATCCCTTGTTCGTGCAGCATATGGGTTAAAGCCAGGACACAGAGATCTGGATGCGATAAAACGGCATAATCTCCGGTTTTCTTGGCCCAGTGAATAACTAAAACAAAGTTCAACTCAATCACACAAAGGCTGTGGATCGAACGGACCATGAGCCAAACTCGCAGGATCGGGGGATTTGATTTCGATATTCACGCCAGAGATCAAGCCCAGTCGCTCGAAATGATCTCTAGCCCGCTTGTCCTTCAGTTCCGCGAGGACCTGAGGGACGGTCAGATAAGTTTCCGCCAGGCCACGGAGAGGTGACAAGGAGAGAAGTGGTCCTGCATCGAGCACTAGATTTTTACATCGTGGTGGTTGCATCTCTATACTATAGTAGACGAAGATCACGGCTGTTTTCGGCCGACCGGACCGAAACTACAAACCAAAAAAATCTGGCAGGTCGAGCTCTTCGTTATAAGACGAATGGCAGCTAGATCGTGAGCCCCACGGCCCCGTCTAAATTCTATTCTAACAAATATATACAGATTTCGCATCGTCGTTTTGCCAGGCGATGGGATCGGTATGCGCTGCCACCAACACAATTCGCCAGTCAGATTCACGCGTTATTTTAACAGGACCCGAAGTCGTTAAGGAAGCCGTGCGAGTTCTCGAGGCCATCAATGAAATATTCACTGATTTCGAACTGAAACTCGAGTCCCACCAGTTCGGCGGTTGTGCTATAGAAGCTTTTGGTGAACCTTTGCCACCCTCTACGTTGAAAGCATGTCAAGAAGCTGATGCCATTCTAATGGGTAAATAAATTTGCATCGTAACCGTTCAACAATATCTTCAACGACTCACAGGTTCTATCGGTGGCCCGAAATGGGGCGTGAACGCGAAAATACGTCCTGAGCCTGGATTGCTCACTTTACGCAAAGCCCTTGGCCTCTACGCCAACATTCGTCCTGCGAACCTTGCCTCTGATGCTCTCCTTGAGTACACACCCTTACGACCGGAGATCGCGAAAGGGGTTGATATGGTCGTCATTCGAGAGCTTATTGGTGGTGCCTACTTTGGCACACGCAAAGAACAAGGCGTTGAGCCAAACGTCGATACCGCATGGGATACCACGATATATAGCGTTGCGGAGGTCCAGCGCATCACCCGTGTTGCAGCCAGAGTTGCGATGACGACTAACCCTCCCATGGAAATCCACTCCGTCGACAAAGCAAACGTGCTTGCAACTTCCAGGTTGTGGAGAAAGGTGGTCACTGAGACATTGACCAACGAATTTCCTCAACTAAAATTCCATCATCAACTGGTTGATTCAGCCTCGATGTTCATCGTGTCGAATCCCAGAAAACTAAATGGTGTGATCCTAACCGAAAATCTTTTCGGCGATATGTGCGTGATAAAGCGATTCCCTTCAATGTCGTTATTCACTTGATTATTCGCCAGACTTTCTGATGAGTCGAGCGTCATACCTGGGTCCCTGGGACTCCTTCCATCTGCCTCATTAGCTGGGGCACCTTCTTCGTCCCCTTCTTCCATCGATTTTAAACCTACGCCTGGCCTCTACGAACCCATACATGGCTCCGCGCCTGATATCGCAGGCAAAGGCATCGCCAACCCCATTGGCACGATTCTCAGCGCATCTCTGCTCTTGAGGTATTCTCTGGGGCTGGAAAAACCGGCCATAGCAATCGAGGCTGCTGTTCGGAAGGTCCTAGATGACGGACTCAGAACAGCAGACCTTGGCGGAACAGCCAGTACAAAGGATACTGGTGACCGCATCGTGGAGGAATTGAGGAAATTGTGAGTCGCTCAAAGGTCCTAGAGATGAAACTGACCAAGGAATATAACCATGTACAAATTTTATACGAACTCAGGGACCTCGCCTGAATAAGCACATTTCGGTGCTTATCTGTTTTACGAGAAGACTCGACTTTTCATTCCACTATCTCGATTCTCGTCTCGATGGCAAGGGCCGTTTCAAATTCGTTGTAAATGTCTCCATTGCAATTTCTCAAGGCGTAGATCATGTCGAACATAT
Organism: Tricholoma hemisulphureum; assembly: GCA_964034925.1. Lineage (NCBI taxonomy): Eukaryota > Fungi > Basidiomycota > Agaricomycetes > Agaricales > Tricholomataceae > Tricholoma > Tricholoma hemisulphureum. The sequence goes on along the minus strand of OZ035929.1, from coordinate 8,286,748 downwards.
TGCAATGATGAACTCGTAGGACAAATTTAAGCCGCCGTACCTCCAAATTTACAGCGGCTTTATATTTAGTGGCGATCGGCATGCAAATCCAGCAGCCTGCGGCTTATGAGCTTAAGATGATGTTCTGAAGTCAAGCTTAAGATAATGTTCGGATGGTTATTTTCCTATTGCTCCTAACCCACACCACGCCCGCCCCAGGCGAGGAGCTACCGCAACCTGCTGGCCAGTTACTTATGTTCTGTATCGGTGCGCAGTTGCTCGACCATTATGATCTAGGAGTCATATCACAAATTGACGCGTTTCCCATTTGGAATAGTGACAGTAGTCAGAAAGAACAAGAAACGCTCAAATAAATTGTAGGGTCGTAAAACACGCATATTCCTCATCTGACTATGCCGAGAACCATGCAAGTTCTCGAAGGAATGTAAACCTGCTTGCCATAAAATCATTTACCCGGATTGAGGAAAGCAAAAAAATAGTAGGACCAACCTGCAACCAGTTTTTCCTCCCATTCCACTCCATCGGCGTGGTAAAATACTTCCCGTCAGCGGCAATATTATTAAACCCAGCAAACTTCGCTTCGTCACTGCTCAAGATGACCTCGTACTCTCCAGGTTCTTCGGCACCCACTCGATAGTCTGTGAAGCTATTGGTAGGGTGAAAGTTGAAGATGAACAGGAGCCCAGCACGTTCGTACACCAAGACTTTGTCGACCTCATGTTTGAGTGAGACATGAGCCTGATATATGAAATCATTATCAGCAGAGGAGAATGAAATGGAAACCAAATGCTCCACCTGGGGTGCTTCGAGCCATTTATACTTCGCTGCTGAGCTGTTCATTGCCCGATCGAAATTGTTCAAGTATTTGTATCGAAGCAGGGGATCATCGACAACATTCCATTGACGACGGGCATAATGAAACGAATTGTTGTTGCCCGCGCGAGGGAAATCGAGCCACTGTAGGGAAACTTAATAGGGTAGGAAAAGCTCAGGAAGCAGTTACCTCGGGATGACCGAACTCGTTCCCTTCGAAGTTCAAATATCCCTCACCCCCAAGGGAATGTGTCAATAGACTGACATGCGGTCAACACAGAAGTTGTTGAGCCGATTTATTCACTTACCGGATCATCTTGTGAAGGGCAAGTCCACGGGCAATGACGGGCGTCATGGGTGCCATATCAGACATATGTGTATCTGGAAAGAGTGGATTCAAAAAATTGCACATGGTTTGGACGCATTGCGTACACATTTCTTTGTCCATCAGCCAGAAGGCCAATGTCTTATCCCCCACAAGCGCCTGATCATGACTCTCACAGTAGGCTATACTTTTTTCTCCGTGCCGCCTGTTAATTAGTGTGTGGACAATGTCCCCAATTTCCCACTGGTCGTCTGTTTTATGCTTGAGCAGCTTGATCCACATATCAGGAATGGCCATAGAAAGTCTATAGTCGAAGCCCACGCCGCCCTTGTCCACGGGAGCACCAAGGAGTGGCATGCCCGAAACATCTTCAGCAATCGTGATGACTGAGGTGAACATGCTATGTAACGCGTCATTGGCCTTTGTTCGAGAATGAGTCAAAACAAAAACAAATTTCAGAATAGCTTACTAGCATGAGATACACCACTCCCTCCAGGTCTGCTCCGTCTCCAAAATATTCATGATAGCCACCAGAAAATCCCGTGCCGATGCCATGGTGCTTGTACATCATACTTGTCACGCCGTCGAATCTAAAGCCATCGAATTGAAACTCCTCCATCCAGAACCGCAGGTTGCTCAGCAAAAATCTCAGCACTTCATGCGAGTTATAATTGAATAACCTGCTGTCCCACAGTTCGTGGCGCCCTTTCACACCTTCATGAAAATATAGGTGATCTGTGCCGTCAAACTCGTTCAGTCCATCTAGGACATTTTTGCAGGCATGCGAATGAACGATGTCAAGGAGAACAGTGAGCCCCATTCCGTGTGCGGTGTCAATCAGCTCCTTAAGATCCTCAGGAGAGCCATAACGAGAGCTCGCAGCGAAAAAGCTCGTCACTTGATAGCCGAACGCTAAATTGCATAATCGTTAGCATGCTATCGGAAACTATTCGCAGAGTCACTTGCATGCATAATACGCGTGCTCCATTATAGCCATAAGCTGAATAACATTATACCCGAGGTCCCGAATTCGGGGCACAACATCACGCGTAAACTCCTTGTATGTGCCGACCCTTCCCTCTGCTGTCGAGATTCCGACATGAGCTTCGTATATCCGCACATCTGTTGCCTTTGGAGGCTTTTGGTTCTTGAACTGGTATTTATCTGAGGCAAGAGGATTCCAGAAGCGGGCATCATAAACGGGGGATACACTCAGATCCTGGGTGACACGTGTGATCCATGCTGGTAGGCGTTCAATTCGTTGTCCAGATGGAAGAACCATCGATACCTAGTAACATGTGGTTCAGTGTGACAAATTACCGGTCTTTAAGCACTTGAACAACCTTGATCTTGGAATCGTGAGGGATAGCGCATACACCAGACGAGATGGGTGGGATTGTGATTTCCCAGACCCCAAAATTATCCTTCTTCATCGGATGTGACAACCTGTTCCATTCGTCTGATTCGATGTAACAAAGCCACAACAGTCAGTCCATTATCGGTGGCCTACGATAAGGAAAGGGAACTCCACTGAAATCGCCAATGACATTGGCTTCGATCGCGTTGGGTGCCCATTCCCGATAGACTACTTCACCACTTGGTGCGACGTTGAAACCGAATTTGAGATACCCCTCCGTAAATTTTTTGTAGCCTCCCTCATGTTCCTGGATGGTGTCTTTCCACTTCACGAAGCGGGCATGTCGATCGAGTATGGCATCCGCATTGGGCTCCAGGTATCCATCTTGGTCGAGAATTACTTTGCGCGTGAGGGGCGTCGTAGACATGATGAATTAGAATGATGATGGGTGGAGGAAGAGAGATTCTGCTCGTGGCTGAGGAGTTGGAATTGATTGGTACGACATATGACGTAATGATCCTAATAAGTACTTACCATATCAATTTATTACCAGTGACGTATGTAGTAAGTCTTTGAATACGAATACCAAAGTCTTTATTACAAATTAGTTTTTATTGTATCTTTTCCCAAGTGTCGCGTCGAGGCAGTGTCTCCACAAGAGCAGCCATCCAAGTCACATATGCACAATTCATCAGCTTTGCATGCGTTTTCGGAGATGTTGCCTCAACACAACACTTTAAAAAATTGGTTCACCAAAAGGACGTATTTATAAAATTTATGTAAAGACTTCGGTGCAAGCACTTTTCTCAGAAATTTCGCACAGAATCTTCCAGGATGGACAAGGATAGCATTCCAAGCACGTCGTACACTTGGTGATTAAATTCGCATCCATTTATTACCTTCGTAGTTTCGGGAGAAATGTGATATAGGAAGCGCATCATCGAGATCTCTTGTACAGCTGCGGTTTCATACTGCGGTTTCTCAGGTGGCCAGTCTTGGATCGCTACATAGCTGAGGATTATGATGTCTCTAGGGGAGCAGAACTCGTCCGAGGAATCGCTTGCATGAAAGACCGCCTAGAAAGGGCGATTAGTACGCCAAACGCAACACCCAGATGCTCATCTCACCGATTCAGTACAAGCCCCTTCAAAGCCCTGACTTCCCTCTTGAACTCTTCTTCAGCGGGTCCCAGCGTGCTTGCCATCCCATGGAATCCAGCGCCACCTTGCCCTGGACGGAAAGGCTGATACATTTGTGTGCTGATGTAGCCTGTAAAATCGGAGAGAGTCTGTAAAGTATGTTGATATGAATTTGTCCTTGGCGCCTGGGGAAGCGCAGACGATAACGCAGTAAGAGATTGAAGGAGAGGCGAGGGATCAGGAGGAGTGGGGTGAGTGTACGTCCAACGGATGGGCATTTGATCTTCTACGCTTTCCGTAACGACGGAGCCTGTGAAGAGTGGGCAGGTGGAGAGAGTTTCCCATAACCTTTGCTGCATTCCAGGGCTCAATGCAGACACGCATGGGCAACAATGCTGAAGCTCACCTCGTATTCCAAGCCTTCCTCTGAAACCAGCCATGGGACTTGACCCTCAAGATACCGAAACAATTCATCTGTTGTCGGTTTCGCAGCACCTTTATCCTTTCCATAATCTTCAATTCCACAACGAATGAGTGAAATTGGGGAAATGTCCCGCATTACGAGATCCTTCTCCCTAACTTGTCCCAACAATTCAGCTATAGAGTGACACTCTGCGAATATGATTGGTTCCTTGTAGGGTTGGGGAAGTGGAAGGATAGCATGAGATTCAGTTTGAGACTCCTTCAGGGAAGAAAGAGATAATGTCAGCCTGCGCATGAGTGCAATGTGATGTGTTTTGATGGATTGTCGGGCATGGAGGGTTTGTGAGATGCGAGGTAGAAGAAAACGCTAAACGGCGTATCACAATAGTCAGAGGAAGAAGTGGGACATCACGCACGTAATAAATGGCTACAAGGACGGCAGATCCTCCCGCTAACCATGAAAATAGGCGTGCGAGGCCTAATAGAAGGGCCGGGAGGTCTGAAGGCGGCGGCAGTGGATATGTTCGTGGTGGAATGGCAGGTTTTTGGAGCGGCTGGTCACTCCAATTAGCAACTAACAAATTGCCTTCTCCCGGTTCACGCATACCGGCTCCCGTAGAAGAATGTCAATCTCTTGTTCATTTAGGCCTTTCTCTGTAAGAAATTTCTTCTTAGCAGCATCGTCGTGGTCTATGATCTGTGGTGAATCGAGGAATGTGCGTGCGCGAGCCAACAACGCTGATCTGTCTTGCATGGTCATTGTCATTGACAAGACAAACTTCAAGTTACAAAGTGAGTTTTCGAACACGAAGTGGCTCCGAGTTAACGAGTCGGATCACGGTGTTTGTGGCTCCCAGATTTTCATAGAACAAAGTAATGTGATTTTTGTTACATAAAAAAGCCCTCGGAATCAAGGCTCCCACAGCGTATGAGTTTTTGGGACCTACCTATCGTTTTGAATGCAGCAATTCCAGGAGTTATATACGGTCACATGCGACATTTGTTCTCTCCAAGTTCCGTGTTTGACCAGTTTGCACCGGAGACGACCCAAGCGTCATATCTGAATCCCGGAAAGTCAGCGTCACTTCTCGTGCCAATGGGGGACTTGTGCGTTCTGTGGAATGGATCCTGTTCACGTTGCCCAGTGCCCCCGAAAGTCTGGCCATCATGATCAGGTACCAATTAAGAATGGTCGACTCTTGTACTAAACGGTTGAACTTCATACAAATTGGTAGGTTGATTGGATTCGCCAGGTGGCACCACCATTGTCCAATTCCGGGACAGACGACGCTGTGAAGCTAATCTGTTGTGCATAGCAGCTACTTTGTCATGTTCTGCATCTCAGTTGTTTGCATTTTGTGTTCCAAACCATGCAATATGTCCAATCCATCATCATCAATTCAATTCAGGGTACTTCGTACTTGTTCCCAGTAAACAAAGAAGAGAGTTGTTGCTTGCGCACGAGGCCATCATAACTTCGTTACATGAGAGGAAATCCTTGCGTGTGGGGGTGGAGATCCTGCTCAAATGTTCCTGCAGGTGATTATGTATGTACTATCAGAAGCGCTGACATGCTGCCATCTGAAGCTCATTGGTGAATTTGAATACATCCCAGTCCTAGTGGCCCATTTTGTATCCACATTCACAACCCAATACCATATGACCCCTAAATTTTTGTTTTTGACAATAATGACCATCAGCCCTCCCCTCTACTACATTTCCGAGCATCTCACATTGCCCTCATGGTAGAAGCAAAGCTCTCCCTGTCAAGTATAACTTGTATCCAATCCCCAAAGAGTCACAAATTACTACTCTCTTAAGGCTCTACTGATGCCAGCCAGGCTGATGCCCAAATCCAGCACCCACCATATCCATTCTGATAACTACAAAGCTTTTTGTGCCCAGCTGGGGCAGCCAAATGGTCAGCATGCATATTGACTGCAGTTCCAGGGCTTGCCACAACTTATGAACACTGTACCAGTTTCTTCCATGTCATTCACCAAGGATCATGCCTGGTTGTTCATTAGCATCCCGGCCATCAACACTTCATCTCAGACAGAAGATGCTGATGTCAATCTGCATGCAGGGGATGTAAAGTTGATAGAGTATGCAAAGGAGCAGTCAATTACTTGGGAAGACCTGAGGAACAGGCCACCATTTTTTGGAGGCAAAGGTGTAGGACTCTGGCACTTTGCCAGTGTGGATGACATATGTCGTAGCAGATGCCAACGGCTTTGACAGTTGACACTTTGTTTCTTGCGATTGCACCGACGAACACCACAGTAAGTACAATTTGCTGTATTATAGAGCATGAACGATTTCCAAATTGTATAGATATTTTTACTGAACCTAAAACATATTCGCAAGTTTGCTTGCAGCCTCCCTTGCGTCCAATCTAGGCCTCGTAGGTTGTACGCGCATCGAATGTGTCATCTGATTCGGCTTGATGTTACCCAGTGGACCGATGCTATTACCTACTGTCGCCTGGTCTCTCATTGTTTGTGTATGTGTATTGTCGAGGGGGTCTGTAGCTGGCCGGCTGAGAGGATCGTTGTGGAGGGGGCTGGCAACTTGTGGGTGGTATTGAGGCCCAGCATTGAACGACGACGATCCCGAAGTGGGTATTGCTGCAGGGTGTGGAGGTTGCGTAGGCTTGACGAACATAGATTTCGTGCCATCAACAAAGCGGCCACCGAGCGGAGGCTCAACCACTGGGGATTCTGTACGGGTATTCTGGTTCAACGGAGAAGGGTTGGCGTCTGAGCTTTGTGCAGGTATCTCAGGTTTGAGGGAAACATGGGATGGTGAAGGCGAAAAGGGGTGAACGTGGGAGGAGGGGGATGATTGTGTGGACGATGCAGAGAGTGGCTGCTGCCTTTCTGCAGGAGGTTGAGAGGCGAAGGTTAGCGGATCTCGAGTAGAGTGGGCTGGAGGAGGCGACCGCTGTGTAGACGGGCCGGGTTGGGATGTAAGGGGAGGACTGTGTAGATGCGGAGAGTGCTGCTGGAAGCCGTTCGACACGGGAGCTGTCGTTGGACGAGGTAAAGGAAGAGAGTTCTCAATGAAATCCTCAAGAGGTGGAACGATAGTAGGTTTGGGAGTCCCATTGGCAGCCGGCATGACTTTCTTTGCTGCATTGCTCACATCGACCCGAAGGGCCTCCAACTCTCGGAGAAGCTGACGTTCATACATAATGGAAGAGCGGGCATGTTCAATCAACGCAGTTGTTATGTCATCATTTGCATGACGGTTATGGGTTTGTAGTGCTCGGTGCAGATTCTGAGAAATTCCTTCTGCCCGCTTGGCAAGTACTTGCTCATATTTGTTTGCCTACAACGCTTTTGTCAGATTACCACATGATTGTAATGGCTTATCAACAGACCTCTTCCATATCCTCAAGAGCTTCGTCCACGCGATCAGGCCTGATGTTCGAACTTGCCTTCAACCGTTCTATCTGCCGACGCTTTGATATTGTTGTCTTTACTGCTGCCTGGTATTCTTCCAGAACCCCAGTACGCATTAGCAAAGTCTCCTTGGCAGACCTAGCATTCATTCCTTGATAGCCTAAGGAGTCTCCGACAACAACACATTCACTGATGGCCTGTGCATGGCCAAGGTCAGCCAGACTATGCCACGCTCGTCCAATTTTCCGGAAGGCATTCCCGAGTGGAGGGTGTGCTTCAGTTGTTGCAACATTAATGAGCTTATTACCCATCTCAATATGTACCGCGGCGAGGGCTGTAAAATAGGCGTTCAATAAGCGGGGAAGGGGGAAGACACATTGATACAGACTTTTGCGTGCTACAGCAAGTTTGTCGACCGCCTTTGCAGTGTCAAAGAATTGAGTCTCCAGCTTTGTGAGCTCAAATCGAGCTCGTTGAAGTTCTTCATCCTCATCGGGTATTCCTCGACGAATGAGACTGAACCCCCCTGTGGCTTTGCGACGAGGTCGAGGCGTTGGTTGATAACCAAAGTCATTTTCAATAAACGAGCGAACCTCCTCGTCGTGAAGTAATATTGGGTCCTCGCAAACCCTCGTAATCCATCGCTGCAACATGATTTTGACAAGACGATCATCTTCTTCATCTGTTGGGGCCGACGATTGTGCCAAGGGCAGAGCAGGTATAATTGTCTGAGGGTTACTATGAATGATGGACTCATAAAATTGCTGGAACTCGAGGTAAGAGCGCGACACATTCCGGTAGGTGGTGCCCGTAAAGTTGGAAAGGTTGGTCTAGTGGCTTGTTAGTTTGGCACATGGAGTAGATGCGACGAGACATGCCTGCGCGTCAATCTTGACCAGGATATCCCGGCGATTTCTATCCAAACCAGTAACCCTCACTCTGAGATAGGGCTCCTTCCTCTCAAAAGTAGTCCCATTAGACCCGATAGTCTCTCGTGGAGAGATGAGTCCAGCATCAGGTTGGCCATAAATTTGGGGTTCTTTGCCATACAATCCCGGACTTGGACCCTGGTCAGAGTTAGGAAGAACGGCAGAAGCCCTCTTGAGGGCGGGGATGGGGGAACCGGGAGGATGAGGTGTAGTTGGCCATGGTGGAATTTCGTCGTCTCCACCGAAGGCAGCAGTTGAGCTCAGAGGATCGAACAAACTTTCGGCGTTCAACATTCAATATTCAATATTCAAGGTCATTACTAGACAGTGCTAAAGGATACTTAACTGCCTCTCCGGGTCACGTGATTTCGGAAATCCCCAGAGCGGAAATGACATGGTTACGGTGCGGTACATTCGGTACCGCTGGCAGTTGAACTTCAATACATGTGTACAACAGCCAATCTGACTTTCCGAAAGAGAGAAAAAATCCAACGCAACATTCACAGTTTCATGCACATTGACATTGGGCCACACTAGCAATTGATCATGAGTGTGACTGGTGCCCACTCACATCTGAGTCCAAATCATACAACTTCAAAAGAGCCAGAAACAGTCATCATAATTTAGCTAAGTGAGAAACTTGAACTTGATTCAGATGTTGTCAAGTTGTCATTCCCTCCCAAAGACTATGTTATTTCTCTTCCATTTTTAGTGATATTGGTAATCCCGGATGGGAATCAGCTTTTTTCTGGCACCAGAGCCAACTTGACAGGCGACTCGAGGGGAGCCTCTATTTTTACATCTACATATAACATACGCCATAGAATAAGTATCTAAGATAATAAAGATAATCACACTCCCTTACCCAAACCACTCAGCATACAAGCCCCTAACAAATAGCCCTCACCATGTCATGCACCTAGTCCATCCATCCACAGTGGCAACATATGGCCCATCTTCAAAACCTTTGTCTGCAGATATTTATCAAGATCCTCCCCATAAACTGCATTCCCTCCAATCAATGTTGCACCCGCTACCCTCTCATTCTCTTCCTGTTCTTGCCGGATGAAAACAGGGATAGACTCTTTTGTCGCCTTCGTCGGGGCTAACTTGTGTCTGATCTGCCAGCTCCTCGGAATCATTGGCACCCGCTCGACAACTTTCAAGCCCTCCTTCTGCAATGCTTCGACTTTGTCCGGATTATTGGTAAGAACCCGTATACCTCCTTCTAACCCCTTGCCGGTATCGTTCCCCATGCCCAGGTCACGCAAGATGGCAACTGCAATCTCATAGCCACGCTCATCTGCCTGGTGTCCGAGCATGAGGTTGGCCGTCACGGTGTCGTGACCCAGATCCTGAAGATTGTAAGCCCGAATCTTGGACAAAAGGCCAATACCGCGACCTTCCTGTCGCAGGTAAATTACAGCGCCGCGGCCTGGGATGGTGGTGGAGCTGTTGAGAGGTGAAGATAAAGGAAGAGTGATAGGTTGGGAAATGAGTCGGATGGCCTCGTCTAGCTGTTCCCCGCAATCGCAACGCATGCTACCCACAGTTTCCCCAGTAAAACATTCGGAGTGGATTCGAATGAGAGGGGAAGGTATATTTTCCCCAATTTTCACCCAGCTCGGGTGGTGGGACGGGGGATCAGATGCTCTCTGAGACGTGGGTGATAGACGCCCCACGTAAGCCCCCCGAGTGATACGATCCATGTCAGTTTCATGCTCATCCCATTTTGCATCTAAGGAGTGGGAGCGGATGGGAGGGGCTGATCCGGGCTTCTCGGAGAACTGGGCTGGATCTATGACGATTGCAAGATGCTCTTTGCTGTCGCGATTATTGTGGTATAGGTGTAAGAATGCGGGGCCGTGGGGAGTGGGTATGCGTGTGCGGGCCATGCACTTTACCTGGACATCTCCGGGCGTGGTCCTCGGAGGTAAAATGGGGTCAGAAGACAGCGACGGTTTCGGCCGAGATTTCACCTCAGTAGTCGGCGGAGGGATCAAAGATGGTCTTCGTTTTTTGGCGACAGGGAGGTTGTCTGCGAATTTCAATCGGTCCGTCGCACGCTCTACGGGATCGTTCTCCTTGCCTGCCTCTGACCCAGTAAGACGCTGTCTCCGAGGAGCTTGTCTGCTGACATACGCGAACCGCCTACGCTCCGATCTGGTGGCGGCGTCCTCGCCAGTCCAGTGAGTCCAATCCCAAGAGCCTTCGGACTGAGGGAGCGTAACACCGGGAAAGAAATCGTGATGGTAATGATTTCGAGTAACATTCGGGCCGGAAGCTGCTGCTGCAGCAATCAAGAGGGGATCTAGGGCTGCATCGCGTCGTATGAACGCTTTAGGGTTTGGGACTGCTGGGCCAGTGAGCACGTCAAGCAATGCAGCATCGGAGTCGCCTAGGTCAGAGGGTGAGAAGTGATGCTGTAGAGGATTCCTACCAGACATAAGAAAGGGCTGAATCTGAGGAAGCTGGCGATATGCCTGGGGTAGCTACACAGATGATCCAGTCTTAAGTATAACTTAGAGGGCCAAGGTAGTTTTGTAATGACCTTGTCATCTCGAAATCGTTACGATTACTCCGTGATCATGGTGACATAAGCACATGGCTGCTTGCAGTCATTCGACTGCGGTAGCCCTCTCCTACCGCAGTCCTTTTCTTTTCCCAGTCTGTTGCAAGGTATTTCTCGCGCTCCGGAGGGAGAGCGAGCAAGCGACGGCTATGGGTTTTTGACCCCACGGCAAGGATGTATATCGTCTTGCGCCTGCACTTACTAATACCACTCTTTCTCATACAGTAAGTCCTTTCAGGGTTCCTACCTACCTGTCCAGCCCTAATCCAATTTTATTCAGGATATTTGCTGCACCAACCTCGTCGTCTAGCGGGCTTATCCTTTCCATCTCATCGTCCACACGGTCAACTCCTGTTACCCCTACGACCATCCGCAGTCACCATATTCCACACAGCCACCATCCACCCACAGGCTTGACATTCACTCCGCACCGACCGCACCTCACATTCACTCCTTCACTAACCTTCACTCACCACCCTCCAGGTTCTACCCCGCCTTGGGCTCCCGATTCCGCCAGGCACCATCATAGACGCAACTCTCTGAATCCCATTGTTATATTTTTTGCTGTTTTGGGCGGCGTAGCTGGGTTTGGCCTGTTTCTTGGCCTCATTCACTGTCTTTACAAGTACTCCAAAACCCCACCCCGGGATAGGGTACGAGGAATCGTGAGCAGGTACCAACTACAGCGGGAGCTAGAGGAGCTGGAACGGAACCCCCTTGCCCTTAGACGTGCTTCACTGCGAGAACCAGCCCCTCCTTACATCCCGCGGCCACCATCTTACTCGGAACACCCTTCATCACCCCGGCCACCTGGGCCTGAGTACACCGAGGTACCTAGTAGAAGCCCTCCTAGCTCACCGATCACCTTGCAAAGGTCGCTCGAAGCTCGGGCTGCACTGCCGAACAATCCCCTACCTAACGGATAGCTCTTGTACTTTTAAGGAATCATCATGCATCATCGAACGCATCATCCGTTTCCTGTCCCGGTCAGACGGATAGAAGCAGATGGTTGCACATTCAGAGGGGAGCACGAACGGCGTTAATCGCTCGAGGCCGAGTTTACTCGCACCGCACGAGCCTAAATCTACTGCTTCCGAGTCATCCGTTTATCCATCCTTTGAAGCATTTAGACTCCCCACTGTCCGTGTGTGCATGCCATGGCCAACATCATATGATGATCATCGATCATCAGCATGTGTTTGCCATCTGACAGCACACTGTCAGAACTCTGGCCAACTTTCAGGGTAGTGTACACTGGATGCACACTACTCCTACAATATGTATGATTCTGCAAGTTTACGATTATTATATTACCGTGTGAGATAGAACACTTGTACCTTCAACTTGATATCGAGTGTATCAAAACCTCTCAATAACCTCTCAAGAGGTGACACAGCTCGCCATGCCACTCTGGCCAGGGGCCGTCATCGGCTTTTTACCTATTTCTCTCATCTTCTTCACGTACGAGCGAGCGTTGATCCCACTGTATGGATCAGCCCCTACCAATTACACTCTCGGCAAAGTTATTCTGATCACATTCTTCGCTGCTGCAATTCATCCATTCAGAGTATCTACCGTACGACTTTGGCTATACGCCGCGTTGAGCTCGTCTCTCGCTCCAAATGCAACGTACTGGGTTGCTGTATGGACATCGAGAAGGAAGGATCCTGTTTGGGGACCAACCATCACACATGTCGTTGTGCTTGTCCCATTGACCCTCATTTGGACGACATGCCTCATTGATAATGGTGCAGTGAGTTTAAACCAATTTGAGTCCTCTTTTTTGTCTGAGGGTTGCACTCTTTTTACCAGGGTAAACCCACACAAAAACGACTTAATGATTTCAGACCTCCTGCGCCCTATCGCCTGCTGATGGCAGGACTATGTTACGGGGTTGGGACCCTCTTATCCAAACGCCTTTGGCCGAATATATCACAGCTGCAACAGGCGTCGGAGAGCGAAATAGTACGGAGAACTGATTCCAATCTTTTATGTACTACCCTCATGCATTCAGTGTAGTTCCTCGGTTTAGCTGGCGGTGCGTACACCTGCTGGATATTGGCATTACTCGTGCCAACCCCACCCCGTCCTCGCAAACAGAACAAAAATGCTTTCCTCACTCCAATCCAAGTCAAATCAAGTCTTCTTGTTGCCTTCGCTGCACTATGGTGGTCCCTATACCCGTACCTGTCATCTCCCGTCCTTTCGCATCCACTGAAAGAATCCTACAAACACCCGAGTGCCCCAGTGCAAATTCTTTCCGCTGTGCAATCTACAACAGGTCTAATAGTTGTCGGAGAGGCCCTAGCTCCACCCGGGCATATATCTACCGGTGAACATGACCAAGGAATGCATTCCGTTCGCTACCTACGTGCATCACATTCCATACTGGGCGGAGTCTGGATGGGCAGCAAAATAGTTACGCTGGGCGACGCGCCTGTAGTCTTCGACTCCTTCGGAACGCCACTGGGCGACTCGATTTACAGCACATTTGTGCTGCAAGAGGCCGTACGTCTGATTAATAGCACAGAGCGGGGGAAAACGAATTCTTTGAAAAATGGATTGATTATGTGACTTTACCCACTGCTTTTAAGCTTCATCATCATGATTGACGGTACCATACAGCGGCCTGGGAACAGGGATATCGGCAACTGCATTTCATCGGCATGGGATTTCAACAACCATTGTTGAAATTGATCCTGCGGTGTACAGTGCAGCAAGGACTTACTTCGGTTTGCCGGATCTCGGACCCGGCAAGGTCTTCCTAGAGGATGCGCGCTCATGGGCTGCGACGAAGCGACGAAGCATCCGGGCTGGAAGTAAAGAGACAATGTATGATTTTATAGTCCATGATTGTTTTTCTGGGGGAGGCGTATCGGAACACATATTTACGCTTGAATTCTGGGAAGATCTCAAATCCGTCTTGCGCTCTGACGGTGTGGTTGTAGTTGTAAGGGCTTCGTGTGACCTGTGGGGAATGGCTGCTGACTGTTTCTACTTAATTAGAATTTTGCGGGGGTTCTCGACTCAGAGTCCTCAAAAATGGTGCTTCATACCCTCGAAAATAGCTTTGGTCAGTGCCGAGGATTTCATGATCTGTTTGGCCATTTGTCTGAAGAGAAATACGGGAATGATTTTGCCAACATTGTAAGTGACATGATGGTCGAGTGGCCTACAACGTTTGAACACTGTAAACTCTCCAGGTGTTCTTCTGCACTTCATCAAAGGTACCGCTGACCTTTCGTCGAGCCCAGAAGCGAGATTTTCTTGGTTCTCCATTGCGGCGGCATGTTCTCGACTTACTTTCCGATCGTGAAGTAAAGCTTGACCTCATCAGAGCAGTAAACAGTAATGATAAGTACATCTTGACGGATGCCCACAATCCGCTAGGCAAACTCCAAGATCAACAGGCTCTCCACCACTGGTCATGTGCGTGGGTTTCCAGTTACGACCTCATCTTTGCTGATGTTGAACACAGTGATGAGAGACGTTTTTCCGGACGTACACTGGGAAACGTATTGAGACTGGCGTTACTTATGAGCGGAGACTCCAAGAAGGGCATATTTGCTTTAGACCAGGTGCTATGGTAAAATTGATCGTACTAGTACTACTTGAGGTATCCAAATTTAAAGGAGCTTTATCTCCCACCTGCTAATGTTAGACTCCCACCTTCGTATATCCTCGCCTGTATCTACTTCACCGGGTCGCACTACCGCAATTGCACGACCTGCTTGGCCTTGGCAAGCGTCTCCCTTACGGTCATCCTCAAGTTCTTCCTCAAGTCCAGATTACAGACCCTCATTGAACAACAATTCATCTCGGTCCATAAGCAATTCTGGCGCACACACAAGCTCATCGTCTGTTTCCTGGCAGTCGAATCCGACACCAAGGCAACCTCCAAGTTCTGCAATGGGGAACGGAAGTAACTCTCAAGAGGAGACAACTCGACAGTGGACGTTCATGGTATGAAGTGCTACCCCAGTGCCACCAGTCACCTCTCAACGTTTTTTTCAGGGATTCGAATGGGCTGTTCGTGATGTCCACAAGCTGAAGAACTTCGTAGAGGGCGAGGACGCGATTGAGGAAGATAGTTCTGACTTTGAGATCTTGAAGCAATCCCCAGTGCTGGGAGACAACAAATTCAAACTTGAAATCGGTTGGTTCCATATATTTAGCTTGTCGTTCTTCAGACACTCTTGAACGTCCTTCAGCTTGTGCGCCTAGTGAAGCAGCCACTGATTCCACCACCAAACCCACTCTGTCCCTCTACATAACTTCACTGATGGTTGACTTTGCTCATGCTGACTATGAGTTGTCTGCATCGATGATGACCGCTATCAAGTGTCAGGCCGACCGCACCGGAGAGCGTGGTGCGCCTTCAGAGTGGGTGTGGGAGTTTTGGCAGATGGATTGGACTTTCCGACAAGGACACGAAGTCTGGGGTAAGTAATCAATGGATCTCACTTGTCTGCCTATTTTTATGAACTTGTATCATTAGAATGCCCCCTCCCGCCCCTGTCCGCTTTGTTAGAAAATTCCAGAATACGGGAAACAGACTCTTTGGTTATCTGCGTCCAGATCCATTGCCCCTATGGGCCATCATACCCTCAGCAGCCTTCAGTTTACTCAGTTCCGCGAGATCTGCTCGAGGGACTCGAGGCTTCTTTAGATAACCCAAGTGGGTATTTGATTATACCTTTCCCTATGTCTTCTGATGCTAAAGTCGCACAGACACCGGGGACGTGCGTTTCGTATGCCTTGAGAGGCTAACCGCTGATGCACAGAGTTCGCCGACTTCCGAAGCCATACCACTTACGGATCCACGGTCGTCTTCTTCGGCATCATCGTATTCACCGTTCTCGTCTCAAACGACAGCTCGCAAACGAATCATTTACGCTCACTCTGACATTCTGACCAGACGGTCGGAATATTTTGCTACAATGCTTGCATCTTCATTCTCAGAGAACCCAGGACTTATCTCCGGCGAACGCAAGCTCTATACTGTCGTTGTAGAGGAAGCCGAATTTGAGACGATCTATTGGCTGTTGAAATATTGTTACGCAAATTGGTTGCTCTTCAAAGAACATGACGATCCTAGAGCCGCAATAGATGGGGTTGGGGTTGGCTGGAGCACAAAGTGGCTTAATTCACAAGGCGGGGAATGGGATTGGAAAACTTTCCATAAATCGAGCACCGACGAAAGCAATGCAATGGATGCAAGGAGTGCTGCGAGTTGTGACAGCCTGCTTTCCAGTGCGGAATCTAGGAGGTCTTCTGGCAAGCCGAAGGCATTGCAACCCTTAACACCCACTACAGCTCCTGCCCAGGTCAATTCTACTACCTCACGATCAGCCGCGACAACCTCTAAGGTCAATTTAAACTCTGCAACAACGTCTCGTCAAACAAGCACTCCGGCTTCTCGACGCACCGCTCCAGCGCCACCAACCAATGCTGCCGGCTTGGACCTTAATACATCACCGTCTGTTTCTCGTACGAAATCTATCGCTATTCCTGTCACACCAACAAATTATGTTTCTTCCGCATATCCTATATCTCCCCGCTCAGGAAGGCAGAACCAACTGCCCATTCCAGACCCCCATTCACATCCGACTCCCGCTCCAAGACCCGCTTCTGCGTTGTCGATGTACCAAGTTGCTCATCGATATGCGATGCCAGCTTTGGCCACTCTCGCATTGGAGCATATGATGTCCACTATCACGCCGCAATCTAGCTTCGCGTTGCTCCTTGCAACATCGGTGTGGGATGAGTTGCATGTGCTGGTTGAGGTGTGCACTACTAGTGGTTCTGTATATTGGTTACGCTCTGCTGACATCTTTCTTTGGGAAGGATTATGTAGTCGACAAGTGGGAGGAAGTATCTGTCTCTGATGAGTTTGAACAGTGTTGTCAAGAGGTGGCGGCTGGAGAGTACGTTTTGATTTATTCTATATAATTCAACCTCTGAAGGGCTTTGATGTTCCAGGTGGGGCTCAGATGGTGGAAAGACGTTAATGAGTATTTTCCGCCGCCTCCGTTCCCCGAATATTACTTGAGGTATTTGGACAGCTAGATCACCTGGTTATCCATTCCGTATGATAGCCATGTAAAATAGTGCAAGTGTATGGGCATCGCGGATGTTGAAATAGATAATTCTATCCAGACTGGTCAGATGCTATCTTGCCAAAGGCCATCCCTCTGCTACTTGTTATGCTTTCTGCCCGCGCTTCCCGTCTTCTCCGACCAACATCCTTTCCAAGGCGTCTACTTGCTGCTCATGCCAGTGATAACAACGCTTTCCATATTCCGGTGATCGACTTTTCTAAATTCCGGGAAGCGGCAGCACTATCCGAAAGGAAAACCACTGCCCGTAACATTGTTTCTGCGTTCAAAGAGAGTGGATTCGTTTACCTTTCTGGCCATGGAATACCCTCCAGTATATTGTCCTCATTCTCGTTTTCCCTCTTTTCTGAGTACTGTAATTGTTGTAGGCACTGTTCAGACTACCTTCCGAAAGGTAATTATGTCTTGGCTCAGCTATGTCTTTAGCTCAAGCTACCTCACCAGAGTGCCGAATTTTTCCGTTTGCCAGCCGAAACCAAAGTAAGTATTGCCTACTCTTCACCAATACCAACTAACCATGTTTTAGGACAAACTCGAATGGGATGATCCACGCGCAAACCGTGGCTATGTGCAAATCGGGCGTGAGCGCGTAACTAGGTCCGCAGACCCAAACGAGATCGCTGCCCTCCGCGCCAACGCACCTGATTGCAAAGAGTCGATGGAGATTGGTAGAGACTGGGATACCAGATGGAGGAACCGGTGGCCTCATGAGACTGATGTGCCACTGTTCAAGCGCACCATGTTGGATTTCTTCCAGGTAAGTACTGGTAAGAAATCTGGTGGTGTACAGTAGTGCAAACGAAGATTCTGTTAGACATGCCATGATCTCCATGTTCTTGTTATGCGCTCTATCGCCCTCGGACTCGAGCTTGAGGAGGGCTTCTTCGATACAATGATAAACGACCAATCCCACAATCTACGGCTGTTATCTTACCCACCTATCCAGAAGGCTTTGTTAGAGGGCAATGGTCAGGCTCGGGCAGGAGCGCATACCGGTATCGTCCAATTCACTTCGAATTGTTGCAAAGTATCACTGAAAAGACATGGCAGATTATGGAACTTTGACACTCCTCTTCCAAGACTCAGTAAGTAATCGTTCCTTATGCTCCTGCACAATGTTCGACATTCTTCTACAGGTTGGTGGCCTTGAGGTGCAAAATCCACATACTGGTGCTTTTGTACCTGCAACGCCCATCGTATGTCCTTGATTCGCGATCGTCTTTAATGCACTTATATTCCTGGTTCAGCCGGAAACGATTGTGGTGAATGTCGGTGATCTTCTCGCTCGCTGGAGCAACGATACCCTTCGATCCACCCTTCACCGCGTGGTTGCCCCTCCAGCAAAGAATATCGGCGAGACTGAAATCATGACGCCCGCGCGCCAGTCGATCGCATTCTTTTGCAACCCTAATTTCAGCACCGAGATAGCATGCCTGCCAAACTGTGGAAAGAATGCTAAATACCCATCTATCAACACGGAAGATTACATTGTCGGACGATTGGCAGCAACATATACATGAAGGTTACTAAGCAGGTATTATGGTACGATTAACATATGGTACACCCAGAATACTACGCTTTTGGCGGATCTAAGCACTCAAATCTGCTTCCTCGTCTGACCCAGCATATTCAAACTCTTTCTTCTGTGCGGCAGTCCACTTGCTAATATCCCAACTTCCCGGTCCTCGCATGGGAATCTTCGGAACGGTCCCCAAGTACTCTTTGTACTCCTTCCAAACGCGTGAGAGTACAAAATCTCGGTCCTTGTCTTGCTCGTCGCTGCTTTTCCCACCAGCGTACCACTGTTTCCCTTCCTTTTCTATCTCCTTTAACTCCTCCCTGACCTCCGCTTGTGAATCCGCCTCGAGTCCCTTTACCCATTCCTCTAAGCGCGCTTTCTCCATGGCAATGTACTCCTCTGACTTACTCTCGAACAACCTTCGTCCGATTGCTTTGCACACCAAATCGTAATTGGGGCTACCAGACATCCCTTTCATCTCTGCGCACCATTCCACAACATGCTTGAGGAAATATTCAAGAGTAGGGAAGTGAGTTGCGTCGAGACGGCCCTCTTTGACCAGGGCACGCAACAGTGTGACCACCGTGGCTCCGTATACCTTGTTCGTGACCTCGACGCGTTCCCCATCGTCGCACACTGGCGGATACGAACTTTGGATCAGTACGATTGAACCTATTGCTTTGAAAGCGCGTGAACGTACTCAACCAAGCAGAGTCCATATCATTGAAGACTGTCAAAGCCTCAAGAATGCAATACGCATCGTCGTAGTCTTTCTTGATGATCTTGGAATAGGCTGCGCTGAGCTGTTTATCCACCAGATCCAGTACCCCATACGAGTAAAAGTCTTCAGAGGTCGGCCGGTGACGGAGGAATAAAAGGAACACGTGTTGTTGATGCACTGACCATTGTAAATGTACATGTCAAACGCGTCGGGGTTCCTGTTTTCCGCGTGCTTCATCAAGTCCTCCAGGATATCGTAGGCCTGCTTCGATATGAAGGTGTCAGCATTCAAAAATCTATATCCAGCAGACTTGGACTGTTAAGAACTCGAATGAGAAGGTGGAAAAAATCATTACATAGTACTTAGAGACGTACATTTGGTGCCATTGCAAGTGAGGATCAGGAGGACTTTTCAAGTTGGAGGTTTTTATAATATTTCGCCGGCACCAGTTACGTACATACTAAAATATGCAATATATCATTATGTATCGTGGCATCTCCACAAGATGTAATTTTTACTTTTCTAGTCACGCCATATTAGTTTATTTACTGTGCTTCTACGTAGTACTATGTAGACAAATTGTTGGACAACAAAATGAGAACAAATCAAAGAAAGTATGCCTAATGATATTTACTAGATAGAGTTGTTGAGTCGCGATCTTTCCTCACTTCTTTCTGAAAAGGCCCAGCGTATGCTGCCCGCCACAAGACACAGAAACCGCGGCCCAGGAGCCACCTTCCTTGCGTACAATCATTCTTGGCGTCCTCACTTCCTCATCTGCTACGCCGAGCTCACCCTGCATTCCTTGACCCCAGCAATACAACGCTCCACCTTTTGTGACGGCCATGTTGTTGTGAGGCCCAGAGGAGATATCCACGACGGGGTCATCTGGGTCTGGGAACACGACTAGCACAGGCTCCGGCATGAAGTCAGGGTCAACACGATCCTTGAAGGCGATGTCGTCGTCCGCCAGGCCCAGTTGCCCGGCGTTAGACCGACCACAGGCATAAACCTTCCCGCTGTGGGTTAGAAACAACGTATGGTGATTTCCTCCTTCAATTTGAACCACCACATCGCCGCCGAGTTCATCCTTGCTAAGTCGTTTCACTTTCTGTGGCAACGCCACGACACCATCCACAGGTGTCTCCCAACCTGTTCCCGTTTGGCCCATACTGTTGAGGCCCCACGCCCAAACATCATCGTTATCGTCAACAGCAAAAGAATGGAAGGAGCCGGCACCGATCTTCACCGCCTTTCGGGAACGATTTCCAAGCGTGACTTTTTCAGGGACTGTTCCGTGTATCTTCCGACGCTCGAGAACTTTACGTCCAAGCTGGAATTGTTCCCCTGCTCCCCACGTGTAGATGTTCCCATGCGTAGTTAAAACGAGAAGATGATTGCCTCCTGCGGCAATGGATGTTACTTTCTCTGTGTCCCCTGGTTTCTCTTTAAGCTCAAGGATGGGGGTGGGTAGAAATTGATGCTTCAATCCAGATGAGAACCCGAGGGATCCTTCATGGGCCTACAAAGGTCTCAGCTTTGATCACCAATCAAAGCCAAAAGAAAAAAAAAAAACACATACGCGGAAAGAACCCCATACTCGAAGATCGCCTTCCACACTCAGAGCTGCACAAATACTGTCTCCAGCTGCAACTTGCACTGCCCGGAATTTTTCGTCTACTAAGGATTGCAGCGGATGTGGGATGCTTGCAAGCTCGTCAACATCCAAGAAAGTATTAGGACTATTCGGATCTGGGACATTCTGTGTGACACGACCCAAGGCGGCGTCATCGTTCACGCCGCACGACCAAACCTACAACGAAGCGTTAATAAAAGTATTAATAGGAAATGTCACGCAGTTGAACGTACCGTGCCTTTCTCATCGATAAAGAGCGTGTGTAGACCACCACCAACTATGAACTCAATGCCTGCGCCAACCTCGCCAAAAATGCCCTTTTGCATTTGCTGCTCGGCCCACACGTTTTTCTTGGGTTTATCTAGTTCACCAAGAACATCCGGACCCATACCAAACTGCCCGAAGTTGCCGGCACCCCATGCAAAGAGCTGAAGACCAGGACGGGCTTTCGGCGGCGGAGTGGGCAAGGGATTGAAATAGGGCTTTTGTTGGGGCACAGGGGTCGGAGGTGCCTCTGAAACAGGCGAAAGCCTAGTCTGCAGTTTCTTTGCTACAGGAGGAGGTAAAGCCTTCTGTTTTGCAACATCTCTTGAGCCTGGTCTGGCCGTCCTCGAGCTAGGCCTTGTAGCTTTTGAGGGAGGTTTTACAGTACCAGAACTTGCCTTCGCAGCCCTTGAACTGGGTTTCCGAGTTTGTATTGGCACAGGAGGATCATTCTCCGGTTTTTGGACGGTAGCTGTCCGGGAACGCTTAGGAGGGGGAGAGGGCGTTCGTTCTGACGAAGAATCACGCTTTTTGGTTGGTTGTTGGCTTCGGGACCTGGGGAGTACTTTTTCCAGGATCTGAGTCGCTGTTTGCGACTGCGGCTTCGTAGAAGCAGAACGAGAAGAGCGTCGAGGAGCCGCCATCTCAGAGAAAGACTTCGATTTGGTGGGAACGATAGCACTGGAAAACTAAAGGAGAAGAGAGTGGACGCAATCGTTCGAGTATAAGCAAAAACAAAGATGGACGATGGTGGGGATGAAGAGAAGCGCTGCCACTGTTTCAGCGCTTCAGCTTCAACCCGCTCGGTCCCGCGAACGGATTTCACGTGACCGACGCGTTATTGATTAATATTGATATTGATTAAGTCTGTAGTACTTTGACTCGGAAGTACGAATACTCTATCATGGTCGTGGCTTTCCTACAACGTGTACGTTGCACATATTCAAGTTTCAGATGATGAAGCCTATTCATTCGATACATCAGAGATCCATACACCATCGGATCCGGTATGGCCCCAACATAGCTCGCACTCTTCTGAAACGAGAGAGATATGAAGAGTTGGTAGATTTTCGCAGATTGAGGCCTATTTCAGCGTGGCTGACATGCAACTCTCTCGTGTAGTTTCACAGTTTATAATCCTGCAAACGGAGAAAGTGTTTGCAAGTGAGTTCTTAGGCTTTCAAGAAGTCAAACTATAATTCAGAGCTGCCGACCCGAAGAGTCGACTGCACCTCTCCGGAGGTCGTCAACAGTGCGATAGATCATGCTCAATCCGTCTTTGAATCGGGAACGTGGTCAAAGGCTCCTGCTTTGCATCGCTCCAGAGTTCTTTCAAGACTTGCCCGGCTCTTGGAAGAACGTATCTCTGATTTTTCCAAGTTGGAAACGCTTCAAACCGGGAGGACTATCCGCGAAATGAATGCCCAGCTGGGTCGGCTTCCAGAATGGCTGTAAGGCATTCCCACTCGCAGAGGGCGCGTTTAATTTTTCATCCGCTCAGTGATTACTTTGCAGCTCTTATTCGGACCAACCAAGCATTCATTGCTCCTACGCAAGGGAAGTTATTAAACTATGTGCATCGTGTGCCGCTTGGTGTTGTTGCGCAAATCACTGTGAGCCCGCCTGATTTGTGAACTCTGCGAAACCTTGCTTACGAACCTCTCACTGAAGCCTTTTAATCATCCGCTACTCATAGCAGTCAAGAAAATAGCTCCCGCTCTTGCAGCTGGAAATTCTGTTGTCGTGAAACCGTCCGAGGTGTGTGTCCCATGTTTCGTTTGATGCTTTCAAGTTGTAGACGTATGTTTATGCGGCTCAATAGCTGGCACCCATTACTGTCCTTGAATTTGCCGGATTGGCCGAAGCTGCGGGTGGTAATAGCACGCATCCTTCTGTCAAACTACTAACTGATGGTTTGGAACAATAGTTCCATCTGGAGTGCTATCTGTCCTTCCTGGTTACGGACCAACAACCGGAAAAGCAATTGTCAGCAATCCTCTCATTCGTAAAGTCGACATCACGGTTAGTCTCCTCTTGGTACCCGCCCTCCTCTCAAAAGTCTTCTTCAGGCTGGCACACAAACTGGCCGTGCCCTGGGAAGCATCGTTGGTGCTAATTTAGCTGCATTCACAGCTGAACTTGGTGGAAAAGTAAGCGCACCCAGCATTCTAAATCATCTTCCTCTATTATTATTCTCTGAAAGTTGCACATGCCTTTAGGCTCCCATTGTTATTTTCAATGATGCAGACTTGGTCAATGCAGTGAATGGAGCTGCATTTGCTTCCTTTGTTGCTTCCGGGCAAACGTGTGTGTCGGGCACGCGAATACTTGTGCAGGCCGATATGTACGACAAATTCCTGTCCCTTTTCATCCAAAAGGTCGACAGCATTAGATCCAGGATGGGGGATCGTGTGTTATTTCGCCTCTATTATAAATCAAAACCCTAATATGCACCCCATCGTAGCAATGAACCCCAAATCGACGATGGGAACTGTTATATCTCCTCACCATCTTCAACGAATTGAGTCGATGATCGGTCGCACTGCCGGCACGGTCATTGCGGGTGGGCAGCGCTTGCTTGGAAAATCGGAACTGGATGCCTTTGACTTTTCCAAAGGATCCTTTTTCCCGCCTACAGTTATCTCGGACATCAGCTCGAATGACGAGTTGTGGGAGGAAGAAGTTTTTGGACCCGTGGTGGTCGTTCGACGATTTTCTGTAGGTATACCTTTTTTCCCTCTTGGGCTGCCATGCACCCTTACGTATTCTCCTTGAGAACGAGCAGGAAGGCGTCAAGTTAGCTAACGACTGTAAATATGGTCTCGGAGCGGGGATTTGGACCTCGGATCTTTCGCGAGCGCATCGGGTAGCTGCTGAGATTCAGGCTGGGTTATGTTGGATCAACACACACCATAGAAATGATCCGAGTTCTCCATGGTACGCGTTGTAATCTGCCATCCAAGATAATCCTCCGGACTTAGCTTCGATTCAGGGGAGGTATGAAGGAAAGTGGAATTGGGAGAGAGAATGGTTTGGAGGCTTTTGAAGCTTGTATGTTGGTTACTTCTCAACATTATTTTACGTTTAACTTGCTGCCTACAGATTCACAGAGCAAGTCTACCATCGTGAACATCGCTACAGCCGACGAGACACGAGAATCAGATGATTGGTTTGCCGAAATACCACATGGCCATAGATATGGCTGAGGCCGCTACATTGAAGAAGCAGACCGGTGTTCGTTTGGGATTTTAATTCACCACACCACACCCTTATGGATTCGAATGTGCATTACATGATTGGTATAGGTTACAATCGGTTCATTAATCGATACACTTGATCCAACATGGTTCAGCCTGTCGTCCTGACGGCTTCTGGTCTCGGGGTCGTCTGTTCACATTGCAGTTTATCATCAGCTGTCGCATGACTTTGAAAGAAGGGAGATCACAAACTTCTTCAACAGGTACTGGGGGCTCATCGACAAAGTCGGGGACTTTATTCAGATCGGCAAGATATGATGTACCCTCTTCCTCGTCCTCCAATGCGAGTGCGTCCAGTTCTGGAAAGGGGGGGAATAGAAGTATTCAATGTCTTGAGAACTAATTTGGTAAAACATACCAGCCTCCAGATCAGCCTCGTCAATTTCATCTGGCACGGCGTACGATCGTCCAAGCGACTCTTGTATTTCGTTTGCTTGCTCAAGCATGTCCTCCATATCATAATGAATTTTCTGTTTTTTTTTTAAGAAAAAAAAAAACATTTGCAGAAGAGAGCGCAACGCACCTCGATCTTGTCAATGTCTATCTTTCCGTACTGTTTCTTCATCTCCTTGTTCGCCACTTGCATAGCGTCCAGCGTAGCCATCGTATTCCGGAGGTTGTCGGTCGTCATTGCTGCAGACTCCATATTGAAGGTCTGTTGAGCAAGCTGCGCTATTTGAGCTTCATACATCCGCTTCTGCTTCAGTGTCCTTAAAGCTCGTTGTTGGATCGCATCCTGTTGAATGGAAAATGTGTGTGTTAGCCCCCCCCCCAACCCTTTGTCAAGGCGGGAGATAATATACACTTTTCCTGGGCCGTTTCGCATTTTGCTCATCTGTTCTTTGTAGCGTCCCAACTCTGCCTCCAACTTTCGAACTTTGACCTCTATCGAGGACATTCGGACGTCGGTCTGTGCACTCAGTGGTCATGATGGGGATAGTGAGGATTGGCGTCACTGACTGATGTTATCGCATCCTGTAGGCTCGGTTTTGGCTTGCGACTTGAAGATGACCCAAAGATTCGATTCATTGCAAAGGAGTACAGTAGGGCGCAGTCAGTCTGAGCAATGACGTCTGCCACTAGACCAAATATGCGACAACAGAGTTTACATATACAACTTTATATTCTAACAAACATCGAGACGAAAGACTGGAACTGTGATTGTGTCTAAGATAAAAAGCCTCTTATCGCACCACCTACGTTGAGCACATCGATCCTAGATGGGTCAGATTTCAGAACCAAAGAGGATCAGAGGAGGGAGGACTCACAAAAAGGTGTCATGGCCCCAGACGCCGCCCAATTCATAATAGCTAACATTCGGGTTGCCGGTCATGCGGAGTGCATCTGCAAGCTCGCGCTGTTGGTCGACGGTAAAGAGGATGTCGCTCTGGACGCCGAGGACAAGGGTGGGGATGTTTCGAAGAGGGCGGAGGCCGAGTGCGAGTGCGGAGAGGTGCGGGGGTGCGTTGAATGGAGGTGGATGAGATTTGGAGTGAGAGGCGGTGGAATGGGGGATGGGGGAAAGTGAGGAAGTTGGTGAAGAGGGAGCAAGGTTGACGGCCTCGAGGGCGGGGAGGGTCATGTCGAAGAGGTCCATTGCTTTGGACATGTAGATGAGGGAGTTTGCGTCGTATTTCAGGCAGAATTGCTCGCCCTGTTGGTAAAAAGTAAACAAGTTGGATGGTAGTGGTTAGAGGAATCAAACCTGATGGTCGAGGTATGTCTCGATGAGGAAATCAGGGCAGAGAGCTGGGGTGCGTGGTGTTGAGGGGTCTTGGTTGGTAGGGGGAGGACGGAGTTGTCGCCCGAAGCGCTGGTCCCATTCTGGGCCTGAACGGTATGTGATGGTAGCGATTTCTGCAAATAAATGAATATCAGAGTGGGAGAGAAAAAGAGAGAGAGTGAAATACACACGTCTGGCGAGTTTCATGCCAGTGTGTGGTGGAAGTGAATCATAGTAAAAGCCATTGTTCCAGTTTGGATCAGCCATTAGGACTAGAGTACAGGGTAAGGAGAGGGTGTGGGAGAGGAAAGGAGGGAGACTGACCACTTCTCTGGGCGTAGCGCATTGCGATGGCGGAAGGACTGCTACGTGCTGTTCCACTGATGCTGACGATCTTGCCTACACGGTCAGGATGAAGCCAGGCAGCAGCGAGGCTTTGCATGGCGCCCATGGAGCAGCCGACGGTGGCATACAGCTTTGGTATGTTGAGATGGTCAAGGAGGCTGTATTGTGCGCGGACCATGTCGAATATGGAGACGAGGGGAAAGGTGGTAGCGTAGGGACGGTTTGTGGTGGGATTGATGGAGGAAGGACCGGTGGAGCCGTAGCATCCACCGAGGGTATTTGTGCATACGACAAAAAAGAGGTTGGTGTCGATGGGCTTGCCTGGACCGATGAATTTCTCCCACCAGCCATCGGCGGGGTTTGCGGGAGTGGAAGCTGCGTGGGACGAGGCAGAGAGGCCGGTGTGGAGGAGGATGGCGTTGTCGCGTGCGGGGGAGAGGGTGCCCCAGGATTCATAGGCGATATCAAAGGAGGGTAGGGGGGTGGGAGAGTAGTAGGTGAGGGGGAGAGGGCGGGGATGGTGATAGATGCTATACGAGGCGGGGCTGGGGCGGGCGTAGGGAGGCTCGGGGCCGGAGTCGGCGGTGGGGGCAGTGGGGGCAGTGGGAATGGGAATGGGAGTGGGTGGGACGGAGGCCCTGAGACGGGACTCGCGGACGGCGTGGGCGTCGACGCAGGGAAAACGGGAGAATCGTCGTCGGGTGATAGCACTGAGACGCATCGTGACATTGTGACTGTGACGGGACATGGACGATCGGCCATCTCGAAAAACGAAAATTGAAAGCAAGGCAAGCATATCGATTGGCAAATTGGAATTGAAAATTAATGGCGAATTTCGTGTCAGATTTACCGTTTCCTCACTCGCTCTCGATCTCGCTCTCGTTCCAAAGGCGCCGCGCTCACCGTCGATCAGGACGCAGTTGTACCCGCCCTTCCCCACTCGAAACCCCCCTCTCGTATCCCCTCTCGGCCGCTGTCAAACAGCACGGTCACTCCAGCCCGTCCGACTACTCGTCCATCCGTCAGTCCAGCCCGGAAAACCCTCAACACCCTCTTTCGCATCAATCCTTCGTCCAGCCCAACGCCGTCCTTCGACGACTCCTCGACCCGTCCAAGCCCCAGCAGCACCGCAACCTCGTCCACATCGGCCTCCTCACGCCTCCACAAGTTCTTTTCCGCACAGAAATCACCTCGCACCCCAGACCATGCCGTCTCTGCCCCTCTCCGCCGTCAGTCCTCTTCCCGCTCAGACTCCACCCCGAGGCCCCCCGATCCCCCTCTCTCTCGCATCGAAACTTCTTCTGCTACAATGGGTCCCCCGCTCCGACCCCCAAAAATCATCCACACTCCAGCAACTCCCCAGACCCCAGATCAATCTTCTCCAGCACCCACCTATCATCGTAAACGCTCCGTCGATTCCGGGAACCTCCATCGACGTCCTGATCGCATGGCAGTCGTAGACGAGGTTGGCGTCGTACTCACTCCTCAAGGTAAATACCGCGATTTACCAAGGTCACATCGCGGGGCTGCTGCGCATTCCACCAAACATGGCAGCTTTGACTTTGAGCGCCCCGGCTGGAGTGCTGCCGGCGTGGTACAGAGGTCGGGCAGCGCAGGCACAACAGAGTCTGGCACCAGTGGGAGCGGTGGATGGGGTCGCAATGCCAATGGCTATCTAGGTGGCATAAGAGAAAGCGCCATGGGTCCCGGCCTCGCTGGTGTCGGGACCTTGCAGAGGGAGCAGTCCATGAAGAGAGCAAAAGAGAGGGAAGAATTAATCATTTCTGCTCGGGAAGACGAAAAGAAGAGGAGGGAAAAAGAAAGAGCGATACAGAAACTACAGCAGCAGCAACAGTCTCGCACATCCCCAGAAACAGACGAAAATGGTGTTGGAACGTCTACTTCTACTACCGGCAAATCCTCGAGTTTGGGAAAAAAGCATGGCAGCCTTCGAGGAAAGCAGAGAACGACCTTGGGTGTTACTCATGGCCGCTTTCCGTTCGAACCCCCCGTGCCGTCCTCGTCTACGAGGAGCACCCCGAGCACCAACACCACGGAACCACCGTCGCGGACCCCAGTAGGGACGGCCGAACTCGAAAAAGAAAACACCCGCCTCAAAGGGGAGATGGCCCGCGAGAAACATCGCGAAAAGGAAAGAAAGCATCATTCGTACCGCGATCGTGCTCCCGTCCCTGTCCCTAGCGTTGGCCACCGATCTGGCGCAAAGGGGCGCTCCCTCGACCTCGGCCTCAGCCTGGCTTGGGCGCCGACAAAATTAAGAGAGGATGCGCTGTTGCCTTCCGTTGGCTTCTTTGCCCGGTCCGTCAGCGGCTCATCGTCCTCCCAGGGTATGAAGTGGTCTGTTTCTGGCTCAACTAATGCTAGTGGCGGTGGGGGCGACAAGTCGAAAGTCGGTAGGGAGGTTGCGGACGTGTTTAAGAATGCCCTGGATGAGGAAGGGTATGCGGCATTCAAGAAATGTACGTTCACCTTTGCTTCCAACAAACTAGTAGGCACATCTCCGATTGACTCGCTCTAGTCGTTCATCGGTTTGACGCACATGATATCCCATTCGACGGACCCACAGGTATTGTGGCCCGTGTGGAACGGCTCTTGAGGACCGCACCTGACCTCAGTGAAGAAGGCAAGAAGCGCCTGCTAGACAGCTTTGTTCGGATTGTTCTCCAGAATGCATGACCATTCGGGGTAGGACACTCACGCAGGCCGTTCACCCCTTTCGTCACCCGCCACCACTCATGCGTTTCCATTCATCTTTTCGTTCTTTTGTCCAGATAGAAGCAGTTCCCATTCTCTGGCTTTTATTATTATTATCTGTTTTTGGGTTTCTGGCATTTCATCATTCTTCACGGCAATATTCAACCTCTGATACACTACTATCTATCATCTCCTTTCACCGTAGTATGCTTTACATGAACCCCCCCTGCCCCCATGCGTTCAACGCCAGGTATGATTTGACTGATTCCTTATGATCCGGACGCCTTGGCTTCCTCATGCACGAACGTATAATACATGTATTTCATAGCATGATTAATGCATGCACATCTATAGAATGTTTACCTGATGTACAAGATCTTCCGAATACAAGTGAATAGTACAACCAATAATACGACTACGTTGCGGGTCGTAATGCCCTCAGCCGTTCTGCGAGCTTGTCGTCCTCCTCCCCAATCTTCTCTCGCGGGCCCAGGTCCGCTACGACGTTGATATCCTTTGACGACAGATCGTGCTGCAGCTCAATATTGGCCTCTTCCGCAGTCTGGCGCAGCAGTTGGTCAATCTGGTCCTGTGGCGTCGATATAGCGGTCGTCGACCCCATCGCGTCCTCCATATATGAAGTCTGCACGTCGAGATCGGAGAACTGGGATTCGAATTTGTCCATCACCACGGATATCTGTCAGGGGGGGGGTGATTGAGTTTAGGGCCAACGCGTAAAGGCGAGGGCACTCACGCGTTCAAGGTTCATGCTCTCCATCGCCTTGTCCATCCCTCGAACGACCGACGTCATGTTCCCCGTCACCTGCCGCATCGTGACGGCAGTCTCAACTCGGCTGGCGACGGCGTCTATGCGGCTGGATAGTCTCAGCAGGTTCAGCGATTCAGACTTTTTCCGGATGGCATTGGAGGCGTATATCCGGGCCCCTTCATTGTTGCCCTGCTGGAGCGCCTGACGGGAGATAAGACATTATTGTGTGAGTGCGGCGGGAAGCGCGTACCTTCTTCAGACGTCCCTTTTCGAGATTCTCGTCCTTCTGTGCCTTCTTCGCTTGTCGATTTAGAGTCTTTGCTGTAAACTTGGTGAAGATCACGGGTCAATTAGAGCACCAGATGTATTTGAAGGCATCACCTTGAGTTGGAAGAGGGTTTCTGTTCAGGGTTAGCCGGGATAGTGTAAATTGAGATCTTGGCTCTCACTTTCGAGATTGCTCATGATAGGAAGCTGTGGTGCTTTTGGCTGCGGCCATTCAATGTTCAATTTATTCATGGAGGCACGTGACACCTTCACGGTTTGTTGGTGCTGATAGAAAGCTTGGAATTCGATGGTGCTGCTGTACTACATCAGGTTGGCTTCAACTTCCCCCTCCCACCGCTCTCCAGATGCTCATTTGACGTTGCAGCTATGTTGCTATTTTAGCCGCATTTGCATTTGTCACACTCTCCCTTGGTCTGTTCAACCTCTATCAACGTTACTGTCTTTCTGAAAGTTTCCTCTGCTTTCAAAGCAAGCGGCCTGTTGTACATTTCAGAACTAATTGAAGAGCATTCACGACTAGCAAAAGTACTTGGGCAACGGGGTATATACGTGCGTTGGTTCTCATTCTTCCTTCGCGCTTAGCAGCTGACTACTGGACTCCAGGCCATAATAGTCCTTCATGTTTTCCTGTACTTTTCCGAATCGCTGCCGTTCTTCCACACTCTGTTCTCGATCGTGTGCCACATCGTCTACCTCCAGAACTTCTCAGCATCGTGGCCTCTCATTTCCCTGTCGTCCATTTCATTCCTCGCGTCCTGCTTCTTCGTGATTTCGGACCATTTTTTATGGTTCTTCTACTTTTCTCGCATAATCCAAGAAGCACGACATCGGAGAACTTACCGAGGCCCTGTACCACACGTGCTCGGTTTTACCGAGATTGCATCCTTCTTTGGGATCTGCGTCTGGCTTGCGCCCTTGTTCCTTTTCCTGAGCCTCAGCGCAAACGATAACGCGCTTCCTGTTTCTGCAGGTAAGGTTCTTGCCCTCGTGCCAAAACTTAGACTCGAATTTTATTTTTTTATTTTTGTCACTTTAGCCGATCCAGGGTCACCATCCACCATGCAATATGCACAAACCCGCGTTTCGCTCTTCCGGTCTCTGTTTTCGTTCGAGGGCTTGCCGAGGATGCGACCAAAACCGCCCCGGAGGGATACCATGGAGGGGCTTCTTGCCCCTCACTCACCCACCCTTTCTCAGCCATTGTCACCCATACCACCCCCTTCGCCATCCTTGACTTCCCTATACAGCACCATGACCCCCCCTCCTCGCTCCCCGGCTCCCCAAAGGCTCCAGGAAGAATCACAGACATTGTCGCCGAGTCAGAGCTTCAAGCTTGGCACGCCCCCTCGACGGACAACGCAGCCGTTGCGCAGGCAGAATGCCCTGGATCAGTCAGGTGCAGGGCTAGGGATCGGGCTGAGGAGGACGGGGTCAGGTGCCACTGTAGACGAGGACAAGGAGTAATGAGGATTCTGCTGTGTACTCTTGCTACATAATATCGATTAATACATGACGACGGTGTGCATCCGATGTCCTTGTGAATCTCGTTTGTATTTGCGACACTCGTCTTTGCCAAACAACGTTCCTTGAACTTTACCCCTACTACTGTAGCTCAGCGCTCACTGGCAAGTAGGCTGGGTGGAGTTGTGATGTATCTCTACCTTGGGAACAATCCTCGAGTCTTATACCTTGTTACGAGCTCTCACGACGACAGATTAGGGAGACCTCGACGAGCCCTTGTGTTTCGTGCAGGACAAGCTGATTCCCAAGCTGTCGTCGAATTCTTGCACAAAGATGAAATCGACCTCGCAAACGTCGTCAGGTTAACAAGCAGAGTCGTGAAAGGTTGTCTGGGACTGATATCAATTGAGGATGGTTTGGTACCCCCCTACCTACTTGGTTATTATTCCGACTGAATCTTTTCCGTTTTTGTGCTTCACCCAGACGTCTTTCTGGCTCTTGTGACAAGTGCCACCGAAGTGGGGAATACAAGGCCATCGGGAAGAAAATCGGAATCTGTGGCGAGGATTCATGAAGTATCGTTCTACAGCTTGACATCATCGACTTGGGATGACCTTCCCTCGGTTTCTGAAGGCTTGATCGGACCAGATGGTGTTGATGCTGTGAACAGGGATACGTTTGCGCCGCCAGGAACTAATACACCTCCAGTCTTTGAGCACCCGTGCATGCCACTGACGAAGATCCTGTCATCGGGTTCGTTTTACTATGCGCTTGACTCTCCATGGGACCTTTCTTCAAGACTCGCCGTCCGTCTTTCTAGAGAGCCGGCGTTCGTAGGAGATGTTGGAACATTCGACGAACGCTTTGTCTGGAATGAATACATCGTTCGAGGTCTTTTGGATTTTCGAGAACGACTCGACGCAAACGAACGCGAGGATCTTGATAGCTGTCAATTCATTGTACGTTGTTGGCCTCGACCTGCTTAACCTCGAACGGCTGGAGCTCCTTGAATATCTGTATTTTAGATATTGGCTACACAGGGCTACGTGGGCACGTTTACCATGGCTTTGCCGGCACCACCAACAAATGGCTCTCCTACGGTGGCCACGCTGTCCCTGATATCCAGACTTGGATGGAAACGGGCTGGCACACGATTCAACACTCGTGGTGTCGATGACGATGGGAATACTGCAAATTTTGTGGAGGTGGGCATTTTCTTCTCGTCCCGCTTTGATTCCAGCGTCTGAGGGTGGTGCAGACCGAGATGGTTTTTAGCACCGATCAACACTGTGTTAGTTATGTACAAGTCCGTGGAAGTGTCCCCTGTATGTACTTCAGCTTCAAGAATACACATATTTATTCCCTGAATGACAACACTTTTCGTAGTATTTTGGGAGCAACAAGGCCTGCAAACATTCGGTCAACGCATTCAAATCACACGTCCTCATGCGTCCCAACCAGCCTTCGAACGACATTTTGCTCAGTTGATGGAAGAATATGGCTCTATTCATGCGATAAATCTGCTGGGAACCAAGGAAAATGAAGCTTCTCTGACAAACGCTTATGGTCGCCATCTTCAGATTGCTCGGGGAGCATTTGGGGATGAGCTTGGCATCACGCATTATGACTTTCACGATGCCGTCAGGATGGGTGGGCATGATAGTGTGATCAGGGACTTAAGGTACGCCGCCTTGACACCCTTACTACTTACGTTTGCTCTGATCTCCGCATTGCAGCCACCTACAGAGCATAACAGACCATGTGGATAGATTCGGATTTTCTATGTGCGATGCTGTATCGGATGAGATTGTAACGGACCAGAAAGGTATTTTCAGAACAAACTGCCTCGATTGGTGAGCGATTTTCACTGCTCTCATCGTGGTACTCTTATCCTCCGCCCAGCTTAGATCGTACGAATTTTGTCCAGGACATACTCTCCCGTACGACTCTGGAACAGTATCTTCAGCTTGTTCGGCGAGAATGGACTTATTCCAATACCTTGTGGTCTTATCATCGCGAGCTCTGGGCTGAAAACGGTGACGCCCTGTCTAGAATATATGCCGGTACTGGCGCCCTCAACACTAGCTTTACTCGAAGCGGAAAACGAACGCTAGCAGGTGAGTGCTTCATGATGGCTCTCATCAGTTTCTGATTAGAGATTTCTAAAAGGTGTCCTCTCTGACGCCACTAAGAGCTTGTCACGGGCATATATCAACAACTTTCAGGACAAAGGGAAACAGGTAGCAATCGACATGTTCTTGGTTCGTCCATGCCGCGCATGCTTTGTTGAAATTCTGATATATCTGACAGGGGAACATGAGCAACCAACGTCCTGTCACGATTTTTGATCCCATTCACGACTCGGTTCGTGAAGCGTTGGAGCAACGGTAGGCCCCTGCTGAGTTTCGCGATCGACGATCTGACATTGTTTAGATTACCTGAATATTCTACTACAAAACAATGTACCATATTTACGGGTACTTGGAATCTCAATGGCCGAGTAGGTTAACTGACCGCTTACCGTAGCTCTACTGACTTCTGACAGCCTCCGTCTGAATTATTGCTGCCCTGGCTTTTCCCTCGAGAAGGTGATTGCCATCCTCTAGATTTCGTTTTGCTCCCATCTTCATTTAAATCTAGATATTAACGAGTATGTTTGAGTGGCATGTGGTTCTTCTGACCATAGCTAACCCCCCTTAGCCCCGATATGCTTGTCATAGGCTTCCAAGAAATCGTACCTTTGACAGCTCAACAAATCGTCCAAACAGATCCTGAAAAACGGTGTGTGATCTCGTCGTGTTGGTAGCACTGTCGTCTCAGAACGCGCTGTAGGCGGATATGGGAGAACAAGATCCTTGAAACCCTGGATAAGCGCCCTAACAAAAAATGCAGCTATGTGCTTCTCAGAAGTGAACAGGTAGCGTCACCCAGATTGTTCTCAGTACACTCATTGTTGTAACAAAACGCCTAGTTGGTGGGAACTGCACTACTAGTTCTCGTAAAGACAGATTTGACTGCCGTCATCCGGAACGTCGAGGCCACAACACGGAAAGTTCGTTTGACCCAGATTCACTACTTTGACGGTTCTGACGTTGAATAGACTGGCTTACGAGGAATGTCCGGCAACAAAGGTGCTGTCGGCATCCGTCTAGAATACCATGACACGAGCTTTTGCTTCTTGACGGCACATCTTGCCGCAGGACATGCAAATGTTGAAGAGCGGAATGCTGATTACAGGACCATCGCCGATGGCCTGCATTTTCAAAAAGGCAAGACCATCTCCAGCCACCAGTAAGGTACATTCCACTCTAATACCGTGCCTTGATTCAACACGAAATAGAAATATCATCTGGATTGCAGACACAAATTACAGAGTCGACCTCGATAACAGCACAGTTAGGACACTCGCCGAAGCGGATGATCTAGATAAGCTCCTCGCGGTTGATCAGGTTTGTACGGAGCACAACGATGTCACTGCCCTGACCAACGTTGACTGTCAACAGTTGATGCAGGCCATGGACACAGGAGCGGCATTTGCAGAGTACATCGAAGGACCACTGTTATTCCGACCCACGTACCGCTATGATGTTGGAACAGACAATTATGATACAAGCGAAAAGATGCGAATACCGGCATGGACAGGTAAGTGGGAACATAAACAAGCAAGTATGATTCTCACTTAATGCAATGATAGATCGTATTCTGTACCGCGGTAATCAGCTTGACCTTTCGGTCTACTCAAGATCTGAGCTGCGAGGTTCAGATCACAAACCAGGTTTCAATTTTTAATCAAATCTCTGTTTAACCGGTTGCTCAGTATCTGGCCATTACTAGTCTTCGCAATCTTCCGTGCACAAGTCCTTATTATTGACATCGTCAAGCGAGCTACATTATCTCGGTTGCTCTTGGAAAACATCCTCTCCACAGCACCAGGAGAAAAGTTGGATGAAAAGCTGGCAACAGTGGCTTTACCGGTTGAGTACACGGAATGTTGGTCATTTCATCTTCTCAGACGCTATACCACTCTCATTCTTGTTGCTGTAGTTCCACCTCCTAGCTCAGATGAATCTGCCTGGTGGGATAGTCTAGGTTGGTGCCTAATCGAAAGCATCCATTTCTCGTTGATTGATCAAAGGGTAGATTGTCCCGCTGGCGTCCTACCTTTGCATAAATTTCAAAACTTAATAAACCACAAGACAAACCCCTTCGATTCCCCATTGGACTCCCCGATATCGTCCTCACCCTCTTCCTCTGACGAGGAACTTTACACCGATGCCCTGTCGTTGCAGACACCGATGGCACCTGTACAAGCAGCCTGGAAACCACCACCGCCTTCCCCACGTTCTCAGTCAACCAAACCCGAAAGCCTTTCGTAGCACTTTGTTAGACATACTGGAATTTTCTATCCCATACGTTTAATGTTATCAGCATGGACATTAAGGAATTCAAGTGTGAAATCGGACCTGCGGCTACGATGTAAAATATACTATAGCAGTTAGATCAAACCTTGCTTCTTAAGGTCCTCGTAAGTTTTGCGGTTGTATACATTGCCCTCATCGTCCTCAAGCTCTTCCATTGTCTCTTGCTCGAAGATCTCATGACGACCTTCCTGTTTGAGTTTTTCGGCAACTAGAACTATATGTCAGATCACTTCTGCTCCGGAAACGGGGAATCAACGGACGTGAGAGAGCATCCTCAATTCGCGTGATCTCATGGAAATGTTTTGTGTTAGGCAGGCCAAGAGCACGCATGCCGAAAGCATGCCTAGATTCCTGTTCACGAATCAACAATTGTGCACCTCGAAACGAGGCAGCGATACATACTTGAAAATGACGATCAAAGTTTTTCCTGCGTGATGTCAGACATAGACCACTGATAAGCAGAGGACGGAAGCTTACCTGCCCATGTAGACATGATCGGAGCATATCTCGCATCGATACTCCACACCAAGTCCATGGAGTTTGTATAGCCAGTAAGGAATGGGCTTGCCATCCCACCCTAGCGGCAATTTGAGTGGGTTATAGATACGTTCCTCCTCCTCCTCCTCCTCCCCTTCAGGGCCAGTTGTGTTGTTTGTCGGGGCAGGTGGGGGTTTGGCCTGCTCAAGAAGTTCTTGCTCGCGTTCACGGGCAGTCAGAGAGAACCTGCGTTCGACGTTCGATTTCGTCTCGTTGAGAGTAGGCACTAGTGTAATAAGTAGGGCGGTGGCGAGATGTGTGAACAGAGCAGAATTCCGTAATCGAGGATTGATGCCGGATTTTTGAGCTCCGTTGGAAAATGGTCCAGGTGTATTAGCAGGGGAACCACCATTAGGATTAGCAGGGAATGTCCCTGAAGTAGCTTGCTTAGCAACAGCTTTAACGTGCTTTTTAGACGTGAGGTGTGCGTCGTAGACTGTCTGCTTCGAATAATGTTTCTGGCCTTGTGTTGAAAGGATATAAAAACCGTATAGGGTACATGATAATAATAATAGAAAGCACGTACATGCTGCACACCATATCCCTGCAGAGCCGGTTCCGTTGACTGGCACTTTTGATTTACTTTCTTCCCAACCTGGTACTTCTCCAGCTTCCCACTTCTTGGTAAATTCAACCTCCGCATGTTGCTGTTGTGCTTGCACGTCCACCAAAGGTTGAGTCCGCTTAGCAAAGGAGAGCAAATAGACATGAAGATTCCGAATATAACTACTCCAGTTTAACCACAATGGCCCGAACATGGTTTTGAAAATTACACACCTTTCAAACCCCTTGGAAAAGCGCGTGTCTTTCGACAAATCCTGGTGAATAGGACCGTCCTGGGAGGCAAGGAGTAAATCAAGATACTGAAGGTAGCCAGGTCGTTTTCCGATGTCTTTCAAGTTGTTATACGCCGTGTGGCTCGCGTATAAATCAAGATATTTTCCATACCCCTCTTCTCCAGAGAACAACAAAGAGATGGCTGAACAAACGCAGAATGAAAAAGGCGTAGGTGAAAAGAAAGATGGGTACTCACGGTCTTCTTCCTCGTAGTCCTCGTCGCCATTTTCCAGGTCAGGCTCTTCAAGAAGAGCAGCGAGTTCGAGGTCGAAACCTCCTGAGACAGAATCAGGGTACTTGCTGTGGTGCTCTCGAATTTTCACCAACCGCGAGTAAAATTCAGAGAGGTCGTTCGCCTGTGAAGGCGCTGACAGTGCATCCAACTCGAGCCTTCTGACATCTTCATCCTGGTACGAAGAATTTAGGACGGAGGCCCTGGATGATATGCGGTCAAGTATTTGGGACGATTTGTGTTCATTTCGAAGCCTGGCCTCGTGAGACTGGAGTGGCCTTGAGAGCAAAGTGTATAGAGCTCGTTCGAAGCGCTCTACTTCTTCGTGGTTTTGTCGCTGGAGTTCGATGACTGAGTCCATTCCGACGAAAAGGACTCGGACCTATAATTTGACGCCCAAGTTGTTGCTGTCAATTTTCAACTCCGACACTCTCAACTACTGTCCTCAAAAAGATGGCAGGAATCAACACCGGAGACGACGTGCGCAACGATGCTCTTATCTATTACTCTATTTGTTCACATTGTCAGATAGAAACTGGTCTTTGAATCGTCAGAAGCCGTTTCCGTGATCTCAACATTCGATGACCTTGGTTTGAAGGAAGACCTTGTGCGCGGCATCTACGCCTACAGTGCGTTTCTGGAGCCAGTCCGCCACTGAAACTGACTTGACATAAAAACTAGACTTCGAAAAACCTTCCGCTATTCAACAGCGAGCCATTCTACCCATTACCCAAGGGCGCGATGTCATTGCACAAGCACAGTCTGGCACAGGTAAAACTGCGACATTTTCCATCTCCATCCTTCAGTCAATCGACGTCACCGTTCGCGAAACACAAGCACTCGTTCTATCACCGACGCGGGAACTAGCAACTCAAATTCAGTCCGTCGTGCTTGCACTCGGTGATTACATGAACGTACAGTGCCATGCATGTATTGGTGGTACATCCATCGGGGAAGACATCCGGAAATTAGAGTATGGGCAGCACGTTGTTTCCGGTACCCCAGGTCGTGTTTTCGACATGATTCGAAGGAGAAGTCTGCGCACACGAAATATCAAAATGCTAGTCCTCGATGAGGCGGATGAACTCCTTAACAAGGGGTTCAAGGACCAAATATACGACGTGTATCGGTATCTTCCCCCCGCAACGCAGGTGGTGGTACTGAGTGCTACCCTGCCTTACGATGTTCTGGAGATGACCACGAAGTTCATGACAGATCCTATTCGCATCCTCGTGAAGCGTGATGAGTTAACCTTGGAGGGAATCAAACAGTTCTTTGTCGCCGTGGAGAAAGAAGAATGGAAATTTGACACACTCTGCGATCTTTACGACACACTCACCATTACCCAAGCCGTTATTTTCTGCAATACCCGACGAAAGGTCTGTTAGGCAATTCCATAGGCGTTTTCCGTTTTCCATTAACCGATGTTTCAGGTAGATTGGTTAACAGAGAAAATGCGTGCCTCCAACTTTACCGTGTCATCGATGCACGGTGAAATGGTGCAGAAGGAGCGTGATGCCATCATGGCTGAATTTCGCGGTGGGACTTCGTCAGTTCGATTTTTTTTTTCTATACGTTATGAAATTTGACGCCAACCTCAGTCGTGTACTGATCACGACTGATGTTTGGGCACGAGGGATCGACGTCCAGCAGGTTTCTTTAGTCATCAACTATGACCTTCCAGCGTAAGTTTCATCTTGCTCCGTCTACATCCCCCGCTTACAGATCGACGCAGAAACCGTGAAAATTACATCCATCGCATCGGTCGTTCTGGGCGTTTTGGTCGAAAAGGTGTTGCCATCAATGTCAGTCCATGAATATGTCACTTAGTCCATTGCTAATAACTATAAATTAGTTTGTCACTGTAGACGATGTTCGCATTCTACGTGATATCGGTCTGTCTAGTCTTATTCCTTGTCACCGAGTGCATCAGCTGATTAGACTGTTATCATAGAACAATTCTACAGCACCCAAATTGTCAGTTT
This sequence comes from Tricholoma hemisulphureum, assembly GCA_964034925.1. Taxonomy (NCBI): domain Eukaryota; kingdom Fungi; phylum Basidiomycota; class Agaricomycetes; order Agaricales; family Tricholomataceae; genus Tricholoma; species Tricholoma hemisulphureum. Next base: position 8,246,957 of record OZ035929.1, on the reverse strand, counting down.
GAATCCTATGTCATCTTTGTTCATATGACTGACTGCCAACAATTTAGGATGAAATGCCAGTCAATGCTGCTGAACTGATCTAAGCTTCTCCAGCCGGAGTTTTTTTGCCCCTATAAAGCGATGATCACAGGCAGTGGTTCATATTATTCACTTCCTATCTGTGCCCCTTGTAAGTCTATAGCCTATAAATAAATTATCTATAGCTTCCTGGCTTGGTAGAAGGTTGTTGATAATGGCTAGCAAGAGATTTGTGGTACATAGTGATGCAATGCAATCAGATGCACGCCAGCCTAATACTGGGGAAGGTGGTCGGGGGCAAACATCCATTACCACTTCCCAGGTCAACAAAATCGTCGAATGGATCCATTGGATAAGAAAGCTGCGGACTATTGGTGGCTTTGAATTTCTGACGTCTGAAAGAGCGTGGCATTGCAGTTCTGGTCCTGTAGATCTAAATTAAGTACACGCCTGATTGAGTGGGTTTCGAAGCTTGTAAATCTCGGCGGTGATCTCCCGTGGTGTAGGCCCAGTAGGGGTGGTGCGGCATCGTGCCAATGGGCCGCTTCGCCGGTGGCGAAAAAAAAAACACAGGACGACGCGTTACCCGAGATCCTCGTGAGTCTGTGGATACCAAACAGGGAACCAGAACTAGGATCGCTCCACCTTATGGAGGGTACTTGTCACTGAAATTCCCCTGCTTCTACTTCAGCTATCGCTCCCAGCTATCAGCAAGCCTCAAGCAAGCAATCATGGCAGCATGACAGTCACGCAGAGTGCAGCCGGTTATCCTCGGGGTGATCCTTCTCGCCCTGCCAGTGCCTTGGCAATAGACAACCACGTGTGTTGCTTCCAGAAAAGCTAGTTGGGCCTGAATAGCATGTCACTTTGCAGGAGGGACAATTGAGACCTCGTTAACTCGATAGCGAGCTGGACGCCGGCCGTGTTAATTTGTTCATAGGGCAAATGATAGCGATGAGAAGTCGCAAACATCCTAACCCACGCGTTGTTTAGACCAGACGGCAAAGTCGGGTCTTCTTTCCGAAATGTCCGAGCTATATTACACTTGCGCCGTGGGACGTGCAGCATGGGGGTTGTCCTATTTGCGGCCTTGGCAGGATAACTCTCTCACCCCTTGTAGATCTGTCTGGGAACGCAAAAAGGTTGAATTCATAAAAATCGATTCTTCAGATATGTGTCAAATGCTTATCAAAGGTGATCTGAAATACCTGGATTGAAAACTGCATCAAGGCATCCACCTGACGGACGGAAGCCAGGATGATACTGAGATGCACGGAAAAGTCGAGCTACAGCCGCGAATGTACCTGGAGGCCATTTCCAGCTATTTGCAAGTAAACAATGATTCTAAGACGGGTTCAAGGATCTGAAACTATCAGGACCGGCTGACCGGCGCCATCAACGTAGGGAGCAAAATCCAGAACTGACTCGCCATGGATGTAAAAGCCTGTCTTGTTCCCCATGAGAAAACTGATTCGCCTGGTCTTCGTGTATAACCAACTTACCGGACCCGTCTATGAGACTGTCATGGAACCGCGTGACATGTTGCCCCATAGCTATCGACGAAATGAAATTGAAAGTGACTCGGGCCGCATAGCAGCCCGAACATGAACCTAGGTGAGAAAGTAGTGTCGATCAGATCCGGACCTAAGAAGCCCGTTTTCGACTGCGAGCTATCTGCGATGAAACCAGCCGTAGATTCATGTCGTACCTGGGACGCAAATGAGATTAACTCGAAACCCCAGCGACTTCGCGCCATATGCATGCGGCAGTGGAGGTGAGTGGGACTTTGCAGGTGTGCTTCAAAGTTCAAGTGATATCGCTAATCCAGATGGTCCAGTCATTTTTCCAACAGGTGCTTCTGAACATGTCACAAGACAATGATGACGTTCTAACTGATGAAACCTGGTAGTTGTCTCTCATCATCATCCCGAAATTGTGTTGAAGACCGTGCCGGCAAGATTGAACCCCTTTACAAACCTTCTTCCTTATATTAGATCCTGTCATCCGAACAGGCCACGGAAATTACCCATGGCAGGGAATGCATACCTAGCAATCTCATGCGGTAATTGTCAGGCTTGCCGATCCGTTCCAACGAAAAGGATATATAACAGTGTTCGCTGTTGGCTTCTTTCACTGTTGTTCGAGCATGTGCTACTGGCGTAGGTGAGCAAAGGTTCACACTAATAGCAACATTTGCTTACGGGTGCGCTACAGGGTGCGTAACATATACAAGCAGTGAGTGCATTGACATGTATACTCTAATCCTACCTTGCTGATCGTAGAAATGTCCAGTTGCGGCCACGCAGTAAACCAGGTTAGTCACAGCAGTTCGTTTCTTGACTTGCTTCAAGCTTAACAACGAGCACCAGCCTGACGAAGAGGTGAGACGCTAGTCATACTAGTAGAAATGTTTCGTGAGCTGACCATTTACCAGATAAAATGCGACATAGCAACTTGCAAATTCAGTCCAGCCCATCCAAAGGACTGTAAACCACCACAATGCAATCAAACATGCTGGCAATAGTACGCAACACAATGACAATGGTACGGCCACTGCTGACATATTCAAAAGTCATCAATACCCCCAGCAATATTCACCCCACGTCGATAAACTTTGTCCAGATTGTACACAGGCCTAGAAGAGTAATAGCGGTTGGTCCGGAATCGTCGGTTACAAGGATAGGACGTTGCGCCTAACAAGATAGGTGAACGAGGTAGAAGTTCTTTATCAGAACGGGGAAGTTGAACATACTCCGGAGTCTGTACGGATCTTGCCAACTTCCGCCGTGATGTTCCTCATGGAATTCGAACTGTGTGCACAACGGAACATATTTCTATTATTTCAGGCGGTCACTAGTCATCTCCAATATTGTGTTTCTTCTTTAACTGGGCAAGCTCTTCTTCACGTCGTGCTAGATCTGCTTTTGCGGCGGCTGCATCTTGTTTGGCTGGCATATGGTATAAGACGACAATGTAGCGCTCCTGTAGATGGAAACCATTAAGGTGATCAAGAGCATTCTTTGCCTATCATGGTAAGTCAGAGGGTGAAACAACGACAGAACTTGGCTACGCACATCCATTACATCGTCAAACACAACGAAAGCGGTGCCTTTTGTCTTCTGCTCATTTCCTATTCGTATCTGGCGTATGCTACCATAGCGTCCAAACAAGTCATACAAGTCCTCGCCGGTTATCTGGTAATTCAAATTCTTGACAAAAAGTATTCGATTCGCGCCTGGAGGGAGTTTTGTCTGTCCTGAAAGTCAGTTAATCATCGGCAGACAAGGTGGCGAGTCCTACTGTTGGTCGGGGAAGCGCCATTACAGAGTAATTTAGTAACAGAGGAGAACCTGGAAGTGTTTATGAGTATTATTATATATACATTTGAAACATAATATGGCATCATTAATAATAATATTAATATTGTGTAAGTTATACGACAGGGGTTCAAGTTGTTCTTAAGTGTTAGAGTCAAATGTAAAAATACGAACATTGCTGTATTCTTTTTTGGCAGATTTTTAGCATTATCTTCCTGACTAATATGTTATCACCACATTTTGCGAGTCAGTTAAGATAAAAGAAAGAGTGCTCCTTGCTTGACTCATGCCAGTGATCATCGATCAATGTTCGGTGAGTGATCTGTAACTCCTGGCATCGCGGTAGGGTTTTGATTTCGACAGCATGACAACAGTGGTGCTTGCAAAAAACACACGTTTTGGTGCTATGACGACCAAGCCAGTGGCATGAAACGAATAATCCACTTGGGCCTCGGTTGGATTCCTTCAACTTGTTAAGCGCTGGTCACTATCCCCCCAAATATTCACCTGTGGTGCTGGTCGCCATTCAGGAATTACTCACCAATATTTATGACATTGTCAAAGCTCAAGGTTGGCTTGCCCCCGTCACCTTTTCCACTGCCGAGAAGCTTCTTTCTTTTCACATGCGCATCGCTATTAGGCTCATGCCTACTTCTCGTCATCTCGATGCTTGACTTGGGTTACCTTTCCATGTGGTTAAATCCCTGCATATCGATCATCACTATAATTTATCACTTCGGCGTTATCCTCATCGCTTGTAAAAAGCGCGAACCTAACACCCCATCATACTTCTCAACGGCAACATTCTCCGCATATCTCCTGGCCCCGGTGTGGTTGATTGCGTTCATCTTGACCGTTGTGGTCTTTGCTTCGGGTCATGATAACGCTTTCAAGGTTGAAGGTTTGCGACAAGGGCCTGCGAACGTGCATACACAAAAAGTGCAGATATTCTTGACGCTGTACGAGATGTTGATGGTTGGTGGAATGGCTGTAACAGGTCATGCAATCGTTCGGAAGGAAGGTCCAGATCCAAAGGAATGGAGAAATTTAGAAGGCGGCCAAGTATGTGGTGCTTCCATGATCCATTATTGAACCTAAGGTTGATCATTCATTAGAGTGTTCGTGGTGCATCAATTGAACCTCAAATGTCGGAGACCATGAGTTGATGGATTATCTGCACAAACTTCGTTGAATCTTGTGACCCAGTGGTCTCCAGAAGACTACAATGCGTGGTACAAAACATCTTCTATGTCCGAATGGCCGCCTGTAGTAAATAGGTTTGATTTGTCTAAGGAAATCGCGTTCTACGAATGATGTGAATACATATTTTTGAAATCTTTTGCAAACGCACTACACCCTTCGATGGGACTTACTATTTTTCTCCATGCATAAAGTCGGTTTTATTTGGACCCTTTCGCCTCCCCTCTCATTAGACGGTCTACGTCTGTGCACTCGTTCTGTCCTCTGACGCACACGACCGTTGCTTCATCTCCATCTGCATCAGGGATTAAACATTTGACGTCCTGAATGTCAGGGCAAGGGCAGTCCATGGGTCTCGCGACACAATCCAGCGTCGTCGGGCAAAGGTACTGGGAACACGACACTAAGGACAGTCAATAACTTTCAATAATATCCTGTGCCCTAAACATACCGCTCTCTACATGTGCTGCCCACTGTGCTGCCCCCGAACGGTGTTGTTGCTGCTGGTGTTGGTGCTGTTGTTGCTGGCCAAACATATTACCGAAGAAATCAAACTGTGCGGAAACGAGTCCGAACATTAAAAGCACGACAGTGAGAGTTCGCAACATTTGAGTACTCATAGTAGAAAGCGGATGAAGGTCAGGGTCACGTGTAAGTACGATACCAGTCGGTGATAATGCTGTATATTACATATATAAACCGTCCATATACGATTGCAAGATATATATAATGGCAAACTGCGATAGGAAAAGTATGAGACAAGAAGTTTCGAGGTCATAAATGAGTGGAAGATGGTGACATCGTCAAAGAAACTACTGTGGGGATTAAATACGATCCGATACTTCTAGTGACTGAAAGGTTGATACACAGGGGAGTAACCTGGTTGTGGCGTATTAGCATGTACGTTTTGCGTGGATGGAGAGCATTAGGAATTGTTGTGTACAGTCTTTGTATCGGTTTCAGTGGCGGTTTGACCTGCGTTAAGCTTCGTCGCTTTCGTCCTCCTCGTCATCAACGTCCTCCTGGAGGGCCCTCCTTTTCTCCTTCCTCTCCCGTTCCGTCGGCGTTAGTGTCACACCTGGTCTACGTGGGGTCGGACTACCCCCATATTTCTGCCTATCTCCGTCGACAAGCTTTGCAGACGTCACGACACTGGGTGTCGCTCTGTTAAACTTCTCTATCTCTCGTCTTTTCGTCTCAGGAGAAAATAATCGCAGCTTAAGGTCGAGATCTGGGACTGTCGTGACTTTGCGCGACTTCCGCCGCGGTGCCATATTTTCCTTCTGCCCGTCTCCATCGATGTCCCTGAGTGACAGCGTCTCCAAACCATCGTCAACGGCTGTTAGGAAGATGTGTGCATCGCAGTGCACGCGGAATCCAGGATAGTGGACAGACTGAGGGTCAGACGGTAGAGGGATCTCGCGTGGTGCTAGTGTAGGAACGGCAAGGGGACGGGAAGATGATGAGCAGTTGGGCGTGCCGAAGTAGTCATCTATTTCGTCGTCATCGGGCCATGAAGACTGCAGATTGGACTTCAATTCGGGGGAAGGGGCGAGTCGATTGTTCAACGAAGTCTGGTGTGCAGGAGTGCCATCCAATGCAACCACACCGTGAGCACCGGCACCATTCATGGTATGTTTTGGGCCCCCAAAATCAAGTTTTCTTGCGGGGCTGCGGGGGCCGCTAAGGACATCCTTGAAGCGGGCAGGTGTGCCTTTAGCTGAAATAGGGCTCTTTATGGTCTTCTCTGGAGAAAAAATACCCTCTTCATTAAGAATGCGGCGTTTGGCTGGACTATACAAGTTTGGAGCACCGGGAGATAGCGGACGTTTGTTGGGCCGTGATTTGTTAGCAGATGGAAGGTTAGGGTTTGGAGGAAGGAACTGGTCGAGAGCAAGCTCTTGAAGAGGGCCTGGGCGGCGCATGGCGATATAATGCTGTAATGCGAAGTAAAGCTGAGGCGGGGACGTGGCGTCAAAGGTAGCAGCGAAAATTTCAAGAACAAAGGATCCACGCGACAACCACGTTTCTCGTCACATGTCACATACGATGTGACGCCACGCGTTCTATTACGTAAATCTAATTTACATCCATCACCAGATCAAACACACCAGTCCCAGTCAAATTCGGGCGACCTAGTACAATGTTTCCCGAAGGAGTCGCCAAATTGTCAAAGTCTCCATGAAGCGTCGCTTCAGATAGAAACGCTGTTGTCGTTTCGAACGATGCTTTCAATAATGGCGAAGGGTTGGTCGAGATGCCTTTCCGGTTGAAAGGCTTATAACCACCCTCGTACGTCTATTCAGCCGAATAAGCAATCGATCCATGAAAGAATCAGCCACGCACCATGTAATCCGCAATTAACTCGAGGTGGCGCCTATCCACCTGGATGTTATACACTCCAAACACTCCTCCCATCTCCTTTAGGATTGCAGCGCGGGCCATCTCCACTCCGTACGTTTTCAGGATCGCGTAGATATCATTGGAGTAGATATCATCATCTTCCAACATGTTTTCATCAGCCCCAGCGGCGAAATGCCACAACCCACGGAAATTAGATCCATTGGTAGTTAACTGAAGATGGGTTAGATTGCTTATATAGCCACATTGTGCGAAGACAGACTTTTATCTCAGACTCTCCGTTTTTTTTGTTGTCGTCCTTGGTTTGAAAGCACTCCGTGATGCCAGGAATCTCACGAATGATTGTTGCGCTACAGGTGCGTTCAACAATACCAACGAAGAGCAATTTTGGGATGTCTGATAGGAACTGAGAAAACCAAAGCTACTTGGCAAACCTGAGACAGCGAATCACAAGGACTGACCTCAAGTTGGAATGTACAACCCGACTCAGTGAACTCGAACAAGGTGGCTTGATGTAAGTTGTGGGTGAATACATTACCGACCTTCTTCACCTCCGACGTGAAAGATCCCTGTGTTTTCTTCTCTGTATGCAGGTCCTCATCATTTGCGGCTGTAGAGGCGCGTTCGGCTTGATCGTCGTCACCATACTCTTCACAATCCTCTATGTCGCTTTCGTCGCTTTCGTATGTTGCCTGCTCTTTTCGTTGCCTCGCGCGTTTTGCATCATCCGCGTCTTCATCACCAACTTCGCTGCCCTCGCCACCATTCTTTTTCTTTTTCGTTGATTCCTCTTCTTCATTGTCTCCCACCTCCTCATCGCCTCCACTATCCCTGGTCTTCTTACCTTTACCCAACTCCGCAATCTGGCCTCGAAGATCTACATCCAACTTTTTCATCTCCTTGAGCATTTCCTTCTTGAGGGTTAGGGGGAATTTCGTGGCGAAAACAGCCAATATTTCCAAGGGCTCGACATCGTATTCCGTTCGATATTCGTCTTGAGAGAAGAAATTGATATCAACTGTCAACTGGGTCCGCCGGGCCTGTCCTTCAACTTTCAGTTCCTCCTTCACAACTACGCTATCGATGACTTGGGAAAGCTTGACGCGGCTGGCCCTTTTGCAGAATAAGTCGACTTCTTCTTGGGGTATCCCAGGGCGGACTTTCATGGTCATAGATGGTGTCTTTGGTTTCTGAGATGCAGTCATAACGATCTCTCGAAGACGTGGTATACCAAGCGTGACGTTTGCTGCACCATGTCCTGCCATACCAGATAAAACACGAAATCACCAAAATCCAAGACACTCACCAGCAAAATGGAAAGTATTTAGAGTCATTTGAGTTGAGGGTTCTCCAACACTGAATGGCGCGATCAGCAGCACGTAGAGGACTAAAGACGATGCTGATTTACCCTTGCGATGCTAAAAGTCCGACAGCCTCGCCTGGTTCCACCAAACTTCGCATATATTTGACATTCATCAGTAACCGAAAATTAATCGCTGGAATAGGCGCCTTCCGACTTCGAATGGTGACCACCTTGTCTTTGGAATTGACAAGGTTATGAGGATTCGTCTTCACGTATTGATCAACCGCGGTCGCGAATTGCTCTGATGTGCTACCCAGATACCGGCTCGGACTATACAAGGATAAAGCAGGATCATATTTATCACGTTTTGCCGGGGTGTTTTTATCTCGGCGATCAAGAGATCTTTTCAGAACCTTTTTCATGTAGAGAGGGGCAGTGGCATCGTCAACAACACCAGTGATGACACGCGGTTTGAGGAAATTGACAAGAGAGACTTCATTTTGGGCGATGAATTCGAATTGATACAGATGCTTCTGTTTTGTCACGTCGAGTGCATCGCCACCATAGTAGAACTGATAGATCGAGTTGTCGCTGCCTCGCACGGTGTGATCGTAGTGGACGCGGATGCCCTCAAGGTGCTTGATCAGACATCGCTGCAGATAACCAGATCGAGAGGTTTTTACAGCAGTGTCAATCAGCCCTTCTCGACCAGCCATGCAATGAAAGTAAAACTCCTGGGGCTTGATACCAGTGAGGAAGCGACTTGCGACGTATCCACCGGCAATAGCCTTAGTTTCGAAAGGCCGGAACGACGGTAGTGTCTTTCCGCTAACCATTACCGGGACACGACGGCCCTCCAGCTCCTGTTGGCCCAACGCACACGAGATCTGTCGCGCGTTAACAGCGGTACCTTTAGCTCCTGAAAGAGTCATGGTCTGCATGTGATTGTGGGGGAATTTGCGCCAAAGTCCGTGAGGGATGCAGGCATCAGAGATAGCCGAAGTCAGCTTGGATAGTTTCGTCTTGACAGTAACATCAAGCCCTGCCATCTTGTTGTCATCCCGAAGCACATCCTCCAGCAAGGAGGTAAGAGCGTTTGGTACATCCCCTGAGAGAGCATCGCCCAGTGACGGGAAGTTCTCGATAGCGCCTTCAGTGCCCAGGTTCTTTCCTCGGCGCAGCAGGTCAGTACGCCTCGAGTTGCCCTCATGTGTCAAAATCAAATCATCCATTCGGCAGGTGAATGCACGGAACTGCAGGAATTTAGTAAATAGTCTGCTTAGTATGCCGAGGAGCTTTCCAGCTATGTCGGCGCCGTAGAGCTCGTAGACAGAGTGAACTAAACCATACTCAGTGGCGCCAAACGCTGATTTGTCAAGAATACCACAAAGTAGTTCACCGTCCATGAAAATGACCTTGTCTTCTTTGGAATCGTTCCCCCAAAGATAGCCAGGTACTTTAGTTTTGGCATTCAGATTCAAGCCTTCGAAGTTGCTGGGAGTAATATTCCGGAGGATTGTGGAGATCTGCCAATTCACTGAGAATAATATTTTTCTCCCCTGGATGTCTCGCGCTTACAACTTGTTTTCCAGTCCACAATGGCTTAGGGCGCCAAATTGTTGGTGCTAGTGTTAGCAAACGACCGCCATGGTCGTCGTCTTCTGGCCGAAGTGCTCCATACAGTAACTGGAAATATTCCTCTCGATGAAAAAAAGTGTCCTGGCTTGTCATCCAAACGCCGGCGACAACATGATCTTGAATCAAACCTCGGAGAGGATTCCCGGAAGTGGGCACCAGGTATTGATTGTCTGTGTTGGCGATCACCGTTGCTTCAGCACGCGCGACCTGGTTTTCTGTGTGTAAATAAGTGTGAATTTTTATTTGCGAAGTGTGAAAGTCGCACATACGAGGAAAATGAATATTCATTTCTATTGGATATGTCAGATGATTTTCATAGTTCCAGAGCAAACGGCACACCATCTCCATCAAAATCGGCTGTTCTCAAAAGCATCAGACAGCCAGTCAATCTGTCACATAGAAGTCGAGTACTCGCCGTTATATGAGTTACTGAAATCGATATTAGCTAAGTGAATTCCGTTCAATAAAGAAATAACTAACCAGTTTGCATAATGCATCCGAATGGTCTTCTCTCCTTGCAACACCCGGGCTTTATGTGCCATTATACTGGGCTTATGGAGGGTCGGTTGCCTGTTTAGAAGTAGAATGTCGCCGTCCCGTAAATGTCTGTACACCTTCTTATTGACAGCAGTTGTCCGAGTGTATAGCATGCTCCCACCGGTAGCACGATCCCCATCTTGTGGTGTCAGAAGTTGATTCGCAATGGCAGTCCGTTGTTCGACGGTAAGCTTGTCCTAGGCAAGATATCAAGGTGACTGATGGACACAAAAATCGGAGGATTTACGAGTGATTGCTGGCGTCCGTCCTCGTACTCCACCATCGATGCCCCGGGATATGCTCTGGGTCCGTTGATGACCCGTTGTCGCAGTTCATGAAAATTGGCAGGTGTAACAGGTTCAGGAAATGTCAATTTTCTTGCGAACACTGGCGGCACGCCAATCTCATTTGGCTCTATATTGACGTCCGGGGATATGACCGAACGGGCAGCGTAGTTGACTCGTTTACCCTGATGCACGATGACCAACTCCACATGTACTGAACTGGAAGAAAACGCACCATCATATTCCTCCGAAATAGCCCTTCCTTCTTCTCCAGACCTTGCTTCACTCCAAGGGGAGGTAGTTTGCCCTGTCGTACAGGCGTCGGGTTCTTGTTACTATCCATGAAACTGTTGACATCGTTCTGTAGGTGTATCAACTGCTCTAGCAGAGCACCCATCAACTTCTTACGTGACGCCTCGTCAAAACTTTGGTTTTTTTGTGATGCCATGCGCAAATCAATGTTGAGATCCCGCAAGCGGTATGACGTATTCAGCACTTTGGCAAGCAGCTCATTTTGTGGGTGCTCGAAGAGGGTGTCATTCATCGATGTTGCTGGTCGAAACCGAGTAGGGGAGACAGGGATCACATCCATGAAGAACATATCAGCCGAAGGGTAACAAAACCCCTCGCGCGAAAGAGGTGCTAACGGCCCATGTCGTCCATATATTAGTGAACACATCATGACTTCGTTTCGAAATAGGCGACGAAGATGAGCCCGACACTCTTCCGGAGCAACGACACGTTCGTTCCTGCCTCGTAATGTCTTTGTCCTCCCGTTGGCTGCTTTGGGAAGTGGTACCGCTTTCGGGGTTTTGGACTCTTCCTCGCTTTCGTTTTCCTCATCATCTTGCTCTAGGTCTTCACCTGTTTCCTCAGTATCAAACATGTCTACATCGGAATCGTTGGTAGTTCTGGCAGGTTCGAGTCCACGAGCTTTTTCCCCAAGCAGAACATTAGGCCGTTTGCTCCCAACCTGCCCTTTTTGCTTCTTGGACAGGTCGTATTCAATGATCTTAGCATGCCCCTCTTTTCGAAAAGTATAACCTGGGCTGCACGAAATGTAGTTGAGCTACAAATGGCCCGTAACTTCGAGGATTAAAGACTCACCAACTACAATCACTATTCTGACATTTTCTCAGGAGAGTGGCCTTCAGAAATTCGCTAATTAGCTCCTTTCTGGCTTGATACACAAGGGCATCCTTGTAATGATCACGCATGCTATTTGATGCCCTGCTGAGGTGCACAGCGACGTACAGGTTAACCCTCATCATGAACTCTTGCAGAGTTTCATCCCGAACTTCTCCATGAAATTCGTGAGCGATCACATCCTCTTCCATATCATCTTCGTCATCTTCTCTGACATCGGCTTTTGTTTTCCGCCTGGTTTTCTCTCTCTGTCGGCTGACGTGGAGTTGTAGACCATCTACACCTTGAGCCGCGTCTAAAAGGCCGCGCTCCAGTAGTTGGAACTTAGCGATGTATTTGCAGAGCTAGGAAATATCTCAAGACAATGAAAGCACTTGAAGATCCAGCTACGTACCACAGTCCTACTCAGCTTAAAACGATGGCAGAATAGACACGTCCCGCGTAGAAGGTTGTACATATTGACCATAAACAAGGGGTGGAATACAGGTGCTGGCAATTCAATATGTCCAAAGTGTCCAGGACAGGTGAAGTAGGTGAGATGGCATGTCGTGCAACTAATCAACACGAGAAATAAAATTATGGACATGGCGAGAGAATTGATGGACGCACACGTCTGAGCGTTCAGCAGGGCCAAGTGCAGGATCGTAGAGGCCTCCGATGTTCGGTCGGTTTAGGTCATCCAGTAGGACGGGATTGACAATTTGTTTTACAGAAATACGCCGAACGTCTTCCGACGTGAGAAAGGAGAAGGAGATTCCGGACACGGTGGATGGGAGAGAATGTGAGATATTCATTGCTGACGGCCTGGAGCAATGCCCACTGGCACTGTGATCTCAATTTCAAGTTATGCAGATAAAATTTCATTTATGTACATCATGTGACAGTCTGTCACATGATATTATTATAAGTTGTTCAACTGAATAGTTCAAAATTCAAAGTTCAACTTCTACTTCTACATATGCATACATGCAGATCGAATTAATTCATTACACTACCTTTTCGAGTGACATTCGCTCGAGGTTTTCCTGATTTGATCTTTTGTGCTTCGCCAACAAGCTCTCCTATGAGTCCATTATACGTCTCGTTGTCCTGCTGGAGAGACTCCCTCGCTTGTAGTAAATGGGTAAGTAAAGTCGATGCTGACGCAGTCTGAATACGGAGTTCTGCTAAATGTCGCTGAAGCGTCGACAAGGGTTGAATCGTCAACGTTTCTGCAATAGTAAATTGGCATTCGGGCAACTCGAAACGGTGTGCGTAGGGCCGCACCTGGGTCAAGTTCTAGGAGTTCGTATATTTTTGTAAGATCTAGTTCTGGCTTCGGACCGAAGTGTGATGGGGGGGAGGGTTGACGACTTATCGGTGTCCCAGCACGAGAATTATTGTTCGAAGATCGTGAGGCGTTATTATGTGGAAACGCATCGAGTGGTCCTGGTGGTGCAGACATGGGTCGTGTGGTTATTTGCAGCGGTGGCAAAGGCTTCCCATTCGCGCGTGGCAGCACCTCGTCTAGGTTGACGGGTAATCCGAGTGCGATGAGGTGGTGCCGACGTATTCGTGACCGTGTCCAGTTTGGTGGTTTCGTCAGTGGGGGGGATTCGAAGAGCTTTTTGTACAAATCGCGACTGGATCATCCAATAAAACCAAGCAAATAAGTGTGGCATTGAATCAAGTACCTTTCCGAAGTCACAAGTATCTGACTGATCCCTTCAACCTCACGAATTCCTTCATCTCCCAAAATCTCCGACGGATCTCCATACTCCCATATTGGTCCTAGTATCTCGTTCACCTGCTCTATCAGTTCCAGTCGGGGAGGTAATGGGTCCACTCCCAATGCATGCCACTCCTTATGCGATGAAGGCCCTGCGACTGGAGCTTGGTCCCCAAACCCACTGTCGTCCTCAAACTTGTTATAGTTCACTATTTCTCCCTCTCCAAAGTCTCCAAAGTCTCCAAATTCATCGTCCACCACGTCTGGATTTGACTCCATTTGGTCATTAAAGTCGTTGAATTGGTCATCGTCTGGTTGAAGAACGGAGGAGGTAGGTATTAAAGATACTGTTTTTAGGGCGAGAGCAATGTCCGCCCCTTCGTTCGTTCCCCATACTGAAGTACCAAACGTGAGGTCGTCGTCCATTTTTACCTAGCTAGTGCCATGATTTACATAAACTTAGTCTGTCTTTGGTTTTGTTTGCCCAAGTGCGTCATGCCATTGGCGTCCGACCACAAATTCCTCTTCTCGTCCTTGGATTCACGAAAGCCTTTAACCGCCCGAAAGGTGCATATACGCCATCTGTATGATCTGCTTCAGCTATCGATTCATCGCAACGACCTCGGACGCGCTCGCCGTGCTTGGTGTATCTTGGCCAGGTGCAAGGAAGTGCATTGGATGACCATGTGGACTACTGGTTTGCATCTTCTTGGTGTAGACATTGACAAGGAGGGGCGCACCCCTAAGCGCTTGGAATACTTACGCACGATGATGCTTCGAAGCCCAAAAGATGTGAGCAGTGCGCTGACTCTTTTAGTTCCCATTAGCTTGATTATTCTAGCGTGAAGAAATCATCAAGGAACTAGTTCTTAATTTGATTCTCGCCGGCAGCCACCGGGAGGCTTTGGAGGAACTGGAATTGTGCGTTCATTCACCCTTATTTTTTTCCCTTCGAATACATTGACAGCGAAGTGCAAGGTATTTACCCTCATTTCCGTATCAAGATAATCCTGTCCTTCATACCTACGCAGGCTTAATTTCCCTCTATCTCGGACAACCCCCCTTATGGCCAGGCAAGTTGTCTAATTTTTTGTCGTCTTCCACGTAATCCCCGCCGTCAGGCACTGCAGTATCATTTAACCCAGGTCTCCTCCAAGAGGCTCAATCCCATTTCCAGCGTTCCGTAGATTTAGATCCTGACAACGTCGTGGCATGGGCTTTTCTGGAAAAGGCTCGTCTGGATAACCCTGCATAACTAACCACCTTTACATACGCATACGTCTTGCAACAGATAGTCACCTACTCGAAGAGTGCATTAGATGACCCCGGTTCAGACGAGGAGCTTATGGACTTGGGTGATGATGGCTTCAAACGAAAACGCGTTCGATCACAACCATGACCATCTTCCTTCTGAGGGTAGTTGATAGTGCTACAGATGAAATGGTATATAGCTAATCAGTTAATCACCCTCTGTATCTGAATCCAGGTTAAGGACAGGCAATTCTTCGTCTTCCTCCTCATCTTCAGATGTAACGATGCGAATCGAGTCTAATTGCGTGGCCGATGATTGGAGAACGACGGTAGTCGGGGCGGCCAATTTCCCAAAGGTGGGTGATCGGCTTAGTGGTGATGGGGTAAAGAACGATGATGGCTGTGCAATATCACTACCAGCATCTGGTTGTTTGGTGTCCGGGCTTATCGGTTTTCGAGGCGAAAGAATAGGACGTGTAAATGGCTGATGAGGCACTGAAAATCCCGTGCTTTCAATCCAAGTTGATGGTACTCTTACTTCCTCTTCCATCTGGACGGCTTGCATGGAGGATGGCTGCTCTGGAAGTGACGATGCTCCTGGAAGTGATGCTATTAGATCCAGGGTTTCACGAGCCTCAGCTTCTTCTTGCGACTCTTCCGCACGAAATAAAGACAATAGCTCCACGTGAGGCAACGAGTGGACCAACGGTGGCACCCGAGGGTGCAACAAAATGTCAAGATCACGAAAAGAAGTCTAAAAAGACAGAATACAATTAAATCCCGAAGCATAAGGTTATTGCGACATACATTGTTATCCTCTTTTGTCACTGTGGCGCGGACGATAAGGCCGAGGCTCTTACTCATGACACTCGCCGACCCAGTGCCTATTTCCATACAGATGATGTGCACGAGTTGGCAGAGGTCTGTGTGGAGACTGGGACTCGAAGATAAAGACGCTGGCGACATTTGTGGTAACGAAAGAAGAACATTTAACAGGACGCGGGAAGATAATGAATGCATTGCCGAAGAGAGGTGCGGGTTTCGCAAGAGAAGTCGCAACACTGAGAAGAACGTGAGACGTGATTGAGATGGAATCAAACCCGGCTCCTACCTTCAAGTGAAATAAGAAGAACCTTACCATCATCGACAGTTGGACAGATGACTTCACGAGATAGCTTGAAAATTTCATCACCCTCGTAGCCGCGTGCACGCCTTTTCACCTTGCTTCTGCTCGGCATGGCAGGTGCGTTTTCATTACTCTGAGAATGGGATGGGGCGGAAATAATAATGGTAATCGAGGGAAGAATAGCTCTGGCCAAGCGAGTCGGCACCAAAGTGGAGTCTAGAGGATGACAGTGGGCCAGGAGGTCCCGAATTGTCGTCAGGAAAGAGAGACGCTGAGAGCTAGAAATGATGTCAACAAGAAACGAGTCTTCGTACCAGAACTACATACGGAATTGGATTTTGTTCAAGGCGAAAGGTGAGGTATACCATCAACCGTGTCAGATTAGGGGTCAGGTGATGGCGAGAACTGTGAAGATCAGTCAAATCGAGTACTCGGAGACAAAGTAAATTCACCATTTTGCCAAACAGGAAAGTATGTCGCAGCTGAACTGCCAAATATCAGGGATTATCGCAATCTCCATTGCTCGGATTTCAGGATCAGAATATTCCACTTGCTAGTCAGACACAATAAACTTGGTGAGGGTGACATGAACCTGAAAGATCACCTTGTCATCTTTCGTACACCGCAAGAGGGTCGTGACGAACTTCACAATGGATCCCACAGGAACTTGAACGGGACGATGGGTTGTTGAACTGAGGTGGTTTAGAAAACGTCCTAGAGATCAGATCTCGAACGCTTACCTCAAGAGGTCACAAATAACGACGGTCCCACATTGTAAACGGTCTAAATTGAGAAGAATTGATAGATGCGGTTCGCTATTCGTTTCCGGCGCAGCGGAGGACCCTTGAGACGAGATGAGCCATGTTTGGTGAACGAGACGTCCCTCTGACCTTCGTTGATAAATGTGGTCCTCAACGCAGAAAAAGCAGTCCAAACAAAACCCAAAGTTTCATCCAGAGCTTTTCTCCATAGATTCGCAGCCCCGACCTTCCCGCCGGTGAAATGTAAAGCAGCATACAGTCTCGACGCAGCTTCAATTAATTTTATGCTGGTGGGATTGGGAGCGCTACCACTCAAGAACCGCAAAGAGAGCGCAGACAATGCTGCATACGAAGGCCTGTGTAGATTCGGATACAAGGGGACAAGCCGTGCGAGTGTCGTTAGGACGAGAACCTAGTGGATTGAGAAACGGAAGTCAGAAGCATACGAGAGCGAATTCCACTATCACCTTCAACTCTTCATTATGATGCTTCTCTGCAAGCCCGATAATGGCAGCTGTGAATTTCGGAACATTGGGCATCACGACTTGCCGTTGAAATTCAGGAGTTCCCAAGCCCGCAATGAAGATCAGCCGCACAAGCCGTATTGCACTTTTCAACGTAGGCAAAGGCTCATCTCGCTTTTTGAGGTATGTTAATTAAAATGAATGAAGAACATGAAACAAGGGTGCAGAGTACAGACAGACAACATTGGCAAAGCGACACCCAACCAACTTTGAGAAAATTCCACCATCGTGCACTTCGAAAGGACTGAGGTTTTCTGAGCGAGGCATAGGCCAGCCCACCGACCACCGGGCTCTTTGGAATACAGAAGTGAGTTTATTCGCGTTGTCCATTTTGGGAGATGAGGAGAAGGCAGGAAGTCATCAGATGTGAGTGAAGCAAGCACATAAGGGAGGTTGATGACCACAGAGGAGTCTGAGGCCAGTTGAAGTTGGAGCAGAGATTTGAGCGGATGAGGAGACTCCATTTTTCACGACGATTGAAAAGTTCTGATTTCTTGTATATATCTAAACCACAGCCACAAATATTGTATTATTATCAGAATCTCCAACTTGGAACTTGTTCGGAACTGCACAACTCATTTTGGCTGCTTCCTGTCTCTGGTGTTGGTCTATGTCCAGGGGTCAAATTATATCTCCGTTGGATTCAAGCGTGGAGGAGCATCTTCACCTCTCCGAATTCAAGGTGTGGGTTACATGACTGCCGAGTATGTAACTTACAGACATTTTGCAACGGTAGGGGAAGTTCGATGTTACTGACTTTGTTGGATCGATTTCTGAGAAACTAATAGCCCAATCGAAAACTGATAATGGACGTATGTTGCACTTTTTCTTCGTGCTCAACTTGATCTTGACTTTTCAACAGCATTCGACCCCAAACCTTTCATAAGAACATTCGAGGCAGCAGTGGATAAGCTCATTGCTGTGCGTAAAGATGTGCAAGTGAAGTCGGAACAGATGGAAAAGAGTGTGCGGGTTGCAGAACGAGAATATTCCAAGAGGATGGCAGAGCTGAACCGTGGGTTCGAAGTATGTGCGCCCCAGCCTCACCAACGTCTTATTTATGACAATCTCAGACAGTTGGCAACTCATTCTCTGGTATGGAAGCTCGAATGAACGAGGTCAGCAGCACTGCTGTTCGAATAGGTCTGCAGATGCCCTCACGGATGTCTGTGATAGCTGAATAAGTATTAGGTGAACAGCTGGAGACGGTGCACATAGAACGTCAAAGGGCACAGGCTGCATATGATATCATTGATTTTTACAATCAAATGAGCAAAGGTGATACTGCACGTCTGGATACTATGCGGAAAGAAGGCAGGGCAGGCAGACGTCAGGTTGCCGTCATATTGCGACGATTGAATACAGTTGCAAAGGAAGTAGATCTCCCTACCGCTGATAAGGTGCGTCGGATGCAAATGCTGGGTTGCAACGCTGAACGATCGGATAAGGCACGCGAAAATATCGAGAAATACTGCGAAAAGTTCGAGAAAGAGATGCTCAATCTATTCGACAGATGTTATCGAAAGGGAGATCCTAAAATGATGCATGTTGGTCACGAACCTCAGGAATGTTCTTTCTGGGTAGCTCTGACGCTTTTATTCGGCCAGCACTGCGCCCAAACTCTCTTAGAATTCAATGGAGGTGCATCTTGCGTTCAAGTTTACGTGAATCAACATGATTTCTTCATCAATAATGTGCGTGAGCACAAGCCTGCAGATGACAATTTGCTGTGCGTTTGTTAATGCCCTTGAATTATCTATCCTCTCTCAACGTTCAATGATCTACCTACAGATGGACCCTCCTTCCAGACCCCGGTGCAAACCCACCGAAGAGTGAACTGGGAATGACTGAACTGTTTGCGGAAATCCGTACGACTGTTGATACAGAGGCACAAATTGTCAAAGCCGTGTTCCCCAATCCGTCGGTGGTGATGCAAGTATTTCTGCAGCGAGTCTTTGCGCAATCCGTGAGATAACACCAATAGCATATGTATTTCACAGAGATTCGGCTCATTCTCACATAGATACAGCAACACATAGAGCAACTCCTTCATCGAGGCTCCGCCATTTCTGATCTTGCGTACCTTCGTGTGCTACAGCTCGCTCACATCCAAACGTCTAATCTTGTAGAGGATCTCAAAACTAACGAACTTCCTCATATCTCCCCACGAACACCGTATGAAACCACCGAATTTCGCCGATCACTGACTGGTTCCACAGCAACACCTCCCACCGGCACATCAGCTGCGGTCAGCACCATGTTAGAGACTGCCCTAGAGGAACTGTTTGTGCCCTATACGGAAGGCCAGAGGTATCTCGAGCGCGAAAGCCGAAGTTTGGGAACGCTTTATTCAACCCTCCTGACCAACTTCACCCGATACCATGTATGCAACCCTGAATCGGTTGTTGATGTCGCTGATCGGGCACACTTCTTTGCCAGGAGAGAACACACCGAGGAAAAGCATCTGTGTTTGACCGCATGGTCACCCAGCTGAGCGCAGCAGCAGCGACATCGAACACCAGCAACTCAACACCATCATCCCAGGCCGCCGCTGCTCTGATGAGATTCGGAGGTATCAATGCTACTAATCAGGACAAGACTAGTGAAGAACCCATACGAGAGGAGGACGGATTTCTGAGCATCGATATTGCGGAAAAAATGCTGAAATGGCACGCCGAAGCTATCGGACGATGCGTTGAACTCAGCCTGGCAAATGATGTGTAAGTACCCATTGTTTGGATCGTTTTCGGACGGTAACGAATAACACAGTGCCAAAAATACGTTTGCGCTGCTTCGCGTACTCGCAGAGGCTATTAGTAGTGCATATGTGGGAGCAGCGATTGAGACGTGAGTATATTGAATGTATATCCTTCTTGTTTTACTTGTAACTCATTGGAAAGGCAGCGCCCAGATGCGTTTAGAGGCGGCTGACACAAAAACGGAGCCAAGCCTGCAGGCGTTGACGATTATAAGATCTGTTGACCTCATTTGCCATTTATGGCAGCAATTTGTCAACACTGCTCTGCTTCCGCTGGCTAGTTCTTCCGTTACCATTCGACGTGAGATGGTAGTTTTCAACAATCAATCGGTGAGCAGACTTGAGGGTGCTACTAACCAGCTACTACAGCGCGTCACGGATGGTACGCCCCTCCCCTCTTGTGGTGACATTGTTTAATAGTATCTTTCCACTAGCTGTTGTCTCTTGGCTATCCACACAACTCACGAAGCAAAAGCGTAATGATTTCAATCCGCGCGACGATGATTTGTCATTTGCTCGTGTAAACACTGAACCATGCGTGTTGTGCTGTGACGTATTGGAGAAAGTCCGTGACGCTTCCACTCAGAACCTGAGTGGGAAGAATTTGGAAGTCTTTCTTACAGAAGTCGGAGTTGCATTCCACAGGTAGGTGCTCTTCACACTCTGACCAAGTGCGGTGTCGCTGAAAATGGTGTTTTGCAGTATTCTGCTAGAACACCTACGGAAGTTCCCAGTCAGCGCCACTGGTGGATTGATGCTTGCTAAGTTGTAGCTTAATTCAAGAAGTCGACTGTGATTTATTGACCTCATCACCTGCAGAGATCTCAAATCATATCAAGATACAATAAGCAGCTTCGGCATTCCGGCGCTCCATGAACGCTTTGAGTTTATTCGCCAACTTGGAAACGTTTTCCTTGTCCGACCTGAAATTCTCAAGTCCTATATCACAGAAGGCTATCTGGGACGTATCGATGCAAGTTTACTCAAACCCTATCTCACATTACGAAGCGATTGGGGTCAATTCGGGAAAATATTCAATGACGCAGAAGGCCTGCCGGAGGATAGTAATGGAGGGGCTGAAAGCCGTGGTTTAAAAGACCGATTTGGCCGACTGAGTGTGATGATGAAAGACTTGGAAGGATTAAAACTTAGTGAAGGTCTTGCCATACCTACAAATTTTGCTGGTAGTTTCTCTTTGTCAGCGAGACCCTTCTAGTGGACAGGAGTCCAAGTTGCCTATTCCAATAATTTATTCGCCTGTAAAGACAGGGCGTCGCTTTTCTTTGAATGCCTCAAGTGCTTCCAGCCGATCCTGACTTTTCAACAGACCTTCGTAAGATGCTCGTTCAAAATCAAGGCCTAGAGAAAAAGTAAACCCTGGATATGAACTCTGTATAGAAGGTGATGTATTACCTATCTCCAATGCAAGATCCTCAGATCTAGAGATAGCTTGTTTTGCGGCCCGTAAAGCCAGAGGTGCTAAAGGATGATCAGTTAGATGCCTCAACCTGTTCAATACATACCGTTCATAGCAATGACTTCCGCTAATGAAAGCGCACGGTCAAATGCACTTGAATCTGGGCTGGATATGTAGTCAACAAGACCTTGTCGATTGTCAGAGAGAGCATTTGCACGAGACAAAGGACTAAGAACGTACCCCATTCAAGTGCCTCTTCCGCAGATAATGTACGGGCCGTAAAGATCAAGTCTTTTGCCTTCGAAGGCCCCAGAAGCCTTGCAGCCCTTTGAGTACCGCCAGCACCAGGTATAATCCCTAAACTTGTCTCAGGAAGGCCGATTTTCGTAACACTGTGTCCTGAAATAAACTGAGGACACTAGCCAAGGCGACGGATAAGACAAATGTACCTGCTACTCGTAAATCGCAGGCCAAACTTAACTCCAGGCCACCACCCAAAGCCGGCCCATCAATAGCTGCTATGGTAGGCATGGGGAGATTTTCTAGCTTCCCTAGGGCATCTCGGAGATCGGCAAGGAACTTTGCAACCTGGGTTGGGGACATAGTACGCCTCTCCACAAGGTCAGCTCCAGCACAAAATGCACCGACTGTAGTCGACCGGAGTATAAGTACGCGAACGCTGTCCAGAATGCCATACTTGGTATCAGAGAGCTCGACAGCAAGCAAGAAAGGCACCTTTTATCGAAATGCACGCGCTGGAGACTTTCTCGGAGTTGCTAGAGGTAAGCAGAGTAAACCGAAGAGGTATGCAAGTGATGGGAGATTCACTTCGAGAAGAGTCAGAGAAATTGAGTTCTTGCTTTGTGGGCGATTGAGTGATAGGCATGTTACTCCTGGATGAGATGAGAGTGGCTCTAGGAAGGCCTGATTCTGTGAAAGAGATGAAAATCTACGAAAGAGGCCATGATGCGCAATACTCAGTCCACGAAATAACATAGTTGGCGTGACATCGCGAGCGTGACAACCATCTACGTCAAAGGTCACTGAACTTACTCGCTTAACTTATGAAAATCCGGTATATGAAATAGGGCATCAGCTTATCTATAGCAAGTAGTAAATAAAAACATGAGAATCGTCAAGGAACAAGGTAGACATTTCTGGGAGGGTAATCCTGATACTATGGTATCAAGGGGTTGGGTGGGTTATTCTGTGAAAACGCAAGAGTAGTGTTGATATAGAGACCTTGTTTCATCGCTGCAATTGCTCAGGGAGGCAGTGGTAAAGATCAAGGTCCCAGTGACAACTTTGGTGTGACTATAGATTGAGGTTTTGTACCATGATCAATCATGTTGGTGAAATGAGGACTCGGAACGATTCGGCAAATGAGAGTAAGTGTAATACTAGTAACCAAGAGAGGGTTTTGTTGATAAAACGGCTGGTAGGATTCTTCAAGAGCGTAAGTGCCTGGAATTATTTTTTTTAAAGTTCGTGAGCAGACTAAGAAAAAAAGTCCCCCTCCAGAGCTACCGCATGCGCTGCAGGACGGCATGCAAAAAAAAAAGAAGTTTCGTTGTCTGGCCGAGTCCCACGGAGGTTCATGTTTCAAAAGAGATAAGTCGAAGACAATAAGTTTGTTGAGATCACAAAGAGTGAATGATCTTACATATGATCGAATTTGTAAGTCGGATGTATGGATGTGATGGGTAAGGATCGTTGTTAGTCGGGCTGCTCTGTCCGTCTGTACAAAACAGTCCTGCCAGTGTATCAAATGCACATTGTAGTTATACATTACTTGAGGTGTCCACATCTTCCGTTTTTCCGAGTTTCGTAATACAATCACTTGTTCTTTCGACATGTTTGACATGTTCTTACGTTCGGCCAGCCGACGTCCTGCATCATCGTGTTCCTACTGCGGGATGCGTTCGAATGACATAACTCTAGGTAAATAGAATGTCCCTCTTCTAGCTTTGAATGAGTGTGGGAGTACAATGTCCACAGCGTAATGCGGTACATGAATATTCGTGAGGGTCGACGTCGAGAATACTCATGCCGCGCCATAGAACGAATCAATAGACGGCTGGTACGATCCACGAGCAACGGTCTTGCGGTTAGGATTATGGCCAGGTGGGACGCCAGGTCCAGGATGAGGTATGAAATAAAGTTGTGTTGGCTGTGTGCTAGTGGAGTAAAAGGATGATTCAGACATCCCTGGTTTGTGGGTGGGTTCGTTTGAGAACTCCTGTTCTTGAGTTGGCAAAAGGCCCTGTAGAGAGGCGGATGGATAGTGATTATACCCGTAGCTCGGGGTGACATATTGTTGACTTGTTGCGTGAGCATCCATCGGCGCTCGTGCCGCCAATTCAGCGACGCTGGGTCTAGGGGATGTAGACAGCGTGTGTTCGGTTGCGGAAACAGTGTGCGCAGAAATACTTCGTGCAATTTCAGGTTCTGCGGCGAAACTTGTAAAGAACTCTGAATCCCTGTAATCACGCATTGCAGCCCCACGCCGTTTCTTGCGTATGGCGAAAAATACGACAGCTATAACGGTCCCAAGCAAAAGCAGACCTATTACAGTAAATATGCCAGCAATAGCCCCCTTGTTCTGAAAAAATCTGAACGAATGAATTAGAGCTCGTCGTGGATGGAACTCTCGGTGCAGAGAGAGAAAAAAGCGCACCCCTTGCTAGAAGAAGCAATATGCTCAGGTGAGATGGGCGAAGGGGAAGGGGAAGTAGATAGTTGTACAACGATGGTCGTCGAAGAGTTCGGAGGAGAAATAAAACTTGTTTTAGGGACGGAACTGGATGAGACTGAGGTTAGAGGAATGGTGGAAGTGGGGGTCCATGACGGGGACAGCACGGTGCTGTGGTGTTTTCGTTAACGGGCGGGACAACGTAGAGAACAGAAACGTACGAAGGAGACGGCGTAGTGGAACGACTCGTGCTGTTCGTTGAGGACAAGGTAGTTCTGTCACCAAATTATTAATTTAAATAGGGAAACTGTCAGGAATCAAGGACCCACGAAGATGAAAAAGAAGTTGTGCTGTTGGTCTCGCTTCCGAGATGAGTAGTAGAAGTAGAAGACGGTGTCGGCGTGAGGTCACTGCTAGTGGACGCGGCCGGCGAATGTGAAGATGAGCTATCGGCCAACATTAAAGAGGGACTGGATAAAGAAGGTTGGAAATTTGAAGCTGGGGACGATAGACGAATGGATGCAGACAATGGAGGGCCGCTTGAGGCCATGGTAGTGGAAACGTTCCAGGCGATTGATGAACTTGTTTGAGGGGTTTCAGTGGTAAAGTCAGATCTCCCAGCTTGACGGGGTGAAACTTCCAAGTGCCAACTATGCAACAGTGCAAATGAAGGACGGTGTATCGCTGTTACGAAGAGAAAGAAGAACAGCCGCAACTTGAAACTGGTTGGAGATGAGCTCATTGCTCACGCGCCGGTAACCTGGAGACTACGCCAGTAACCTGGAGACTACCCCAGCTTGCAGGGGAGAAAAGGAAAAACAGTATTGGGAACACAAACAAGGAGAACCTCGGGAGGGACATATGTAACGGATTTGATCATAACGTCTTGAACGGTATCAGTATCAGGATGTACCTAGGAATATCATCATCAGTGTGCGGCTGTGCGTGTGAGTTTAATCCTGTTTAATCTTACTTGTGACTGCGGCTGTATCCGGTGCCTGATTTCATTGTCGGGAGTCACCTTCCTGGATGTTAGACCGATTAAACGGCCATAGATTCTGATGCCAGAGA
This sequence comes from Tricholoma hemisulphureum, assembly GCA_964034925.1. Classification (NCBI taxonomy): domain Eukaryota; kingdom Fungi; phylum Basidiomycota; class Agaricomycetes; order Agaricales; family Tricholomataceae; genus Tricholoma; species Tricholoma hemisulphureum. Next base: position 8,221,845 of record OZ035929.1, on the reverse strand, counting down.
CGATGTCCTAAACGTATACGCTCAATGTGCACAACAATTCATCGTTCTAGCGAATGAACATACTCAATCAATTGGGGATCCGACATATCAGCGACTTGAAAGGGAACCAACTTCATCATCCATCTTGAGGCGATGCAACAGTTGTCTGATCCGCAAACCCCATCTTTCGTGCGAAATCACGCGATCTTTCCCAGTGGCCTATGCTAGAAATGTGAACGTAGAGCTCACTCAATTCGCTGTTGTCCAAGCGACGCACGATCTCTGCCTCGTCGACGTTACCATGGCAGCGCTCCTTTAATTTCTTCACGATCTTCCCCCTGGACTGCATCCCTCTTTCTATCAAAGATTCTCAAGACCTGGATAGTGGTGCTTACCTTCACTCCAAGCTCTGGCCAAGTTGGCAAACACTCTTCAATGTTCCATGTGTGGGCTCCGACATAAAACCACTTGTTCTGTCCCCCAAGATATTAGATTAACTAGTGGCCACAGACCATATTTATGTACCTTCTGCACAGGAAACACAAACATGTGAAACACTGGGTTCTTGTTCTGTGTGATGTACTCCATTGTGCGCCTATTCACGAAGTCACTTCCCCAGTCCAGAAGCAGCGTCTGCGATGCCGCTTCAAGAAAAATGGGGTCATGGACAAAGGCACAGCCGCCTTCAATATGTACGCGCAAGCAAAAGTCATCCTGCCATTCAAGTCTATGATCATCAAAACTTCGATCTCAGTCCCAGCAACCATACGACGTACCTGTCTAGCGATTCGTGCTGCATCAGACTTTGTCAGTTCTCTAGAGATTACGGAAGACTGGATCTGCAAACCAATTCTTGTCTTCCCTCCAAGCGCTTCACGAGTCTATTGGGCGACATCGGTCCACAAGAAATCTCTGATGAGCCAGGAAGTTTCGAATAATGTATTTGCCAGGGTCCTTCGCTGGCCGTGGGGTTTTGAGACTGAGCGGGATGAGCTGACAAACCAGACGACCTAGTGCTATAGTCCATTATCGATGCGCTGGTCAACTCATCGGAAACTGAACGCTCTGTTGAAACTTGAGGTTCTTCGAGGAAACTTGCAGGTTTGGACCTAGCGGACTCTGTAAGTGGTTTGTCCCGTCGACGTATCGTCTTATTGCTTTCAGAACTCGAAACACTCGACGGTGGTCTTTCTGAAGCGAAGGCCTCGGCTATTACCTCCCCGATCTCCTCCTCAGTCAATTGGCTCCCATCGCCTTCAACAAGCTGTAATTTCGAATGTCGGACAAGAACCTTGGCAATAATAGAGAATTTACCCTCTCTGCTAAGTCGATGATAACCTTATATGCATTTCGTAACTTTCGAAAGATGGCCAACCGGGCGTCTATTGCCTTATCCATCTCTGGCTTCTGCTGTGCAATCTTGCGCTCCAGTTCGGCGTTCTGATGACTGAGGAACTGAGAGTTGTTGAGGGTATCTTCGATCGTACTCTCAAGTTCGATCACTCTTGTCTGCCAGAACTTGTCGACTTCTTCTGACCGACGTGAAAGATCAGTCAGACGTATTTGAAGCTTTGAAAAGCTTGTGGTCATCTGGCAATGTGGTTATTATAGAAACAAAGGATTGTGTTCAACGATACCTCTTCTTCAAGGGATTGCAGTTCCTGTCGAAATGGCAGCGCCATTTGCGAACAAAGACAAAATAAGTAGTAACTTCAAGTTGACGTGATATATGGAGTTCGCGGATCTGGGACTCGGAACTTTGCTTCCGAATTTGCATTTGCTTGTTTGGCCATACGATGTAGTAGTACACCAGTAACTACACCGTGACCTTCAACTTCAATTCAACTTTCCTTCCCTCTCAGGTAGAAGCATGGCATCCAAGCTCTTGGTCGACATACATACCCACGTCTACCTGCCCAGATATGCCTCATTGCTCCGATCACGGACTTTTGTTCCCTTTATCCGTTCGATGACACGCGACGGCAACTTGGACGAGAGGCTCTTAATATTAGACCACGAGCCCAGCGGAGGTCGGCCAGTGGGGCCGCAGTACTGGGATCGCGAGGAAAAGCTGAAGTTCATGGACAGACATGGCATCGATGTCTCGGTCGTGAGGTGGGGGGTCGACCCAATGGAATCGTGATTCTTGTCTGACAGCTGCAAAGCACCGCCAATCCTTGGTTAGACTTCCTGCCAGCATCGCAAGCACGCACCCTAGCAGCAGAACTAAATGAGGATCTCGAGCTGTACTGCTCTACGTCCCCAATTGTCCCCAATTGTCATCAGATGAAGCGTCTCTACGGCTTTGGACTGCTACCACTTGTCCCAGAAATCACAACAGCTTCCCTTCTCGATTCCGTTCACCAGATCTCAAGGCTTTCCCATTTAAGAGGGTTAATTATCGGCACTCGCGGCGTTGGGAAGGGCTTAGATGACCCAGCTCTTGATCCCGTCTGGGCCGCAATTGAACAGGCTGGCCTGGTCATCTTCATTCATCCACACTATGGCGTGGACACCAAGGCCTGGGGTGACAAAGATAACGGCCATGTGCTCCCGCTAGCTTTAGGCTTTCCTTTTGAAACTACGATCGTGAGTATCTTTTAACCTAAAGATGCTCACACATGCCGACGAGAGGACGTAGGCAATAACCAGGATAATCCTATCCGGAGTCCTTGATCGCTTCCCATCCCTCCGTCTTCTTCTTGCCCATTCTGGAGGAGCACTCCCTCAGCTATCTTCTCGCCTGGCGTCTTGTATTGACCATGATCCAGCTGTAGCTTCCAGACTCAAGCACGACGCTCGATACTATCTAGGAAAGCTGTATTTTGACGCCATAGCATATGGTGCGGAGGAGCTCGGGTTTGTCAGTGATGTGGTTGCTCGCTCGGAAACGTATCAAACGGGCGACTCTGCCACTGAACCTTTGACGCGCAGTCTGGGCAGCCAGAGAATGCTCTTTGGGACTGATCATCCATTCTTCCCTCCACTTACCACGACTGAAAAATGGAGGAGCGTCATGGAGAATCTGGAGGCGGTTGATGCCGTAAAGGGGTGGAGTCAAGCCGAGAAGGATGACGTGCGTGGGGGGAATGCGCTCGCGCTGTTTAATTTAACAACATAAAATATACGTTGCGTAGTGATGGCATGCGCTCCACTCAGATACCTCGACTAATTTCCTTACGGGATCTGAAGCTTGAGACTAAAGTCTATATGCTGAACCGATTGGTGGACGACACTTGTACTCAATATGTCGATTTCTATGGATAGAGCCCATCGTGGATGGTGGTCAGAAGAGATACAATTGAACCACTCACCATTGATAGCCCGTCCTTGCAAATTTGCCTCTGTGATATTTCCACTTGTTTCAAACAAAAACTTCCTCTGGCCCTTCCACTTCTCCTTCAAGCGACGGGCTACGCCGACAAGTTCATCTCCTTCCATGTTGTCCAGCATTATGATGTCGGCTCCAGCGTCTATAGCTTCGTCGGCTTCTGCTTCTGAGCGGACTTCTACATCAAGGAGTAGGCTAAGCCCTCCGACAGAGCGAGCTTGTTGTATGGCAACGGTGATAGAGCCTGATCGATTCATGAGTAATGGAGTTACAATGCAAGCTATCCTCGTCTTGCCTGACGACCAGATGTGATTATCCTTGAGCATTATCATGCTCGACAAATCGTAACGATGCGAATCGATCCCTCCCACTATCATACCATATTTCTCAACTAGCCTAAATCCTGAACATCGGACACCGTCAATACATTTTGAGGAAACATGTGAGATACGGACCTGGAGTAGTCTTGCGAGTACCAGCGATAATTCCATTGTACCCATATCCTCTCGCGAGGTCCTTGACCCTTTTAGATCTACGGATCATTAGTGTGACGGGAGAGTAAAAGAACGAAGATCTACTTTGTAGCGACACCGCTACATCTGGCAAGTATGTTCAATGCCACCCGCTCACCCAGGAGCAGATGTCGCGCTTTGCCACTAACAGTAGCAATGTGTTTGACAGGTTCAAAAGTTTCACCTTCCTTAACATGCCATTCTACTCTGTTCGTATCATCGCTCAGGGTAAGGAGAATAGTATACGAAGGCTAAATGGATACTTACTCGCAACCAAGTTGGGCGAAGACTTCGGTGAAAAATGGAGTTCCAGCAAGTACAGCAGCGTTCTGCCCCTTTCCGAAGAGGAACGCATCCCGCCAAGTCTCTCCAACAACGTATCCGCCGTAGTCAAATGAAGGCGCGTCTTCAGCTAGCCAGGTGGTAACTTGTGCCTTCCAGCTCGGAGGCAGAAGATATTCGAAGGATTTAGACATGATGGTAACGTGCCAAAAAAAATACTGACGATTTCGTACGGATTTTGAACAAAGAAAGGGAAGAGGTATATTTGCCACTACACGCATGGGATATCTGATCATAGATAGGTATAATGGTGTTTTCGGTCAAGATGAAATGTCAACCTAAAATACTTTGTCCAGTACAGACCAGAAAGAATGACCACAAAACACCGAAGAATTATAACTACCATCCCTAGGTACTCAGGCAAGCAAAAAACTCATCAAAGCCAATAGTGTGAGAAGCCCGGACTGGACGACCATGGCAGGGGAAGCAGCGTTTGGCGGGCTGGTATTGTCAGTTGTACTCGCAGTAGCAGCAGCCGCGGTGGCAGTAGGCACGTTATAAGTTGTTCCGGTGCTGTGTTTATTGTGCTTTGTTAGGTCACAGAAGGCATAGACGGAGAGTGAACGAACAGTGCAGTTGTCGAGAGCGTGTTATTGGGCGGCGAGATGGAAAACTGGTTGGATTGTGCGAGGATGGTATCCAAATGCTCTGTGTCTTGCACGAAATTGAGGCGGAAGCCTTTCCCCGTCGGCCAACCCGTGCTTGGAGGATTGAGGGTTATATTGTTAAGAGTGCCATCGACAAGGGCAGACAAAATCTGTTTCACGGAAAAGTCCTACAGCGATGATCCTTCAGTCAGCGTGATGTAAAGCTGCTTGGTGAACTGTTCGACTTCACCGGGTTGACCAGGAGAGCAGTGAAGTTGGATCTGTCGGTATCGACGTGCTGCCAGGTACAGCTAAAAGCGGAAATCAACAGAACATTCGTCGGGAGAAGTCGAAGCATACGGCTGAGCGCCCACATTAGTCCATCCTTGGGAGGAAGAAGGGGTGGTGATTGAGTATGCTAGGGCGGAGGCAACAAAGGACAAGCACAGGGCGACGATGGAACGCATGAGGATGGCTGGCTAGGCGATTTTAAGGATGAAAGGGAGTTGGGGGTGGGGTGAAGCGAAGCGAACGAGTGAAAGCGAATGGAAAAGTTTTTGAAGGCAAAAGGAACGTGGAGGCTGGACGGCGCACAAGGCCGAAGCTAATTTCAAGCTATCAACTAAGAACGACCCTATTGATCCAAATGCTAACGTCACATATCATTAATCATTTGAATAACATACAAGGAAATATTTATTTCCCCTCAGCATGTGCTAAATATCCCTCAGTACTCGGTCTTGCACACCATGTTGACGAATAATGTATCAACTTCTCGTCCAGTAGTGCCAACTTTCTTGCAATTATTCGGTTACCAGTGTACGAAATCGTGCATTCAAAGCGCTTTTAGCATGTCTTCCGCATCAATCCAGAGATCTCGCTGGCCCCAAACACCAACAATAGTACACAAAATGATCCAATAGGCCCGCTCACTCATGATCTCCTCTTCATCTCCCTCCAAGTTTGAGCTGTCAAAATTCTCTGATTTTACTGGTGAAGTCCGGGCCTTGATAGACTCTTTGAGTAGCGCGAGACAAACTCGCGCCAAATTTCGCAACAAACTCATGTCGTCAGCAGATATGTGATCTTCAACTTTTGATAACAAGGCAAAAATCCACCTTGCGTGTGCTTCAAGCGGACGAGCGACGGGGTCGGGTTGTTGGAGATATACATTGAACCAGTGCGCAAAATACATAAGGAGATGCAGGGCCATTTTCTATTAAAGGTATGAATATCACGTTGCGAGAGCTGTGAGCAGATTACCTGATCAATATGTTTCAGGAGAGATGGCATTGGTTCTCTAGGTTTCAGAGTCGTAGCTGGCGGGGGTAAGGCGCCCAGGACAGTCCCGACAACCTTATCTTCTCTTGAAGTGGAAGTTTCAGGCCCAGGCGAACATGTTGGTGTGGGCAATGATTCCATTGCATCTACCCTTAATACCTTTTCTACCTTTCCCTCGTCGTTTACTTGCCACGGTTCTGCCACGGGGAGGTTCATGTGATCCTGGGCCATCAGCAAAACCATGCATCCCTCGTCGATGCTTGGAAAACTTCTGGTTCTGTTTGGGCTTTTTGGGAGGGTTCCAGTCCGATCGTGGCTTTCCAGCTAGATAGGCCCACCATAGGATCTCTCTCTTTCTTCTCAGGCATGAGCCTATGGGTTCCTTCATTGGGGGGTAACTGAACATGGATAGTCGGTTGATTCGCATTCTGTGATGAATCGTGAGGGGGATATAGCGAGTATGCCTCTGCGCTGCTTACCTTGCGGAAATTCTTGAACCGGGTCTCAAAAAGTGTTCGCCATTCGTCAGACGGCAGGGTCGTAGGGGTCGGAAATGGACGATTATCTTGCAGCAGCAGATTAGCAGTCTCTTTTTCGAACGGATTTGTAACTCGGGTTACGTGTGGAAGATATCGAGCGTCCCGTCTGCGATAGAAGATATGTATCAGAAAATTAACGGATAAAAGGCATGCCATACCGGACAGTGAATAGATACTGCATCCCATCACTAGGATCGTCGTTAAAGTCCTCTGGAAGATTTGCAACAGGAAGAATCTGCCTTCCGAAAGATGGCTCCTCGTCGTCTGAATCAAACTCGCCTCTTTTACGCTTAAACGTTACCATGAAGGTACGTACACTTTGGCAAGGGGTCAAGTACTCCTGTACAGTTATGATAATTACATAACGTTCGGCACTGATTGGTCATCTGCAGATAAAATCCTCACTCACAGCCTGAAATTTAAACAAATCCTCATATATGTAAATGGATAACGACCAGGATGAAATCGACACAGAAGCTCTGCAGGCCCAGATCGACCTTTCAATGTCATTTGCTCAGAACTTGGTATCTTCATGGATAAAGCCATCCCACAAACTCTCTAGCAGGAGCAGGGATGTGGAGGGTGAATTACAGGAACATATGCGCCGCCCCCCTAGGTACCATCTCTGCTTTTACGTGTTGTACAATGTCTGACTCCTTTCTGTTCAGACTTGGAATGGGAGCATCCATTCCTGAGACTCGAAGTTTTTCTCGTGAAACTGCACGTTTGAAGGGCCGACTTTCTGGGAAGAAACGCACGAGAGACGACGAGGTAGAGGTGAAAAGAGATGCGTCAGATAGCAGCGGGGACGAGGAAAGCAGAGCGAGTGCCATAAAAAGAAAGGCCAGGTTGGATCCGTTCTTGGATGGGAATGGAAAGAAAAAGAGAAAAAAGCAAGCAGCGCCCTGTGATAGCCCTGGCGGAACGTCTGCTCCGATTAGCCCTGAAATATCTGAACGAGCCGAAATTATAACCGAATCACAGGATAGGATGTCGCCTCCGCAGTCCTTCATTCGCCACTCTCCAGCTCAGCAATCTGCCAGTGAAGTCGAGGTACCTCCTGCCAAGCCTACGCCTCCACCATCTAGTTCTGTTGCCAGAACAAATTACAATGCATCTTCAGGCAAGTATTAAATTCACACTACCCTCAACTTCCTTTTTGAACGTTCCCATAGCGGGTGATTTCTCGCCACGGTCACTCACCGCGACACCAGTCTCGCGATCAAGCCGTCTCTCATTACTCCCGTATACGGCTGAAATTCTTATGCAGCCTGTACTGAACCTGATTCCCCCTTCCAGTCACGACGATTCAGACCAGGAAGCGAAACCAGAAACACCCCCTGCTCGTAAAAAGAGGAAAAGGAAGAAAAAGAAGACACACTTCCAGTTAACAGATGTGACAGCGACGGCCAAATGCAACGGGGATGTCCCGACAATATCCTGAATTTTGTCATCTGTCAAACCGATGGCATTCAAGCTTGGAACTGAAATGGGGCGCGTGTGCTCCGTGATGTTGGTCCCTTTTTACATTCCACTTGCAGTGCAGGGATGCAGTAAAATGGCACACCACCGTGACTAGTCTCCATGTGGCTCAAGGTCGAACTGCCACCGCATTCATCATCCACAAGTAGAATGGTCGTTGTGATGGTCAATGATTAATATATTCATTTCAGCTCGCATGGCAAAGCCGCAAAACCCAAAATGTAAATACGAACTTCAGTGCGCATCTGTCGAGAACGCGTACATGGCGGCTTTGTGGGTCGAGCATGAGCAGGCGTGATGTGGTGACGGTTCACGTTGCCCGCGACCAGGATCAGGGGCAGACTGACAAGGCTTGGGTGATGTTGAAGTCCATCGAAGTGAAAAAAACGAGAAGCAAGAGGTCATGTTCACCCCTTGTACTTTCATATAATAACCGGTTTCGGATCGACCTCAACTATTGGCACTTTTCGTACTGTTCAGCATTGACTTTGCGTTGACATATAATTACTGCCCTAGTGAAATGAAAAAATAACTTGATGGATCTAATAATAGTACTACTGATACATCCTCTCTGATAGTAGATACAAATAGACGGAAAATAGAATACAGCATATGTTACAGAAGGATGCAAAAACGTATGCAGATGTTGGCACAGTGACCACGGTTGTCAACGGCCACTCCCTCTTCTGGTTGTATTGCCATGCGGACGATGTGAGCCTCGTCTCGTAGCCCCCGTAGGCCTCCGCGAGGAGCCGGATGCTTTCTGTGGTTGATGTGACCGAACGGGAGGTCGGTTTGGCCTTTGCCCTCGTTTACCTCGACCCGAACCTCGAGTAGTTCTGTTTCGCGTCGGAGTCCGCGGTGCCTTCTTATGTGTCCCGAAAAGGCCGAAGAGGGCACGATAGCCATGAGCCTGCGTCTTTTTTGCCCTGTTATGCTTCCGTATAGCCCGAGCGTCCCGCATCTCTTGCATACCCTTTAATACAGCATCAGGATAAGATGCTGTGAATATGTTAGGTGTCTTACTTTGCTCCTCAAAGTCTCGTTTCCAAGCAGCGTTCCTCTCATTTTGGCGAGCCACCCATGCATCGCTGAAGGTGGTGGTTTCCGTCGGGAACCATCCTTGCGAAACTGGAGGGAAGGTCAAGGGGACAGTTAGATATAACGGCGGGGATAGCTCACTGAGGAGGCCCATTCTATGGTAACTGGCATGATGTGAAGATTATAAGAGGCACATTAGAGTGCTATTTAACTCCATGATCATGCCTTCATCGCACGATGGTCAGACAAAAGCAGTGATTACTTAATGTTCTCACCCATGCCGCCATCACGTTTGGGATCAACATGCGCATTCACGTCTGCAAATGAGTCGGAGGAATGAAAGACGCGTGTGCTGTAAATTTCAAGGGGAGGACATGAAGGGAGGGAGCGATCTGCATGAGTCATCAATCATGATTGCGTCTAGCATCCGTTCATCCTCGTGTTCCCGGAATTCAGGACATCCTCCAAACCTATACCGGTCTTGAATGACTTGAGCCAGGCGAATCGAACTGCTTTCATGCGTCCCGAAACCACGTTGCAAGTTCTGAAATAAAGTAGATAGAAAGAGTAGTAATAAATGTCTGAAGCCCGCCTTCCGGGTACCTAATAAACCGGAAGGAGGTCATATCAGGGCTGATCCTGTTCTGGATATCTACATCGCCACAGGAGTTGCATGCTTCCCGGCGAATTTCCAGAAGGGGAACCGCCATGGAAAGCGCCCCAGCAGTGTTTTCGACTATTTATGCTTGTTACTTTTTGGGGGCTTGATACACCACGTGGGTATCGCCACAGATTGATTAACTTAGACGTCACCATTCAAGTTGTACCTAACACTGCTTTACAAGGATTTTTCGAAGATTACTGCTCACACCAGCGCGCCATGGTACAAACGGATTCATCGTTCACCGAACGGACGGGAGCTCGTCAGCCCCGTCCCAGTGAGGTTAGAAGTACAAGAACAAGCGTAACTTGTACTTATGGAAAGCCCAGGACATTCAAGTCGAGTACGTTCAAGTCGAGTCATCTAGAGCACCGCTGATAAGATGCCGTGGAGAAACATCGACGCCGTCATAGAAAACAGGTTATTTTTAGGAAAGTTAGTGCCGTCGATCCATTTCCATTTCCAGTCGTAACACTCTACGACAGTATTCTAGCCGCGCGCTCGTCCCGATCCTTGACTGAGCGGCACATCACGCACATACTATCGGTATGCCCGGACCCTATCCCTGCGGAGTTACCTGCGTCAGGGATCTCCCACATGCGTATCACCGTGAACGACGTGGACTACGAAGATCTCCTGATACATCTTCCTGGCGCGTGCCGGTTTATTCACCAGGCTCTTCGGGATGGAGGAAACATCTTAGTCCACTGTGGTCAGGGTATTTCCCGAAGCGCGACGGTTGTGGCTGCCTACTGTGAGTTCCGCTCTCGTTTCGCGGGTGACATGAGTTGAAGGAAATATCCATATAGTGATGTGGACACGTCGCATTGATTCCTCTGAGGCATTGAATATTGTACGATCTGGTAAGAGACTATTCATCTTTACTTTGCCTCTCTCAATTGACATGCCCGACCACACAGCTAGGCACCAGATCTGGCCAAACCCAGGATTCCAAGAACAGCTGGTCTTGTTCGGGCTCTGTCAGTACGCGCCCTCTCCTTCGAATGGGATCTATGCAAATTGGAGAGCGAAACTCGATCGCACATTGAACTCACGATAAGCATCGTGTTCTTTTCAAAACGCGGCTGCGCCGGTTACAAATGATACCCATCATTACCTTGAACCTTCCTTTAATGCGGTTTGTTTATCCTCTCCTTTGCTTTCCTCCGTACCTACTCTGTAATATGCACTACATTAGATCTTTTCTATTATTGAAATTTTTGTTTCATTTAAACGCACATTGATTGAGACCCAATCCTTCTTTCCAGCAAGATGTACATATCATTGATACCGAGGTTAAAGAAGTAATCTTGCTGTTAAAGATGCAGCCTTGTTCCGACCAACCCTCACTCCCAGACAGATCTGACATCGTAAATCACTCCCCCCACCATGGCCTGGTTGTAGCCTTGTGCAGGCCTATATTTACAAAAACTCCCAATTTTTTCGGGCGTGTGGTTGGCGAAAGGCAGCCACAATTACCCAGCTTGAAACCTTTTCACTCTGCTCGGTTCCTCGATGAAACTAGCCACTTGAAAAACGCAACGTAGGGACCAATAGACCGAAATAACACGAAGTGTTTCGTCATGCTATTTTCACTTTCATCAAGCGTTGTAGTAATTGACTAGAGTACTTGACATCCAGTACTACAAAGGTTGAAGGCATGAAGACATTTAGTGTACAACTTGCAGTGAATTATGTGCGAAAAGCAGATGTAAACCATTTTCACTTCGATTACTGTAACTACACTTACTTTAAAAAAAAAAGAATAGTGTGGAACTCGAAACATGAATTTCAATCTGCAATTGAGCTCGTAACATTACAGTAAGACAATTCTTCGCAGGTGATGGGAAAAATCTATAAACATTATGCTTTCAAGGAGAACTATGCAACCTAGCTTCCACTTCATCAACAAGTTTCTATCTGGACGATGACAACACGCGTGGCACAGATTCCGTTGAGAAGTAACTCGTGTCATACCGTCTTACGACAAAATGTTCAGCTAACTCGGATCCGAAACTGCTGCATACTGCACCGTACTTGGATGAAGTTTGAGTCATAGGGAGTCATTCTCTACGAAATTGAAGTAGATAGGCACTCACGCACCACGTCTCAATACGTGGCATCCCGTAAAGTAAGGGTCAAGGAATTTGCTGTGTTTGGTATAAGTACGAGCGGGATTCCAAAATTTTGAGTCACACGTAACAACAGCCGACTTGTCCCCTTCACACAACTTCATCTTCTCATTCTTCCTCGTTATCCACACTCTCAACAATGGGTCTCTCCGTCTCTCGTCTGCTTTCCGGCCTCTTTGGCAAGAAGGAAATGCGTGCGTGTCACTTATCGATCACCAAGAGCCTCTGAATCACAATGTCTTCTTTTTTCAACAGGGATACTGATGGTGTGCTTCCTTGCTTTTCTACGTTCAACCAGTTGCTTAATCTTTCGGTAACAGGTCGGTCTTGACGCCGCTGGTAAGACCACCATTTTGTACAAGTTGAAACTTGGCGAGATCGTTACGACTATCCCGACGATTGGTATGTAATACGGCAGCTCCATTTAATGACTTGGATATTCACATCGCCTGAAGGTTTCAATGTTGAGACCGTCGAATACAAGAACATTTCCTTTACTGTGTGGGACGTGGGAGGTCAAGACAAGATCCGTCCTCTCTGGAGGCATTGTGAGCATCGTTTCCAACACAGGCAGTTTCTTGTTTATGTGTTTATGTTCCTTTGTTCAGACTTCCAAAATACGCAGGGTATCATTTTCGTTGTCGACTCGAATGACCGGGAACGTGTTTCTGAGGCCCGTGAAGAACTCCAACGGATGCTCAATGAAGACGAACTTCGTGATGCTCTTCTTCTCGTTTTCGCCAACAAGCAGGACTTGCCGAATGCGATGAATGCTGCAGAAATTACAGATAAACTCGGCCTTCATGGTCTGCGGCAGAGAACTTGGTACATTCAGGTGAGTTACATGTTTACTTTTCCCCCTCTTCATGTCATGTTCACGTTACACTTTAGGCTGCATGCGCAACCTCGGGTGATGGTCTGTATGAGGGTCTGGAGTGGTTGAGCGCGAACATCAAACGTCGGGTGTAATGGGGTATCGTATCCTCGACGTACTTTATTAGCGTTGCACGATTCTTCACGATGCCATGCCCCGTCGTTCTTCTATCCACTCTCTTCCATCAAGCCATATCTCTATCTCTAGCATCTGCCCTAACGTGATACGTGTCTATAGACATGACCCTGGAGATTTTCTAAAATCTTGACCAATTGATCACACCGTAGCATCCTTCATATGATTTGAAACCGAGTTTAGCGTCCCTCACCAGGGAATAGTCTGCCAACAGCGTCAGCTTGCTTCCTCCGCTTCTCAGCTAGCTCTCGAACTGCTGGGTCTCGTTTTATTGCACCGCCCTTTGACAACTTTTCCAGAAGCGCTTGTAGGCGCTTATGTTTGACAATGCTGTACGAAGAGTGTCGCATAGCGGGAACAAGGTATTCATGTACTGTGTCGGTTAGGGGAATCGAGGTTGTCTGCGATATATATTAGAAACAGCTGCTACTCGCACTGAAACGACTTACGAGGCGGAGCTCTGCAAACACTGATGTTAAGTGCGGTCTTCCTATACGCTTCAGCTCCTCTTCCAGGAAATCAACGTCAATTAGAATATTTGATATCGCATTTTCGTTCATCATCAGTATATCCCTGCCTGTCAAGAAATTCTACATAGGGGCTGAGTCATTTGATGGATACTACGCGATTGAGATCACGTACCATAAAGCACTCTGCGATGTATTCAAGGGCCCCTTTGTAGGCTTCGTCTTTATAAGCCTCCTTGATTACAAGTGAATCTACAACTGTAGTCAACCAGTTGACTAGCTCATACAGGTACATGCTGGGAGCATCTTCCCGATTTTGCGGAGTCCACTGATATTCTGAAAGCTCGAAGAATTGATCGAGTTTGGAAGTGATGAGACCAGTAATGCGTTCAAGGGAGCGAGATAGTGTCGCTTCGAAAGAAGCGGTCGCAGTGAGCCTAATGGTGCCACCCCGTTGGGCAGACCTAGGAACAGAACTAATAAAAAGCAAATCTCCAGGTGGTTAAAATTTGACGTACCGGAGGTTAGTGAGAGAACGCTCTAGTTCAGAACATGCAACCTGGAAATGTTCCAAGTTGGTGACGATCTGAGCAATTTGGGAGAGCGTTGATGTTCCGGCAAGTCGTCGACCAATTGCCTCACTGATGTGATCGGTAAGGAGATTATCTAAAGACTAGAGAAAATTAGGTTATCACTGCAAGTAGCCCAGCGATTACCAAAAAGGCATACTTTGTTCAACAGTTCATCGATGTTTCGGTGGTGCTGAGATACTCCCTCAATAAAAGTATAGAACTTTTGAACGAATCCTCGTATCTGCGAAGAATGTTACACAGGGCTTAAGGAAACAGGCTAGCTTACATCTTGGCAACTCAAATAGAACGTCTGTGACCAAGGAAGAGAATGAGGTAGGGCAATGCTGTCGAGGATGAGAGTAGGCACTGCTAGCAAGCAAGTGGTCATACTTACGAAGGTCAGCCTTTTCTGTATCGCTGACCCAAACCCCATCGAGTACGCTGTCGAGTTCATTAGGAGCTTGTAAATACATTGGCAAATGATCATCTTGGTGCACAATCTAAGACAGTCTATTAGGTTATAGAGATATCCTCAAATACACCGGAACGTACATTCTCGAAGCGCCGGCCAAACTGGGCCTCCAGGAGTCTTACATATTTCTCGAATAATAGAAGAATGAAGGAATGCAAAGAGTCTGTTGAGTAGGAGAACGCCTGAGTAATAGTAACTTCAGTTATTAGAATCCAGTTGAACACCGGAAAACCAACGTACCTCCAAAGTCATAATTGATCCAAGTAAACACTCTTTTACTTTGAGAAACACCTCAGGGTCTGTCTCCGTCCGGAGTGAACTTGTGATGGCTTCTGCAAGACCAATAACTAGAGAATCCCATAGTTCCTCTACATCACGTTGTGACCGAAAATTAGTGGTTGTTTCAAGTACATGCTTCTCGACAATGAAGAATCCTGATATCTCCTGTGTGAGTGACGGGAGAGATGACAACGGGAGTGGAGCAGGAAGAATAAGATCCGATTGTGCCTTTATGCCAAACTCAACAGAGTAATGAATCAAATGGAAGGAAGTCACCTTTCTATCAGCTTGATAAGACTTTTGAAGTTCGTCGAGGGACTCGACAGTCGTGTATATGTGTATGCACTCAAACAAGGGCTTGAAATCTACGTGTAGCGTGTTGTTTTCGAAGACGTTAACTACCGAGGCCAGAAGGGTCGGTAAAGCTGCTTGGGTAAATGAATTGGACAGCCTACATTCTGTCTTTTCGTACGTGATCATTTCGACGGCGCTCCCAACCCGACTCATCCGTAGAAGAGGGTCTTTCTCTCGACGGGTTCTCCACCGCCGCGTTCGCGCTTCCATGGCCTCTGTGGCCAGTTTCCCCACTTCAGTACTCACATTTCGTATCTCAAGGAGCCATTGTTTCATAGATGCAGTGACAGCGTCTTTGATTTGTGCCCGCAAGGAAGGTAAGGACGACAGAAGATGCTGGAAAAAAGGGGTCTGCGACAATGACGTGGGTGGCATGCTTTGAATGTCTTCCAGCGACTGCAAAAAGTGGTGGATTGAATTGACGGTTTGTACTTGACATATGGCACAGACAACAAACCCTGAGCGCGCTCCAATACTTCCCTTGTTTCACCATTTCGCCAACGCGATTGACGACGTCGAGGATCCGAAGGCACGCGTGCAATGTATCGATAGCTTCGTCAAGATTAGCTGCTGTCTTCTTTGTCTGTAATAAATTCCGTTTCTTCTCGACCAGACCCCTCCCAAGCTGTGAGACACTATTGTCAAGTGAAGAAATGTTCTCCTTCATCTTGTCGGTGTATGACTTGACCGTAAATAGAGTTGACACAGACGAAATGAAATCTTCATAGTTGTCACCACATATCGTTTCGATCTCGGCATCCTTGGATTCGATAAGGCCCTGTACACTGCGAAGGAAAGGTTCTTGTTGGCGGTTGCTGTGTATCTGCTTTATGATAGGCCCGAGCTGTTCAAGGTTTTCCGACGAGGATGAAGGGTCAAGAAGATGGATCTGCAAAAGCTGTTGGTCGATACTTTCTTGGGTAAATTGCGGACGCCTACGCGGAGGCATCACTAGGCCGATAAAAGAGAGCGAGGTGCCCGGCTATCGAATGCTCCTTGCAAAGGAAACCACGGTTGGGACCTAGGCCTGGCCGCCTGACTCTCGGGCTCTCTCTGTCAGGCTCTCTGTTTACCTGTCACCTCAGATACAAATACTTCGCCGGTTTGCCTTTGAACCGGGCATACTCCAAGAAGTATCTCACATGTCCTCATGTACGGTAGTAGCACATATCTGAACCTGGACGCTTTTGTCCAGATGGAACAATTGTCCTTCATTTTTAGTCTCGATGTGCCTCGTCTGTTCTTTATGGCCAGCGACGTTCTAGTCACAGCCTGACATCGAAAAGGCCCTTTGTAGTGGCTTGACCATGATGCGTAACTTGCTGATCCCTTTCTAACCTGTGCTTGGCGTAAAATAGTAGTCAAAGCCGAGAACCGCGCGTCTCAGCAGGTATCTAATATTGTTTTAGTTACAAAGTTCACATCCCAGCTTTTTTTTGAAGATCATCCGGTGTTCATATTTGCCGGGAGGCTCAAGGATTAGGTAATACCACGACATCATTCAAGTCATGACCCCATTCATTGTGGAAGGCAATTTAAACTCCAATCAAATTTATAACTATAGAGCTCTGTGTAGAGTCAACATTTAGATTCCTAAGTTACTCTATCACTAATCGATACCTGTAAAGAATGCTTTTGATAGAAGAGTGCATAGGAAAATCAGGAAGTCAACAGGAGGATACACGTACTGTATGATAACACATGATGATAGCGATACTGAAGTTGTAGGCTCAAGAGAAAAACGAAAAAGATAGGGTATTTTAGATATCCCTTGATGTCCCTCTCGGATCAAGACAGGGATAAGTAAGTTCAGGTGGATCTCCCTCTCTAGTACTCGCCTTCCTCTTCAACGTCCGCGGAGTCTGTACCGACCTCCTCGTAGTCTTTCTCGAGTGCCGCAAGATCTTCACGGGCTTCAGAAAATTCACCCTGGTGAAACATGTTAGCCGGAAGAAATGACAACCACTATATTGCATACCTCTTCCATCCCCTCGCCAACATACCAGTGTACAAAGGCACGTTTTGAATACATAAGGTCAAATTTGTAATCTGCAGAAGAATTAATGAACAAAAGATAACTTGAACCACTTCCAGATCACGAACCGAGACGGGCCCAAGCAGCAGAGATGGCGGTAGTGCTGTATATCGTGAGAGAGTGCATCAATGGCAACCATATAAGGTAACTTACTTGGACAGCATACAGAGACTACGAGATGTCTTTGCCAGATCACCACCGGGAACACATGACGAAGGTTCGTTGCAGACCCCGAGCTGAATAATAACCAAATTAGATGCTCCTCCTCAAGATCAACGCATCATTACGCACTTTAAATCCAGTGGGACACCAATCTACGAAATGAATTGTTCGCTTTGTTTTGATCGTGGCGACAGCAGCCTGGACATCCTTCGGAACGACATCACCGCGGTACAACAGGCAGCAAGCCACTACGCCAGAGTGAGAGATGTAGATAGTGCATAAGACGCGACGTACTGTACTTTCCCTCCTTTGGGTCGCATTTCACCTGTGAATACATTTGAGTCATGTGCAAAGAATACCGTGGAAGTCACATACCATCTGATTTCCATTCTCAAAGCAAGCGAAAGTCATTTCAGCCACTGAATTCTGCTCGTGAGTGGCCTTGTCCACTGATAGAAGGGGTGCATAAGTTGCCAGAGGGAAGTGGATACGGGGGAAACTTTATTGAATGTAAGCTTGTAACTGACAACTCAGCAATATATGGAACTTACGGAACTAAGTTGGTTTGGAACTCGTTCAGATCGACGTTCAGGGAACCGTCGAACCGAAGGGATGCAGTAATGGTGGAGACGACCTGGGCAATGAGTCGGTTCAAATTGGTGAAGCTGGGCGACGCGACACCCAAATTTTTCTTGCAAATGTCGTAAATCGCCTGGTTATCAACCTAGCGAATTGATTGTCAGTATCATATCACGCAGACTAAGTAGAGGGCACACCATGAATGAACAATCAGAGTGCTCAAGGGTCGTGTGAGTCGTAAGAACGGAGTTGTAGGGCTCGACAACGGAGCTTGACAATTGCGGTGCAGGATACACGCAAAACTCAAGCTTAGATTTCTTGCCATAGTCAGTGGAAAGACGTTCGAGCAAGAGTGCACCAAAGCCGGATCCAGTTCCTCCGCCGAATGAATGAAAGACGAAGAAGCCTTGGAGACCCGAACAGTTATCGGCAAGTCGACGAAGCTTGTCCATCACGGGGTCAATGAGCTCCTTTCCGACAGTATAATGACCACGGGCATCTAGAAAATCCCGCTTAGTGCGCATAGGGAAGAAGAGGATTATTTCGCGCACAGTTGTTAGCAGCATCCTCCTTCCCTGTGATCATCGTCTCAGGATGGAAGAGCGATCTGTACAAGCCAGTCTTGACATCGTCGATCACGCCCGGCTCAAGATCGATGTACAGGGAGCGGGGAACATGCTTTCCTGAACCCGTCTCCGAGAAGAAGGTGGAAAAGCCGGTATCAGTGGCAGATGGTGATCCTTCCATAATGCGGCCATCAGGCTTGAAGAGTATGTACTTTTAGTAAAATACGACACAAACTACGAAAAGTTAGGAAAACGTACACTCAAACCATGCTCAAGTGTGTACAACTCCCCTACATTAAGTCGCGTGAGGTTGAGTGAAAGTGATACGACATGAGAGCCACACGGTGAACTTACAACAGGCGTTCCCGATCTGCACACCAGCTTGTCCAACATGAAGAGAGATAACTTCTCGCATTCTATGTTCGGGAGATCGACGATGGGACGGAAGTGGTTGGGGAAGAAATTGAAGGTGGATGTGGTCAGAGGGCAACCAAAAATCCCGTGCTTTCCTTATTTGGCCACTGTGCTGTCGGAAAATAACATGTACTTACAATAGACTCGCACACGTTACATATGTATAGTAAATATACAAATTACTAGTATGCCGCCACAAGGGCATGCAAGTTATATATTTCCCGCCGCACGGTGTAATAAACGTCAGACACATTCCCCTCGAGCTCGACCTTTCCCTTCGCCGTCTTTCTCACTGCCACAGATTCCTCAAGAGTGTCGGCAGTCGAATTGCGCTTTGCACCCGCGCCACAGATAAGTACACCTTCACCGATAAGCTCCGCCTGCACCCCGATTGATGCCAGACGGGCTTTTAGGGCAGTCAACTTGAGTTCGCCGATCATCGTAGAACGTGGAAGAGTGACCGCTGGCCGGACGCCGAGCGTATGTTGCTTGAGGGCCTCAACACGCTCCCCTGCATCTGTAGGAGAGGACGAGGAAATGGGCTCCAATGTAGGAATCGTAGAGGTTGCATGAGCCACCACTCTTCCTGTCACATAACCAACCTCATTGTCTTCAAACTGCAAAGCATGGGTAAGCATGAACGTTGTTAAGGGGTCAGACAATAATGCATACCCTAGACATTTTCAGGGATGCTAGCAGTTCGTCACTGATGGAAATGGAGAAGGTGTTTGTTTGCTGTCCGATCTGCACACACTCCCCTGCTGTAGGAGCAAAGATATCTTTCGTCATCGCACGGATATTGGCACAGCTCTCGATCAACGTGTCGGTTGCGTTCGATGAGGCATGGACTATGATCTTGAATAATGCTCAGCGGGCGCAGGAGAACAGAGGTAAAACGGTCACCATTTTTCGAGGATTAACTTGAGGAACGATAGTCTTAACGGCACGGCCATCGTTCAGGCCTTCCATGTCGACAAACAGCAACCGGCATGCCAACTGAACCTCGACTTCAGATGAAATGAATTTTGAGGGGGGTTCTCGGACGGCCTTCTAAGCACCATGAGATAATTCAGCACGAAAAAAGACGGCAACGAAGTGCATACCTTGGCATCATCATCTGCCTGGTTTCGAGAGTCTGCTGAATCCTCCTTCGCCAAATCCTCCTCAAGAACTTTCCCCTTCCTGAGCCACATACCCACGTCGATGGTCTCTCCGTACTCGTCCACACGTCTTTTCTTCTCCACGTAAGGGAACATTCTAAAACGTTGAGTCTGACCTCCTGTACTTTTGAAAAAAGAAGTCGCCTTGGAGACATTGCCTTTTATGTAGATATCGAACGAAAGCAGTTGTTTTGTCAGTCCTTCATCACCATCCAAACCCCAGTCCACGCCATCCACTCCTTTGTCTCCCTTCCTCCGCCTACCGTTTGTATCGGCCCCTCCAGCGCCTTCCATCTCAGTATCATTGTGGTCATCCTCGAGTACTCGTCGGACTTCGTCTTCATCCTCACTATCGGAATCGGAGTCGGAGTCGCTCTCGTCCTCATCCGCTTCAAGCATTCGTTGATTTCGAGCAAGAGCAGCCTGATGAGCAGCTTCTTTCTCTTTCGTAGCACGTTCTTTTTGTTGAAATGCTTCGAGCTCGGCACCTTGTAAAGGAACTTTGTGGTTCATCTTGAAACGGCGGTCAATATACTCGTTTAATCTTCATCCAAGAGACGTACCCGAAGCTTAAGTACACCATCCATCATGATGTTGCTCCCAATCTTGCCTTTGTCCCACTTGTCGTCTGTGCGTTGTGAATCGTTCCATTTGTTGAAAAGATCTCGTCCTAGTGTCCCTTCCTCGCATCGTCCAGTTAGCAGAACAACATTGTCGGGAACCGCCGCAAAGTCTGAAAAGAGATGCCTAGATGGACCATGAGACAAGGACGCAGGAACGGCGAGTATTAGTTTGGGATCCTTCGAAGAATAAGTCTGTAGTAGTGCTTGAGGGTTTGGAAAGAATTCCAGGTGCCTGAATCAAAATTTAAACGATCTTACATAGTTTCAAAATGGAAATTTACTTGAATCGCAAAGCAAATGCGCCTAATGCTTCCTCTTCGCCATCGTCATCGCGCTTCCTCTTATTGTGATGCTGATGCTGTCGCTTGTCTGTGCCTTCCTCTCCGACATCCTCTTTACTGACTGTGCCCCCAAGCCATTCCATCATACTCCGCACGAATGTAAGCATCTCCCTTCCCGTTCGTGACAGGAAGCAGATGGGGTACCTTAGTCGGGAGTAACTCCAGTGTTGGTCAAGCAGAACAAGAAGTTCGAGCACTCTGGTACTAGAGTCACACGGAAGCAGTAAGGAGGATCGAGACGTAAGAGTGGCTGTAATAGTGTCTTAAAAGACAGTGAGGCTCTGGAGAGAACAAAATAAAACAGGGTGACGCACCAATGAGCGCAGCATCACGGTCTTTACGTCTGCTCGTCGTGACGTCTGCTCTTTCCGCATCGGTTATTAGCAGATCTGGTCTGGCTAAAGGTTCAAAGACTCCACCAGCGGCGTGTCTCATAAGTACCGTTCCATCGAGATGGCGTTCGCGCATGTGGTTGATATTGACGGCGTAAAGAATCGTTCCTGAGGAAGGAGACCTGATTTTCCACATTGTGCCCCCAAGAGTGTGTCCTGCGTTAAATGGTGTGATTGTCAAGCCCTGACACTTTCCTGCACCAGCGGATTAGCAAATTTAAAAACAAAAATGGATCACGGACCTTGCAGATGAGTCGGCTGAGAGTACCGAAGAGTGTTGACAGAATCAAATGCGTCCTGAACCTCGATAAGGGTTGCAACGTATTTTCCCTTGGATACATCTTTTTTCGGAGATGGACTTCTTGAGCCTTCATGCATGGCCGTAGTTCTGTCAAGTTCCTCTCGCTTGTGCTCTTTCTCATCTCCGACGTCTTCCTCCTCTCGTACTCCATCCACGTCTTCCGTCACGGCTATTCGGCCCATTGCCTGAACAGGGAGCGTGGTATATGCAGGCGCTTTCAAATTCCATCTTGAATAAGCGTAAGGGTAGAGACCGACATGGGCCAGGTCGCCATGAGAGAGAAGGACTAAGTCAATTGTGGGCGCAGTACTGGAACCGTACTTCAGCTGTTTTTCATAACGAACCCAGTCGAATTCGCTCACTCTCGAAGAGATTTGCAATAGGTTTCCCAGTGATATACGGGTTCCTCGTGTCCTTCGGCTTTCATCTCATGTTTTGGTTCTGGGACCCAATCCGGAGAACCACAGTCCATAAGAATGCGAACATCATCAATCTGGAGGAGATACGCCAAGGGTGTTGTGCTGGATGACCGTGCAGCTCCTGACAAAGGCGTAAATGTAATCATTGCCTACAATTTACTCAACGGACTCGGAACGCGCGAATTCGGCAGTGTTTGGCAGGAGCGTTGGAAGTAAATACATAGATCCTAATTTGAATATGATTACTTAAGCAGAACATACTTATTCCATCAAATTGTCATTAAAAAAATTGTCTTAAGTCAATATCGCCAAGCAATTGGCAATAACGGCTAGGCAAAATCCAAGTATCGTTGAAGAGTCAGAAGAGTAAAACAGCACAATAGTGAATGGGCTGTCAAAAAAAAGTGACATATTAGGCATAATATTATTATTAGTTAGGCATTTGTGCTTCTAAAATTTCGACGGGTCGTTATTCATTCAATATCTCTGTAGTCAAATGCCAGGACCTGGGCATGCAGATCTCTTTAAACCTATAAGAATGTCATGCTCGTACCGGAATATCACTGCGTTGATGAGAAGCGAAAGAGATCCTCGATGACTACCCTGAACGCACAGACCAAGTGTGATGCGTGGGAAGACACGAGTTGTTCAATTTTTGAGGACGTGCTTTGAAAATCGGCTGAAGATTTCTTTGTTCTTCCGTTCTTCTCATATTCCATCTCGTATGTTCCCCTTTATTAGTTCCTTCACTTTTTGCTTCCTGATCTCATTTCCCTCTTTCTACAGTGTTCATACCCTCGAAAAATGCGTGAAGTCATTTCTGTCCATGTTGGTCAGGCTGGTGTCCAGATTGGTAACGCCTGCTGTAAGTCTTTTACCCCTCTTGGTTACCTTGTATATATCCATCGTCGCGAGCTCCAATCGCAAAGACGCGTCGTTTTCCTCTTTCTTTACTGTATCGTGGGTAACAAAACGTGGCACGATGCTGATCCGATTAACACAGGGGAGCTCTACACTGTTGAACACGGCCTCAGCGTGAGTTTTGACACCTGGGGTTTTCGATACTGGCTCATTCTCGCCGCAGCCCGATGGTCGTCTGATGGAAGGCTCGCCTTCTGTGAACGATAGTGGCTTCAGCACATTCTTCTCTGAGACTTCTTCGGGCAAACACGTTCCTCGCTCCCTCTACATCGACCTTGAACCCAATGTCATCGATGAAGTCAGGAATGGCCCATACCGAAGTCTTTTCCATCCAGAGACTCTCGTGACTGGAAAGGAGGACGCTGCGAGCAATTGTATAACACGATCACCTCTACCTCTTGATCTTTGTGTCTGACTAATTCTGTCATTCTAGATGCTCGTGGCCATTATACAATTGGAAAGGAGAAGATTGATCTAGTGATGGACAAGGTTCGCCGTCTGGCGGATAACTGCAATGGTCTCCAAGGCTTCTTTGTTTTTCACTCGTTCGGCGGTGGAACTGGGTCCGGTCTTGGCGCACTCATCCTTGAGCGTCTTTCAACCGATTATGGCAAGAAGTCGAAGCTAGAATTCAGTGTATACCCTGCCCCTACGCTCGCGAACTCGGTGGTTGAGCCTTACAACTCAGTCTTGACTACCCACACGACTCTTGAGCATTCTGATTGCTCTTTCATGGTATTTATCTCTTCTCAGGACCAAGACGCAATAGCTCCTGACGATTCATATTAGGTTGATAATGAAGCTATTTACGACATTTGCAAAAAGAACCTTAACATTCAATCACCCAGTCTTACCAACTTGAACCGACTTATTGCTCAGGTTGTTTCTTCTATCACTGCATCACTGCGTTTCGATGGATCGTTGAACGTCGATTTGAACGAGTTCCAGACCAACTTGGTTCCGTACGTCTCCGACCTGTTCCGCAATATCCAGCGGCTCATATGCATCTAGCTTCCCTCGTATCCACTTCCCTCTTGCTACTTTTGCCCCGATTATTTCTGCAGAGAAAGCTCACCACGAGCAGAATTCCGTTGCTGACATGACGTACTCTTGCTTCGAGACGGGTAATCAGATGGTCAAGTGTGATCCTAGAGAAGGCAAATATAGTACGTGCTTACAAGCCTTCTTCCCGTCGCATCGACTTATATGCATTACAGTGGCTTGCGCTTTGCTCTACCGTGGTGACGTCGTCCCAAAGGATGTCAACGCCGCTGTTGCCATCATCAAGACGAAGCGAACAATCCAGTTCGTCGACTGGTGTCCTACAGGTTTCAAGCTCGGTATCTGCAATGAGCCCCCTGCACATGTTCCAGGAGGCGATCTTGCCAAGGTTTCGCGCAGCATGTGCATGCTGTCAAACACAACTGCCATCTCTAGTGCATGGAGCCGTCTTGACCACAAGTTCGACCTCCTGTACTCCAAACGTGCCTTTGTTCACTGGTACGTCGGTGAAGGCATGGAGGAGGGCGAATTCTCAGAGGCACGTGAGGACCTCGCTGCTTTGGAGAAGGACTACGAAGAGGTTGGCATCGACTCCACCGAGGTTGAAGAGGCTGAGTACTAGTGGCTTATGGAACATGTCTTCTGGAAAATACTTTGCGTCTAATGTTTTTTTTGCTAGTTCATGATTTTCATGATTCAGCTTTTGAGACCATTCACTTAATACCTGGAACTCTATACTTTGTCGTGTTACGCGGAAAATGCACCGCCTGGGTATACCGGCTCGCTAAGCTCTTGAAAGACTCGTCTCGACGAAGTGCTTGGTCATGCCAGTGACATTGGAAGAATTCCATACGACTCCTTCACTCACATTTCATCCCATTTTCCCCGAATCCTCCTTCAAACTGACAATACGGTTGAGAACCAGGTGGTCACCTTGTTTCCAAGCTGGCACAACGTCAGGTGCTTCGTTTAGACAGGCCACCCGTGAATCCTTATCAAGAGCGAAATATGCAACCCGCAGACCCTGGAAACGAACACACTCCATCGCGACAAGCTGCTCGGTGGTAGCATGAGGCGTATCATCGTCGGGCTTCCCACCCGCCGTTAGATTATCTTTCCTTGCCTGTTCAGTTCGTGCGTTTGCCTCTCGCGTAGCATCGGCAATACAGCGCTTGGCTAATGGCCAGAATCCAACCTCCACCATGGCTCCTTTGACTACTTCGAGGCTGGTTGGGGCAAGATCAGAAACGTCACCAGTTGGGCGATCGCTCTTGAACAGCCGATGGAAAATGCGGATCTCGTCGACGCGAACTGGGCTGCTGGACGGGGCATGCTCGGCCACCCACTGGATGAAAGCTTTGGGCTTTTTTGTCAGGCCTTCATTTTCCAATTTGCAAACCAATTCAGTTACTTCCCCAGACGATGGATCGGTCTTGTGAGAGATATAAGAGATGGGGTGAGGTGCTCCAAAGAGGCCGACAGTTTTGCCTGGTGCGAGGCGGAAATAATCTTTGGAATCTTCCACGCGGAAATCATCAGCGTCAATGTAGATGGTGCGAGTCAAGGGTACGGAGGATAGACCAAGATCCGGTACTTTTGGGTGCAGAGGCTTCTCGACCATTAACAGATAATCCTCTGGAAGGTTTTCTATCGTCACTCGGATAGGACGCAGCACCACCAGCAAGCGTGGAGCTGTACTCTCGAGATATTGCCTAACGGTCTGTTCAAAGCGGGATATCTCGATGTTACTAGTCGTCATTGATACCCCCAGACTGCTCACGAAGGAAATGATAGCACCAGGAGGTACACCGCGACGTCTTAGAGCGATGAGTGTGAACAGGCGTGGGTCATCCCAGCCACTCACATGATGATCCTGAACAAGCGCGTGGATTTTCCGCTTGGACATAATTGTCCCCTCTACGTTAAGTCGGCCATATTCGGACTGTCTTGGTTTATAGACTCCTAGTGCATCACAAAGCCAATCGTAAGATTGACGGGAAGCGACAAATTCCATGGTACACAGAGAATGTCTGGGCGGAAAGAGAGAATCGGTGGGGCGTAAAACAAGTAAGGGCAGAGATCCTTCCTACTCACGATATGTTCTCGAAACTGTCGACTAAACAATGCGTGAAGTCGTATGTAGGATAAATCTTCCATTTGTCATGCGTGCGATGATGAGCTGTGTCGAGTACCCGATAAGCTGTAAGATCCCACATTTGGGGATTGCCGCTATCTAGATCCTGCTTCATCCGCAGGGTGGCTTCTTTGGGACGGTACTTGCCATTTTTCATAGCTTCAAATTCAGCCAAGGATTCAGAAACAGCTCTCGTACGGTGAATACAAGGCTTAGGTCGGCCCTTTCTCTCTCCTCGATCGGCTTTGATGTCCTCCTCTGCTCTCTAAATATTAGTTCTAGGATGAAAGAGCAAGACAGCACGCACGAGTGCAGTGACACATATATGCCTTGTCTCGTTTGATCAGTTCCACCGCAAGTTCATATAATTCTGTAAAGTAATCGCTCGAATACGTGATCTTCCATGGTTCGAATCCTAACCATCGTATCATCTCCAAAATGCTTTCGAAGTAGCGGGCTTCTTCTTTCTCGGGATTCGTATCATCATATCGCAGATAACATTTACCACCATGATGGGCGGCAAAACCGAAATTCACAAAGATGGCTTTAGAATGGCCAATATGGAGATAGCCGTTTGGCTCAGGTGGGAAACGGGTCCAGACATGTCCCCCAGTGGCAGCAAGGTGTTCTTCACAAAGACGTGGGTGGATTTGAGGGTTCTCTCCTGGCTTGTGAAGTTGACCAAGGAATCCTTCTTCAAACACCGTCCTGCGACTAGCAGCCTCATCGAATGTAGGCTCTGAGGACAAAGGCTTTGCGGTAGTGGGTTTTGAATCCTTTTTAGGTTCCTGTGCAGCAAGTAAACAAGGACTCGAAACGTAGTCCTCACCGCAGTTTACTCGCCTTGCCTTTTAATTTCGTGGCCCCCTTGGCACCAAAATTGTCTGTAAAAGCCTTCTCGACCGCATTCTTAACTTCAAGTGGATTCGCCCATCGAAGCTCCGGGGTATTTTTGAGTGCATTGATGACAGGGCCTAAACTCGCCCATCCTGATAATGCGTTCGTCATAATATATCCGTTGATTTGCGCATGAAGTTGCTCAGGGGTGATAGTGAAACCTGAAGACAACTATAGCGAAAATCTGCACTACAATATTTGATACGCACCTACGCCGCAATATTGATCAAAATCTGCTTCATCGATGGGCAACTGATGGGTTTCTGCATATTTGACGGCAGCTAGGAGAATCCAGGTGAACAATTCGTTTGGTTTAAATCCTCGAAGATTTTACCTGCAACCTGATCCACATTTTTCAGCTTTCCGTCCACAATCTTGGATATCACGAGGGACTGTTCTCCATGGCCTATTCCACTCGATTTAACCAGCGTCCCAGCCAGCGCCATTATTAGGGCAGCCTGTTTCTCGTCGAGTCTACTCTTGGATAGCATAGGATATCTTTCAATTATATTCTTTAGTGCAACAGCATTTTTAGACGACTTCACTGCCTCTTGAGCTTTGGCCCTACTGAGTCCGATAGATTGGAAGAGAGTAACCAAGTCGTCTGTCGCAACTTCCGCCTTGGACATTTGATGTGATATGTGAATCGATGAACTATAAGGTAGAATTCATTCATACACAACTAACGTCACATGACCAGTGTGACAATGTCCTAAACAAGTAATTTTTCACAAAATTCAAATTGCAGTAGCACATAGAAACAATATAGAGAAAGTGCTTTCAGGGAAATGTTTTAAATTAGTTAGGCTAGGGTCTGAGATAGTCAATTTCAAGTATGAACACGTCGTAAAGCCAGTCCAATCAAAATCGTGGGTGAACACGTCAATTTCGACATGTCGCGTCTCGAAACAGTGTGGCTGGCTCTGAACGCACAGGCTGCATGGGATCTAAGCGTAAATTGATGCTATCAAGGATCGCCAATCTTGCAAAGGGCATCCCAGGCTTGCTAGAGTCTCAAAAGCGGATGAAATATGACCCTTGTCATGAGAAAGAAAACACTTTTGCTGTAAGTCATTTGCTGTGATTGCTGTACCAATTGACAATTTAACAATTTACATGCCTGGTATCAGATCAGGCCTTCCGTGGGGCAGGCATTCACACCTGAAAATAGTTCAGATCAGAATCATGACGCGTCGACACATCGTTCAGCACCGGACACAGCTCCATGTAGGAAATGCCGTGCCGACTTCTTCCTTCTATGGAAAATATCAAGCGAAGGCATCAGGACATTGATGCATATGATAAAGGTCTCAATGGCCAACAGGCAGCCTGGGCAGCACGGAAGTACTGTGGTCATTGCGTCCTTCCACAGACTTTGATGGATGACCTCAAGAAAGTGCAACTAATTTAAGTCAAACACACACAGTCCCATCAAACTCTTCATATTTTAATCTGTTCATATTACTTACTCATTGTATAATGATCTTTAACAGTTTATAGTTCTGCCTCACCTTGCAATCATCCTAGTTGATCTGTAGATAATCTCACTTTTGGTATTCCAGACCCACTACTTACTATTAATTCAAACCACTTGGTATATAGCAACTCAATACATATTAGAAGAATTCCCTGAAAGCAGATTTTGAATTAAAAGGATGGAACGAGTATAGGAGACATTTTATGGCACTTTTTCCTATTTTAGACGAGCATGTCACAGGAAAGTAACACCACATGATGTTAGTTGTGTATGAATGAATTCTACCTTAAGTTATCCAAGTATCGACTGAGTGTCACGTGGTCATAAGCGTGTTTGACTCACTCGATCGACCTCAGGCTCAGGCTGGTACTTCTGAAACTGAAGTAGCTTTCCTTCTGCTAAAGCTTAAGGTGTATATTAGCTGATTTCACCATTCGAGCCCTTGCCCAGTCTGGTCTTCAGTATAACGTTGTCAGTGATGTTGAGTGGCGGCCGCGGCCGCCCTTAAACTGGTGACTGTACAAAAAATTCCTCGTAAATGAATGATATGAACTCGATCCATATTTCCTGCATGAACGAGCTCTACTAGAACTACAAAACACACCTTAAAATTAAGGCGACACATTAGCGACCTTAGACCATCACCGCACCGCAAGAGCTGCACTTTTCAAGGACTCAAAATATGCTGAGGCCCTGGAGAAATTTCAGACATTTGTAACTCTTGGGCGTCTTCTTCCGAAATCCGTATCTCATTCCGATACATAGCCTCGTTAGGAAAGTTTGACAACGCTCAAGAGTTCTGTTTGCTTAGGGTGCGAGGAGTGAGATGGACAATTCTCGTGGGCTGGTGCCGTGCAGCTTCGCCTATGTCTGTACTGGCTGTGCCCGATGCCGATGGCCAGAGAGCACCATACGCTCGCTCAGGAGTTGTATCTCCTCTCGTCACAGATTCGGAGAGCTTGTCCAAAAGCAGCCGGAAGTTGAGGTCACCAGGAAGGTGAGACTCTTGTGAAGAATGCTCGGTCGTGAATATCCTGGTTGAGCCAATGGAATCGGACATTGCATCCAATAATGCATGGATATCACGTTCATTGTTGGGTCGTGCAGGGCGTTTTGGGATAAACTTTGGTAACCCCGCATCGAACGAGGGTGTTGGCAAGCTCTTCCCGAAGTTAGGTTTATCGAGTTGCTTTCGAAGAGCTTCAATTTGGTCTCTCAGCACTGTAGCGAACGAGGGCTTGGTTCCCTCTTCACGAGTCGCTAATGTCACGAGTGACGATACACTGATAAGAAAATTTCAATGAAGGTTAGGAATCAAAACAAACAGAGCACATACAACGCTTCTTTCAAATATGCAAAACTGAATTGTTCCGTCAAGTCTACGATCTCGTGGACGAGGTCTTCAGGGAATGAGATCTCCGTGTTATCCTTGAGCTTCTTTTGCCAATATCTAACATACAGGGTACGTTCTTCGCCATCAGGATCATCAAATTTACTATGGGAAGATGAGTCAAGAGAGAAGTCAGATAAATCAGCTTACTCACAATTTTCTATCAAATCGACTGGGGCGAGTGCTGAGCCCAGGGTCCAGGCGGTCAAAATGGTTTGTGGTGCCGATGACGAGTAGACCATCATTCCCTTCTATGCCATCCAGTTGATTGAGGAAGAAGGAACGGTTGCCGCCATTGATCAGACTGTCAAGATCTTCAAGGACAACAACGCAAGGGGACAGTTGACGAGCTTTGTGAAAGACATCGGCCATTGCACCCTCTTCCCCTTTGTAACCTTAGTAATTTAAGTTGATAGGTTGAAACAAAAAAAAGCAGGGCCCAGACACCCACTTTGGAAGGATTTAACATATAATGGTGCAAAACCACTATCATCGCATGTCTTCATGATGGCCTTCAGGCTTATAGTCTTGCCATTGCCTATCAAATTAGCGATTAGTGGTGTGAAGTCGGATTAGTTGCTATTCAACTACCTGGTGGACCATACATGATCAAGCCACGCTAAAAGTAGTACAAGTCAGAGTATGGGTGCGGTGCATAAAGGCACTAGACCTTCCAAGGGATAGCAAGATCCTCATAAATTTTCTTAGAGGAAAAGAATCCGGTGACATCCTTTTGCAGCGTCCTCTTGAACTCCTTTTTAAGGATAACGTCTTTCCAGTCAGCCTTTTGAATTTCTCTCCAAAGAGAATGGTCTTTCTGCCAGAACCCTTGGTTGAAAACCCAGATTTCGTTGTGAAGCCGATCTGCCCAACTACCTGCACTGATAAGTAGTGAACGTGTCGGAGCCTCTGCACCTGTAGCCAAGAGTCAACGTCACTGCATTGATGCTCGGCCGAAGATTTTACCTTCATGCAAAATATAACTCTGAGTTGTGGATTCGAATCCGGAAGGGTACTAGTGTGGTGCGTTCAGCCAGGTCATACGGAAAATATAAAATCTCACTTGAACGATGAAGAGTAAGAAGTCATACGTCTATGCCACCTAAACTTAGAATAAGGATAGGTTACGTGTGCGTATACTCACATCCCAAGCCATTTTGAAAGCTCCGAACTCGACTTGGTCAATCAAGACGCCCGGCAAAGATCCCAGGCTACGAGCCAATGGAACAAAGAAAAGGTTGGTGACAAGAGGTATGTTCTCCAAAGGAACAGCATAGGCACCAGGAAAGTTGAGAGGGTTCAAACGGGGGTCCATCGTCATAACCAGAGAATGCTTTGGATACAAACGACGGAGAACGTCCGCGCTTATGATGGGGGTTAGCACTCGAAGACTCCTGAGCACGGCACCTGCTCATAACGTACGCAACGAGACCAGGGCTACTGTGTTTGGCAGAGGCTACAACCTCCGTCAGCACCAGAATTCACAACTCTGGTGAAAGCCCACCATGGTCAACCCATTCGCCATAAAAATCGTGCTTGTTTCCCGAAGCAATGGCACTGTCCTCCTTGTCAAGATACACATTTACAAATTCCTCCATGGCTGAGTCTCACTACCACAAGCGCTGTGTTTTCCTGGCAAGCCGTCTTGTACTTAGTATCAGTGAAGACTCAAGTCGTTCACTAATATAACACAATTGTCACACGTGACTAATGAGCTTTCTTCCGAGTCATGGCAGCCTCAGCTGCTGATGTTCGCAGCATCCTTTCTCTGCCTGAACCTTCATCGACACCTGGACCGTCCCATACGAAGAAGCCTGCCGCGCTTTCTACACGAAAACCCGAAGGGATATCCCGGGAACTCTACTCGCTTATCGGGCCATCTGCACCTTCATTAGCTGCTCAGTTTGCAAAGCCGAGGCTAAAACAAAAACCCAATCTCGGAGGTGGCGCGAAAGTCAAGTGGTATGTCGGCAGCGCTCTCCATATTTCAGCTTAGTTGTACGCGGTTTTAGGGAGCGGCGTACCTTTCAAAATCCTGCACGGCATGATTCGCTAAGGCTTGAACATTGGGTGAATGCCTCAACAGATCCCGATGCTGGTACGTGTTGTGCAATAAGAGTCACCGTTACATGAGCTTATATTTCTTGTAGAGTACCCCTTCGCCAAATATAACACCCAGAACACGTCGTACACCTACTCTCAAGATGAATACACCCGTTTTTTGGAAGGTGCGCGCACGCCAATGTCCTTCACCTCCGGGGAATTACTAAATGGAACATCAAGACAAGGAATGGACCAAGGAAGAAACAGATTATCTGTTTGACGTTGTCCAGGCGTATGATTCGCGGTGGTACATCGTGTATGATCGATATGAGTTTCCGGGAGGTGTTCCTCGCCTACTAGAGGCAAATTTTTGTTTCTCACTGGGTATTCCCACTCGTTGACTTTCTGCATGGCAGGATTTAAAAGATCGATATTATAGTGTTTGTCGGAAATTAGTACGAAACCGACCATGGGCAGGGGATGAAGCAAGTAAGGCTCAACTAATATCGAGTTTCCAATTTGACAAAGGTAAAGCTTACCCTTCCATATCACTATTGAGTATTGAGATGTCACATCTCGACAGAGCGAGAACTGACACGGAAAAAATACCTTGTGAGTCTCGAAAATCGAACGCCTGAGCAATTAGTGGAGGAAGAAGCCCTTTACATCGAGATAAAACGACTGGAACAGAACGAAAGGCGTTTCAAAAGAGAAAGAGACGAGCTTCTGCGAACACTTTCTGGAATAGACTCCGGGCTACCTGACGTCGTTGAAGATGAAGGTTTGATGAATCTTGTCGTCGATGGGAAGAAGAAGAGGAAAGGTGTCTCAATAATGGATACTATTGACAGTCCGTTGACCCCGGTGCTTCCTGTTGGCCTTCCCTCAGTGAAGCGTCCACAGTCCGCAAAGAATGTTGCATACGGTATCCACCGATCCCGGTTTCCTGTGCTGGGCAGTTCCACTGACAGTTTTTTGAAGACGTGTCTAATTGTATCATACGCACGGATACACCATCTACAACTCCTGCAACAAAGGCTGCACATCAGCCCGCTTACCTTCGTTCTTTCAAGTTACCTGTTCCCAAACCTGCTATTGCACCAAAAGTTACTGCCGCCCTCGCAGAACTAGGAATTTCACACAGTCGGCTTGTTATGCCGACCCGCGAAAACACTGCCCAGTTGGAGTCACTGCTAGATGCTACAACTGCGTTAGTAGAGACCAAACGAGTTGTGGACAAGGTCGAGTACGATATCAACGTACTGAAGACTCGGCTTGGAATGAGAGAAAGTTCAGGGGTAGAGGGTGAGAGTGGGACAGCTTCATTGGATACAATGGATGTCGATGCAGGTAACGACGGAGAAACCATGCACGATGAACGGGCTCAAAGCGTGGTCAGTACAAGGAGTGCAAAAAGTAGGAAACAGGTAAGCTGAACCAGAGGACCTCGTCACTGGGACCATCTGACTCTGTTTCCAGGCCCGAAGATCAATGTCTACCTCCTCGGTGGACACAGTCTCGACCAGAGCTGGCACCAAGCGACGAAAGCGGACCTAGGATAGTCCAAGTTCATATGTATTCTTCTTTCGCGCTTATTCGGTTCACTGTAATTTTTGTGCACATTCCAGTTACTTGGTGATACAAATTTTGCATACATCATGAGCCATACCGGCGTACATAGTATCACTCACAGAATAAATTAGGAGCGACCAGTAAATCCACAGCTCAGCAGGAAGAAAAACAATGACAAAGTTCTAGGTTCAAATGTCCGTGAACTTGAGGATAAAATTGGCAGTGATAGCCACTGTAAATCATCTTAAATATACGTTCGTAGGGTTGAAATAAAATGAAATTATTACCCAAGAGTGCTATACACAATATCGTCTGCGTGATAGGTGTCAGAACTGGTAACGACATTGATGAAGCAAACATACAGGGCCGAATCTGTCGTCATACGGTCCCCTTCCGCCTCTGCGGATTGACGCTGCTCTCCAGTGAAATGTATACAATGCATAAAGCATAATTGCCATGGCTATATCCATGCGTGAGCTAGTGGATATCTCTACAAGCGAAACAAACGCTGGCCCTCACCTACAACAGAGAACATCGCAGCACTAATCTTCCCCACCTGTGCCACGAGTCAGGTTATCCCGACCAATGTAGAAATGCATTCATACCTTATCTCCAAAATTCAGAAGACCTACGGAGAGACCTCCTAATACAACAGTGAAATGCAACCATGACAGGAATGTACGCTCGTTTGCGAATGAGACTTTAGGCTCGACACGTACAGGAAGGGCAATACGTTTATTGGCAGTTCGCTGTAGGAGAGGCTGGGTTGACATGACGGCAAGAAGATAATTTTTGGAGGGAACCTGCGTTACGGTTTATGTCACAGTAAAAGTACCTTATCACAATAGGCAATTGCAGACACGTTCAAGCCTTTCATGTGATCTTCCCGAAGATCTTGCCAATCTCGGCCTGATGCCGAGATGCTCTCTGATTCAAGTTAAAGCATAATTATTCCATTCGCCTTCTCTCCCAGCAATGTTATGTCCGAGTCATTTACTGCACCAGACAAATAATTGAGAATACTGCTAACATAGTAACTATGGATGGAGGATGGTCAACTTTAACCCGAAGCCGCAACAAGGCCACGAAAGATCCGAAGAGGAGTCTGGACCGAAAATGTACTCACGTAGGTCCGTGACAGACCTTTTTAACGAAGAGGACAAATGCATGCTCTCATCTTCCTCCCATCATTCTTAACCTATCAGGGTGGATGCTGGGACCACTAGTGGGTGGGGAACTATTGTTAGAATTCAGTGGAGCTTGGGATGGAGGAGGACCACCGAAGTTCCCACCAGGCAGGCCACCAGGAGGCCCTGTGCCATTTGGAGGGAAGGAGGGGACAGCTACACCAGGAGGACCTCCACCTGGAAGGCCGCCGACAGGAGGGAATGGTGGGGGACCTATGCTCACCAATTAGGAAATATAAAAATATAGGATTCAGGAACACGCACCACCAGCGAATCCGCCTGGAGGTCCCATTCCGGGAGGAGGCATTCCACCAGGAGGAAAGGGAGGAACACCCCCTGGGGGCATGGGAAAACCGGGGGGGGGAGGGAATGGAGGTCGTGCTACAGAATCACTGGATCAGGCCTCAAGGCAAATATGAGAGTATGTAAGCTCACGTCCACCAAACCCTGGGGGTGG
The DNA here is from genome assembly GCA_964034925.1 of Tricholoma hemisulphureum. Taxonomy (NCBI): domain Eukaryota; kingdom Fungi; phylum Basidiomycota; class Agaricomycetes; order Agaricales; family Tricholomataceae; genus Tricholoma; species Tricholoma hemisulphureum. Next base: position 8,186,733 of record OZ035929.1, on the reverse strand, counting down.
CGGCCCTCCGAAACCCATTGGCGGCCCTCCAAACCCAGGTTGAGGGCCGCCTAGATGTTGGGGACCAAATCCGAAACCTCCTGGGGGTGGACCTCCGCCAGTTTCATACGCCGAGGTGATTTGATCTATTATACTTTGAGCTTTGTCGTGTCCGAGAGCTGTTGCGCAGAAACGGGATCAGCCATAGAAGTGTCTTCGTAAACACGTAAACACGAACAGGCATAATAGTCTCGAACATTAGAAAGGTGATTTCTTCCACTATTGTGAGCCTTTCGCACTGCCGTTGACAGTCTGTGAGAAGCGACTCAGGTGAATCAGGTATTGTTGGCTAACCTGAGGTTGAGTCATGGGTCAAAAAGACATCACAGTAGTCGCAGTAGTGCTTCTAGAAAAGAAAAGGTCGTTAGAAAAGACAAGATAATTGAAGGACAGGACCATACGGGCATGGTGACTTGGGATAGAGTATGCAACCTAGCGAGCGGAGACTGAAGTGAGGTGTGCATGTGACTCTATTTCCTGATACTTGATCGCGTACCATGGACAGTTCATCTTCAGGCATTCAAGAGCCTTTCGATCTTATCAGGTTGTCACTTAGCGAACGCGTATTTGTGAAACTGAGAGGGGATAGAGAAGTGACAGGGATTCTACATGTGAGTTTCATGTTCTGAGTCCTCAGTCAATTACAATATCCATACCGTCAGGCGTATGATGGTCATATGAATTTGATCCTCAGCGATGTGGAAGAAACTATCATGATTGTAGATGTCGAGGGTGTTCCAGAAGGCACGATCAACGTAGGTTTCTGAATTACGGAGCCGTAACCCACACTTATCACTCTGTCGGGGGAATGCAGGTTGCAAAACGAAAAATGGAGATGTTGTTTGTAAGAGGAGATGGTGTGATTCTAGCGCGTCTCATTCTTATTTTTTCTTCAAGATGGCCTAATGGGTGTGTCTAATAGGTGTCACCGCCGTCCCGAACATAGTAAGACCAAGTATCCTCGAGTTGCTCCTTAGCATGGATCTGTCTCACGACGCAAGCCCCTGCCAATATACTTTTCGGCAGTCTTCACTTGGATTCCGCATGGGTAGCTCTGCCTGTGTATTTCTGCTCTCCGCAGGTCTCTGGGTCAAGTGCTCATTGATATTATACATACAAACCTCGTTAGTACTTCTGATGATACAAATATTATGGATGGAACACGGCGCAACCGTTCCCACTATGTTGTTAAATCGCAATGTCAATGGCCAGCCGTTCCAGACCCGCTTTCTTCGTCGTTCAGCTTCACGTTGTCGTCGCGATCGACTATCATCCAAGGCGTAGTCACACCAGACGAATATTCTGATAAAGGTGTGGATAAGGGAGGATACGTTTGCGGAGGATCATTGTCAAGCAGAACGTCATCTGGCTCTGGTGCTACAGCACCAACAGGCCAAGTATTATCACGTATCCATGCGGCATGTACGATCTTAATCTTCGCGACATGCATGAACACTGCAGAAGATTGGAGGAAAGGACTATTGACATACAATGAGGGCCATGGGCAGTCTTCGTTTGAGTCTCCCACCCGCAATCAAGCCCTTCCAGACTTTCTCTATGCCATTTGCCCATACTTCCTCGCTCTCTGCTGCATCTGGGGAGCTTAACAGCCTTTCGAGCCTTTGCCGAGAGGTAGACGACTCGAGCGGGGAGGATTCTACAATGTCCCGGGGAGTCAACCACAGTTTCCTCCGGGCAGCATAGTGTTCAGGTCCCGGAGGGGGGAGCTCTGATGTAGCCAATAAGCCGTTCCAAGAGTTTGGCGTTGCATGAGATGGTGATGCATGACATTTTGAGATATTTTTGCGAGATACTAATACAGAAGTGTCCAACAGAGGTGGGATGGGAGATACAGATTGAAGAGTCGGGGTAGATATCATGGAGATGGAGAGAACTGTGTATGGCTAGTCCACGGTCCATAACATGTAGTCCATGGCCATGGTCCATGGTCCATCATTATATTACATGTGGTTCTGTCTCACGTAAGACAGTTACTTATCATCTTGTCTCCAACCAGGACGATGTACAAACACCAGATTTCCTCCGCCACCTCTCTCTCCGACTACGACGAAGACGATGATGACAGGACTATCTTCGCCCCCTCACATCGCTCCTCCCCAGCTGTCACGGTAGTACCCGCCAAATGGTCATCCAAGATGCGTTCCAAACCCAAACGCACCTCAAACCACCGCTCTTCCATGACCAATCTACCACCGGAAGTCCTTATTCACATCCTCAAACATCTTCATTCCCCTAGGGATATAACCAGCTCGCTCCGCGTTTCGCGAACATGGTGTGAGTGCTCTGTCGAGTTATTGTGGCATAAACCCGCTTTTCCGAGGTACGAGACGGTGCAGAAGATGGCCAAACTTCTAGCCAAACCAAAGCAAACTTTTACATACGCTCGTTTCATTCGACGCTTGAATTTTCTTACCCTAGGCACACATCTCACGGATGACGTATTATCCGCCTTTGCTCGCTGCGATCGACTTGAGCGACTCACTCTCGTTGGCTGCGAACATATCTCGGGGGAAGCGTTGACTCGCGTTCTTCCATGCTTTCCAAACTTAGTTGCAGTGGATTTGACGGGCGTCTTGGAGACAACGAACGAGGCTATCACCGGCCTTGCATTATCCGCTCGGCGATTGCAAGGCATAAACTTGGCTGCATGCAGCAAGGTTTCCAACGAAGGTGTTATGGCACTGGCCGAGAACTGTCCTCTTCTTAGACGAGTCAAATTGAGTGGCTTGGAATCCCTCACCGATTCACCCATCTCCTTCTTGGTAAAACGGTGCCCATTACTTTTGGAGATAGATCTCAATCAGTGTGTGCTCATCACTGACATTGCCATTCGTGATATATGGACCTATTCCACTCACATGCGCGAGATGCGCGTGTCCCATTGCCCTTTACTCACAGACAGCGCTTTCCCTGCCTGTCCGCGGTCTGAGGGCATCTTGCCGCTTGATGTCCCAGACCCTTTCCCCTGTTCTAATGTGAACAACGCCACAGACCTACCTCCTCTCGTTTTACCCCGCACAATGGAGCACCTGCGGATGTTAGACATGACTGCTTGTGTTCTGGTAACAGATGATGCCGTCGAGGGAATCATATCACATTCCCCAAAGATTCGAAATCTCGTGCTCTCAAAATGTGTTCTCTTGACGGATAGGACCGTTGAGAACATCTGCAAGCTCGGAAGACATCTTCATTATCTACATCTTGGGCATGCGGTCAAGATTACTGATCGATCTGTCCGTATCTTGGCAAGGTCTTGCACTCGTTTAAGATATGTGGATTTCGCCAGTAAGCCGGCAGCTATTATTTTTTCGCGACCATTGACTTCATCTCATATCAAGATTGCCTTCTGCTTACCGACATGTCTGTATTTGAGCTTTCGGCCCTGCCTAAACTTCGACGTGTTGGACTCGTTCGAGTGACTAATCTTACAGATGAGGCCATTTATTCCCTCGCTGAACGGCATGCGTCTTTGGAGCGCATTCACCTCTCGTATTGTGACCAAATCTCGGTGATGGCTATTCATTTTCTTCTTCAAAAGCTGCACAAGTTAACCCATCTGAGTCTTACGGGCGTTCCGGCTTTTCGACAACCAGAATTACAACAATTTTGTCGTGAACCACCAAGGGTGACACTCATTTCCAATTTTCCGGATCGCCTGCTGATTTTACAATGGCCGCAGGAGTTTAATTCTACTCAGCAGCTCGCTTTCTGTGTCTACTCAGGGAAGGGAGTGTCACAGCTGCGCGCCTTCCTCACTGAACTATTTGATCACATCACCGAATTGAACGGCACAGACGATACAGAGTATGAGGACGACGATGACGATGTTGATGCTTACATCGACGAGGACACGCCTGAGCCGGAAACAGGAGGGGAGGGGGACGATGAAGAAGTATATGCACCGAATTTCAACATCTCTCGAGGTCATCGACCAAACTCACTGCCTCAAAATGTGCCCCAATCTCATGAATTTGTCTTCCGGCGTGATCGTCCTATTCGAGGAGCCACTATACCTCCCACTGTCAATACGACGCAGCTACCTCCGTCAGTTAACATACATGGCGCTACGAGCAGATTGAATGCACAGATATTAGCAGCATATACTTCCCCGGGACCATCCAGTAGAGGGCAAGGGCATGGGCTGCGCTCAATGGCGGATATGCTTCCCATTGTTGAGTCGTCGGCTTCTCCCCCGCCTAGCGATATGGCATCAAATCGCAGTGAGAGTACCAACCAATCTAATGGAGCAGAATTCTTCCGTACACCTCAAGGAGGACCAACGGGTGGGTCGACTCGAAACAATGATGCTGTGACCCCTGATCTCATGTTCGCAGAGATTGGACACGAGCGTGGAACAGACGGTGTACCTTCACTTGCGTTGCCCCCGCGCCACTCGCGGCGGGGGCATGAATCTACCCGTGAACAGAGACGACCCTTCATCGATGTTGACCGTAGGCCTTTGTCGAACACCTTGTCCCGCACACAGCCTCAGACTGAGACCGTTGAAGATCAGTCAACTATGTACCAACATCTGGACAACCTGCAACTGCGGCCCCCGCCGGTTGTTTGGCCTTACAGAGAACCGAATGACCCCAGTTCCTCTCTAAACTCATCGACGAGGGATCTGCTTGAGCCGCTCCAGCCTGTCTCCGGCACAGACGGACGTGGCAGGAGCGTGAAAAGGAGCCTTCGCAATACCCTCAACGTTGCCGAGCATTACGCTAGCTCCTTTCTCTTCGGCCGCTCGACGAATGGACCCGAAGGTGACAGTAGCTCGAATATTAGAGGGAATGGAACTGGCGGACGCTAGGTGCTGTAATCTCTTTTCCTTCTTTTTCCTTTCTGTATCCCCGTTTAAGAACCTTTGCATATGTCGATACCTCATGTTGTACTATCATGTGCATAGTCTACATGTTGTGCAACATTGATACACATTATTACTGTACTCTCACATGTAACAGTAGTTTCAAAGATCAAAAGTAGTCAAGTTGTTGCCACTCTGATCATGATCGGGCCCGAAGTAAGCCTTGGCCTTGGGTTAGTATGTCTTGAATCAGGTCTCTTCACCCCATGCTCTTTCTTTCTCAAATCCAAGGTCCTTTTGCTGTAGGCGCAACAACCTTTTCGACTCCTGTGCGACCTAGCCGTACAATTGGCTCTGCAAAGCTACGAATCCCGGCATCCAATCCTCCAGCCTTTTGTCTTGAAGAAGTAGCTTTCACTGCATACTACCCTGCAGAACGCAGCTCAAAGGTTACAAGGAAGGGTCTTGACTGGGTAGTTCGGTTGGTCGGACCTCACGTCACCCCACTTTCGTCTCGATTGACACCAAACCAGTCCAGTAAAGCAGTCGCTGCATGGTGCTGCCCGCTTCCTTTGTGCGTGTCCCTACATCGTTCAATATATTCATCTAATGTCAGTCCAGCACTTCCGTCTTGGCTACTTTGGCCTGTCGTCTACCTATATGGAGCCCTTCTCAAGGTAAGCCGACATGATCATTACGGCACTACTATGTCCAACACTTGGCTGCGTGAAGATTCCCGTCCTCCCGAATGCACCGCTATTCAGTCCCACAGCAGCTAGTTCCCTGGAGTTAGAGCCGAATTCACGAATTGACCAATGGCCACTGGTAATATTCTCGCATGGACTTGGAGGAAGCCGTACCGCTTACAGGTTTTTCTACCTTCTCCCCGCATTGTTTGCTACGAATTAAACCGTAGACTCCACAGTCAGCTATGCTCACGACTAGCAGCATCAGGAAAAGTCGTTCTTGCTATGGAGCATCGAGACGGGACAAGTCCTGCATGTACACGCCGCTCTTGGACGTCTGACGGGAAGAAAAATATCCGACCAGTTCTACTATACTACAGAGATGATGATTTAATGTATGCCAAACGTGTTGTTTCGGCTATCTTTTTCACTAAAACGATTGTATAGGTGGGAGGACACCGATAAACTAGAAGACAACATGGAACGACCTTTTCCTCTTCGCTCCAATCAACTTGCGTTCCGTCACCAGGAAATATACATCGCATATCAAGCGTTCTGTCGATTCGTACAAGATGATCCCACTGTAGAACTAGAAGCCATAGACGAGGTTGAAATAGACAGGCGAAGTTGGTCGTCCTTGGACGTGAATTCGAACAAAGCACCTGTGTGCTGCACCGAAAATGTCATGCTTGCGGGCCACTCCTTCGGGGGATGTACAGTGGTCTGTTTCCGCTCTCCGCCCTTGGCGTTGTTACTGACGGAGATTTATAGCTATCCATGCTCTCAACAAGACCCCTATCGGCTCAGGCTTCTGTTCCCATCACGAAAGCGCTTGTCTTAGATCCATGGATAGATCCTCTACCATTGCCCGGTCCTTTTCCCACTCCGAACCCACAACGATTAGTCGCGAACTCGATAGAATCCACGACATACTCACTAGATCTAGATAAATCCAGGAAACAAAATGATTTCCACACTCGCCTTCCTCGAGTTATGGTGCTCAATTCTGAAACGTTCACTCTCTGGAGAGACCACTACCAGAGACTCCAAGCTGTCATTCGGGACTGGGAGCCTCACGGACAACGAATAATTACGTTGAGTCAGTGCTCTTGATGAGTTTTCAGACCCGATGTTCACATTTTCTATTCCTGAAGTCGGATCCAAACATGAGTCATTCTCCGACGTATTAACCTTACCCCTCCTTGCCGGAAGTGGGGCTCGTACATCAATGGATATCATTTCCAAGCTATCGATTGCATTTCTAGATGGAAATTTGGAAGAGGCTTTGGAATCGATTCCTCAAAGGAAAATGGAAGCCGAGGTTGTGGGGAAAAAGAAGAATAAATATGGACAGCCTAAGAGGAGATTGGTAGGTCGCGTTGGGGAAATTAGTAAATTGTGTAAACATGAGCAAAGTCCCTGCCTACTGTTACTATTGTCTTCAAGTTAGCTCGTGGTCCTGAAAGAATGAATGTGCGGACTATGCGGGTACGTAGTTTTATGCTTTTAGTTTATATTTGCTGTCCTTGATAGCACTTGTCAGGTGGACGACCTCATGGGCATGCAGGCATGTAATCTCCAAAACTTGCCGGAAAATTACACCATGAAATATTGTGCGTCGTACTTGAATGCTCCTCCTCCATAGGCTAACTTCAGCGTGGGATGTTATCAGATTTATACCACGCCATGACATGGCCGTCTCTTTCCTATGTGGCAGAAGATAATAAAGGAAGAATTGTTGGATATATACTTGCAAAAATGTGAAATCAGTCCAACTGTAGCGGGCACAGTTGACCTTGACACTATGAGTTGTAAACACAGGGAAGAGGACGTCCCAGAAGGCCAAGCACCCCACGGTCACGTAACATCCATATCTGTTCTGCGATCATACCGAAGGTTGGGCCTAGCTAAGAAGTTGATGGTGCAGTCTCGTGCGTACTTCACTGCATTCGAATTTTTTTTTCCCATCCAACTTATTTTAATTGACGCAAGAGGAAGCAATGGCATCGATTTACAGCGCTTCTCATGTATCGCTGCATGTACGAAAGTCGAATCGCGCGGCCCTTGGCTTATACCAAGATACGCTTGGCTTTACTGTAAAAGATATTGAGAGCAAATATTGTATGTTTTTGCTACTTCGATCTGTTCGCTGATTAAACAATTGACGCGAATCATCGCCAGATGCGGATGGAGAAGACGCCTATGCTATGCAACTATCTATGTAAACTTGACAGAGTCCATTCATGTATTGTGGGTAATCTGACACATAGATAATGATATGATAGAGTGCGTACTAAGTACATGTATTTATGGATCTACTGAAGTTCCTCTGAAACGTTCTTGCGGATCGTTGGAAAAACCTCTTTCTTGAAGCATCGATTCTCTGATAACTCTTGAAGTTGCAAGCCCTAAATCGTAATATCCGTCATTCGTTTTGCCAGCGAACATTCCAGTATGCGCCTGGAGTTCGTCTGGTGCGATACTATTTCTGGCCGGGAGAAATCGGGGATACGCTCGTAGGTTTTTCTGAGGAAGGACAATAAAAGTCCGAGGTGATAGGTGCACTGGCATTGCAGCTGGGAGATATGTATAAAACCTGAAAGCCATGAATGAAGCCGGAAAGACATTCAATGACATGGTTTACTCACGTGCGGAAAACTACACCCTCCTGCTCTTCAGCATCGACCAAAGCATCTACGCGTCTCTTGAGTGCTTCCTCATCCCAGAGGCTTCCGACATATTTCATGTGATCCGTAGCCCATGTAAAGCCAACATTTATATCATCGCGCTTGTAGTACACGCCGCCAGCGGCGGCGCCTGCCAGGACAGCACTGCCAAATACGTAACTAGCAGGAGTGGCCCATTTCTTCCATCCTGAAACCGTTGACTGGCCATCCGGGGTTATCGGTTGTGAGGGGGATACAGGTCCAGTAGCTTTCTTCACGCTCAATCCAGCAAGAGCACCGAATATGGTTGATCCCACATTCTGAGCAGTGCTTGCATATTCAGCAGCCTTGGTAACCGTGTTTTTGAAGACATAGGGATGTAATCCGAGATACTGTTTGAGCCATCAGTGAACAGACCTTTGTGGGAAGGAGAACTGTCTTGCAGGAGTATCAAAAGCTATGCAAGCAATTATTTTCGGCCAGAGTGGGCATCGCTTGTCCGGTCGAGTATTGATGAATTCCAGCAGGGTGTCGGCAATGAGTAGTCCTCCCATACTAACGCATCGCGTCGCAATGGGTTGACTGGAGGATGAGAGGCAACGTACCTATGGCCACAAAGCACTATCTTGGCTTTGCCAGCGCCACCCCCGGAGGCAACTTCTCTTTCAACCGTGAGGGTTGTAAGCCAGTCTGCGAAACGTACCACGGCTTCATTCTGACAACAGTCAACCTTGTTCCATGCTGCGAATAAGAAACACTCACCAAGTCCCCTTTAGTCTAGTGATATTGGTATAAAGTCAGACTCCAGACTCGTTCTCCTATCTTACAGACAGGGTAGCCTACCTCGTAGGCGGGGAACACAATGCACTCCACAGAAGCATGGATGGTCTCTGTAAGGATATGTCGCAGTCTCTGGGGAAATGCACCGAAGGTTTCGTCGGTACCCTTGAAGCCATGGACAAAAACTACGAGAAGTAGATCAGAAATGTCTGCCTTCTCGCTCTCAGTGTTCAGGGTGTGGCTGGCCGCTGAGAGGCTCAAAGAGCCAGCTCCTTTCCATTCCTCCACGGGATTCGAGTCCATGCTACGGACGTCAAGGGACGGTTTGAAAGGCTATGGCATACAAAGTGTGGGTGGCAGTGTTGGTTGGCACTAAGTAAAATATACAGTATGTAATAGAGAGGGCCAGTACATAAAATAACAAGTTATGGACTGGAGCTCTGACTCTGGTATGGAGCCTGGGTTTGCAATGGAGGGTACGACATACTACGTCCTAGCCAGCTGGTTTGGGTTTGAGTCTGTGACCAGCCTGTCGACGACCGAGACTGCGACCCATCACCTGCAGCGCTTCCCCCGGCTTCAGGTTGCACGGATTCCAGCGTTTCTTTTGCAACCGGCAGTGTACCGGATCGGAACACATACCCCGGTGCTATAGGCTGGACATTCATTTTGGGACTTGCGTCTCGAGAAGAACGACCACATTGCATGGAACTTCGTGCCTGTGCAGATGATTTGGATACACTAAAACCGGTGGCGGCGGCAGATTGATGGATATCGGTCAGTGATATGCTGGAATTCTGACGAGACCTGCGCTTCTTATGGGGATAGGAAGGAAGAATCCCATACCACGCCTGTTGTCGGAAAGATGTTGTAGTATGGCTAGCTGCCACATACACAGTCGAAGGCGATTGTCGTTGGGTTTGAAGAGGTGCTGGCGATGGGATCGCCTGGGGTGGCCATGGGTGCGATGCCGCCATTTGGGAACTTTCTGCCATCCAAAAGTCCTCGTCTCTTTGTGCGGCAGAAATTGCATCATCGCCTTCTGATTCTTCTGCGTGAGGTTGTGAGCTGATCTGTGAATGAGACTTGCTGTATCCAGCACCCTCACCACCATCTGTGCCTTGTGTGAGCTGTTTCTCCACCGAATCCTGTGATCCAGACGACGAAAGATAACCCCGAGATTCTTGTGAATTTAGGCATTGGGAACTGAGTGACTGCGCTAATGAATAAGCGCGTTTCCTCTTTCTGTTTAGCGAGCCATGGACCAGTGAATTGAATAACGGACTAATCTGGGCAGTAGGCATTGGAGGAGAGTCGGCCGCAGACAAAAGCGTTGCGAAAGTTGGGGTGGTGGGTCTATTTTGGGTGGGCTGAGCTGGGAGCGACCATGGCACGGTGGGAGTATCGAACTGAGTTAGCATATTGGCAGGAAGCTGGTGATGCTCATTAAGTGAGGGGCTCTTGGAAGCGTCACGGTCAAGAGAGGATGCAGGAGCATTGGGGGAATTGGCGGCATCCTCATCAGAAGATGCGGGGGAGAGCGATGAGGGACTCGAGGCAGGCGGTGAAGGAAGAGAGGATGATAATTCAGCTTCAGCGGATACATCTAAGAAACATCACAACGGATAAAAGAATCAAGTCCACGCACGTATTTTAGATTTCGATCTGCCAGTGAACTGATTTTCATGGCTTGCATATGCCGTACCAGCGCATGACGTTCCAAAACCAGACAAACTTTCCCCTGTGCCTTCCTCCGCCCTTTTAAGCATAGGTATATCTGTACGCATGACCGGAACAGCCTGTCGAACGTGGTCATGGACAACATGGTGTACCAGCTCAGCATTTATAGAGAAGGTAAGACAACACCATGCCCATCTACAACTGTGTATCCGGGCTTGGTGATGGACCGGCAGATTTGGGGATCCTGGGGCCACATTCGTTTGTACCATGGAACGTACTTTGAGTAGGAAAGATACGAGGAATGAGACAAATAGACAAGTTGTGGGGTATCTCAAAAGGGAGAGTTGGGACACTTAGAATTCTGGCCTGTAGAATTCAACTTAATTCAAGTGAACAAGTACTTTGACTTTGTCAGCACCATGGTGTTTTGCCAAGTTCCCATATGTGTAACTTATCACAATGTCCGAGTCCAAATTTGACAAATTTCTCTCGCTCGCATACCTTGGACTAGCCAATGACTATGAACCTTGTCCACAAAACGCTACGATTCCCTTTCTGGTCAAACATATAGCACAACTTCCACCTCATCTTTTGGTCCATTTCAGCTACATAATTTCTCCAAAAGATCGAACGGTCGTCACTACTATCCGTAACCGCCGTCTTAAGTATGCCAGCAGCAATCCACCGGAACTTCGTTTTGCATCAGCAAGTAGCAGATGGCCTAATTTATGGCAAGGGAGGGAGCGTCCAGGGATGGAAGAGGCTGTCGAGGAGAGGCACTGGGCCGACAATGATTTTTTACAGGGTTCTACGAAACATGTCGGAAATTTAGGTAACTTACTGGGCAGCTACGAGGAGGACCGCGAAGCCGAACGTGTGAGAACCCTGAGAAGAGAGCGGGCAATGGTAAATGATTTCATTCCAGAAGAAGATGAAAGTAGCGACGAAGACGCGAGCGATGTTCCCATGGAAGAGCCACTGGAGGAGGCCAAAGCATCATTTGAACGACGGATACAGGAGCGCTTTGTCTACGGATTGCTTGAGGCGAGTTGTAATCCCGAAAGAAGTTCAAATGTTGATCCTGACTACAAAATTTGCAGCCGTTTGAATACGACAGAGTTGATTGGGATGAATCCTTGGACAGCGAAAATGATAGAGAAGCTGAAGAGCGCTGGTTTGATGAAGAGGAATCAGAGTAGAAATGAACTGTGCGACTCGGAGACTAGTCCAAGTGTGACACTACTAATAATAATATACATACTTGGTCACGCCTAAGCTTGTCGCTTGCCCACCCTAAATCATGTCCGAGTCAAGGATTCCTTCACCAACCTTGACTCAGCATCGCGTCCTCATCGACTCTATTACTTCAGTCTCACTAGACCCCAGTTTCCAGGTAGTAAAGAAGAAAAAGAAGCGTCATCGCGAGGATGAACCTGTCTCACAGGACGCCTCACAGAAGAAAAAGAAAAGGAAAGAGCAACACAGTGAACAGGCTCATACTCAAGAACAGACCGTAGTGGATCCTGCCCTCTTGGTTTCTGTGCCCTCCGATAGCGCTCTTCCCGTTAAACGGAAGAAGAAAAAGAAGAAAAATCGGGAGACACAGCCAGTAGTTGCTCCTTCTGCAGAGCCCGTGTCACCACCAATAGACCCTTCAGATGCCTCATCGTTTTCAAGTACCAACCCACAAGCAGCAGCAGCCGCGTTGATCTCGGCAATCGTCGCTGCCGCTACGGGGACTTCAGACTTTGTTCCAGAGCACCCGGATCCCCAACAGTTTCAACCCCCCCCGCCTTATATGTTACCTTACCCTCCCCAATCTCAGTTCATGCCATATCCCTTCAATCCATATCCTTATGGCATTCCACCCTTTATGCCACCGAATGCAGTACCGCCTACTGTTTTTCCTCCTACGATGAATCTTCCATTTTCAGAAATGACGTTCGGTTCCAATGACGACGTTTTGCGTGCTTTGCAAGCACTGGATATGTCTAAAATTTCAAGCGTTCTCAAAACGCTTGGAGACGCTGCAGCTGCAGTCAGTGGCCAACCCTCCGTAGGCGAACAAGTGCGGCCAACCCCTTTGGGTCAAGTTCCCGCTGCGTCAGGCGCAATCCTGGGTCACCCATCGAATGAATTAGGCTCCACTACCAGACATAGACGGACCCTCGATATGAGTCTGGCGGGTGCTGATCATCAGGCTAATCCTGATCACGCCTACCTTCTTGCAAACAAGTGGTTGAACGCTGGAAAGCTCTCTGAACTTGGAAGAACTGAAGGTGTGTTGATTCTTTCATGCAAGACCATTGTTGTAATTGGGATTTAGGCCTTGTATACAAAAAGGGGAAATTCTCTGCTATTGAAGAAGAACAACTGAAGAACGCCATAGAGAGTTATCGGATCGTGCGTTGCATCTTGCATTCTCTGCCAGCTGCCAATCATGATCAAATTTTGTAGTCTAAATCCCTGGCACCCGAACAAATGGAAGCCGTAATCTTCCCAAAAGTTGAAAAAGACAAAGATACTGCTTTCTGGTCCGAAATAAGTCAGACAGAACCCACGCCACCCACTATTTCTGCACACTGATTATTAGTTCTCCAGCGGCTGCCGTTCCCCAACGTCCAATCATTGCGGTGTATCATCACGTTCGCAGGAGTTATCACCCGCTGAAACAACAAGGAAAATGGACAGCAGATGAAGATGCTACACTTCAACAGTAAGTGAACTTGATTGTCAACTGCCCCCATTTATAGACACCACCCAGAGCCGTAGTGGACTTGGGACAACAATGGGAAAAGGTCAGCAAAAGGGTTGGACGAATGTCTGCAGATTGTAGGGATAGATACCGAAACCATATAGTCAACAGAGATATTCGTGTTAGTGGTAAGTTCACATCAAATGTCTTATCATGGAAGGTCATCTGAATGCGTTTTGTATGGTTCAGGGCACTGGACTAAAGAGGAAGAGGAGCAGCTCACCCGAATTGTTACGGATATGACTATCAAACAAGGCCGGGATATCGACAATGATGTGTTCTGGGGACAAGTAAGTGTGCTCATGGGTGGGAGGCGCGGTCGGCAGCAGTGCAGGATAAAATGGCAAGACTGTCATACTGTGTCTGCGAGATAACTTTATCAGCTGATTACCTCCCACAGGACTGATGCCTTGAGCAAAACTGTCAAAAACGAGGGACACAAACCTCGCTGGAGCCAGCAAGATGGTTACATCTTGGTGCATAAGTAGGTGACATACACCCAATTCTTGGAGTCAGTCCTGAAATCTTACCCGCAGAATTGACTCCTTGAATGTACGGGACGACACTGAAATCGATTGGAAGACCATTTCCGATCCACAATGGAATTTGTGGAGTGCCCATACTCTACAGCGCCGTTGGTTGACAATGAAGAGGAGCATCAAAGGGTATGAAGATATGACCCATCAAGGTGAGCCTCAGAAAGGGAATATGAACAACGTTTCCCATACGATCTTTAGAGATCATGGATATCCTCAGAGTCAAGAAAGCCCATTTTCCAACTGCACCTCCACCTACTGGGCGGAAACGAAAGGAGCGGAAAGTCGTTAGTGCTGCCGCCATCACAGAAACTGATTCCCAGCGAGATGCTACTGAAGGGGGTTCCAGTACTGGCCCAGGCACGTTCGTAACTACTACCATACCAACTGATCAAGTCAGCGATGAAGATGACTCCAGTGATTAGATTGAAGGCTAACCTAGAGAAGTCTTGATTAATACAACTTTGTCCATGCCCAACCATTCCTCGATTCAGTCTAATATGAGACACTTCGATGTACACCATTTCTTGATGTGGCGAAGCCCAGACCGTGAATTTACTAGGAGGCCGTGGACATCGTCGTTCTATTGGTACGTCCACCATATCAAGATAAATCTTGACTCGAAAAACCAGGTTACTTGATATGGATCATCCCTCCAATAAATGTTATTACTCCGTTGACACCCCTTGAGCCGTTGTGAAATTACAGAATTCGGTCCTTTTTAGACACATGGAAGCCACGAGGAACGTAAACTTCGGTTCGAGCTGACATGAGTTTAATTTCAGACGACACATACATGCAATGTGTATGGTGCGTGGAAAGTACTTACACAAGGGACAAGGCATTGATGGCCCGTCTCATCTCCTCAAGGTTGATAGGCCCTACTTCTCAGAGGTCAAGTCGAACTTGTTGCACTCTTCCAGAATGCCTATACCTGTTGTGCTAATCTCGTTAGCCTCTTTTCTATCGATTCTTGCCACTCACTTCACCCATCCTGGTGTGTCCTTGGCACGCTCATCGGAGTATAGTCCACAGAGTGTGTTTATCAGTCAGCAAAAGACCCTCGCTCGATGCATTTCTCTCAGGGCTTTGCCGGGCCCTCAGGAATTTTACTCTCGCGACATCTCGGATAGGTATGAACCGGGAACCAATGCTACCTGGATAAAAAATGGCGTAATTTTCACGGGAGAGAAAAATGGAACCGCCATTATCAAGGGTGACCTTCTCTTGGATAGAGGCATTGTCAAAGCCATCGGAAAAATTCCCGGATGGATGTTGGACCAAGTGGAGAATCTTACTACTGTAGATGCTCGTGGTGCCTGGATAACTCCAGGACTTGGTATGATTTCCTGCCAATAGTATATCAGCAGCCACTGATTCACCCCTAGTGGACCTGCATTCACATCTTGGTGTCTTAAGTGCCCCAATGACAGCTGGTTTGTCTTCGCACATTTTTTGCTTGCCTGAATGACAAGGAGGTATATGCTTAGGGGCCAACGATCTAACTTCCAAACACGGTCCAATTTTACCATGGTTGAGGAGCATTGACGGCTTCAATACTCACGACGATTCGTTTGAGCTTGCTATGGCGGGAGGGGTGACCTCTGCTCAAGTACTCCCTGGTAGCGCAAACGCTATTGGTAAATTTCTCAGGAAAATTTCGTTATCGAAATGATCGACCAGCATTCTAGGCGGACAGACGTTCATATTCAAATTGCGGAAAACCGCAGAGAAGTCACCTTCGTCTATGGTTGTAGAACCTCCACATAGCTTGGATGGGTCGCAGTCCGACCTCGAACACCTCCGATGGCGTCATTTACAGTGCGCGATTTCGCGTTTTTCTTGACTGCGTAAGACTGACTCATGCAGGCAAGCTTGCGGCGAAAATCTACAACGATATGGCAACCGGATGGACTCTGTTTGGGCTTTGCGAGCCGCATACAACGAAGCACGTAAAGTCAAGATGGCACAGGATGCATACTGCTTGAAAGCTGAAGCAGGCTCATGGGACACATTAGTGGGAGACTTTCCTGATAATCCGAAGTGGGAGATGCTGGTCGACGTTCTTCGCGGAAAAGTCAAGGTTTGGTGCCCCCGTCTCCAGTTTCTTGTTCCTTCCACCTGAAAATTTACGTCAGATATCCGCTGACTGTTACGAAGTGGTAGATCTTGATGGCATGGTTCGCGTATGTGCTGATTCATCACATATGTCGATGTTTCCCGACAATTTTTCCTTTGACTTTTCACAGTTGAGTAACGAGTTCCAATTTCCCATAGCTTCCTTTCATCATGCATCCGAAGCGTGGCTCGTTCCGGACTTATTGAAGCGAACGTGAGCCCGCTCAGAACCTTGCCTTTTGCAGTGCGATTTATACATGTCTAATGCAGCTGGGGTGAAACTCCCGCTATTGCTACATTTACAACCAATCATCGGTATGACTCCTCGTCTCCCCACTCGGATATGGTTTCAAAGCAATTTATAGCCACAAACGAGAAGCGTTCAGAGGTTCTGAATTTGCACCTCGAATGTTGTCCGACTCTGGGATTTCGGTCATTCTGAAGGTATTTTAGCATCTAAATATGCCCGGCGATGAAATTTCACCGATTTGTTGTCAAGTCGGACCATCCTTTTGTAAACTCGCGATACCTCATGTATGAAGCGCAGCAGGCCCATTACTTTGGCCTTCCTGATAATCTAGCCCTCGCAGCAGTCACCTCAGCCCCAGCCACTGCTGCTGGACTTTCTCACCGTATTGGAATACTGAAAGAAGGCGCCGATGCCGACGTTGTCATCTGGGACTCTCATCCTTTGCAGTTGGGTGCAACACCAGTCAAGGTATGGATAGATGGAATATTACAGATACCTGTGCCATCCAAAACAGACGAAGAAACAAGGATTGAGGTAGGAAAGGGCAAGGAAGGAGAGGAGTGGCGGGAGGTCCCAGACGTACCCAAGTGGGACAAAGAACAGAAAGACACCATTTTCTGGGAGGGTCTCCCTCCGCTTCAAGGGAAGAAGAAGAACGGCAGAATTGTCTTCACAGACGTCAAACATTTGTTGAAAAAAGGAAAGGATGGTAGCATCAAGGAGGTGTTGTCTGACAACCGTAGTAATGTGATAGGCGTGGTGGTCGTGGATAACGGAAGAATTGAATGTGTAGGTGCATCCTGTTTGAGCCTCACGGGTCCCTCCAGCACCGTGGTCAATCTTCATGGCGGCTCCATCTCGCCCGGGCTGATGTCATTTGGTTCACCACTTGGCCTAGAAGAGATTGCTACCGAGCCGTCCACCAGTGACGGCGACCCATACAATGCTTTCATTGCCAATATCCCCGATATCATGGACGATTCGGGAGGCGTTTTGAGAGCAATAGATGCCCTGATGTTTTCCACCCGCAATGCCTTGTGAGTTCATTTTTCAAAGACTCCAACAGATAGGTTCAAGTGGGGTTCGAACGACAGGATGGCATACCGATCTGGCGTGACACTGGCAGCATCGTCATTGGCCAGACCCTTTTACCTTGGAGGTGTAAGCCCTCAGGTAATTTGCGGCCTGTCGACAACGTTTCGCACTGGATCTGCACATGCAATGGAGCAGGGAGCAATTGTACAGGACATTGCCGCTTTGCATGTCACTATTGGAAGAGCTCATCCTCTCTTAAATCCGAGAGTCGGCGTAAGCACGCAAATATCGGGCCTGAGAAGGTTGTTGTATGGTTGGGAGAGTACTGAGAAAGAAACCGGTTTCTGGTTCAGGAAAGCCGCAGAGGTGACATCTCATACCGGAATCATTCCATTCTTCGAGTTAATGTAAAATCTCTGATAGGGTGTGGTGCCTCTCGTTATCGAAGTCGAGAGCGCAGATATCATGGCCACGTTGCTAATCTTGAAAGCGGAAGTGGAAGATAGGATTGGTTCGAGGATGAGAATGGTATTCAGTGGAGCTGCAGAAGCCCATCTTATCGCAGAAGAATTAGGTATGCTAACCCATTTGACTCATCCATCAAAGCTGAACAACCACAGGAATGGCAGGAGTCGGCGTGATTCTGAATCCTGCTAGACCATTCCCTTCTACTTGGGATCAACACAGGATGTAAGTGCTAGATTATCTTCCTACCACTTCGGTGCCCGAAGGTTTTTCATTTCCCTGCTTACCACCAGCCTACCTGGCCCGCCACTTTCAAATGATACTGCACTCGTGACATTGATAAAACACAGAGTGACAGTGGGACTAGGTATACGCAACGCCTGGGAAGCACGCAACACTCGTTTTGACATTCAATGGGTTCGTAAATCGAGTCGCTTTGGTTCTCGTAGTCCTTGCTCATGAGGACTAATAGGCGATTCTTGAATCGAATGGGCGAATCAATCAAGAGCAGGCATACGCACTGGTGTCGAGTAATTTGGAAAAGCTCTTGGGAATCCGGGCGATGGATGATGAGACAATGGATATGGTTGCTTATGAGGGAGGAGGAGTATTTGACCTGGCCAGCAAAGTTATTGCTGTGATATCTCCTCAAAGGCATGGTGTAGATCTCTTCTGATCCAGCGAACTGTTTCCGTAACTTGGACATAGTAGTAGATCGTTTCTCGACCATCTGCCCAGATATTTTTATTCAACCTGTAAACTTTACACCACCCCCAGAAGGGTAGCACTGTTCTTAACTCCATGACCTCTCGCAGCTGTCATACTTATGAATACGCAACTTAGCAAGAAGCCAGTGAATCTTCCGAAGTATATTCATTTAGAGATCATGGCAGAGGTAATCAAGAGGAGTAGTACCTGAAAAATGCAACACGAGAGATGGAACGTTCTTCGTAGGGCGTGCGTGAGGATGCAAATATGGCGCGAAGAACGGCTGGTGTGACTGGTATTCGACTTGAGGAGTCTAGAGGTGGCTGCTGGACAGGCGCTGTAGCAGGCCTGGCTGTACGTGTGGATGTAGTAGACGTTGAGGAAGACATGCCAGTGACTCGGATGCACAAACAGTTTGTTTGTGGGTATTTGAGGGGCGAAGTCGTTGCTTCTCTTAACTAGTCCAGCAGGTCTGTCCAGCTGCAGACTTAGGTTCCATATTGAACGCCTCTAACTTATGCATCTCGGTGTATTTGAAGACTTTATCTTCTAAAACTTTCGACATGCTCGACTCAGACCCAGATGATATCTCGTCTTTTCACGAAGACATGATGAGAATAATAGATCGACTCCCGACGAAGGAAGAGCATCGCAGAGTTCAACACCTTATCCTTCAACACCCCGACCCACCTATCATGGACAACCAGCTTGCAGAGGTTCTCGATGCCTGTCCGCATCTGGAAAGCATTGTTCTGTCAGGCGTACCAGATACAACTGACAGAACAGTTGTTTTGCTTGCTGAGAAAGCCATAAATCTTCAAGGGATCAATCTGACAGGTTGTACCCAGGTGACGGATGTCGGTGTGCTCGAGCTTGCGACCAAATCCCCTCCTCTACAGTGGATTCAGTTGAACGGAGTGACCGGGATCACGGACCCTTCTGTTTCCGCTATAGCCAAAACTTGTTCCCGACTAATAGAACTCGAGTTATGCGATCTTCCTCTCCTTACGCCTTTGGCGGTGAGGGACGTATGGTCCTTCTCTAGGTCAGTTTTGGGGTAACTCCGAGTCATCGGGCCTTATTGTTTAATAGGAAGTTACGTACCTTACGATTGGCCCGTTGTCCATTGCTAACCGAGAAGGCGTTTCCCTCGTCTTTGGGTCCTGAAATGCCTGATATTGTTGGAAGTGAGAAACCCTTACCTCCACGGCCAATCACATGGCTCGACTCGCTGCCTCCACTCATCCTGCGACATCCGGCCGAGAATTTGCGTGTCTTGGATCTGACGTTTTGTAAGGTTACTGACGATGCGATTGAAGGCGTTGTGGCATATGCACCGAAGATACAGAGCTTGATTCTCTCCGGATGTTCGCTGCTGACGGACCGAGCGGTTGAAAGTATCTGCCAACTGGGTGAACACCTGGATGTCTTGATACTTGCGCACGTCGCCAATATCACTGATCGCGCCATCGTTATGCTTGCTCGTTCCTGTCTGAATCTTCGGTGTGTTGACGTAGCGTGTGAGTTTAGCTATGTCTGACTGATGTTTATTCGCTTGTGCACATTTAATGATTGGGTCCACAAAGTTTGCCGCAATTTAACAGATATGTCCGTATTTGAGTTCGCCGGATTGAAGGGCCTTCGACGCTTGAGTTTGGTTCGAGTGCACAAGGTCACAGACATCGGTGTCTTCTCGCTCGCGGAGCATGCCACAAAATTAGAACGCCTTCACTTATCTTACTGCGACAGTCTCTCTCTTGAGGCCATTCATCTACTTCTCAGAAAGCTTGAGCCTCTACAGCATCTCACCGTCACGGGCGTTCCCTCATTCAGAAGGAGAGGGATACATCGCTTCTCGGACACCCCACCCGTTGTATGTCCGTTATCCGCATGCCGTATTGCTCTCATCTACGATTCTTATGGTAGACTTATGACCCCGATCAAAAAGCAGCATTCCGAGTATTTAGTGGCGAAAATGTTGCTGGATTGCGAAGATTTTTGGATAAGGAAGATAAGCGTCGGCAAGATGCTGAGGCAAAGAATATCCTATTCGTGCCTCGTTCAGACGACAAGCTCGATCTTTACTAGAAGATCTCGCCTACTACTGTGAGTGGCTCGTTGACTTCCCTGCGTCATAGGTTTACGTGCATCCGGTCTCCTTAAGGCGCCATTTGTCTCTACGTTCTCAACCCGATTGCCGGCCTGCGGCTTCTTGGTCTGGCATGAAGTAGCGAACTTTCCCTCACGCGGTCATGATCTGCCTATGTTGGTGATATCATTATCCGCTTCTCCATAATACAGTGCGGCAGGATAACACGATCGTGTCGGATTCGTGACCAACTGAGATTCCGTTAGCATGTTTCGTATTGCGAATCATGTACATGTCGCGCGGATATGTACACGATCGATTAATGATCCCTTTCATCAGGCCTTCAGCCTTTCAGGAGGGAACATGCCATCAGAGACCGGAAAATTTGAAATTACTAAACAGGTTTTGGTACAGTTACTTACGTACACTGCCGAAAGGTTAGATTTACAGTAACACGAAACGTCGGGAATACAAAGAGTTCGATGGAGTGACTGTTGGATTGAGATCTACGTCGACTCCGCGCAGTCTGGGATCCATAATAACTCTCTCTCAATATACCCACGTCGTCTGTCCTCAGGCTGTCACGCCGTGTGGAGTCGAGGCGCAGCAATCGCATTCCACTTTCATTTATCCCGATTGCCGTTGTCCTGCAGGCGTGTACGTGTCGAAACATCCCCGCCTCCTTTTTGTGGTGCTCATGTTTCTTGGAATTGTTCATTCCTCCTTTATATCGTTGGTGCACAGAACGAAGTGTGATCTGGCATGGAATACCTAACGCTACCATCCATGGAACTCTTCGACCCTCTCTTTCAAACTGACAACGAACTGTCCCTCCTTTCGCGCAGAACACACAGCCGAACATATGTTGGACGCGATGGCGGTTGTTTAGCTTGGTCGCCTATCAATCAGAGTAGTTCTCAAAACCTTGCTACGTGTGGTTTCCTGCCTCTTCCATCCATTACTGCTTCCCCCGTTTGCACGCCGACGTCCACCGCATCTTCTCCTAACATTCTTCCCAATGAAGGACACGCCATGATCTCCCTGAAGGATGGGGAAGAAACTACTACATCCCCTACTTCATCCGAGTCCTCTGGGCAGTCGTCACCAGTCACTTCACTGGCCACTGCGCCACCTACATGGGTGTCTACGCCTCCAACCCCACCATCAAAACTTTTAAGGCGTTCAATCACTCTGAAACGTTCAATTACTCCATTTCCACCGTCTGCCTCGTATCCTGCCTCGACATCTCCGCATGTCTTTGCCAAGACTGATCGTCTCTTGAAACGTCGCGCCTCAGTCCCATTGGTGTCTCCACGACCCCGAGTTTCACCTGATTCCTCAGTCGAGTTGTTACCCGAATATCGTGCAAACGAACGAATACCCGTCGTGATTGCCAGTCCTCTGCCAATGCAAGTCGCAGCTATACCGACGACAGTAGACAGAAGCAAGACTTCTTCGAATAGAAATATACGTTTAAGGCCCATCTTCCATATCGAGAATGGAGCATACACTGATACCAACGATACCGGCGCTCGTTTTACAGAGAGCCCCGAGCCAACCAACGAAGAACTCAACATGGATGGTAGTTGGAGTGAGACCGACTCCGATGATGTCTTCCAGTCAGAGAAAGTTAAAGACGATGTTCGGAAGTATTACGCCCTTCAAGAATTGCTTGCTACTGAGGTTGGATACCTTCTGGATTTAAGGGCGTTGATCACTGTCTGTGTGTCTTCTGATCTTTTCCTATATGTGTTCACCTCTGCTGTAGGTATACCTTCGTATTCTACCTATATTGATTAGCCGGTCCCCCGGCTCGCCGTTTGGTCGTGCTTCATCGTTCACTACAGGACCGTGGGTGAACTCCCATTCCCACACAACCGCCTCGTCTTCTTCCATCGCCTTCCCTAACAATGTTACGTCCCAAACTTCCAACACTACGCATGCCAAAGAGCATGGTAAAAGTTCGGCCCGTTATCTGTTTACAGACCAGGAAGTCGAGTTACTAACTCGGAACGCTGAAGAATTACTTCAACTTCACGAGCATTTCGTTCAAGAGCTTCGCGTTGACTTAAGTCCTCTCGGCTTCCATATGTATATTCCGCAGGAAGAAGAAGATGACAAGTGTCAAGGAGAACGTGCCCACAACATAGACGCAGCTATTCGTGCCGTTTCCACCAAATTTGCGACGGAGGTTTGTGCAGCTCTTTCCCTGTAGTGTTCAGCGATTGACCGGTTGCAATAGGCTTCGCGGTTTAATTCATATCAGACATTCTGTGCTGGGCATGCTGAAGCGCTCGACGTTTTAAGAAGGGTGCAGTCACAGCATCCCCTTGAATGGGATATTTTTGAACAGCGCTGTTCCTCTCTCGTCATACAAATGGGGCTATCCACTACTGTAATCTCAGGAACTCCAGCTTCCCACCAGCCTCCCTCGCCGACCGAATCAGTGACCCCTCCACCGTCTCTGGGGAAGGAACGGAATCGCGCAGCATCATTTTCGTCGATCGATGGTGCTGTTCGCACACTCCGTTCCCGAGCCAGCAGCCTTTCACCAAGGGATCCTTCGGGGTTTTCGGAGACGCGGAAGGGAAGGGTTCCTCCTCGACTTTCCCTCATGGACTACATGATAAAGCCCGTGCAGCGTATATGCAAGTACCCATTGGTTCTTGACCAGTTAAAATCGGCAAAAGCTTTGTCACCCACGCATTTCAGTTCGGATGTTGATGTAGTTGTGGAGAGTGCTGCACAGGCAATGAGGCACGTAGCGTGTTCTGTCGATGAAGCTCGACACCGTCAGGATGACGCGATCCAGTCAGCACTCATAGTTTCTCGCATCTCCCTAGCTAGTTCGGCTCGTTCTCAGATGTCGTCTGTGCATCCAGAATTTCAGGCGTTGACTACATCTTTTCTTTCATCTCTGGGTACCTGTCTTCTTGCGGGCTCTCTGGACGTGATGCATTCCCACATGTCGCAACCTCCTGGCGGTTCCAGTATTCAAGCTAAATACCTGGGAGCATTCCTTTACCCCGGCGGCTACTTGATCCTCCTGAAGGTCTCCAAGGGCAAAGTTTATGAACCTAGGCATTGGTTTCCTCTTGGTGATTTCAACCTCACTGAGCACGAGGAAGATGACGGTATGTCGCCGATGTGTTTCTTCCCACAACTCGTGAATTAAAAGGCTTCTTTAGCTATGTTACCCTGCTCCTTTCGTTTGTCAATCCAGGATCATAGGTTTGAACTCGCGGCGGCTTGCCAAAGGGAAAAAGACCTTTGGATGAGTTCAATCCGGGAATCTCTTACGCAACAACCCACTTGGACCAACGAACCTACTTCTAGCCTGGAATTCGACGGCAAGGGCGAGCTCATCCTCTCAGCTTTAGATGATAGACCTTTTGAGGCTAACAGCGCTCTGCCAACGATTCAGTCTATCCCTGAAATTGTCAGCAATTCTGATGATCTTGAGGTGACAGAGCCGGTCCTTGCCACCTTTGAGCCCGACGTAAAGGAAAAGACATCATCGAAATTTGATTTCCCTATCAGACAGGATCCACATCCCCCTAGTCGCCGCTCATCAACCGTATCCGTGAAGGCAATCTTTTCTCCGTCTCAATCAGACACGATTGTCATTCGACGTTCTTCAGCATCTGCCCGCTTGCGAGTGGATCTAGGGCTACAAGACGTTATCTCACGGGCATGCCTCACTGCTCGATTATATGCCAGCAATCGCGAGGAGGGGTTGTTCCGAGCACCGGGAATCACTCGCTCTGGCTTTACACGCTCACACTCAGGCCTCACCATGGCTGGCATGGCAAAAAACCGCTTAACGAGGCATGAAAGTATTCGAGTCCCGCGGCGTAAGAGCCTGCTGGACCGACCGAATCTTCTCTCTAATAAGACCACGCCCTCGGGTCGATCCCCGGCAACCAGGAGAATGAAGCATCTCGGTGTCACACCTCTGTCAGAACTTGACAATCGCTTGGTCACTCGCTACTCAGACCCTTTGTCTCCTTTTTCACAACCCTCTTCGGCGACCGCCTCTACTCCCGATTCAGCTTTAGGAAGTCCAACCCAGCGTACTGCAATTGTAGGGAATCCTAGCCATATTCCGGAAGCTGCAGCACCGTTGAAAACGTCGCGCTCTTTTGTCGATAATGTAAAGGAATTTTTCAGTCCTCGCTCATCGTCCCCGGTTTCGCCCACCCCTGCTACCTCGAATCAATCATTGGATGTCGAACCTCACTCAAACAAAATTCCTACATCTGGACCGATCAGACTGTGGGCCAACAGCTCCCTTCATCGTCGAACCCGAAGTGCCCCAGAAGTGCCTGACGTACCTCTACCATCTACCACTTCTGAAGGGCTGGACGATGGGACTTCTATCTCGATACCTCGTTCCCCTAGTGCCATCCCTAATCAACGAATCACGCAACACTCATGTAAACACTAGCCTTCAGCCTTCACGGTCTTCCTTTCCTCCGAAGTAAATTTCACTGGTGGAGCTGCTAAGAATCAAGTCCTTACTACAGCGCTTAAGGCTTAAAGCTCAAAGGCTTAAACTCTCCTTTCTCACGCATACATCCGCATCTGTACTTTTATTCCAACATATTACTTATACGATACCCTCATTATTTCTGGCGTTGCCTACGCGCCACTATTATTTCGAGATATTCTCATAACTTTTACATCATTCGAATCTCGTAGTGCAAGGTCGATATTATACATCCAACAGCAATACATCGAATCAGATAACGAATGCAGTAGATAAGTGTTTTGAGTCAAATTATACAAATGTCAGCAGGCTGGTCTGGATACAGTCCATCTTTATATTCAAGTCAAGGAATCAATCCGTGGGCACGGAGCAATGCTCCCCATCTGGAAAAGGTGTTAATATGAGGATTATGCTGGTAAGTACACAACGCACTCTTCTCGTTCCATTTCCGCCTCCACGAGTCTTCGTTTTAGTTGCCTAAAGATGAAGTTGCCACAGCCGATCTCCCCGAGAAGGGAGAATAACTTACGAATTCTCCTTGCTGAGCGCATTCCGGGCTTCTTTAGTTCTCCTCAGGTCTTCCGACATTGCAATCCATGCCTCATCGTCGGGGAGGTTTATATCGTTGTACATACCATCCAGCTCTTCGTTGAACGCCTGAAACTCCATCAGAGAAGCCATATCTCTAGCGTCTTCAAAACGCACCTCATACATGATTTCCTTCTCTGCAGTAGCATCGGCTAACAAACTTTTTACTAGCTCGCATTGGCGTTTTGTATTCTGCAGCTCAGTTTTTGCCATCTCAAGGCCAGCCGCTTTCTGAGGATACCGTTTGCAAAAGTTCGCGCATACAAAGATAGAATCGACGAACCTCTTTGAATCTAGCTGCTACCTCCGTGATATCCTCTCGTAGAGTTTCCTGACAGGAGAAAGCCCTCGAAAGATCTTTGTCGGCTTCAGATACCAGTGATTCGATTGAACGCGAGACATCGATCACATTCGCCTGAGTTGAATTTTGAGAGGCCGTATCGAAGACAGCACTACGCGGTCGAGAACGAGGAGTTCCGTCTATCTGCCGCCGCCCTATTAGTTGTCGCATCTCCTCCATGCGTTCCTGTGCAGCCTTGGTCTGTGGATACCGCACGTGTTATTATGAGCAGTAAGATTGAATGAGATTACTTACGATGGCAGGTGTCGCCCGTTGTGGAGTCCGATTGTCTTTGTCCGGGGAAGCAGGTCTGAAAAATACGTCTTCATTGGGCTGAGGCAGTTCATTGGGCCGTAGAGCATCAACCTGTAGCCGTATTCGCTTGATTGTCTGGCGTGAAGACTCGATCTAATGCATTGTTAGACTTGTGTTCGATGAGGTCATAAGGAGGCCTACATCGTCAGTGGTGGCTTGGCACATCTCAAGCATTCTCTCAGTGGCTGTATGCTGATATGCAGAACTATGCGAGGCCGCTGCTAGCTTCCGCTTTCCTAGTTGAGGGGAAATCCGCCGCGAAGATGTGGTGCGGGAAGAACTGCGGGATAACGGAGAATTGCGAGCATAAGTCTTTCGCGTAGGCATTGGGGAACCACCATTAGTCACACGGACTGAAGACTTCTTCTTGATTGACAAGGGTTCAATTGTATTGGGAGTTGTTGGAGGAACTCCCACAGTCCTAGGAGTCAATTCACTGTTAACGGGAGGGAAGAATGGTTGTCGCTTGCTCCTAGGTATTGCAGTCGGGGTGCCTTGATGCCTTGATGGTGTTGTTGATGGTCGGGACGGACTGGAGATTGCTTCCTGAGGGGGGTCCTCGTCTACGGGGAATTGGTCGACCGGAAGCTGGACCGGAAGCTGGACAGGACTTCTGGACCGTGGTAAAGGTGAAGGAGTTCTTGGTCCAAGAGGCCGACGCTCATGAGAGTGCTGTGAGGTTGAGCGAGAATGCCTTGGAGGACCGTCCGCTGCCGTAGTGGAAGTGCTGTCGTCGGGACCGGGCGTTGTGGATCTATGAGAATGTTGAGAGGCACGTGAAAGCGGTCGAACGGAGTGCGGAGGATCTTCTGTATGCATTATTCAGAGTGGCGGTGTTGAGGTAAGATGATTTACAGACCTTCATAAATTGTTGACCCAGCCGGCAACTCCAAAGGAACCGGCGGTACAAGTTTTCCATGCTGATTTTTGCTATTTCGCCTAGCTAGTTCCAACTGCATAGCGAGATTCCACTCAGACGAGTCGAGGTCCTTCCTATTAGCCAAAATGGCACCGTTACCATCCTCAACGTCATAGGGAATTTCGGGTTCTACTGATGGCGATCTTGACCTAGAAAATGAACTTGACTTTGTTAATCGCCGACTGGAAGACTCTGATTCCGATGCAGAACCACTAGGCGATTTCCCTCTCTTCAGTAATTTTTTGGGCCTTGATATTGTGGAAACAAAAAACGAAGAATCGTCATCCATGTTTGAGACTGTGGTGGCTGCTGTAGCGGTCGAGTTTGAACGATGGGAGAACTTCATCAAGCTACTGTCTCCCGTGCATGTGGTCTGCGTATACATTGACGATCGGCTCGCGGTTGACTTCGTCCATTTATGAGCATTGACTGACCCCCCGAAAAAGTCTCCCATTGACGAACCAGGACGTGTATTGAACAGATTTCGCGAAATGGCATCTAGACCGAAGATAGCTACTCGGGATCGGGCGGTTGGTGTCGATGGACGTGAGTCTCGTCCAGTGCGGAATTCAAACAAGCCAAACTGATGTACTTGAGATGAGGAGCATTAGACGGTTGAGTGAATGCCAAAGAAAAAACGGACGTACTAGTGTGTACTATCCGCGACGGTACCCTGTCGGTTTGCACGATGTCCTCTTCTGGTTCATCAGTTGGATCGCTTGAGCTAACGGCGTAACGACAAAGTCCACCAGCCATTGGCTGTACTCGTATTCGCGCAAAAGGGGAAGTACCGATGCCAAACGGAATTGGATCTGCCGACCCCAACGGGTCGATATGAACCACAATCTTTGTCTGAAAAAGTGATGTAATCATTGCGGAAGAAAGTATATAGGTTGCCTCCCTCACCTTTTTCGGCTCTTGCAGGAACGCAGTACGTTGATAGACATTGAAATACGTACGAGCAATAGTAACCCTCCCAGCTTTGGACTCCACTTCTTGCTCATCAGCACAAAGGACGACTGACTGTCCTGCTCGCGATCTGTATGTTGCCTGAACATGCCATAAATTTTCAAGAAACCGCCGCTTATCCGCTTCAGTCTGCGCAGGATCCAGATTGATGGGTGCTGGAGGATGAACCACAGAGAGGGAGCGGAAGGGGCGCCCTGACCATCGGTCGCTTTGGTCTTGAGGAGGATTCTCTAGGTATAGGTTGATCTCTATTGAAGGAAACCCCGCCGTGAGATGTACGTTGCGAGGCTTGCATCTTAAGGGGCTTACCAGCACCACCGACGTCCGTGGCAACGATATCTGTCACATCCAATACCCCCTTGCAGCTCATGCCACTTTTCTTCTTACCGGTAGGTATACCACCAGCTTTGGTTACCTTGTCAAGTTCATCTAACCCCGACAAGACCCGAGCGCCCTTCTCACCATTCCCCGGCCGTTTCACGACCACAAGCTTGTCATCAAAGAGGAAAAGCGTACAATGAAGTGAGCTTGTCGATGACCCCGACGTTGATGCTGCACTGGAGGGTGCGGATGTATCAGCCAATATATCTTCGACATCGATACAATCAATGAAACGACGCGAATTCGAAAATAGATCCGGAGGGAAACCGTCGATCGTTGCCGTCAGACAATAAAAGACTGCGGCTCTTTTTGTCTGTTCGTCTGCTTCCGCTAGTGCAATTTTACTTGCAATTTCGTCGGCTTCAACCAGCTTTTCTCGTTGTGGATCCCCCAGGGCCATATGTTTGAGCATGGTGCGAAATAAGAGAGTGTACCGGGGGATGCGCTGTACAGGTTCCATAAGAAGCTCCCGCAGTCCAACTCTATTTTTCGGGTCGCTTGATTGGTACTTGATGTGCTATTAACAAGCTGGTGTCAGTTCATGACAGAACTAGTTGAAACGAAAACAACTCACGTCGATATAGGACGCGAAGCGGGAAGATCTCTTCGATACTTCGCGTTCAAATATCAATTGGGCGTCTTCACGCTTCACATAATACTGTTTATACTGTTCAAAGCCCCGCAGATCTTTGAAGTGCCGAAGCGCAACATCACCCACACCACCGACTGTTCTCGCACCGTTAGGAGCCATCATTTTCTCGAGGTCAGTGAGAAAAGCTTCGTTCACAGGAAGCAAATTGTCCACGTTCCCAAAGAGAGTTTTCGCTTCATATGCGGGCAAGATAGCAGTATCCTTATTTCGTGCAAAGTTCCGCAGAGGGTCCGCATAGTCATGCTTCAATCTTTGGAGGCGCTTGACGTAGGATCGTTCACTTGTCACTAGCTCACTGATGACGGAAGCGAGGGCAGATGAGTCGGTTAAAGCACGTTTTCTCTGCGTAGCATGATCCTGAAAGGTGACGGGTCAGTGACAAGCTTTTGATACCAAGAAATATTGTGTATGTGGATGGAATCCACATGATACACTACGAGATGGGCGGAAAATGCTCACTTGGTCGTCCAACGATGGGTCCGAGGAAGGCGAATGCATTTCAGTTGACATCTCGGAAGGAAGAGGATTTCCAAAGGAAAGAACGAAATCTTGAATATCTGTTCACCAGTCTAGAATGAGACAATCACAGTTGATAGACATCGACCCAACCTTCAGGAAGCCTTCTTCCGTTCTCCGAACCTTCTACCACCACACCACAATAGAAAACACGCTTTGTCACACCAGGGCCTGACGATGAATCTTTCCGAGGTCTCGAAGAATCACCGCTGGCCAGGGGTACGACTTTGCGAGGTGACGTGGTCAGTGCCATGGCGAGTCGCCAGGGTTAGTGTTTAGTGTTCTCCAGGTGACGCCCAGGCTGCAAGAGAAAAAATTGAGTATGATCAGGTCAGTCACCAACCATCATCATTTGGTACCAACCAACGCGGTCACGTGGTATAGTTAAGCTTTAAAATAAGTCATCTTATGGACACGACGATGTATACGTAGTTATTACTACATGCTCCGCCAACTTGGTTCTAATATGATGATTAATAGCATACTATCATTGAGTAATGCAAGAACCTTGCACTTCTGGCCTAACTTTTTAACTCACTCAGATTTTTTCTCACTTCAAGTCTGTTATGTAAACTATACTATCCTGAGATTCTATTGATGATTTTTCCTGATTTTTTGAGAGAAGCTAAGCAGAGTTCTACCAAGATGCAAAAAGGGGTTACAAATCCCTGCCAAAATTGGCTGTGTTTGTGAGCTTTCTGATTCATCATTGCAAAGATGAGGTTTTTCTTTGCTCCCTCTACTCAGTCCTGGGCCTGGAATATGTATATTATTATTAGATACAATACCCATATGTAACAAAATCCATGAAGGGAGAGATCCACACTGAGCCATTTAAATGTCAAATCTTGCACTACTGGGTCAATGATAGTATATGTACTTACAGCCATTTGCACAGAGGATGGCAGTTGACACAGAATTTCGTTCAATTAGGAAATTAATAACTTAGTAGAATAACCCTGTATTTGCTACTAGTGATACCATGTCGTTTGCTCATCCTCACAGAGCAGCGAGCTCAAGTGCTCTCCTTGATAGACTTGATTCATCTGGCCTTCTTTAGACTATCAGGATCAAACCCTTCCATGCAATGCAGAAGAAGGCTCAGAATCATCAAGACTGTGACCTAACTTCCGACTCAGAGTCTTCAAGTTCCATTGACGGCTCCTCTGACTCGGAAGAGGATGGAGAACCAGAACAAGAGGTCAACAACCAGGAACTTGATGGAAGTCCACCCCCTATTGATCTGCAGATGCATACACCACCTCCCACAGTACCTCGGAAGCGCAAACGTGGTCGCAAACACAAACACAATCGTCAATTATCCTTTCTTCCGCTTCTACTCTATCATTTGACTGATTCTCTCAGAAGTTCCTGAACCAAACCCTGACAACAACGTGGCCAAGACTATCACATATATTCTTGCAATGATCTCTGCCATCGAAGCACAGAAACCTCAAGCCAAACGGATCGTGAAGACTGCTACTTGAAGGCTTTTTAAGTTCTTGGGTTAATCACATCACCAGTCTCTTTCCAAAGCTTGAGAATGCGATAGAATGTTCGTTCTGAGAAACCACAGCAGTCGAGAATGTCGTCTAGAGCTAGAAGTTGACGGTCATATAAGCGGACAGCTGCAGTCTTGACATCGCGGGAGATTTTTCGAAAGCCCATGGCAGTGGGAAAGTTTAGGTTCTGGATTCTACTAAGTTATTAATTTCCTAATTGAACGAAATTCCGCGTCGACTGCCATCCTCTGTGCAAACGGCTGTAAATCAGTCATCAGAGTAATATTTTTATTTTGAAACTGGAACACTGGCAATCCAACCTGCCAAAAAAAAGATCTTCTCATGTCTTTGAAAAAAAATCATGGTCATGATCATTTATAAGTCAATGTACTTGCAAGGGAAGATACTACAGGACTAGTATATAAATCAAAAAACTGATCCCCCCTCAGCACGGGGCAGGCAACAACATTAATTAAAACCGAAAAAAGAAAGAGAAATTCCCCCATGCACAACGGGGAGGGTGGGGGGAGGTCGTGGTGCGGCTGCCGTCGTCCCTGGTGCCATTGTTGTGGCACTGTTGCTATCATTGGTCGTTATCGATCACCCTCTACGGCATCGCGGGGGACAACAACAGGACGATATGCATCGCCCAGCATCCCTGCTGCCACTGTGGGCAACTGCTTGCAGGGTATTCAGGGAGTGTGAGGAATAACAAAACGAGGGGGATGACGAGGTATCACCACCACCGCACCCGTAACCGCCGCCGCGAGCGACGGCTTGTGGGGCAGACACAGGGATCAACGAGGACAGGTACATGCAAAGTGACGGCAACGACAACGACAACGGAGGACGGAGGGGGACAACGACAACAACAACGATGGGATAGGGACATCAAAGCAGACCATGACAAGGGCGACGACTGGGAGATGCAGCGGAACAACGACGAGGGGATTGCTTGAGACTATGGAATCCGCATCACTAGCATGGTCGAAGTACTGAGTAGGCAACTCTTCTACACGATTACTAGCTATTCACCCAGCCAGATGCCCGATGATACCATGGGAACTTGAACGTCACGGTCCGTCGGAGGCTGTTGCAATTGTCACGTATGTCGAGACCTGCACAAGCTTGGGCCTCGCAATATTATTGTTTTCCACATACAATACCATTGTATTCCATGGGGTATAAAGGCAACCCAATCTTACAGCATAGAATCCACGCAAGTTATGCCTTCTCACCCCGGACCCGCCATTAGCCAGAGCTCAACTGACTCTCGCAACCAATCTTTGTCATTTCCCTCATTCTTTTCGAAGTTTGCAAGCTCGACGTCACAGCCCTTGGTAGCCACTCCGAGTCAGCTATCCCTAGCCCACTTACCCCCAGAGCTACTTCTCCATGTTGCTCAATCCTTCCTCTCTACACGCGATATTCTTAAGCTTTGCACCACGGTATGCTTTATGTGGTCTGTAATATGACCATCCTCTGATATTTCTCAAAATCTTAGTCGTCTTCGCTCTGCTCATTGCTACTCCCTACCCTGTACGCCTGTGTAGAAGTGAAAACATCACAGCAATGTAAACTGCGGCTAGACTTCCTCCTGCGTCACCCTCATGTGGCCCGCCACATCCAGAAGCTCATCCTCAGACCGAGCCACTCGTCTACGCCATCGCTGGAAGCCCTCCAGGCTGAGGAATTTCTAGCCAAAGGCCTGGAGCTCCTGGCGCCAAACCTTGTTTCTCTCCATACGTTCATTTGGGATGGACATGAAATGCTAGAGGATAGCATTTGGGCAACTCTGCGTGCGTGGTGCGTTACTTTTCTTTCGTCCAGTTTCCAGTCTAATCGTTAGCAGCTGTCCTGGGCTATGTTATGTTGGCAGTAGCGTTGGAACACGGCCCATTCCACTGAATAGCGAGGTAAATGGCTTTTCTTCTCGTCATTATATTCTTTCAATTATACATCGCCACACAGCTTTTTCAGTTTGAATCTCTTGTTGGGTTCAGCCTTACCACTAAGCGGCATAGACCAGGGTGGATTGATGATGGAGCTTGGAACATTCTACGTAAACATCCTGGGATCATGTCGAGTTATATGCTCTACTGATTTTTTTTTTTTTGCTAGACGAACTTCCTTTTGAAAAACTACCAGATTCCTTTTGGGCAATGCTTCGCCGTTGTAGTTACCTGGAGGAACTCGAGCTTGGGGGTCAAGGAGCTTCACTCTTCACCCGACTTCTGGATGCTAGGCCCCTTACTCTTGGACGATGGCCAAGACTTAGGACCCTGAAGCTTGGTCACACACTGATGCGAGAAGGGCCTGAGAGGGACCAAATGTCAATGAATCCTTTCGAACTCTTCGTATCTTCCCATCCAACTCTGAAAGAAATCTCACTTCCGTATCCCACCAGAATTCCCAAACTTCATAGCTTGACTTCGGGCGTCATAATCGAGTCATTCAGCGGCTCGCTACCTTACCTGCGCGGTTTACTCCCGTTTTGTAATCTAACAACGCTCAACCTGTGTACAGAGGAACACCCCGCATGGTACATTCCGTTTGTTCGTCAAACACTCAAGCTCTGTACCTCCCTTACAACCCTGTCGCTGTGGATTGACTTGTCCCACCGTGATGTCCTGCCTTCGGAAAGCAAAGATGACCCCGAGACGCGGGAGACAGATCACATTAGAATCTTTCGCTCCGTTCTCAGCAGTTGCCCAGCGCTTTTGCACTTCAAACTACTATGTTCTACCAGGAGAAAGTATGGGTTCCAAATGGCAAGTGATGATGTACATTTTCGTATAAACTTTGTATCTCATCTATCATTGTAGGAAGACTTTCCAAGGGCATTAAAAGGTGGTCCCAAGCTGAGGACCCTCGAAGTCCAAAAGGTTTTGCGTTTCATCGAAGAAGACATGGCGCAGAGCGCGCTTCATATGGCACATCAGTGTCCCAGCCTTGAACAAATAATCCTTCGATATGGATTCGACGTTTGGTCGGAAGTGCGACCCTTTGAGTTGATGCAGTCAGGTATTTATGATATCACCGCAGACGACGGCGGAAGTTTTGTCCGGTTGGATGCCGATGAAGTGCGCACAGGCTTCTCAGGAAAGTATGCGCGTCGATACCAGCGCAATTTACGTCCACTGCGAGATCAACTTGCGAAGAGGCTTGCTCAAAAGAGATCGTAGTAAACTACTTCATTACCTTAGATCTCTTTGTTCGTTTGGTTCGAAGATAGAAACTGGATATACGGAGTACGGTCATTTTCCAACGGGTTTTAAACTGGCCATTCTTCTTCAACTTGCCCGAACACGCCAACATTGTCTTTCTCTCATCGACAAGGAACGGCCCCAGGAGCTTGTGGCGTAATAGGGCGAACCCTGTAACTTTGTTTCATTGTTGGTATGTTAACGCGTTGGCCATATCAAGAATAGATATTATTATTATGCATTATGCACACTGTTTATATGCCAGTTACCATGAAACAGTGGAATGAATAATTAAAATGAGCCCTAGCCCGGTAATATGCGCAAATAAGGGACAGGCGGTAGGGACGGGCGATGCACCTCATTGTCAGCGTTCAACCCCAGTCAAAAGTCCTTACCTAGGTATCCCTGCAAAACCCTCGGATTCCCTTGAGGTTCCCTTTGATCCCTTATCGGAGGAATCGGCATGTTTCATCATCTTAGTATCTCTGAGTCAGCAAACTCATGACGTGAGAGAAAAAAATTCTGAGTTGCACGAGAAACATCAGCCAATTTCTCAGGGAAGAATATCCCACCAATACCCGAAAATGAGTTAAAACTTTATAGGGATTTTCATATGGTGAATGTGTGAAGATAATTCAAACTGCTCTTTTCCAATCTTGATTGATGTCAGGTACAAAATCCCTTACCCATGATATCCAAAAAGGTTTTTGTACTTTCTTTGACTTTTATGGGCAGACAAAGATATTTTTGGAATTTCGTGCACATGAATATAGGAAATCAAAGACATTTTTAGAATTTCTTTGGAAATTGTGTCCCTGAATATGATATTTCTTTTGGTAGGTATAGAAAGTCAAAGAAAATCCAAAAACCTTTGTGTATATTATATTACATTTATAAATGAGGGATATTAAAATATCACTCAATTAAGATTGGAAAGAGCAGTTTGATTTATCTTCAACTAATCCTCATGTGGAAATCTCTATAATGTTTTAACTGATTTTCAGATATTAGTAGGATATTCTTTCCTGAGAAATTGGCTGATGTTTCTTGTGTTGATCAATGACTGTGTCGCCACATCGTGTCGCATCGTAATCCAATGTAATGAGTCTGCATCCTCTTCATGCACCCGCAAGCACATCTCCCCCCTCCTACTGATCCTAAGAAAACTAAGATATGCAAGTGCTTGAAGTACTGCACAGGAGGAGCTTGGGTTACACCCAGGCAGCTAAAATATCATGCTAGTACTTGCTGGGCAAGGGCACAGGCCACTCAATCTGTAGATATAATGGCACTCCTCTTAGTAACTTGGCGATTTTGACTTCTCTGTAGGCAGCACCCAACAGTTCTCATGCTCCTGATGGTCTCAATGACTATTCCAATGATTTCTCGGGTGATACTGATATGGATCCACCAAATCTTCTCAACCAGCTTCCTTCCATCTCTCTGCTTCTTTCTGTACAGGATTATCATACTCATTTACATGCTCCACCTCCCATCCCTCTGATACTCCAACAACCTCTATGTTATGACACATTCCCTTGCACTTTCCTTGGAAATCTAGCACTTTCTCAGGATATGATAGCCAACATCCGAAATGCACAGCTTGAGGATGATATTGGTGATGCTGAGGTTCTCGATCAATTTCACAATCCATTGGGAGAGGTTCCAGAGCTTGACAAACAGACCCAGATATCTCTCGAGTTGTTCAGCGCCTTGGCTGCTCACCCCAAATCAGCCTATGAGGAAGCACACTGAGTTTTCAATAAAACTCGTCCTGACAGTCCTCTCCATTTGTACTTGGTTGTCAAAAGCCACCTTGGGGAGCTCTCTAGGATCACACAAATCGAAACCAATGTGTGTCCAAAATCTTGTGTTGCCTTCACTGGTCCTTTTGCTGACTTGGAACAATGTCCTGAATGTGGTTTGTGTCTGTTGAAAACCAATACCTACCTCAACGACTCACTTATTGAGTCACGTGCTTGATTACATATACATGGTCCGTGCGCATGTACTAAACGTATATAAGACGCTGTAAACCTCGTAGTAATACAAGCAGTTCTCTCCCTCTAACCACCACCAGAGTAAGATCATATACTAGCAACACACACAAGGTATGTAGAGCAAGAATGCCTTCCCCTGCGTGGACGCCTAGCGGCGACCTGCAGTCTCAACAGGTTATGGGCCCTGGTGCCTATCGCCGTCACTCTCTGCAGCGCCTAGCGCAGCAAAAAGAGTAAAATGTCAGCATTAATGCAGACACAACGACCGATAGCATTACCCCCTACACCTTAAGCGCTTTCACAAAGCTGCCGTGTGACTTAAGTCTAAATTTACGTTCTTATCAAACATGCTCTCAAGGAGTATGGGAACATTGTGTTTTGCCTTTGGCGTTAATCGCCTCATGGCAACGGAAATGAATTGAGGCTGATTCGTGTTCATCACGCAGCATCAATAATGTCGTCAACTCTGACTTCCATTCCCGTCCTTACCGGCTCAAACTACCTTTCATGGGCTGAAATGATGAAAGCCTATCTCCGATCCCAAGGGCTCTGGCAGATAACGTCAGGAGCCTTTCCTTGCCCGTCGGATCATACCATTCAAGTCTCAGAAAGACCAGACGGTACCTCGCGCTCTACGGCCAGCACTCTCACGAGCGCTGAAAGAAAAGAGCTGCAAAAGGACATTGCCGACTGGAATGACAAGAATGATAAGGCTGCTGGATCCATAGGGATGAGAATCTCTCCCTCCATGCGCCATTTGATCGCGGATGAGATGTCAGCCGAAGAGTGTTGGGACGAACTACTCAAGGCTTTTGGGAAAATCGGGCCTTCCCAGATCTTTATGGACTTTAAGGCGGCAGTCTCCATGCGCCTGTCCGTAGCGAATCCGCAACTGGAGATCTCAAAAATGGCGGAATATTTTTCCCGCCTGACCTCCAACAAAGTTGTGATCCCCGAGATCGTCCAAGCGATGATCTTGATGAACGCTCTTCCCAAAGAGTATGATTCGCTGGCCTCAACAATCCTGCAAACGCACCCTGACACGACCAACTTGACATTCAATGCGGTCCAGGAGGCGATCACCGCTGAAAGCGGGAGGAGGAATCACTCCTCATCCTCTAAAACTCAATCGGCTCAAAAAATCTCCGCTGTCAAAAGAAAAGGTAACAACCCAAAGTGGCAACCTAAAGACAGGCATGAGGATAAGCCCGAGGCTTCGGCCTCTAATGAGAAGAGGAAAAATCGCCGCGCAGGCAAACAGGTCAAAGACTGGAATGAGAAAAAGGCTAAGGCTGCAGCTTCACAGCTCGCCTCAGCAACTTATCAGCCGGCACCGCTTTTCACAACCATAACTGGTAGCGGCGCCATCATCCCTCCATCTTTCTACAAGCCTACTACGGCTCTCCCCATCACGACGAAAGACCCGAGAAAGCGGCCCGCCGCTCAGGCCTTCACGGGAACCCTCATCGGGACCCCGTCTGTATATGAGGACTACCAGATAGCCCGAGACACTCTCGAGGCTTTGGATCTGTCACGATCCCAAGGTAACATGAAGTCTCTCGAATCACGCCTTACTGATAGGCGAGACGGCAAACGCCAAAAAATCGAAGAAACTCAGTCCGAGCCTACAGCTCAAATCGAGGAAGTGTCTGATGAGGATCTAGTATCCCTCGGATCAACCCCCGAGCTTCCTAATGAGGAGCTCATTTGGGACTCAGTCGATGAGGAAATCCAGAATAGGATGGATAGCGACGATCAGCCCATAGGGCTTGATACTGGCGCTTTTGATGAAAGGTCAGTACTCTTTCCTAACGCACTCAGCGAGGCTCATTGCAGTTTTCCAGGATGCTTTTCTAGCTCCAGGACGGCGATCACATCGCCTATAAATTACTTGCATGTACCTGACTCGCGTGTCATTAAGACACAAATAAATACTATTTTGATGTGCAATGGACCTGAGTGCTCGAGTCACAAAGACTCACAAAACTTAGCTACCTGGATCATAGATTCAGGAGCTTCCCAACACTACACTGGCGAAATCTCAGATTACGCCTCCTATGAGAAGCTCGATGAACCTGAGAACATCCAAACCGCCAAGGGACCAGTCCCGATGGTAGGCAAAGGTGCAGTGTTCATCAAACATCTTGTGAATGACAGACAGCGAATTACTCGCTTGTACCCTGTTCATCACATCCCCGGCATGGATATGAGATTGATCTCCATGGGGGTTTTATTAAGATCTAAGATGACCGTGAAAGGTTCCATTCATGGCATCAATTTTTATGATCAATCAAATCGCATCACCGTTCAGAGTCTCCCTTCCGAGAGGATTGAATCAGCGTATGTGGTAATGTCGACAATTGAAAGAGGAATGGGCTTAACCAAAACCTCTGTCGCAACCATATATGCTGCAGACTACCGAACTTGGCACCGACGCTTAGGACATCCGTCCGACACAGCGTTGAAAAAGATGCCTTCCACATGCACCGGATTACCCAAGGAAATCTCGATTCCTAGGAACATCCCAATTTGTCCAGGTTGTGCCAAGGGTAAAATGACGTCAAAGTCTTTCCCTGAGTCGCACACCAGAGCAATGGAAACCTTCGAGCTAATCCATATGGATCTCAAGGAATTCTCCGTGCTGTCTTACCACAAATTCAAGTATTTTATTGTTTTTGTGGATGACTGTTCGTCAGCCTATTGGGCGTCCTGCTTAGCTAAAAAGTCAGGAGCGAGCTCTTCAATCAAAGAGTTCATCGCCATGGCCAAGACACAGCACAACAAACAGGTCAAATGAATTCGTATTGACGCTGGAGGAGAATTAAAAAGTACAGAGCTCACAAAGTTCTTGCTTGGTTTGGGAATAAAACTTGAACAAAGTGTCCCTTACCAACATCAACAGAATGGCCGTGCTGAACGTGCCATTCGGACAATCACGGAAAAAGCCCAGACATTACGCTTCACAGCGTGTCTACCGGCTTCCTGGTGGGAATTCTGTGTGCGGCATGCCATCCATCTCCACAACGTCACGCCAATAGCTAGACTAAAGTGGATAACCCCTTACGAGATGATTAACGGCTCTAAGCCTGATCTCACCAGGGACAGAGTTTTAGGATGTGCAGCCTATGTTTATCTGCCCAAAGAGAGACGTGCAAACAAACTTGCAGCGCGCTCTGAGCTAATGGTCTACCTAGGCTCGGCAGATGTGGACGGAATCAAGGGATATTACTTTATGCGCTCGGACAATTCAATGTTCATTGGCACTACAGCAATATTTGATGAGGAATTATTCCCTCGTTGCCCTGGTGCCCACACCCCTGAAGTAACGCCTATCGGCGAGGACTTCAATCGTGATGACGAATCTCAGGAACAGAGAGATCACGACATTCTACATGGAAAGGTTGGCGACGATGACTATCCTCCGCCTGAAAACCGCCCCTTCTTACGGTCTGAACCACAGACTGACGTACCAAGAGAACAAGAGGCACATGACAATGCCGATGTTCCTCCTGCGCCATCTACTCCAGTAACCCCCGCAGACTTTGCTCCGCGAAGGGAAGATCAACGCAAATGGAATGAACTTCCACGCAGATCTGGTAGATCCAGGAACGTCCCAAATCGTCCGGGAAACGTGTATGGTGAACAACGTTTACCAACGGATATTGAGCGAGATATCCGACGTGAGAATTATTGGAAGAAGACAGTTGGTCAGCCTTCTCAAGGCCTGAGAAGACCCCAACAAACTTCTCGAAGTGACTTGGAACCTGGACCAAGTACTTCTACGGCACCACATGTTGATGTGCCTACCTCCAATAATAACAACCCTTCTACTGCAACTGATAACAATCAGAGGGTTGAAACTCAGCGCGAATATAACCCGATGGACGAGGACACATGGCTCGCTGCACGTGTCAAAGAAGGTGGAAATCCATTGATGAACTTTTTGCTTAACCAAGCAATACCATCGAGTTCTGACATGAAAATTCCAACACAATACAGTGACATTGCTCGCTTGAAAGATAAAAAGCAGCAAGTAGAATGGAAGGCTGCATGTCGTGGCGAGTTAGACGCCTTACACAAACGACAGGTCTTCGAACTCGTGGATCTTCCGCACGGTCGCAAAGCGATCAAAAACAGATGGGTTTTCGACATCAAATCTGATGATCGAAAACGTGCCAGACTCGTGGCCAAAGGCTTTTCACAAGTCGAAGGCGTTGACTATAACGAGATATTCTCTCCGGTAGTCCGCTACGAGACCGTCCACCTGATGTTCGCCCTGGCGAGTCTAGAAGGCATGTACATGACCGGATTAGACGTTAAAACCGCCTTTCTCTATGGCAAACTGGACGAGGAGATATACATGCTCCAACCTCAAGGCTTTGTTGTAAAAGGCCAAGAGAAGAAGGTCATGCGCCTTTTGCGCGCATTATATGGTCTTAAACAAGCTTCGCTTGCCTGGTGGCGCGAACTAGAGGCGTTTATGAAGACCATAGGTTTTCACCGCGCCAGTTCTGATGCTGGCATCTTCATTTACAAAAACAAAAAAGGCATTATCGTAATCGCCATTGTGTACGTAGATGATGGTATCTTTATGTCGAAAGACAAAAAGTTAGCCGACAAAATGAAACAGGCGTGCTTGAAGCACTGGGAATGTCGTGACACTGGCGATGTCACTTCCTTTTTGGGGATGCGCGTCGAAAAGACTGCGCAAATGATTAAGCTTGATCAACAAAAGTACCTGAAAAAGGTCCTTGATCGCTTTAACATGACAAATGCTAAAATAGCTCAAACCCCATTACCCACTGGCTATATACCATCGGAAAATACCGAGCCGGTTGATGCCACCCGCCGTTCGAAGTTTCAGCAAGTCATTGGGTCTTTATTGTACCTAATGCTCGGAACGCGACCTGACATTGCATTTGCTGTCATTAAAATGTCGCAATTCTCGGCTAATCCAAGCCAGGAACACCTAGACAAAGCGATGTACATCATGCGCTATCTCGTAGGAACTCAAAACTACCAGATCGTCTATAATGGTGCAAAATCCGAGGGATTGATCGGATATACAGATTCCGACTGGGCGAGTGATCCTATCAAACGCCGATCCACTACTGGCTTCTTTGCCACACTTGCTAGCGGCATTGTATGCTGGCAATCGCGCCTCCAAAAAACGGTCGCACTCTCGTCCACAGAAGCCGAATACATGGCTCTCTCTGACTCTTGTCGGCAGATAACGTGGATACAGTCCTTATTTCAAGAACTAGGTTTTAATTTGTACCGCACTATGATTTGCGGAGATAATCAAGGATCCATCTTTATCGGATCAAACCCTGTTCAAGAAAGACGGACAAAACACATTGACATTCGCTATCATTACATACGCGAATGCATCGAGAACGACAAAGTCTCTGTCGTATTCCTCGAAGGAAAGGATAACCCGGCCGACATGTTCACAAAGAACCTACCCGCCGCCTTATTCCTAAAATGCAGAGAGCACCTAGGTATTGAATTTACCAAGGTCAAGTAAGCGCACACAGCGCCTTTTATGGCTGCAGATGCTGCACTACTTGTGGGGGGGTGTTGAAAACCAATACCTACCTCAACGACTCACTTATTGAGTCACGTGCTTGATTACATATACATGGTCCGTGCGCATGTACTAAACGTATATAAGACGCTGTAAACCTCGTAGTAATACAAGCAGTTCTCTCCCTCTAACCACCACCAGAGTAAGATCATATACTAGCAACACACACAAGGTATGTAGAGCAAGAATGCCTTCCCCTGCGTGGACGCCTAGCGGCGACCTGCAGTCTCAACAGTGTCATATTCCATGCAAGCCTGCGACAGAGCCGCCACTATTTCAAATTCTATTTCACATACTT
Source organism: Tricholoma hemisulphureum (assembly GCA_964034925.1). Taxonomy (NCBI): domain Eukaryota; kingdom Fungi; phylum Basidiomycota; class Agaricomycetes; order Agaricales; family Tricholomataceae; genus Tricholoma; species Tricholoma hemisulphureum. Next base: position 8,144,339 of record OZ035929.1, on the reverse strand, counting down.
CTCCTGTTTTGTTTGTATCACATATCACTGATTGATTATCTTACTTACTGCATACTTGGTACTCCGCAGGCTCCGCCGTAGTTTACCTCAGTTACTTAGTTACTATAAAACCTAGATACCATCACTTGTAACTTCAGTTTGATTATTGCATTGTTACCTCTCCAACTCTCTCAACTCTAAGTCCTCTTCGTCTCTTACTTCTGGAACTCTGCTGGACCTCCACTCTTATTATCATCTTCTTGTAAATTGGACATCAGGTGTAGAGAAGGGCGCAATCTCTTATAGATTGAAGCCAAGTCCATTGTTGCATCAGAACTCTGTCGGAATGCCGCCATAACTCTGCCCTACGAGATCAGTTTGTAACACTATCAAACAATTTGCATGTTTGGTTATTCCATCCATTTGCAGATGGAATGAAGTGGACATAAGTAACTTTACATCCAGGATCTTGTGAATTTCATGCCACCATTTGGACATGAATTTGGAGTCTTGATTGCAGATGATTGAAGCTGGGAGACCATGTAATCTAACAATCTCCCTCATGAAGATGGGAGATAACTGAGACACTGCCATCGTTGTATTCACTGGGATTAGGTCAACCATGGACAACAGGTGGCATATGAATACCCATAGGTAATCAAACCCATTGGACTCTGGGAAGGGGCTGATAAAATCCATTCCCAATGACTCCCAAGGTCACCAAGGGGTCAGTAAGGAATGAAGTTTCCCCTTTGGGGGGCAATACTCTCCTTTTGACTGAATGCAAGTCTCACAAGACTTGAAAAACTTTTTGACCTTGAGTTGAAGTCGAGGCCACCAGTACCAACATTGGATATACTCCAACATCTTCAATGGCCCAAGATGCCCAACCACTGTGTGAGCATGTTTGATGATATAACCATGTAGGGTCATACCGTTGGAGTTGGATGAGGGGACACACAAAACATCCTCACCACCCTTGTTCTTCATCCAAATGAACCAATCCTGGATTTTAAAACCAGGGTGGTCATCAGGATGTTCCAGGACTTTCTTGAATATGCTGTCCCCAGCATATCCTTTCAGAACATCATTATTCAGAGGGTCCATCTCTGACATTTGTTCTTGAAGATCCAGCCCTCTGGCCTGAGACAGCAAGATAGAAGGGTCATCCACTGTAGAGTTCATAACCATCTCTAACAGACAGACATTATCTGTGCTTGCTGCCATGCTGGCAGTGAGGGTATCATGCTCTTCAATGTGTTCACAAAGTGCTCTAATTTGTTCACTGACTTGCTTCTGCTGTGCCACAGTGGAGCAAGTTTCAATTACTTGATTTTTTAATTCAAGATGTTGATCCCATGGAAGATCCTCATGGTTTGGATTGAGTCTTATATCTGCAAAGATGTAGTGATGGACCAATGGCATGTCATCCCAAGAGTTGAACTAATAATATCTGGACAAGGCATCTGCCACCTTGTTCAATTTTCCTTTGACATATCGAATGTCAAAGTCAAAATGTGATAGATACTCCATCCATCACGTTTGCCTCAGCATTGCATCTGGAAAAATTCCAGAGCCTGGTGATCAGTCACAATGTGTATACATCTACCAATCAGCTTGTCTTCCCATTTGAGGGGAGCCTCAAGTATAGTGATTGTCTCATGCTCAAAGGTATGGTAATTCCTTTGAGCATCTGAGAATTTCTTGGACAGGAATCCAGCTGGATGGCAGTTCTGCCAATCAGGACCCTGTCTGTACATCACTCCAATCCCAAAGATTGAAGCATCACATATAACCTAAATGGGTTCACTCAAGTCCAGGTCTATTGGCTTGAGGACAGGGGTGGAGCAGCAGATGTTTTTGATCATCTGGACACAGTGATCGTGCAATGGGCACCACTGAAACACCTGCCTGTTTTTTGTCATAGCCAACAAGGGGTTAGTGTATGCTGTGATATCTGGCAAAAAATGTGCCAGATACTGGATGAGACCCAGGAATTGTTGCACCTTGTGAAAGTTACGAGGTACCTTCCACTCTTGTATGCAAGCCATCTTGTTGCCATCAGCATGCAGTCCTTTCTTATCAATCATATGACTGAGACACTCCACCTTCTCAGTGAAAAGCTTGCACTTTTCCTTCCTTAGAAACAAATTGTGCTTGTGCAGTTTGTCAAATACAAGCTCCAGGTGAACCTGGTGCTCCTCAATCATGTGGGAATGGAGGCATTGAACCCAAGGCAGTCATCATCACTACCCTCAGTAAATTTATCCTGAGCAAATTCATGCATGACCTCTTTGAGGTTGTCATCCTCTGTCCCAGATTGGTCTCCAGGTGCTAGTAGTATGGTGTCTGAGTCCTTCAGATCACTGGGACAATGTTTGTCTACATTGTCCTCTTCTTCTATCATGGCAGACTTATGTCTGACAGTGGGGGGCTGTGCCCTAATCAAACTCAGTCCAGTAAGACCCAAGTTTACATCTTTGACAGTGGCATGAAGGCCACTGCCACATCACTCAACCTTGTCAGGATGAGGTCGCATGGCATGTCTACAGATGTGCCTGAGTGTACTGGGTATCTTGATGACTGTGTCGAGTACCTTATTCTTCAAGCACACTTTGTCTCGATCAAAGCCGAGTACTATCTTGTGCTTCCTCATGAACATGGTGCCTAGTATGGCATCATACCTGTCGATGTTCACAACATTGAAGTAATGGGAGCTGTCTACTTCCCCCAGGTGGAAATCAGCCATCAGCCCAAAGTTTATCTTTGATCAACTGCCTACAGTGCCCAGCTGAAGGGGCACTGACTCAGCCAACTCATGGACCTTCAAGTTTGCTGATATCGCAAATTCAGGAGAAATGGAATCAGAGGTACACCCTGAGTCCAACAATACATGGGCCTCTAGTCTGTGTATCTTCATTTTGGTCACAAAACAATGGTTGTCCCTCTCAGTTTGAGGGGGATGTGCTATTTTCTTGTAGGATTTCCTCAGCACCCTCACACATGCCAAGGGCTGAGTTCCTTTGACCATGGTGTCAAGCATGACACCAAGTCTCTCCACAAATGAGCATGGCTGTCACTCATAATCAGTGTCCAGTTCTGATTCAGAGTCAGAGACAGACTCTGCAGAAGGGCAACTGTCACTATCGCAATCAAACAAATTATCACAGATTGCCCCAAACTGTTCAGTGGTAGATTCATCACTGGACTCTCTACCAGTGTCAGAGTCCATTGTATACAGCTCACCTTCTGAGCTGTATTGGGATCCAATGGGGTCACTACCAGACCTCACCAAATTATAGTCAGATGAGGCAACATCTGACTCCTCTGCATCACTACTCAACATGGCAAGTCTCTCTCCCATCAATGGCTGTAACACCTCAGGACTTGACTCCATTTGTTGGTCAGACTGGTAGTCTGACCCTTCTCTCGCAGCATACATCTTCACTGCAGGTTTTGGCTTCCCATAGTCATGGCATTTCTTATCTGTGGAGTAGTGGGTTCCTCCACAGCTGTATCAAGTAGGTGTCTTGCTGTCAGACTTGCAGTCTGGTCTCTGTGCCCCCAGGTCAGGGTCTTGCCCCCCATGGGAGTGTGACTTTTGCTGATCCCTATGTTGGGCATCTTTGTACTGGTCAAGATCCCCCCTTTGAACTTCTTTACCCAAGGACCTTGAGGGATCTGACCTCCTCCACTTGTCCCTTGTGGGCCAATCTCTGGAGCGGTCATTGGGCCTCTCTGGTGAGGGGTCCTTGTTCTTACTCACTTTGGTCAAAGAGCCATTGCTCTTCAACTTAGTAGAGTCCAGGATATGCCTCTTCTCCTGGAAACATTTCCTCATCCTGGCAATTTCCTCTGCCTGACAGGCAAAGTGCAAAATATCATCCATGGAGCTCATCTCCGCAGTGCATCCTTTATCCAGTATAAAGGATATGATCAATGATGGCAGCCCAGTGACAAGCTGCATCTTGAATGTGAAAGGATCTGGGGCCTGGATCATCCTGGTAGCATAACACTCCAGTTTATGGTAATAACTCATAACACCTTCCTTGGTGTTATATTTGACATGCCAGAACTTGTCTGTTGTTACGATTTTCCTTCTGCATCTATTTCCTTCTTCGTCGCGGCAGTGCTTACCATGACTCGTTTCTGTGACTCATCTCTTTATCTCTGACTCGTCGGGCAGTGCCCATATTTCCTTTCCTATTAGACACCAAGTAGATAGCTGTCTGCTTACCTCACACTCTACAGCTTTACGCCCATAGATAGCTTACTGACTCTTGCAATACGTGTAGACACGTATTCGACACGTAGCCACAAAAGTATCTATATAAACTGTAGTAGACAAAGGTCAAGGCTCCTTAGCTTGACCTTAGGCAATATACAGCCTTACAACTGCTCTCGAATGTGCAACTCGACCTAAGCCAGAAAGCCTCTGACTTAGCGTAATATAACTTAGCAACGAAAGCCTCGCCGCTAACAAACTCGATACTTGTACTGAGTAGTTGAGGCTCTCACCTTAACAAAAGGTCAAGCTGATCCACGACGTCCTCTTACTCAAGAGCAGACTCCTCCCTCTCCAGACGACCTACCTGACACTCCCCTGATCGACCGCCACAAGGTGCCACCTCTGAACCCGATACCCTTTGGTACAGACACAAGGGTCAACTAGTACGTTACTCAGAACCCTCAGAACGCTGGTACAGCCAGAGAACAAGCACTGAACCACCTCGATACATTCCTGATGAAGAATTCGAACCGCTCAACCCAGACAAAGAAACCAAGTCAGAACCTACCAATCAATTCCTTGACACCACCGATACCGATGCTTACAACATGACGTCCAAAGAGATCAAGATCTGCACGCCCACCGACTTCCACAGAGAAAGAACTAAAGCAAGCACGTTCCTCTCTCAAGTCTCCCTCTACCTCTGAGCAAATGAAGACATCTATGACACCGACGACAAGAAGATCATCTTCATGCTCTCGTTTATGAATGGGGGCACAGCAGCAGGATGGGCAGAATTGAAAGCAGGAGAAATGGCTTTAGGGACATGGACAGAGTTCAAGGCAGCATTCAAAACCACATTCTCGCCAATAGATGATGCAGGAGACGCACAACAAAAGATGAAAGCACTCAAACAGACCAGAGACGTCGAAGATTACATCGCCCAATTCAGAATCTTGAAAGGAGGGCCGAGATCAAAGAAGACATTTCCCTCATCGAGTATTTCATTGATGGATTACATCCCAAGTTAACGGAGAAGATCTACAACATGGAAAAGGTCCCTATCACTCTCAACAATATGATGGGAGCAGCTGCAAAGTACGACGGGCAATGGAAATGAGCACGCGCCATCGCAGGAAAGACGCGTACGATCTATGAACCCCAATCTACTTCCTCAATCAAGAAAGAAGCCACTGACATCAACCGATTGACTACCGCTGAACGAATGGAGCATATGCGAAAGGGGCTATGCTTTATTTGTCACAAACCCAGACACCGCTCTGGAGATCACAAGAAAGATGGGACAATTGCGACATCTCCCTCCCCCAAGCCTTGGCAGAAGAAGACGGGGCAAGGATTATACAACAACCTCCGCACCATGATGGGAGAATTAGATGAAGAAGAACGAGAAAAAGCCCTCACAATCCTTGAAGAGAAGGGTTTTTAAAGAAGCGGACTGGAACGACGTCAGACCCCGCTGAGTTAACGGTTTCATCTGTATTAGTAGCTGATATGAGACAATGCTCCATGAGAGTACCCATTAAGCTAGAAACAGGAACCAAAATTGTCGAAACCAAGGCACTCCTTGACTCAGGAGCTGCCAGAACTTTTATTGATTGAGATTTCGCATGCAACCGCGGATTCCAAATGACCCCCCTGGCCAAACCAATCAAGACATGGAATGCCGACGGCACTCTAAATAAAGAAGGAACAACTCATTCTACTACGGCCCGACTCACCATCAGAGAAAGACAAACAGACAAACAATACCTGGTAACCGGCTTAGGAAAAGAGTCGGTGATCCTAGGGTTACCTTGGTTTAGAAAAGAAAACCCTGATATCAACTGGAGAAAAGGTATGATCACTTTCCCTGACAAAGAAGAACGATTCGCCCGAATTCGGAGAATCGTTGCTAAATCTAGGGAAATGACCAAAGGCACAGCATTCAGGCAAGGCACCAAAGAACAGATCAGGAAGATCACCCCTGTCAAAGAAGAACACCTGATCGAAGATAACAACAGCAGAACCCCAGACAATGCCCCACTAACACCAGACAAAGTCGAAACTGAATCAGCAAACAACCTCGTCATTGCCTACATCAAAGGAGAACTGGTCATCGGAATATTTGACCCTACCACCACCAAACCACCCCTCACTTTGGAATACGATGCACCAAAATACTCATACTCGAATAATACTGGAAGAATATCAAGGATAATGTCATCAAGAACTTTGCCACGATTTTGCCTTGGACAAGGAATCTGGATCAGAGCTAAAACCTCCATTTTGCAGAAACTCGCCCATGACAATCAAATGGACAACCTGGAAAAAGCAAAGACACTCGATGATATCCTTCCAACACAATATCAAGAATATTGAAAAGTATTTGAAAAAGCGGCATCGGAACGGTTTCCTGAATCAAAGCCCTGGGACCATGCAATTGATCTGAAAGATGATTTTCTACCAAAAGACTGTAAAGTTTATCCTCTGACACCAGCAGAACAATTGAAAATGGACGACTTCCTTGAAGAAAATTTGAAGAAAGGATACATCCAACCATCGAAATCACCCATGGCATCACCTTTCTTCTTCGTTGCAAAAAAGGACTCCGAAGCCCTCTGACCCTGCCAGGACTACCAATATCTCAATCACGGAACAATCAAGAACACCTACCCACTCCCACTAGTTAGCGACCTCCTCGACAAGTTAAAAGGAGCGCAATGGTTTACGAAACTTGACATCCGGTGGGGCTATCATAATGTCTGATCAAAGAAGGTGATCAATGGAAAGCAGCCTTCAAAACAAATAAAGGACTGTTCGAACCGACGGTAATGTTCTTTGGATTATGCAACTCCCCCGCTACATTCCAAGGCATGATGAACGACATCTTCAAAGACATGATTGACGAAGGATGGGTCATCATTTACATGGACGACATCCTCATCTTTTCCAAAGACAAACAAGAACATCAACGATGGACACAACAGATCCTACAATGACTACTCAAAAATGATCTCTACCTCAAACCAGAAAAATGCAAGTTCGACATCCAAGAAGTCGAATTCCTCGGACTGATTGTCAAACCAGATCAAATTCTGATGGACCCCACAAAACTAGCAGGAATCAAAGATTGGCCGGAACTGACAAATGTCAAAGGAGTATGATCATTTTTAGGGTTTGGAAACTTCTATCGAAGATTCATTGGGAGGTTTGCCAAACTAGCAAGACCATTGAATGATCTAACCCAAAAAGATATTAAATTTGAATGGACAGAAGCATGTCAAACATTGTTCGATGCGCTAAAAGCTAAATTTGCACAGGCACCAATCCTGTCAATGCCCGATCCAGCAAGACCCTTCACGATCGAATCAGACGCTTCGAAATTCGCTACCAGCGCAGTACTCCGACAACAAGGCACTGATGGACAATGGCACCCATGTGGATATATTTCACACTCACTCGACGCAACCCAACGGAATTACAAAATCTATGATCGAGAACTCCTGGGCATCATACGCGCCCTAGAAACCTGGTGCCACTATCTTCAAGGAAGCATGCACCCGGTAACAATCCTATCCAATCACAAGAACCTGACATACTTCCGCACCGCCCAAAAACTAAATAGAAGACAAGCTCGATGGAGCCTGTTTTTATCTGAATTTGAACTGAACCTTTTGCACGTACCAGGGTCACAAATGATACAATCCGACGCACTATCATGAAGAGAAGATTGGAATCAAGGAACAGAAAACGACAACGAAAACATTACTCTCCTACCTCCAGAAATCTTCATAAACACCATTGACACAGATATGCAAAAAGCCCTATTTCAGGCGACGATGAAAGACGAATTAGTTGCAGATGCGATTAAAGCGCTCAAAACTAACGGAACCCCACCAATCAAATCCGATCTGACAGATTGGGAAGTAAAGAATGACCTAATCTTTTTCAAAAATAGATGTTACGTACCACCCGACACCGAGCTCAGAAAGAAGATAATCGAACTATATCATAACTCCCTCCCATCTGGACACCCAGGACAATTCCAAACAATCGAACTTATCCGCAGAGACTATTGGTGGCCGGGAATGACTGTGCTAATCAAAAACTGGGTAGAAGGCTGCGCTAAATGTCAACAAATGAAGGTTATCACACACCCAACGACACCACCGCTCATGCCAATAAAAAGCAATGCAACGTGCCCATTCGCACTCGTAACAACTGATTTCATCACAGATCTACCCCTCTCCGACGGGTTCGACTCATTAATGGTCGTGGTAGACCATGGTCTTACTAAGGGGGTAATTTTAATCCCTTGCAACAAGACGATTGATGCATTAGGAGCTGCAGACGCATACTTAAAAAACATCTACACCCGGTTTGGATTGCCAGACAAGATCATCTCCGACAGGGACCCCAGATTCATGTCCAAACTTTACCAAGAACTTGGAAAGCTCCTCGGAATCAAACTCGCAATTTGCACAAACAACCCTGAAACATGGAGAAGACTCCTTCCTACTGCAGAATTCACCCACAACCAACGCACGCACTCTACAGTGAAACACTCCCCATTCTACCTCATGATGGGATATGAACCACGAGCAATATCCACGGCCTATCAGAAAAGCGATGTACCCGCAGCGGAACAATGCCTGATTCAACTATTAAAGGCATGAACTGAAGCACTTGCAGCGCACGAACTGGCTCGACAAATCATGGCAGAGCGAATCACAAGGAAGTTTACCCCATTCGAGAAAGGACAGAAGGTGTGGCTCAACTCGAAGAATCTAAAACTGACAGACATAACAAGGAAACTCTCTCCGAAACAAGAGGGACCCTTCCCCATCAAGCAAGTTCTGTCGCCACTCTCCTACGAGTTGAAACTCCCCCATCAATGGAAGATCCACCCTGTATTCCATGCTGCCCTCCTCACACCTTATCGTGAAACCGCTGCCCATGGCCCTAATTACCGAAGGCCACCCCCTGACCTGATCGACGGACAGGAAGAACATGAAGTAGAGTCGATCATCGCCCACAAGAAATGAGGCAGAGGACACGTATTCTTGGTGAAGTGGCTAGGCTACCCCACATCTGAAAACACATGGGAACCTACAGATAATTTAAGAAACGCTGCAGACCTCCTTGCTGCATATAAGGAGAAGAAACGCCTTTGAATCGACCCAGCAGATCCATCCGCAACCATCACCATCGAGCGAATATGTCTGACCTCCCCTCCTCTCACACTCTCAAAACTTTGAATATCCTCCCCCCTCTCGCCGAATATACAAACAATTATCTCCAAGACCCTGGACACTGCGCCGAAATCCTCCACAAAGTCCATGATGAACCCCTTGAAGAAACCCTCCGACAATACGACCTCACCCTCGACACTATCGCAAATCTAGAATGACTCGCCCATAGTATGATGTCCCAAATGTTAGAAAAAGGGATGGCCTCCGTAGTCAGTAATTACGAATTAAAGTACGCAAAACCCAACACCTCCACCGCCCCAACACAAACCCGAGCAGAAACGCATGACTTACAAATGCCCCCATCTGGATCCATGACCTCTTCCTCCTCCTACCACCTTCGAAAATCAGCACAAACCGTATCCGCCAATGCCTGGCAGCCTTCTCCCCCGAAGCGAAAAGACCGACCCCCAACTCCATTTTATGTTAGAAGCATGACCCTGACCACTAACCAGCCATCCTCTGCAGTACCACCCCACATGAAGAACGAAGCTTGCTTCAAGTGCAAAGGACTAGGCCACTTTGCATCCTACTGCCATCTCTTTACGCGTACTATTTGCAGGAAACGAGTGCTAGGACATTACCCCAAAGATTGCCCCTGAAACAAGAAATGATCAATCACCCCTGATCAAGGGCAGATGGGAAGCGAAGAAGAAGAAGTGTACACGGCAGCCGAATATTTCTCGAACTTCGATGACAGCGCTTGGGCTAATTTGACTGGTGAACCTGGACCAGGGGCATTCCATCCTTATTAAAGGAGAGAAATCCGTTGATGTTCCTCAGAACCACTCAGACACCTCCGCTCCAAACATGACATACATGCAGATTATTGCCCTCACCCTTGGGTTATTTTTCTTCACATGCTGGATGATCCTTTTATCTCTCTCATACATTTCCATCTGTGAAACCGAGCAGCGACTCGACCCCCATCACTATGCCTGCGCCAGCTTACATTCCACCACCACCACGAGTACCGCCGCCAGCACCGCCCATCCTCTTACCGATCAGTGAAGAATTATGGCTCTATCGACTGCTTAACAAGTCTACAGATTGGGTAGAAAAGGGGTTAGAATGAAGCGAAGTTGGAAACTTCGAGGATAGGGGGGGGCAGTGTTACGATTTTCCTTCTGCATCTATTTCCTTCTTTGTCGTGGCAGTGCTTACCATGACTCGTTTCTGTGACTCATCTCTTTATCTCTGACTCGTCGGGCAGCGCCCATATTTCCTATCCTATTAGACACCAAGTAGATAGCTGTCCGCTTACCTCACACTCTACAGCTTTACGCCCATAGATAGCTTACTGACTCTTGCAATACGTGTAGACACGTATTCGACACGTAGCCACAAAAGTACCTATATAAACTGTAGTAGACAAAGGTCAAGGCTCCTTAGCTTGACCTTAGGCAATATACAGCCTTACAACTGCTCTCGAACGTGCAACTCGACCTAAGCCAGAAAGCCTCTGACTTAGCGTAATATAACTTAGTGACAAAAGCCTCACCACTAACAAACTCGATACTTGTACTGAGTAGTTGAGGCTCTCGCCTTAACATCTGTGGCATTGTGGGTGGCCATTTCATGGACAAACCAGTCATATAGGCCAGTTATTACCTCCTTGAATGTCCAGGTGGTGCATTGGTGGTATGCACTGTCAATGTTATCCTCAAACCAGGTAAGTGCGGTGTTCTCAAGGAACATCACTGTAAACTCAATATGATCGGAGTCACTCTCTGATCTGCAGATCTTGTTGACCTTTAACCACTGGAGGAGGGCATTTAGCCACCTTTCAAACCCTTCAGTGTCTTGTAACCCACCATATTTGGGCAGATTTGGGACTCTAGGTCTGTTCTTGCCTCCAATGGCAAGAAGGTCACTCTTGACAGCAACCTTGCTGTCAATCTGTTGGTGCAGCTTATCATACATACCCTTCAAGTATTTTGAAAGGTGTCACACTCCCTTTTCTCGATAGGCATCAAGATGGGAGGGCAGGGTGTGCATTGAACTATCAGACCTGGGATATCCAGACATCTGTCTGGGTCCATACAGGTTCAAGGTCCATCTCTGGGGACAGAACTTTGTCTTGCCTTTGTTAGGACATCACTAATACCCCAAGGCAAAAGCAAGGTCTCTCCCAGAACAAACAACAACAAAGAAGAAGGGGATCTCATAGTCTCAGGTGGTCACACCAGTGGTACTAGTGGGTAGCCTAAGAGATCTTGACTAGAGTCTCTAGGCAATATATTACAGTTATTTATACTAATTTACATGAGGTAACCATGCGTTGGCTGCAGCCATGCTTGGACCATGAGTCGTCAGCAGGCGCAGCATCCCATGCCTACAGCATGAGGTGCGCAGCTACATGTGCCTACCATAAGTCCAATTGTGCCATGTGTCAGCCATGTGTTGTATCATGTGTTGTACCTACCCTTAGCCATGCACTCGATCATAGGGACCTTGTGCCTACCATGTGTACATAAAAGTGTCATCACAACCAAATATCGAAAACAATAGTATTAAATGTCTTGGGAAAATTGTACTCCTGACATCACCCCCTCTTTAAGGCTTGGGTTCCAGATGAGATGTAAGTCCCTCTGGGGTCTCAGTGAAGTTTTCGTATGGTCAGAATTGAAGATGCGCCAGGGATTGAAGGTGGTGCAGGGTGGTGGGGTGTGAGTGGTGGAAGGACACGATCGCATCTGCTGCATGCTCCAGGTTGTCAGCAGGGTCCCAAGTGTTGTTTTCCTCGGTGTATCCCTGCCACTTAACCAGCTACTGCAACTAGTTACAACACATCTGTGAATCCAGTACCTCTTCCACATGGTACTCCAACTCTCCATCTATCTCTACTGGGGGTGGTGCTTCAGCTCGCTGTCCCTCAATCTCCAAGGCCTGATGAGGCCAGGTGTGAGAGACATTGATGACCAGGTGAATCTTGATCGCGCATGGGAGTTTCATGTAAATGGTGTTGCTGGACGTCAAGTCCATGATGGGGTACAGGCTGATTTGCTTTTTGGCAAGCTTGCATGAAGGCCTGTTCAACTGCAAGTCCTTGGCTTCAATCCAGACCTTTTGGCTGACTTGGTATTGCGGCACATCACCTCTAACCTGATCTGTGTAGTGCTTCATGTTGTCTCACACCTTTGTCAATGCAGCCTCAGCCTCCTTGTGCACTCTCTTCATTTGCTCAGCAAAGTCCTCTGCAGCTTCTACCTTCCTTTCTCATTGAGGCTCAAATCCCATCCAGGGGTTGTAGCCATAATTAGCATAAAACAGTGATTTCTGGAGCACGGAGTGAATTTGGTTATTGTACGCAAATTCTCCTGGCCAGTCATCTTGTCTATAATTTACAAAGAGGCGCAGGTATTGCTCAACGTCCTGGTTGACCCGCTCGGTCTGTCTGTCAGTCTGCGGATGATAAGCCATAGACATTTTTGTTTGTATTTTCAATAATTTATTCAATTCTCGCATAAGCGTGGCCAAGAACTGTGGGCCCCAATCTGAGATGATCGAATCTGGCAGCCCATGGTACTGCCACATGTTGTCCCAGTATAATTTAGCCAGTCCTAATGCACTTGTTTCCTCCATTGTGGGAATTGCATGCTTTTGCTTTTTGGCCTGATTGACAACTATCAGGAGCACATTGTATCCTTGCACTTCCAGTAGTCCCATGATGAAGTCTGCAGAGATTGCTTTCCACAGCTCTGTTGGAGTTTGGATCAGCATGAGCTTGCCCGCTGGAGGTTTGGGTATGTTCTTGTACCACTGGCATTTGTCACACCTGTCAACATAAGTGAACATGAACTTGGTCATATTTGGCCACCAATAATTATGAGCCACCAGCTCTAAAGTCTTCCACTGCCCAGGGTGTCCTGCAATTGCTGAGTCATGGTGGAGTTGGACGATCTTGCATCGCAACTGCTCATCCTTCAGTACATAAACTTTTCCTCTAAAGAGCACCAGCTCTTGCTCCTGACTCCATTCTTCCATCCTCAACCACTGTGGAAGGGGAAGACGACATACCTGTCGACCTCCCACTTCCAAGGTGTATATCCAGCAACTCTCTTGAGCTATGACAAATTGATATACAGATAAAACTCATAATTCTCCACTTTTTTGTCGATGACAGTGTTTACTGACAAATGGTTTTAAACATTTAGATCCTTCTTACGAGGTTGTGGGCTACAGAAACCAACCCATGCACAATTTCCAGAGTCCACCGATTTCTTTCCAATACATCAGCCATATGAAGAAGAAACTGGGCAAGGACTTGATTTTATTTTATTTTTATTTTCTATTTTTCATTTCCTTATTCAAAACTGTACAAAGTATGTCATTTTCTTTCAAAGCTGGACAATCCGACACATCCCACTTCCACGGTTAGTCGCGTACAAATCAGAGGACCGATCTGTTGGACGAGTAGGGTCGAGAGGATGCATTGGGGGATGTTCCGCACTTGGAAGGGGGCCAAGTGACGTCCAGTCAATAGAACACCCCAATGTCAATCCTATCCCCGAGCAATTCCCAATGGCTGATGTTCCGAGAGGCGGACCCAACAACACCTGACCGACATCCACTCATCGATCGACTTCATCAATAGTCATATTTTCATCTATGATCTTCGAACTTTCATTCTTGGACTCTTCTTTACTTCATTTCGCATCCCCAATGGTTTGATTGGCACAAGAGGACGTGTGCAATCATGTGAAATTGTATGCAGTACTCACGAATTGTATTTAGGTGACTCCCCACCTTTCAAATGAGGACACCCCTTGTTTTTCTCTTCCTTTTGACTCTGACTGCTAGACTGAAGATACGAGATCAAAGCCTTGAGAACATTACACTCGAAGGTGTAGTGAAATAGCTGAGTAGACTCGTTAACGATTCGACTTTTGATCTCACAACATTTTCCGTTATAACCTTCCCTGACTCATCACTTCCTTGAAAAAGGGAACCTCTAACGAAGACTCATAGAAAATCCACCACGACGTTTTACAGTCCACCATTACTAGACTAGTTTTTAGTGGGAATTCCCACGAAACCTTTATCTAGTTGATCAACAATCGATACTACGCATCTTTTGTGGCAGCCCAGTGCCCTACCAGCAGACAAGTTGTATAACATATGTGAAGAAACCACTGCCTCTCCAACATTTACTGCTATTCGCATTTTTACTCCCCAATCCTTCTTTCTACTTACCCATTAGTTGTGACAAGACGACCATGTTCATCGAACACAAGGAGACTTACTTCCTCTACCACACTGCTTCGTCAGTGATCTCTTCAGTTCTTCCACAGCCTTCACTACCAACTCATTCCACTCCTTTGCCTTTCACACTCTGCTCAACAGCTTCTCCTCTGCACCTTCGATCAACAGGTGCCCATGCTCTGTCACCTTGATCACAAAGAATTCAGGCTTTAGCAATGTGTTGTTGTCGTTGTTGTGTTCCACTCCTACTTTCCAATCTGGCCTCCTGGACAATGTGTCTGCCTTCCCCATTGCTGTCCCAGGTTTGTTGACCAGCTCAAAATCAAATCTAGATAAGTAAAGTGCCCAGTGCGCCTGCCATCTATTCAACTTCTTTGATGACATAAAGTATTGGAGATTGGAGTGATCTGTCCAAATCTCAATCTTATGCATTGCACCCTCAAGATGGTGCTGCCATGCTTCTAATGCCCAAATAATTCCTAGCATCTCTCAGTTGTGCATGTCATAATTTCTTTCAACATCATTGAGCAACTTGGAGATGAAGGTGCATGGCCTCCACTTTCCTTCCTCCGTTTTCATAGATAACACTGCCCCTGTCGCCACTCCTGAAGTGTTGGCTTCCACTCTTAGCAGTTGGGTTGGATCTGTGGTTGCCAGGATCTCGTTCTGGGTGAACAACACTTTGAGTCCATCAAATGCTCCCTGCTCCTTCTCTGTCCACTGCCACTTCTCATCCTTCCTCAATAATTTATTCATCAGCACTGCTACTTCTGCAAAGCCTTCAGCAAAGCGTCGGTCGAAGTTCACGAGCCCCAGGAAGTGTTGAATGTCTTCACTGAGTTCACCTCTATCGCCTTTGTTTTTTCTTGATCCATCTTTACACCATCTTGTCCAATGTGGAGTCTGGGTAATTCTACTTCCTGCATGGCAAACTCACACTTCTCTGGTTTCAAGAACAGATTGTTTTCCTCCAACCTTTTCAGAACTTCCTCCACTATCTCGTCATGTCTGTTTCGGTCTTTTGTAAATATTAGAATATCATCAATGTAAACTACTACTGACCCCTGGTCAATGAGGTCCTTCAGCACAGCATTCATCATAGTCTGGAATGTGGCTGGGCTATTGCATAATCCAAAATACATAACTACTGGTTCAAACGTGCCCCTGTGGGTCAAGAATGCAAGCTTCCACTCATCTCCTTCCTTTATTCTGACATTAATGTATCCCTACCTCAAGTCCAACTTTGTAAATATTTTCGCACTATCTACTTTGTCTATTAAGTCACTGATAAGCAGCAATGGATAATTGTTACGAATTGTCCATGCATTTAAATACTGATAGTCTTGTATCATCCTCTTTTTTTTGTCTTTCTTGGGCATGAAGAACACGGCTGAAGTTTGTGGCAACTTGCTCTCTCTGATGTAGCCCTTTTCTAGTTGGTTGTTCAAGAAGTCGTCAACTTCGCCTTGCTCCTGCGGAGAAAGCTGGATGTTTTTGGCTTTCTTTGGCTCATAACCCAGTTTCATCTTGATACTGTGGTCCCAGGGTTTCTGCTTTGGCATGTGCTCAGATGCCTTCTTCTTGAACACCTTCATCCACCTCTGGAATCTCAGAGGAATCTTTGCAATGAGTTCCTGTTCTGTCATGCAGATCTCATGCTCCTCTTCATTTTCTGGATTCTCATTCTACTCCTGGTATATCTCTTCCAGGATTCCATCTCCATCTTCCATAATACTGCCAGCCATGATAAAGGCCTCATCATCCTTTACTTCCTCAATTGTCAGACGCCTCATCATTTGCTTGGCCAACTTCCACTTGGCCCTATCCTTCTTCACTGTTCTGATAAATACATCGCATTCACAAGGACACCCGGTCATCTTCATGTTGCCCATTTCCCAGTCAATATCGGGGTTGTGCTTTCTCAGTCATGGATGCCCCAATATCACTGTTGTCTTCCCCAGGTCACAGACCTTGAATACTGCTTTCTCCTTATGGCCCCTGAATGACATCATCAGGGTGATCTCTTCCATGATAAATCTGCCCTGGTTCAAGGTATCATCAATATTGTACACCCTGATTGGTTGATCCAGGGGGTGGGTTTTAAGTCCGGATTTGTGTATGAATTCTCTATCTACAAATAGTCCAGTTGTGCTGCTATCTAGCAAAGCCTTGACCGTGCACAAGTCATGCGTATCTAATGTAGTAATAGTAATGGGGATCATGATTTCATTTTTGACCTTGGATGACCTTACAAAGTGTCGTACCCCCTCTTTAGGCTTTTCAGTATCAGTGTCTTTTTTGTTATCTATGGGTTTACAAGGAATTAAGGATGCTTCCGGAGCACCAAGCCGATTGGAATCGGACCCCTTGCCGTTGTTACATACTGATGCGCTATCTAAGCTAACTACAGCCATAATGTCTGAGTCCATATCTAAGTCCATATTGTCTACCGATAACCTATCGAAACTGTTCTTGGAAGCTAGCGATGGGGGTCTCACTTGCTTCTGTCAGGAAAATCCCACTCCTCTTTCTGCTTCTTTTCCTCATCAAGCTTGCAGACCCAATAGTCATGCAGCTCATTGTAGTTCATTGCCCTGATGTCCAGGCACAATCTGCAGTCACGGGCCATGTGCCCAGGCTTTTGGCACTTGTAACAAACAAGAGGTGGCTGCTGTGCCGAGCAGTCCACATCCATGGCATTGGGGTCATGCAGTGGGCATGGCCCGGACTGGTGTTGCTGCTGGGGAGCACTCCTCCCCTGAGTCATCTGTGGATGGGGCTGATTTGCCCCTTGCACTCTTGGTGCATTTGGTGCAGGTGGCTTAGGCGGTCCTTGCGCCCCTGCTCCAAACAAGTGCTCTTCAGCGCACGCTTGCCTCCACTGGCAGTCCATGTGCATTGCCTGCACATGCCACTCAGCTATCATTGCTGGTAGCTGTTCAAGATTGTTGAGCTGCTTGTGCAGCCCTTTGTTGAGGGATCGCTTGAACTCATAAATCAATGGCATCCCTGAGTATCTAGGCAATAGCACAGGTACAGGTAACCCATGCGGGTTACAGGTACAGGTAGGCATGGGTATGGGTATGGGTCGTGGATTCACCACCCGTGACCCATGTCCTACCCATCACCAAGGGGGCACCAGCTCAAAATCCAGGACTTAATAACTACTAATCTATATAAAATTATTTAGCTACATATTAATAAATAAATAAATGAGAACAGGTGGGGCAAGCCCAGCTCAAGTGGTAGAAATGGGAGGGTTTATATACCCCCAGGATGCACATGGGCCATTTGGCCTTGTGTGCGTAGTCCGAGTCGTGTCTTCATTGATTACTGACACATTGTTTACATACCTTTGTACACATCTGACTCTGTTCTCCATACCCAGGCACTCTTGATGATGATGTGTGGCTGTCACGACCACCACCTCCCCTCACTTGCAAACGTGAGGTGGGGGTGGTCTTCTGTTGGTTTTGCTCTAGATGGCCACCATGTCATGACAACCACCCTCTCAGTCACAAACACGAGAATGGCTGCCACATCACGACAATCACCCCTGCTTGCTTGCATGGTGCTGTGCTGCTTTCATCCAGGACCACCACATCACAATGACATTCCCTGCTCACTTGCAAACACAAGGTCTCAGTTGTTTTGCACTGCCTTCATCCAGGATGGCTGCCATGTCACAATGACAACCCCCACTCGCTTGCAAATGTGAGGTCAGGTCAGTTCTTTTCAGGATGGCTGCTAGACGGCATGACTGAGATGGAGAGATGGACATGAGGGAAGACACTGCACCGTCTGCATGTTGTCAAGACATTGCCACATGTGTTAGGTGTGCTATCTTCTCCCTCACCTGTTCTACCACCTCACTTGCTTGTTCCTCCTCCCTCAGACCCTTGCTCCTTCCTTGCTCCTTCCAGCTCCTCCCTATCCTCCACTTGGGATGGCCACCACGTCATAACTGCCCCCTCACTCACAAATGCAAGGTGGTTCATTGCTTCTTTTAGTTGGGAAAGCCACCATGCCACAACCACCACCCCCTCTCTCATGCCCATTCAAACTGCCTGAGGGTGCACTCACTTGTCTTTGAGGACATGTGCCCTCTGCGTCTTTTCAATTTACTTTCTCTGGTCTCACTCATCCCCTAAGTAGAGTTATGTAGTTATATATACCTAATCTAAATCAATTTATACATAGCTGTGTACAACTGCGACACCCATGCAGGAACCCTCACCTGCCACTACCCACCTGTACCCGCCATGTATCAACCCACAGGTTGATGGGTTACTACCCATGCAGGTACAGGTATGGGTCGAGGTTCTGGTACCCATGCCACAGCCTATGAGTATCTGGACTCATGAGCTGCAATCTTGAAGTCCTGGACATGTTCGTCTGCAGTCTTCTCACCTTGTACCATGGTCATGATCTGGAAGACCTTGGTGTCTTGTACATTGGGGTCCCCAAAGGACTCCTGGATTGCTTGCATCAGCTCCTGCGCCGTGGCAAAGGGTGGGTCACCATGCATCATTTCCTTGACTGCTACCTTGCACCATTTCATGGCAGTCCCTCCTTGCAGGTACAAAAGGATCCAGATGATCCTCGCATCCTCGGTTCTGAATTCATCGGGGCGTCCCTGCATGTACATGTAGATGGCCATCTCGAATGAGTTGAGCTCGTCTGCCTTTCCTGAAAAGGGGAGAGGGCATGCAACTTTGGGCATGTGGTTTCCCCTGTGCTCTTCTGCTGTTTGTTCAGCCAGTCTGTCATGCCTTCACTTCTCTTCCATTAAAGCTGCAAGGAGTGCATCGCATTCCTCTCGCGCTTCTTGCAGTAACTGCTTGAGTGTCTTGCTCAGGCCAGGTTCTGGAGCATCCTTGAGCCTCAGGTTTTCTAAGTCTCAGAGGTCACCCATTGTGATTGGTGTTAAAAGAGGTAGGGATGAGAGAGGTGTCAGGGGCAGAGAGTGTGTGGTAAGGGTGAGGTCAAAAAGACAATAGTGCCTCGCTGCAGGTGCACAACCCTGTCTTGCAGCTTAGGCATGTGTGGCGGGTAGGCTCTTGCTGGCAAACTCACACTGAGGTCTCAGCACCCTCACATGTTCAGAACAGTGATAGGCTTCCACCAGGTATGGGCAACAAAATCGCGTTTTGCAGTATTGTAGGGTCACAGGTCGATCTTCCTCTTTCTTCCGTTTCTCTCCATTCCCTTTCGAAAGACATGCGAACACCCTTTTGTTAACCAAACTTACCTATATTTCACTTTTACGGACTTTGCACTCTTTGCAGCCACTTCGTGGAGTTCATGAACTGATCCACTTCATAATTACCTGGGTTACCCATAAGTAGTTAGTGTAGGCAGTCTGTTAGCGATGGGCATGGACAGTATCCACATTTTGCATAGTATCCACTTTGATTTAGTTAGTATAAAAAGTCTATGTAAAATATTAGAAACAGAGATCTCATCTCCCCCTTTCTCAGCACTAAAGTTTCAACTTTCATCTCCTCTCATGTTCAACTGCAAAGTCAACTTGCGACTTATTTGAATATCATCACTGCGTTATTGCAACCAAGAACTGGGACAATCCTAGTTCATTGGTAAAGTATTTGTATTTTTCATTAAACTGCGCTATTAGACTGCGAACTACTGACTACCTTTATTGTGACATTTCGCTAACTTTTTCTACTAACTTCGCATTCTTCACACTTTGTGTAGGCTGTACCTCGTTAACAGCAGACATCACAGATTTCCACCCTTGTAGAAGAAGGCTGGTTCTGGTACCCTTTAAGCTAACTCTTCCCCCTTCTAGTTTTCCAGTGCATCTTCACAGCTAGGAACACTAGGAACACATCAACAGCACTAGGATGGGCTCAATGTTTCCTAGGCGGTCTGTCACACTGTAACCTACACTGCAAACAGCAGTGTCCTGAGCACTGCATGTCTGTGTCCCCAAAGGTAACAGACAACAAGTTGGGAGAGGTGGTTTTATGTAAAAAAAGGAGGGGGATAGCACTCCAAGTGCTTCCTTAGACAGTACTCCAAGTATGGTCAGTCAGTATGCACCCAGCACTAATGGCAGATTCAAAAGGGGATGGGGAGTTTGAAATATGTAACCTGCCAAGGCACAGCACAGGGCTTGCATCAACTCAATGGTACTCCAGGGAATCAATTGAAAAAGGGGAGAAAGGAGTTTGTAAGAGTTGTGAAATGTGGGGGAGAGAGGTCACAAGAGTAGTCAAGTTCTTCTGTTAGGACATCACTAATACCCCAAGGCAAAAGCAAGGTCTCTCCCAGAACAAACAACAACAAAGAAGAAGGGGATCTCATAGTCTCAGGTGGTCACACCAGTGGTACTAGTGGGTAGCCTAAGAGAACTCAACTAGAGTCTCTAGGCGATATATTTATACTAATTTACATGAGGTAACCATGTGTTGGCTGCAGCCATGCTTGGACCATGAGTTGTCAGCGGGCGCAGCATCCCATGCCTACAGCATGAGATGTGCAGCTACATGTGCCTACCATGAGTCCAATCGTGCCATGTGTCAGCCATGTGTTGTACCATGTGTTGTACCTACCCTTAGCCATGCACTCGATCATAGGGACCTTGCGCCTACCATGTGTACATAAAAGTGTCATCACAACCAAATATCGAATTAAATGTCTTGGGAAAATTGTACTCCTGACAGCCTTCTCCATCAGAGGACAGGAGGTAGTCACTATCACTCAATGGCTGTGCCATCGAGTAGTCGCTACTGCCACCATCCCTGTGGCCATCCCCACCGGGGGCTCCTCCTTCTCTCATATGACTCAATATGGAGTTTTTGGTGCATCTTGAGGAATTGCCCTTGCAGTAGTTTGTGTCCCTTGACATCAACCCCACATCCCAGGGGTGGCCGTCTCAGTCAAAATGAATCCCAGGTGGCAAGAAAATTTTCTTTCTTCTAAGCTTGATGTGAGAGCATCAAGACATTGATGGGGATCAAAAGGAATAAATCTTTTGACATGTCAGGAATGCGTCAAGAGTTTCAGGCCTTGTGGGAGAAGTACTATCGGTTGTTATGACAATTGCTGATGGGCGATGTCGAGCACAAACTGTTACGATTCTCTTGTTTCCTTTATTGTCAGTTTCCTTTCTTGACTCCTGACTCATTAGATACTGGCTGTGCCCTCTTATCTATGACTCGTCTCGTTCTGACTCGAACTACCTCGGGCAGCGCCCACTTACATTACTCAGACCGCAGTAGTTACCTCGTGTCTTAACAGCTTTTACTCAGCATCTTAGTGTACTATGACTCGTAGTTGACCCAAGGTACTTACCGTCTTACCATTGGACGATAGCTAGATAACCAAGTAGTATAAAAGCTGTAGTAGAACGGTCAAGGCTCTTTAGCTTGACCTAGGCAATTCATTACCTTAACTGCTCACTTGATGCGAACTCGACCTAAGCGGAAAGCCTCCGTCTTAGTGTGATTGAACTTAGCGACGAAAGCCTCGTCGTTAACGAACTCGATAACTTGTACTTAGTAGTTGAGGCTCTGCCTTAACAAAAGGTCAAGCTAATCCACGACGTCCTCTTTTTCAAGAGCAGACGCTTTATCTCGACGATCGAACCGACAATCCCCGAACCGCCCACCTCGTGGTGCCACCCCTGAACCCGATTCCCTGTGGTATAGACACAAGGGACGATTAGTACGTTACTCCGAACCTACAGAACGCTGGTTTAGTCAGAAAACCACCGCTGAACCTTCTCGTTATCTCGAGAACGAAGAATTTGAATCATCCGACTCAGAGTCAGATCCCGACGAAGAAGAACACCCCGATCCATTCTCCTTCACCCCTATCGATATGGCCGCACAGAACCCCAAAGAGATTAAACTTCGCGCGCCCACCGACTTCCACGGAGAGCGAACCAAAACCGGCAAGTTCCTCTCACAAGTCTCGCTCTACTTGAGAGCGAACCCCGACGTCTATGACACCGACGATAAGAAGATCATCTTCGCCCTCTCCTTTATGAATGGAGGAACTGCAGCAGGTTGGGCAGAAGCGAAAGGAAATCAGACAACCCCGTGGGGGACCTGGGAAGCCTTCAAGACAGAAATTAGCAACGCATTCTCACCGATCGACGACGCCGGAGATGCACGGCATGGGCTTAAAACCCTGAAACAAACTGGAGACGTCGAAGATTATATCTCGCAGTTTAGAATCTTGAAAGGGAGGGCTGGGATAAATGAAGATGTGTCTCTCATCGAATACTTCATTGACGGACTAAACCCCAAACTCGTAGAGAAAATCTACAACATGGAGACAGTCCCAGTCACCCTCGAGAACATGATGAAAGCCGCCGCGAAATACGACGGACAGTGGAAGAGAGCACGCGCCATCACAGGAAAATTACGCGCCGCCTACCCCACACCTCCCACCACCACCGTCAAACGCGAACCTGGCTTCGATCTTAATCGCCTGACCAACTCCGAGCGTATGGAGCACATGAGAAAGGGGTTATGCTTCATCTGTCACAAGCCCGGACACCGCTCCGGAGACCACAGAAAAGACGGGACCGTCGCCACCACGTCCGCTCCGAAACCCTGGCAGAAGAAGACTGGCGAAGGGGTCTACAAGAATCTCCGCTCCATGATGGCAGAGTTAGACGAAGAAGAGAGGGAGAAGGCCCTCGCTATCCTTGAAGACAAGGGTTTTTAAAGAAGCGGACTGGAACGACGTCAGACCCCGCTGAGTTATCGGTTTCCTCTGTACTAGTAGCTAATATGGGCAAACAATCTATGCGCATCCCTATTAAGCTAGAAACGGAAACCGGAATCGTCGAAACAGAAGCACTCCTCGACTCAGGAGCTGCAGAAACATTTATCGATCGAGACTTCGCGCGCAGCCGCGGACTTCGAATGACACCCCTCTTGAAACCGATCAAAACTTGGAATGCCGACGGCACCCTGAATAAAGAAGGCACGACCCACTCAACCACGACCCGATTAACCATCGGAGATACGCAGACGAAAGGGAAACATTTGGTAACAGGATTAGGGAAAGAATCAGTGATCCTCGGACTACCCTGGCTCCAGAAAGAAAACCCCCGCATCGACTGGAAGAAAGGCACTCTCACCTTCCCCGAAGAACGGCTCACTCGTATTCGAAGAATTGTAGCCAGGACAAGGGAAATGATGGGTAAAACGGCATTTGGACAACAGATCACGGACAAAGTGCAAGAAGAAGAACGCGTCATCACCAACATCGCCCCTGAGGAACACGCCATCACTTCTTACACTACCCCTGAACCGGAAGAGACATCGATCACGGAACAGATCCCAGATCCTCCAAAAGAAGACACCCCGCTCCGAGATGAGATCCTCCCTGAAAACGAAGATCTCGTCATCGCTTACGTCAAAGGAGAACCAGTCTTAGGAATCTTCGACCCCAACAACATCATGGAGCCACCCCTCACCAAAGAATACGAAACACCGAGATATTCCTACTCCAGAAAAACGACTAGGATATCAAGGATCGTCTCCTCATTGACTACCCCACGGTTTTGTTTCGGACAAGGGATTTGGATAAGAGCGAAGACTTCTATTTCACAGAAACTCGCTCACGGTGATCAAACAGACAACCCGGAAAAGGCTAAGACCCTCGACGATCTACTACCGGAACGTTACCAAGATTACAAACGGGTCTTCGAGAAAGCCGCTTCCGAACGATTCCCTGAATCCAAGCCATGGGACCATGCCATCGATCTGAAAGACGACTTCGTACCGAAAGACTGCAAGGTCTACCCACTGTCACCCACCGAACAAGCCAAGATGGATGATTTTCTCGAGGAGAATCTCAAGAAAGGCTACATCCGCCCGTCGAAATCCCCAATGGCCTCCCCCTTTTTCTTTGTTGCAAAGAAGGACTCAGAAGCCCTCCGACCATGTCAAGATTATCGCTACCTGAATGGTGGAACGGTTAAGAACACTTACCCCCTTCCATTAGTCGGCGATCTTCTCGACAAACTCAAAGGAGCGCAATGGTTCACGAAACTCGACATTAGATGGGGATACCACAACATTCGGATTAAAGAAGGCGACCAGTGGAAAGCAGCTTTCAAAACGAACAAAGGGTTGTTTGAACCAACGGTGATGTTCTTCGGATTATGCAACTCCCCCGCCACGTTCCAAGCGATGATGAACGAGATTTTCAAGGACATGATTGACGAAGGATGGATAGTCATTTACATGGACGACATCCTCATCTTCTCGAAAGATCTCAAAGAGCACCAAGAACGAACTAGACGAGTCCTGCAACGACTCGAAGAACACGACTTGTACTTAAAACCTGAGAAGTGCAAGTTCGACGTACAGGAAGTTGAATTCCTCGGCTTGATCGTCAAACCGGATCAAATATTAATGGATCCGACGAAATTAGCAGGAATCAAAGATTGGCCGGCACCAACTAACGTCAAAGGAGTACGATCCTTCTTAGGATTCGGAAACTTCTATCGAAGATTCATCGGGAGATTCGCCGAACTAGCGAGACCCTTGAACGATCTGACCCGAAAAGACGTCAAATTTGAATGGACAACGGCATGTCAACAATCTTTTGATGCGCTAAAAGCAAAATTTGCACAGGCACCGATCTTGCAGATGCCAAACCCGGAACGACCCTTCACCATTGAATCCGACGCCTCGAAATTCGCTACCGGCGCTGTATTACGACAACAGGGAACGGATGGAGAATGGCACCCTTGTGGTTACATTTCCCATTCCCTCGACGCAACGCAGCGAAATTACGAAATCTACGACCGAGAACTCCTCGGGATCATACGCGCCTTAGAAACGTGGAGGCACTACCTCCAAGGAAGCCCACACCCCGTTACGATCTTGTCCAATCACAAGAACCTGACGTATTTCAGGACCGCTCAGAAGCTGAACCGAAGACAGGCCCGGTGGAGTCTGTTCCTATCAGAATTCGAACTAAAATTACTACATGTCCCCGGATCACAGATGATACAATCCGACGCCCTCTCTCGACGAGAAGACTGGGGCAAAGGGATAGAAAACGACAACGAAAACATCACGCTCCTCCCAGAAAACGTCTTCATCAACGTCATCGACACGGAAATGCAAACTGCACTCGTTCAAGCAACTATGAAAGACGAACTAGTTGCCGATGCGATCAAGGCACTGAAAACCAACGGAACACCCCCGATCAGATCCGATCTGGCTGACTGGGAAGTAAAAGATAACGTCCTATTCTTTAAAAACCGTTGCTATGTGCCGCCGAACGCTGATCTACGAAAACGGATCATTGAGCAGTACCACAACTCACTCCCATCCGGACACCCAGGACAATATCAAACGATCGAACTCATTCGATGGGACTACTGGTGGCCGGGAATGACGACGTTGATCAAGAAATGGGTAGAAGGATGCGCAAAATGCCAACAGATGAAAGTCAACACGCACCCAACGACACCGCCTTTGACACCAATCAAGAGCACAGCGACACGCCCATTTGCGCTGGTCACAACAGACTTCATCACAGATTTACCCACTTCGGACGGATTCGATTCAATCATGGTCGTGGTAGACCATGGTCTTACGAAGGGGGTAATTTTAATCCCTTGCAACAAAACGATTGACGCGCTGGGAGCAGCAGACGCGTATTTGAAAAACGTCTACACCAGATTCGGGCTACCGGACAGGATCATTTCCGATCGAGACCCTCGATTCTCGTCGAAACTCTATCAAGAGCTCGGAAAACTCCTTGGGATCAAACTGTCGATGAGTACCGCATTCCATCCTCAGACTGATGGAGAAACAGAATGGGTGAATCAGGAGGTCGAAGTCTATCTGCGGATGTTCTGCACCAACAACCCTGAAACGTGGAGACAACTCCTGTCCACGGCGGAATTCGCGCACAACCAAAAGACGCACTCGGCGGTGAAACACTCCCCATTTTACTTAATGATGGGCTATGAGCCTAGGGCTATACCGGTGGCGTATCAAAAGAGTGACGTGCCCGCAGCTGAAAAGCGTTTCATCCAGTTATTAAAAGCACGAACAGAGGCATTATCAGCGCACGAACTGGCTCGACAGGTCATGGCAGAACGGGTCATGAGAAAATTCTCCCCGTTCGAGAAAGGACAGAAGGTCTGGCTAGATTCACGGAACTTGAAACTGACGGATGTCACCAGAAAGATCTCTCCTAAAAGAGAAGGACCCTTCCCTATTAAGGAGATACTGTCACCACTCTCTTACAAACTGAAACTCCCTCACCAATGGAGAATCCATCCGGTGTTCCACGCCGCCCTCCTGACCCCTTATCGCGAAACGGACGCTCACGGACCTAACTACCTGAGGCCACCACCTGACCTCATCGGCGGACAAGAGGAACACGAAGTTGAAGCGATCATCGCGCACAAAAGGCGTGGACGGGGACATGTGTTCTTGGTGAAGTGGCTAGGCTACCCCACGTCAGAAAATACCTGGGAACCTACGGACAACTTGGGAAATGCTGCGGAACTCCTGAATGCATATAAGGAGAAGAAACATCTCTGAACCACCCAGCAAACCAAACCGCAACCATCACTTTGAACACCTCATCTAGATATGTCTACCTCACTCCCCGCCAGTGCCCGACCTCTCCCAATCCCTCCTCCTCTCGCCCAATCCGTTCATGACTACCTCTCCGACCCCGCGAACCGGGCTACGCTTATTCGTGACCTCTTGAATGAAGACCTTGAAGAACCCCTCAGACAATACGACCTCCTTCTCGAAAACATCGTCAGCCTGAATCGCTTAGCCCACAGCATGCTCTGCCAGATGTTGGAGAAAGGACTAGAATCCGCAGTCAATGACTACAAAAATTGGTACGACCCTCCCGTCCCATCCACCAGCCGCCCCCGACCTAGAATAGCAAAGAGGTCCGGGCCATCGCGCTCTCGACGAGAATCATCCCCTGCTGGATCAGCAACCTCTCCCGCTCACAGACTGTCAGCCCGCGAAGTGTCCGGCAATGCATTTCAGCCTTCGCGCACCCCGCCCCGAAGCCGCACCCCTCTCGTCATCCCATCGATGCGACTCTCTACCACCCAGCCTAGCTCGGAAGTACCGCCGCATATGCGCGGAGAATATTGCTTCAAATGTAAGGGGCAGGGGCATTTCGCCTCCTATTGCAACCTCTACGTCTGTCAACATTGCAGGAAGCGAGGTCCAGGGCATTACGCGAGAGACTGTGAGCAAAACCCGAACCGACCCCCTCCGCGCTATCAGAACACCCCGCCGCGAGAAACTCTAGTAGATGACAGGTCTGATTACGAAACGGCAGCCGAACATTTGGCTCATTTTGATGATGACGCATGGGCTAACGTAACTGATGAACCAGGTCCAGGGTCGACACAGAGGTATTAAAAGACGAACGAAAGACGATACCAGACCAAGAAAACCCCCACAAAAAAATGCAAACCCATCTTGTTGTCGTCCTCTCCATCGCTCTCGTTATCTCTACCTGCTGGATCGTTCTCGCCATCGTCACCTACATCGCTGTCCGCGAACAAGACCGCGTCGCCCTTTACAACACCGAAGTCATCGCGCTAGAATCATTCGAAACTCCGGCTCCCATCCAACGACCCGCTCCAGCCTATATTCCTCCTGAACCACAGACTCATCCACCGTCGCCGCCATTCCCACCGTTCGACAAACAAATGTGGTTGTATCGACGACCAAACCCTTCAAACGAAGAACAGCGGGTCTAAAGGGCAAAGTTGGAAACTTTGCGGATAGAGGGGGGGTGATGTTACGATTCTCTCGTTTCCTTTATTGTCAGTTTCCTTTCTTGACTCCTGACTCATTAGATACTGGCTGTGCCCTCTTATCTATGACTCGTCTCGTTCTGACTCGAACTACCTCGGGCAGCGCCCACTTACATTACTCAGACCGCAGTAGTTACCTCGTGTCTTAACAGCTTTTACTCAGCATCTTAGTGTACTATGACTCGTAGTTGACCCAAGGTACTTACCGTCTTACCATTGGACGATAGCTAGATAACCAAGTAGTATAAAAGCTGTAGTAGAACGGTCAAGGCTCTTTAGCTTGACCTAGGCAATTCATTACCTTAACTGCTCACTTGACGCGAACTCGACCTAAGCAGAAAGCCTCCGTCTTAGTGTGATTGAACTTAGCGACGAAAGCCTCGTCGTTAACGAACTCGATAACTTGTACTTAGTAGTTGAGGCTCTGCCTTAACACAAACTGTATACAAGTTTGTGTGTTCAAAAAAGTGTAGTGAGTTGGGAGTGAACTATACTTAAGGGGTCATCAAAGAACATGAATAACCTATATTGTTCATGTCAACGATGTTGGTAAGTATGTTACATTTTTAGTAGTCAACTGGCCTTAAATAGGCCAGTTGAAGCTGAAGTCCTTGTAATAAAATATATACAAATATCTGGGATATTACCCGGATCACTACACCACCATTGCACATTCTGAAAACAGCATTTCAAAGTAGCATCCCAAACTATCCAGCCATCTGGGAACAAGCACTCCATGAAGGTATCACTTTCTGAGAGCTCAAGATTAGGGATCGCATTCCAAGCTCCTTCATTGGGATGCAGGGCTCATATTTTCTGTTTTGCGATTTTGCCCTCCACTATTTGTCATCACTAGTATTCTGATTTCCTGATGTAGATTGATATGATGAACATTTAATTTTGAACTCATCTGAGAGTCCTTGTCGATTAGTGGTTAAATCATCTCGTTGTGGATAATCAGCTCCGAGAAGCCGGAAGTTCGAATCCTCCCTGGGACAGTATTTTTTTCGGCTCATATGTTTACTCTATATTTACGTATAGCTGCGGTTTTTCATACATATACAGATGCCATAATGCCATCGACGACACCCCCAATAGGATCCGTACGTCCAACTAGCCTCAATGTCACATTTCTAGGAACTGCGTCTGCGCAACCATCCTCTACGAGGAGCCATTCATCTCTGGCTTTGCGTTTGGGAGGCGAAGTCTGGCTGTTTGACTGTGGAGAAGCAACTCAACAACAAATTCAAAAAAGTAACGTAAAGATGGGCAAGATCGCGAAGATCTTCATCACACACACCCATGGTGAGATCATGGTAGAATTGACCTCTGTGTATATGTGACATTTCCTAGGTGATCATATCTTTGGTCTGATACCTTTGCTTGCTAGCTGTCTGAATGGTGCTGGGGGTACTTCGGATGGTATTGTTGACCCCAGGATACAAATCGACACACATCAACAGGTCCGTGTTTCAAACGTCTTTTCCATTCTC
The DNA here is from genome assembly GCA_964034925.1 of Tricholoma hemisulphureum. Taxonomy (NCBI): domain Eukaryota; kingdom Fungi; phylum Basidiomycota; class Agaricomycetes; order Agaricales; family Tricholomataceae; genus Tricholoma; species Tricholoma hemisulphureum. The sequence continues at coordinate 8,114,378 of OZ035929.1, read as the reverse complement.
CCACCCTATACACATCCTCTACAGCCCCTCGAGATCTATGGTCCTCTCGGAACACGTGCCTATGTCCGAAATGGTCTGAAGTACACGCATTCGCTGCTTGAGAAACCATACGTAGTCCATGAGCTACGATTCCCCTCGGATCCACAAACCGACGACTACACATCTCTCTCACGTCTCCCTTTTGAACTACCTGCCGGTCGAAATATGCCCCAAGTCAATGGTGTCTGGACAGACATCTTCAAGGACAAGAATGTCTCAGTCTCGGCAGCGCCGATACGCCATTCTGTCTCCTGTGTCGGGTTCGTTGTCACAGAAGCCCCAGTGCCAGGCAAGATAGACCCAAAGAAGTATATCCCGGATCTTAAACGGACAAATACCCCCATGTCAGTGATGCGGCGGCTTCAACAAGGAGAGCGTATAGAACTCTCAGACGGTACAATACTTCACGGCCCATCTCTTAAAACTGGACGAAAACTTGTCATCCTGGGTGACACTTTCGATCCGTCACCCATAGCACCATTGGCGATGAATGCAGACTTGCTTATACATGAGGCGACCAACGCACATCTACCTGGCATTGATGGGAACACGAAAGAATCCGATACGTATGACACAGTGGAAGCTAGAACGAAATTGCGGGGTCATTCCACTCCACAGATGGGGGGCGCTTTCGCGAAACGCATCCAAGCCCGCAAGTTGGTGCTGAATCACTTCTCTGCTCGCTATCCGGGGGGTAACACAGATCATGCGAGGAAAATCATGAGCACTATCGCGGAGTTGGCAGCCAAGGAGTTCGGGCGTGATGTTGTGTGTGCGGAAGATTTTATGAGCTTTAATGTGGACTTTTCCGATTAGCAATGACAAGAAGTTAAAGCCAATAAAAGTGAGAATCAATCATCTGGTGGGTCCGAAAGAGCACTGCTCGTATCACTGGCCTCTCCTTCTTCCAGCTCTTCTCTCAACTTCTTCTTTCCTTTATCATTCTTAGGTTCCTCCACTTCACCCATCTCAATATCATCCTCACCCAATTCTTCAGCAATTATTCCAGACAGTAGCTTGTACTCTTCCCCTTCCTCCTTTTCTTCAACTTGCACAGCATCAGGGGCGGCCAGCCCGGTATCAGGAATACTTTCTGCGATATCCATGATTTCCTCAGGTGCAGGGGTTGCCCGTGTTGATGGAATTTCGGAGGTAGTATCTCTATCTTTCCCCAAGAATCGTAGTGAGCCCAAGTCTGATATTATTCCGTCAAGGGCGGATTTCTGTCCTTGTATGACTTTATTTTGGGTGTCATGTTCAGATCGTATAGCTGCCATGTCGTTCTCTAACGCTTGAATAGACCTGGTATATTTATAGTCATCAACCTGGCACAGTTGTATCGCAGCTACTTACTGTTCAAGCTCCTCTCTGCTGGGAAGAGTGTTGACCTTTTCAGCAACTAGATCATACTCTATTTTTCGCCGCCGAAGCATCTGAGCATGTTCCAATGCAGTCTTCAACTCCTCGATTTGCCCTCTTAACGTTCCATGCTCATTATCTATCATTGTTAATGTTGTCAGACGCATCGAAAACAGATTCCTCGCTCACCAATTCGCTGCCGTTCTCTCTGATATTCCTCCACCTGCCTAGCCTCGGCCTCGCATATCATTACGCTCTTCTTCAGCGATAGCTGAAACGTTGCCAGCTCCACTAAAAAGCCCTCTCGTGCATCGTCTGCCGATGTCCCTGGAATGACGGTAGGGACTACCGGCGCATGTGAATGCGATGCGTAATTGTGGAACTTTTTGATCACTCGCTTCAGGGGACGTTCATCGTTCGTTATACGTGCAAGGATGATCTGGTCTGCAAGTAGTCTCTGTCAGTCCAAGTTCAGTCGCCCAGTTGGAAAACAGGACAGAGAGAACACACCCTCTTCTTCTGACGTTAACGGCGGTACTACGACAGGACGCGAGGGGAAAGTTCGAGAAGCGTCTTGGGTGCTTGAGACCGTCATTCTGACGAGTGATTGTGCTAATTACGGAAAAGGCAAGATATATTATACAGTATTATGTAAGTATGCAACCATCTACCCAGGTAAGTATAAAATTGGGAAACCAAATAAACAGTTCTCCAGTAACCTCCAGTCACCCCCATTCATCGGGGACAAATGGAGTTACCAGTTCGTACGTGTCTTCATTACCCCCCGTCCTTGTTGACTTGTTATTATTGCGGCCTATGACTCTCTTGAACAATCCACCTACGCTACTGCGCTCAGGTCCATCCGGAATACGATCCTCCTTCCGACTCGGATAACATGATTGGATCATCTTCGCAAGTTTCCTGTTGCCACAGGAGCTATCATTAAGGTATCTCCTTGAATCCTCCAGTGAGGCTTGCAGATACATTGCAAGGTTCGGAAAAGTGATGGGGAGCGTCGGATAAGGGACCAACTCAGATGCTGGAATTGTGTATGTTTTGGAGATCGGAGTGTCAGCTGCGTCACGAAGGAGCGTCGGAATGGTCGAGAGGGTGTACGAATACGGTAATGTGTTAACACTTTGTCTCGCATCCCCAGGACGTGGCGGAGGGTAATCCAACGTAAAGTAGAGTATTGTTCGCCACTCGGACGATGTACGGAGTGGCTGATCGAACGTCAAGGGTCTCAGTTAACCAAGGAATACTTCAACGACATACCTTGACAAATTGAATGACTGTTCGAAGTTTCATCTCTGATTTGGAAACTGCCACGGCTTCCAATGTCGCCTCCAGCTTTGTTCCACTTAGCCGCGCCATTAGCTTGAGTAGATGTCTCCAATTTGGTCCTTGCAAATGTAGAGGAGGGCATTTGCCATACGGAAGGGATATAATGTTAGGCATTACTTCCAGCATCTCAATAAGGTCGGCAGAAATCGGCGGAGCGAAAAAGCCAACCGCTGAAAACAAGTCGGGAACAAATATTTGTCGACAGACACTGGCTGTACTCACAAACTCCTCTGAAAAGTTGCTTGTCAACAAAGTGATTTACGTTGAGTACATTCGGGTTGGAAGTTGGACTTGCTTCTGGGATAGACTCTTGACTGCCCAACGGGGAGGTCGTTGAAGACATGCGGCCAGGGGTAGGCGAAGGAATTAGATAACCTTCCCCAGCGTGCGAAGCTGAAGCTTCAACATTCTGGTGGAGGTTTGGTGAGACCGAAGAAGAGCGCCCAGCGTTGGAATCGCCTGTTGAAGGGCCAGCCGTTGAGGGAGGCAGTCGGACAGCGTCTGTGTACGTAGGAAGATCCAGTGTGAAAGTAGAAGGAATATTAATATTAGGTGCTGCACGACCAGGCGTTTCCGGCGGTGGTGTCTGCTCTGGAAGATTTGATGGGGACAATGTTGTCACAGGAGTGGAAGGTGTAAGAAGTGCGCCCTTATCCTTCGAAGGGAGTCGAAGAGTCAGTGCCTCATCCTGGGCTACTAGGCAATGGTCGGCTGGTTCGATCGATAAAGATAGCTCGTTCCCTTCTAGATGAAATTGTGAGTTTGCAGTACTTTCAGAAGCCGAACCTGCAAAAGAAGTCTCTATAGCTGCTGGGGAGCGACTCAGAGTTGGAGTGAACATCAATGACTCCTTGAGGGCTCTAGCTAAATCCTCTTCCTCCTGAGCAGAGAGCTTATCTCGCATCCTTTGTTCGTTATGGTTATGAGCCACGGACTGCGACAATGCAAGGGCAAGGGCAAATCCATCCTCATCCCGATCTGGGGAAGAAGCACGAGTGCTTGGGTTACTTTGATGGGTTGCGGTGTTAATGTGAATGGTTGTTGGGATAGTCTGCGTAGTGACGGATGGGGATACAGAACTTGCAGAATAACTCGTGTATGGCCTGGGACGTAAGGGTTTTGGTGGAATTGGAGGGGGGGCGGTCAGTGTTCGATTAACACCCAAACTTGTGGAGTACATGGGTGGTAAAGGCGGAATAGGAGGAGGAGACGAGTTGTGTGTGTGAGGGGGGTCATGGGGGTGAGGAGGTACAGGAGGCGGAGGAGAAGGGTGTGGATGGGTTGGGTTGGTGAAAAAGAGATCAGAGGTATGAATTGTGTGTGGAAGATGCCCAGACATGAGCGCTCGAGGATGGATTGAAGTTGGATTTGGTTCGGTAGAAGCGCGATGTCGTGAATGAGAACTCCGAGTCGGGCTGTCCAAGTCTCTCCATGAAGCTAATGCAGAACGCTCAACACAGCCGCGACATTGTCCAAGGTCACAACACTCACCATTCATTTGGACCCGCCTTTTGTACAATGGACAACGATAGCGACCTGTGAGTGCTGAACGAGCAGTGCGTTGACGTTGTTAGTTACTTACTACGCGCCCATTTCAAGCGCAATAACGTCCTGATCAGCTCTTACTACTTGTACCTGGCGGCGCCTCTTAAATGAAGTTTAGACGCCGAACAACAATCAATGTCAAACGACTGCTTAAACCAAGCAGGCGGTATTTAGAGGCACAGTGTATCTAGTATGGGTTACAATGCAGGGTAACGGGGGGGAGGGGGATGCAGGAGAATAGAATATGCTGGGATCAATGTGAGGATGCTGGCGAATGTAACAAAACGATAAAGCGAATGGGCATGGGATGAGAGTAACAGAATGGGGCATAATGAACGAAGGGAGGTGGATCATGAAATCGGGTAGGCCATTGCGGTAATTTTCGTTGCCCCTGGCCCTCCCTGGATTGTCGATGTTTTGAAGCCAAGTTGACGCATAACGGCTGATCACGAAAATAATTTAGTCTCAAAATCAACAAGGGTTCAAGGCGCATACTGACATAATAAATCGGCCTTTTGCAGGGGTTTTGCAAGAGACGCCGTGAACAGATTGTTTGCTTCGCTGGGATCTGTCCCGCTGTACGCGCTTACAGCAATTATGGGAGTGTTGGTGTTCTTGCTATTAGTACTCCGGATGTATCGGGCGGCACCCTCACCATCAACTAGACAACGTCAGTGCGACCATTTTTCACTGACATAAAAGGTACTCACGGACTGGCATGTGAAGGTCCATGAGGATACAGTCAAACTCTGATGATGAAGTTAGTATACGTATCACTCGTGATGAAAGTCACACTCACTGATATCACCCATAGCTACACTGATGGCTTCCGATCCATCAGCAACAACCACACATCGGCAACCCAATCGAATCAATAGGGTTTCAATGATTTTTGCTGTTATAGGGTTGTCTTCTGCAAGCAAACAGGTGACAGCACGGTCACTGGGATCAGGTCCTTTTCGCAGATCAATAGAGTGAACGGAAGAAGGAGGTGTGTTGTATTCAGGCTGGCTGCCATGAGCTGACGAATTCCAAGTTTCAGAACCAGAACCATCTCCTGCACTAGACACCGAAGCTGTGCGTAGCCGACTCGGCATCGAATTCCGTCGATCGCCACCCTCCAAGTGGTTAAGCTTAAATCGCTCAACAGCCCCATACTCTGACGGTTTCCGACTATGACTGCCAGGAGCAACACTGCCTGGCGTTGGCGGTGGGAGACTCGTCCGGGACGGGGACGATGCCAATGATGACGTAGAGGTAGCTGGCGAAGGGGGGTTTGTAACCATGGCCTTTGAATCTATATTCGTGACTACATGGGGTGGCTTCTTGAAGCGCTGAGACACGCTACGCTTTCGCTGGTGGAAGCCACTGGGTTCCGTAAGCGCCTGTGAAAGAGGTGCCATCTGGTCCGTCCTGAGCTTCCTAATCACATCATCATTGGCTTGTTTAAGGATGGGTAAATTCTTGAAGCTAAATGAACCAAAATCGTCACTGTTCGGAGTAGAAACTGTATCCTTGCTACTGGCGGTAGGGACCGGAATGGAGGCAGGGAGCATCGCAGAACCGCTGACGGGACTATCTGAATTGCGCTGGCCGATGGCGATCTGATCATCATCATCCTGGAAGAGCTGAGGGATAGCACCTCGAGGGTCGAAGTAGTCTGTCGACTCAGGATCTGAGACTTGGGGAATAAAAGCAGCCTCGGTAGTGGTAACTTTATCCCATTCAATGCCCTCAAAGAAAGGGTGCGCCTTGACCTCCTCCGTCCCGTCCGATCCCAGGCGCTCAGCAGGATCAAGGGTCATCAACGCTCCCATGAAGTCGCGCGCCTCATCAGAGAACTCGATCCAGTCTTCATGCCACTCGATACGTCCCGAGAGAATATTCTCAAAGACTTTCTCCGGAGTCTCAGCATGAAAAGGCGGGATCCCGTACAAGAACTCATATGTGATAACACCGAGTGCCCACTGCATGGGGTAATTAGTCAAAAGATTGTTGGAATGAGGAAAACGCTTACCCAATCTACAGCAGCGTCGTCACCACGAAGACCAAGGATAGTTTCCGGCGCAAGGTAGTCCGGCGTGCCAACAAACTTTTGCTCCCCAGGTGGGGTAGCGCCACCTGAATTGGAATGAGAACGTAGATCATTCGTAAGCTCTGTTGCGAACGATTGCAGCGGACTGTCGTTCGCCTTGTTCCGACGCATATGAACCCCTGGGAAAGATTCCGACCCGCTTGATTCCCCGATATCATCTGCAGAAGGAGGATAAGGCGAATTTGCTATGCGTGGACCCGGCTGTGCCCGTTGGGAGAAGTACGAACCTCCACCGGTTAAATCGACATGAGTTAGTGGTGATGACAGATAGGCGGAATCCATGGATGGCGGTCGAGAGCGCGAACTGTATCTCGTCAACGCTCGACCTAGTTGAGTTTCCCGGGTCTGACGGCCAAGCAGACCAATTCTACTTAGGCCAAAATCAGTGAGCTTTAGATGTCCATGTTGATCAATAAGCAAATTGTCAGGTTTCAAATCACTACAACGCAATTAGTCTCTGGGTTAGTACCACATATAATCAAGATATCGCACCGATGAACAACCCCCCGCTGGTGTAAATATTCCAAACCAAGAATAACTTCGGCAATATAGTTCTTCGCCCATTCCTCAGGTAAAGAACCCAATGATTTGATAAGGGCAGCACAATCACCACCATTAAGGTACTCCATGACCAGATATAGATTATCCTTGCTTTGAAACGTGAAGTAGAGCTTAGCCACAAATGGCGAGTCCGCCTGCTTCATGAGAATCATGCGCTCAGCTTTGACGTTGGTAATCTGATTCTTTGCTATCATGTCAGCTTTCTTCAGAACTTTGATGGCATAGTAGTCTCCCGTAACTTTCTTCTTTGCAAGAAATACGGAACCAAACGCGCCTTTGCTGATAGGCTTGATGATGTCAAAATCTTTGATCGACGCTGGTGTAGTGCGGGACAGCGACGCTGCAGGTGACTGCCTAGGGGAAAGAGATCCAGCAGCGGTTGCAACGGGATTGATAGTTGAGTGCCGACGATGTCCACGTTTCGTAGACGTCTCACGAGTCAAAGAGGGTCCGTCTCTAGGCGCAAACAATGGGGATGTCGGTGGTGTAATAATGAACTTGGGCTCAAGTAGACTCTGATTGGACTTGCGAGTCTTAATCTGCAAACTGGGGTCATCATCTAGCGTCATATGTGGCATAATGTCATCCACCGTAGACGGTGCTACTATTGGAGCAGCGAGCGCCAGGGGAGAAGATATAGATGAAGGAGTGGAGGATCTCGTATGGAATGACTGGCGCTGACCGTATATAGGAATCGGGGCAGACGGGAGAGGTATGGTTGTTAGTCGGGGTTCGGGAGGGGTAGGGGTAGGCGCGGGAGATGAGGAAGCCATCGGCGTTGGTCCAGATGAAGTATCACCACTAAAGACATATCCAGATCTCGTACTGGAGTGGTCATCTCCGTCATTTTCATGGTCCCGTTCACATTCGTCGCCTTCTTCATCACTGTCATCAGACTCCTGTAAAGTAGCGAGAGCTTCGCCAATTCGTTCTTCCCATTCGTGCCAGATCTTCTCTGCATATCGGATTGTGTTCTGCATGCGGACAACATTGTCAATCTTCTGTCGCATGACACGTTCACCATCCTGGAGAAGTTGACCCAAAGCTGCATCCTCAGTCATTGGTTTTGACCAGTTTCGAATTTGAGAGATCTTCCGTTCAGATCCGGGAGACAGAAGGCGTTGGCGCTCGATCGGTTCCTTGGCTTCTTCATCTTTAAGAGCGGGCATGGAAACTTCAGAAGCAACTTGTAAAATATCGTCGAGCTGGTCTAGCAACCGTTTCTGCGTTTTTTTCACACCAAACCTCTGCATCCTACCGGCACGGAACAGTTGTAAGGGGGAGGAGACGGTGGGAGAGGAGACGGGTAAAAAGATAGGCATGCCTCGATACTCTGGAATAGCGGCTGACGACGAACGATCAACGGCTGTGATAAGGTCACGAATTGTATTCCGTAGTTCAGCAATCGACTCGTTGCATTCGACGATTTCAGCCTCCAATCGATGAGTCTCCGCACATGTTTCGCTGTGTTTCTCGAAGTACCACTGCGGAATTTGACACTCACAGATCCGACAAAGTATGGGGTCAACCATAATGGGTTGGCTGAAGGGGAAAGGTGTTGTGGGTTCGATTGGCCTTCGGTCACCGAAAGTAGCAAAGGTGGAAGAAGCAGGTTCGGGTGCCAGATCATCTGCCTCCAGATGGAGCATTTCGTGTTCATAGCGAGCAGGTGCGAGCGGTTTAACAACCCACATGGTGTGCGAGGGTTGTCCATCTTCACGATCAATCATCAACATCCCTTTACCCTCCATGAGCTGAAAAAGTATACTAGAGGGCAGGTCACGCTCGACATTCGGCTCGATCTGCAGTCTAAATCGTACTTCGACGGTGTGGGAATCGTCCTCCATAAGGCGCTGAGTTGCCTCTTTGAAGACCCCCGAATCATTCTGAGCAAGCAAGCCTGATATCCGCGTCCCAGCCAGTTCATCAGGATCAGTGCTATGTAAATTTATGTTTTAGTAAGATTTCATAAAATTATATGAAGACTCTTACCCAACCACTACTCTCCACGCATGATTGATCCAAATGAAGTGATCGCCATCGAGGCTAAGCTCCATAACGATGTTCTGATTATGGGCAGTTTCCGCCTGAAGCCTCAACCGTTCAGTGGCTAAGACACGAGCAGACTCGGCGTTCTCCTTTCCAGACGGTCCACGAGGTTGCACACCAATTTGCTCCCGTCCAGAAGTTGCTGCTGCTGTGGAAAGATCTTTCAGTTGCTCATCCCTGGACCTTCGAATCAGAGCTGCAGGTTTGGTCGGTGGGGATTTATTTCCGTCGTCGCCGTTGAGCTTAAAACTCTCCAACTCTGCATCAAGAAGTTTAGAAGGCGATGGAACAGCAACTTCCTCATCAGCAGGTTTCATGACAAACGTCAATGGTTCATCTTGCTCGTCGTCGTTGTCGTCGAAATTCCAAAACTGCTTCTCTGCTTCCCACCACTCTACTACTCGGCTCAAGCTGGCCACTGCTAAGAGGACTTGGACATACCAATTCCTGCCATGCCAGTCAGGATGGTCATCCCACGCTTTTCCAATATTTTGGACTCGCTGAACAAGGGATTCGCATATCTTTGGCTGAGCAGTAAGTTGCGCAACAGACATATCAGTGATATCTGTGGCGACGCCAATGATGTCGTACAGTGCGGTCATAATGGGATCAACAGGGTCGTCGACAAGAATCCTGGAAGAGCGTCGGTTTGATGAAGCGGAGGCGGGAGAAACGAAGTCGGAGAAACTTGTGTGAGTGGAAAGTGGAGGTAGAGGGGACCGAGATCGAGAGGTAGAACGCGAACTTTGGCCGGAGCGTGGGGGTCGAACAGGAATATGTATGGTACGGGAAAGACGGCGGGAGGGAACCCCACCTGTTCCCCAAGAAGCCGGGGCTGGAGCCATGGTTTGCTTTCGGGTGATAGGGGCGTCAGGTAAAACGATGGTCGACGGGGCAGGGCTAAGACCGATGGCACTCGATGAAGCGGAGGTACTCAATGGTCTGTCCCATGGAAGAGTATTTTGCCGACGTAGGGAACCAGGGCTCATTTGGGACCCAGAGGAAGCTGTATTGAGGCGAGGTAATGAAACGTAGTGAGTCAAAGTTTGCACATCGGGATGCTCGTCTTGAACAACTGGATACGTACGTTGACGAGTGTGGTGACTATAGTCAACTTCTGGTTCGTAGCCACCGTCCGAGCTGGACTCGTCGGTCTGCAAAGCGGAGCCAAACTCCGCAGGCTGAAAAGCAAGAGCATCTCGGATGCCCTCCGAGTCTCCAAGCTGTGAATCGCGGTCCCGTCCTCTACCTTGGTCGCGGTCTCGTTCCATCTCGTGATCGCCCTCTCTAAGTCTTTCCTCAAAAAACGTGGTGATGTTGTTGGTGATTCGTTGGAGTTCTTTATCACATTCAGCCTTGGCAGCCTTGAGACGTCGAGTTACATGGCGTCGAACAAACGGCATGGATACGGTATTAGAACCGGAACCATTGGTGCTGGATGTACTTTTCTGGACCTGGGGAGGTGACAGGACTGATTCCGGGGTAAAGACGAGTGGACTGGGGGGCTGCCGACGCTGGTAACTACTGTCCGACATGGAAATGTCGTGAAGAGAGGAGTAGTTGAGCCAGCAATGACTGAGAACTGCTGGTTGGCAAGGACACAGTCGCTACAAATGCAAGAGATGAAATGGTGGCCAGTATAGCTGAGAATAAGATATAGAGATTTGATAGGATATTTGGAAAAGGGCTGATTGCTAGGGCGACATGAAGGAGTAGAGGGAAGAGCGGATGTGAGATGTAGGAAAAGCCAAGCAAAGAAGTGGGCGGCGACCTTGCACCAGATCACATCAGCAGCCTGAGCCTGAGCTTCAAGTTATGCTTAAAACACGCTACAAGTAAACTGCTACAACGAGTGATCTATCTATCAGTATTACCTCCACCGAGCATTTTAATTATGTCTCGTCCCATCATAGCCCGTCATCGACGTCCGCGCTCCCGTCATTGTGGACGACACAGTGATACTTACAAAATTTCATTTTCAAATTCATTTTGTATAGTATATTATATTTTTGTAAGTATGGTCACAGGGTATATACGAATCTCACCGCTGATCTCCGTAAGATCAGCAGGTACTAACTTAGGTACTCACCACTTCAACACAGTTTCATCTTCAATCGACAGCTGAACTTAGAACTTAGGTACGGCGTTCACTCACTTTTGTTTTATCATGCAACCCCATCCGTATACAGATGCTCGCTCTCCTCCGCAACATCACGCGGCCTACCGCCTGCAAGCAGTCCGTTGCTAAATATTCAACCGACGGGACGGATTGGGGCGCTATATCAAGCGTTTTGGAAGAAGTTTCTAAAGAACAACAATCTCCTGGATCATCCTCAACCTCCTTTGCGGGCTCGTCGGGCGGTGAGTTTCACGTTTTGTGGCAGAGCGCTTATCAGGTCCATAACAACTCTGTTTAGGCCACCGCCGCATGCCATACAAATGGAAGGCCTTCCTCCCACATCGCGTATGTCGGTCTTTCTTGCTATAAATTGCACCACTCACTTCTAATTAATTTATCAGGTTGTGAGACCACACGAACTAACCTATAAATCCCGCCTCCTTGGACCTCCGCCACCTCTACGGAGAGCAGTTGTCGGCCCGCCACCCAACGTCGCCCGCTATAAGGACGTGTTTCACCAATTTGATGTTGACCCACTATCACAAGCCCAGAACCCCCAAATCCTTGCTCCATTCTTGTCTGAAATGGGTAAAATATACAGTAGGAGCATGACCGGCTTAACTAGTAGGAGCCAGAGGAGGTTAGGCAAGGCCATCCGGAGAGCCAAAATGATGGGCGTTATTCCAGTTCTCAGCAAGCCTAGGGCGGGTATATATTCAACACATTCCAAGCGTTGAATGTATATCCAGATTTCTTGAGAGCTAAGAAAGAAACAGCGATCAGCCAAATGGACAGAGAAAGCTCCTTGTGACCCCCATGATCCGAGTCAAATTGTCACATCTTGCCACCTCTGTTAGCTAGCCGCGAAGACGGCTTTCTCTCACCTTTGCCTGAACAGGGGCCTTCGTCACATGAGCAACACTATTAAATATGTTGTGAGGTTACTTCCGAATTCATAACGATGATCATGAAGGATTTTGACATAACCAAACGTGGGCCTACAGCTAACGAGGAGTAACTTGCGTGATTAGTATCTAAGTGTCTGTCTATCGGTATACGAATTTGGCTGTAACTGTCTATCTCTATAATCGGAGGTTCGAAATAAACGATCAATTTAAGTTGGGACCACCTTTTGAAGGCATTCTCAAGGCACCTCCATCGTTTGAAATGACCCCACGTTACTGGTCGTGTGATGTTACGAGCCTCGGCGGAGAGACCAGACTGCCTTATAAACATTGACGGAGAATCAATCGTGTTAACTCCAGTCATCGTATGACTACGCCTTTCTATAGCTCCGCTAGGAGCATCGTTCCCAAATTCTGTACGACCTGATCGCCCATAGCTTTTTCGACTGCTTCCTCCAAGTGCCGTTTCGGATCTTGCTTGCCCACATGCCTAGTCTTCAGCTGTTCAGGGGTCAACGTCGATTCTTCTTGCACTGACTTGTTGTAAGCCTCGGAAAGGCTGAGCATCGACTACAAAATGTCCAGCATGAGCGTTTCCTCACATCCCAGTGGATCAGCTCCGGAGTACCTTGATCGCCTTCTCGTTTGTTTCTTTGTGTACATTGAAATCCCGCAGTTTCAGACCCTCTGTCCAGTTTCTTTTGTGAAGGTTCATCAACATTGACTGCTCCAGTTCGGTCTTGCGATAATTAACGGCAATCGAGTAATAGTGACGATTCAGACCGTGGATGAGGGCCTGTATTGACGGTTTGTTGATGTGCCCGATGTTGGATGTCGTTTGTCGGGGTTCTTGGCCAGAAATGACAGATTGAGGATTGATAAGACGAAAAGCGTCTATGACAACCTTTCCCTTGACAGATTGTATAGGATCAATGACGACGGCAACAGAACGAGGATTGAGGGATTCGAATGACTATGGGGATAGAGTCAACACAATGTCCGTAGCTACGGGGATTCAAGGTCACCTGTTGTGTGTTAATATCCACGCTGGACAACCAACAACCAAACCCAGGATGTGAGTGATACCATCCCACGACCATTTCAGGTCTGATATGCTATGTAAGCCGGTGCACAGGGTGGGGGTACAGACTCACCTTCCAGTTTGTTTCAGCATTTCTACCATCTTCGTTTGAAACACGTGGTCAACAGATTCGACAGTAACGGTTGTGCCAGACTGAGGCATGGCAAATACGTCGATCACTTGAACAGTATACTCATCCACAAACTCTCCCAACATAAGACCCATGACTTCCATTGGCACACCAGCACGGCCATGTTTAAGCATCTAATGAGATCCTTGAGACGAAAAATAGGCTAGCTGATATTTGGGCTGACCTTGAGGAGAGCAAGTGATGATATGTGGATGACCTCGCCGCTGGCGCGATGAATTAGGCTGGGGTTGTGTCAAGTGAAGATAAACTTACTTGTCAGGGAGAGTTCCACCGCCACGCGGAGGCTGGCCTCCTTGCCTGGAAAGGGCTTGAGACATCATTTGCTCCATGTTAGGATCCATGGTGTGCAAGTTTAAGTTGCCAGTGATGACGCGTCTACTAGCAGAGGCGTTGTTTGGCAGACGCCTTAGAATCAAATACATGAATTAATGGTTGGGATTTAGAATTAAAAGACTTTGATGCACACCAGTGAACTGTCGAATGCGCTCAATCCATATGTCGCCCAGTCCAGGTCAACAACTTCCTACCAAGAACCCCCCGCACAAGTAGCTCTCCACCAGCAATACACCTCCCATCGCAGCGAATTAGAGCTGGCGATTTCTGAGCCGCCTCCACCAGCCCCGTATGTCTCTTCCTTACCTATACAACTAGTACTCAGGTCGTAAAACAGTCCGAGCGCCCCACGAATAAGACAGGCCACTCCCGCTAACCTACAAGCTGTTCACGAACTCCTTCGCATCGTAGCAACGACCCGGGAATCACATGAGATCGAACGAAAACGGAGAATAGCATGGGAACAGGAACAGGAGGCGAAGTACACTCAGAGGCAAGCAGAGACAGAAAGACAGATGTTAGAGTTGCGCCAACAGATCACGTCCCTCCGATCCCTAGTCAGTGCGAACTCACCCCCTCTAATGCCCTACAGTCAGTATAATATGCCGCCTGCGATGTCCGGACAAGGACCTCCTCAACCGGCTTCTCCAATATCTCCGGTATCTCAATCTTCATCATATACACTCCCCGTGTTTGTCCAAGGTTCTTCGAACAATCCACTTAGTCATCAGTGCCTCAACGACAGACAGCTCCAGCACTTCCAACCTCCACTGCGGCCTGAAATTACGCTCATTGAGTCTTTTGTTCCCTCCGTAACCCCAGCACCATCACCTTTCGTTGAACCTTCGCTGCTGCAATCTGAAGTCTCTGCTCCGCCTGCTCCTGTCCACCGCAGAAAAAGGCAGACATCTGACCTTTCCAGTAACGAAGAAGACGAATACAATAATTCTGACAGCTCTGCCTCTAACAAGGGCCGACCCATCAAGCGTGCAAATCATCATGACAAGCGATGTCTGACAATCAACGTAAGCAGCTTCATGCTAGATCTATCTTATATTGCTGACCCAAAGTATCGCATACAGCATGCAATGCGCGCACATATAGTCCTGCTCATGGGCTTCGAGAGCGACAAGGAGCTCCCGGACAGTCACCCTGAAGGGGCCACGCTTGGACCCGAAGATCCTATTCGTTTTGTGTGGGACAAAACGACAAAACAATCGGTCCACAATGCTCGAATGAAAGTTCGTGCTATATCCGACATCAAATCGAATCGAAAGATGTACAAGCATGTTCCAGAGAAAGACTTTGGCAAGAAGATTCTGGATGCCGCCTTTGAGCAGTCATTCACCACACTGAGACAAAAGTTCAAGGCGCAGCGGGATGCTGCTGCTGCCCTTGCCTTCAAGAAACGCGAAGGCCACAAAACACGAAATGCAAGACACGTTTCCCGAAGGAAACTTGTAAGCCGTAGCTTCTTGCCTTTTCCTATGTCTCATTAACGATGTTTAGAAACTGAGCAGCCGTGCAGACGCCAGGATGAAGACAGACGTATTCGAACACGTGACATTCGATGGTGCACTCCAGCTTGAGTGTATGTCCTCAGACGAATCAGAGATGGAATCTGGCACCGCGCAGCCTTCTGGAATTCTTCGCACTCGTGGTTGTTCTTGGCGGAGCTCACGCCTTACAAGATTCTACTGCATCCTCGACGACGAAGATAAGGCAGACAGATTGACGAAGCCCAAGAGGGGTGTGGGGAGGAAGGGGCGATTCCCTGGTCCTCCCAAAGACGGTTTCCACCTTCCCCCACAAGGTGTAGCGACCTGGATGATCAGTAAGCGATGGATAAAGGCTTCACAGATGCGATACACAGACCTTTCGAATACTCTGAACAAACTTGTGCATGATCCCCCAGGATTTGATTGGGATCAGTTTGATACACTTGGGGATGAGAGTGGGGACGACGAACTACAGACTTTTCATTGAACCATCAACACAGCTACAACACAACCACAGAGCCGCTTCGCTGGACTACGCGTTAGTTTAGCACTCCATCGCTAATGTTGTATATATTCTTATCCACAGTCGTAATGTAATTTACATAACTTGAAATTAGATGTGAGAATATCATGTGCTTTCCGGGCCAAGTTCTAGCATCTCAACGGTCAACGACCAACGTGAGGCTTCAAATATCCCGTTCACCATGGCTTCGGAAATTAATGGTATGCGAATGTCCTAGCAATTTGCGGCCAATAACTCACCCAGGCCCAGAGCAATCACCACCAGGACATTTCTGTATGAGACGACGTACTATTTCCTGTTTATTTGCTGACGCGAGACAAGACCACAAGCGTGCAAAGGAATTCCTAGAACTTCATGACCAGGTTGAGGTACCCCCTCCCAATATCTATGCGAACTTCTGTGAACTCACTCCCCAAAACAGACAAGCGTGAATTTGCTAGATTCCTTGGAATCTTTTCTGTCGACATTCCAAAAAGACCTGTCTGCTGTTTCGGGTCAGATTTCAGAGCTACAGGACCGAAGTAAAGACATTGAAAATAGACTAAAGAGCAGAAGGGTGAGTAATTGCTCAAATTTCTTTGTTAATTGTCTGTGATCACGCCCACAGAGAATAGAGAGACCACTCTCAAACCTCATAACCGACATCACATTACCCCCAGCGCTTACGAATCTCATATTGGATTCCGATGTGGGAGATCCTTGGATCGCGGCAATCCCTGATTTTGAGAGGCGTCTTGAGACAACCAAAGCCCGGTCCCGTGTCAAAGCCGCCAGGGACTTGGGGGAGGTTGCAGAAGGATTGCGGATAGTAGTATGTTCTTTTACTCTATGCATTTGTACAGCTCACAACTTGTCTCAAAGACAGCAACGAAACTCCGAGCATTCTTTCTTGCTCTATTTCGACCCATCAGGGGAAGTGTAACAACCAATATGCAAGTTATCCAGACATCCGTTCTCCTGAAATATAGTCCGTTGTTTTCCTTTCTGCAACGCCAGGCGCCAAATGTCGCGTACGAACTGCAGAGGTCGTACGTGGGTGCGGCGCGTGTGTATTATGAAACAGGCTTTAGGAGGTACGCTCGGAGTCTGGGTTTGGTAAAGGTCAGTCTTAACGTTCAGTCAATATAAACCTGTTCCAAGTTAAACCAACTTCAATAGTCACGGTCCATCGAGAAACACGAATCAATTGTAGCAAGCCAGCGAGAAGGGGGCTTGAGTAGTGACATTGGGCGCCTCGCATACGCTAAAATAGAGGGTCTCGGTGTTACTCTGGCTTATATGGCAGATGATAAGACTCATGTGAGCATTCATCTCTGCTTCCGCGACTTCTGTTAAATCAGGAAGATAGAAAGAACCTGTTGAGGCCTTGGTACGGTCTCTACTACTTGTATTCATGGACAACGCGACTGCCGAGTACACTTTTGTGACTGCTTTCTTCTCGTTCGATACCACAGTTCCTACCGGTCAATCCAGCATTTCAATTGCGTCTCCGGCGATAATCTTATCACCCGATCAAGCATTTGCTGAACAGCAATCTATGGTTGACTCAGGCTATGATGGTCAACGTATACGATCTGCTGACATGGCCAGTGCCAATGGCCTCCCCATAGATGCAGCGCAGAAAGATGCACAAGCTACCCTGGACGCATTGTGGAAACAGATAATGGACCCAGTGCTGGGTTACTGCGAAGTGTGTCCCTCCCTTTGTTTTTTCTTGCGCTTCCACCCGATTTACCTTGATCCAGACCTTTGTGCGATCGGTGTTGGAACCAATACCTCCCGCCATACCTCTCCTTACAATGATTCGCCTAACAGAGGACATAATTCTCGAAGTGCAGAAAAGGAACTGTCCACCGGTGGAATCTTTTGTGTTTGGTCTTCGATTACAAATGTGGCCAGTCTTTCAGAAGTCTATGTCGGAACACATTGATGCGCTTAAGAAACTTGCGGAAGGCGCAAGTTCAGGCTACTTCAGCCGTGCCCCTACAACCACTGATGTCAGTGTTACAGCCGTAAGTTAATTATCTTTTACATGCAATCGCTCAACTTACAGAGGCATCAGATTTGCAAACGATATACCATCCTTTTCAACGCATTCATCACTCTGACAGATCAAGAAGAGGAAACCATGATTTTTTCAAAGTGAATTCTATTTCTTTTGGTGTTACACTTCTTGATGACTTCTCCTAGCCTCCTCCGTCTGCGACAGGAACTATCCAAATTAATTCTGCGACATACTAATAGCATCAGTGACACAGTTGCAAATGCAACTGCACAGTCCACAATCTATGAAACTGTACTCCAAGCGCTAAGTGTGAGCATCCTATTCATATAAACTCCTTTGCCTACCATCTTACTTTCATCTAGGGAGGCACAGGTCTTACAGTCCATCCAAAATCACAGCAGGAAATTGCATATTGGGCAAATCTGGAAGAGGAATCAAGGAGAAAAATCATATCGGCAGGACGTGCAAATTCTGCGCGGTAGCCAATAACTACTTCAGAGCTTTACAGTAAAGGAATCGAGTAGTTGTAAACATTTACTTCTGCCGCAAGGGAAATGAGGCCTTAAGGAGACTCCCGTTTTGTTTGCCAATGCCTAGTCTGTTCAATACATCTCGAACGTCTCCAGATCCGGAATTTGGTGAACGTTTTTTACTTCGTGGCCTTGAGCGCGTCTGCGTGAGTCTTAGATTATCTAACCCCGTGCTGGATGGTGCATGCTCGAGGGTGGAAATAGATGGTGGCCTTGCAAGTGCGGGATTCGACATTGACATACTGCTGCGCCCTTCCAGAGCCTCTCTGAGATCCGTGACGCCTACACCCCTAGCGGACTTGGCCAAACTCTGCAAGGAGATGTTTTCAATGTGCATCAGAGCCGGGGAAATTTTGAGAAGGGGGGAAATGCCATCTCCACGTGCTGAGTTTTCATACGTAGACGATTTCTCCACCGCTGTCCAACGACGAGGATTAGCCGGCCTCTCGATGTCAGGTACATAGATATATAACCACTCACAGTCCCTGAGGGCTGCATCAACAGTCCATCTAGTGGAAAAACGCCGAAGGAGTGCCTCTCTGTCGAAACCAGTAGCCTCCTGAGCAGACCGATTGGAGGCGATCGCTGCTAGCGCCGCCTCCGCACTCACGCCAGTCCATGGCGTGATTCCAATGGGGTGCGGCACGAATTCAACAATACTCCGAGGTGACATATGGGATCCTGCCTCGAATGGAGGGACATCGGGCAGGCTAGTAGGCGTGGGCATACAAGACAATGCCTAGATATCTATTGAACAGGCAGGCGTTTAAATTGAATAATTCACAGACCTTCTCTGCTATATCCATTATCTCCAATGAATTCCACACCTTGCCAACAACTAACCAAACTCTTGCAATGACCTCCTTAACAACGTTGACGCGATAAAGCATATGGAGGTCATCCAAGTCCTGGAGCTTAGTGGTCGCATCCAGGGCAAGAAGCATTGGAATGCCCGTAAGTAAGCCTCGCACGGGAAGTTGCTCGTGTATTGTGGTTAGTACGTTGAGGACATATGCGTAGTCCGACAAGTATGCAGCTGTGGATGTAGATACTCCAGATGCCTTCCTTTCTAACAAGCGTTGGACCACGGAAGCTTTCCATAACCGTGGACTCTGCGGTGCAGAGAAAGAGCGCCCACTAGGATGAGGGAAAGAGTCCCTCCCGTTCATTTCAGATTCAGTGGGAGTGCTAGGAATAACATTAAAATGCGAATCGTTGACCATTGATTGGGAAGGCATTGTGGAAGATGAAGTGAGGCCAAGAGATGAAGTCGTGGAAAGAATATATAGGTAGGCGTGCACAGCGTTGAGAAATTTTGTACCAAAATCTCCAGCATGAAGCAAGACAGTCATGTTCATGGCTTGTTGTAACGGACCTTCAGCCAGTCGTCGCACCCTTTTTATGCCATCAGAATCGGCGATGTCACCATGTTTAGGTATCTCATTCGAGAGATAAAAGACCAGAGCTTCTGCATAATCAGCTCGCACGGAGTGGTCACTGTCACACAGAAGACTCAGAGTATCTTGCCAGATATCTGGGGAAACTCGACTCCGTCGCGAGGCACGAACGTGTAAGCCATCGCTTCTTGACGTCTCTAGTGTTGGTCCAGTTGCATCTGCAGCTTCTTCCTGACTTTTCACGATGTCAGTGTCATTTGCTGTCTGTATCAGTCCTAATAATCCAGCCAGGAGATAACGCACAGCCTGCGATCTACTGTGTACAGATCCGGTTTTGCTGTGTCCCAGGGCATCTTGCACCTCGATTGTAACAAGGCGACTGACCAATTCTCCCTATAGCTTGTCGTCAATGTAAGTGAAAATTTAGGGCGACAACACTCACAGCAAGGTCTTGAATTTGGTCAGAATAGTAAACATGCCGACCCAAGGAAGAGACACACTCCACTAACGCTGGTATAAGTGAGTCATTTGGGTCCAATGCGGTACGACGAAGAAGTAGTGTGATAAGATTAGACATGATATCCGATGTTGACAAATTGATTAATGGAGTAGGCGAGTTGAAGACGGTTGCTACCATAGCTAGAAGCGCAGCATGCAAAGCTGTAGCTGTGGTCATCTCTTGACTTACGTGAAGCCGTTCTACCAACCAAGTTGGGACTGCATAGCGATACTGATATTGGGACCACTCCGCAGCTTTCCGGGCAAACCAGCAACAATGATCTAGGTTGGTCCAGCCTTGCAACTGATCGAGACTGTCAAACGACGAATACATGACATAGCCGATTTGTGCGCCGTTTGCATGGCTAAGCAAGGAGAACAGAGCACGTAATGAAGCATTTGAAACATCCGCCATTGATGGGCCGTTGTCTCCGTCGACGTGAATATGGATGGAAGCCGCGCGTCTTTCTACAGCGGGTCGAGTTCTGAATTCAGCCAGATATGGGGAGACCGGTGCGTCTTTGACAGCCGCAGCTCTGGCTGAAGTTAGGTAAAAGTGCATTGAGTAAGTGGCTAACCTCACTGTTCATCCAGCATCGCAAGCTCGGCCTGAAACAAGGTATTCAGAATTGGACGCATTATCCTAGAGACCTGGGCTCGGAACTGCACAGCATCGTTATACAAAGCTTCGGAATTTAGAGCACCGGTAAGGGCTGCGAACCCAATTAAACGAGTGCTAAGGGCATCTTCAGATTAAGTTCTTGCCAAGTAAGGCAGGAAGTGTATTCTGACCGGTTTTTGACCTCTTGATCAGCTGCCGAAGAAGAGCTTAACGAAGCGAAATGGTTTAGGACCAGTAAATAATCTCTTGTCATGTTGCTATCAGTGCCTATTAAATGGCCATCCGTGTATGTTGTCCAAGCCGTAAACTGCCAACAACCGTTCAGAAGGTGCTATGCGCAGGATAAAAGGAACATACAACGCTGGCTGCTCTCGCAGCTACTTCCAAGTCGGTTGCAACAGCCGAGAGTGTCACTTCGACAGAAGCCACTAGTGATGCGGAAAGGAGAGCGATATCACGTCTGCATTCTGTCGCAAGCGATCGAAAAATGGCTAAGGTTATTAGAAGCGCCCTGTGCCGATGGATCAACAGGACCGCTAGTCTGATAACACTGGAATCCTCACGCCCTGTTTCGGATATTTCCTGCCTGAGCTTTTCGACACTCTGTTCTAAGCCGCTTCTCTAATTCATTGCCAAGTTTGGCTAATTTACTGGGGTGGTTCGACCTAGACAATGATAGTCATTACAGTTTTACAACAACGAAATATTTAAAACAAAATTTTACGCGTAATAAGTTAGGCGACTAAGTTCCTGAGAGTTTGGTGAATAATTTGGACCCGCAGTTATTAGGGCAGAGGTAGGAGGATAACATGAATTGAGGAGTTGGACATGATTGGGGGTGAAGAGGAGTTGCATTGTGAGATGAAAGGGAATTGAGAAGAGTGTTTTTAGTTGCACCTGGGATGGAATTAGGGCGCCATACCATACATGTAGTACAAGTATAGTGGTTGTACTATGTATGATACATAGTTTCAAGTTTCAATTTCACAACTGTCGAGCGCACATGATCTACGTGCACGTGGGAATCATGTCTTGTGACAACAAATCAATTTTCAACATCCATTCAACGTTCAACAACTTCAATGCATCCCTTTGATTGCAGTTCAACAGGTGAGCCTCGCCCCCAGCTTCATTTCTTTTATTTCGTTTTCTGTGATGCAAATATTGCTGTGCACCAGGCCAAGTGCATTCGTGCGTAACGACGACAAATACCCTGGCCTTCTATCTACGCTTGGGGGCCCTGATTTTCTTTTTGATTCCCTCCTGTATTTCACTGGAAAAATATATACTAACTGCCTCCCTCAATCTGCCATCTCAGCCTGTCCAATACTACCCATCTAGAGAGACATTTTGCAGGAATTAGCTGGTCAGTACATACATTACATACGTGTTGTACATAGATAGTCTGTCATGGTCAGCCGTTGCTTGCCTTGATATCCGACCTCAGTAACATGTCCTGCACATTTTTCATGGTTGTCATGTTGATGATGGAGTATTCCCGTTCAAGCCTCCTCCTGCCTGCCTTGATACTGTCCACCACCCACTCTGGTTTAACAACATGAACCTTGCTTCCCGTTTTCGCAGTCAGGATTTTGTGTGTTTTTGATCCACTAAGTTGCCGTGAGGTTAAAATATGAGTGCACCCACTGGAGGCTGTCGAGCTTTCCGATTGATTAGCCAGAAGGAATCTGAGTCCCAGCGACGCAGAGCCGTACATACATTGTCTTTCCACCATATTGTTTTATCACCCTTTTCATTTCAATGTCTGTTGTGTTATCCAAAAATCCATCGATGTACACCCGAACATTGTGAAAGATTTGAGGCATATCGCTAGACAAATCGGCTTCTGTTTGAAGGGCGAGTTTGTGCTCTCTATCTTTAAAAGGGAATTCTTTGTCTCTTCGTCCATCGGAAACTTGATGACCAGTTGAAGTGGAGAAAACATAATCTACATGGTATAAATGAGAAATCCCAGTAGCATGCAGTACATATTGTTAGCACCTGAACGCTGGCCGATATCTGAATGCGTTATCGGGTTCGACGGGTGTGCAAGTGTGTTGAGTAGAAACCTATTCAAGGCAGTCAAAGATACCTTCGGATCGTTGACATGCCTTCAAAGGCGTGTCAATGAAGCCAGATAAATGACGAGCAAACCTACGCAGGATCGTGTCTAGTTGATTTCTTCTGGGGCAAGTGGCGTACCTCATAAGGCTGATATCTTGCTGTTGCGTTTCCTCCAATCTTGTCGCCAGGCGTCTTGGCATGGGAGGATGACTTGGAGACAACTGGGAAATACTTTTCCATAAATAAATAAATAGGTGAAACGTCGTCGAATCGGTATAAGGAGAGTCGGTACCGCAATATCGATACTAGCCTGATTTGTAAAATAAGTATGTTTTTGTTTTCCTAGTTGAACCCTGGTTGAACCACCACTGCCACTTACTCCCAGGAGTCTATGATATCCACACGCCCTACATTCATAATTTCGTCTTTCTTTCATTCTCTTTCATCGAAGCTGAAGTCATCTCCTGCGTTCTCCAGAAAGATGCTTACAAGGACATATAAAGATGCCGTTGAACTCTTAAACTCTTTGCAGTCTAACGCTGCTGCTTTAGAAGTGGCTCGTGCTTCTGGGGGGCGCTCAAATGAGTTCGCTATTCCCGAAATGCTGGAGTACTTGGGAAGGATAGGTTACAGTGTATGTGCTTATGTGGACTGGACCTGCTTATATCTGTCAATATTAAGCGGATATCTGTAGGCGAATGACTTAAATGCACTTAATGTTATACACATCACTGGAACCAAGGGTAAAGGCTCCACCAGTGCATTCACGGAATCTATACTTCGCCATCACGTACCAGAATGGACAATTGGTGAGATTCCTGGCTTCGAGCGCAAGGAATTATGCCTTGACAGGAAAAGTTATGATTAGGTCTGTACACTTCGCCCCATCTAGTAGCTGTTCGTGAACGCATCCGGATAAATGGGGCACCAATATCTGAAGACCAATTTACGAGATTCTTCTTTGAGGTGTGGGACAAACTACTCGAAAATGATGCGGTAACATCTCCTCCCAATTTGCTACGGACATAAAATGACAAATAATTTTCAGAGGCGATTGCCTACTACATCCCCGATGCCTGGATACTTTCGATTCCTGACTTTAGTTGCGTTCCACGCCTTCCTTGCACTTAAAGTGAACGCCACAGTTCTTGAAGTCGGGGTGGGAGGCACACATGACAGCACTAACATTGTGCCCAAACCTATTGTAACAGGCATAACAGCATTAGGGATTGATCATGTTGCTGTCCTTGGCCCCACGTTGAAGGATATTGCGTGGCAGAAAGCGGGAATATTCAAGGTTAGTTGAGCTGCAGGACTACCTTTCCATCTGCCCGAATGCTGTTTCAGGAAGGTGTTCCCGCGTTTACGGTAATCCAGCCGAAAGAAGGGATGGTTGTTCTTGAGGATCGGGCACGAGAGCTCAAGGCAAGCACCCAATAAATTCCACTGCCTTTATGCTTCCCTTGCCACAGGCATCGAGTCTCACCGTGACTTCTTCGATACCCCGTTTCTCGGACATAAAACTTGGTATGATTAGTTGTTACGTGATACAGCTATCATATTTCATCTAATAATCAGGTCTCGCCGGTATTCACCAGCTGCAAAATGCAACTCTCGCTGTTCATCTTGCGCGGTCATTTTTACAATCAAAAACGGCATTTAAGGACGGCGGTGACTTGCCCGAGTCGTTTGTTACCGGTCTGAAGGAAACCAAATGGCCCGGTCGTTGTCAAACTGTCGATGACCCTCGACATGAAATCACTTGGTACTTGGATGGGGCACACACTGTTGAAAGCCTCGAATGTTGTATACAGTGGTTCGTAAGCCCTGGTGTGGGCCTGCAATCTGACCAACTCGCGTACGTCACCACTGCAAACCTGATTCCTCTGAAGTTTAATGTTTCGAGCGTTTAGGAAAGGAATCCGTATCCTGATTTTCAATTGCACCAGTGGCCGCGCTGGTTCTTCTTTCTTAGGTTCCATTCACTCAAAGGTCTTAGCACAGCTCAAACTCTGTGAACGATCAGAAACTCCAGAACACTTTTTTGACCATGTAATCTTCTGCACCAACGTGACATATGCCGATGGTAATTTCAAAGGAGGTATGTCGTTTCCGTCGGACGACCTATGATATCATTGAAGAAATGCTAGATCTGACATCGCTTGCGATTCCAACCGACGATCTCGCGCAATTGAAAACGCAGCGGCAACTTGCATCAGCTTGGTCATCACTCATTCCAGGCTTCCCCAGCTCCAAAATACATGTGTTACCATCGATTGAGCATGCCGTGAAGGAGATCGAAGAGATGAAGTCAGATCCTTCAGAACGTGTGAAGGTTCTGGTTACTGGTAGTCTGCATCTCGTCGGTGGGGTCGTAGAGGTTGCGGGACTGTCTGCCGTTGCATTGTAGAGCTTCTGGTGGATCTTCTAGGATCATACATAGCAGAAATGGACTCATTTATCGTAACATTCATCGGGAAGCTTGATTAACGCCTTCGCCTCTTTGACTCTGTTCCATAGAAGCTGATAGCCTTCGACTATTTTATAAGCAGATTTTTTGTAATATTCCATTAAGGATATACCTCTTTGTCGAGATACCTTCGGAGACGGGTCTTCAGTTTCCCAGGAGTTATAGATGAGAACTCATCGATGGCCAGTTTTAAAAACACATCGAAATGTACCGGCTTCACCACACCAATATTCACAAGTCAACAACGCTGTCAGACTCGTGTTATGCCTACTAACCTCATACCGCAGGATACGGAGATGTAAGTTGGCATCTCGCACTATGGTGTCTTTCATACGTGCCTCCCATACTTCCTCGGGATCATCCTCTAGCTGGACCAGTTGTTTTTCTTTTCTCCGTAGCCTTTTTGCGTTAATTTCTCCAGTCTCAAGACTGTTCGCTACAGATGTTGTTTTGGATTGCAAAGGTTTCTTGGGTTTACATCTTTGTGGATGTACAGTGATAACGTCGCTCGGAAGGCATGGAAGACTCATTGTCTTGGGTAGGGGTAGGGCTAAGCTCCTGATTGGTACTAATGGATTCTCGTCTCCAGGATCGAAGTGAAGATACACATTGTCGGTTTCCGTTTCACGCGAGTCCTCTAAGTCACTGATGTCGCTGATGTCGCACCATTTCCTGAAGGTTTGAGCCAGACTGTTAAGAGCAGTTTGGTCAGACAGGTGTGTGAACTCGTGTTTCGTCCGCACTAGGGATAGACAGTGCTCTTTCGCACTGTTAGTGTCGAGATCATGGGGAGTGGGGGGTTCCTATATGTTCTCAGCCATGTTCAGATAACGAAGGAGTAAAACCTACATTCGTCGGGTTCATCCAAGCAACATCGGGGGGTGGGGGAGCTTGAATTCTAGATCAGAAAGGGGATAAATTTCTCAGATGCTTGAATAGCTCACGAGATCGACAGTTGGCGCCACCAAACTTCGATGGGGCGAAGGCCTGAGTAGCCGGTAATGTACTCCTTTCCTCTGAACTGCTTGATGACGATGAAGAATCTGCAGAGATGTAGCGTGGATTTACTCGATGGTTTTGAGCCAAGGCACTTTGTCCAAAAGGCTGAGTAGATGACATTGGAAGGTCTCCAATTCCAAAATGATGGGTTTCCACGGATGGCAGGTGAGACAGGGAGCTAATGCCCAACTCCGTTGGACGAACCGGAGAGACAGAGTCGAGAACAAGTCGAGCCCGGCCCAAGATGGAGTTGCGAGTAGTGGTAACACTTCTAACTGTCTCGCCAGCCTCCAAACGCCGCGCTTTCTTCCTTGGGGCAGCATCTGTGACGATGTGTTCATAAAAGGTCTTCGGCGTCGGGGACGGGGCTGGAAGAACGGAAGCTTTACCCTTCCCTCTCTCGCCTGTGGCTTTGCTGACATCCCCCACAACACTTTCAATTTCCTTTCGAACGAGGCAGCGGATGGTGTCAGTGTTAAAGGAGTGCTTCTGAGCACAATACTGGACATGTTTGGTCTTTTGATCTGCAGTCTTCTTCGTCGTCCACTGAACGTTACAGCTGACACATTTAGTCAGCCTTGCCACTTCAGCAGCAGAGAATTCATCAAATATCGAATGTTTGGTCACCGCCTTCCTTTTTGCAGTAGGTTTGGCGGTCGGTTCAATATCTTTGCTCGACCTCTTGGGGAAAGGGCCAGACTTAGAAGAGGATGGTCGTGAGTCTATGAATGCAAACCGTCCCAAGTCAACTTTCCCATCGGTGTCTTCGGTGTCGTTTGGTGAGCCACGGGGAGGCGAGGCACCGTCTAGTATGACATCTGATGGCGCACTTATGTCGGAAGGGGATATCGAAGGTGGAGGCATCCTTGACGCTATTGGTACGAGTTGCAATTCTCCTGTTTGAGGAGAGACTCTTGGAATGTGCGGCGTTTCGTGGCCTATGTATTTGTTGACAACGGACAACATAATTTTGGGACGATTGGCGTTCGATTTCGGAGGACTCTGTGAACGTTTCGTCGGAGCACGCGACGAAATTTTATAAGATTCCGAGTCTGATGTGCAATCTGCCATGGTAAAATGTCAGTAGTTGAAACGATGTTGTCTATGATTGAGCTACCAGATATGTCAATAACATTGAGTTGAAGGTGAGCTCCTTCAGATTCATCATCAGTAAGTTCAATAACTTCACGCGCCGTTCCGTGTTTAGGTGCCTTCAATGGGCTAAGCTCCATCCTCTCCCGTCTCCAATCCTCTCGTTCTGGTTCTGAGTCATCCACCACCTCGTCTCGAAAGCCTGCAGCTGTGTTCATCACGTCGAATGGTCCGAGTCAAAGAATCAAACTTACATAATAGCACCGCGACGCGTTATTTGCAACGGTTTTTAGATTTGCTTTCATCAGGAAATTGGGCCAAAAAGGTTAAGGCTAGATAAGATCTTAAAATAAGTAAAATATCCACCATATCTGCAATTCTTACATATCACCTTAAAATGCTAGTTAAGGGACGCTAGCGTTGACAAAATTCACAAAGCCAACCAGAATTTGAGCTCTCAAAATCTTTGGACTGTCCGAACAGATGATATACATATGTAAAATACACTGATAAGTGTGACATATTCAGAACACTTAGCACAAATGCAATGAATTTCTATCTGCAGTCCCAGCACTTATAAGAGATGCTAGCGATGGTGGATTGTGCCATCTACAACAGGATGTGCTTGCTGATCAATGTCAGCCTGAATGGGGCAACTTGGAGAGCCATGTAAGAAATTTAGACCTAGATCGTTAGGTGCCAGAGTGAATAATTGTCATAAGAACTGCCAGGAAGACGGAAAAATGTCAGAAGTCGCAAGGCTTATAAGACATGGTAGTGATGGCCGATTGTACCATCATTAGCATAAAGGCATGCTTGATACAGCCTTGTCAGATAGTCACAATCTGGTAAGATATACAAGAAATGTCAGTATAGATCACAAGTGTCAGATTGATTTATCTGCGGAATTAGTAAAAGGGCGACCAAAAGCTACCTGCATTACAAACATTTATAATGCCCGGGGGCGATGGCAAATTCTACCAACAAAGCCATGAAGGCAAGGCTTGATCTTGTTGTAGCAAGCCGTTATCTGTTGATCGTTGATTTCCAGGACTTGTAAAACTTGTCTGCAGGAAAAATCCTTTGAATCGGGTATCTCAAAAGCCAACACTTGTATCATTCAGCCATCAGGTGTCTGGGAGAAGAGGCAAATAATAAATATGAACTCACGCCATTCATACAATAGGTTGATCAAAGTTGGTAATAGGCTAGGATTGTGTCGCTCTCGGATCAAGATGGCAAGAAAAGCAACTCATATTGAGCTGATAATATGGTTGTCATAACCTATAAGTAGTTCCTAGTCCCCTGGTTCTCTATTTGCTTCAACCTGGCCCTCTTTTCTTTCAGCTTGGCCAACACACTCTGCTTCCTTATTACATCGCACTCACGGGCTATGTAGCTGGGGAACACCTGGCTATATAAACAAGCACATCAGCTTTTGCAGGTAAAGCAGTTTGGGGGGGGGGGGGGGGTAAATGGAACAATACTTACCAATTCCACCAGTTCAGCAAATCAGCAACCTCTTCATTCTCATCGGGATCATTGAGGAAATCCAAGATACTCCCGGAGAATTGTTCCGAGTCCGTGGAGGTGTCAGACCTAGAGAACACCAATGACGATGACAACGAAAAGCGAAGCTAGGTGGATGTTCAGTCTCAAGGTATAAAAATTTAATGCTATACACACCTGCGTCGCTACATAGGCTAGGGAGGCTGGAGTAACCCGAGTCATGCCATGTATATGAGCATTACCTGATCTCGTTGCCTTGACCTCTTTTTCTACGGAGCTGGGAGAAGTAAAGATGTGCTTGTATGCCTGCAGGCAATGGAGTGAATAATACAAATGAAGATTAATGCATACTGACCCAGACAAGAAGTTGGCTTCTGAAAAGCCCATCCCAAGGTTCTTCAGGGTTGAATTCTTGGTTTGCATACACCAACATTGGCCATTGATCACCACGGACTGTCATTTCGCCGCTGGAAAGCTTTGCCCAAATTCTAGGCTGGCAGCTTAGTATCTAATACAATGAATGAAGGGGGGAACTCACTCTCCATCATTCCAGTCCAGTTCAGCTGGACAGAGAAGGGCTCCAGTGACAGGGTGGTGGTAGCCATGGGTTGTCTTGATGTTGCGGGAGAGTGGGGGATCTAGGGCCTTGCCTCGAGGTGTTATCCAATCCAGAACGATGCCCTTTAGACTCTTTGTATTGTCCGACCTTGCGCTTGCCATGCCCTTTTGAATCTTCAATAGATCGTGCAAGGTTCAATAATAACTAATCACTAGGATGGATACAAGCTCACCAAATCAGCTATCATGCATTGTTCCTCCGAGCTTTCCATGAGACGCTCGGTTAGCCGAGGTACCAACTTTAGCAGCTGCTGAAACACCTTATACTCCTGTCTTTGCCTGCTTGAAGAAAGCTGTATTAGTTGAGGGGAAAGGAGGGGGGTGAGACGGACTCTGATGTGAGCAATTCTTCTGTGACCCCCTCCTCCTCAGCTAAAAAGAGAATACCACTTGTGACCAATGCTTGAACATTACACAACGCATGTACTGTTCTACCAAAGTGTTGTCCATGATGAACCAAAGGATCACTAGCCCGACTAGATCATGGTATCAGACCTGCAACATGGTGGACAAGAGTCAGGATTGACTCACGGTGTTTTTCTCCTTCCCAGCTTGAGCACACCGACTGGAGGAGTGTTAGCAGGAGCATTGTTTTCGACGTCAGACATTAGGAATGAATGCGGAGGAATGGGAAGCAACCAAGGTGGGGCTATGAGTTCAAATAACATAATTGCCCTTAATACATGAGTCAAAACGAGTCAGAGGAAACCATCAGGGTCACCAGAGGTGACTCAATTTGACTGGGTGGACTTGGATAAGAACCAGGAAAAATGGGTCTATCGCAAACCAAAATCATTAGCTTCGAGCCTCAGGGCTAGGAAGATTATCCACCCTTTTTCCACAGAACCACCACTGAATCTATCAAAAGCATGCTCGGAAACCCTCAGCCACTGGAATTGGTCACATTCCCAACTTACCGCCAAAAGCTGCTATACATTGTCTATAAAACCTGCTTTATCACGTCATTCAATCCAACAAAAATGGATGTAGTCCCGCATTACTGGTATGTCACCATTGTCTCTACAACATTACGATGCCGCATTGCCGCCATAGGCCTGTCAGTGGAGGGGCGCGTGTGCCACCATCCAGATTGCACCACTATCGAGAAACCCATCAGTACCTTGGACCAGGATGCCTGTGTCCACTATTGGAACCACTTGGTCAAGAGCCAGCATTTACCGAAGCAGCAATATACTTAACTACATTCGGGCGTTACGAGGGAGAATACGTCGCCGAATGTGCCAAGGGTCAGTGTGGATATTTAGGTCAGTCTTGATTTCCCTTAGAAAAGTAATTGCTCAATCTTCACCACCACAGTGCCGATAGAGAGAATGTTTCCGATGTATGGGATTCCAGTGATGGAATATTTACCACGAGGTAAGCTGCCAAAGTTTTTAGGTCAGGAAATTTACTTACTATGAACTGAATTCTAGACATAAGCACACCTTTCCCTGCACCAGTTTACCACGAACATGAGACGACATTCCAATACAGAAAGCTGTTGAAAAGGACATACACCATTGCAGGTAAGTGGGATCTCATGAGAATACACACCTAATCATGACATGTCAGAGCAGACTTGACAGACCCACCTTCCCCCACTCCCGGATTTAATGGGAAGGATTTGAGTCGTCGCACTGATTGGTGAAAGATCGTGAAGTTAGACTGCATGGATAGGCCAGGGTTAACCGAAGACAAATTCTGGGGTTTGTTTGTCAAGTGTGATACATGCGCGCTTATCACCATGCACCTAATGTTCCATAGGCATCACTGTGAGGCACACATCGAAGATGACTGGGATCTTACTGACTGGGAGTAACAGACCATGGTGAACGAAATGCGCCATTCATCCCTTCTCTATAATAATCTTCTCCACTTTGATCGTTCTTTTTAGATATAGCCATCCATAGTTTAGCTACTCTCGAACTTTTTGAAGACCTCGCCACTCTGATAATTTTTGCATATATTGACCGCTTGATAGAGTTTACATTTCAAATTTCAATGGTCGAGCTGCTTGAATGCAGAGAAAGGTCAATACAACAGAAGCAACCTGTAGCACTTAATCCTATATAACTACAAGGGTCTGTTGATGCCGACCAAAATCAGTCCAAAGTATATGGCTCAGGATTTGTAGGAAACAAACCACCGCCCCAAATCCACTGATTAAAGAAAGGGTTGGCATTGAATGCCAAAGCAATTTGGAGTAAGCAAGAATAAGAACAAAGGCACAGTCCCAGAGTTGCCTGGATAATGATATTAAGCATAAGCATAAATCAATACTCTGCATCATTTTAGAACGCACAATTGTAAGGCATTGACAAGTATACGTATGCGAGTCGGATGTGTTGCAGGATTTGCAAAAAGGGCCTAATTTAAACGAAGCTTTGGGTCATCAGTGGAAGGTGGTCATCTTGCCAAGTCTAGGATATGCATAAAATAATAATACGGTGTCGAGAAGTCGAAGACATGTCGCACCAATGACAGACAATACTGATTTGATGGCTTCAACTCTCAAAGAATGACAGCCTGCAGCACAGTAGACCAACGGAAACCAGTGTTAGACGGCCACTCGAACAGAAGACAAGTGCCAGGTGATCTCCAACTTCGGCATGAGTGACGAAAAGTCAGACTCAGGGCAGGTGACGAACAGTCAGACCTGAAGATAACCACCAGAAATTTTGAAAGAACAACCAAGAGAATCCAAAAGAAAGACGCAGGAGCAGCAAAGGACGAGAGTCAAGGACTCGGAGTCGAACTGAATCAGAGGGGCCGAACTTGACTCGGAAGTTCAAGTTCAACAGTAATAAGTAATAGCAGAACTCCGACTCGGAGTCGGTGGGAATGGTGTCAGACTCTGAAAACAAAACTCAGTTTACTATTTTTTTCAGAGTCCTTCTTACAACTACGTAGTAGCAGTGGCAAAGGTGGCAGCCTTAAGTTCCTTGCTCTCCTAAGTACTAGGATCCAACTTTCAGTCACACTCAATACTAGAGGGCTATCAGGAGAGTAATTATCATTACCGAAATTATGGAGACAGAAATTGGTAGTAGGTCAGATAATTCACAATATAGATGTATCAATTCAAAACCAATGTCCGTACATGGCACACCAGCTTCCAGAGCCTGAGGCCAACCAAGTGAGAATCCTCACCAAAAATAGCATGTACAAGAAGCAAGAAGACATTGCAGGACAGACTTGGATGATGCCACGGTTGCAATCCTTACCATGCTACATTACATGTCTGCTGTGTTTACGTCATGAATGGCTGTCACATATGCATGTGAGCAAGCTATAATATATAAAGCACAAGGACCATTAGACATACCTGGGCTGCCCTGCTCACTCAGATCAGTCAGATCACTTTCGTCTGAATCATGATCACTTTCATCCGATGTACTGTCCTCTGAGATGTCAGAGTCTAGATCTACACCCAGATTCTGGTACCGCTGTACAAAGTCCATGTCCACGGCAGTTGCCCCGAGGGTCAAGATATCCTGGCCTACAATTCCAACATAAATGGGTGCAGTTCAACAAAAGTGGAATACCTACATCTCTTGAATGCTATCCCTGCTTGTCGAGCCTGAACCACATATCTCACTCCCCTCCATTCAAAACCATTTTCAGGTGATCCGGGGAAATGCAGAGTACGAGGAAAATACTTCGACACCAAGCTCTTGAGGACTTCTGCCATGCACTCCTTCACTTCACCTTCTACTCCGCTCTCCTCTGCTACTTTCTTGTAAGAGATAAGGGCATAAATCTGCTGGGATAATAGCTCCTTGAATACGATTTCGCCGTCCACATGTGTGTTCGTTGCGGAGTTGTACAAGATGTATTTTGTGTGCCACCATTTGCGAAGCTCTCTGGATAAGCCACGAGCATGTATAGTGCACAACCGATCATGGTCACAGTCGCGACCTCAACGGTATTTCTTCTTGAACGCCAGTGGGTTGAGGAGATCCCCAAGTTCCATAACGACGCATAGCATGAAGAGGTCGAGGGTCCCTTCGAAAGTGGAGACATTGGGAACATGCGTAGCAGGTAACATCTTAGATGCAAGCTTGACGAGGACGCTGTGGATGTAAATGACCATCCTTCGAAGTAAAAGATGGGCATCGTGGCTATGTTCCGTATTTGTCACCTTTGCGCTGGCCACAAACATATGATAAAGCCCAAAAATTGTGTCTTGAATGGTCGACATCGCATAGAAGTGACCTCTGTGACAAATCACGGACTCTGGAGTCACAACAAAATGTGGCGTATTCGGGCGCATCATCCTATAGCACAACTATTAAGAATCCAGGGGTTCTAACCAGACAAAACTTACAATCGAGATCCAGGATGAAGAAGGACTGCTTCCAGGTCCCACTTCTCCAGGTTGGTACCACTAAGGTCGTATTTCTCAGTAAAAAGTGTCGCGTCAGAGAAATGCATAGAGCCATTTTTGGGTTTTGCGACGATCCACCATTTCACGCCAGTTTGCGTGTCGATGTATGTACAGAAGCCATTGCAGTTGATATGCCACAAGTGGTGTGCACCTGAAGTTGCAGCAAGCCCCCATCGAGTGCTTGCCATTGGGAACAAAATATTTCGGTTACACATGGGTAGATTGACGGTAGCATTGAAGGCCGCAAGATCTGATGCAAAACTGATGGGGGGGGGGAGGAGCGGCAAGCATCGGGAAGTCAAGTGCATTGAGGATTCTACTTTTCTCGGTGTGACATTTCAGCACGTCTTCCAGAGTACCCTTGTGGTGTTGAGAATCGGGACTAAAGGTGTTTTCTTCCGAGTAATCTGTCACGGATCAAGGATATCATAAGAACATCGACTCAAAGAGCCCTATTTCACACACTATGGATTGTCACAGTCTTGTATAGATTGCCCAACGTCTCCAAACCCTTTTGATCAAAAGCGAGCGTAGGTTGAAACTGGTCATGTATGACGACATGTTTTCTGCGGAATAGCTCCTGTACTTCCTCGTCGCTCTTGCTCTCGAGTTCTTGCTTTGAGATGACGCAGAAGACTGACTCCTCCGGACGTGTCATCCACAATGGCTGGTCATCTTTGTAGCCTGCGACGACTGCCTCGTGAACGGCTTTGAACATGGTACACTCGTCTGCAAACTATGGGAGTGCCTAACGTTTAAGATAGAATAGTACATGGCTCTGGAGACTCACATGGAATGACGGTCTGTATATCACTGGATCATCCTTTCCAGGAGCCCATAGCTTTACCGATGCGCCTATGAATTTTCTCTGTGCATAGATCTGAGTTATTATATCATTTTCAGACAAACAATTGCTCATACCTTTACGGTCGTTGACAGGTTTGTTTTTTCAGGTTTAGCCTGCCAATAAATTTAATAAATTGCCTGCTTGTGAAGTGGCAAACTGACCATTTCTTCGGTCAAGTCAATCATATCAACAAGTTTAGTAACACCCCCACTTTCTATTTCTTCAAAATAGTTGCGCGCGATTAGGCGGAGAGATTCTGTCAGGGACTCGAGGTTTGATGCATGCTCTGAATTCGGCTTCGGTTTTTGTTTTTGTTTCGACATTGGTTTTTGAAGTTTCGACAGCAGAGCAGGTGGTTCATCCCTTTTCCTTTTTTTGCCTCTCGCGTTGGGTTCCTTTGTGTCTCGTCAGAGCTGTCGCCCTTGCCCTTCGAGGGTTGGAACACCCTTGTAATGCCTGCTTTGTCGCCCTGGTTCTCATCACCCTCTGAAGGAGTATTCCCACCCATGCCCACATCCACTGGACCAGAATGCTGTCCCTCTGTGTCAATGTCCATGGGGCTAGGATTCCCTGCCTCTTCTGGAATCCCCCCCCCACTGCTATCCCTTTCATTCGTAGAAGGACCATTCAGACAGTCACGCTCTCCATCCATATCGAGGTCCTTGTTGGCATCAGGATCCGAAGAACCATCCAGAGGACCTCCAACCACACCCACAGCAGGACGCCCCCTCTCCTCTTCATTGGACAAATCCATGTTGACCTCGCCATTGTTCAACACCTGTCCGCCACTACTAGTTGCTCCCTCCATGCAGGCATGACTTTGTTGACTGCACTCCTCATTGTTGTGGCCATCAGTCCCCATGGCACACCCTCTGTCTTGGTCAGTTCTGTCTTGGTCAGTATCCCTTCTCCCAGCGTCCCAGTTTGCCTGTTCACGGATGTGATCATCGACGGAATTACTGATTCTAACCGGGCGGACTTGATGGGAGTCGGTCTCATCATCCCCACTTTCCTCCTCTTCCTCTTCCTGAGGAGTCGTGGGTGGCTTTCGAGTTTTGGGCACACTGACTTGCATTCGAATATCTGAGAAACACGCTCAGTGGGTCCTTGACGAGAGAAGTAATATCTCACCAGCTGAGAACCAGCTTGCACAATTAACAGTCTCATCATGTATCGCCATTGCGGAGATATCAGCCAAGGCTGTCATCAATAACCTGGGAATTGTAATAGTTCCTTCCATCGAGACGATGTCAAACAGGATTCTCCAGAGCCGTTTTTCAACGGCATGAATTATGGTCGGTTGTTGGTTCCCATACGCTTTCCATAGCTGTAATAGCATTAACGATAGTTGATGAACTGGCAACTGCCCTCGCACCTCAAAAATTCTCCCCTTGCCCACGGACAAGTGTGTTAGGGGCCGATTAACAAGGAGGAATATTGGTGAAAGGGCAAGAGAGATTACCAGAGGGTTCTGCAACATTTCTGGTGCAATATTGAAATTTTCGCAATCCACCAAAATACCATATCTAAGACACCATGAACGTAAATGAAGGTCCAGTAACAGAATTATCTGATTGCACTTACTTTGCAAGTTCCTCCCTCAGCTGGTCCTTGTCATGTGGCAAATACAAATTACCCTAATGGTGTAGATGATAGGAAAAATAACCTCACTGAGGGAAAAGCACACATACCCGGAGCAGGTAGCAGAGGTGGAATGCAGCAGCAGCAATGTTCTGGATAATCTTTGCCCTGTGAACATTCCCTATCGCATGGCAAACCGCCTGAAAGCAGGCAAAGAGCCGATCATCACGGGTCTCCGTCGTGGCACTAGGCAGCACAGACGATGTCCTATCGGATTCCATACTTCTCATCGCACTGTTGACGACTCTGGGCCAGTCCCCCATGGTTGCATGTCCCTATCAGGCATACTGTTAAGATTGGGTCTTAACTACTCAGTAAAGTTCGAGACATCGAGGTTCTTCCTTGAGTCAAGTTCGTCTTTTAGACACTAAGGTACTTCCTTAGGTCGAGTCTTTGTTGAGCAGTTTAAAGAGTTGATATCTTTAGGTCAAGCTGAGGCCTTGACCGACTATCTACTACAGGTTATATAGACTTCTAGTTACTCTGGTCTATATAAAGATTGGCTAGTAAATATACTTGTTATCTACTCAGGTCTTTAAGGAGTCGTTTCAGTAAGTAATGATGCGCTGACTGTCAAGTGAGCGCATGTCAGAAAGTAAATATAGATGCGACGATAGAATCGTAACACATACCTTCAACCGAAAAGTGTTGTTGCAGGCATGAATAAACGCACTAATTTATCTGTAAATGGCACTATCCCTTTTGCTTTGGTTTTGGTCTCCGAGGCGGTGCCATGGATGAAAGCATATATATCCAGGAGGCGATACTTGAGAAGCTCCTTCACCATTACCTCAATCTGATTCGGGGGCACAGTGCCCGTAGAACAGAACACCTGGAGCAGCTTCAACTTCTCAAATCGTGGAAAGTACGTAGACTTGGAAGAGCACATCTCCTCCTCCTGCTGACAAATTGCAGTCAAGTACGTCTCCATTGGCAGTTAAGCAGCAGAAGAAGATAATTCGAACCTGAATTGACTCACAGAGACTTCAGGGACTAAATTGAGTTTATCAAGACCACTGGGTACAGAGAGAACATCGGTTCTCCAAGGTATGTCATTAAAAAAGGGGCTCGTAGTACGAAATTCTTCCGGTTTGGCCATGACGAGAGAGATTTAGCGGTAGCGTCCACAGACTGCAGATTTTCTGGTACTAGAGCCGTTCAAGTTCGGTAATAACAGTTGAGCGACAGAAAGTTGGACTCGACTCGGATGCAGGTGACGAACAGTCAAACCAGACACTTCACGCCAGAAACAGGTCAACAACTGACAAGAATGGATTACAGTGGAAATGGTTCACGCTTTGGCAAGTCCAGCAACCAAGAGAACCCGAGTCAGCAAGTTGAAGTTGAATTTCGACAATTTTCCCAGGGTGACTAAGGAGTCCACGTTCAACACTTGTAAACAACTTGAATTGCAATTGAGGAAAAACACAAGCCTTTGCCGAAACTTTTTTGTACATCAAGAACACTAGAAATATTTATAAGGTACAAAACATATCTGCTGGTTAATGTTGCAGTGGCAGCCGCGCCGGGACCGTTGCAGCACGGCCAAAGAAGGAAAAGAAAGATTGTGTGTAAAATCGGGTCACACTATGTTCTAATTGCTGAATGTCCAACTCAGTGTAGAGGTTATGGGAAGCCAGATCAGATAATATCAAGGGTGTTGGTTTCAGGCCTTCCCAGTCGCAAAGTAATGCCTTCAAAGCGAGTAAATACGGCAGCCTAGTTTGCCAATCCATGGATTGCAAGCCAGTATGTGTGAGTTTAGGATCAGCATAAAGAAGGTCAGAGTCGGGAAAACACTTTAAGACCATCGCCTGTTGCTCATCCTCATCGTGCTTGCATGACAATGCACGTTTGTCGAGAGCTAGAAGCTCAAAACGGAAATTGAGCTCTGTCAATTCCCATAGCATGCCTTGCGCTTCTGTTAATGACACATCGGGGAAGTGATCGGATGTTGGAATACACGGATTTATATGGAGGTCATCCAAAGCCCCTGCAAAGATTGACCTGACTTCTTCATGTCGGCGAACCAGCTTTGACTCCTTCCTAAGGGAAAAAAGACCATCCAAAAGGAAATCGTGCCACTGCTGGTTGGATAAGGGTTTGGCCTGACTCTGGGCAGAAAAGATTCGGTAGATGCAGGCAGGTCAAATAGCAGTCCATGTTGCAAAGAATTTGGCACGACGAGACTCGTTCGTCGATGCGAAAAGTGCAGCTTCAGGGAAAAGATAACGTGTGTTGTAAGATAGAGGCTGCTGATCATGATCAATGGCTTGCAATGCGTCACACCAGGTTGGAATTGGTAGTGGCATCATAGGACTGTCATAGTGTAAAAACTTATTGCGGCCTGTTGGTGCCCATTCCTTCCTCTTGGGATCTGTAGGCCAGGTCATGCAACATGTTTGAGAAGTCAAAAACCATCACATACATGGAATAAAGATTATTGAAACCTCGTTGTCCGAGTTTTTCATTTAATTCGATATTCCACTCTTGTCCGGATTGTTTTAATCTGTACAGGGTTTTGACGAGTCGGAATGCTCGCCCAGTATTATCATGAAATCCCTCAGGTTGTGCCATATATATTTCTTCCTTGAGGTTTCCATTCAAATATGCACCCTTTACGTCCATTTGTTGAATTTCCCAATCTTCTTGTGTTGCCAAAGCGAGTAGCGCACGAATTGTTTCAAGACATACGACAGGGGAAAAACATCAATAAAATCCATTCCGGGTACCTGGGAACAGCCTTTTGCCACTAAACGGGCTTTGTATTTTGTTAATAATCCCTCTTTGTCGTATTTCTTTGTAAAGACCCATTTATTTTTAATAAGTTTACGCTCCTCAGGTGGGTCGGTTAGTACCCATGTCTTCTTATTATGTAATTGATCTAACTCGGCTCGGATGGCTTGATCCCATTCCGGCCACTCAGGGGATCTTTTAGCTTCTTTTAACGATTCAGGATCGTCTGAAGCAAGGTTTGCACAATTAAATGCTGCATTAATTACCTCATCCGGTGAGTTTAT
Source organism: Tricholoma hemisulphureum (assembly GCA_964034925.1). NCBI lineage: Eukaryota > Fungi > Basidiomycota > Agaricomycetes > Agaricales > Tricholomataceae > Tricholoma > Tricholoma hemisulphureum. Next base: position 8,075,076 of record OZ035929.1, on the reverse strand, counting down.
TAGTTGACCTTCTTCGGGGTCATTGGCTAATGCCGCTAACTCCGTGTCATATATGAGGGGCGGTTCATTCAGCATTTGATAATTATGCTGTACTCTGGGTCTCGTGCTTTGGCGTGGAGATGGTTCTTCTTCTGGACATTTCCTTTTTAGGTTATTTGTGGGATTATTTGTCGCATCATTTTCGTTCTCTTGTTGAGTCCGAATTTGTTCTCCTTCGTTTTCCCCCTCAAATTGGACATCTTGGGGAAATTTATTGAAATGGAAATTTCGGGAAATATAAATAGTCCTTTTATTAGAGTTATAATATCTAATAGCTTTAGGACCATTGACAAATCCCACAAAGATTTGTTTATTGGATTTAGGTTCGAGTTTGGAAATATTTTGATGATCACGTAAAACCCATACAGGTGTCCCGAATTCTTGTAAATGACTAACATTGGGCCGTTTATCAGTCCATGCATGTTTGGGAGTTTTCCCCTTTAGGGCTCGTGTATGTGAAATATTTCTAACATATGCGGCATAATTTATTGCCTCATGCCATAAATATTTTGGCAAGTCGCGTGCAATTATCATTGCATGCGCTAACTCGACCAGTGTCCGATTAAATCTTTCAGCAACACCATTTTGTGAAGGAGAATATGGTGCGGTCGATTCAATTTTAATCCCTTTTTCAGCGCACCAAGTGATAAGATCTTTATTAAGATATTCTTTTCCCCGATCAATTCTGATGTGCTTAGGAAGACGTCCCTCTTGGCGTTCAATAAACGTGAGGAATCGTTTTAGTTTTGTAGAAGTCTCATCTTTTGTCTTCATTTGCTCACATACGCAACGTCTTGTGCAGTCATCGATAAATAATATATTATATCGTGCACCTGATAAAGCTGTAGTGCGCGCCGGTCCCCACACGTCTGTGTGAATAAGTTCACCGGGTACCTGAGATCGAGATGAGGTCATTTTCGGAAATGGATTACGTGATTGCTTTGCTTGGATACATGCATCGCAATCATGGATTTCCAATTTTTCATCAACATTAAATCCATCTACTAGGTTATCAAGTAGTAACCTTTGTAGTCCTTTGATGCCGACGTGACCATACTTTTTATGCCAACTGTCCCAAGTTGCACATTTGTTTTCATTAGTGATATTACTACATTCAATATTATCTTCTCTTTTATACATATTAAGGATGTATAATCTGTTGGACAATTGTCCTTCAGCTATAATATTTCCATCCTTATTGAGAAGAGTGGCTTGTTTATTGCCAAATTGAATTTTACCACCAATTTTATCTAATCTCCCTATTGATAAGAGATTATCTTTAGAATCAGGCGCATAGAGCACATTTGTTAGCTTTATTGTCCTTTGTTTATTTCCCTTAATAATGATTGCCTCAACTGTGCCACGTCCATATGCTTGGACATAAGATTCTCCTAAGCCACATATTTTAATTGGGCTTATCGGATTATAATCTACAAATGCTGATTTTGCATTTGTGATGTGTGATGTTGTGGCTGAATCGGTGATCCAGGGGTAAAAGGAAACATGCTCTTCATTCATATCGACTACATCAGTTATGTAAGCCATTTCTTCGTCCTCCTGGTGATCGCGCGCAACATTAGCGTGTTCCCTTTGAGAATTATTGGGCGGACAATTATTTCCCCAACATTTCTCAGTTTCATGCCCGAACCTTCCACATTTCCCACATTTGGGTTTGCCTTTAAATCGGCATCTGTCGGCAGTGTGATTACTCTTTCCGCAGATGTCACACTTTGTCATGTTTCCCTTTTGTGGATCATTTTTCGTCACCTTCCGCCTTTTGCCGGGTGAGACGTTTTGGGCATAGTACGAATGATTGTGGGCATCGTCATTTTTATTGTGATGACGTTGGTATTCGTCGATTAGGAGGGAGGTTAATTCCTGCGAGGTTATACCAGCAGTTCCGTCCCTTTTGGTAGTAGTGCCTTGATATGACGATGTAAAAGGATCCCACGATTCGGGGAGAGACATAATGAGTACGGATTTGAATTCCTCATCAGAGAGGACTTCCCCCATTTGGTGTAAGCGATTTTGTTGACGACGGAGATCATTTACGTGATCGGGAATATTGGTGTTGTCATTTGCTCTCGTTGTATAGAAATTCCTCTTGGCAGCGGTGATGCTCGTGTGCCCTCTTATTTCGTGAATGGAGCGCAAATTATTCCACATTTCCGCGGCGGTTTGTGCCTCAGTCACATGTATAATTTGCTCATCGCTCACATTTATTTGAATGAGGGTCTGTGCTACCAAGTCTCTCATCTCCCAGTTGTTGCGGTCTTTTTCTTCCTGAGGTTTAGGTACTTTTCCCTCAACGTAATTGTAGACTTTATGTAGCTTTAGGATCCTCGTAATACAAGTTTTCCATGCTAACCAATTCCCTTCCTTAAGGGAGTCTACTTTATTAGTCGAGAGGCCCCCCAGGTTAACATATTGATCGGATTTAATTTCCGAGAGATGGGGATCAACGGAGCTAGGTCCTTCCGGACTTTGATCGTAGTCGTCGGACATTGTATGTAGGTCGGATATTGTGAGGGCTTATGATTCTGATCCAAATAATATGACAACGCGCCTAATCCAGGGCGTCAGGGCCCATAACCTGTTGAGGTAACGATGTTACAAGTGCGCTGTTAGACGCACCGACTAGTGATGCGAGTAGAATAATAATTGAGGATGAATTTAATAATATAGTTTTTCGTATCGCTTCTTAGAATCACGCGGGGATGGAAGGGTGCATGCAAGGTATTAATTGTCTTAGAACATATCCGGTGCCGATTATATATATCCGGATTTATGTCTTACTTATTATCAATCCTGATCGGGTGCACGTGCCTGACCGCTCAACATTGTGGGTGCAGGTAGACATGGGTATGGGTACAGGTACACCCAAAAGTACCTGTGGGTTACCTGTGCACTTCCCTACTCATCCCCCCCCTGCCATCCACATTCTGCCTCCTCTAGTCAGTGTCCCCCCCCTGATCTGTGTTCCCCCCCCTGGTCCATGTTCCCCTTTAGTTGATGACTCAATGTTCCCCCTCCCCCTGTTGTCTGTGCCCTCCCTGTTGTCTGTGCCCTCCCTGTTGTCTGTGTCCCCCCCCTGCCAAATTGTTAAATTAATATTTAGATATTACTTAGATAAAATTAGAATATATAGCTAGTAGGACCAGTTGCAACTGGTCAAAACTGGTTGCAGTTAAATAAGCAACCAGTCCTGACTGGTCAGTTGTGGTTGCAGTTGCAGTTGTGGTTGGGGGAATTTCATGAGTGGGACAACCAGTTGTGGTTCTGGTTGCACCCAAAAGGGGCTGCAACTGCAACCCAACTGGACCTTCAAACTCTAGGTAAGGGTTTGGTGGGTTTGGGTTGTTGTACCCTTACCCACACCTGCATGTACCCTTGGGCCAAACCTGCATGGGTATCAAAACCCATGCCATTCACTAGATATCATTGACCTTCTCCCTCACATAAGAAGGATGGTTCTGGAAACCTTTAAGCTAACTCCTACCTTTATTCTTTTCTAGTGTCTCTTCACAGTTGGGAACACTAGGAACACATCAACACACAAGACAAGCAATGTGAGTGCTGTGTGTCCAGTTTTCAGTCCTGGCTGTAGGATTAAACATTGTGTAAAGTATGTGGGGGGGGGTGTGGGGGGCTTGCCCCCTACAAGCTGAAGATGGAGTGCCAGGTCCTGGCCGAGTAATGTGAGGTCTGTGACAATGCCAAGTAATCATAAGCTTGTAGTATAACAGAGCCTCTCTTTCTCTCTTCACTCTCTTTCCTTTTTTAGTATATTTTCAATAATTTATGTAAGCCAGGTGCCTAGTAAACTGCGATCGCCACTGGCAGTGATACAAACAAATTTATGTAATGGTGAATTTCAAGTTGTGCTTCTGCTGAGGCTCTTCATAGGCGCCAATCGATTCTTGTCCACTGCATGTCTGACACTTCAGTTTGGGAGGAAATGTGGAAAAGAGCCCAGCCCAAACTCACTTCAATACGAAATATGTTAAACCCGCACGACTCACCAGATCCTCGCATCATCCGAGTGGGCCAACTAGACTCGGAACTCTTGGATCAGGAGCTTGTTCAGCTACTCCAAGAGCCTCTGCGTAATGCGCTTTCGTTGATAAATGTACGCCAGCAAGTGACACATAATCGTGATTGAGACCAATCATGCTCCCACACAGGCTTCGTTGAGAACGCGGCTTGAACCTGAGCTGAGCTTGCTTATCCAGCTCACTCTGTACAAGTTATCCATATGGAATACCGGTGCCAGCTATGGTGCCAAGCTGCAAGATCTTCAATACACTGTACCTCCGTCTTCTGATCAATATCTCGCCCGTGCGTCCTTTCTCTTCTCTTGCTTACAGGCTCACATATTATTTCATAGCGTCCGGCCTCCCTCGACGAATACTTGTCATACATGCAACATTAACCATAATTTTGCCATATCTACACACAAAGCTACGGTCATATGCTCTTTCTTCAGCATGGCCTGACGCGCCTTCTTCCGATCGGCGGCGAAAGGCGTGGGGCCTCATGACCTCTATAGAATCAACATATGCGTTGTTAGGGCTGGCAAGTTCCGTTGTCTTCCTGTGGGATGGACGGTTCGTGATTTATGTTGCGTTTATTTTTTGTGATTTTCATTTTGTATAGATATCGGACCATCGCTGATAGACTTCTCAAAATGAGGCTTGGGCCGCTACGTAGGCTTGTCAAACGTGACGTTAGTTACGAATTCATGAACCGCCAAATGGTCTGGCATGCTTTTACAGTACGTCGAATGCAAGCACTTGACTTGTGTAGCTATTCATTGTACTTTCTGCTAGGAATTCCTTCTGTTCTTCCTCCCACTCATTAATGGTCGGACTATACGTCGCCGCCTCAACAGCCTTGGACACTCGCTTTCCCCTTCCTCTTTAGCGGCCTTGCTGCCGTTCAAGTCGCCCTCGCCACCACCCCGAAGTCAACATGCAAACAATGCTCAGAAACATGGAAAGTATTGGTCACTCCCGCGAGACCAATGTGCCATCTGCGCTGAAAATGCATCGTTTAATCTTAACATCGCGGCCCCCGTCAATGTGTTCACCACATTGGGAGAGGGACCTTATCAGCCGTCAGCCCCATCCCCTCCGGAGCCTGTGTCTGCTAGATCGAATGTTGAGCCACCCACATTTCCTATATATAATGCCTATAGTACATCATGTGGGGACCTCTATTGCTATCATTGTATTACGGAGAGAATGATGCGCGCGGCAGATGAAGACGATGGGTGGGAGTGTTTACGATGCTTAGAGACGGTCAAGCGTGCGGAGAGGTATTCTGTAGAGCTGGAAAGTGAGGCTTGCGGAAGTGACTACGAATTCAGCAGCGATTTAGATACTGACACTATTGATATCTCGGGGTCAATAGAAAGTTATCCCGAACAAGAGGACTGGCCAGGTAGATTTATAGAATAGATTGTTCACTGCTACGGGGTAGGATGGCTTTCCGAAGTAAATCTGCGTGGATGTCGTTGAAAGCATCCACTATCATATGTCGTTTCCTCCTGTAAATACCAGTCAGACACGAGCTAATTCGTCCTGGATCTGCTTCAGCATGGCTGGGTCTGCCTTGTCTAGGTAATTAACTCGGAACGCCTCTGCGCCACATGTCGATTCGGCCTGTCGAAGGTGTACAGCAACGTATGCACCAAGCTGCATCGTTCGGACTGGGTCACGATCATAAACCTGCACCACCAGAAATAATCACACATGGTGAAATGTAAGTTGAGGGTTGATACGTACAGCCTTTCGTCGGTCATACTCTGGGGTTCCGTCAGTTCCTAGGTAATAGTAGAGCGGCGCTTCATCAAGTTCCCAATACCGCCTGAGATTCGATGGAGAGGGTGCAGGGGAGCTGCAAGTTTTCAATATTAACTTGGGCTAGGGAGTGAAGCAACCAGTGCACAAACCCAGCTCTATCGTTCCCAGGAGAGATTCGAGCTTCCCTCATCTCACAAAATACATCAATCCAAAGGTTAAATATCTCAATCGGAAGTCGCTGAAGCACTTCAGGACGCCCCGTTGAAACGAGAGACGCAATGCCCAAGGCAGTAAGCTTGCGGTGGCGGGGTTCACTCATATTGTCAAACTGACCCTGATTGAATATCCGTACCAAATTCAGACTAAAAGGAACACTCACTTTGCTCCACCACTGATCAAGCAGTCCTTCATACAGATATGCCTCCGTCACGTTTCGCGATAACGCGGTGGCGGACATAAGCTGGAGGAACATCTGAGCATCCGCCATGACAATCCGTGCCAGGAGGTAGATATGCTCCGTTAGCAAAAGGGTTGAGGTCTGTTCACATGATCAGTATCACCCCCGAGCAGATGAGGAGGGTAGGTTACCTCTCCATCGATAAGCGTTGTCAATATATAAGCGAAAAGGCCAGACGTATGCATCGGTTCTCCCCATAAGTTCGAAGGAGCGAGTTGGATGAGTAAATTCAGAGTGATCAGTATATCCTTTAGATTCACCATAACCGCCTGACTTTTGAGAGCCGTAAGAAGGGTACTGAACACATCCACAGCGGCGACCTAATTGTGATAGTCTTAGTATGCAATACACTCGAAAAAAATCGACAGACCTGTAGCAAAGCAGGTGCATCTAATAAAAAATAGGATTCAATGATGCTTGCTGTTTTCCCCAGCAGATCCAGATTTGTTGATAGTAGTAACAACACTTGAGGGAAGAGATCAAATAAAGAAGGAGAGCCATTTACACTTGATAGTGTCAGGGTGTTACGAAGAGCAGCCAACCAAAGATTCAGGCCATCCTCGTCAAGGTTGATGATAACCTGTACACGATGAGAACAACGGCGAGAACGTGGCAAAAGGATGTCTGCCTACTCCAGGTGATAAACTTTCTCGAACCAATGGAACTACGATTGGGCCCAAGGACGTTGATTCTGAATGTACGGACTATCCATACCGTGAGCACCGATGGAATCCGATACGTGACGTCTCGCTAACCTCCACCAGTTTTGTAACGGTGACAAGAAGTGAAGACTTGAACAGCCACTGGTCGCCGGCTTCAGTCCCTGATCAAGTGTTAGAATATCTGCTACACGGAACACAAAATCGGCTTGCAGAGTTTCGGCAGAGGTTCAACGATCATAGCCATGTAAGGAACAATCTGAGAGGAAAGCGGTAAGTAATAAGTGAGGGAAGTATGATGAGAAGCTACCCGTTCTCCGGCCCGCTCAATGAGGACATTGAGAGTGTGATCGATACGGCGCTTGCCTTCAAATGTGTGCGCTTCGCCGAGTAATCTTATCAGCTCTGATACAGCTGCTGGTAAGACTGGCACCAAGTACTCTGGTTTTAATTCAAGGCTCTGCAAAAGTGTAGAAGTTTCTTATAAAGAGTCGATTTCATTAGATATGCAGTGGGATTACGTACACCAAGGCATTCCTTTAGGGCCATAGATGCTGTCAATCGCACAACAGAGTCTGTCCCTGGCCCACGATCTTTCAGTAGATGGACTAATACCTCCCAGATCCTTGGATCATTGGGAGATGTACAATTTTCATAGACCCATTTCCCAATTAGCCACGCGATCCGGCGTTTGATGATAGGGTAGCTGGTAGCTACGGGTTTAGAGGTGTGTGGTGATGACGATATTGTTACTCACTTGGGATTTGTATCACGAGCCTCCACAGCAAGCGTTTGCTCCAGCCATTGTGTGAAGGGAATCACATCTTTTAATCGTATTGCACATCGTCCAATGGCACAGTAGAGAGCTTCCTTTTCGACAACACTCTGAAGATCAACTGAAAGCTTGGCTAAAGGTGGAGGTTAATTTCCTTGTAATCACCGGCAAATCAACCCGAATCACCAGCAACCTGTTTAAAGATATCCTCTAATAATGGTATGACAACGTGCGCGTATTGATTGCAGAGCTGCATTAGGACTCTTTCACTGCAAGGCTAATGAGGTATTTTATAAGAATGCACTCTGCCACCCTGCGGAAGAAGACGAACCCTGATCTCGTACTCCCAAAGGTCATTTTCCTTGTCTTCATTGTTTACCCACTCCTCGGGATCGGCCATCCAATGCTCCAGATCTGTTGGATTGAGAGGCATGAACCGTGTTATAAGTAACCGCACGGCATTCTTAACAAACTCTTCGGAAAGCGCTAGTATAACGAGATATTAGATTGTCTAGATTGTTTATCAGGACAGTTGAAGGTGCAAACATACTGTTTTTATTTGAAACCCCATCTCTCCGAGAAAGGGGAGTCCATCTAGAAAGGCTCTCCTTAAAGAGCACCATACCCTGAACAAGAAAGCGGAGAGGGTACATGGCTTCATTTGTGTCTGCCAAAGAAGGTCACCGGAGCACATGGCAAGATGGACGATCCTCACCGCTAATAAGTTCTGGTTGTCCACGTGTGGCTTCGTCAACCTGAGACCAATAAAAGAGTATCATTTCGCAGCACATGGGCAATTCCACAAATCGCGGTTGCGAAAGCTGTTGCAGGCGTCGGAAGAATTTGCCGAAATGTCGGATATGCCGCGTAAGGATATCGACGGAGCGACGAGCATTTGAGTCAAGTACTAGTCCGAGAGACATAACGATTGCCTTGCGCAGCTCTGTCAGGGTTCTGAGCTGGACAGCCGAATTCTGAAATAATTCGCGCAACTGCGAAAAACCTCAGTAATCATATCGTAATAATTAGAAGGGGCAGTGCTGACCCAAGTTTGGTTTCTATCAGATTCGTCCTTCGACATTCTATCTATCCTGCTCCACAACCAGGCGGCCATTTTTACGATGCATTTGTAGACCAGGTGAGCCAACAAGATATCTTCATATACGCGAATCGAACCAATAGATTGCATTGTCACAGCGCCGGGGGAGATATTTGTGGACATTTGTGAATAATAATTGTATAGGACAGGATGAAGATCCTCAACGATCTGTAAACTTTACATATGCCGAATGGTCAGTGGCAGGTGGGGGCATCTTACCTTTGCCATAGTCTTGACGCCATTCAACATTTTGATACTCGCAAACTCCTTCAATATGCCATTCAGGAGCTTCAGACCCCTGCGCAACATTAGGACGTTTCGCGGGTCCCCGTCCATGGCTGTATACCGTGCTTGCAACTTTATATCGACCATGCCAATGACATCGTTGACAAGAGAACCCCTGAAGTTGAATATATGACATCAGGATGAAAGAAGCACATTAGTTATTCACCAATTAGTGGGAAAATCCTGCCGAGAGATCTTTGATACGATTATCTCATTGCATTGAGCGATCTTATGTTAGATGGTGAAGTCAGGAAGAGTCGATGAGGTGAAAAAAGGCGACTTCACGGTGTCATCTTCTTCATCAAGGAACGTGAGGCAGCGACTCCGAATACGAACCCGCTGTTCGTCTGAGAGCACCCTGCGAATGGTAAGGTTAGAATGAATCAAAATGGACCATCATTTAGTGCTGACTTTCGTGATTTCCAATGGCCTAATGCTGCATTCTTGAACTGGATAATGGATTGCTGCCGAATAATTAGGGGCACTGTCCTTTGTGAGGCAATTTCATGCAAGGCATCGAAAGTACCAAACATATCAAGCATTTGCTTGAGACGTTTACTGGATTCTTGAATCTGTGCAGGATATTGGGAGGAAGCAGCGGACATGACATCGTATAGTTCTTGTGGAGATACATGCTCTACATTCACGCCTGTGGCCAATGATGTGCCTTTGGCGAGGTTCATTGATACGCGATAAACGTAAATGGACTGTTTATTGCAAAGGAAAGAGGAGGGACGGTCTAGAAACAAAATGCTCGACAATTAGTGAATCCGAGTCGTGATTGGGGGGCGGCATAACATCTGGAAATCGGCAGGGGTCTGGTATGACTAGACAGATCTGATCAACAATTAGCACTCCGCAATCAGTAGATAAGACTTGGCAAGGCCTTACAAGATGCTGAAATAAAGGTGACAAGGGATAATACACTGATGCTTCAACTGACAGAACTGTGAGGCATGATAATATTTTACCACTACATACAGTTGTTCAAGTGCCAGAAATGACCAGATATTAACATCTCCTTTAATATGATTCTTCTGTAGAATTTCCATGCACTGATAAAATATTCAAATTCTTGCAAAAAATGTTCAACTGCTGATGCTTTGTCTGACAGAATTGCAAGGCATGATAGTATTTTACCATAACATAGAATTTTTTGAGTGAAAGAAATGACTGTATACTAACATCTCCTTTAATATCATTCTTCCCTAGAATTTTCATGCACTGATAAAATATTCAAACCCTTGCAAGAAATGTTCAACTGCTGATGCTGTATCTGACAGAATTATGAGACATGATAGTATTTTATCATGACATATAGTCCTTTGAGTGAAAGATATTAGCATCTCCTTTAATATCATTCTTCCCTGGAATTTTCATGCTGGAAGGACGCCAGAGTTTCCAACACTCAAGGGAAATGAGACATGCTAGGAACTTAGTATATTTGGAGGGAATAGCTAAGATACAGAACAAGGGCTCAAACTTGTCATTCAATGATCTTCTTGAGGATTCATCTACATTCACATTATACCACGGTTCCAAGGGCAGTCAATGGCTTGAAGCCCCCACTTTGACCTCCCAGATGTCTCCTTATCTGTTGAACAGACCAGAGAAATATGTCTCAGTAAGCTCAATAGACTCCACCCGTACTCGTTCTCCTGACACATCGTACAGGCTCTCAGGAATCGTACTTCAAGCTTGTGTCAACACTGTCAAACATAGTTTTGATTTAGCATTTGTAATTGCTGACCAGCCAGTAAACGACCAAGTTTCTCATTCACTTCATGTCTTGTATCATGTCATAATTTTCTCCCATCTCAGACAGCCTAGCAGTGCTGTACTCGAAGGATCGCCTCATTATTCTTGGATGTCTATCCATGTTGCGATCATTTTACATTACAGCAATTATCTGTGTCTGTTGATCAATGATGCCACATTGCTCCCTTGACAGAAGCAAAGCCGCCGTGTTGGTCTTGAACCGAATTTCCAAGTCAGCTTTAGTATGGTGAGGACAACAGATTAATTACTAACACTCTTTTACCCCAGATACCTACTAACTCATCGGATGACTCATTGGAAGTCATTCTTGCTGCCACTGCTCATTTCCTGTCTCCTCTCCCTCCAGTCATTTGAGGAAGATACCCATGGGGTTCGGGATGGCTTGCATTTCAGTCTGGTGTCACACAATCGATGGATCCTTCCCGTACAAAGATCCTGAGGCACCAAGTGAGCATCGCATGAACAACTTGCTGCCATGTATGTCACTCGCCAAAAAGATTGCACACTTGTAAGAGGGCCATTTGAATATTTCATTATTCATCCACTAACGCTTATGTCTGTCGTATGGAATTCAAGGTGATACTAGTATAACCGGTTGGATGTCATTGAATGATCCACTGGATGACATGTTAACGTTTAACCAAACTGGCCTTGTGCATATTCGTTTCATCAAGGGCATCTAACTCTCTCTCACCCATACCTTCTAGGAAGAGATGATGCGCCGAAGCATCTGGTGTGGATATCCAGTACCTTACGACAAGTTCGTCTTTGAAGTTAATGTAGGACAGAGATACCTGATGGAGAACACAACGCTCGGAAGCCGCCCTCATTCAGTCAGAAGGTCTGCTTCCTCACACGTACAACTGGCACACAGGCAGAGTGATATCTGGCATAGTGGCATCGGAGGCGGAGGGTCTTGGCATCAACCACATCTTTGGCCCAGTGCTCGATCTGAGCCGTGAGCAGCTGTTGGGGCACGTGGAGGAGAATTTCTCGGGAAGACCACACCAATTGGGTCAATTCTGTTGCATTCTCGCACGATAGGGAGTGGATTGTCCCTGGCTTGGACGATCGCACGATTCGTTTGTGGAACGCTACAACAGGAGTAATAGAGGGAAGCCCATTCACTGGGCACACCGGTGGCCACAAAAGGCAATGTCATGTCATTACATTCACCGTATTCATCTGTCGATCAAACAAGGTTCTCTGGTCTTTGTCAACGAGTCTGAGGCCCAAAAAAAGGAATTGTTAGTTACCGGTTATTTGCCATTATTGCAGTAAATTGAGACAATGAAGCACACTTCATGGTTAGAAACTCCTCAACAACAAGGTGAATTTGCCGGCACAGCACAGTCTTAGCTCTAGTTTTACTTGGAAGTTGGAATATTAATGATGTATGTGCGATAAAATCACTTTGAAGAGTAAGCAACAGGCACTTAACCACAGTTTACGGCTATCATGAGCGATTATTATCAGACAACGCAAAACGTTCAAAGTTGAGTGAGCCCACCAGAAGAAATTGATAATATGAGGAAGAAAACCTCATCCTCGACTCCCTCATTTGAGTTAATATCTTCACTGTTGCCCCTGATTTCTTGTACTCCCAGTGCCCAGGATTCCAAGTCCCACTTGTTGCAATGCAGTAGAGCCACACCTCCTCTCGAACCCTCTTATCGACCTCCTCTCGAACCCTCTTATCGACCTCCACTCCTCTCAAATGACCGGTAAAACGGAGGTACCCCTCGTAGTTAAATCCCCGTAATGTTACGTGAGTTTTATAGGTATCACAATGGTGGGACATCCTGGCAAGATAAGTAGAACCTCAATCTTTAAATCAAAAATACTTACATGAATGCTAAATGGTCCACTCCAGCCCTTTCAAGTTTGTTCCAAAATCTCATCGAGGCAGCATGAAGAATTTCTGGCGCACGCAGTGTGTCGAACAGTGAGGCGCTCTTGTGGCACCATAAGTGCGGCAGCATGTCAGTGGATGAGAGGAGGTTTGGGGGTACAACAGATTATAGGCGTGTGCCCACCAGAGTCATAGACTTTTGGGAGGTCCTTGTTGTCCAATCCTCTGCCACAAACAAGATCAAATGTCTTTCGTTTTTCGATACCAGGTAAACGATGAAGGCAAGAGGGAGCTTCTACAGGTGTTGAGATGGTGGCCCCATCCTACCATCATAAGGTCAGTAGTGCTTTGACTCTGATATGATTCACACCTACATGAACATAACCTCCTCCAGCCCACGCGATCGACTCGAAGGGCACATCTTGTCTGACTTCAAGGCATGGACATGGCACTGGCAGAGGCATGGTGGTTGGATGGTCAGCTAGAGAAATAAATAAACTGAAGTTGGAGAAAGGAGCTGCAAAATTTCGAAACGAAAAGCGATCTGAACGCTGTCCACCCCCCTATACAGTGAGAATGGCCACAGCACTCCTGCAGAGAAGGGCCTTTGTTCTGATCATGGGCAGATGTTGCCACAGTTATTCCTCCACAAAAAGAAATTCATTCATAAGTGTGACTTGGATCTACCACTACATTCCAGTGAAATCTTCATCCTCGGTATCTTGCAGTTCATGCTGCCCACTGTTGTCCGATTCATCTGATTCCACATCTTCCCATCCTTCCAGGTCACGTATTTCCATTCCCAACTCTGGGTTATCTGACTCATAGATGTCACTGTCGCCATCTTCAGCTCGTGGACCAGGTGTTTCCTCTGACTCTGGTAGATTATTGTGATAGTTCTCAGACTTGGCAGAGTCAGCAACATGGGGTGAAGTTGATGCAGCCTGATGTGCATGGAGATGGCCAACCCCTAATCCCCAATGGTATCGCATAAGCAAATCCCGAGTAGAAAACCTAGGGAATACTAAAATCAGTGTCAGGATTGCATATAACGAACAGACGTACCGAGAAATGTAGTAGAAGTTGTAATCATGCCCATCCTTGGCACAGTGAGATATACCACCTCCATTCGCTTGTCGTTTCCCTTTAGCAAATGCAGGCACCATGTGACACCCGCGTAATATGTCTTTAGGATCCACAAAGTCAAAAGAGTTGTCTCTGTTCATGGGGGGAAAGGAGACCAAGTCCAACCTGGAACTGTTCCATCCCAAAGATCCCGGGTTAGCAAGTTCAAACCATCTCACCCACAAAAACTCGAAGCGGCGAGCATTAAAATCACGCATGCCAGGCCCAGTATAGATGACATTTGCGTGGTAGGCACCCAATACTCGGGCGTACAAGAAACGATGTGCAGTTGAACAATTGACAGTGCCATCAACATTGTCTGCAAGAAGCATGATGTTGCAACGAGATGTTCCTGGATTAATGATGTCAGTCCCACGTCGAACATCATAAGTAGTGAAGTGGAATCGAATGAATTTATGGTGATACAGGCGATCCTCCTTAAAAAGCACAGCATCAGATGCATTTCCACTGATGTGAAAGGATTTGGAATGGGAAACTGTGTGAACATGAGGGTGTTCAGGAAGAGACTCAGCTTCCTTGAGAAGCACTGTTTGTATACGAGGAAGTAGATGCTCCTTTAACTTCAGGACAAAATTCTGTAGTGAGATGTCAGTACATGTAGATCAGATATACAAAAAATCAAGGACGGCTCACTTTGATGGCAGGATCACTCCCATTCTTTTGCAGGAAGGTTGGGATGTGTACAGGGTGTTTCTGAGACTTTCCCATGTTATACTGCGCTCCAGGATCGTTGAGAACTTGCTCCTGCTCTGGTCGAGAAGGTGATTTCTGCAGCCCAGGGATCTCCCCACGGATCATGCTGATACGACGCTGACGTTGTTCAATCCTCGACAGTTGGAGTCGGATCGATCGGCCACTTGTACGAGGGAAACGTGCTTTTGACTTCCGGTGCTCAAGTTCACTCTGTTGTTCACCGTTAACATGAAATCAGAGAAGTCAAGGGAAAACTTACAGCCTGGGTAGAATACGAGTCTGTTGTCCCACAGCACTTGATGGTCTCAACGTAGTTGCCCAGTGCGTGGGCCTTGTATGTCCTCAGATTCAGTTGCTTTGATTTTTGTGGTCCCGGCACTGTGTTGGCAGCATTTTTCTCATAGCGCCGTTGTCGAGCAGCACGCTCACGCTCCAACTCCCGAGTTTGAAAAGATGAGCATGTCTGTTCTGAAAATGTGCGGAGACTATTGCCTAGAGTTCTGGTGACATCAGAAAAGACTTCTAATGTCGAGTCCGTGTGCATATGGAGTTTAGCGAGACCATGCCAGTGGGCTAAATCAAACAAGAGCTTCAGAACATTGGTATTGTGTGGTTCCGGAAGAAGGCTGTCAAAAACGGGGATAGCACACTATAAACACTATCAGTTGAATTGAAATCAATTACATGCTCCACATACTTGGAGCATATCCTCATAATCGTGAGCTGTCATCTTCTTCAGTTCCGACCGGTTTGATGTTATTCTTCTTATTTCATCACCCCCGAATGAAGGTATTTTTCGAAAGCTGATGATAACAGAAATGTTGGCATTCTGAAGGTCTGCAGGATGCTTACCGTCTATCTAGTTCATGTTTGAGGCTTTCGTCCTGGCAGTCCAGGATGCGCAGTAGATGTATAAAAACTGCCTTCCAGACACCGAGCTCGAACTCGTGCAATACATCCACAACGAGCATGCTGAACATGTTGAAACCGAATGGAGCTAGCTTGTTTGAAAAAGCATTCTAGTACAGTGGATCAAGTAAGATATCCAAGAGAGAAGCTGAGACACGTACAGCGGTTGGAACAAGCAAATCAACCTGCAGGAGGTTCTCTACTGCCTTGCTACTAATTCCGTAGTTCTTCTCATAGATGATCTGGCGCGCAGTCTCAACCCGATTACGCCGTTTCACATCATCAATCCGTGCCAAAGTCTTTCTCTGTGTCATGTCTCGTCGCATCCCCATGTTGGTTACACGATCTAACGGTATAAGGCAATGGGGACATGGGCAACGACCGAGATTCCGAATGCTGCAAATGAGAATTCTGGGAGAATGTTAACTTGTGCTAAATGTGAAAGGCTGCCTGGTTAGGTAGCCTCACTAAGTCAGACGGTAAGACAGGATCACGTTATCTTTGTTGCACAAGGTAAAGAGTCAGTCTAAGATACATAAGAAGGTCGGTAAACTATACCTTTGTTGCACAAGGTAAAGAGTGGGGCAACAAAGGAAAAAAAGATGGTATATATATGAGATTTGAAACCATGTTGGAAAGTGGCTGCATCGAGCGTAAGTTGATATATGAGTTCGCCGATGTTCGCCGATGTTCAGGGTGGCTGTGTAGCCATTGTAAGCATCAATGTGTGCCGATGTTCGCCGATGTTCGTGGTGGCTGTGCATGTTTGTGTCGTGAGTCTGGTCGCAGGCTTACACTCCTCCCCACCTAAAAAAATTGTGAGGGTGTCAAACCTCTGTCCCATTCTCAGCTTCCCATCTGTCAAGTGCATCTGTCTCAGTCATTTCTGAACCAGGGCGCCACTCATCATGTTCTTTCCCGTATCCTTCATAGCGGACAAGGTATTGTACACCTCGTCCACGTCGGCGAGCATCCACAATCTTGTCAATGTACCACTCCTCAGTGCCATCTTCAGTAACAATGGGTCGTGGCCGGGCAGGCTCACGGTCAGGGAAGAGGAGGGGATTGTTCGGGATGTATCGTTTGAGTAGGTGGGCATGGAAACCAGGGAAGGTGTTTGGGTTGTTTGGGAGTTTTAGTGTATATTCTGAGCGTTCAGGGAAGGTGTGTGTGATGGTGTAGGGGCCGTCATTTCTCGGCATGAATTTTGCAACACGCATTTTTCCTTTGCGTTTGTAGTTCCGGCGCCTGTTTTCTGTGGAGAGCATGACAAGGTTGCCAATCTCATAGGCATCTTCTGGTGCCCGATGTTCATTGGCATGGTATGCCTGTCTGATTTTTGCAGCAAGGAGATTGTCCTGCGCTTCTTGGACATCAATTGTGACTCGGGATATTATGTCATGTGCGGTAGTTTGTTCGGTAGTGGCATTACTAGGGAGTGGTGCGATCAGAGGGATGATTCGGGGGGATCGTCCAGACTTCAGTTGGAAGCCTGAGAAACCAGTGGATGAGTTCACGGTGTTCATAATAGCAAAACGCACACGAGGGAGTTTGGCTAACCACCCCTTCTGGTTGTTGTCAACATGGTACCGGATGGCTTGGTTCACAGTTTTGTTGGTCCGTTCGCTGCTGCCGTCGGTCTCAGGGTGGTAAGAAGTTGACATCTTCAGTTTTACACCAGTGAGCTTATGGAGGGCCGTCCAAAGTTCAGCAGTGAAGAGAGCATCTCGGTCAGAGATGAGATGGAGCATCAGGCCGTTTTCACAGTACCATTCATCAAAAAGGACAACGGCAACTTGGGCGGCAGTGTATGTGGAGTGGGTACTGGCAATGCGTATGTCAGCACCAAGAAGGTCAGTCATGGTCAGGATGGTGTCCTTTCCATCCTCCTCGGGGAGTGGTCCGATGAAATCCAGTGCGACAGTGTCGAAACGGTCATCAGGAACTGGTAGGGGGTGTAGGGGACCAGTGGGTTTGGAAGTGCGGGTTTTATTGCGCTGGCATTCAGAGCATGATGGGATGTATGCTTTCTCCAGGTCCCGACGCATGTTTGGCCAGTAGTAGGAGCCACGGAGGGATTCATAGCTTTTGTCAAAGCCAAAATGGCCCAGAGTGTCATGGGCAAGGTTGTAAAGGAGTTCACGGACTCGGAGATCTTGTGGGATCACCAGCCGGCGGCCAACATAAAGGAGTTGATCGGTGAGGGTTGCCCCTTCGATGCTCCCCATATTGATGTCCTTGGTGAGTTGTTTGGCAAAATCATCAGTCTCATAGCCGGTAATGATTGCGTCAAGTAGGGATTGGTCAGCGGCAATATTGAGTATGCCAGCGACTGGGGTTTTGGGTGCATTACGTGTGTGTGCCATTGCACAGGCCACAAGGCAGGCATCAGGCACAGTGTCAGGCATGCGGGATAGGGCATCAGCAGCGGTGTTGTCTTCGCCGCGGATGTAGGTGATTTGATAGTCAAAGTCTGCAAGATACATCGACCATCTCATTTGTCGTCTCGACATCTCCTTCTGCGATTGGAAGTACTCGAGAGTTCTGTGGTCAGTGAAAACTTCGAACTGTGCACCTAGCAGGTGGGATCGCCATTTCTTCAATGCCTTGATAATGGCAAGAAGCTCCTTCTCATGGACCGGATAATTCTTCTCGGCGTCATTGAGCTGGTAGGAGTCATAGGCAACTGGCCGGGATGTATCCCAGGTTTTTCCAAAGCTTAACACAGCCCCAGTCCGGCGGTCACTGGCATCAGTGGTGACATAGATGTTTGATGCTTTGTCTTCGTAATTAATTATGGTGAGACAGTCAGCACTGAGGACAAGTTGTTTGATGTGGTCAAATGCATTCTGATGTTCTGGGGTCCATGTGGGGAATCGTCGGTCACATTCCTTGGTAGTGAGGGGGGTGAGGACACTCGTGTATTCTGCAAGTGCTGGAAGGAAGGTGGCAATGTATCTGGTTAGTCCTAGGAAACCTCGGACATTGGTGGCAGTTGTTGGTTGGGGCCAGTTCGCAATACGGTCGGTTTTGCGTGGGTCAGGTTTGATCCCAGCCCCAGAGACGATGTGGCCAAGGAAACATAACTCAGTGGCAAACAGGCTGGATTTCACCTGGTTGCAATAGATGCTGGCTTTGCGGAGGGCCTGAAGGACTGTATTGCAGTTTCATTCATGTTCCTCCATGGTTTGTGACCAGATGATAATGTCATCGAGGTACACATGGCAAATTTTTCCAATGTGTTCTCGGAGCGCGTCAGTCATTCGGCGCTGGTGTGTGGCAGGGGCATTGCATCCACCCTGTGGCATGACAGTCCATTCATAGAGTCCCCACGGTGTTCTTACAGCAGTGAGGTGAATGTCGTCAGGGTGTACCCGTGTTTGGAAGAAGGAGTTAGTCATGTCCATCTTCCCGAAGATCTTTCCCTTCCCGCAATCGGCGAGTATGTCATCAATGCGAGGTAGGGGGAAGTTATCTCGGACAGTGTTACTGTTGAGAGACCGGTAGTCGTTTACCCAGCGGGGGTCGACTGTTAAGTCAGGGACGCCAGCTTTATATTTTGGGACACAGAATGCTGGTGAGGCATATTCTGATGAAGATGGTCGTATTCGGCCAGCCTTTAGGTGGTCATCA
Source organism: Tricholoma hemisulphureum (assembly GCA_964034925.1). NCBI lineage: Eukaryota > Fungi > Basidiomycota > Agaricomycetes > Agaricales > Tricholomataceae > Tricholoma > Tricholoma hemisulphureum. Next base: position 8,055,946 of record OZ035929.1, on the reverse strand, counting down.
AGTAATCTTTTCCAAGATTCTTGGTATTTCTTTGGTGCTGCATATCCTTTGCCATTATTGACCTTGGTGGGGTCTTTGAGCCGGATGCGGTGGAACATGTGTCCAGGGACTTCAGAGGTATTGTCTGGGAGTCAGAGTGGGAAGCGGTCAGCATATTTTTGTTTCATTTTCCGGTCTGCTTCTTTGAGGACCTCTTGGAATGCGAGGCCTTCAATGCGGTCTCAAACAGCAGCCATGATGGGGCCAGGGAGGAGGTAACCAGCAAGTGTTGGTGCTCCGGTCTGCTCGAGAGTGGTAGGCTTGGGTGCCCGAACTTTCTTTGGCATCGGTGGCTGTGCTGTTCGCCGATGTTCGCAGCTGTGTTCCAATCCTGAGGTGCGAGAGGGGGGGGGTTTAGGAGGTCATAGCCTGTGCGTTTGTCAATGGCCGTTCGCTCATGTGGGTCTATCAGGATCTGTTCTGATGAAAGAAATGGCATTCCTAGTATAATGGGGAATGGTAGCCCCTTAATTACTTTCATCTTGTGTACTCCTGACTTCCATATCCCCCGTTCAGAGCTGAGGTCTAGTTTCACATACTCCTCCGAGACAAGTGGCAGCATTGATAAGGAGGACATGTTGTTCTCCTTGGCAGGGAGACGATATCGTCGGAGACCAAGTTTCTCGGCAAGCTCCAGGCTAATCACTGTGCAGGCCGATCCAACGTCAATTAGTGGTTGGACTGGCATGGGGAATTCGGAGATGAGGGGGCCAGTAGCAAAGAGGTTGGTGTATAATTGTGGGACAGTGAGGGGGACATTGACAGGGGAAGGGACATACGAGTCTGTTTCAGAATCTGAGATGTGTCCGGCTGCCATTGCCATGTTTTGGGCTGGCGCTGTGAGAGTCATGTAGGTCACCGGGTCAGGCCATGAGTTAGTTGCAACCATTGGACAGTTGGTGAAGGTGTGCCCAACGTTGAGCTTCCTGCACCGGGTGCATCCATTGTGGTCACGGATGAGGGTTCTCTCGGCCTCGGTGAGGGCCGGCAGGCGAATTCTCTCAGCCTTCTTAGTTCGGCTGGTGGGGGTAGAGGTAGAGGCATGGGAGGTCAAGGGTGCATCTGTGAGGCGGGAGAGGAGATCCTTTTTTTCACCTCGGCGTGCAGTGCGGGCAGCGGCCGAGGCATCAATCATCTTTTGGGTCCGGGCATTTTCAGCCCGCATACGGTCATCCCGCTCCTTAACCTCAAAGGCCCAGGTAGCGAGATCAGTGGCTAGGACTGGTTCAAGGCTTAGATTGAGCCTCAGGTCCGGGTGTAGGTTGGATTGGAGTTGGACCTTGAGCTGGTCCTTGGTGAGTGCTTTGCTTGGCGCTGAGGTGGTGAGGATTGCGTTGAGGTTCTCAACCTCTATTTTCCAATCCATAAATTCCCGGTTGCCTTGGGTTGTGGAGAGGATGGTTTCGAGGATGTCATAGGACCAGTTCTTCTCGAGGACCAGTTGGGCCAGCTCAGTGAGATACTGATCCAGGGTGAGGGCATCAATCCGAGTTTGATCTGCCTGATACCAAGAGACGAGGCGCGGCTCAAACATCCCCTCAGCAACGTAACTGACAATTTCAGTGCTGGTCTTCCCACCATGCTTCTTGTATCGTTTGCATGCAAGGGTCCACGACTGCATGATGAGTGGGGTGATTCTGCCCGCAGTGAGCATTGGGCATTCCTTCATCTTCGTGACCTTGACTTCAGCAAGGGGTTGTGTGGTTGGTGACATGGCAATTCGGGCAGCAGGTAAGGTAGCTTGGTAGTTGCAATGGGAGGTGGCTGTGGTAGGTGCACTTTCGTCAGTAGACGAGTCAGTACTAGGTGATGGGGACAGTGGTAGAGACACCGGGCTGTTTGGCTTGGGGCGTCGGTGTGTGTCCGTTAGGATCTGTAGTTTGGCAGGTTGGCCAGGGTCCTGCAACTTTCTTCTCGCACTCCTGGTGAGGAGTGGAATCGAGGTAGAGGGTTGCCGAGACAGTGTGGGTTCGTCAGGTATTGAAAGACGCAGTCGGTGTCAAAAAAAAAGTGAAAGGCTGCCTGGTTAGGTAGCCTCACTAAGTCAGACGGTAAGACAGGATCACGTTATCTTTGTTGCACAAGGTAAAGAGTCAGTCTAAGATACATAAGAAGGTCGGTAAACTATACCTTTGTTGCACAAGGTAAAGAGTGGGGCAACAAAGGAAAAAAAGATGGTATATATATGAGATTTGAAACCATGTTGGAAAGTGGCTGCATCGAGCGTAAGTTGATATATGAGTTCGCCGATGTTCGCCGATGTTCAGGGTGGCTGTGTAGCCATTGTAAGCATCAATGTGTGCCGATGTTCGCCGATGTTCGTGGTGGCTGTGCATGTTTGTGTCGTGAGTCTGGTCGCAGGCTTACAAAATGCTAGTGTTCATTCAATCTGAACTTACTTCTCTGGGTAGTCAGCGGAATATGTAAATATACGAGGGTAGAAACAACGTCGGATGCCGTCACAACACTTGATCACCATGCCGTGCTCATACGCTTCGAGGAATTCGTCATCGAGGATAACAGACCACTGAGCATGATATAGTTCACGATGGCAGTGGGCCATAAATGCGCTGTTGGGTCCCTTCCCCCCAATGTGGTCCATTGCGAAGGATTTGAAACTATCTGGGAGCTATTATCGAAACGAAGACTCAGCTACCCATCATAAAGCCAATGAAGCCACTCAACATACCGTCTCCAAGTAAGCGACGTGTTCAAACGCCTCACAAGAGGGTTTAGACCTTCTATCCTTTGACTCATTCCCTATCCCAAGATAGACAGGCCATAATTTGGTATTACTGAAAGCCGTTAGCTGAGTCCCATCTGAGGCGAACATGAGACCGACTACAACCCTCTGAAGGTCGCATCCTGGTTCTCCCAGTGAATCTTGAAGTTTGTGGTGAGCCTCGATGAATGCTCCTGATGTGTAGAGTTCCCCGTAGACTCTGACAGGCTCAGAATCCTCCGATGGTTGCCAAAACAGTTCATACAGTTCAAAATGAAGGTGAGGATGGCTAGAAGGTCGAACAATTTTCTCTTTAATCACTGAAACCAACTTCGGGTGATGAAGGATGCCTGCATTAAACTCCTTTGGCCCAGGGTGCTGCATTGTTTTGTGGAAGGGAACATTGATCTTGATTGGTGTTTTGATCCAACCCCCATGATCTTTGTCCTCCCAGTCGCCTTCCTCGTTTGAGCTGCTCCCCCAATCTCCACTTAGATGTGTATTGATACGACGCCAATTTTGTCCAGCAACATCCTCTGGCCGAAAACTTGGGTGTCCGACTATTTGTATTAGGTTCTGGAAACTCGACTGCGACTTTTTAACTCCATCATTCCAATACCATTCTCCCAGCAAAAATGACGATTGGTTCGGATACGGATAGTAAGAGTCAGATGGAGGGTCGGAAGCATCAGGAGATTGATAAGATGAGTTAATTCGAGGATTGGAAGGCATATGGGGGGAGGCATCCATCAAGTCGCTCGTTGTAACGTTCTCATCAGGATCGTGGTCTGGGAAGCACGTCACATGGTACTGTCTAAACAGGCAAAAGATGTTGTGTGGAGATCTCAACAGCCTTCTGACTCAAGAAAGCACAGAAGAGGGTTCTGGGGATGGAGAGGATGCTGGCACAATGGCCAGGGATGCGGCAGACCTAGGTTGAGAACATTGAGACGTGAGGTGTGGGGGTAGCGGAGGAAGGGCTGCTGGGGGATCAGGCATTATATCACAATAACGCTTAGGCAGCTGGCGATGGTCCCGGCGGCCCCTGCGCTCGGCAATAGATTGATTCGAGTCATCGTTGCTCATGGACAAGATCTCGGGTTCCTAGTACAAAGTATGATTAGCAGTTTGGGGAGCACTGAGGGTATTTAAAAGCTTCACCTCTTGACTGACGGCAGGAACGGGGGCATCATCTGAAAAGCCTGGTTGGGAAACCTCATTTCCGGACAAAGGACCTTGAGTAGTATGGACTGTTTCCTCGCGCTTTCTATGTTTCGCGACTTGCCAAAGCTCCTTGGCTTTGTCCAAAGCACCAGACAGTCGTTTTCTGGTCTTCTGACAACTACGTGAGTGACAGGTATATGCTTGCGGCATAGAGAACGTGCGTCTGCAGACACAGGCTTGGCACCAGGCTGATGGTATTTCCATTGCAAATAAGCAAGGTTTGCAACCAATTTAAACAGACGGAAGATGAATAAACTTGAGTCATTCGCTGAATAAAGAAAGATAGAGTCATAGTTATAGTGACAACGGACAGGCTATCTGGGTCTATCCCATAACAACGCATGATTCCGAAGCTGTGTCACCTAGGATGCATGGACAGTTCCTCGGGCCATGATATGAATTCCTGCTATTCGTGAGGACGTACTTCCAGTGACAATAACCAACTTTACTGTGTTGCATGGCTAGCCTGAGGGGTCCTTGCTCAAGGTTTTGGCAGGTCCGGCTGCTTCGATGGGCCGCTGACACAGAGTCTGGAGATAATCGTCCACAAGTCCTTGACATTGAGTGACGACAAGTCAGACTCAATTTGAGCACAGGTGACGAACAGTCAGACCCGATGGAATGTTCAAGTTTCCCGGAGAAAGCAGAGAGAATGGTGAAGCAGAGAGAATGGTGAAGCAGAGAGAATGGTGAAGCAGAGATAGCAGTTTAGCGAAGAGATCAGTCACAGTGGTTCGAGAACTTGAAGTTGGTGGCAATTGATGGCGTGACGAACATCAAACTGGTTAGGGCTAACCACGGTTAGCCCTAACCCCATCTTTTTGACTTCCGAATACTTGGGACTTATCAAGTATCCTCCCCAGCAACCACCCTCAGGTTAAAGATGGATTTATTTATTGTAAAAATTGGAACATTAATTAACTAAATAAAACTATAAGACCTCCCCTGCTCGCGTTTGGCATGAGCAGAGGCTAGCTAGATAACATCTTATCTATAGATATCATGATTGTGTGTCATGATCGGAGTGCTAATCATTGATCAAATCTGTCCACAAGGTCCACAGCAGTCCGAGTCCGAGTCCGAAGTCCAGTACTACACTATCTTTCAAGTTAACTGCGTGCAACCTATAACATGTTGAATTCCGCCTCTGAAACTGCTCTTCTCAATACCTTAGCGGCTGAGACCACTTCGCAAGTGAGCATTGTTTCCACCGATCCGAGTCCGAGTCTCTGAACCTAATTCCAGAACGAGTTGGAATACCCTGATGAATTTACTAGACTCACTGCATGGCTCCGCCTCGTTCTAACAATAAATGACCAGGATGGAGATCCATCGATCCCTGGGTATGCCAAATCAGCTGCTGCCCAGACTGACATCAACCACGCACTCCGGTCTGATGAAGACTTTGGTCCACTCGACGCTATATGCGCAATTCTTGTTCAAGATCATGAGATAATTGCCGCCTGCTATACTTCAACCAGGGTGCTTGTGGTGGAAGAAAAGACTGTGAACACGGACCTTGACCTCGGGGCTGAAGGCGACGACAACACTGCAATTGGGCAAACCACGTTTCCGTTGAAGGTTACCATGATCTGCAATCCTGATTATCGCATAAAATCCCAAAATGGAGATCCAAAATTCCATAGAATTAGGTCTGTTGATACAGGTGCCAGCCTTTGGAATGAGGTCAAGAAGGAGCCCTATCATTGCGTGATCCTGTGAGGTTTCTTTCAGCTTGTATCTCAACTTCTCATCCACGTTTTGTATAATCTAGTGGGCCGAGAGCTTCAGAAGTCCATGCAGAGACTGTGTGCTCCTATCTCAATGACTATCGTTCCGCGCAGCCTAGCCTCCAGTTGAAGTACTCTCGCTTCTTCTTCGCCTATCTTCTTACTGTGTGTTGGCCAAAGCTGTTGCGGTGTATTACCAGCTGGCAGGGCCTTGGTCTGGTTTATTTGTTGACTCGTGCTGGTGAAGATATGGACTATGTGATTGAGACATTTGATTGGACCTCGGAGGACCTCCAACCACAGGAGGACGATGGTGACCGAACGCTTGCCTCAATCCTCAAGTGGGCTAGCGTGTCTATCGATACAGAATCGCTAGGTCCCGATGTCAGGGTGCAGGTTCAGGCATTGTTGTTGGCTGCTGGTTCAGAAATTGAAAGAGTGAGAAGATCAGAGACGAGGAATGGCCTCTACACTGCACAGACTGCCAAGGGATTCCAACATGTCGTCACCTCCACCTTCATGAATTTCGCGTCAACACTTATGTCCTTGAGGGTCAAGCATCAGGAGGTCTTAAAGGGCTCATTGGATATAAATTCTCACCTGGGCCAAGATCTAGTGTCCCTATTCGATTGTCTCCACGTTCATACCACAGTCCTGCTCTCTATTTTAAGTTCTGCAGCATTCAGGAATCATATCTCTGCCTTAACTGATGTCAAATGCCTGATGCCTGAACGCCGCCATATAATGAAATATAGGAATTGGGCCAGGGGGAAAATAATAAAGGGTAATGGGGATGACACCACAGATAATGCAGGCGATGTGGACGGTTTCAACAATGAGAGTGTGTTGGAGGTAGGCAATTGCTTATGTAGGTTTTCTATGGACATGACACTGATCTAGTTCAATTCAGCTCCAAGATGGGTCCAACATCCATTCCTTCCTCAAATGGACCAAGACATTCGTCTACCAGTTCCTTGGGAAACGACTTCTAGAACGATGATCTCGCAACGTCTTTCCTTCCGATAGTTCAGTCGAAATTTCAGTTCTCGCTGTGAATCGCTCACCGGTCATCACAACACCGTCCTGGTTCGAAATGACAGAAGTTATGAAGCGTGCAATAGAGGCAGGATCAAGGTCCTCATCTCCAGCACACCATGGTACTGCAAGTGCACCTACGATGGGTGCAGACAAAGGCGATATCCTAGACGCCTCAAACCCTGAAAGCATCATGAAAAGCTTGGAGAAACAAATCATGGCATATAAGGGAAAGGGTAATAAGGATTCCGAGGCTACAGTTAAAATGTTTCAGATCATGCTCTCTCCGGGGTCTGAATGGTGCACATTATCATTTGGAGGATTACATGCGGAGGCTTTGCTTGCTGTGCTCCTCAAATATTGTCCGGGATCCGTCCTTGACTTTAAGGGAGACAGGAGATTGGCACATACTTGTAACGTACGTTGTCTTATTCTGACCTGATTAGTTCGACTAAATGTATCCCATTTGGGTAGGCCATGGAAGGATCCATGGTTGCAGTATCGAAGCTATGCTGCCCTGTTTGTTGGGAGCTTATGGAGATCATCAGGGCTGAACATCCCCATGAGCTCTCTGTTCGTGGATGTCATTCCACCGTTTATCCAGTGCAATTACCATCTTGGCTCCCTCGAAATATCCGCGATGAAATGATAAAGCGATTCCGGAATCACCTACGCAATGCAGTCCGACAGATGTCAACCCAACAGATGTCACTCTTTGAGGACAAACTCCAGAAAACCGCATTCATTAAACAGCATTGCCCCCGGGAAAGCGATTCGAACATCAGCATTGCCAGTAGCAATCATGATCAAAATCAACGGGTGCCAATCGCAGAGGAAGAGTATTGTTCTACCTCCGCTATGGTGGCATGGATATTGAAAGGAAAATCTGATGTCCGAGTCCCTGGAGGCTCTACTTCTGTTGCAAACTTTGCATGAGAGATGATACCAAACGTTCTGTTGCTTTTGCCATGATACCCTACCTTTCCTTCCATCGTGCGTTTCACACTCCATTGTGTGAAGCTTTTCTCTTCGCAACTGGTCATGACTGTCTGTTCATTGTTCACATATGGGATTGCATGTCATATTCATCCCCCAATTCGGCTTTTCAATTCCCCAAGTTGACCGTAGTTCTCGTCAATTACTATGATGCTAGTACTTCTTGATTCTACTTAGAAGTGCTAAGACTTTGTATTTTATCACTTGAATTTATGTATTACATTCGGATTACTGAATTATGACGATTCAAACGTGTGTAAACGAATTCGAGCTTCAGCCACTGTGACGTCCGTTGGCCCGCTGGGACTTCCGAGTCACTGGCAGGGACCATTCAATCTGCCAAAAGTTGAAGGCAAGATTGGGCAGTGCACATGGCATATCGGATGCTTGCTGCTTGCAGTTATGCTCTTGGGAAAGGCTCATTTAAGAGTGAGCTGCTCCAGCAAAACAAAAATAAAGGAAGTCCTGTCGCGTTGGGCGCTTGGGGGGCAGTACATAAATGCAATGATTCACCCAGCAGGTTGTGACGCTACACGTGAGACGTATACAAAGCCAAATAAGATTTCAACCAAGGTTTGCTCTCACCACGTCGTCGCCCAAACCACCTGTAAGTAATTTCTCTGTCTCTTCTCCTCTTCTCCACCTTTTCCTCTCCAATGAACGAATACATCTTTCTAGGGCAAATTGGACACGATGCCAAACAGCAACCAGGGCCATAGCGGGCGAGGACACGAGAATGTCAACTAGGGTAATGATGACCATAACGGGAGAGGCAATGCTCCCTGACCCCATGTGTGGTTTTTGTCACTCTCTTTTCGTGTTTTTTTTTTAATTACTAACTTGGAATTGTTTCTACATAACTAAGCGACAGCAGGAGGAACACCCGAAATGGGACGAACACCAGCACTGTCAGGGTGGGGTCTAGGGAAAGTGGGTAAGCACCGACGACAGCGGGGAGAGCACCAGCCTGGATGGGGAAGGTGAGCGGGGCAATGACAATAACACCCAGAAAGCGCCAACGATGACAACGGGACCAGCGGCGCTGGGGAACAAAGAGCTACCCCAGATGAGCAGAAACCATCACTGGTGAGGACGAGGCCGATCACGACGACAAGCTGCCATTGGCAAGGAGAATCTACCTCCAGCGAGGAGCCCCAAACGACGACACGGGACCACTAGCAGTGAAGGGGAACCACTACCGGAGAAGCCAAGCCCTCAACGACCTGGGAGCCATTGACCACAACGACGAGCCCTCAACGATGGCGGGGAGTGACCAGCGGCGAGTGGGAGCCCCCGATGACGATCAATGACAACAAGCCACCAGCGACAGGCATACTGACGATGTTGACTAGCCCCCAGCGCCGAGCGAGAGCCACCTGCAGCACCAGTACTCCTTTCCCCTGCAACCCACAACCCCCTCCCCGGCATAAAATGCGACCGGAGGGGGCATTTCGTTGTTTCATTTTCTCGTTTAGTCTTCTATGGTATATAATTTAATACTTCCATACATGTGTAAATAATATATGTGTATGTATATTGATCTACAAATGTGATTCTGAGAGGCCCAAGACAGAAGTGTTGAGGCACCTACTTGTATAGGGAGGTGGAAAAATCCCTTGGGATTCATGTGGTGTGGAGATTGACGCGTCCACTTTGGAAAACGAAAGACAATGAAGTACTAGTACGATAGGGTTAGGGCTAACCATGGTTAGCCTTAACCATCCCAAAACATGTCCAAATTGTAGTAACCGTGACTAGGACCGACTCAAACTCACTGCCAGTGACTTCAAGTTTTGCCACAGAACTCAGCACCGGTATAACTGGCGCATCTTTGTGACCATTTTCTCTACTTGCTGTGGGAGACTTGATCAGGTCTGACTATCCGTCACCTGTGTTCAGCGTTTGACACGTCAAGAAAAGTACTGCGCAATCATTTGACTTCAAAGTTCTGAGTCTGCGTCAGTGGCCACTCGAAGCCTCATCTGCGAAAACCTTGGACGGACAAGGATTCCTCAAGCCAGTTGTGGAGCGTCGTAAAGTGTGAAGTTCAGGTTGATCATTGCAAGTACTCCCTTGTCTTGTCCCGTTTCTGCAATTCTCATGAATAATAGGAACTCTTATCGGGATGTCCAACATCCTTACAACTCCGGAGCTGCTAAGATACACTACAAAGAGCAGTAAGCTGGTCTTTCTCTTTCCGCCTGACATCCCTGAAGACGTGCTGCTAGAATCCATCTTAGCGACAGACGGCAAAGTCGGAGCGCTTCTACTTGACGGCACTCATTTTGTCACCAGTCCTAACCAAAATTACATCCCCAAGCCTCTGCTTGGCAGTAACCATAAAGTTTTTTTGCGTGAAGATAGTCTCTATGGAGATGACGATCCTACTTGTTGGCCACAACTGTACACTTCAGTTTATTGTCATCACGGCGCTATTCCCCGCCCCGGTTCCATTTCTGCCCATGCGATCATGTGGTGGAAGCCAACAATGAATCATTTTGTAGCATACTCACATTCTATGGTGTCCATTCAAGGTCTGGGAAAACTCTCAGAAGCAAAATTGACGGAGCTCCAATATTCAGTTTCACTGCTATTTTCTCGTGTCACCAAATACACATCATCCACCCCAGACTCTCAAGTCTCTTCTATGTTAGGTCCACTCATGAAAATGTTAGAACATGGACTGGCTCGTCTAGGGTCTTTATGGATGAATTTCAGGCAAATGTCATTCAGTGTGACCGATGTTCAGAGGTGTTGGCTCGAGGTCACTGCAATCCTTGATTACGTGACGGTCTTCAAACCTCGCATGGACTCCACAACAGGCAACAGTCTACCACATCCAGTCGCTAACACTGTAGGGGTGTTCACAACGGAGGTTCGTGTTGTGCAAGACTTCTTCCATGCTGGGCTTCCATGCTAGCTTATAAGGCCGGCATCGGTTTGGTCCGATATCAATATTTTGGATGTTGTTCCACTTCAGTCCCTCTCTGATTACCTGGTCCTCGAACCACACCACGTCTATTGCCCCCCAGTATATGTAGGTCCTGCGATGGCACCTGAACGGCATCATGCCATCCTGAGATTCGCTCGTGGCTTCCTGAGGTATCCGGACCCATTTAGTATCGCCATTGATAGGGAAGATACCCCCGTCTCATCAGCTTTGGATTTGGCATCACAATTGTCCTCCCGCTCGTCGGCCCGTTGTTCAGGCACCAGATCTACATGGAATCCGAGTAATCAACCCGCTGCCAATAGGTTGCAAGAGGATCGTGAGAATCGAAGTAGAGGGAAGAGACCACATGAGGAGATGGGAAATCGAACAAGTGCGACCCATGTGTCTACATCCGAAAGACACCGGATGGTACAGTAATAATAACTGTATGGGTTGATGATTTATTATTATTTTCGACCACAATCCACTCAGTGAAACTTCTTAAAGAGGAAGTAAAAGAATTATTTGAGGTCACTGATCTTGGTGAACCCAGTAAAATTGTTGGGATTGAAATAACCCGGGATCGCGATCAAAAGACACTAAAGATCGCACAAACTAAATATATTGAATCAATCCTAGCAAAATACAATCTACAGGACGCAAATCCGTTAAGCACACCTATGGATCCAAATATAACGCTCGAGCCCGGTGAACTGGATACCGGTAATCAAAATTCAAGTTATGCGTCTTTGATCGGGTCCTTGATGTATGCTGCCGTAGCTACAAGGCCCGATATAGTGTATGCCGTAAATTGGCTTGCATCATTTACGGCTAATCCATCAATGTGTCATTGGACAGCTGCCAAACGTGTTCTCAGATATCTCAAGGGTACAAAAGACCTTGGAATAAAATATATTAAATCTGAGAATATTTTTGAGCAAAACAATTTCATGCAATATTCTGATGCCAGCTTCGCGAACAATTATGATCACACATCAGTATCTGGATATGCGTCTATTTCTGCAGGAGGCGCGATCAGTTGGGGATCAAAGAAACAAAATATTGTATCCCTTTCATCTACTGAAGCTGAGTATATTTGTCTATCAGACGCGGCATGCGAGAGCACATGGCTTCGCAATCTTTATTCAGAGATTGGTTACCCACAATATCAACCAACTTTGATTAAAGGAGATAATTTGGGTGCCTTGGCAATCGCCCAAAATCCGCGTTATCATAAAAGGACAAAACATTTTGATATTAAGCATCATTATATTCGTGATCAAATTAAAAACGAATCAATTGTTTTAAAATACTGTCCAACTGCACAAATGACCGCAGACGTCTTAACAAAAGCCTTACCGAGGCAAGCTCATAAGATTCACATGGAATCTATGGGAATATCCTTCGCTTGAGGGGGAGTGTTGAGTGGTCAGGCACGTGCACCCGATCGGGATTGATAATAAGTAAGACATAAATCCGGATATATATAATTGGCACCAGATATGTTCTAAGACAATTAATACCTTGCATGCACCCTTCCATCCCTGCGTGATTCTAAGAAGCGATACGAAAAACTAAATTCATCCTCAATTATTATTCTACTCGCATCACTAGTCGGCGCATCTAACAGTGCACTCGTAACATTGTTACCTCAACACACAATCCACAGGTCATGAGTCATGGGTCACAGTGGATATGGGTAGACCCCTGTCTCCCATTGTGTAACACCTCCTGCATAGGCCCCAACAAGGCTCTAAGGTAGGGCTCATTCGCAGCCAACATCATCACATGATCAAAGAGTGACAAATCGTGACAAAACACCATTTTTTCAATTTCTCATTCAAATTCACTCTTTTCCTAAAATAAAAACCTAAGATCTCCGTAAAATGTAATTCTCGAGAGGGTTTAGGTTCTCGATCATTCATTTTTGACAGAGGGAGAAAGTAATTAGGTTTAGATCAATAATATACCATTTTAAGCAAATCTTGGGAACAGCCATTAAGCGTGTCAATACACATCATGAGTAAAAAATGTAAGCAAAAGACAGGCAGGCCTCGTGTTTATGGGGCGGCGTGCCGCGCAGCTGGTGATATCAGAATCTTAGCCATCATGCACACCCTGGTAAACGGAAATTAAGCCCTGATTCAGATAAGGAAAATGTTAATGTATGCTCATTACGTGTTTGACAATTAATTATTGACGTGTCAATTAACAGGCCAATCCATCAAAAAAAGCCAAAACAAGAGACCCCACACCAGTTGACCCAATAATAATCAGCAGTTCACCCCTGCGTGAAGTTCACAACACAAACTTGGCAACCTCATCCTCACATCTCAATATTTCTTGTCCTTGTCATGCTGCCCTCAACTATGTTCTACCTACACCAGAACTCAAGCCTGTCCTGGAAATTCCCACTCCAAGAATCCCCCACCGTCCTACAATTGAAGAGATTGTAGATAATGATGCTCCAAAAACACCACATGAAAACTGGAGTGGGGAGGAAACATTCTGGATGTGTGAGGAGGGTGAGGAGGGTGAAGAAGGGTGGGAAGCAGATGCAGAAGATCACACCTTTGTGTATGTGGAGGATGACACAATGGAGGAAGCAGCCTTCAACTCACAGCCTTGAGCTTATGTATTTGCACCAACACATGATGATGCGGCTGCAGCTTTCACAGACATTACAAATATCTTGTGGCCTCCAAGGAAGAAAGGACGTGGTTACAAAAGTGCTGGTCTTGACAATGTTACACGCACTTGTCTTGAGGGGATGAGAATGTTTTTGGCCATATATATCTGCTTGGAGACAGACAGACCGGGACATCAAGGCAACTGGACAGAGGCTTCTAATGTGACGGTTACCATGCATTGTGAGAGCAAGCACCATGCCAGAAAGCTTCGCATGTGGACGCAATCATTTATCAATGACTGAAAGGAGATCCCAGAGAATAGATATGGCCACGGTAACAAATCAGCGATCGACGATGAGGATTTGGCTCAAGAAATTCATTCATTTACACCTCCAGCAGATTGGCAAATACATTAAAGCGGAAGACATAGTCCAGTACTGTGCCAAACCAGAGATCCTTGCTCACTTGAAGCGCACCAAGACTATTTCACTAGCAACAGCACGAAGATGGCTCAAAAAAATGGGATACCACTGGAAGAAAAATCTCAAGGCCAGTATGTTGATGGTCATGAATGGCCAGATGTTGTTCACTACCGGCAAAATGTCTTCCTTCCAGCAATGGAACAGTATGAGGCTTGTATGCAAACCTGGGTGGACAAGCATGGATGGGATTTACCTCGCGATGTCAACCATCCTATTGTTGCATGGGTGCATGATGAATCAATATTCTATACACATGACCGCCATCAGACCACATGGTACCACAAAGATGCAACAGCAAAACCTTATGCGAAAGGAGAAGGCGTCTTGTTGATGGTTGCTGACTTTGTGTCAGTTGATTACGGCTGGCTTCGATCACCTGATGGAAAGGAATCAGCGCATGTCATTTTTTGCCCAGGGAAAAATCGTGAAGGATACTTCACAAACAAAGATATTCTTGCCCAAGCAGATCATGCTATGGCAATCCTTTCAAAATATTATCCAGATGAGGACCACTACTTTATTTATGACAATGCATCAACTCACCTCTCACAACCGGCCGATGCACTCTCAGCCACTAAAATGCCAAAGAATCCTTCAAAGCCTGAAAAGAATTTTGGTGTTCTGATTAATGTTGTTGGTTCAGATGGCCAGCCAATCCATGGACCAGATGGTAAGATCTTGAAGCAAAAAGTTCGGATGCGGAATGGAAGATTTTTGGATGGGAGGGAGCAAGAGTTTTACTATCCAGAAGGTCACAAGAAGGCTGGTATTTTCAAAGGTATGGCTGCAATACTAACGGAATGCGGTTACGACATGTCAAAGAAGAAAGCGCAGTGCAGGAAGAGTTTTGCAGATTGCCCTGGAGGTGTAAACAACTGCTGTTGCCGGTGCATCCTATTCAACGAACCTGATTTTGTCGAGGAGGAATCATTGCTAGAAACTTGCTGCAGATATAGGGGTTATCCTGTCCACTTCTTCCCCAAGTTCCACTGTGAGACCAGTTTCATCGAGCAATATTGGGGTAATGCAAAGCAATGATACCATCTTCTCCCTCCAACATCAAAGGAAGAGGATTTAGAGCGGAATGTAATTGCTTGTTTGGACGATGTACCGCTCATCTCAATGCAGCGGTAAGCATCCTTCCAGCCGATTATTGATTTGAGTATCTGTGGTAACTGATTTGTAGATATGTGACTTGATCCCTCCATTTCATGGATGCATATCACAAAGGGCTAAATGGCAAACAGGCAGCTTGGGTGGCAAAGAAGTACCGTGGTCATCAAATGATCCCTGACTCGATCCTTCAAGATCTTGAAAAGGCTAATGTTACTTACAGCGCTTTCGGAGTGTAATGACATTGTGTTTTTTTTTTTTTTTCGAAAGTGTGACATGATGACATATTTCTATATGTGGAAAGTTATTTTGTCCTTTCTGCATTTCTGGTGAGATGTATGAAAATTTTCCTTCTGCACAGAAAAATGGTTATTCACTGGGATTAGACATGATAATACTACTTACGAGCTTTGATCATCACTCTAAGGTCCTGTATGTCGTCGTTGATTGTACCTAGGGGATCTTCATGGTTAGGATTTCCATCCCAGTCAGTGTTGTCCAAGAAAGGTTCAGGATGAGAAGCAGTAGAGTGAGATTCAGCCTCCATACAAAGAGCAAGGAATGTGTTGCTTAGCCGTGTAACCGTTGACGCGTTTACGAGCTCTCGCAACACGTCGTACTAGTAGATGGAAAAAAAGACTTGCTGATGTAACTGTGTCCCAATTTGGAAATATGTCATCATGTCACACTTTCGCAAAAAAAAAAAAACACAATGTCATTACACTCCGAAAGCGCTGTAATTGACTCTTATAGTAATTTCTTTCTTATAATACTTGAGTAACTGCATAATTACATCTTACATTGTACATAGATTACATGGCTAGTACATAGATTATTTTATTTACAGTACATAGATTATCAACGTGATCATTATCTGGATGTGTCATGAGAAGAGCCGAGAAAGTATGACACATCGGTCACAGTAGGTCACATTACACGTGATGATGTTGGCTGCGAATGAGCCCTACCTTAACAATGATGGCAACAACACCATGTTGTCACTGTCATTGTTAGAGC
The DNA here is from genome assembly GCA_964034925.1 of Tricholoma hemisulphureum. NCBI lineage: Eukaryota > Fungi > Basidiomycota > Agaricomycetes > Agaricales > Tricholomataceae > Tricholoma > Tricholoma hemisulphureum. The sequence continues at coordinate 8,040,026 of OZ035929.1, read as the reverse complement.
CTTGCATTTGTTACATACATTTAACTAATGGTTTTGGCACTCAGACGAGTGCCAACAACCTTTTAATTACTTATGTATGATGTGCATGGACTAACTAACTTGATATATATATAATTTACAGGGGAAGTAATGCCCCAGAGGAAGGGGAAGCTTGTGGAAGCAAGGTCTTATATACCAGATAATGTTTATTACTATTTGGCTCCAGTAAACAAATGCAAACATGTCATGTCATTTGCTAAAACAAGTTGATGTTTGCTATTGTTTGGTTTCAGTAAACATGAACACAACTCATTTATGTGCTGCATTCATTTACTTCAACTATATACTAGTATTAATTATGAGGTACTACAACTTTAGTATGATTCAGCTATTGAGCTTTTTGGTCCAGACATCCAAATCACTATCATAAGTCCAATGCTCAATATTTCAAATTAAATCACTCCTGTGAGAGATGTCATATGAGGTTGGTGAACAGCAGCTGTATATTGAGGTGCAATGACCATTTATTGAGGGGGATCACACCATTCCTTATTGGTCATGTTGACAGAGTGAAAAACTATGGCTTGTTGAAGATATGTTTTATTTTTTGCTCTGAGCCCACCCATTTACTGTTGCAATGGTTGGTGAGCATGTTCAAAGAATTCTTCAAGGAGTGACCAAGAAGGGATTGGTGGCATACAAGGAATGGTTGAGTGCATTGTGACTATTCCACATGATTGTTGGATTTATGGCCTGAACCACAGAGATGCCACCTGAAATAGCAACCAAGAGTACTACAGTATTGGAAATGCTGAGAATTAGGTGATTTTGGAGAAGTTTGATGAGTATCTCTGGGATATGATTGGAAAAAAAAAAGTCCAGCTTGGAAGGATATGTTCTCATGTATATGCTCGAAGTGACAGTTCTGAAGTCATGGTTTCTTAGGAAAACTGCTCTTGATTCCAATTCAAAGTCTGCAACTACAGAAAAGTTGAACATGCCATCTAGCAAGGTATGTGATGTCTGTCATCATCTGCACAGCAGTGTGGAAACTGACAACTCACTCAACTGCAGAAGCTAGATGTCATTGAGATTCATGACTGATCTTAAACTCCACCAGCCAGCTCAGATCCTTGACTTGGGAACTGTTACAAACTGATCTCATAGGGCAGAGTTACAGTGGTGTTCTGACAGAGTTCTGATGCAACAATGAACTTGGCTTTAATCTATAAGAGATTGTGCCCTTCTCTATGCCCAATGTCCAATTTACAAGATGATACTAAGAGCAGAGGTCTGGCAGAGTTCCAGAAGTAAAAGATGAAGAGGACTTAGAGTTGAGAGAGTTGGAGAGGTAACAATGTGTTAAGAACTGATCGTAAGGCATGGGAAAATGGCAGAGTCTGGCAGAGTTCCAAGGTGTGATGAGGACTTGGCTTCAACCTTTAAGAGGTTGTGCCCTTCTCTATGCTCGGTGTATAATTTGTAGGGAACTGATATGGAATGGAAGTCTGTGCAGATGTCCAAGGTAAGGAAAGGTGAAAAAGTGGAGTTCTGATTAAGAAGTCCAGAGTAAGGGACAGGAACAAAGTAAAGGTCCAGAGTTCTGAATAGTGTTTTAAGGTCCAGTCTATAGGACCGAAAAAAGACCAAAATCCAAACTGAACTTAACCAAAAGAGACCGAACCATTGGTTACGGTTCATCACAATCTTAACTAGATTTGGTTATGGTTACTGTACTTCTCAGAATTTACAAAAACTGGTCAGAAACTGGTCCTGACCAGTGTTAACCAGTTTTTGGTACAATGGAAATCTCTAACTAATGAAGCCTACAAAAGTACAAAAGTTACTACAAAAATTGATACTAATGTAAGTAAATATGAGCTGGGGGATGAACCCGAGGGAGTCAGAGGCTAGGGCGGGGTGTTTATATACCTTGAGTGCATGCATGGACCATTTGGTCTTATTTGCCTAGGTCTTGTAAAAACAAACGGACCTGCAATGCATGTGTTTGAATGTATTTACACTTCTTACACAGGTCGACGACAATGGCCAACCACAACTCCCTCGCCCCAACTTCAAGAGGATTGGAGGGCTGTTCTCTGGGCCCACCACTCTTGCCACCTCTCCCTCACCTCAAATGTGAGTGGAGGGTTGTTCTCAGGTCCTACCACCCTCGCCACTCCCTCCTTCACCCCAAACGCAAACAGAGGATTGTCCTCACACCCCACCACTGTTGTCACCCCCTCCCTTGCCTCAAATGTGAGTGGAGGTTCATTCTTGCATCCCACCACCCTCGCCACCCCTTCCCTCACCCCAAATGCAAACAAAGGGCCACTCTCACGCCCCACCACCCTTGCCACCCCCTCCCTTGCTTCAAATGCGAGTGGAAGGTCGTTCTCGCATCCCACCACCCTCACCACCCATCCCTCACCTTAAACATGAGTGGAGGGCCATTCTCACCCCCCACCATAGTTGTCATCCCCTCCCTTGCCTCAAATGTGAGTGGAGGGTCATTGTCATGTCCCACCAGCCTCTCCTCCCCACCCTCGCCCCAAATGCGAGTGGGAGGGTATTAGATTATTTAGATATATATTATGTAGTGTTAATATTTCCTAATATAGTAATTTAAGCAGTCAAAACCGATGCAAACTGGTTTCTTTGGTCAACCAAACCAAAAATGACTGGTTTGCATCAGTCCAGTTATGGTCCACCTGGATCTTGGTCCAGTTTAGACTAGTTATGGTTATGGTTAACCCATCTTGGGGTCGAAAAACCTAACCGAACTGGACCTGAAAACACTAGTTCTGAAGGATATGACAAGTTTGAGGTCTTTGAGTTGACAAGTGAAAAGTTGATAACAACTAATATGTGAACTGAGGAATACAAAGTGACTAAAGGGGTTTTATACTAAGGCTATTACTCAGTGTAACTGTGGCGGAGTTTTGTGGAGTTCCACAGTATATAGTATGTGATCATATCTATGATGGAGAAAAGACTGGAGTAAAAGATGTGATAAAAGTAAAACAGGAGAAGTAATTTGAAATAAGGAATTTGAGATACTCAGAGTTCCTATGGAGTTCTATAGTGGAGGTCAGAGGGGTGCTTGCATGGGATATGACACAATGCAATAATTAAACTGAAGTTACAAGTGATAGTATCTAGGTTTTATAGTAACTAAGTAACTGAGGTAAACTATGGCAGAACCTGCAGAGCACTGAGTATGCAGTAAATAAGATAATCAATCAATGATATGTGATACAAACAAAACAGGAGAAGTATATGAAATAGAATTTGAAATGGTTATTTGAAATGGTTATTTAAAATAGCAGTGGCTCTGTTGGTGATCTGCTGGAGCTCCATTGCAGGCTTGCATGGGATATGACAGTATTTCCCCCTTAGGACTGAGCCTTTGAGGTCATGTGGTGTTCAGATTCTATATTTAGGAATTTGATTGTCCACAGTTCTTCGGTATCAACCATTATGTTGAACTCTCAAAACACCTCTCTGCCCACTTCCCTCTCCTCTGCCACTGAGGAACATGCCAAGCTGATGGTGTGTCTCAAAGAACTTGCCATCCTGGAGGAGGCCACCAAGAAGGCTGCCACTGAAGAGGAGGAATGGAAAGCTGCTAAAGAGAAGAGGTTGTGCTGTGAAGAGAAAGCACAAAGACATGAGGAGCATCATGCACAGAAGCAGAAGGCCATGGGGTCTGCTGGTGAGGAGGAAGAGGTCATTGGAGAGCCTCCCCACAAGAAGAAGAAGATGAAGGTGGTGGTGTGTGAGGCCACTGATAGAGGTGAGGGTATAGGGCTGTCAGCAGAGGCTGTGTGTCTTAGGTGAGTAATGTTTGTCATCACTAATTTCATTATAGTTGATTTTGTTGATTTTAGATGTTATAATACAGGCATGTCATGCATGAGGTCTGGCAGGACCTGCTGGCTTGCCTGTGACCACTGCTTCCATATGAAGCAGCAGTGTGAGGGGGGCATGAGGTGGGAAGTAATGGCAGCAGCGATGACGATGGATAAGGCGATGGAGAAGGGGCTCATGAAGTATGTGAAAGAGATGTTGGCAGGTATGGCGAGACTCCACAGGGAGTTTGCAGAGATGACAGTGGTGCTCCATGACCTTGCAGAGCATGTCAAGTGGGGCACGGAGCAGATGAATGAGGGGGAGATGGAGGAGTTAGAGTTTGAGGGCAATGAGGAGGAGGTCCAATGGGACTTGGAGAGTTTAGAGGAGGAGGAAGAAGATTACTCTGCCTTCAAGGTGTGGCAAGCAGAGCAGTGACCAGCAGAGTCTGAGGAAGGGCCAGAATGGGACAGAGAGGGAATGGAGGAGTAGTAGGAAGGAGGGAAAAATAAGTAGGAAAGAAAAGTAATATAGTACACATGGAGGTCTGTGGAGGACTGTTAAAATGTAAATACCAGGTTTGTAAGTAGATAGAATGGGTCTGTAATGTTTTTGTTTTTTTTTGGCTTTGTTTTGTTTTATAAGTAAGGAGTGATCTGATAAGTAGTTTCTTGTAGGTAATGACAGTGTTTGATAGGTAATGTTGACTTTGTTTGTTTTGTTATACATAAGATGACAGTATCTGAAGACTTTGTTTCTTGTAAGTAATAGCGATGGAATATATATAAAAAATGAAATGGCTTTATTTTTGTTTTGAATTGACTTTGTTCTTTGTTTAAGGGTGGGGAATGATGGAATTATTGTGGACTGGGTTTGTTGGGGTACCATGCATGGAAGTCTGCAACAGCTTCCTGGGCATGCTCAAGTTCTTTGGAAAGTAGCCAGGACTGTTTCAAGTCAGTGTTCTTGTAACCTGACCAGCACACCAAATATAACAATGGACACCACCACTGCTTATCAAGTTTGGAGTCAAAGATTTTTGCAATCTCATATTCAATTTCATTGTCAATAGTGATCAGCAGAGGCAGTGGCTGAATCTGGTTGGGGATTGTGTTGATGGGTGCTGGTTCAATTAAGGATATGTGAAAGACTGGGTGTAATGTGCGGAGGTGGTCCAGAAGACAAAGGGTAAAGGAGTGTGTGTGCTGGCTTAGGCAATGATTTCAAAGGGGCCAAGATTCTTTTCTGATAGTTTTTTTTGAAGGCCTAGTAGTGTGAATATTTTTAGCATGAAGGTAGACTTGTTCACCAACTTTGTAAGGTGGAGTGGGGTGCTGGTGGTGATCTGTAGGAACTTGATAATGCTCTTGGGCAAGTTTGATTTGCTGGCAGAGTTCCATGTGTAGTTCATCAAGATCCATGATGTAGGATCTAGCCTTTTGTGAAGCCAGCTCACACTCAGGATAGACAGTGAATTTAGGGTCGTAACCTTTGTCAGTACTTTACACTCCCCCACCTACTCCGAACGGACTCCGATCGGAACGCTCGGAATGCTAGGATTCCGACCGGAATCCTAGTCAAGTCCTAGCACACTGCTAGGATTCCGTTTGGACTGCTAGGATTCCATTCGGACTGTTGAAATGGGTGAATTCCTAGCAGTTTGAAGTGCGAATTCCGAGTGAATTCCGAGCTTAGTCTGAGTGAGTCCGAGCAAAAATAAAAAGTTTGCCAAGTCCCATTCCGAGTGAGTCCGAGTGTTGTCTGAGCGGAATCCTAGCAAAGTCCGAGCTCAGATTGAGAAAAATAAAAAAGTTTGCAAGTCCAATTCCTAATGAGTCAACATGCAGAATTCCGTGGAATTCCACAGATTCCGCAAGTGGGAATTTGTGTCTTAGTGGGAATGTAAAATTTCCATAAGTAGTAATTTTTTTAATAGTATTATATTTTTATTTTTCGTGGTATACAAATCAAATAACCACTCCATTGCTCATTGAGCAATGGAGTGGGGTCTATATTATTAAAATAGACTATATATAATTAGTATAATTATATTTATACAATGGCCCCGCCCCTCGCCTGGAGGGCGAGAAGAGGGCGGCGGGGGCGCGCTGCCGTCGCGTCTCCCGTCGCCTACCCCTGCCGCGTCTCACTTCACCCACCCCTGCCACGTCTCCCGTCGCCCACCTCTGCCGCGTCGCGCCCCATCCCCCCGCCCGCGCCTGTGCGATGTCGACGCCCGTCGTCCCTCCATCTGCCGCCGCTCCCCGGTCCCGCCCCATGAGCAGTGGCTCGTGGCGGTGGTTCGGGGTGCTGTGGTGGTCGTGGTCTGCCGCTGGCTATCGTCGTCGTGCGCGATGCGTCGCGGCCTGGCGTTGTCGCGAGCGGTGGTGTGACGTGGCACCCCTCCTGGGTAGAAAACACCGCCCCCCGCCCACCCCGCGAGCAGGGGCTCACAGGGCTGCTTGGGGGGCTGTCTGGGGGGTGTTAGTAGCAGGGTGGAAAGGGGGGGGGGGCGTTTGCAGCGTACCTCACGGGCGCCGGGCTCCTGGGGCCTCCCATCGCATCCTGGGGCCTCCCGTCGCGTACTTGTCGCGTCTAGGGCGTCCCGTCGGGTCAAAGTGCATCCCGTCGGGTCAAAGTGGGTCCTAGTCCCTCCCGTTGCGGCCAGGCGCGATGGTGACATGGCACCCCTCCTGGGTAGAAAACACCGCCCCCCGCCCACCCCGCGAGCAGGGGCTCGCAGGGCTAAATGGGGGGCTAGTTGGGGGCTGTTAGAAGGACGGGGGGGAGGGGTTAGTGACGTGGCAGTTGGGGCGCCGCATAGGGGACGCACCTCGTGAGTCATGGGTGCCCCACTCCTTGGGCCTCCTGGCACTACCCTGGGGCCCCCTGTTTGGCCATCGAGACTCCCCCGCCTCCCAGCTGAGTGGGGAGAGGCCGCGCGTCGAGGATCTATCATTGCATACATATACTAAAAAATCATTATTATTTATTAAAAAAAATGAAAGAGAAGAAAAAAATACTTATAATGGGAGCCTGGGGCCCCCATGATGGTGGAGAGAAGGAGGCAAGGAGGGGGGGGGGGGAGGAAGGCGGAGGAGGATGGCAGACGCGTCGTGGGTGGTGGTGAGTGTGTGAGCTGGCAGTCACGGCTAGTGACGGGTGACGCAAGCCAGCTGGCTTGGGTAGAGAAGGGGCATATGAGTTGCCTATTATGAATAATATAGAAGGTACTTTGGCATAGTGGTTATTTGAATTTCTTTAATTCTTTGTGTGATCCAGGGCTCTGGTTCAATCCCCCCTGGGTACATAATTTTTCTATCCCTTTGTAATAAGGACCAACTATGTTCGGTCTGTTCCTAACGTTCCTAATGTTCCGTGTGGTTTCTGTGCGGAATCCTAACAGACTCCAGGCTCGGAAATCCTAGTCCGAGCACTGTTGCTTGGACTCTGCTAGGACTCCGTTCGGACTGAACTCGGACTAGGAATGGAAATTTAGCAGGCTTTTCTGCCAGGAAATTTCCTAGCTCAGTCCGAACGGACTCCTAGGAATCCGAGCGTTCCGAACAGATTCCGATTGGATTCCATTCGGGTTAGGTGGGGGAGTGTAAAGTACTCACCTTTGTTGGCATAGAATGGTGATATGCTGGTGGTAGCACTAGGCACATTGTTGTAAGTGAACTCGGCAAGAGGAAGGAGTTCCAACCAGTTGTCCTGCTGGTATTTGCAACAGATGCACAGGTACTGTTCTAGTGTCTGATTAAGTCATTCAGTTTGTCCATCAGCCTCTGGGTGAAAACCTGAAGTGAAGTGAATCTTCATGTTGAGGGCTTTATCTAATGACTGGAAAAACCTAGAGATGAATTCAGAGCCACAGTCACAAGTGACATGCAATGGAACTCCATGTTTTGAAAATACATGAAGTATGAATAGCCAGGTGATCTCCAGAGAGTCAATCTTGTCAACTGTAGGAATGAATATGCCCTGTTTAAAAATTTGATCAATGATGACCAAAACAGAAGTATAGCCAAGGGATGGAGGTAAGTGTTCAATGAAATCTATAGAGATGGAGTTCCATGGCTTCTCTAGGATTGGTAGTTGCTTCAGTAGTCTGTACAGCTTATGCCATGGTGACTTGGCACATTCACACAAAGTGCAGGTGTTGCAGTAATCCTTTACAAACATTCTGAGATTAGGCCAGACATATTCTCAGCATACCAATTGTAATGTTTTGTTTTGGCTGAAGTGACCAGAAAGGATATGATCATGCTTGTATTGAAGAATGTGAAGTCGGAGGTCCACAGAGTCCAGGACATAAATGCAATCATTGAGTTGAAGAAGTCTGTCATCCCCAAATGACCAGGGTGTGGAAGGTGTAGTGATGTGTGATGCTATAGTGGGGTCTGACAGAAGAGCCACATGGATGTCCATGTGCAGACTTTCTAAGTCAAGAGCTACAGCACTGCATAAGATGGGTTTAGCAAGGTAAGTAGCACATAAGGATGCATTGAGTTGTTTTTTAGAAAATACTGGGTGGAAGTTATGTAGATTATCCATGATGTAATCACTATTTCCCCCTTTGCAGTAGATGTCCCATTGTCTAGTGAGAGTGTCAGGCTTAGTACCCAGCTTCCCAGGACAAAAGCAAATAATGATTGAATACTTGGACCAGCAGGCTTGTTGCCAGGTGAGCAGTTTCATAGTGGAAAAATATTATGATCAGTAACGATGAAAACCAGAGTTCTGCTACCTTCAAGATATTGGTGCCAATATTTGAAGGCCTTGAAGATAGCCAATAGCTCCTTGTTGTGTGTGTTGTAATTGAGTTCAGGGGGTGTAAAAGAGCAGGAGTGAAAGGCAACTGGGTGCAGCTCACTGTTGGTGGTGTATGTTGACAGTATGGTGGTGAGCATGCAGTCAGAAGTGTCCGTCTTGACAATCATTGTATTATCCAGGGTCCAATGAGTAAGGACTGAGGTGTGCATAAATTCTTCCTTTAGTTTCTGGAAGGCTTGTCAGCACTTGTCTGTGAAAGTCCAGGGGATGTCCTTCCTAGTTAGTCTAGTGAGGGGAACAGTGATGTTGGAATAACTGTGAATGAAACATTGATAGAAGTTACAAAAACCTAAGAATGATTGTACATCCTTAATCTTGCAGGGCTCTGGCCAATCTGTAATTGTTTGGACTTTGTTGATGGACATCCATAGGCCCTCCAGCGACAGAATATAACCAAGGTACTCTACAGTGTCAGCATGGATTTCACATTTCTGCAGCACCACATAAAGGCCATGTTTGTAGAGTCACTGTAATACCTCCTTGATGTGCCTCTTGTATTGAGACATATTGTTGGAGTAGATCAGGATGTTGTCCAGGTAGATGATGATGGAAATATTGAGCATGTCACTGAAAATGTCATTCATGAAACATTGAAAGGCAGTGGGCACATTAGAAAGCCTGAAAGGCATCACCTGCCATTCAAAAGAGCCATAGTGGGTATGGAATGTTGTTTTCCATTCCTCACCAGTGGCAATATGTATCAAGTGATAAGCATGGTGCAAGTCAATTTTGGTATAGATGTGGATGTTGAGCACTGTGACCTCCCCAATGCTGGAAATTCACACCCTAATTCCCCCCTCTTAAATACATAAATTCATACCATTAATAGTGTCATCGAGTACTGAATATAATACCTCGAGGGAATAAATTTCATCCACAGAGAGAATAAATTTCATCCCAGAGTGGTATACCTATCAGGTAGTAATTGTATGATGCCATGGTATCATTTTCATTTTTTAAAGGGACAAACTGAAGTGGTGAAATTCATGTCACTGGGTGCAGGGCACAATACTCTAATATAGATATTGAGTAAGTATCCTAAAGGTACTCCTCAAAATTCCAAGATAACTGCAATGAAGTATTTTGCCAGTATCATACAAAGCTTTCCAGTATCATAACAATAGTCAAGTAGTATCTTAAATAAGTACAATACTGCCAAAATACTTGAAGAGATTTATATGTATCTTTAAGATACTTCTTCTATATTTCCCACAGGGTATGGTGCCCTGCACCCAGTGTGTCGAAAATGGCACATTTCATACCATGTCAATTTTACCATGTCATAGAAAATTCATCCACTCCAGGTGGATTTATTCAGTAACCATAGAACATTAAAATCATCCATTTTCAATAGGCTATTCAGTAACAATAAAATATGCAGAATCATCCATTTTTGATAGGCTATTCAGTAACAATAAAATATGCAAAATCATCCATTTTCAAGAGGCTATTTAGTAACAATAAAATATGCAAAATCATCCATTTTCAATAGACTATTTAGTAACAATAAAATAGATAAAATCATCCATTTTTGATAGGCTATTTAGTAACCATAAAATATGTAAAATCATCCATTTTTGATAGGCTATTTAGTAACCATAAAATATGTAAAATCATCCATTTTTGATAGGCTATTCAGGAACTATAGAACATTTGAAATATGAACAGTTCATCAGTTAAGATCCAGACTACAACTCATTGAAAAGCTACCATTGTTGGTAGAATTGGCCTTTCTTCCCTACCCCAAAATCACTCATCCTAATAATATTCCAGGCCACCCTCATCTGCAGAGACACCCAAGTGCTCATCCTTGTGGTCACTGGCTCCGTCATAGTCACTGGCTCCATTGTAATTACCAGCTCCATAACCACCAGCCCCATCATAGTTGCCCACCCGGTTGTGGTCACCATAGTCACCAGCCCTGTTGTCATTCCTGCCCTGGTCATTGTCATTCCTGCCCTGGTCATTGTCATTGCCACCCTGGTCATTATCATTGCTGCCCTAGTCATTGTCATCACTGCTCTGGTCATTGTATCATAGCCTAACTTGTTTCTGCCCCCATCATCACTGCCATTGCTCAGCCCCCTTGACACCATCATTCCCATTGTTGCTTCCTTTTCCTTTGCTTTCTTTGCTTCCTTCACCACCATTGTCCCCTTCCTTATCATGATTTGTCTGATCTCCCAGATATCCTCATTTGCATGCATACACACATTTATTCTTCAGGTTTGATTTGGGAAATTCTTCAATGGGCCAACCATGTGGGAACTGCTTGAAATAGCTGTGATGCTGTCATGCCTAGAGTATAATATTGTTAGAAAGATATGACATGTAAAAAGTAAAAAGAAAGGACACATACAGCTCCAATAATCTTGCTAATAAGTTCTTTGGGTTGACAGTGCCACAATACTGCGCAGTCAAGCCCTGCTTTAGCTGATAGGTCCCGAACAGTGCACTACAATCATGAGTGAGAGATAAGTGCACATGCTGGTAGGACTCACTCAAAGAAGGTTGTATGTCTCCCCATCATCTGCAAGCCCCATGGCCTCTTGTAGGTTGAATCCATTACCGGCAACTCCCTTCTCTGGGTGTGGTATCATTGTAGTTGTTGTAGGATGTTCCTTCATAGCTAGAGTCCTTCATAAGGCATTGGTCTCGGCTGAAAACAGGAGATAATAAGCATTATGAACAGTCCATGGATATTGACCTGCCTTCCAGTTCTTTTAATTGTGTGTCATGGCTTTCCTGTGCACTGGAGGATACAGCTATGTTTTGATTGCAATAAGTGATCATCATTAGAGATAACAAAGTACTGACCTCATTTAGAGTTCTTCAGTAATTCCTGCTTTATCTTGTGGTTTTCCTTTGTGCTAGAGGTTACAGCTATGGTTTTGTGAAGGCAATAAGCAATTGCTGAGCAGAAAAATAAAGTACTTCAATATTTCCTGTTTGATTTTCTTGTTTCCCTTTGCCCTAGGAGATACAGCTGTAGTTTTGGATGCAATGAGTAATTGTAACATAGGAAAACAGGATACGAGCCTGGTATATGACCCTTCAGCAACTTCTGCTTGGTTTTTGCAGCAGATGTGCTTGATGTCAATTTTGCCTTGGAGCTAGATGTAGGTTTAGCTGGGTGAGACTTCAGGGCCATGGACCTTGTCATGGGGAACAACAAGGTGAAGGAGGTTTATAAGTATGAGCAGGGATATGTTCCATGCAGATAGTTACCAACTTCTAGCACAAGTCATTTGAATCTGGGAGCAGCATTTACATATCTAATGAATTGAGGAGGATAATTATTGTGCAACCACTTCACATGGATCTTGCATAAGATATGTGCAGGTTGTCCATGCAGTTAGTTACCAACTTCTAGTGCAAGTCATTTGAATCTGGGTGTTAAGGCAGAGCCTCAACTACTAAGTACAAGTTATCAAGTTCGTTAACGACGAGGCTTTCGTCGCTAAGTTCAATCACACTAAGACGGAGGCTTTCCGCTTAGGTCAAGTTCGCGTCAAGTGAGCAGTTAAGGTTATGAATTGCCTAGGTCAAGCTAAAGAGCCTTGACCGTTCTACTACAGCTTTTATACTACTTGGTTATCTAGCTATCGTCCAATGGTATGACGGTAAGTACCTTGGGTCGACTACGAGTCATAGTACACTAAGATGCTGAGTAAAAGCTGTTAAGACACGAGGTAACTACTGCGGTCTAGGTAATGTAAGTGGGCGCTGCCCGAGGTAGTTCGAGTCAGAGCGAGACGAGTCATAGATAAGAGGGCACAGCCAGTATCTAATGGGTCAGGAGTCAAGAAAGGAAACTGACAAGAAAGGGAAAGAAGAGAATTGTAACATCACCCCCCCTCTATCCGCGAAGTTTCCAACTTTGCCCTTCAGACCCGCTGCTCCTCGTTCGAAGGATTCAGTCGTCGGTATAACCACATCTGTTTGTCAAATGGTGGGAACGGTGGCGATGGTGGACGAGTTTGCGGTTCGGGAGGAATGTAGGCAGGGGCGGGTCGTTGGACGGGGGTTGGGGTCTCGAACGATTCTAAAGCGATGATTTCGGCGTCATAAAGAGCGACGCGATCTTGTTCGCAGACGGCGATGTAGGTGACGAGGGCGAGGACGATCCAACAAGTGGAGATGACGAGGGCAATGGAGAGGACGATGATGAGATGTGTTTGCATTTTGTGGGGTTTTTCTTGACTAGACACCGGTTTTTGTCTGCCTTTTAATACCTCTGTGTCGACCCTGGACTAGGTTCATCAGTTACGTTAGCCCATGCGTCATCATCGAAATGAGCCAGGTGTTCGGCTGCCGTTTCGTAATCGGACCTGTCATCTACTAAAGCTTCTCGTGGCGGGGTGTTCCGATAGCGGGGAGGGGGTCGGTTTGGATTTTGCTCGCAGTCTCTCGCATAATGTCCCAGTCCTCGCTTCCTGCAATGCTGACAGACGTAGAGGTTGCAGTAGGAGGCGAAATGTCCTTGCCCCTTGCATTTGAAGCAGTATTCTCCGCGCATATGCGGCGGTACTTCCGAGCTAGGCTGGGTGGCAGAGAGTCGCATCGATGGAATGACGAGAGGGGTGCGGCTTCGGGGCGGGGTGCGCGAAGGCTGAAACGCATTGCCGGATACTTCGCGGGCTGACAATCTGTGAGCGGGAGAGGTCGTTGATCCAGAAGGGGATGGTTCGTTTCGAGAGCGAGATGGACCGGATCTCTTTGCTATTCTGGGTCGGGGGCGGCTGGTGGATGGGACAGGAGGGTCATACCGATTTTTGTAGCTGCTGACTGCGGATTCTAGTCCTTTCTCCATCATCTGGCATAACATGCTGTGGGCTAAGCGATTCAGGCTAACGATGTTTTCGAGGAGGAGGTCGTATTGTCTGAGAGGTTCTTCGAGGTCTTCGTTCAAGAGGTCGCGAATGAGCGTGGCTCGGTTCGTGGGGTCGGAGAGGTAGTCATGGACAGATTGGGCGAGAGGAGGAGGGATCGGGAGAGGTCGGGCACCAGCGGGGAGCGAGGCAGACATGTCTAGAGGAGGTGTTCAAGGTGATGGTTGCGGTTTGGTTTGCTGGGTGGTTCAGAGACGTTTCTTCTCCTTATATGCATTTAGGAGTTCCGCAGCATTTCCCAAGTTGTCCGTAGGTTCCCAGGTATTTTCTGACGTGGGGTAGCCTAGCCACTTCACCAAGAACACATATCCCCGTCCACGCCTTTTGTGCACGATGATCGCTTCGACTTCGTGTTCCTCTTGTCCGCCGATGAGGTCAGGTGGTGGTCTCAGGTAGTTAGGTCCGTGAGCGTCCGTTTCGCGATAAGGGGTCAGGAGGGCGGCGTGGAACACCGGATGGATTCTCCATTGGTGAGGGAGTTTCAGTTTGTAAGAGAGCGGTGACAGTACCTCCTTAATAGGAAAGGGTCCTTCTCTTTTAGGAGAGATCTTTCTGGTGACGTCTGTCAGTTTCAGGTTCCGTGAATCCAGCCAGACCTTCTGTCCTTTCTCGAACGGGGAGAATTTTCTCATGACCCGTTCTGCCATGACCTGTCGAGCCAGCTCGTGCGCTGATAATGCCTCTGTTCGTGCTTTTAATAACTGGATGAAACGCTTTTCAGCCGCGGGCACGTCACTCTTTTGATACGCCACCGGTATAGCCCTAGGCTCATAGCCCATCATCAGGTAAAATGGGGAGTGTTTCACCGCCGAGTGTGTCTTCTGGTTATGCGCGAATTCTGCCGTGGACAGGAGTTGTCTCCACGTTTCGGGGTTGTTAGTGCAGAACATCCGCAGATAGACTTCGACCTCCTGATTTACTCGTTCTGTTTCTCCATCAGTCTGAGGATGGAATGCGGTACTCATCGACAGTTTGATCCCAAGGAGTTTTCCGAGCTCTTGATAGAGTTTCGACGAGAATCGAGGGTCTCGATCGGAAATGATCCTGTCCGGTAGCCCGAATCTGGTGTAGACGTTTTTCAAATACGCATCTGCTGCCCCCAGCGCATCAATCGTTTTGTTGCAAGGGATTAAAATTACCCCCTTTGTAAGACCATGGTCTACCACGACCATGATTGAATCGAATCCATCCGAAGTGGGTAAGTCTGTGATGAAGTCTGTTGTGACTAGCGCAAATGGGCGTGTCGCTGTGCTCTTGATTGGTGTCAAAGGCGGTGTCGTTGGGTGCGTGTTGACTTTCATCTGTTGGCATTTTGCACATCCTTCTACCCATTTCTTGATCAATGTCGTCATTCCCGGCCACCAGTAGTCTCGTCGAATGAGTTCGATCGTTTGATACTGTCCTGGGTGTCCGGACGGGAGTGAGCTGTGATACTGCTCAATGATCCGTTTTCGTAGATCAGTGTTTGGCGGCATGTAGCAACGGTTTTTAAAGAATAGGACATTATCTTTTACTTCCCAATCGGCTAGATCGGATCTGATCGGGGGTGTTCCGTTGGTTTTCAGTGCTTTGATCGCATCAGCGACTAGTTCGTCTTTCATAGTTGCTTGGATGAGTGCAGTCTGCATTTCAGTATCGATGACGTTGACGAAGACGTTTTCTGGGAGGAGCGTGATGTTCTCGTTATCGTTTTCTATTCCTTTGCCCCAGTCTTCTCGTCGAGAGAGGGCGTCGGATTGTATCATCTGTGATCCGGGGACGTGTAGTAATTTTAGTTCGAATTCTGATAAGAATAGACTCCACCGGGCCTGTCTTCGGTTCAGCTTCTGAGCGGTCCTGAAATACGTCAGGTTCTTGTGATCGGATAAGATTGTGACGGGGTGTGGGCTTCCTTGGAGGTAGTGTCTCCATGTTTCCAGTGCTCGTATAATTCCGAGGAGTTCTCGGTCGTAGATTTCGTAATTTTGCTGTGTCGCGTCGAGGGAATGGGAAATGTAACCGCAAGGGTGCCATTCTCCATCCATTCCCTGTTGTCGTAATACAGCGCTGGTAGCAAATTTCGAGGCGTCGGATTCGATGGTGAAGGGTCGTTCCGGGTTTGGCATTTGCAAGATCGGTGCCTGTGCAAATTTCGCTTTTAGCGCATCAAAAGATTGTTGACATGCCGTTGTCCATTCAAATTTGACGTCTTTTCGGGTTAGATCATTTAAGGGTCTCGCTAGTTCGGCGAATCTTCCGATGAATCTTCGATAGAAGTTTCCGAATCCTAAGAAGGATCGTACTCCTTTGACGTTAGTCGGTGCCGGCCAATCTTTGATTCCTGCTAGTTTCGTCGGATCCATTAATATTTGATCCGGTTTGACGATCAAGCCAAGGAATTCAACTTCCTGTACGTCGAACTTGCACTTCTCAGGTTTTAAGTACAAGTCGTGTTCTTCGAGTCGTTGCAAGACTCGTCTAGTTCGTTCTTGGTGTTCTTTGAGATCTTTTGAGAAGATGAGGATGTCGTCCATGTAAATGACTATCCATCCTTCGTCAATCATGTCCTTGAAAATCTTGTTCATCATCGCTTGGAACGTAGCGGGAGAGTTGCATAATCCGAAGAACATCACCGTTGGTTCAAACAGCCCTTTATTTGTTTTAAAGGCTGCTTTCCATTGGTCGCCTTCTTTAATCCGAATGTTGTGGTATCCCCATCTAATGTCGAGTTTTGTGAACCATTGCGCTCCTTTGAGTTTGTCGAGAAGATCGCTGACTAGTGGAAGGGGGTAAGTGTTCTTGACCGTTCCACCATTCAGGTAGCGATAATCTTGACATGGTCGGAGGGCTTCTGAGTCTTTCTTTGCGACGAAGAAAAAGGGGGAGGCCATTGGGGATTTCGACGGGCGGATGTAGCCTTTCTTGAGATTTTCTTCAAGAAAGTCGTCCATCTTGGCTTGTTCGGTAGGCGACAGTGGGTAGACCTTACAGTCTTTCGGTACAAAATCGTCTTTCAGATCGATGGCATGGTCCCATGGTTTGGATTCAGGGAATCGTTCGGAAGCGGCTTTTTCGAAAACCCGTTTGTAGTCTCGATAGTGTTCTGGTAATAGATCGTCGAGAGTTTTGGCTTTGTCCGGGTTGTCTGTCTGATCACCGTGAGCGAGTTTCTGTGAAATAGAAGTCTTCACTCTTATCCAAATCCCTTGTCCGAAACAAAACCGCGGAGTAGTTAACGAAGGGACGACCCTTGATATCCTGGTTGTTTTTCTGGAATAGGAGTATCTTGGTGTTTCGTATTCTCTGGTGAGGGGTGGCTCCGTGGTGTTGTTGGGGTCGAAGATTCCTAAGACCGGTTCTCCTTTGACATAAGCGATGACGAGATCTTCGTTTTCAGGTAGGGTCTCGTCTCGGAGTGGGGTGTCTTCTTTTGGAGGGTTTGGGGTCTGTTCCGTGATCGGTGTCTCTTCCGGTTCAGGGGTAGTGCAAGAAGTGATGACGTGTTCTTCAGGGGCGATGCTGGTGATGACGCGTTCTTCTTCTTGTACCTTGTCCGTGATCTGTCGTCCGAATGCCGTTTTGCCCATCATTTCCCTTGTTTTGGCTACAATTCTTCAAATGCGAGTAAGCCGTTCCTCGGGAAAGGTGAGAGTACCTTTCTTCCAGTCGATGTGGGGGTTTTCTTTCTGGAGCCAGGGTAGTCCGAGGATCACTGATTCTTTCCCTAACCCTGTTACCAAATGTTTCCCCTTCGTCTGCGTATCTCCGATGGTTAATCGGGTCGTGGTTGAGTGAGTCGTGCCTTCTTTGTTCAGGGTGCCGTCGGCATTCCAAGTTTTGATCGGTTTCGAGAGGGGTGTCATTCGAAGTCCGCGGCTGCGCGCGAAGTCTCGATCGATAAATGTCTCTGCAGCTCCTGAGTCGAGGAGTGCTTCGGTTTCGACGATTCCGGTTTCCGTTTCTAGTTTAATAGGGATGCGCATAGATTGTTTGCCCATATTAGCTACTAGTACAGAGGAAACCGATAACTCAGCGGGGTCTGACGTCGTCCCAGTCCGCTTCTTTAAAAACCCTTGTCTTCAATCTTCAAGGATAGCGAGGGCCTTCTCCCTCTCTTCTTCGTCTAATTCTGCCATCATGGAGCGGAGATTCTTGTAGACCCCTTCGCCAGTCTTCTTCTGCCAGGGTTTCAGAGCGGACGTGGTGGCGATGGTCCCGTCTTTTCTGTGGTCTCCGGAGCGGTGTCCGGGCTTGTGACAGATGAAGCATAACCCCTTTCTCATGTGCTCCATACGTTCGGAGTTGGTCAGGCGATTGAGATTGAAGCCGGGTTCGCGTTTGACGGTGGTGGTGGGAGGTGTGGGGTAGGCGGCGCGTAATTTTCCTGTGATGGCGCGTGCTCTCTTCCACTGTCCGTCGTACTTCGCGGCGGCTTTCATCATGTTCTCGAGGGTGACTGGGACTGTCTCCATGTTGTAGATTTTCTCTACGAGTTTGGGGTTTAGTCCGTCAATGAAGTATTCGATGAGAGACACATCTTCATTTATCCCAGCCCTCCCTTTCAAGATTCTAAACTGCGAGATATAGTCTTCGACATCTCCAGTTTGTTTCAGGGTTTTAAGCCCGTGCCGTGCATCTCCGGCGTCGTCGATCGGTGAGAACGCGTTGCTAATCTCTGTCTTGAAGGCTTCCCAGGTCCCCCACGGGGTTGTCTGATTTCCTTTCGCTTCTGCCCAACCTGCTGCGGTTCCTCCATTCATAAAGGAGAGGGCGAAGATGATCTTCTTGTCGTCGGTGTCATAGATGTCGGGGTTCGCTCTCAAGTAGAGCGAGACTTGTGAGAGGAACTTGCCGGTTTTGGTTCGTTCTCCGTGGAAGTCGGTGGGCGCGCGAAGCTTAATCTCTTTGGGGTTCTGTGCGGCCATATCGATAGGGGTGAAGGAGAATGGATCGGGGTGTTCTTCTTCGTCGGGATCTGACTCTGAGTCGGATGATTCAAATTCTTCGTTCTCGAGATAACGAGAAGGTTCAGCGGTGGTTTTCTGACTAAACCAGCGTTCTGTAGGTTCGGAGTAACGTACTAATCGTCCCTTGTGTCGATACCACAGGGAATCGGGTTCAGGGGTGGCACCACGAGGTGGGCGGTTCGGGGATTGTTGGTTCGATCTTCGAGATAAAGCATCTGCTCTTGAAGAAGAGGACGTTGTGGATTAGCTTGACCTTTTGTTAAGGCAGAGCCTCAACTACTAAGTACAAGTTATCAAGTTCGTTAACGACGAGGCTTTTGTCGCTAAGTTCAATCACACTAAGACGGAGGCTTTCCGCTTAGGTCGAGTTCGCGTCAAGTGAGCAGTTAAGGTTATGAATTGCCTAGGTCAAGCTAAAGAGCCTTGACCGTTCTACTACAGCTTTTATACTACTTGGTTATCTAGCTATCGTCCAATGGTATGATGGTAAGTACCTTGGGTCGACTACGAGTCATAGTACACTAAGATGCTGAGTAAAAGCTGTTAAGACACGAGGTAACTACTGCGGTCTAGGTAATGTAAGTGGGCGCTGCCCGAGGTAGTTCGAGTCAGAGCGAGACGAGTCATAGATAAGAGGGCACAGCCAGTATCTAATGGGTCAGGAGTCAAGAAAGGAAACTGACAAGAAAGGGAAAGAAGAGAATCGTAACACTGGGAGTGGCATTTACTTATGCAATGAATTGAGGAAGGATAATTATTGTGTGAACACTTGGCATGGATCTTGCATAACATATGGAACTTGCCTGTATCCATGGTGAAAAGGTTCTAGGGCCTGACTAGTGGTGATTTGCGGACCGACAAGACATGATTTACATACAAAATATGTTCAGCATTAATTGGTTGACATTCAACCACTTAGGGTCAGATCTTGCAGAACCCTTGATTGACCCTGGTGAAATTATGATGCTAGAATCATCGATTCATTCAACTTGTAAGATGCAACTGGATCTTGAAGATACATTGCAAGGGCACAGACAGCAAGGATAAAAATCATCAGCTCAATCAACAAATAAATCCATCACCCACCAACACACAATGCCCTCAGATTTTTGGCCAGCAATCCCCTCTACACCTAGGCCTCTTCCTCCAGTGAGGCACATAGTCGCTGTTGACAGTGATACCGAATCTGAAAGCGGGCACTCCTATCCAAACAATGATGAAGAATCCATGCCAATGATCAGGATATCACTTCACAAGCTCTCCACCACCAGCTAGCGACAACATGGGTCAAGTGTCAAACACAATGGTGAGTTTTCCCTCAAGGAAAGATGTGTACAAACTGAATTATCGGTTAGCTGAAGCAGCCTGCAAAGCTCAAGTCAGTGTGGATGAAGCGGAAGATGGGAACGATTCTAGGGGGGTGAATACAGACATTGTATTATCATTGGGCAACAAGGTGAGAAGAAATTTGTTATGACTATTGTGATCTGACCTATAAACTCATTTCAGGAAACAACAAAGATTGAAGTCCACATTGAAGGCTCACACCATTCTAATCCACCAACCATTAACATCAATGTTGAACAACTGCAAGTCCAAGGGAGAAAGCATAAGCAGGAGGTCACCGAGGGCTGTGAAGAAAGAACAGAAATTCAGGTCCAGATAAAGAAGACTAGGAAGTAGTTCATAGCGATGAATGTTAACAATTGCACTTGAAATGACACATTACTCACATGTTGGGCCACTAGTGACATCTGAACAAGAAACAATGGTTTATTTTAAAATACAAACAAAACAAAAAATCTACAGTGAGATCAGCAAGTTATTCATCATGGGTGGATAAGAGATACACACATAACATGGTATAAAGAGGCAGCATGGGATAAACATCAGGGAGTAATAGGAGCCCGTCCAAAATGGTTGTAGAAGGTCTTCACATAAAAACGAGTAATCTCATCCTCAAGGTCTTCAATCTCCTGTTCTGTCCATTGAATTTTCTTTGCAAGAATGATTGGCGGGACTTCTCCTTTCCATGTGGTCATCACCTTCTTCAACACATGTAAATATACAGATTTAGGCTTCCAGTACACATTCCCTAGACCATAATTGGCTGCACCCAAGTCTGCCACCAGCAATGATGCAGATGCTCCACTCAGGAAGCAGGCTCTGATGAGTTCTTGACAATCATCGCTGGTGTTGGTTGTGACCCACTCATCGAGAGCAAGGAGCTCAAATCTAAAGCTAAGCTCAGCCAGTTCCCAAAGAATTTCTTCACACTCATGGTCGCCTAATGAATTGACAATGCTACCATTCCACATCAGTTGACCGCTGTGTGATTCTGCAAAGCTAACTCCATATGCCATCAAAGAATCATCCATAAATTGCTGTGTGGTCTCCCACAGTTTGGTGCTTTTCATACTCAAAGCGCCTGCTTTCTTTTCACTGATGAGCTCAAAGGTGAGAAGGTTGCGCCAAAGACTATTAGAGATTGCTGACACAGTGGAATTGTGAGTACTGACCCGGTAGATCATAGTGGTACAAAATTTGAGCCAGCTTTGGAAATAGGCATCTTGACATTCTTTGTTTTGAACCACAATGAACAAAGCAGGCTCAGGAAAGACATAACCCTCTGCCATTGCAGGTGGAGGATTTTGGGGAGTAAAACCTGAAAGAGCCTTTTGCCAGCTCAGAATTGGTGGTGATAAGAACAGGCTTTCAAGATCTTCAAATTTATTCTGCCCACTTGGTGGCATCTTGGGAACATTAGAATTCTTTTTGGCATCTGTAAACATGTAAGCCAAAATACTTATTTATTACAATAGAAACCTACATGGGCTATAAAGCTGCTTGCGTGCTTCGTGTTTGGGGGTCTCCTCATGTGGTGGTGGAAGGATGCTAGTTTTGGTGCAGATGGACTGAAACAGATTTAGATACTGCAGATAATGTTGGACATGTCTTGCTATCACTCAATATTTGTTGATGTGATCACCATTTCCACAATAGATAGTGGGATGAGAAGGACAAGTGGCTGGGCTGAGAGGGACAGATTCATCTCCTGGTCCTTGGACAGGTGCAAGTACCCTCACGCCAATTGAGGAGAGCACTAAGAATGGCCTCATGAGCCAAACTGGGATGCCAGCCTGGAAAAAAAGATTGCACACTGTAAGATCCATAGTAAAAACCCCCCTGACTTTGGCTGTGGTGGGAGGATACGTCTGCGTGGGTGCAGGTGGTTCATTCAATAAGAGGATTGAGTGAAAGTAGTTATAGTAGTCAAGAAGAGCTGTTAATTCTATATAAATTCTCTGTGTTTCATGTACAGTGAGTTGCATGCAACAAAGGTCCATTGAAATGAATTTGAGGCGATGTAAAAGATTCTCCAACATGACAGTGAGCTGGGAAACTAGGAGTTCCTTTGAAAATTTTGATTGTGCAGCATGTTTTAGAAGAGCAATACACAGTTGTTGCATTGGGAAAAACTTGAAAATATTGAGTTTTCCTATTCCTGTGAGGATGCCATCATCCTCTGCAAAATCATGATGGTCTGGCATCCATTGCATGATCAATAACAGTTTGGTTGGGATGCATGGAAGGTGAGGATATTCAGGTACCCATGGCTGTGGCCATTGAAGCAGGTCATCATCCCTGAAGCAAAGGTTTGTCCTCAAAAAAAGACTATGATCACCACCCAGAGGAGGATTAAAAATGATTTCTGTATTCAGACTGGTAACTATATACTGTCCACCACATACAATGGCACCAACTAAACCATCAGAGGAGACTGTGCCTACAAGAACAAGTAATTAGATATATCATTAGTCTAGCCAGTGATCAATGTTACTCATGAGATGAGAAATTCTTATTGTGTATCAGTAGAGAAGGATTCTGCATAAGCTTTTTGGGAGTGATGTCAAGGAGGGAACCCATAAGAATCTATACTGCAGCTGGTGAAAAACTGAAGCAAATGACATGAGCTCACAGAACTTTCAGATTGAATGAATACATACCTCAGTGATCATTCAAACACTGAGAATCCAAAGCTAAAAGAGGAAATGCAAAGGCCACTCCATGCCTGTGAGGATGGCAGATGTCTCACCCAGCATGATAAGTGAATGACGTCCAAGGAAAACCACCAGAGGTTTGATGAGCATTGATGAATATGAGCCAATCCAGGGAACGACTGATGCTAGATCAAGTTGCTGGACCCAAGGAAAACCGAGATCGGACAAGCAGAACCATGGATGCCTCAAGGGCTTGATGAGGGCTGACACTGCAAGAGAAGAAACAACTGATGCCAAATTGGGTTGTTAGGGTGACATAGAACATCTACCCAAGGAGAGGATGCATCCAATGGATGTAGAGGAGAGACAAGAGACAAGAGACAAGAGACAAGAGACAAGACAGAAGACAGGAGAGACAAGAGACAAGAAAAGAAAAGAAATAAACAACTCACTGTTAATGTCAATGATTGATGATTGATGAACATCGGAGGTTGTGAGGAGAAAATGCAAAGTTATCAATCATGTGCCTGCCCTAAATTTGCTGAGGCATGGAACTTTGCAATCGATCAGCAGTCCAACCTATACCCTCCTGTCTCCACACACCTCCCAAGCTTGTCTCTCATCTCATCTCATCTCATCTCATCTCCCCTCTCCCCTCTCCCCTCTCCCCTCTCCCCTCTCCCCTCTCCCCTCTCCCCTCTCCCCTCTCCCCTCTCCCCTCTCCCCTCTCCCCTCTCCCCTCTCCCCTCTCCCCTCTCCCCTCTCCCCTCTCCCCTCTCCCCTCTCCCCTCTCCCCTCTCCCCTCTCCCCTCTCCCCTCTCCCCTCTCCCCTCTCCCCTCTCCCCTCTCCCCTCTCCCCTCTCCCCTCTTGACTCTCAACTCTCATCATCTCTTGTCTCTTGTCTCTCCTGTCTTCTGTCTTGTCTCTTGTCTCTTGTCTCTCCTCTATGTCTGTTGGATGCATCCCTCTCCTTGGATAGACATTCTATGTTGCCATAACAACCTGATTTGGCATCAGTTGTTTCTTCTCTTGCAGTGTCAGCCCTCATCAAGCCCTCGAGGCATCCATGGTTCTGCTTGTCCAATCTCGGTTTTCCTTGGGTCCAGCAACTTTGATCTGGCATCAGTCGTTTCCTGGATTGGCTCATATTCATCAATGCTCATCAAACCTCTGGTGGTTTTCCAATGCTTCCAGTGTGATGACAGCATGTTTCATTAATATTGGTAAGTAATCTATATTCCCCCAAGATTCCCATTGATTGATGCTCACTCTCATTCAAGCTCTGAGTCCATGTCTTAATCTCAAGTCTTGACTTCCATCATTTGGCATGAATGTCAATGTCAGATCTGCATGGAATCTATGGACCAGAGTCACCCATCCCTAGCTTCACAAGAAGATGGTAGAGCATTGCATGAGAGAAAGATAATGTACACTTTGTTTTTCTTATCTTACTATCATTTCTCCTGTAACACTTCACACACACTGCACTGGAATCTTCAAATGACCTTTACACTTGTTCTATTATTTGTCTTTTCAAGCTGTTACCAATGCCTTCTGGTGCTTCAAATTACCATCTTCTTTCCTGGATCTTAGTCTGACTCGTCTCAAGATGGATCATAGTTCTGATGCTTCCCTGAATGTCTTTGTTATAAAATAAAAACTCTCCTTCATTTTTACCACCTCATGGCTCCATCTCTTAAGTATCTATGTGCATGTGGTTGTGCTGTTCAGGTAACTTGGAAGGTTGAACTTGTACATCTGAATGGACAAAGATCAGCACTGTTGGTGACCAGTGTTCTTTCACAAAATCATTCATTATTACACCATCGTAAGCAAGCCTCCAGAGCACAACAAATGTCACCTGCTCGCTCTGCTGGAAAGCAGGAGCTCATTGGTCACCCTGCACCAGCTCATCAAGCATTTTTGTCAAAGAAAGCTTCTCCCCCAGACAGACCTTCATCCAAAAATGAAAATGAAAATCCATCATACAATGACTTTCCTATGAGCAAGGCAGGGCCATCTGGGTTCTGCCATTATTCTCCATCTGTGGCATCACCTTGCACCATCAACTCACAACACCTACCTCCACGTTCTTCTCCAATTCCACCACCTGATCTAGATCACCTCCCTCCCTGTTCTTATCCAACGCCCTTACCATATGATGCAGATGGCCACAATCAGTACAGCTTGTCGATGGGACACCGATCCCTCTGAATCACAGAGCACATTGAGCAGATTGGTTGAGTATGTTGGGGAACTAACCATGTTCACTTTCTCAAGCAGGAGGAGAGGGAGGAAGATAAGAACAAAGTGAACACCACAGAAGAGAACTCGAATATGGAAGATGAAGAGGATGGAATGGGGTGTGATCATGATGAGTCTGATGAGCCTGGGGATGAAGAAGACATGCCATTTGCTGAACCAGGCCAGGAAGGAATCTCAGTTTGGGACCTTCTTGGTGAGGGTTTTATGAAAGAGGTTGCAGAAATAGGTTGGCAACTCTTTTGGACGGATTCTAACTGGCTTTCTGATTTTTTTTTCAGAAGGCAAACTTCTGGATGAAAACAATTTAACCCTTCTGTGTGCCTACACTCTTAACATTGAAGATGGTATCACAAATGCAACTTTCAACAAATTTTGCTTTGCTTTCCCTCAAGCCCCACTCGAATCAATCAAGTCTACAGAGAAACAGGTGCAGTTCCTCTCAGGTTTCTAGCCCATACACTACAGTTGTTGTCCTTCCTCGTGTGTCTGTTATACCGGCCCATACAAGGCCTTGCAGCAGTGCCCAAAATATACAGTGGACCTTTCGATCCCCGGGCCGCGTTTCACATTCATTCAATAATTTGGTTACTTTAGCATGTGATTTGGTACCACTGCAAATTTCACCTCATTTCTTCAGAGTGATCCCCGCGACCGAGCTTATCCTTTCTTAGCATTGTTCCAACTTATTTTAATCACCCCGAGCCCTTTTCCCTACCTATGGGTTGTTCTAAGGGCCTGGATATGATTCAGGATGACAGCATTGTTATGCGCTCCCTGTCTATGGACCGTTTGCGCATCTCAGTACTTCACCCTGTTCGGTCCTAGTAGCACTCTATACCAAGGGTGACAGGGTCTCTGTTGATCTAGTACCATTTTTACCTGAGCTCAAAATTTTCACCCATGCATATGCCGTATTGTAATATCTAATAAGTTCCCTTAGCTTAATTAGTTGGGTGATATCTCCGGTCCTACTGTTGGCGGTGTTTGGACATTCTGGTTTCTGCTTCTGTGACTCAGTACTGTCTCAGTAGTCATTTTATCTTGGCCTTTTTATTGATCCCTTAACTTGGGGGAATCACCCCCCCTTTTTTCCCACTTGTATGTGTCATACAGTAGGGCCGCAAGCTCTCCTTTTTTCCTAATTTATTCAATTTCACTCCATAGATCCCCCTGTGTCCATTAGCAGTCTGACTTTTTGCCGGGGGGCATTACATCCCCTTAAGAGTTAGAGACTGCTGAAGGCGGGCTCTAACTCTGTTCCTAACATGTCCCTATGGTAGAAACCTGTTAGGGTTAGTTCTCGGGTTAGGGCGGTATATTTAAATTGCGGGTACGAAGCTTTAGTGTGTCAACCTGAGATGACCCGGCTTGGGGGACCCCCCGAGCGTAGTGAGGGAGGGGAGGGTCATTGAACGGTTGACCTTCTGTCCCGCGTGTGGCAGATTGTCTCAGGTAACAAGCCTTATACACACAATTTTTGTATTTCAGAGGAGCTGACCTTGTTAGCCCGCAGACCCCCATATCCCAGGCCACCATACAGGCTGGATGTGTGATATACCACCCTAACATACCCCCTGATTCAAGTGTCCCCCATGTTGTCAGTATCCCCCTGATGCCTTATTGCGTCATAGCTTGGTATATCCTGTATCAAGCTTACTTCACTACTCATAATAGGTCTCCATTCACATCAGTAGCATGAGGGTTAACAGTCTGTGCATTGGTCTAATATGAGCACACCTATTCTAAGGTTAGCCACTATTAATCCAAGCCCTTTCCATTAATGTTCCTTATGTCACTTAGTCAACTTTATTAAAAGCGGTGACATTCGCTCACTACAAGTGTCCTAAGTTCAGCAATCTACTCTTGATTGCTTGATTCAAAGAGTCTAATCCCCCATGTTATCAATATCCCCCTGATACCTTGTTGCGTCATAGCTTAGTATATCTCATATCAAGCTTGCCTCTATACTCCTAATAGGTCTTCATTAGCATTAGTAGTATAAGGGTTAACAGTCTGTACATTGGTCTGTTATGAGCACATCTATCCTATATTAGGATCCGCCATTACTAGACCAAGTCCTTTCCATTAATGTTCCCTATGTCACTTAGTTAATGGTATTAAAAGCATTGACATTTGCTTATTATAAGTGTCCCAAGCTCAGCAATCTACCCTTGATCGCTTGATTCAAATAATCTAATCCCCCAAGTTATCAATATCCCCTGATGCCTTGTTGTGTCATAACTTAGTATATCTCATATCAAGCTTACTTCAATATTCCTACTAGGTTTTCATCATTAGTAACATAAGGGTTAACGGTTTGTACATTGGGCTGATATGAGCACATCTATCCTATACTAGGATCTGCCATTATTAGGCCAAGTTCTCTCCATTAATATCCCTTATGTTATCTAGCCAACAGTAGTAAGAATAGTGACATTTGCTTATTACAAGTGTCCCAGGCTCAGCAATCTACCCTTGATCGCTTGATTCAAAGAATCTAATCCCCCATGTTATCAATATCCCCCTGATGCCTTGTTGCGTCATAACTTAGTATATCTCATATCAAGCTTACTTCAATATTCCTACTAGGTTTTCATCATTAGTAACATAAGGGTTAACGGTTTGTACATTGATCTGATATGAGCACATCTATCCTATACTAGGATCCGCCATTATTAGACCAAGTCCTCTCCATTAATGTTCCTTGTGTCACCTAGCCAACAATGTTAAGAATAGTGACATTTGCTTATTACAAGTGTCCCAAGCTCAGCAATCTACCTTTGACTTAACAAGTCTAATCCCCCAGATTACCAATATCCCCCTGGTGCCTTTTCTGCATCATAGCTTAGTATATCCCATGTCAAGCTTCCTTCAATACTCATAATAGACCTCCATTTAGTGACAGTAGCCAAAGGGTTAACCGGTCCGGGCATTAATCTAATATGAACACACATGTCCTAGGGACCAACCATGATTAGACCAAGCTCTTTCCATTAATCTCTCTTATGCCACTTAACCAACAGCATACTGACATCTGCTTATCATAAGTGTCCCAAACTCAGCAGTATACTCTGGATCCCTTAATTAACAGTCTTATTCCCTGGTCTCACAGGTTTTAAACCACTTTGATTAGAGAACTACAATGACCTGGTTCATCAGAAGAGATAACACATAGTCAAGACGGTTTCCCAAATGATTTGATTGCAACATGTTTAACTATCAGCAAGAAATCTGCATCTATCATCAGTGCAAACACCTGACAGTGCTTGGCTTATAACCCACAAAATGGCCTGGCTAACACTCTTCCCAAATCCGTTCAAACCAATGGACAGGCTATCAATGACTTGGTCAAACGTTAGCCAGTCCACAAGACATTCTGAAGCTATCTAAAGAAAAAGGAAATGGGTCCCTCTCCAAAGATAACACCAGAATGCCCGAAGCGTACTAGACAAAGAGGCAATGAAATCCATCTCTGCTTTCAACTTCTTGAAGATAATGGCAAAACCTTATGAGGGCAATATTAAGCATATAACCCAAGTGAGGCCGTCCCTTCATGTGTTAGGAAACCCAGTCTGTTTGGTCATGTTATGCCCTAAAACCGCGAGGCATGAAAGTAGGTGTCCACTATATCATGTCCCACTAATTTGACCAATAAGTGAAGCACAACATGCCCAGAAGGCTTATACATTCAATACAAACATCATTGACCACCCAAATTCAAGTTTATTAGCCATATCAATGCAGTGTCTTAGGCTCAAAGGACAAGAATCCTCTAATCTCAACTGTTATCCTGCACATAATGGAATTGATCTCCATGCTTTTGTTTCATTCACAGTGAAAGCCACTCATTTGTAACCCCTTATACAGGAGGAAAGCATGGCTCTATGGTGCAGAGGAGCCTGGGCAGGCAGAGGTGTGAAAGTAGGTGTCCACTATATTGCATTCCTATATATGAGAGCTTTACAGGTATGTAAATCAGTCCATTAGTGTTACAAGTTACTAATTAGATGTTATAAGGTGTTACAAAGTGTTATTTTTATTTACTAATGACATGTTAAAAAGTTTTGTTATATTGTTTGGTTTCAGTAAATGCGAATGCGACTCATTTATGTGCTGCATTCATTTACTTCACCTAATATACTAGTATTAATTATCAACTTGTTTCAGCAAACAATGTGTCATGTTCATGTTCATTTACTGGAATCAAATAGTAATAAACATTATCTGGTATATAAGACCTTGCTTCCACAAGCTTCCCCTTCCTCTGGGGCATCACTTCCCCTGTAAATAATATATATATTAAGTTAGTTAGTCCATGCACATAGTACATAAACAATCAAAAGGTTGTTGGCACTCATCTGAGTGCCAAAACCTGTAAATACAAAACTGGATGTTAGTACATAGACATTTGGTGATTGGTTGGGTGTGGGTCACAGGTACCTAAGTCATGGCCTATACCTGTACCCATGCCTACCCATACCCATAACCTGCACAGGTTGCCAAACTCGTGCTCTTCCCTAGAGTTAAGATTCTTGGTCATAAGCAAACATGACAGGAAATCATTGATGTGTTCAAAGCATGACTGACTGATCTTTGCAACCACTTGAATGTAAATAACTTGCATTCAGGATTGTCTCTTTCATTTTATATGGCATTCCTTAGAGTAAATACATTAAAGGGCTGATTAGTTTAACCTGTCATGCCTGGCAAGCAAGCAATACTGACAGTTATTTTGCTGTTACTGGGTCATGGATTGATGAGACAGTGCCTGGTCAGTGGGTTATGGGTTTGCTTGCATGAACAGTGAGCACAATGAACATCACCTCAGTATGGCACTTTATAAAATTGTTGTGTGATTAGGCATTGTACATAAGGTAAATATTTTGCAGGATTTAACCATCTGAATCTGATAGTGATATTGCTTTGTTCAGATCAGATGGGTTACCTGTGATAATGCAAAAAACAATGACACCATGATGGTTCACTTTGCAGAACTGATAAAGGAGGCCACTGGGAAGCCTTATGATCATAGGAATTGACACATCTGGTAGGTTGTACTTATGTTCTTGGAAATCAGTACTGACAATCATCAGCTAGTTGTATTGCACATATTGTTAACCTTGCAACCCAAGCATTAATCACTGCTCATACAAAGTCCAAACACTACAACCCTGCCAAGCTGGCTGAGGATCTTGTTGTTGATTGTGGAATTGATCACAACAAAGTGGGATTGGTTTGCTCTATTGCAGTGAAGGCATCATGCTTCACTATGTATTCATGTTCCTGTTATTGCTAGCCTGTATTTGAAGGAGCACTCATCAAGCAAACATAAGCAGGCCTTTCTAGATCTTCAAACTGAGTCTGGCATCAAGTACACCAAACAACTTCTGCTGGACATGCCAGTATGGTGGTCTTCTACATATATAATGCTTGATTGTGTGACTTCTCTGAAGAAGGTAGTGCTTTCTTGTCTTAAACTATTATTATTACTTTGACAAACATAAACATGGGGGATTCAGACTGTCAATCTGTTTATTGCAGCTTTGGCTTCAGCAGAAACAGATCGCACCAAATGACAGAAACTCAACAACCTTCAGCTGTCAGAGGAAGAATGGACACAAGTGGAGGCTTTCTTGGAGTTGGATCTCCTCACTGTGAGTGGCATCTCTTCCATTCATTGTGGTATTTAATTTACATTTCCAGCATGCTGATAATGCACAGCAAGCATTCTTGTCAGATGAAGGACCTTCACTTCACCTTGTAATTCCAGCCCTTGAGGCTCTTCACCATGCCTGGTCTGCTCAGGTTGAGCACCCAAGATATTCAGACTTCAAAGATGCCCTAACTGCAGGAATAGAAAAGATCAACAAGTGCTATCAATGGACTGCTGAGTCTGATGTGTATACATTTGCAATGTGTAAGCTTTTCTTTTCAATCGTTATCTCCTGAATGAACGAAGTGAACTCCTGATTGTTAGTGCTCGATCCATCAAAGAAAGAAAAACACCTTTGCAAGCACTAGGGCAAAGACTTATCAGATACAGCATTAGACCAAGCAGAGACAATCATAAGTTTGAGTACACGGTTGCTCATTTAATGATAATATTCTATTTTCTTCATTTGCAGTATAAAGCACATTATCTCGAAATGCATGGAAGTTCAGACAATGGGACTCAGACATCTAGTTATTATAAACTGGTGCCTCAAGAAAGCTCAATAAGCTCTTGAGGGTCCTATCAGATGATGAAGATGAGCAGGATGGTGATGGTGGGTCAGGTTCATCCATTGCACCCTCAGGAGAGCCATGGTTGGAGGATTTCCATGGTTACTTGAATTCAACAGACCAACTAGGGAAGTTGATGATTGTTCAGTGGTGGGGGGTAAGCTGTTTTTTTTTTTTTTTGGTTAGGAATGATTTGATGACATGCAATTTTCAGATTAATTCTGAATGTTACCCTGTGTGGGCTTCACTTGCCTGTGACTTTCTGGCTATCATGTCCACTTCAGTGTCAAGTGAACATGCCTTCTCAGCTGCTGGAATAACAATTAGTAAATGGTGCAACCAGCTTGGAGGGGATATTGTCGAAGCCCTTCAGTTCCCAAAGTGCTTTTATCGACATGATCTTCTCTTTTGTGAGGCAGACAATCCTTTGATAGCATCTGAAACTCAGTTGGATGGAAAAATGGCATTGAATGATGATTTTAATCAGTCTAATGGGAGCTGGGATGAGCTGGTAGAGGACATTGATGCAGAACCCTTCAGCATTCTCAACATGCAGGATAATGATGACAATGATGTAGCAATTGCTCTGCTCAATTAAAATCACATTTTGTGTACAATAAGCCCTGGCCCAGGCTGTCCCAAGCCTAAGCCCTACCCTATGGCCTGGCTTGACCTGATGGTAAGCCCTAGCCCACATAAGCCAAGCCCACGCCCTGGCCTCCAGGCCAAGCCAGGCTGGAACATCACTATCAGTGACTAGTGCTAGTAGGACACCTTCCAGTGCAACCCCTGTCACATCAGCACCTACCCAGTCAGGTTATGCCACACCAACTGCACACTACAGACCAGTTGCCTGGATCCTCTCCTTCTCCTAGTGTGTCTGATTCTGATGAGCTCTCTACAGGAATGGAGAGCTTGGAAATAAGAGAGCCAGAGTCAGATCAGGATTCAAATTCAGACTCTGCTTCTAGACATGGAATAGGCAACATTTCTACATCAGCAAAATCATAAAAAATCTTATGCAACTTAGGCTGCTTATTTTGTGGATAAGGCTGCTAAGCAACTAAAGGTGCTTATTTTCAGCTTAGTCAAAGCACAGGCAAAAGTCTAAGTAAGTAATAAGCATGTCAAGCAGGTAGCAGAAATTGTCCAAGTAAATAAGCAGTAGAAAAACCACTGTAAGTATGAAGGTTGTCAAGTGAAAGCAATCAATTTAAGTAGAGTAAGGACATTTTAAGACCAAAAGCATTGCTGTATTCAAGTTAATAAGCAATCTTGAAGGCATGGTGATCAATATATTTGTTGATGTAGAACCTAGTAAATATATTGAGTGTGTCTGTGAAAGCCAGAGCCCTTGGAACTGGACCATCACCAAAGATTGGAAGAAGATGTGATGCTCGAACAACAGCATCAAGGTGGATGATAGAAGTGGTTTCATCACCATCTGACTCAACAACCCACATGCCCATGTAGTTATCTGGGGAATCGCCCACATGCGAGAACCAGCACAGGGATATTTGATGCCTTCATGGGAGAATGAAAAGAAGAGCAGCACACAAGCAACCTCAAGGCCTCACATGCCTTCCAGGGAGGGGTCTGTTGACAAAGATTGTATCATAATGACCAGGTCCCTTCCTCCAAGATTTCACTGCATGGATGTGTTCATGACCCATGCTGCCAATCCCTGAGATGTCGCTAGGCACATAGAATGTGGCAACGGTGGAGGGGTAGATGGTGATCTTGCCATAAAATGTCAGGAGGTCTGGGATGCTGGCATTGGAAACATAGTCAAGACACTGCTGGTTGTAGATAAATTGCTGGATGAGATGGGGGAAGTTTGGTTGGTCAATTTCAGCTACAAGATCTTCTGGGTAAATTTTATGATATAATACTTATGTGCCGTCTTCGCTAGGTCAACAAAGGCCTGCACAGTTGGGCCATCAACATCACAGTTGTCATTGTCATTGTTGTTGTTGTTGTTGTTGTTAACACCAGTATCACCCTTATCGACATCATCATTGTCGACAGGGAATTCCAGTAGATTAGCTTGGTCAGTTCCGATATTCATATGAATTTGTTTAGACAGTCACAAAAGTCAAAACTGAAATACATACAAAGAATTTGATCTCAAACTCCTGATAAGCATGAGCCATGCAACATCCCATGTTCAGCAAAATCAGCTCAAGCAGCAGCGAGCTTATTGAGGCGCTGGTTGGTGAGGAGCATTTGGCTCAGTGCTTCATAATGGCTTGAGCACTGCCAAGGTTCCTTCACAGCCTTGATATGCTTGGATTCAGTAATTGAGGAGCAAAGACCATTTGGTGCCCCATACTCACGAATGAGCTTCACATAATGAATGAGGGAGTGCACCCTTGGGAGGTTGAACCCCTCAGTACGAACACCACTTGTACAAAATATTTCATGGTGATTGTGCACCTGCTGAATGGCATCATCTAAGGTTGCAAGGCTGTGCATATTGTGTATGTCATGCTGAGCTATATAGCAACACTCCAGGAAAGCATGGAACACTTGTACCATCTCATCTGGTACATAGCCCTTAAGAGCTGGTAGGTACACCTGCAACAAATTCATTAGATTTCATTATAGAGTAACATGAAGAAATTACACACCTTCATGAGCACCTTTGAATCATTGCCAGTCCACTGCTGGAAATTCCTGCCTTCAGGAAGACATCAAAGCCCTGCAAAAGAAGGGGCAAGTGCTATCCTATAATTAACTCAGCAATTATTACTGTATTAATCATGAGTAAAAACCTACCATTGATCTATGTCATCAAGTATCTTCCATGCTTCTGAGGCTGGGTATTCTTCTGTAATGTAGTCATTCACCCATGTGATGAGATGATCCTTGAAAGCACTTCTAATCAGCTGATGTAGGAGGTCGGGGGCCAGAAGCTCATGGATATCAGCTTGGGGGAATGTGCTCATGAATGGCTTAAAGATTATTTTAATAAACATAATGGAAGAACACTTACAACAATGTCACCAACAAGGCCATATTCTTCCCATAGTGTACTGAGCTTGAACTCCTTGACTAGCAGCTCAGTATGCACCTGAGAGCAGCACACATGCCAACGAGTGTCAAGATTTCTCACAGGGGCAGTACATCTAAAAGGGCTTGTCAGCAGGTGTATTTTATCAGTGGGAATACATACTTCGCACACCAGCCTTGTGCAGTGCAAGCAAGCAATGCCTGTTCTGGATAATCTGCAATGTAGGGGCCAAGCCCATAGATAACCTTCCTAAAATGAACATCAGGAAAATGAACAACCTCAGGTGTTGTCATGCCAGGTTTGAGAGGCTCGAGGATTTTAGCAAGAGTTGAATGTAGAAGTTGATGATGGAATTTACGAAAGTCATTGTCCTCACAAAATTCACGAATGGCTAAGGAATACTCATGCATTAGCAAAGGTATAATACAGTCCATTAATATGATACTTACATTTTGGGAGAGTGAAGAACCCAAGGAGCAAAATACTGTTGTGGTGTGCTCATTGAATGTTGTTATGAATGTTGCCAATAGATAAATAGATAGGCCAGTACTGGTTATGGCCAGTAGCTACAGATACTGTAGTTTTATCGCTACCAAGAATAATTGGACAAAATACAGAGCCATGGGTTTCAGGATCCTTGGAAATAATATCCTAACACACAAGGATTAAGATTAGATCAAAACAATCATAGAAAAGACTTACCACTTGTTTCCAAGCCCAAATTCCAGATATAAAATCTTGAAAGCAGTGGACTCCATCAGTTGTGCATTCTTGAAATGGTGCATAATTGAAATCTGACTCGAAATCTGGATTAGACAAGAGGTTGTGCACCAAAGTGTGGGGATCCCAAAACTAGATGTCATACTCCATGTTCATCCAAGATGGAACATCTTCTGTCAGCTGGGTTCCATTATACTATAAGCTGAAGGATTCCCAGGGTGCATCGCCAAGAGGAGTGGAATTGATTGCATTGTACATATCCTTAGCATTTGAAAACAGTGGTTCATCACCATGCATGGCAAGAGAGGCAGCCCACAGGCTGAGGAGGAGGTTGACATCCCCAGCAGACATCTGATTCTGGTGGAATAGAAAGCTGGCCACCTCAAACTGGAGGTGACTATTGTATGGTGTCCAGTTGTCAGGTCCTTTATCTGAGCTGCAAGGAGGTGGTGGGGAATTAGGTGGGATGTCATTGCCGTCCTCATCACAGATTTGCCCCACAAGAAGCTGAAGTTAGTGTGGTATGTATTTAAAAAAAACTTTGACTTACCATCAAGCTTGTGATGATAACCATTGCTCACTCCACCCCCAGGTGAGGTTTCCCTGTTCATTTCATCACCAATGTCAGAATAGAATCTGGCTGGGACATGGCCTGGATCCAAGAAGGGATTTTTGGTATCTGGTCCAGCAGAGTAAGGTCCTCCAGGTGAATGAGGTGGTATCATATCAGGAGGAAAGGGACTGAGAGGCTGAGAAGGTGATTGTGATGAGGTGATGGTGGTGGTATCATATTGGAAGGAATGGGACTTGAAGGCTGGGAGTGTGATTGTGGGAGAGGTTGCATAGGCGATGGTGGTACAGACACGTTGGGACCATGGGCATCAGATCCCTCCTCTGGGTGCCTTGCTCGTATGTGTTTGGTGTGCCCACCTTTGCTGTGAAATTGTCAGATACAATAAGGACACGCCAAGGTTGGTGGCAGAGAACCAAGAGTGAATGCATTATGAATTTGTAAGTTTCAATTAGGAAGCATTATAAGGGAATAATGTAGAGCGCCATTGCAAGAAGAGCGAGGAGAATGTGGAAGAGGTGTGGTAAAGTCTCAACTCATCAAAATTTGCTAAGTCAAAAAAATGTGGTTCATTTTCATCAACTCTCACAGCCTCGCTGGCAGAATCCCGACCATGTACCTATCCCCCTCAACACTTGCTTGCCCTATCATGATGCCTAGTGCCCCTGTACCTCAGCATCGCATTGAAACCCAGTCAAGTAACAAATCGGCTCACCCAGGGTTGGCTGTCAAACCTAAACAGCACCAATCCACAGAGGAGGCCCAACAGGAGCATGAAGTGAAGGCTAAGGCTAAGGAAGCTCAGCAAGAGGCAAAGCGACAGAGCGCCAACCACACAGCCAAGTTCGAGCATGCAGAGATGGCCAATGAAGACATTGTCAATGCCACCCCCTGCCCACTCTTCACTCCAAAGCCATGGCCAGCTCCCAACAACCACCAAAAAACCCACCTTGCCCCTATCGCAGAATTGAGTGAAGGCGAGGTATTTGAAGGTTTCAATGAAGCATCATTTGCGGAATCCTACTCTGAAAAGTCAGTTGCCAACAATGATTCAGGTATCAAAAATGAGCACCCACCTCCTTCTGCCAAAAAGCTTCAGGTTGAAAAGATGGGCAAGGCTGTAATGACAGTCAGAGCAAAGCTGGATATTATAAAGAAGATGGCCAAGAAAAGAAAGAAGGTCCATGATGACAACAATGAGATAGTGCCAGCCTCTGAGGAAGAGAAACCTCAGGGACCCAAACTGAAGAAAGCAAAGGTCAAGGTGCTAGATGAGATCGATAAAATGATGAAGAAAATCGAGGAGGACAAAATCCAAAATAATTTCAGCAAGATGGTGGGGTCAATGCCTAGCAAGCATGCAGGTGAGGAATTGAGAGGGAGGCCAGCTCCTGAAGCCCCATCGCAGGTCCAGGTGTGGATGAACAGGAAGTTGAAGAGAGAGGGGGCAATAGTGGATATCAACACATTGTGTGGGACTCAAGTAAACAATGCTGCACCTGAGTCAGCCAAATGTGGGCCACAACAGAATCTGATGGTTGACCATAATAGGTATATTCTCTCACCCATCCTCATGTTTTCTTTGCTAACACTTGACTGTGTAACACTCCACTACTGGACGCTCAGCAACTCTTACAACCCTGAGCAGAAATGCAGCTCTGCAATCAAGGCATGGGCATCAGCTGTAACCAATGGTAACCCTTCCTTGCAAGCTCCTAAATCTGTTACCAGCCATGTTCCCTCACTTACAAGTGGTGCTACTTGCTCGTCTGCTCCCTCAGTTCTCACCGACAGCATCAAGATTTTCAGCTGCCAGGTATTGAACTCAGTTAAGGTAAAAGAAGAACTGGTGGTGGCACTCTCTCTGTTTGACAATGGCAGTCTCTCGGATAATGACGAGATGAGAGGAGAGGAACAGGAGGCTGCAATTAACAGCCCTCCCAAGGGAAGGAAGCAAGTCACCAGCGAGGTGAGTCCTTGTCATTTCAGTATGATAATCTAAGTCTTATTGCAATCAGGAACTTGTCATTGTCCAGAAGTTGTCGAACGTTCATGTCAAAAAGCCCTGAAATGTAGAGCTCCCAAGCTGGATCAATGTGGTATGGTTCTGCCATACTTTCATCATGACATATATGGAATTTGTCAGCCAAACTGCTGATCCTTGGGATGTGCCAGTCAGGCAGGCCATCCAGGTAATGCAGAAGATCTGGGACATGACCAGTGCATATGATTTTGAGATAACTTTGTCCTCCATCATCTATAAGAAGGTATGTGACTGGCTCTTCTCTAGAATGATTTCAACACATGTTTTAGACTGTCCAATGCCTCGCAGACTCAAGGTGCAACCTTATTGGATCTGCTGGCATTGCGATCATTCTGGTGTTTTGTGATTCACAAGACAATTTGCACAATTCTGATGAAGCACGTGTGGTGTTTGCTGAATACTACCTCAAGGACCTTTGCTTCTTATATACAAACACTGATCACAACAACAAAAGGGTACACAACCCTTACATTATTGTGGTATACATCTCTAATGATTCCCAGCACTGGAAGGGGGTCTTTTGTGGCCCCTTTGTCCTCCAGACTTTTGCTGCTCACATCTCTGCTCTCAACGGTTCTGTGAAAGTTGCTGGCCTCCATGACAAACCCTCTCCTCCTGCCACTGGGGGGTTAGGCATGGCTGCTGTTTCAATACATGTTGTATACTGTGCTACCCAAATGTTTCTGATCACTGATAGGTGGAGAGGGCTCTTACTCTAATTGCCACTCGGACATTGACTATTGTGATGGCCTGCACTAGCAAAGGCAGGACGATAAACCTACCTCATACTTTCAATGTTCTCACCAGCAAGGAGTCCATGCACCAGACAGGGTTCAATGATACTGCATGGGGTAAGACTCACAGTTACATCAAGTCGGTGTGTTCGCTCTTGAACGCCAAGTTTAATGCCATCATTGAAGGTGCCTGACCATTTGTCATCCTGAAGCCAGATCATGTTCGCAATAAGGCTACGGATGCCATGGAAGTCATCAGCATCAATGACAACGACAAACAGGCACACCTTGTTTATGACTCTGACGATGAAGAGTGTAAGTCATTTTTGCCTTTCGTGACCTCACTGACATTATCATTTAGAATCTGGGTTGCAGTTTTTTGTCTGTTGCTGTATATATCTCATAGAAAAGCCCCCATCCTGCCTGCTCTCGTTTTATTACATATGCCTGTCTATCACCTTGCCAAATTCAACTCTGGCTCATCTCTTTGTTGCTTGCTTGCTTAATGATTGCTTAGCACATTTAGCATGTTTTATTTATACCCACACTTGGATGCCAATATGTGCTTTTTGTGCTTAATTGTCTGAACTATGCTTAAAATTTTCTATGCTTGGATACACATTTCAGATTTTTTAGTGCTTAAGGCACTGCTTAGATTTGTGCTTAGATCTGTGCTTAGCCCTAAGCCTGGAATAAGCCCCAAATAAGCCTCAGGTAAGCATGCTTGGGAGGACTTGACTTAGCCTAAGCATTGTCGGGCTTAATGAGATCGGGCTTAGCAGTGCTTAGAAGAATCTTTAAGCCATAATAAGCACACTTAAGCACCATTAAGCAAATGCTGGATTTTCCTGATGACTGCCACCACCTTAATAGAGTTGGAACTTTTTTTCTGGCCTCAGACTCCCCCCCCCCCAACCCAAGGTCTGGGATTCCTGTTCCACCACCTCCTTGGTTATTTAAGGCTTTGCCTATCTCAATAACATCTACCTGCATTGTAAGAGCTCACAGAATTCCCATTGGGCCAAATTCAACTAAACTTTTCACTCAACAGGTATTCTTTATAGCTTTGCTATATCACCCAGCTGAATCCTAATAGTGAGCAGATGTCTTCACCCATATCTATCTGAGTTCATCCCTCACAGTCACATACAGGCTTCATTGAATTGTTTAGTCAATAACTCATTTTTTTGTGGCCCTCCCACCTCTCTCTTAAGAATGTTTAGTAGAATGGTCTCTGCCTGCATAATTACTATGCTCCAAACACGAGAGGGGGGGGGTTTCTCATCTTGTTCTGGGCAACAACAAGCACGACCACCCTCTCTTGCTGCAAATGCAAGCAGGGGGGGGGGGGGGTTCTCTTTATTAATTTAGTGTAATAAATTATAAAAATACATATTATCCTTGAAACCTCTGAATAACTATGGGTAACCTGACATAACCCGCAGTAACACCATACCCCTACCCACGCAGATACAGTGTTCATGGGTACAGGTATGGGTATGAGAAAATATACCTGGGGGTTACCAGTGTCACACGCTACTAGACCCTGTAATACCCATCTCCCAAATCCATCTGCTTTCACATGAGGATGGTGAACTATTGCCTGTGCCTGAACATGAGTGACCAGTCTTAGTGCTGTCCATGCCCAAGCCACCTTCTGCATGTTAGACAATCCTTGGATTGTCTTGTTTGTCAACCAAAAATGGTTCCCCTGGCAGGAACCTAAGGGGGAGGGTGTAGTGATCCAGGTAATATCCTGGATATTTGTATATATTTTATTATAAGGACTTCAGCTTTGACTGGCCTATTTAAAGATAGTCAACTACTAAAAAATGTAAGATACTTACTACCATCATCGACATGAACAATATATGTTATTCATGTTCTTGATGACCCCCTCTATGTATAGTTTGCCCCCAACTCACTACACTACAACAGCTTCCCATGATGTTTGAATGCTTCTTATGAGTAATTGTGCTGTCTGATGGGGGCCTGCCACCACCTGAATACCCAAGTCAGAACTTTTTTCTGGCCTCTGGCCAGACTCCCCCCCCCCCCCAACCCAAGGTCTGGGACTCCTGTTCTGCCACCCCGTTGGTTATTTAAGGCTTTGCCTATCTCAATAACATCTACCTGCATTGTAAGAGCTCACACAATTCCCATTGGGCCAAATTCAACTAGACTTTTCACTCAACAGGTATTCTTTCCCAGTCATCAGGGAAATCCAAGTTTGGCTTAAACCTCCTTAAAGTTCCTTAAAGCCTAATTAAGTAAAATAAGCATCAGATTAAGGAGAAATAAGGAGAGTAAGTAGCAAATAAGCAGGGTCCTCTGCTTAATTTGATGCTTATTTTACTTAATGGACAATAAGCATGATAAGTAGGCTTTAAGGAACTTTAAGGAGGTTTAAGCCAAACTTGGATTTTCCTGATGGCAGCTGAATCCTAATAGTGAGCAGATGTCTTCACCCATTTCTATCTGAGTTCATCCCTCACACAGTCACATACAGGCTTCATTGAACTGTTTAGTCAATAATTCATTTTTTTGTGGCCCTCCCACCTCTCTCTTTAGAAGGTTTAGTAGAATGGTCTCTACCTGCATAATTACTACATTTGTATGTATTTAGAGTGCGTCGCTCCTCGCCTATTTTATTTTGGGGGTCCGTCTAGGCAGACTCCAGTTTCCTGCTACTACATCATCCTGAGCAAGCAGCCTACAGTAGACAATCCTTTAAACTCGATGAAACCAGTTTTTGGACTCAAAACCAGACTCAAAACAAAAGTCAAAACGGCCTCAAAACGGTCCCGAAAACGCTAGTGTGGTTTCCTCTATTTATCTTGAGCGCACAGTTTATCATAACTGAAACGTTAAGCTACACTAGGTGACCCGGTCATTACAACATCTGCCGTTGAGCCAAGATACCTTTCCACAAGTTCCCATCGCAAAACCCCCACATCACCCTCCCCCTCTGATTTGTATCGCTCGCGTGCTTCTTTAGTCGCGATAATACGTAGGTATTTAGGCGTTTTCCGGGTTGGTTGGGATGCGTATTGCTGATTGAGTACTGTAGAGCTGCGAAGTTTCTGTCGATACTTGTCAACCACAGGTTTGTATTTCTCAGGCCCTAGCATCAACTCCAAGATGTGCAAGATATCATTTGAAAGATTGGGATACGCTGATGGGGCATATTGAACCCTGCCTTTCTTCGTCTATAATGCAAAGATAGAGGATGAGTGGGAATGCAAACCCAGATGTGGCATACACACTTTGCACGTGTAGAGGAATTTAAGCGTAACGGAATCCAAGGCAGACTGCCAGGAATGCACATCAAGGGACTTGGCAATTTTGTCTTGTAATGCAACAAGAATCAGCTCCTTGGTCTCCTGGTCTTGAAGGAAAAACAACATATCGGGTCCCATATGGTTATCTGGGAAAATGAAACACTTCCCATCAGGATCATTGAGGAAGTTGAGAACATCGGCGGGAGATGTCGCTTTGAATCCCAAGCGGTCGGAGCTGCCTGAAGTCCACGATACAGGACAGCATTGCATTGAACCATCAGCCGAGCGTTTCAATGCCACCAAGGTCACCTTTCTCGAACCCCATGGCTGATTGCAGTGGAAAACATCAGATAAAGCGCGAATATTGCCTCCGAACGCCTGCAAGAGCACCAGAAGCACAGCCTCTTCGAATATGAATCCGAGTGACGAGCTGTTGCGGGCAGTGCGAAATGCGTCGGCAATCCATGTCTCTTTTGTGGTCCGCAAGTGCATACCAAAGACTGAACTTAGATGTAGAACGACTAGTGGCTCGCAAAGATAGACGGGGTAGTGTTTTGTCGGGTCCAACGTTCCAGTTGGTCCAACCATCGACAAATGACCGATACCCAATGCAATTATCTCGTGCATATCACCTTCGATAGGAAGTAATGTAGTTTGACTTCCAATTCTCCACCGCATGAGAGTGTTGAACAGACACTGTATTAAGATCCCTCCTGTTGAATTGAGTGTTAGGTAGTCTGCGGCTCAATAAGGCATTACACCTACGGTCTTCTTTCTCAAAAAGGCGACCTACTGCACGGAGCTGTCCATAATCATGTATCTTAGTAAGGGTATGGGCTGTAAGCGGTGGTTCTTCTTCCTCCAGATCAATCGCATCAGTAATAGTGAAATCAGTCAAGGACTTGACATAAGCGCTGAGAATCCGGTGCTGTGAGCCTGGTTGGGCGTAGAGTAGTAGTTCAATCAGGGAGGCTGTGAACCGGTAACTTTAGTGTTTAAATATAAGTGATATGATTCACAAGGTTCAAAGCTGTACCCACCGTCCAGACAACCAATACAATATTCGCTTCACTAGGTATTGATCGGAAAAGCTGTTGCCCGCAAGAGAACTGTACTTGCGGATGTAATCAATATGATTTGTCCCATCTTTCGTGAATCGCCCGAACTCGACGGAAACAATCGGTTGTTGGCTTGATCCCAAGGATTTTGCAACTTGAGATGACAGTGCATTCTTCACCAGCTCCATAGATAAACCAGTTCCAGCAAGGATTACTCCCTTAAAGATCCCATATTTCCAAAGAAACCTATAGAACGCATGCAGAACAGGGCGCATGTCAGTTCCTGTGGTGAAGGAACGAAAAGAATCTTTCAGATACACGGCGGCTACTTGGGCTTCATCAACCACAGCGAAGAGCCGCTGGTCTTCTATATGCGTCATCTCCCTCAACATGTTGCGGGCAAGATTAAGCATGTCCGGAGTGCCAGCAGAACGGAGACTTTTAACGACAACGGTAAAAAGGTCATCTTTATCGTAATGGAGGGAGGGAGGGAGGGCTTGAGCAAGGACCCATCGCCGTCGGGCTACCGTCGCGCCCGTGTTAATGGGGAGATTCTTTAAGAGGTAATTTAGAACAAAGACACGAGCACATATCAGCATTGCAAAGGCACGATCTGCCACATCGACATTCTTGGCAATGTCGGCCTCGCCCGTGCGATCCCAATTACTCATCGATTCCATTATCTGAATCACGAATTCAAAGTCACGGGAACCAATTGCCCGTGTCCCCGACTCCACTCGGCATGAAATATAAAATCCCCAGTTGTGGCAAAGCTCCTCGAGTGTACGGCGAGTCTTTCCGGAACCAGACACAGCAAATAGATGGCTACACCAAGCGAAATTGGCATTAGTCATCCACCATGAAAACGATGCAAGGAAAAACTACAAACACTGTATCGCAAACGAACAAACGTTCAGCCCCCTCCGTGTTTGCGTAGTTGCCCAGGTCGTGGAGAAGAAGCATTGGTTGTGTGGGTAGGCTGACTCCGAGATCTGTAACCAAGTCCTTAGGTCGAATGGAGTTGAAATATGCGTCCAATTTCCCCTCCGCCAAGTAGGTGATGTATTGGGTAAAGGGCTTAAGCGCAGTAAGCATTGCGGGTTCAATCTCTTTTGCGCTAATGCGTGGGGGTGTCGCTAGCGAAGGACGTGCTCAGAACAGTTAAAGGGAGCAGATGCATGACACACCCTGAGTTTGCAGCGATGTTGCTTGAGTAGCATTAAGAGGCGTAAGCGGGGTTTCGCTTCCTTCCATACGGGGTCGTTTAGCAGGATGTTCGGGAGTTCGTGGGGAACGTGCATGAAGGACTGGATTATTTGTGATAAAGGTGGATGGCAAAACGAGGTGAGAGCGATGGCGAGATATGGAAATGGGAGGACGTTGTAATTTGGCAGAGTGACAAGTGTGCATAGGATTTCAAAACATGACCAGAACCAGATTGAGGGGTATGGACACACGAACATAAGGGATGGGCAACCGAACGATGAGGAAAATCAAAGCGGTTGTGATGACAATTGGAAGGGAAAGTCGGCAATCGTTGGGAGAGAACCTATCAGCAATGTTCAGCCATGGAAGCGCACTCTCACTCACCAGTATCCGGAATCCTGACAACAACATGCAAACGGTCGAGGCGGGGTTGATCTGGGAAGACGGTTAAGATGCTGTCTGTAGGGTCTAGTTCTTCCCCGAATTTCCGAAAAGACGAGACGCGTCCAGGCAGA
The DNA here is from genome assembly GCA_964034925.1 of Tricholoma hemisulphureum. Taxonomy (NCBI): domain Eukaryota; kingdom Fungi; phylum Basidiomycota; class Agaricomycetes; order Agaricales; family Tricholomataceae; genus Tricholoma; species Tricholoma hemisulphureum. The sequence continues at coordinate 7,995,890 of OZ035929.1, read as the reverse complement.
GTCTGTTTCGGTTTCACATCAATGGGATTGGTGTCTTTGGGCTAAAAGGACAGGGAAGTAAGCCATATTGTCTGACATCGCGATTCATGGATAGCACGCACCCTCCAGAGTACTAGGATGTGGGGGTCAATCCCGGCTAGTGAACCCTTTTCTCGCTCGCTTTGTATTTTCTTCTTCAAGTCGCCAACCATGAACTTAGGATTGCGCCACAATGACCCTTCAACATCAACTGGAAACACCTCAGACTCGCCTTCGATAACGCAAAGAAGCCGAAGATCGGCATCGTGGATATTCATAGTGGCCTACGCTGGGTCAGATGTAGACAAGGTAAAAGGTGCCCCACTTGCCCCACTTCAAGTTGGTGTGTAGTGCGCGCGGCGGAGGTGTGTTGGACAGTGCCACCGCATTACATAAGACGTCAACAAGGCTAAACTGAGAATTTTGGGACACCAATAACCTAGCTAGTTAGCTAGGGATCAAGGGGCCCTGTTCTGTAGCTAAGTAGCCAGACTTAACTAATGCTGGGTGGTTCAGCAGGGGCAGTTCAGCAGCTAGTCCTGTTCTTATCACCCCCCCCAAACCGCGTCAGAAAATGTTTATGTAATCTTCGGGCATTGAAAACGCAACGCGTCAATATCGCGGTCCTCTCGTTCGACTGTCGACGCGTTTATTACTTTACTTGCCTCTTTATCTTTGCAAATTCAATTCGTAATTCCAACTACCATGGAAGGAAGCATTCAAAGTGTCTGATCCTACAAGAAAACACCCGTCATCACAATACCAGCATCTGGGTTTTGGGCCGAAAAGGATAAGGGTAGATAAGGTCTAAATTATTAATAATATATGCAATTCTGATATGCAGTCTGGAAATGCTATTTAAAGAATGGTAGGGTTAGCAATTTTCACAAGCACCACCAGAATTGAGCTGTTCCACAACTATAGTACTGTTGGACCAGATGGCACACATATGTATAATTTAATGACCTGAAAATTCAAGCATGATGGATCACAACAGTTGGCAAAAGAGTGAAGGAAACCTACCTGAAGTATCAATGATAATAAAAGATAGTAGCAGTGGCAAATATCACAATCCATACCAGAAAGGCAGTTCATGTTAACGGATGTAAGGCAGTGGCATATTGGGAATGCCTGCAAGAAATTTGGCTGCAGAATGTGAGTGTCAGAATGGTAAGTCTGCAAAAATAGTAAAAGAGTAAGGAAAACCTTCCCGAAGTACCAATGATTATAAAAGACAGTAGCAGTGGCAAATATCGCAATCTGCACCAGAAGGGCAGCTACATGAAACTGACACATTGGGAAGGTTTGTAGGATATGTCAGAATGGTAAGTCTGCAAAAATAGCAAAAGAGTGACCAACAGGCACTGGTAGTATCAGTGCTTATAAGATACAGCAGCACAGGTAAATTTTGCCACAAGGGCCTGGAAGGTGATATTGGGATAGCAAACCTAGAGCTATATCCAAGGCAGTAATAATAATTATATTAATTACTGAGACTTTAACATTCTGTAGTATATATACTACATGTAATTGTGTACATGAGACAATCACTCCTTGACCTCTGAGACACCCAGAGGAACACCCCCCTTCATCCTAAGGTCTTTCCTGAGCTTCCTGCAACACTCTCCTAACATGTTATGGGCTCTGCTCTTATTTAAAAACAATCCAAACATATTACACAACATGTCTTAACCGATATATAACAATGAAGAATTTGTTCTGGACAGTGAAGATGAAGACCTCTACATCCAGGAACATGATCAGGATTTAGCTGATTATATGGAATTGTTTGGGCCATCACCATCCGCCTCCAGTAAAGAAAAAGCACAGCTGCCCATGCCCAAAACAAAAATTACCCCTAAACAGAAAAAACCCATGATCCTCCTTATCTGTACCAAGGAATATTCCAACGTCAATAAAATCTCAGATTGTGATCACCTTACCGATGAAAATTGGCACAAGTGGAGAGAAAGGATGAAAAGGGTATTTATTAATTGTGATATAACTGGATATATTAATAGGGCTGTAAAATGCCCAAATGAATCCAGGGGTCCCAAGGGGGTGCGTAATTGGGACAAAAATGACACCTGGGCACAACAAGTTATTATACATAATGTTACCTCTTTGCAAATGAATCACGTCAGATCAAAAATAATAGCAGAAGCAATGTATTCCACATTATCAGTCACCCATGAAAATAAGGCACACCAAACTGTAAATCATATACAGTGCTTATTATATGAAACCACCAACAATGTAAGTCTGTGACCAGACTCACGACATGAACATAGGTGGCTATGCAGCCACCATGTGAACATTGGCAAACATCGGTGAACTCATATGCTCAGTGCAGCCACTTTCCAACATGGTTTCAAATGTAAGATATATACCATCTTTTTTTCCTTTGTTGCCCCACTCTTTAACTTGTGCAACAAAGGTATAGTTATTTACCAACCTCCTTATGTACCTTAGACTGACTCTTTACCTTGTGCAACAAAGATAACATGATCCTGTCTTACCATCTCACTTAGTGAGGCTACCTAACCAGGCAGCCTTTCAGACAACCTCCTAAAACATATGGACATTCTTAAGTCTTACCAAGACCACAACAATAAATTTCCTAATATGGAATTTTATATTTTGGACACCCAATTTAAATATATCATATTGGCATCCCTACCATTGAGCTGGCAAACATTTGTCAAACCATATAATGGCAATGCAAATGATCCAAATGATATGAACCAAAAGCACCGATTGTCATCAGACACATTTATAGGATTATTGCAGGAGGAATATAAACTTTGGTTGAACAGAAATGGGAATAATAATGGCACCAGCAGAAGCATAAATTTGGTGAAAACCCAGAAAGCTACTGGTCCCAGTAAATCCCTGGAAAATCATATCACTGAAAGAAAATCCTCCATGAAATCTTATTGTGATCATTGTAAGTGTGCTGGGCATTGGACTAGTAAATGCTAAAAGTTTGATGGGAACAAATGCCGTAACTGTGGGAAATTCAGTCACCTAGCCAAAAATTGTTGGGGGAAAAGAAAAGAAAAAAGAAGAAGGCAAAATGATCCTTTGCCCCAGAGACTCAGCATTGGCATCCACATTTGCAGCAACAGCATCTGCCAATCCAGCATAGACCTTGCCTCAAATAGTGTTCTGGTTCATCACAATAAAGCAGAGCCTTTCCTGCTCTGCCATTGCCCACTTATCACAAATGAACTCCTGAAAAGGCTTTCCACTGGGAAAGAGATGCTGAGGCTCAATATCAGGAGGTCGAGGATGCAGGTGATAGCAGTAGAACTCTGACTTGGTAACATGCTTGTGGCCCCTTTGACCACCTCCTTCATTACTACCCATGGCATTGGGATTTTCCACAGCTGCATACTCAATATGAGGATACCATTGAAGCTGGCCAGTAGGGAACAGCAGGACATAGTGGAGAGCAGGGTAGAGTGGATGAGCATCTGTGATGTGCTGAAGTGGAGCACCATGCCTGCAGTAGAGAACAATGTCCCAGACTGCCTCTGGCTGATCACCATCACCTGGAAGAATGACTGCAATCTCATCAGTGGCTGCAGAGAAAGGTTATAGTGATGGTGGTGATGTGTTCCTAGCATTTCTAGCTGCAAAGAAGCACTGGAAAACTAAAAGAGTCAAGAGTTAGCTTAAAGGGTCCCAGACCCAGCCTTCTTCTACAAGAGTGGAAGTCAGTAATGTCTGCTGTTAATGATATACAGCCTAAACGAAGTGCGAAGAATGCAAAGTTAGTAGAGAAGGTTAGCAAAACATCACAATAAATGGTAATCAGTAGTTTGCAGTCTAATAATGCAGTTTGATGAAAAGTACCCCACCAACAAACTAGGATTGTCCCAGTTCCTGGTCGCAATAAAGCAGCGATGATATTTGAATAAGTCACAAGTCAGCTTCGCAGTTGAACACAAGAGGAAATGAGAAGTGAAATCTTAGTGCTGAGCAAGGAGGAGATGAGATCTCTGTTTCTAATATTTTACATAGACTTTTTATATTAACTAAATCAAAGCGGATACTGTGCAAAATGTGGATACTGTCCATCAGACCTTCTACACTAACTATTTAAGGGTAACCCAGGTAAGTTCGAAGTGGGTCAGTTTGCAAACTCCATGAAGTAGCTGTGAAGTGTGCAAAGTCTGTAAAGAGTAAAGTATAAGTAGGTATAGTTAGCAATGGGTGATTGCATGTCTTTAGAAGGAAATAGAGAGAAACAGAAAAAAAAGGAAGATCACCTCATGACCCTACAATACCATGAAACATGATTTGTCACCCATACCTGGTGGAAGTCTATCAGTGGTCACAGCCTTGATCAAAGTGCAAAACAATCTTGCACTGCTGCTCTGTAGGCATATTCCTTGTTAGCTCATATGCCTGCTTGTACATCTGGACAGCTAGATGGTGATGGTGGATCATATCCTGAAGAGTGACCAAAGTATAATGATCCAGATTTCAGTTCCAGGTATTAGCCCTTCTAAAGTTAATAGCATCAGCAGGACTGTAGATGTAGAGTTGAGCATATACAGGAGCCTCTCCTTCAGCTAACTTCAGCCTACTGAGATGGGCATGTGTAAGGAATCAGAGGTGATGATTTACAGCCAACTTCAATCCATCAAGGTAGGCAAGCAAAAATATTGAAAATGAACAAGTCTCAAGAATTGAAAGGTTATCTATGTGACCATGTTTGTTTCACTCTGGTTCAGAGACTGCCCAGAATAAACCATCTCCTGTCTGTGGATTGCAGCAATGGAAGGTAAACATTTGATGCATTGTGATGAGTGCACACGCATCACACTTCATAAAGAGACCAAAAAACTCGCCCTCCGTCAAACCCAGTCAGTCCATAGAATCGAGTTTGATGAATTTGCACCAGTCCGTTTGCTTGCTGTGACTGTGGTCCTCAGTGCAACCTTCCATGGCCATCATCTTTGCAGTTAACTATAATCAGCTTGTGTTCAAGGTTATCTTGGGGATATGCTTCACTTACTGGCTGGCACATAGGTTTGTTTGAGAGGGTGCTGGGTCTTCAAGGCTTCCTTCTCCCATTCATGAAGGACTGGGGGAGGGCAAAATGCACCATCCTCTTTGTTGCCTTATGAGTGTCTTTTTTCTTGTGAAACTTTGGAGACTAGCCTCTGAATGGGAAGGCCTTTGTTGGAATGTTGTCCATGGCAGCTATCCTTTGCAGGGGCACTGGGTGGGGCATCAGCCCTTAACCCTGTCATCAGCAAAAATGGAGACTAGCCTAAGTATCCATAACAGCTCAAGGCACACTGTGTGACATATTCTCCACTGAACTGACCAAATACTGGTGTGCATATTGCAGCCTCTGTGAAAGCCGGTTCCTCACCCAACCTTTGCAACAAGGGGCATAGGCAGCAGGGACCAAGAAACTGCTGTAATTTACACTCCTCCATATATTCCAGAAATTCCGGAAATTCCAGATGGAATTTCATATAAAATAAATATATCACCCCACCCATTATTTAAAATAGAGTACTAATAAAATATATATATATGGGGGGGGGGGGGGGGGAGTGGGGCATGTTGTATCCGTGTTGTTGCCCCCCCTGCCCCCCATTCCCTCCCCTTCCCTGTGCCCTTCCATCACCCTTGCCTATTGCACCCCCTCCGCCCTGCAAGCAGTTGCTCACAGTAGTGGGGGGTGCTCTGTTGTCCTGATGTTGTGTGGCTGTGGGTCCCCTTGCTATGACAGAGTGGTATTTATATTATTAAAATAGAGTACAAATAAAATAAATATATAAGAAAGAAAATTAAAGGGGAGGGGGGGGAGTGGCGTGTCGCATGTCACCCTCTCGCTACCCCCCTTCCCTGTCCCCCCCTTTCCCCATGCTCATCTGTCACCCTCACCCACTGCACCCTGCCTCCGCCCTGTGAGCAGTCACTCACAGTGGTGGTGGGGGTGCTCTGTCACACTGGGTATTGCATCTGGTGCATCTCCCCTCCCTCCGAGGGCATCCCCCTGTCCCTTGGCATGTTCCTCCTCCCTCCAAGGGCGTCCCCTGTCCCCCCACACATCCCCCTCTGTCCTGGCGCATTCCCCTGTCCCCCAGTGTGTTCCGTCGTCCCTGGCATGCCCCCTGGCTGGGGGAGGGTGTGGGGAGGGTTCTGGGTTAGTAGGCATGACGTGGTGGTGGCAGTAGGTGCTTTGTCAGTAGGCAGTGATGTGGTGGCAGTGGTGGTGCTCAGTCAGTGGGGTGACGTGGTGGCAATGGTGGATGCTCAGTTGGAAGGGGGGCAGTGCTGGGGGTGATGTGGCAGCTGTGTCATTGTGAGGCAGCATGTGGCAGTGTTGGTGATGTGGCGGCTTCTGTCATTCCCCCTTCACCTTCAGTGGCAGGTCCAAGCCCCCCACCTCCCAGCTACATCAGGGTTTTGGCTGGTAAAGGATCAGGCTATATATGGCCTTAAAATATATAAAATATTCATATTATATACAATTCTGATATATGTTCTGGGAATGTTATTTAAAGGATGGTATCACTGACAAAATTCACCAGTGCAAACAGAATGGATCTTCTCAAATGTATGGTGCAAACTGAACAGACAGTATACAGATATAGAAGACAATGACCAGGAATACAAAGTATGATAGATTAGGGGAATTGGTGGATGAGTGATAGAAATCTACCCAGAGTCCAAACTTTTATAAAGGACAGTAAAACTGATGGATTCCACCAGCCATCACAGGATGATTGTTCTGATCAGTGGCTCCCAGGCAGTGGTTGATTGCAAATATATTTAAGAAATGTCACAAAGCACCAGGAAGTAGCAGAAAGAGGCATCTGTGGAATTAGTAAAAGAGTGATAGAAACTCAACTATAGTCCCAGCATTTATAAAGGATGGTGGAATTCCACCAGCCATCACAGGATGACTGTTCTGATCAGTGGCTCCCAGGCAGTGGTTGATTGCAAATATATTTAAGAAATGTCACAAAGCACCAGGAAGTAGCAGAAAGAGGCATCTGTGGAATTAGTAACAGAGTGATAGAAACTCAACTGTAGTCCCAGCATTTATAAAGGATGGTGGAACTGATGGATTCCACCAGCCATCACAGGAAGACTCTGTTGATTGATGGCAGCCAGGCAGTGGTTGATTGAGAATATATACAACAGTGCCATGAAGATGGCCTGGATATACAACACCTCCATCTCTCAATCATCCTTTGTCTGAAATTCACAATTTGCCAATGTCCATCGGAAAGTTGAATCTGCTAAAATTGATAACACACTGGGCAAACAGTGTCCAATAGAACAATGCTGCCATCCCTTGGTCATTGGCCATCTTGAAAGTATTTTGTGGGCCAGGGGTATAAGGAACATCATTGATGTGCAGGTTGACCACGTAATGGTACAAATGCTAGCAGGCTGTTGTCTGATCAGTCCTCGCATTTTCTAGCTGATTCCAAAGAATGAAATAAACTAGTACATCCTGCTACATCATCTAAAATAGCTGATAGCTGGTATTTATGAGCCCCTTGTATTCTGCATTTGCTTCAGCGCCCTCTTCTCCTTTAGATTGGCTAATGCACTGTGCTTTATCACCCCATGGTCGCACCAGACATAGCTAGGAAATATTTGACTGCCAAGAAAAATATTGGTGGTTAGGCTGGGGATGGAAATAGCTTAAAAGAACCTACCAATTCCACCAGTTCAATAGATCACCAACCTCATCGTTCTCCTCCAGATCATCCAAAAAGTCTAAGACACTCTCATAAAACCGTTCTGAGTCTGTCGAGGTATCAGACCTACAGAACACCGATGAAGAAGATAGAGCAAATTGAAGCTTGCCATTATGTTTAGTGTTGGATTGATAGGGCTTTAAACATCAGACATACCTGTGTAGCTACATAGGCTAGAGAAGCCGTTGTGACCTGAGTCATTCCATGTATACAAGCATTACCAGATCGCGTTGCTTTCACCTCTTTGTCCACTGAACTTGGCGAGGTGAAGATGTGTTTAAATGCCTGTATCCAATATAGTAAGCAAAAAATGAAACATCAGGATAAATGAGCACAAACCCAAACTAGGAGCTGGCTTCTGAAAAGCCCTTCCCAAGGTTTGTCAGGATTGTACAATTTATTTGCATATAGTAATATTGGCCATTGGTCACCACGGACTACCATTTCTCCACTAGAAAGTTTTTGGCACACCCTAGATTATTGGTTCATCAGTGTAATGATGTATGTATCAAAGGATAAACATACTCAGGATCGCTCCAATCTAATCCAACAGGGCAGAGAAGCCCGCCAGTGACAGAGTGGTGGTAGCCACGATTTGTCTTGATGCTGCGAGAAAGAGGTGGATGCAGAGGTGTGTCTCGGGGAGTTATCCAATCTAGGATGACACCCTTCAAACTCTTTGTGTCATCAGACCGTGCAGTGGATATACCCTTTTGAATGTCCAATAACTCAAGCAAAGTGGTAGGACATTATAGAAAAGACTTACCAAGTCAGATAAACATCAACTCCTCGTCAGAAGACTCCATCAGACGGTCTGAGAGATGAGGCACAATAGACAATAGCCTTTGAAATGCTCTATACTCTTTTCTAGCCCTACATTGGAGAGGTAAACGTCGTAAGTGTCAGTTTTAATGGAGTAAACAACACAGAATAGGAATACTCGGCAGTAAGGGACTCTTCTGCAACTTCCTCATCCTGACTCATATAAAGAATACCATTCGTAAGTAAGGCTTGTACAAGTACGTTACACTAAGCCACCTATTCTGGTCGGATTCCGGTTATTCCGACCGGAATTTCTGGAATTTCTGGAATCCGGTGGACATTTTTTTGTATGTAGTTTCCCTTTGTGGAAGTATTCCAGATGGACTAATAATCAATTTTATACCCGGAATCCATGGAATCTCACCGGACTCATAATCAACCGGATTAACCAGAATCACCCAGGCGCATGGCATGAGAGAGAACCGGACTAACTGGAATGCACATGCTTTTCGAATCAAAAGTTTCGTATACAACAAGAGTCAAACACTCAACCTTAGGTATGACCTAAGAATAGAACCCTTAACCACTGAGCCACAGAATCATTATTACTGACCAGTGTCTAAACTATTTATTATCCAACCAAGGTGCATGGTAACAAATCACCAACTAATCATAACGCATCACAACTGTGTGACGCGTCATCACAAACACTCTCACACGCAACCTCACCGTATCCACCAACCACCAACCCATCGCAAGCCCATCCGCCGACAACTCCCATCAAGAACAAATGCCCAACACTCATGCCAGCACATGCAAGAAAGGATCGGGCCCATCGCCTGCCAAATCCCCACCCAAAACGGGTTCGCAAACCCGTAAACGTGCCACGTCAGCATTCAAAAAGGATGTCTTGAAGAAAGCGAAGCGAGATGAGGAGAACGAGGAAGAGGAACAGGCTGGGAAGGGTAAAGGTGGTAAAAAGTAAGTAACTGACCTCTTTTACCCATCGATTACCTACTAGCCGCCCATTCCTTTTACAGGACCTCGAAAAAACACTCAAAAGGACAGGGTGCGGCTTCGGCTGCCCCTTTAAGGTATGTTTCGAGTCTTATAACATTTATTCTCACTCCTTTTGCTTTCCTAGAGCTGAACTCGCCCTCGAGGCAAGCGGAGTCTCTGTTGCCCCCCCTCAACATACTCGATCGGCCACGGTGAGTCTCCTGCCACCTCCTCCTGGTCAGGGGAATTCTGGTCAACGCCGAGCATGGCAGACCCCCTCCACTGACAGCGAGGACAGCGAAGGGGATAGCAGCGATGAAAACGATGGGGACGACGCCCATGGGAGCCAGACCAGCAACAAAGACGACAGCGACAACACCACGAGCAACGGGGAGCCTGCAGCCAACAACAACAACAATGGGGAGGCTGACAACAAGACCAAGGCCGACAATGAGACCAACCACAAGGCCAACAATGCAAACAACAGCAAGGCCGCCAAAGACACCGATGCTGACGCCAGTAACGGGGAGCCCCAGGATGACAACAACAACACCAATGCCGGCAATGGCAACGCTGGCAATAACAAGGAGGCCTGGGACAACTACGTGAACACCAAAAACGACACCAGCCACAACGGGGAGGGCCAGGGCGATGACAATGCCAATGACCGGGCCGACACTACCAACACCAGCAGCAGCAAGGCCACAGACGCCAATGCCAACGCCAATGATGGGGAGGTTGGCACCACCAACACCAGCAGCAAGAAGGCCACAGATGGCAAGACTGATGACGGGGGTACCACAACCACTAGCAAGCCCCCGTTTTTTTTATTACCTTTACTGATTATATCCTGACCACACCTCATCTATGTAGCCCATAGGTCCCAAGGTATATTTATTTGTTGTAGTTGTAATTTAATATCTAGAATTCATATTAGATGTTTTGCTTGGTGACTCCCCAATTGGTGACACAGGTAATGAAAAATAATATATCATGTTAATTTTAATATATCATCCTAGTTGTTCCTCATGCAACATGCTCGGTCCAACCCAAAGGCTTTCAAGATCCAGGTAGGAGGTCTTCACCTCTGCTATTGCTTCTTAAGCATTGTATGACACCATAGACATTCATATGACTAGTCCACCATCCAGTCCACCCCCTGCTCCCCATGGATCATCCCATGCCACTGGCAATGTCTTTAATTTTGCTGATGCAGATGATGACGATCTCGAGACTCAAGTTTTAAGGATGGGAAAAGTACATTTTTATAACTCACCAGTTGATCCTGCCGAAGCCAAGCTGTTCCATATTCTCAAAGTCGATGTCCAGTTTTCTATGGCACCCGTCCTCAAATCTAATGCTGCAAAGTGGTCTCCAATTGAAAGTATGGAGCCTGCATACCTATTAATATTAATAATAATCCCATGATAGAATCCAATCCTCAAATCTCTGTTTATGAACAAGGGGAGTGGACTGACAAAGGCCGATACAATGCTGCAGTATCGTTTGATGAGGACATTGAATGGACTAAGAAAAAGAAAGAGTATATTCTTCCAGTCTGTTATGTGAGAGACTTTTACAGTCTTCACCAAGAATACTTGATTTTTATCTCACATCAGGAACACCAATCTGCTTTCCCTTCTGGGTTATCTGTCTCGACCCCACTTGGTTCTACTGGCACCACTCCGCCTGATACTCGCATGTCTACACCTCTTTCTATCCCTGCTCATACCAGCTCTCCGTTCAAAGACAAGATCATTGCCTCTCTCAGTATTCCAGTTGAGTTGACCGATCACAAGGACGTAAATTTGGGTTATGCATGGCAGAAGTACAAGGCATGCTTGGCAGCTGTCAAGATGTGCAATACATTATGGGAGAGTGGAAAGTTGAGAGATGTTTTTGATCGGAAGCCAACACAGGCAGATATCATCAGTGTTTTCAAGGGTAAATCACAGTGGCACTTGACGTATAGCAAGGTGTTTCTGAAGCTTTCCAGTTATCCTACGATGGTGTCTTGGCTTGAGGACAGTGATGACAAGCTATCGGATATCGAGTTGTGGGGAATATTGAAACCTGCATATGCATTTTTGGATCTTTTGGAATGGCTGGCAAATGGCGGAGAGGGTTTGACAAAGGGGGGGACAGAGGCAGGATCTGACATAGGGGAAAAGGGAAAGAGAAAGAGAAAGAGAAAGAGAAAGAGAAAGAGAAAGAGAAAGAGAAAGAGAAAGAGAAAGAGAAAGAGAAAGAGAAAGAGAAAGAGAAAGAAGTAACTGGAGGAAAAAAGAAGAAATCTAAGGCTATGTAAGTAGGATACAATGGACCAATTGAATCATGTGTTATAGTTCTAAGTTCATCTTTTCAGTGTCCCCAATGGTGGAAAAGCAATCCTCTGGCTATTTTCAAGTCTTTGCTGTCTACCTTTGCCATTGTGGATTCTGCTGGGTCTTAGTTTTCTGCCCACCACTACTGCATTGTCAGATTTCAGCCCATTTCCAGAATTGACTTTCCTCTTGTTCAGTCAATTCATCCAGAAAAACTTTCCAGCTGACATCTCACTTTCAACAGTTTTATTACTGTTGTTTACAATGACTGAAAATCCCAATCTTCTTAGCTTACATGCAAGACAACAGTATTCACTTGAAAATGTATCTGCAGTCAACAGTTGGATCAAAAGCTTGTCACGGGCAGTACATGCAAAAGTGGACAACAGTGCATCCTTGTTGCATGAATCTGACCAGTATGAAGGCATTTCTGAAAACCACATCATCAGCAACATTGCAACCAAACTTGATAAATTGGCACAGCACTTGGGCCTCATCAAAAAAGGGCCATCTAAAGACTGCTCTCAAGCCAATATCATATACAGCAATTGAAGCTGTGCATATCATCTGTCCAGAATCATATCAATGTGTCACAAGTGGATGTGGATTTCGGTCTCTGGTTCAGACAACCAAACAGAGAGACATTCCCCTAGTTACACTTGTGAAAAACAATACCATTCACAAGAATGTTCCAGTTCTTACTGGACGATGCCCCAATTGCACAACACTATATAGTGCCAATCACGAGCGCACACCAGAAATTGATGAAGAGAACCAGTTCACCAACTTGTATTTGAATTCTGCCAAATACCTTAAAGTTGGTCAAAGTGTATGGGTTGATCAGGTTTTCTCAAATGCTGTTGTGAATGCCATGTACAGCTTTCATGCATCAGCCTCAGCATACATGGAATTCTGGAATAATTCTTTTGGAAAAACACAAGAACATGTGTTCCATCAGTTGTCATGCCATCAAATCTGGCAGGCCTTTGTTCAGGAGTCCATCCACACCATAGCTGCTTCTGCTGATATGGAGCTATCAGTTCGGGACAATCTTGCAATTGGTGAAATCACAAAAGAAGCTTTCTTGGTTCTTGGTGAAAATGGAGTTATCAGAGCTGCAGATCGACATGCTTGTTCAGAATGCACTCATGAATACATTGCAACACCTTCTGATACTACTCCAACTGCTCTTTCTGCTGCTGTAGTTGGAGTTGATGAGGTTGAACAACCCTCTCTACAAGATGCTAATTCTAGTTCTTCATCATCTTCTGATTTATCATCTGGTTCAACATCTGCATCCACCTCTGAAGATGGCATGGATGTTGACACAGCACCAGTAAAGATGGTGGTTGTTGATGGAACATGCTTTGGGCCAAAGCACTGTGCTTATGAGAATTGTGCAGATGATCTCATAAACTATCATGGTGCTGTCTTTTGTGCAATACATGAACAAACCCATGGTGCAAAATGCTGTGTTCGCAACTGTGACAATGAAAAAATCAGAGCAACTCAAGCATGTCAACAGCATCAGCAGCAATGGAAGAAATATGTTACTCAACACAAAAGACAATCTGCACCTGGTTTCTGAAGAATTACACAAAGGCCAGCTGAAAACCTGCCTTGGATTTCAACAAATGAGCAAATGGAACAACCACATGATGAACCAATGGAGGAAACAGAGCATAAAAACTATTTCAGCGCTCCTAGGTTTTACTGTGTTGAAACAATATGTGCACCATGTGGTGTTGTGATTGCCTGGGCAAAATTTCCCAAGGCTGAATCACCCACCAATATCTTGGCATTTTTGGAGAAGGTTTTCCATACTGAAGAGTCCTGACCAGATTACATTTGCATTGATAAAGCATGCCAGGTACTTCGAACTGCTCTCAGGAATGGATCATGGGAAAGGGCATGGGAACAGACAACACGATTTATTGTTGATGCCTATCATTACATCAACCATCGAGATGATGATGAACTTTGCAAGAAATGGTGCAATCCTGCACCAGCAGATGGCTCTGCACCTAATCTAGTTGTTGAAGCCAAAGATAAACAAGGCAAACCTTGTTTCAGACGTGCATTCAACACACAGGCAAGCTTTGATACTTATTTCATGCACCAATGATACTTGACTGACCTATAACAAACAGGCTTGTGAACAGTTAAATGCATGGATGGGAGGATATGAATCAATGTTGAAGAAAATGACACCTGGTAACTTCAACTGGTTCTTGCACAGCATGCTATTTTATCATACTAGACATGTTATTGCAAAACAAGAGGAAAAGGCAAGTAGGGCAGAGAATAGTGATAGTGATAGTGATAGTGATGATGAGTAAGTGGTACTGATTAAGTAATACTGATTGTAACAATAGTATAGTGTCTGTCTATGTTCAATGTTATTTATATGAGTACATTTCTTAAACCCCAGTCTGTTACACAGAATTCCACTGGAATCCACCAGAATCCACTGGAATCCATCGGATTCCGATTGGAATAACCAGAATTTATGACCCCATGTTATGACCCCATGGATTCCAGTGGATTCTGGTTGGACTGACCGGAATCCGACCGGAATTTTTGGAATCTGTGGAGTCCGACTGGAATAGGTGGGGGAGTGTAAATTACAGAAGCAATGCCCCAAAGAAAGAAGGGCTTGTGGAAGCAGCATGTTATATACTGTCTAATGTTTACTACTATTTGGTGTCAGTAAATGAATGTGTTCATGTTTGATTACTGACACCAAATAGTAGTAAACATTAGACAGTATATAACATGCTGCATCCACAAGCCCTTCTTTCTTTGGGGTGTCACTTCCCCCCATCATTTAAGTATAAAATAACCCCATTAGTACATATCCAGTAGTAAATAAGTATATAAAATGGTCCACGGTGCTTGTCTGGGCGCCAGGACCTGTAAATAGCATTTTTTTTGGATGTGGAATGAAACCTGGGCAGGTATTGACACCCACCTGTACCCACCTGTATCCACCATGTACCAACCCACAGGTTGATAGGTAACTACCCATGCAGGTATGGGTATGGTGTCAAAGAAGAGTCGATCCTCTGGAGGTTCTTGAAACCTTCTCATCCTGTCACAGCCTCTGAGTGAGTGTAAAGGGAAGAGAGAAAGAAAAACACGTCAGAATGTGCTCTAGAAGGAGTGGTAGGGAAGGGAATGCAGTCCTTGAGTAGTCCTGGAGGACAAGGCATGTCAACAGGAGAGGGGAAATATTAAAGGGTCGAATGGGAGCCGCTGTATGCGTCGATCAATGGGGCTCGTGAGAATTCCCCTTTTAGGCAACTTGTCGAGAGGGGACGAAAGGGGACGCGTCGAGTGACAGTTACAGAAAACACTGGGGTCTCGAGTGAAGGAGACTTGGGGTGCAGAGAACACTCCGGAGAGAGAAGGTTGAGGCTACCAGGCAGAGACGGGTGAAGCGAGGACTTAGCTGAAAAGTTACACTGTTGAGTGTAAGTTAATCAAGTAACTTGAGGCTTGCGAATGGAGAACGTGGGAGTCAAAGAGTACAAAGATATATCATTTGAGAGGGTCCAGGCCCCCTTTTATACAAACTAGAGGTATAGGCTATATGCACTTTGATCGCACACATGCTCTCATACTGAACAAACCATTGGGGATGACAAACAAAATAATAAAAAGGTTCAAAATAGAAAAGTAAAGAGTCCAGGTAAAAATAGAAATCTTGAAGCCTTTGGTCGGTGCACGATTGTTGGTCCAGCTTAGTCATGTTATGATTCTATCGTCGCGTCTATATTTACTTTCTAACATGCGCTCACTTGACAGTCAGCGCATCATTACTTACTGAAACGACTCCTTAAAGACCTGAGTAGAGACCTGAGTAGATAACAAGTATATTTACTAGCCAATCGTTATATAGACCAGAGTAACTAAGAAGTCTATATAACCTGTAGTAGATAGTCAGTCAAGGCCCCAGCTTGACCTAAAGATATCAAGTCTTTAAAAACTGCTCAACAAAGACTCGACCTAAGGAAGTACCTTAGTGTCTAAAGACGAACTCGACTCGAGGAAGAACCTTGACGTCTTGAACTTTACTGAGTAGTTAAGACCCAATCTTAACAAAAGGTCAAGCTGATCGAACCCGCCGACTTGTCACAAGTCTAGGTGCACCCAACAGACACTGTGGCGCCCAAGCTCACGCACGCGCTCAAGAACAGACACTTCGCGGACAGACCACCCCGAACAGCAGTACCAACTGCCACCTCTGAATTCTTCTGTTTAGACAAACAACGAATCAGGTATAGCAACAGCCTAAGAAGTTGGTACTTTGCAGATACCACAGGCTCGACAGAATACGTACCCGACCACTACTTCACTGAAGGAAGACCTGAAGACAGCAGACCACCCCAGAGGATCACAAGAGAAGCATCCTCCTCAATCACAGACAAACGAACAGGGTACTTGCAAACCCTTGAAGAATCAGAACCCGAAGACTCACTCGACCCCACTTACTTCGAAATGGCCAACAACAGAGACGCCCAAGTAAAGATCCGAGTCCCCTCCGACTTCTCTGGAGAAAGAGAAAAAACGACGAAGTTCTTACAAGAAGTAGAACTTTACATCCGAGTGAACCCGAACACCTACGACACTGATGAAAAGAAAATCGCATTCGCCCTCTCGTTCATGATAGGAGGAGCAGCTGCAGGATGGAAAGAAGCAAAGATCAAAGAATCTTTGGCCAACAATAACTTCGGCAGCTGGCAGGCATTCAAAACAGCCATTTCCGTCGCCTTTTGCCCTGTAGATGACACAGGAACAGCACGAACCGAACTAAAGAATTTAGTTCAGACAGGAGACGTACAGGACTACATCTCCGACTTCCAAATCCTCGCCTCGCGCACGGGAATAGTCGAAAACGTCGCCCTTATTGAATACTTCATGGATGGGCTTAAAATGAAACTCCTTGAGAAAGTATTTCTCAAAGAAACAATGCCTACCACCATTGACGGATGGTATGAAGCCGCTGCCAAGTACAAAGGGCAGTGGAAACGAGCACAGGCAATCGCGGGAAAAGCTAGAGGAAGCAAACCACCCTCTAAGACCTATACTCCCTCCACCGTCCCCAACGTCAATCCAAATGCTATGGAGATTGACAAGATGACACAAGAAGATCGCGCCGAACACATGCGCAAAGGAATGTGCTTTGTCTGTCACCGGACGGGACATCGCGCTATCGACCATAAAGACAAGAAGACGGGGAAATTCCTACCTGGACCCGTCAGAAGGTTCACCGCCAAGAAACCCAGCGGAAAAGATGCCTATGGAAAGATACAAGCCCTCATAGGCAAATTAGACAAAGAAGAGAAAGAAGAAACCCTCCACCTCATGGAAGAATCAGGTTTTTAAGAAAGCAGACTGCCCCAACGTCAGGACCCACTGAAATTATGAGTCTCATCTGTACTTATAGCTAACATGGAAAAACAATCTATGAGATTACCAATGCAGCTATTCGTTGAGAACGAAATTGTCGAAACCGATGCCCTCCTTGATTCAGGAGCAGGAGGGATGTTTATGGACAAAGGCTTTGCACAAGCATATAACCTCCCGCTCACTCCTCTCCAAAAACCAATCCAAGCCAGGAACGTCGACAGAACCCAGAACAAACTCGGCACCATCAACCACTCCACCACTGCTTCAGTAGACATTGGAGGAAAACAGTCAAAATTACGGTTCATGGTCACAGGTTTAGGAAAGGAATCAATCATCCTAGGACTCCCTTGGCTTCAAAAGGAAAACCCATTGATTAATTGGGAAATTGGAACACTACAATACCGGAAGAACAGGTCACTAGAAGCTGCTCGACGAGCAGTGGCCAAGACTCGACAGCTCATGAAGGGAACCGCCTTTGAACAAAAGGGCACCACGAGAGACACCCCGACTGCCGAGATCCAACCTGAGATTGGTTTAAGCCAACTCTGGATCAGAGCAAAGACATTGATCTCCCAACAACTGGCACATGACGAACAGAAAGATCAAGAGAAAGGCAAGACGACAATACCATCGGAATACCAAGAATACAACAAGGTTTTCGAAAAAAACCGCCTCTGAGAGATTCCCTGAATCAAAACAGTGGGATCACACCATCGATCTAAAAGAAGACTTTGTGCCAAAAGACTGCAAAGTCTACCCACTCACCCCGGTCGAACAACAGAAAATGGATGAATTCCTGGAAGAAAACCTGACAAAAGGATATATCCGACCGTCGAAATCCCCTATGGCCTCGCCATTTTTCTTTGTAGCAAAGAAAGATGCAGGAGCGCTTCGACCCTGCCAAGACTACCGGTACCTGAATAACGGAACGATCAAGAACACTTACCCATTACCCCTGATCGGAGACCTCCTTGACAAATTAAAAGGGGCACAAATATTCACCAAACTCGACATCAGATGGGGATATCACAACATCAGGATAAAGGACGGAGACCAATGGAAAGCAGCCTTCAAAACGAACAAAGGACTGTTTGAACCAACAGTCATGTTCTTTGGCTTGTGCAACTCTCCGGCCACATTCCAGGTGATGATGAACGAGATCTTCAAAGATCTGATCGACGAAGGATGGGTAGTAATCTACATGGACGATATCTTGATCTTCTCCCAAGATCCCAGAAAACACGCTGATCGAACGAAGAAAATCCTCCAATGGCTTAGAGACCACGACCTCTATCTTAAACCCGAGAAGTGCAAATTCGACGTCAAGGAAGTCGAATTCCTCGGCTTAATAGTAAAACCGGATCAAATCCTGATGGACCCAACCAAACTCTCCGGCATCTGAGACTGGCCCGAACCAACCAACGTCAAAGGAGTAAGATCGTTCCTCGGATTTGGAAACTTCTACCGCAGATTCATCGGACGCTTTGCCGAATTAGCACGGCCACTCAATGATCTAACCAGAAAGGACATCAAATTCAAATGGATGCTGGAATGTCAAGAATCATTTGACAAATTAAAGGCTAAATTCAGCGAGGCACCAACTCTGCTGATGCCGGATCCCAGTAAACCATTTACAATCGAATCTGATGCGTCTAAGTTTGCAACTGGTGCGGTACTCAGACAACAAGGACCCGATGGAGATTGGCACCCATGCGGATATATCTCCCACTCCTTGACCCCAACGGAAAGAAACTACGAGATCTATGACAGAGAGCTCTTAGGCATAATCAGAGCCCTAGAAACGTGGAGGCACTACCTACAAGGAGCACCACACCCGGTCACAATCTTATCCGATCACAAGAATCTGACATACTTCAGGGTCACAAAGAAACTGAACAGAAGACAGGCACGATGGAGCCTCTTCCTATCAGAATTCGACATCAAATTGATCCATGTACCTGGATCGCAGATGGTTCAATCCAACGCGCTATCTCGAAGAGAAGATTTAGGAAGAAACATAGACAAAGACAACGAAAACCTGACAATGCTGCCAGAAACGGTGTTTGTCAACACCATCGACACAGAAATGGAATCACTTTTGGTCGCGGCAACCATGAAAGACGAATTAGTGGCCAATGCAATCAAAGCACTAAAGACAAACGGAACACTGCCAATCAAATCTGATCTCGCTGATTGGGAAGTAAAGGATGGACTACTTTTCTTCAGAAGCAGATGTTACGTCCCTCCTAACGATGAACTACGAAAACGAATCATTGAACAACACCACAATTCCCTCACCGCAGGGCACCCCGGACAATTCCAGACACTAGAATTGATCCAAAGAGATTATTGGTGGCCAGGAATGACGATGCTCATCAAAAACTTCGTACAAGGATGCGGACTATGTCAACAAATGAAGGTTAACACCCACCCAACAACACCACCCCTCACACCGATTAAATCAACCGCGACAAGACCATTCGCATTGGTGACGACAGATTTCATTACGGACTTACCAGAATCAGATGGACATGATGCCCTAATGGTCGTGGTAGACCATGGTCTTACTAAGGGGGTAATTTTAATACCTTGTAACAAGACAATCGACGCCTTAGGAGCAGCAGACCTCTATCTAAAGAACGTATTCACCAGATTCGGCCTCCCCGACAAAATCATATCTGATCGAGACCCGAGATTCGCATCAAGATTATTCCAAGAACTAGGAAAACTCTTGGGAATCAAACTGGCCATGAGCACGGCCTATCACCCACAGACCGATGGACAAACCGAACGAATGAACCAAGAAATAGAAGCATACCTCCGCATGTTCTGCACAAACCAACCTGAAACATGGGTCACACTCCTATCCACTGCAGAATTCGCCCATAATCAATGGACCCACTCCACTGTGAAACACTCCCCGTTCTACCTCATGATGGGATATGAACCACATGCCATACCTACACCCTACAGAAAGAGCAACGTACCTGCTGCAGAGAAACGAATCGTCCAACTTCAAAGAGCGCGAAACAAAGCCCTAGCCACACACAAACTGGCCCGACAACTCATGGCAGAGAGAATCACCCAAAAATTCACCCCGTTCCTCCTCGGCCAAAAGGTATGGCTAGACTCTAGGAATCTGAAGATTTACCCCCACACCAAGAAACTCTCCCCAAAAAGAGAAGGCCCATTCCAAATCAAACGAGTTCTCTCACCGCTTTCTTATGAACTGAAACTGCCGACTCAATGGAAAATTCACCCGGTGTTTCACACAGCACTCCTCACTCCATACTCTGAAACAGAAACACACGGCCCAAATTACCTGAAACCTCCCCCCGACCTGATTGAAGGAGAAATTGAATACGAAGTAGAGACCATCATCGCCCACAAACCACGCGGATCAAAATACGTTTACCTCGTGAAATGGAAAGGCTATCCCACTTCGGAAAACACATGGGAACCAGAGTCACACCTAAAACACGCCAAAGAGATCCTCAACGTATATAAAGAAAGGAAAAACCTATAGAACGAAACAACGAACATACCTACACACCATGCACGCTAACCACGCAACCGCCTCTTCTTCTGTCAAAAGAAATCTCCCTCCTCTTGCTGAATTTGTCAAGAACTTTCTGATCGACCCCACCAACCGCGCTCGCCTCGCCCACTACCTCACTGATCGTGACCAAGACGTCCTGAACAGCCTCTTACACCATTACGACGCCATCCTAGACCTGATACGAGATCAAGAACGGCTCACTGACAAAACCCTTGCAACAATGATGAGTCAAGGCATAGAATCAGCCATTAATTGTCTTCAAAAACAACGGTTAGAAAGCGTCCGATCCCCTACTCCTCTCACCTGACCGACTGTCACCTCAGTGTCCCCCCGCTACTCCTTCCAATCGACCCAACTCAAAGACTCCCAACTTGGGTTACCGACCTCTTCTCCCTGAAAGAAGACAGTCTCAAACGAAGATGTCCAGACTGGAAAGCGACGAAATTCATCGACGTCTATTCCAGGCATCATTAGAATCAAGACGACCCTACCACCAGTGCCTGAGATCATCGATCTCATGTCACCCACTCCACAACCGCAACGCCCACTAACCCCGATGAACGTTCGACTCAGAACCCCGACACCGCCACATATGGAAGTGGAAAGATGCTACAAATGTGGGAAGATTGGCCACTTCGCAACATATTGCGATCAATTTGTCTGCAGTACGTGTAAAAAGAGAAGACCTGGCCATTACCCTGTCACTTGCCCCAAACGGCGACACGCGTCAGTGCCACCAATCTACACTAGTCCTAATCGGGTTCCATTAGACCGAATTTACGGACCTCATCCTGAAAACGATTACAACGACGCATGGGACAATGCAGCATGGGCAAACATAATGGGAGAACCCTATGGAGATTTATAAGAAGCTGCTCTCTCTCTCTCCATTTTCTTCTTAACAACCACAATCTCTCGAAAATGGACAGCCATATCATTTTCGCCATCGTCTTCTGCTCCTTTTTACTCTTATGCTGGCTCGTTATATTCTCCTTCGTAATCTATTGGCACGTTCAGAATTGCCGACCCACCCCGGCTCTCACATCCTTCATCGACGTCGACGTTGAACTTCGACCACTCCCTCCAACCACACAATCGTTCAGGCATTCACGCATCTGGATTTGGAGAGACCCTAAACAAGCTGGCGATGAAGTACTCGTTTAGAAAAGTTGTTGAGGACTGGAAGCCTCAATTTTAGTGAGGGGGTAATGTTACGATTCTATCGTCGCGTCTATATTTACTTTCTAACATGTGCTCACTTGACAGTCAGCGCATCATTACTTACTGAAACGACTCCTTAAAGACCTGAGTAGAGACCTGAGTAGATAACAAGTATATTTACTAGCCAATCGTTATATAGACCAGAGTAACTAAGAAGTCTATATAACCTGTAGTAGATAGTCAGTCAAGGCCCCAGCTTGACCTAAAGATATCAACTCTTTAAACTGCTCAACAAAGACTCGACCTAAGAAAGTACCTTAGTGTCTAAAGACGAACTCGACTTGAGGAAGAACCTTGACATCTTGAACTTTACTGAGTAGTTAAGACCCAATCTTAACAAGTCAGGCCTGCCTCTCTGGGAGTCAACTGTCAGGAATGGCTCGGGGAGGGGGTTATGTGCCCCAAGCAGGCATGGAGTACCATCCAATGCGCCCCCTCAACCCTACTCGTCTGACAGATCGGCCTGTTGAGTAAGACTTGACTAGCTGTAGAAGGGGGAATGCGTCAACAAGTTGGTTCTTGAAAGAAATCCAGAAAAATAAAATATAATATGGAAAGAATAAAAATAAAACCCAGTCCATACAAGTCTCCTTCTTCAGAGAGGTCGGTCACATCAAGGAAAGGATGTCGGCCACTAGTGGAAAAAGTGGGTTTACAGGCAAACATGTATAGATTGCACCATGGGTGTTGCAGCTTTCTGTGAAAGGTCTGTAAAGACAATGATAAATTGTCAATACTGAAAAGGGGAAGCAAAAGAAAAGAAAAAAGGGTTGTCAGGCAGTAACACAGATAAATCGGACAATGGGGAGGCCATCACAGAAGATTCTTGGAAATGGAGAGTCGATGGGTGTGTTGACTCTCCCTTCCACAATGGGTAGACCTCTGGGTAGACCTCTGGGTACCCATGGGAGTACCCATGCTATACCCTAAATGCAAGTGCTAAAATTGCTCAGAGGGTGTCCATTTGAACTACTGGTGAGAAGGTCTCTATAATCATAGCCTGGATGTTGTACACATCCTTTCGCAACTAGCCATGCTCTATATCTTACAATTTCTTCTGTTTTATTGTGTTTTCTGTTGAAAACCCATTTATTTGCAATTGGGATCATGTCTGGAGGTTTTTGAACAAGTTCCCATGTTCCTCTCTCTTTCAGCAGATCCAATTCAATTTTTATGGTTCCTTCCCAAGTGGACCGTTCAGGAGAGTTTTTGGCTTCTTTGAGACTATTCAATTTGTCTCCAGCTATTATTGCATAGGCTTGAATTTTATTATTGAAGTTTCCAACTTTTTCTTCTTCTGTAAGGTGCAATAGAGGTTTATAATTGGTACAAACTTCACGCATTCTATGCAGTTCATTGTTCTGCATTGCATGCATTGTGTGCAGTTTGTCAATGTCAACACAATCTTTGGGATTGTTAATTCCATCTTGTTTCCACTTCTGAGATTGCTTCTTCAGAGGTGTTTTGATTGGTGCTTCTCCTGTGATTGGTGTGATTGGTGCTTCCTTTGTGATTAGCGGGCTTCTGATCAGTGCTTCCTCACTATCTGAAATATCCATCAGTGATGCATCTCTATTAAGTTTACATCTTCAGAAGGTTTGGGATTTAGGCTGCCTGTTATTAGTTTAAATGCAAAGTTAAAACATTATGTGCTTCAGCATTATAATATTCAACTGCATTGGTGCCATCATCATATCCGAGATAAGCATGCCACTTTGATTTTAGGAGTAATTTTTGTTTCCATTTT
This sequence comes from Tricholoma hemisulphureum, assembly GCA_964034925.1. Classification (NCBI taxonomy): domain Eukaryota; kingdom Fungi; phylum Basidiomycota; class Agaricomycetes; order Agaricales; family Tricholomataceae; genus Tricholoma; species Tricholoma hemisulphureum. The sequence goes on along the minus strand of OZ035929.1, from coordinate 7,972,106 downwards.
TGCCCTTGTAATAATATCCAGACTGGCACACCAAATTTGCACAGGTGCAACACATCTGGTTTTTGGTTGTACCATCCCTCATAGAGAGTTAATTTTCCAAGGTGCTTTGTATATGATCAGTTATGGAGATATGCAGCATGTAATATTGCATATTCCCAAAGGTACTCTGGCAGTGAACTTGCAGATAACATTGCACATGATAATTCCACTAGTGTTTTATTCATTCTCTCTGCAATGCTATTTTGGAGGTCTTTACACTCCCCCACCTTTCCTATCGGACTCCACTCAGACTACTCAGACTCCAATTGGACTAGCTCGGACTGGTCCATCAGCCAACTCCCTGCCAATGTTCAGTCCCAGTCCCAGTCCAACCCAAGTGGAGTCCGAGCCAGTCCTCAGAATTCCTAGCACTGGGTGCAGGGTACAATACCCTGAGAGAGGTATTCAATAAGTATTTTAAAGGTACACCTAAAAGTTCTTGCATAATGTCAGCTTAGTATTGTGACAGTATTAAATGATAGAAGCACAATACTTCTTCACTGGTATTGAACTAGTATTGAGTGAGTATAATAAATAACTTTACAATACTGTAAAGAAATATCCAAGGTACTGGTTGGGTACTGCCAAGATACAGTCAAGAAATCAGTGGGTAAGTATTGAGGCATTACTTCAACATACCAAATGCATACCTTAAGAGAGGTATTGTGAAATATTATAGCAAGCTACTTGGATACTGGAAACATACTGGTAACAATACTGGTAACATAATGTAAGAATACACAGTGCAAGAGAATGAAACAGTATGCAGAAGGTATGGTACTGTTGAAAATGTTGAATCCAAGATACTGCTAGAGTATGGCTAGAGTGTTGGTAAGATTCTGACATCAGAGTTATTTGGCGGTATGATACTGGTATGGTGCAAAAGGGATGCAGAGGTATCATGGGAGTATTGAGCCAGAACAATGTTGGATTAGAATTGATAGCTACAGAATACCCACAAAGTACCTGTAAGAGGGATATTTGAAAGTATGAAACATGTTTTGGTAAGATACAGCCATGATACCAAGGGGCAGGTATTGGTCTGGTGTGTGACATTGGTCACAACATATTGGATGAATACCACACAAAGGGTACTGAGGGGGTACGTAACACAACATAATACATGGTGGTGAAGAGGATTGTGCATCATGGGCAGGCTCTCCAGGTGCAACAGGTCCAAGTTGCAAAGTCAGTGCATACTTGCAAGTTCTATCTTGCGAGTTCTGACTTGCAATGCAAGTTCCAACTTGCGAGTTCTGACTTGCAAGTGCCAACTTGCGAGTTCTGACTTGCAAGTTCCAACTTGCGAGTTCTGACTTGCAAGTGCCAACTTGCGAGTTCTGACTTGCAAGTTCCAACTTGCGAGTTCTGACTTGCGAGTTCCAACTTGTGAGTTCTGGCTTGCATGTTCCAACTTGCAAGTTCTGACTTGCAAGTTCCAACTTGCGAGGTCTCACTTGCAAGTTGCAAGTTCACAAGACAGAACTTGCATGTTGAAACTCGCAAGTTCCAACTTGTGAGTTCTGGCTTGCATGTTCCAACTTGCGAGTTCTGACTTGCAAGTTCTGGCTTTCAAGTTCCAACTTGTGAGTTCCAACTTGCAAGTTCTGACTTGCAAGTTCCAACTTGCAAGTTCTGGCTTGCAAGTTCTGGCTTTCAAGGTCCAACTTGCGAGTTCTGGCTTGCAAGTTCCAACTTGCAAGTTCTTACTTGCAAGTTCTTACTTGCAAGTTCTGACTTGCAAGTTGTGACTTGCGAGTTCCAACTTGCGAGTTCTGACTTGCAAGTTCCAACATGCAAGTTCTGTCTTGCACGTTCCAACTTGCAAGCTCTGACTTGCACGTTCCAACTTGCGAGTTCCAACATGCAAGTTCTGTCTTGTGAACTTGCAACTGGCAAGTCAGACCTCGCAAGTTGGAACTTGCAAGTCACAACTAGGAAGTTGGAACATGCAAGCCAGAACTCACAAGTTGGAACTTGTAAGTCAGACCTTGCAAGTCAGAACTCGCAAGTTGGAACATGCAAGCCAGAACTCACAAGTTGGAACTTGCGAGTTTCAACATGCAAGTTCTGTCTTGTGAACTTGCAACTTGCAAGTGAGACCTCGCAAGTTGGAACTTGCAAGTCAGAACTTGCAAGTTGGAACATGCAAGCCAGAACTCACAAGTTGGAACTCGCAAGTCAGACCTTGCAAGTCAGAACTTGCGACTTGGAACATGCAAGCCAGAACTCACAAGTTGGAACTTGCAAGTCAGATCTCGCAAGTTGGAACTTGCAAATCAGAACTTGCAAGTCAGAACTTGCAAGTCAGACCTCACAAGTTGGTACTCGCAAGTCAGAACCCGCAAGTTGGAACTCACACGTCAGACTACGCAAGTTCCGACTTGCAAGCCCGAACTTGCATGTTGGAACTTGCAAGCCAGAACTTGCAAGCTGGAACTTACAAGTCAGAACTTGCAAGCTGGAACTTCCAAGTCAGAACTCGCATGCCAGAATTCGCAAGTTGCAACTTGCAAGCCGCAACTTGCAGGGTGGAACTCGCAAGTCAGAACTCACAAGTTTCAACTCCCAAGTCAGAACTCGCAAGTTGCAACTCGCAAGTCAGACCTTGCAAGTTGGGACTTGCCAGTCAGAAATCGCAAGACAGAACTTGCAAGTTGGAACTTGCAAGCCAGAACTCGCCTGTTGGAACTTGCAACCCAGAACTTGCCAGCTGCAACTTGCAAGTCAGAACTCGCAAGTTGGAACTCGCAAGATAGAACTTGCAAGTTGGAACTCGCAGTACCCATGCCATTCCCTAGAGGTGCGTGCTCCATGAACTTGAGGGAAGTATACTTCCAGTTCATTCCATATGCCTGAAAGATAAGAGTTGATATGGGTGGGTTTCATAAATGATGACATAAACATGGTGTAGAAACTAAGCGTGTTTGCAGTTGGTTCAGTGGGAAGTCCATGTATATGGATGAATTTGAGATAAAAGTTTAGGGCAGAGTTGTAAGTATCAGTGGTGCCAGGAGCAATCACCTGTCCAAGCACCAACCCATGAGCTTGGATCAAGTGATCCATGGTCCATGGAGTCCTCGGAGGCCGCCTGGACCAAATGGGCACAAGGTTCATTTTGTACTGCCCCCAATGAGATCACATGGGGGTTTGTACACCTCATTAATTGATAGTAAAGGCTCAATTCAGAGGGCTTTATTGAAGAGGCTTCTGAAGATGGCGTCAGCAACAGAGTTGTCCATGCCTGGCACATGTATGACACAGAGTTGGTGGTTTGAAGTCATTAAAATGTTGGCTACAAATTGGAGGAGGTGATTATATTCTGCCTTGCCATGAAAGGAGTTGAAGATCATGACTGTGTTTGAGCTGTCCATATAAATGATGAGCTTCATAGGTCGGTCAGGCCAACATGCAGCTTCATGGATTGCTGCAGCGATGCAGAAGGCCTCTCGGTAAAAAATATATGCATATGGGATCATGAAGTCAAATGCTGAATAATGACCAACTTTCTTATTTGAGAACCAGAAGCCCATTCCGTCAAGGCATGTGTCAGTATAACATGTCATTTCTCTGTCTGATAGGTTCCAGTCCTATTCCCAGATGATGTGGATACCTGTCAAACATTTCCTGTGCTTTGCACCCCACTGGAGCTCTCAATGAATGGCATTGTTCACTCTAATTTGAGCACAAGGTGACAATTTTTCTGCAATCTTTGCATAGATGGTGGACAACATTGGCATGAGATAGACAAAGACATTCAGTGCCCAGTTCACCCAACCAGTGAGGCATGGGACCAAAGACATTACATCTATCAACCTGGCATTGGCCATCTATCATGTTTACTTGTTTGATTTGCCAATGTGGATGCATAGGCATGAGCCTGTAGGCTTCAGCAACATCTGATTTGAAGAGAGTAAGGCACTGTCCACTCTGCTTCCAATGTGCAATGAGAAGGAGTTGCCCAAGATGTTGAGTATTGTCGAGTGGGAACCCTTTCATGTCATTGCTGATCATCAAGTTGAGCAAGAACTCTCTGGCAGAGTGGTCTGTGACCATATGAAGGTTATCTGAATGTGGCTTTGGCACAGCGAACATTGGCATACTGTACATGCCAGGAAGTAAGTCAGGGCCAAACTGTTAAGATTAGTTATTCTTAACTACTCAGTCTTGCTTTGTCTGGTGCTTATCTTGCACCTAAGTCATTGTTTGGTGCTTCCTAAACAAATTCAGATGTGTTGAGCTAAGGAGGCATTCCTTAGTCAATTCAAGAGCAGATTGAGCAGATAAGAAAGTAGATTATCTTAGGTCAAGCTGAGGTTTGACCTACTATCTACTACAAGCTTTTATAATAGCTACTGCAGCTGAGTAATTACTCTGGTCTACTGCGGTCCATTTGATAGCTATCTACTTGTTGTAATAGGATAGATATCTGTGGTATAAGTATCCAATCAATGGTGTTGTGAGTGCTGTGTTTTAGATAAGATTCTGTCAAAGTAAAACAATCAAGGAAAACTGTAACACAAACGGTGCAGAGAAACGACCTTTGTCATCCTCCTTTCTCGCCTGGCTCCTCAAAAAGTCAGCCTCTTTTTTGTCTTTGGGCATTCCAAATGATTCATCAACAATGCTTGGTAGCTCCTTTCCCCTCATATTTGCCCAAGGCCAGAATCCCTCTTGCAGTCCTCAGGTTATCAATTTCCAGAATGCAGTGTTCTGATATGTAGCAAGAAGAGTTTCCAAAATATCAACATGTATCAGAGTGACAAGTTTAAAAAGCTGTGGATTGTCATGTACAGTTTTTGCAATGATCAGATTTTCAAGTTCATTGGTGGGTATATCAGGAAAAGGATTAGCAGTTTTGGTCCAAAGGGCTGCTGTAAGCGCAAGAGTGTGATCACTGCACCAGAAGTTATGCCACTAATACTTAGGCCGAGCTCCCATTACCACATCCTTCCTTTGTACACTCTCGTGTGCCATGCATGCCACTTGAGCATTTCTTGCAAATGTGGACATATCAACAATTGGCAGCCAAGTTGGTGCAGAGACGACCTTGGTCATTGAATTTGTCACAGATTTCAGCTTTGCTTCCATTCTTCTTGGGACCTGACTTGAACTTTGCCCCCAATCCTGAGGTGGGTCCTGGTCCTGATCCCAAAGCTCCTACATGTCATGAGTACGATTTTCATTATCTATTACACGGACATTTAGTTAGGGTTAGGGGTAGCTGTAGCCACCTCATGGCCTTCTATTTACATTCGTTTACTTTATTATAGAGTTAGCAGACACACGGTAGACACATGGCGCCCATTCATCACGCATGCCTCATGACTTACGCACGGTCAGATGCCTCATGTAGCACATGCTGCTACCTCATTGCTAGCTCATGTATTTTACTATTTAAACTGTTAATATTACGCCTAGAGACTCTAGTCGAGTTCTCTTAGGCAATCCACTAAATCAGTGCGATAGCTTCTGACTATAAGACAATTCCCCCTCCTTTTAGTAGTGTTTAACCGTGAGAGCCAACGCGAAGCCCTAGTGGTTTAGTGTGGTTCTAACAGAAGAACTCGACTCCCTTCACGTGTTCCCTCTCACACTCTTCTCATCCTCATTACTGTCTCATCCCGGGCCTCTATTGGAAACGATGCGCGCAACCCCGCGCCCATGTTACGATCAAGACGCCTTCAACCTTTCATCGCTCATCCCACCCCTCTCCGCACGGACGTGTCTACGTGTATACGTGTGTGTGTACCTTTTTTAACCAAACGTTTGTCTTCAGGGTTCGCTGGAGACGACGGTACGCACGTCCCCGCTCAACCTTTTTCACTCACTCCGCCCGCTTCCCCCGCCATTTTTCCCCCCACCATTGAATTCCAAACCCACGGCGTCATATGCCAGGTTTAAGCTCTTGCGTGCCGCAGGGCTTCTTAGAACGCCACAAGAGGAAGGCGTGGTCCACTCAGGTGACAGACCAACTAAGAAATGTTGAGCCCGTCTTAGTCCATTCTGAACGTGCAGGGGGTTGAGACCCTGACATGAGTTCACCAGCAACAGACCACCCGGCCAGACACGCCCCGTTATCCCATCTTTGATCCTAAGGAGCACAGCAGGGTCGCGCGCCCGCTCCAAGGAACTATTGCTTTTCCGCTCGTCCACCGGTCCGCATCCCCTGCAATCAGTGACTGGACCAACCAGATCGTCTCCCCCCGCCCCCGATTACTCTCTATTCCACCAACACCGCCGCTCGTCATGGCTAACATCCAGGAACTCACCATTGACGACGTCCCTCTCCCACTCCCCACCAACCCCGAAGACCTCTTGGAGGCACCCGCCGAGTCGTCGCTGCAAGCGCAGTTGGATGAGGCCAGACGTGAACGCGACACCCTAATGGAGGAGCTGTTGCGATCGAGACGAGAGCGAGAAAGAGGAGCGATGGCCGCAGCAGGCGCGTCAAGGCGGATGCCGAAAGTGGCATGCCCCCTCCCCTTCTCTGGCAAGGCCGCGGAGCTCGACAGCTTCGAGACGGCCGTTTATATGTACATGCGGGGACACCCCGACGAATTCATAGACGAGGATGCCAAGATTGTTTGGATCCTGTTGTACTTACAGGGAGGCACCGCGGCCAAATGGCGCGAGGTAGCCGTCAAGGAGATGATGCGTGGGGAACCCCCCTTCGCAGATGCAGCGGAGCTTTTACGCTCCATCAGACATACGTTCGGTGATCCGAACATTCAGGATACCAAGGTCTTCGAAATAACGACCATGGTACAAGGAGAGAAGTCGGCAGACGAACATGTCCAAGACATCAAGATCGCGGCACACCAGTCCGGTTATGACGGGACGCCGCTGATTTACGAGTTCAAAAGGTCGCTCAATAAGGGATTACGAGAGCGCCTTAACAATCTGGAGAACAGGCTGGCAACCATAGAACAGTGGTACGCCGATGCGATGCGCATGGACCGGCAGTGGCGCCAGGCCCGTGCAGAAGAAAGGCTGTTTGGAAACCGCCGGCAGCAACCTCAAGGGACTCAGAATGCGAGGGCCCCATTCAACCCCGGTCAGTGAGGCGCGCCCGCCGCCCAGTCACCATCTCTGGGTGTACAATACCCCCCGAGGACACAGGCGAACCCTCCGCGCGTCCGAGACCCCAACGCCATGGATGTGGACAGGACGGCGAAGAGGCCGCCCTTGATTTGTTACAAGTGTAGAAAGCCGGGGCACATGGCCCGCAACTGTAGGAGCTGCCTGGACATCCGGGCGATGAATTACGACGAGCTGCGCGGTTACTGGACCGCTAAGTTGAAGGAAGAGGCCGACGCGGCGGCCAAGAAGGATTTTCCCGCCGGAGATCAGTGAGCCCCCCCTCGCTGGCCTCCAAGAATAGGTACAATGGACTCTCGGTAGATATGATAGACTCTGATACGGACTCAGATGACACTGCAGTAGATAACTTAGAAAGTAGTACTGTAGTTAGTCACAACGGTGAGGAGTCCGATGCAAATCGGCTTGGCGCCCCGGAGGCGTGCTTAATTCCTCTTATGCCCATAGTTACAAAAATAGACAATAATACCGAAAAGCCAAAAGCGGGGGAAAGACACTTTATAAGATCAAGTAAAATTAAAAATGAAATCATGATACCGGTTACCATTACTACATTAGACACACACGATGCCTGCACGGTCAAGGCATTACTAGATAGCGGAGCTACTGGACTATTCGTGGACAGGGAGTTCATACACAAAAGCGGACTTAAGACCCGGACCCTGGATCAACCAATCAGGGTGTACAATATCGATGGTACCTTAAACCAGGGCAGCTCGATCACAGAAGAGATCGTCCTCATGGTATCATTCCGGTGGAGTAGGGTGAGATGGTCACCTACTCCAGGTAGTCACGTGACCTAGCCAGTAGACAGTCACATGTTGTAGAGTCACACAATCACATCTTGTTAGCTGGCCACCACCATAGCAAGGGAGACACCTCGGGTGTCTCCATTCTGGTGATGAGAGCGTGATTCGAAGCTACAGCCACTGCTCATTTTGTTTTTGCTATCTTGGGCTTCAGTTCTCACGTGCCACGTCACAACTCTCAGCCCTACAGTCTCGTAGCAGTCTGAATCTCAGTCTGTCATAGTCCCGAAGTTCCCAGTAGTCCCGAAGTCACTAGTTCTAGCCCCGAAGTCACCACTCTGTAGTCCCGAAGTCACCAGTCTGTAGTCCTGAAGTCACCAGTCTAGTCCTTACCCTGCCTACTTGTCTACTTGCTGGACACTTTATCACTATGGGAAAGAAATCAGCAGCGAAAACCACCCCACCAGTACCAGCATCAGCACCAGCAAAAGATGACCTCATGACTCAAGCTCTTGTCATGCAACAACTCCAACCAGAGCTCTACGAGCTAATTATGGCACGAGGCCGGGAAGAAACCTATGCTGTGGTCAAAGAGGCAATCTCCAGGTCACTGGAAAAAGGGAAAACGGCACTATTGAATGAAGGATACGAGAAAGGACTGAAGGAAGGGGAAGAACGAGGAAGAGCAGCCGAACGAGAGGTCTGGAGGACGAAAATCAAGCCCACAACCTTCGAGACGGCCACCCAGACCACCCCTACCTCCACTGTCAACGCCTCCATGCAGACAGCACCCGGCGTGCCGCCGCGTCTACTGAACGATGCGGGGACGTCTACCGAACTTCCTAGCACCCACGAGACCGCTGTGCAAGCCTGCGGCGACCCCCCATCCGTCGCCAGACCCGTCGTCAGCCCCCCCGTCACAGCCGACGCAGCCACGTCATCGCTGACAACGCCAGCACAGCCGCCATCAACGATGGCAACATCTTCAACAACGACGACCACCACCACCACCCCAGCTCTGGAACTACCCCAAGCACCTCTGAAGCGACGGCGCACGCTCCCAGGCCGACTCCCAGCCCTCCAGCCCCCTGCCCAGCCCTGCCTCAGGCAGAACGACGAGCCACGGTGCTCTGACAGCACCCAGAAGGCCCCCACCAGTGACGGCCGCCCCCGGGGCACCTCTAACGCCCCCAGGATGACGGCGTCCACCAGAGCCGACCCCCTGCACGTCCCCTGTGCCCCCAGCTCCCCCAGCGCGGCCCCCAAGGCCGGCGCCACGTCACGCACGGCCCAGACGGCGTCCCCATCTCCCCCACTACCTGAGCGGCCCCCCAGACAGCCCAGCGCACCACGGACCGCGTCCAGCAACCCCCGTTGGCCAACGCAAGCCTTGTCACAGCCCCAGCGCAGTTCGCCGCCTCCTGCCTCGTCCCCAACCCCCCGCGCCACGTCATCAACAACGTCCCACGCGCCCTCAGCCGAACTGCCCCCAGAACGGCCCCCTCGTGCCCCCAGTGCCCCCTGGAACATCCCTCAATGACCCACACACCCCCTAGAGCCGGCCCCAGCCCCCATAGTCTCGAAACGGCCCCCTGTTTGACGCCGTTCACCCCCTGTGCCCCCCGTCTTCCCTCCCCGACCGCCTAGACAAGCCGTTTCGCCACCGCTTGTGTGGTGCACCCCGCCTGTATCCCCAACGACGCCGTCTGCGTCCGCTCACACTCCGTGCCCACCTCTGCCACCTGCCCTCGCCGTTTTACGGCGCTCATTCCCTCCTGCACCCCCGCGTTTCGACTGGGCTGCCGACGCAGAGTCCCTGCCTACGACAGCCCCCCCTGGGAGAGACTATGGTCCACGAGACCTTTCGGGCCTTCGCTCTGCCCAACCTGCTCCATTCCGAACGCTTCAGCGACGTGTCCGACGTCGTCGCACTGGTCCTCGAGGTCACAGCTCAAATTCCCCGAAGTTTAATTGGGATCAGGACCCTCTTGGTGCTGATCTGAGCCGAGCGCTCCGTGCTCTGGGATGGACACCACCCTGCTGAGTCCTACGTTTTTTTTTCATTCATACATTCTTTTCTCTGTTCCTCATCAACCATAGAATTTTTTGCTACCTGTCTAGATTTTTTATCTGTTTTGTTCTTTTTGTTCGAGGCGACGAGGACGTCGCCATTTGGAAGATGGGCAGATGGAGTAGGGTGAGATGGTCACCTACTCCAGGTAGTCATGTGACCTAGCCAGTAGACAGTCACATGTTGTAGAGTCACACGATCACATCTTGTTAGCTGGCCACCACCATAACAAGGGAGACACCTCGGGCGTCTCCACCGGGGTCATAAGGAGAAGGCCATTTTCGAAGTGTGCGATCTAGGGAAGACAATGGTGATCTTGGGACATCCGTGGTTACGCAAACACAACCCGGACATTAACTGGGACACCGGAGAAGTGAAGATGATGCGTTGCCCAAGAGAATGCAACGTATTTATTAGAGCCGCGAAGAAAGATAGGGCCAGGAGGAAGTTGGCCGAGCGACAGAAGTATCATCCTACAATCGAGGAAGTAGAGGACGAAGACACGTTCATTACGAATGGAGGAGTAATGGCAGACGGAGATGGAATCCTGGAGGAAATTGCCCAGGAGTGGAACGAGAATCCGGTATGCGATGAGGAGCACAAGATCCGAATGACGGAGTCGGAAATCGAGGCGAAGATTCCGCGTAGGTTCCGGAGGTGGATGAAAGTGTTCTCGAAGAAAGCGTCCAAGCGGATGCCGAAGCGGAAGCCCTGGGATCATGCGATCAAAATGAAACCGGGGTATGAACCGGAAAAGGCTAAGAATATTTGGTTATCCCCGCAGGAGCAAAGCAAAGTCGACAACTTCCTGAACGACCAGTTAGAAAAGGGATACATCAGGGAGAGCAAGTCGCCGCAAACATTGGCTGTGTTCTTCGTTCCCAAAAAAGACAAAAAAAAGAGGATGGTGCAGGACTACAGATACTTAAATGCTTGGACAATCCGTAATAATTATCCGTTGCCGCTTATTGGTGACTTAATAGACAGAGTAGGTAGTGCGTGGGTATTTACTAAATTGGACCTACGTTGGGGATACAATAACGTTAGGGTGAAGGAAGAAGATGAGTGGAAGGCGGCGTTCACGACCCACAGGGGCGCGTTCGAGCCTTTAGTTATGTATTTCGGACTTTGCAACAGCCCAGCCACATTCCAGACAATGATGAATGGTGTGCTGAAGGACCTCATCGATCAGGGGTCAGTAGTAGTATATATAGACGATATCTTAATATTCACAAAGGACATAAAAGGACATAATGAGATTGTAGAAGAGGTCTTGAAAAGATTAGAGGAAAATGATTTGTTTTTGAAACCGGAAAAATGCGAATTTGCTGTCAGCGAAGGTGAGTTCTGACTTGCAAGTCAAAACTCACAAGTTGGCACTTGCAAGTTGGAGCTCGCAAGTTGGAACGCGCAAGTTGGAACTTGCAAGTCAGAACTCGCAAGTTGGAACTTGCAAGTCAGAACTCGCAAGTTGGAACTTGCAAGTCAGAACTCGCAAGTTGGAACTTGCAAGTCAGAACTCGCAAGTTGGAACTTGCAAGTCAGAACTCGCAAGTTGGAACTTGCAAGTCAGAACTCGCAAGTTGGAACTTGCAAGTCAGAACTCGCAAGTTGGAACTTGCAAGTCAGAACTCGCAAGTTGGAACTTGCAAGTCAGAACTCGCAAGTTGGAACTTGCAAGTCAGAACTCGCAAGTTGGAACTTGCAAGCCAGAACTCGCAAGTTGGAACTTGCAAGCCAGAACTCGCAAGTTGGAACTTGCAAGTTGGAAGTCCCAAGTTGGCACTTGCAAGTTGGAAGTCGCAAGTTGGAACTTGCAATCAGAACTCGCAAGTTGGAAGTCGCAAGTTGGAACTTGCAAGTCAGAACTCGCAAGTTGGCACTTGCAAGTTGGAAGTCGCAAATTGGCACTTGCAAGTCAGAACTCGCAAGTTGGCACTTGCAAGTTGGAACTCGCAAGTTGGCACTTGCAAGTTGGAACTCGCAAGTTGGCACTTGCAAGTTGGAACTCGCAAGTTGGCACTTGCAAGTTGGAACTCGCAAGTTGGCACTTGCAAGTTGGAACTCGCAAGTTGGCACTTGCAAGTTGGAACTCGCAAGTTGGCACTTGCAAGTTGGAACTCGCAAGTTGGCACTTGCAAGTTGGAACTCGCAAGTTGGCACTTGCAAGTTGGAACTCGCAAGTTGGCACTTGCAAGTTGGAACTCGCAAGTTGGCACTTGCAAGTTGGAACTCGCAAGTTGGCACTTGCAAGTTGGAACTCGCAAGTTGGCACTTGCAAGTTGGAACTCGCAAGTTGGCACTTGCAAGTTGGAACTCGCAAGTTGGCACTTGCAAGTTGGAACTCGCAAGTTGGCACTTGCAAGTTGGAACTCGCAAGTTGGCACTTGCAAGTTGGAACTCGCAAGTTGGCACTTGCAAGTTGGAACTCGCAAGTTGGCACTTGCAAGTTGGAACTCGCAAGTTGGCACTTGCAAGTTGGAACTCGCAAGTTGGCACTTGCAAGTTGGAACTCGCAAGTTGGCACTTGCAAGTTGGAACTCGCAAGTTGGCACTTGCAAGTTGGAACTCGCAAGTTGGCACTTGCAAGTTGGAACTCGCAAGTTGGCACTTGCAAGTTGGAACTCGCAAGTTGGCACTTGCAAGTTGGAACTCGCAAGTTGGCACTTGCAAGTCAGAACTCGCAAGTTGGCACTTGCAAGTCAGAACTCGCAAGTTGGAACTTGCATTGCAAGTCAGAACTCGCAATAGAACTTGCAAGTATGCACTGACTTTGCAACTTGGACCTGTTGCACCTGGAGAGCCTGCCCATGATGCACAATCCTCTTCACCACCATGTATTGTGTTGTGTTACATACCCCCTCAGTACCCTTTGTGTGGTATTCATCCAATATGTTGTGACCAATGTCACACACCAGACCAATACCTGCCCCTTGGTATCATAGCTGTATCTTACCAAAACATGTTTCATACTTTCAAATATCCCTCTTACAGGTACTTTGTGGGTATTCTGTAGCTATCAATTCTAATCCAACATTGTTCTGGCTCAATACTCCCATGATACCTCTGCATCCCTTTTGCACCATACCAGTATCATACCGCCAAATAACTCTGATGTCAGAATCTTACCAACACTCTAGCCATACTCTAGCAGTATCTTGGATTCAACATTTTCAACAGTACCATACCTTCTGCATACTGTTTCATTCTCTTGCACTGTGTATTCTTACATTATGTTACCAGTATTGTTACCAGTATGTTTCCAGTATCCAAGTAGCTTGCTATAATATTTCACAATACCTCTCTTAAGGTATGCATTTGGTATGTTGAAGTAATGCCTCAATACTTACCCACTGATTTCTTGACTGTATCTTGGCAGTACCCAACCAGTACCTTGGATATTTCTTTACAGTATTGTAAAGTTATTTATTATACTCACTCAATACTAGTTCAATACCAGTGAAGAAGTATTGTGCTTCTATCATTTAATACTGTCACAATACTAAGCTGACATTATGCAAGAACTTTTAGGTGTACCTTTAAAATACTTATTGAATACCTCTCTCAGGGTATTGTACCCTGCACCCAGTGTATTTAAATAGAATTATGTGACTTCAATGAAAGATATGAATAAAAACTCACTATTCTATAAAATTTGAGTAGAGTCCGAGTGGAGTCCACTCAGAGTCCAATCAGACTATGTAGTGTAAATGTGAATTTTGTCAAGTGCATATTGTACCCTTAATATGGTAAAAATGTATCAGGCACTTAGCTCAGTTGGCTAGAGCACCTCAAGAACTGTTTATCTAAGCTGGATATACAAGGCTGAGGGTTCAATCCTTGGAGATATAAGCCTTTTACATTTTCAGACATGAGTTTGAATCCCAAGTCCTCAGTCTGAGTGGAGTCCGAGTGGAGTCTGAGTGGAGTCTGAGTCAGTCTGAGTGGAGCCTAAGTGGAGTCCAAGCCAGTCCAAGCCTACTAATCCACTTGGACTACTTGGACTCCACTCAGACTGACTCAGACTGACTTGGACTCTGAGCAGTCCAATCAGAGTCCAATAGGACAGGTGGGGAACAGTAAAGTCTTGCTATTTTGTGATGCAGAGTATGGCGTAGTTAATTGGATTTGTATTCTGTGCTGTTTAGAATATTTATCAAGTTTTTCATTGATAAATTCTTTTCCACAATCTATTTGAATTCCTTTTGGATTTCGGCCTTGAGTTTTTAAATAGGTCAAGTAGTTCATTACATCCTGTGCTGCATCACTTTTTCTTTTAGACATTCGATGGTGACATACCTTTTGGCATTATCAACAAATAGCAAATAATAATGTTTTCCATTGATGGATTTGACAGAATATTTTCCCCATAAATCAATGTGTGTTAATTCTCCAGATTCTGTGTTTCTTTTGACTGATTTTGGAAATGGTTTAACATGTTGTTTTGTGGCTATACATGCTTCGCAATCTGGTTTTGGAGTTTCCAGATCAACATTAGAGCCTTTTACCATTTTTCGGTCAAGTAACATTTGCAATCCAGTATATCCGATATGTCCAAAATGTCGATGCCAAGTTTCCCAACTAGGTAACTTTTCATTTCCTATGAAAGTTTTATTATTACCCTCATTGTTGGTGGTGTTTTCTGGGTTTCTAATAATCATTTCCATTTTATAGAGATGATTATTGATTTTATTCCTGTGAGCAATGGATTTGCCATCTTTATTGATGAGAATTATTTCCCCTTTTCCTCCATTATATTTTCCTCCAGCTGCATCCCATCTCCCTAACAAAATTAAATTATTTCATATACCGGGAACATGTAAAACATTTTGTAGATGTATAATATATTTTTCTCTGTTGCATGTTGAAATTAAATCAACAGTTCCTTGTCCTGCTACATTCACCTCTTTTCCACCTACACCAGTTATGGAAATATTTTTCCTTAGTATGTAGGAAGTAAATGCATTTCTTTGATGTGTTACATGTGAAGTTGTTGCCAAGTCAGCCTACCAATCATAATAGATCAGATGCTCATCAATTATGACATTGTTATTACATGCATCAAAATTATAACCTTCTTCATCTGTTGAGAATGTTATATGCTCTTCTATAATATTAGATGTGTCCCTGGGCTTCTTCTCTTTTATTTTCTGGAAGCACACATCACATGCAGCTCCTGCTCCAAGATGCAATGGCCATCAATCAGTATTTCAAAGGAGGTGATCTCTTCATGACAACCACAGCAAATCATAAATGGCCAGAGATTGTGAATGAGCTTGGTCCAGGTCAGACAGCAGCTGATTGCCCTGATGTAGTTGTTCATGCATTCTTTGCAAAGCAGAAGCAGATCATAAAGGACATAAAGACTGGCTTCTTTAGAAAGGCCCTTGGATATGTGTTCACTATTGAGTACCAGAAAGTGGTCTCCCTCACATGCACTGCATCATCTTCCTCCATCCAGATTCCAAGCTCTGCAGATAGACAGTCTTCTCTCTTCAGAGTTTCCTGAGGATAATCCTGAGCTATTGGAGAAGATCAAGAAGTTTATGGTTTACAGCCCCTGTGGTACTAAGCATCCAAATGCCTCATGCATGCAGAATGGAGCACATTGCACTCCCCCACCTATTCCTAGTCCAGTCTAGTCGGAGTCCGAGTTGTCCGATTAGAATCCAGTCGGACTGAACTCAGACTGAACTTGGACCATTTTATCCAATTTGTGCAGAGAAGGTGGTATTTTTATCCAAGTCCAGTCTGAGTCCAGTCCGAGTTTAGTCCAAGTCGGACAACTCGGAAAACTCGGAGTTTAGTGGGAATTTGAAGTTGCTAGGACTCCTTGGACTCCAATAGGACATTTTGGACTCAACTTGGAATATACTCGAACTTCTCAGACTCCGTAAGGAAGATACTCGGACTGCGGTTTCTGTCAGTATCAGGTAGTTGTAAATAGAGCGTGAGGACAAAATAATCGGCATGTAAAGGGTTCGAACTTAATGGATAACGTAATGCCAAGTAATGCAACACAAATAACCACTGAGCCAAGTGGTCCTGTTGTTGGTTATGTATTTAGCTCACTATAGTAACCACTTGCGCTGAACCCCAGCATTAGGGTTAGTACAGCCACATACAGCCTTGCATCAACCTCGCTTCAATCACCCATTGCCTACACCAACTGACAACCATCCTCTGCTCAAGATGCCTCAAACATGATCGACAGGGACTGCCACCCACAGTGGTACCACCTACAAGGCCCCCAACTCCCAGGTGATGGCTCAAGGCACTCGCAAATGTGCCACGTCATCTGGTGGCACCACCATGCAAGTGAAAACGAAGAAGATGACTACCAATACCAGTGCCGGCAGGGAGGAGACAACTCAGGGCACTCGCAAACATGCCACGTCATCCATCGACACCAATGCCAAGCCCACAAAGAAGACGAAGATGGCCAATACCAGTGTTGGCGGGGCGTTGAGCAAGGGGAAAGGTGGGCGCAAAACTGCTACCAGGTAGGTATATTCCCCTGTCGCATCTTGAACAGAATCACACCATTCTGCACAGGAAAACATCGGGGATGCAAGCCCAACAGAATGCCACTGCTTCCACCCCAAAAAAACTCACCAAGTGAGTTTTTTCTCGTTTTCCTTCATTCATGGGACTACTTACAACTATTCTACAGGACAGCCAAGGTGCTAGAAAGCAGCGGCATCACAATTGCCCCCACGGAACGCCCCTGCCCAGCAAAGGCGAGCATCATGCCACCTTGGCCCACCCTTGTCACTTTGAGTGGGCGCCAGCGTCGTCCTGACACCCCTCCCATCACCCTCAACATCAACAAAGCCGGCAAGAAGACCAGCGGAGGCAATGCCAAGAACCACAATGCCAGGGGTGGCTCAAATGACCCCGGTGAGACAGAAGAGGCACCCAAGGACAAGGTCAGCGATGACAACGATAAAAACAATGCCCACGGCCAAGAGCAGGCCTTCTGTCGTGTCCCCCATGGCTCCTGTTGCGTCCCTTGGGTGCTGGGCCCTCTCATCACATCCCCACTGCTGGCAGCGTGTTGCGTTGCGTCCCCCTCAGCTCCTGAGGTGGTTAGTGACATGGTGGGCGGGGTGGGCCGTTCTGTGCACACCTTGCAGGTACCCCGCTGCTCGGGCCTCCTGGCACCTCCCTGTCCCCCTCAATGCCCCTCATACTCCCAGCTGAGTGGGGAGGAGGGGCGGTGTGTCTGTGATCAGACATATATAGAAAACTGAAAAAGAAAAAGTGAGTTTTTAAAAAAATAGATAAAGAAAAATCATACCCAACATGAGGGCCTGTGGCCCCCATGGATGGGTAGTGGAGGAGGGGAGGGGGGGCAGGCAGGAGGTTGGGGGGGGGGAGATCAGAGGGGATGGCGCTGGTGTCAGTGACATGGCACATGCGTAGGTGGGAGGGGGGGGCTTACCAGGTTGCAGGGGTCCTGGGGTTGATATCTAGTTGGAGGGGGCGGTTAGTGACGTGGCGCATCAGGCAACAGGGGGGGAGGGGGCCACTTACCATCTGGGGGCGCTGGGGGTCATTGCTGCGCATTGGCCAGCTTGAGGGAGCAAAGGAGGGAGTGAAGTTAGGGGCCATGGACAGAAATGGTGACAAGGGGTGGTGGTCGAGGTGCAAGGGAGGCAGCAACAGCAGGTGGCAGCGGGGTTGGTGGTGGTAGGAGCATGTCATGTGTAACTGATAAACAAACAGTCACACAAGGCCACGCATTTCCAACCAACACATGACGGACATATCACTTAGAGATCAAAGTTTCCATACTAAGCAAAGTTGTATAGCTGAACAGTTATGTATGGCTACTTATGTAATATGTAATCCAAAGGTTGTGGGTTCAATTTTCCAAGATGGCATTTTTTTTATAATTAATAGTATGAGGCTTGTATACATAGAGTCTATGTAGAGTCTATGTAGAGTCTACATGGAGTCCAGTCTACATAGAGTCTACATGAAGTCTACATGGAGTTTACATGGAGTCTATGTATAGTATTTAGTGGGAGTCCCACTACTCCTTGTAAATACATGGAGTTTACTGGGAGTCTACATGGAGGCTACATAGACTTGCTATCAACATGAATCCCATGTTTGGTGAACCCACACTCCATCTAAAGTCTATGTAGACTCCCAGTAAAGTCTATGTAGCCTACGTAGACTCCATGTATACATGTGGGGGAGTGTAAAGCCCTCCATTTTTGGGCTTCAGAGAGTCTGGACACCTCAGTGAGTGGTACTTGTACCCTTCGTTCTTGTCTATTAATGGTATCCTGTGATTTACCTCCCATAGTGGAGGTAATTTTTCTGGAACCCCTTGCATAATGTCCTGGTTGGACTTCATACATTTCTCACGCAGCTGAGGAATGTCCTTGGTTGTGAGTGATCCTTTGATCTGGACAGAGTGTCTATTCTCCATTGCCGTCAAGTACATCATATTAGCTATCATGCCCACCTTGCCCCTTGGCTGGTGGTCCAGTAAATAACCAAAGGGTCTCTTTTGGTGTGGTGTCCTCAGACCTCTCAAGAATTCTTGGATGACTTTGTCCAATTTTGATATTTCTCTCGATGTGACATCCTCATCTTGTTCAAGGATGACTGGAAATCTGGAGGGCATGTATCTTTTGTCCACCCTCCCCTTCTTAGACTGAAGTGTGGCATCATCACCGCTATCAACTCACTTACCTGGATCCATTTTGGGATAATCTTTGTGAAACTTCTGAGCTGGTGTTGTCTCTTGCCAGTATCTCATTGCTAGACGTTCATCCATTCCTTCAGGTAGGACACTTTGCTTGTGTCTGACTTCATCCCTGTCAAAGTCCAACACTATGCCATGCCTTCTCATAAAGATGGTGCCCAGTGTGACATCATATCTGTCAATATTTACTATATCAAAATAGTGACTTGTGTTTATGGGTCCACACTTAATGCAGAAATTTGTGCCATAGTTGGTCTTTGATTGACTACCTTTAGTTCCCAATTGTAAGGGTACTTGATTTTTTAGTGTGTAAACCTTGAGGTTTGCAATTTGTACTAACTCTGGTGATATACCATCTATTGTGCATCCAGAGTCCAGTAATGCTATGGCCTCATGGCTGTTTATCTCGACTAGAGCTACAAATATTCATGTCTCTTTTCTCTGTTGTGTCCAGCAATTGAGTTGTTTGCTCAATTTTCTTAGTAGTATGGGTTGGTTGTTTCCAACCCTGTCTGCATTGTTCTTTGAAGATGGTACTTTACTGTCTTGGATAGCTTTGAACGTCTCCTGTTCTCTGCCCTCCTCATAGAGTGTTGATTCCACTCTATCACCTGTGAGGTCTTTGTATTTGAATTCCTCACCTTTCAAGCTGTGCTGGGATCCAAAGTACATATCCTGCTGTTCCCCTTTGTATTTGATGGGTTTCCTTTATCAGTCTTACCTTGGTCCTCATCGTCTATGATGCTCCATTTCTCAGCCTGTTCCTGATCCATGTCAGGATCATCCCCCACCAGGATGTCCCTTGCCACAAAGAGTTGGGCTGAAGGTTTCTTGTTTGATGAGTTCCTTGGGCAATGAGGGTCTCTTGCAATATGGCCCTTCTGGCCACATCCAAAACAGGTGTCTTTATCCACCTGTTCATTTTTCTTGCTAGATCCCGGCTTCTTGTCAGGTTCTTTACTTTTTCCTTGCAGTTCCCTCTTATCAGGGGCCTGTCTCTTGGTTTCCTTCACCGACAATACTTTTAGTGGTGTATCAGGTATTTCTTCATACCATCTGTTATACCCAGACAGTCTCTGTTACATTCCTATCATTTCACCTATCTTTAACTCCTCTAACACATGCACTATTTGACAGCCAGCGCATTTTACTTATGAAACTCTCCTGTAAAAGACCTGAGTAGATAAGACTCTATTTACCAGCCAATACCTACTCAGACCAGAGTAGTTATTTACCTATAAAAGCTTGTAGTAAATAGTCAGTCAAGCTCAGCTTGACCTAGAGATACAAACATCTTTATAAACTCAATCTAAGGGATTTCCTTAGTGTCTAATAAAACAAACTCGACTCAAGGAAGCACCTTGAAGTCTCAAATTGAACAACGTCAGAAAGCCTCTGACAAAGAACACTTAGGACTGAGTAGTTAAAGACCAATCTTAACAAAAGGTCAAGCTGAACAGAAACTGCCCACTTATCACAAGTCTAGGCAAACCCAACCAACAGTGTGGTGCCCAAGCTTACGCACACGCTCAAGAACAGACACTCTGCTGACAGACCACCTTGTGCAGCTGTACTGACTACAACCACAGAATACTACCATTTAGATGGATGATGAATCAGATACGGAAATAGCTTAAGAAGCTGGTATTTCACTGACACCACCGGATCAATTGAATACGTACCAGATCATTACTTCACTGAAGGAAGATCTGAAGACAGTCGACCCCCACCAAGAATTACCAGAGAATCATCCTCTGGTCAAGGAGAATATTTTTCTTCTTCTGTCACCGACAAGCGAACAGGGTACTCACAAACCCTTGAAGGCTCCGAACCAGAAGACACATTAGAACCCCATCACTTCAAAATGGCAAACCGAGACGCACAAGTAAAAATCTGAGTCCCCTCTGACTTCTCAGGAGAAAGGGAGAAAACAACAAAATTCCTACAAGAAGTGGAATTATACATACAAGTAAACCTGAACACCTATGACACCAATGAGAAGAAAATCGTGTTTGCTCTCTTGTTTATGATAGGGGGAGCAGCTGCAGGATGGAAAGAAGCCAAAATCAAAGAATCTTTGGCCAACAATAACTTTGGCAGCTGGCAAGCATTTAAAACAGCCATGTCTGCCGCCTTCTCCCCTGTAGATGATGCAGGAACAGCATGGACTGAACTCAAGAATTTACAACAAACAGGGGATGTTCAAGACTATATCTCCGATTTCAGAATTCTTGCAGCACGCACAGGAATAATCGAGAATGTCGCACTCATCAAATATTTCATGGACGGGTTGAAACCAAAGTTACTCAAGAAGGTCTTCCTCAAGGAAACTCTCCCTACCACCATTGATGGATGGTATGAAGCCGCTGCTAAATATGAAGGGCAGTGGAAATGAGCACAGGCAATCACAGGAAAAGCCAGAGGAAGCAAACCACCTTCTAAGACTTACACCCCTCAGGCTCATCCAGTCTCTGACCCAAATGCCATGGAGATTGATAGAATGACAAAAGAAGATCGAGACAAACACATGTGCAAAGGAATGTGTTTCCAATGCCATCAGACAGGCCATCATGCCGCTGACCACAAAGACAAGAAGACAGGAAGATTCCTGCCCAGAGTTTCCAGAAAACTCACCTTTAAGAAGCCAACTGGAAAAGACACTTACAGGAAAATTAGAGCCCTTTTAGCTGAACTCAATGATGAAGAAAAAGAAGAAACCCTCAATCTAATGGAAGAATTGGGTTTTTAAGAAAGCAGACTGCCCTGATGTCAGGACCCACTGAAATTATGGTCTCTTCTGTATTAATAGCTAACATGGAAAAGCAATCTATGAGATTACCCATGCAATTAAACAGAAAGAATGAAACCGTTAAAACCGATGCCCTTCTAGACTCAGGAGCAGGAGGGATGTTCATGGACAAAGAATTTGCCAAGGCTTACAATCTCCCCCTTACTCCTCTCTCGAAACCAATCTGAGCCAGGAGTGTAGATGGTACACAAAATAAACTAGGAACCATCAATCACTCCACCACCTTACTTGTGAACATAGGAGGAAGACAATCAACTATACAATTCATGGTCACTGGTTTGGGAAAGGAATATATCATTCTAGGTCTCCCCTGGCTTCAAAAGGAAAACCTGATGATCAACTGGGAAAAAGGGACAATGCAATACTAAAAAGACAGGTCACTAGAAGCAGCTCGACGAGTGGTTGCTAAAACCCGGCAACTTATGAAAGGAACTGCATTTGAACAGAAGGACATCCCAATTGCATGAATCAAAGAAACCCATATGAACCAAGCCATCTGGATCAGAGCTAAGACATCAATCTCCCAACAACTGGCTCATGATGAACAAAGAGATCAAGGAAAGGACAAATCAACTGTGCCACCCGAATACCATAACTACCACAAAGTCTTCAAGAAAACCACTTCTGAGAGATTCCCTGAATCAAAACAATGGGATCATGCCATAGAACTAAAAGAAGACTTTGTGCTGAAAGACTGTAAAGTCTATCCTCTTACCCCAGTCAAACAACAAAAAATGGACGAATTCCTGGAAGAAAACCTGAAGAAAGGCAACATTAGGCCATCAAAATCACCTATGGCCTCCCTGTTCTTCTTTGTAGCAAAAAAAGATGCAGGGGCTCTATGACCCTGTCAAGATTATCAGTACCTGAATAACGGAACGATTAAAAACACCTATCCTTTACCACTGATCAGAGATCTCCTTGACAAGTTAAAAGGAGCACAAATATTCACTAAACTTGACATCAGATGGGGATATCACAACATCAGGATAAAAGAAGGAGACCAATGAAAAGCAGCCTTTAAAACAAATAAAGGGCTGTTTGAACTAATGGTCATGTTCTTTGGCCTATGTAACTCCCCAGCAACATTTCAGGCAATGATGAATGAAATATTCAAAGATCTAATTGACAAAGGATGGGTAGTGATTTACATGGACAACATCTTAATCTTCTCCCGAGATCCCAGGAAACATGCCAATCAAACAAAGATTCTCCAAAGGCTCAAAGACCATGATCTATACCTCAAACCCGAGAAGTGCAGATTCGACGTGAAGGAAGTCAAATTCCTCGGCTTAATAGTAAAACCGGATCAGATCCTAATGGACCCCACTAAATTGTCTGGCATCCAAGATTGGGCTGAACCCACCAATGTCAAAGGAGTATGATCATTCTTGGGATTTGGAAACTTTTACTGCAGATTCATTGGATGCTTTGCTGAACTAGCATGACCACTCAATGAATTAACCAGGAAGGATATCAAATTTGATTGGATGCCAGAATGTCAAGATTTATTTGACAAATTAAAAGCCAAATTTAGCGAGGCACCCATGCTATTAATGCCAGATCCAGAGAAACCATTTATGATCAAATCTGATGCATCTAAATTTGCAACTGGTGCAGTACTCAGGCAACAGGGACCCAATGGAGATTGGCATCCTTGTGGATATATCTCCCATTCTCTCACTCCTACCGAAAGAAACTACAAAATATATGACAGGGAACTCTTAGGAATAATTAGAGCCTTAGAAACCTGGAGACACTACCTGCAAGGAGTGCCACACCCAGTTACAATCCTGTCTGATCACAAGAACCTGACATACTTCAGGGTCGCACAGAAATTGAACAGAAGACAGGCATGTTGGAGCCTTTTCCTATCAGAATTCGACATCAAATTAATACATGTACCTGGATCACAAATGATCCAATCTGACGCACTATCTTGAAGAGAAGACTTAGGAAAAGGGATTGACAATGACAATGAAAACCTAACGATGCTACCAGAAACAGTATTTGTTAACACCATCAACACTGAAATGGAGACGCTATTGATCACAGCAATGATGAAAGATAAAATTAGTAACTAAAGCAATCAAAGCGCTAAAAACAAATGGAATGCCCCTGATCAAATCCGATCTCGCAGATTGGGAAGTAAAAGATGGACTTATTTTTCAAAAATAGATGTTATGTCCCACCCAACAACAAATTAAGGAAACGGATTATTGAACAATGCCACAATTTGTTGACTGCAGGACACCCTGGACAATTTCAAACACTAGAACTAATCTGAAGAGATTACTGGTGGCCAGGAATGACAGTCTTAATAAAAAACTACATCCAAGGATGCAGACTGTGCCAACAAATGAAGGTCAACACACACCCGGCCACACCACCCCTCACACCACCCCTCACACCACCCCTCACACCAATCAAGTCAACCACAACTAGGCCATTCGCACTGGTAACTACCAACTTCATTACTGACCTACCCGACGCAGATGGTTTTGACACATTAATGGTCGTGGTAGACCATGGTCTTACGAAGGGGGTAATTTTAATCCCATGCAACAAAACAATCGACACATTAGGGGCAGCAGACCTCTACCTCAAAAACGTCTTCACCAGATTCGGTCTCCCCAATAAGATTATATCTGATTGAGACCTGAGATTTGTGTCTAGATTGTTCCAAGAATTGGGAAGGCTTTTAGGTATCAAACTAGCCATGAGCACCGCCTATCACCCACAAACCAACAGGCAAACTGAATGAATGAATCAGGAAATAGAGGCCTACCTCCACATGTTTTGCATGAACTACCCAGAAACATGAAACACATTTTTACCTACTGCTGAATTTGCCCATAATCAACGGATGCACACCATGGTAAAACACTCGCCATTCTATCTCATGATGGGCTACAAACCACACACGATACCCACACCTTACAAGAAAAGCGACGTACCTGCAGCTGAAAAAAGAATAGCACAGCTCCAGAGAGTGCGGAATGAAGCCCTGGCCACGCATGAACTGGCCTGACAACTCATGTCCAAACAAGTCACCTGGAAATTTACTCCATTCCTCCCTGGTCAGAAAGTATGGCTAGACACTTGAAATCTGAAGATCTACACCCACACTAAGAAGTTTTCCCTGAGAAGAGAGGGACCATTTCCAATAAAATGGGTCCTGCCCCCCTTATCCTATGAACTGAAACTGCCTACTCAATGGAAAATCCATCTGGTATTCCATGCAGCACTGCTTACCCCATACTCCGAAACAGAAGCTTATGGACCAAATTACCTAAAACCACCGCCCGACTTGATAGAAGGAGAACAAGAATACAAAGTAGAAGCCATCATCACACATAAGCTGTGTGGATCAAAATACATCTACCTCATGAAATGGAAAGGCTATCCATCTTTGGAAAACACATAGGAACCCAAGTTGAACTTAACACATGTAGACAGACTTCTAAACGTTTATAAGGAAAAGAAAAACCTATGAAGCAGACAGAGAAATCATTTATACTATGCACACCAACAACGCCACTACTTCCTCTACCCCTGCCAAAAAAACCCTCCCTCCTCTCACCGAATTCATCAAGGATTTCCTGATTGACCCTGCCAACCAAGCTCGCCTTGCTCACTACCTCATTGATCGCAACCAAGACATCTTGAATAACCTACTCCATCACTATGATACTATTTTAGAACTCATTCATAACCAAGAAAAGCTCGCTGATGAAACTCTGGCAACTATGATGAGTCTAAGAGTTGAATCAGCAATTAATCATCTACAAAAACAATGGTCAGATAACAACCCATCTCTTGTCCCATCCAGAAGACTGACCACCACCACCCCAGCATCCCACCACTCTTACTCCCAATTGACCCCAATCAAAAACTCCCGACCTGGGTTACTGACCTCTTCACACCAAAAGACAGTCACCTTGAATGAAGGTGCCCAGACTGGAAAGGAACATTTGTCGATGTCTATTCCCAACATCATTATAATTGCTACAACCCTGCCAATCATACCCAAAATCATCGATCTCACCTCCCCAATTTGCCCACCACAATGCCCTCTTACGCTGATGAACATCCGCTCTTGACCCAGAACCCCGACACCACCTCACATGGCCAGAGAAAGGTGCTATAAATGCAACAAAATAGGACACTTTGCTACCTATCTCGACAAATTCATCTGTAATATGTGTAAGAAAAGAAGGCCAGGACATTATCCAATCGCCTGCCCCAAACGACATCATGCATCTGCACCACCAGGATACACTGAACCTACCCATAACACATTAGCACAACTTTACAAAACTGCCCCTGAGGACTTTGACAATTTTGATGATGCGGTGTGGGCAAATATCACTGGAGAACCTTATGGAGGTTTATAAAAGATGCATCCACCCCTTTCCACTCCCTCTTAGAAACCCCCACATCTACTACATGGATGGCTATCTCATCTTCACCATCATCTTTTGCTCTATCCTCATCACTTGCTGGATTATTCTATTCGGCTTCGTAATCTACTGGCACGTCCGTGACCACCAACCCACTAGACCCGTCCTCATGCCCTTTGTCGACATCAAACTACGCCCATTACCTCCTGTTGCACAGCCAACGCGACACTTGCAAATCTGGATCTGGAGGGATCCCAAAGTTTTAGAAAGCAAAGTAGTCATGTAGAAGGATCGAAGTTGGAAACTTCAATGATAGAGAGGGGGTAATGTTACATTCCTATCGTTTCACCTATCTTTAACTCCTCTAACACATGCACTATTTGACAGCCAGCACATTTTACTTATGAAACTCTCCTGTAAAAGACCTGAGTAGATAAGACTCTATTTACCAGCCAATACCTACTCAGACTGGAGTATTTATTTACCTATAAAAGCTTGTAGTAAATAGTCAGTCAAGCTCAGCTTGACCTAGAGATACAAACATCTTTACTGCTCATAAACTCGACCTAAGGGATTTTCTTAGTGTCTAATAAAACAAACTCGACTCAAGGAAGCACCTTGAAGTCTCAAATTGAACAACGTCAGAAAGCCTCTGACAAAGAACACTTAGGACTGAGTAGTTAAAGACCAATCTTAACAGTCTCATATAACTGCCATAGTTTCTCCCTATGGGCTTATTTTCTGTTACTTCCCTGACCGCAGTCATGGTCTGTTGTTCACTATACCAATGAGACCTGATCCTAGAATTTTCCTCTGCCTTCCTGGCATGATGAAGAATAGTCTCTACTGTGGAATGTTCCACAGTAACTTCCTTGTTCAACAGATAGTTGAACACTTCTCTAGGGAGTCTCATGACAAGTTGACACTTGAATGTATATCTGTCAGGTGGATGGACCATTTGTGCTGCATATCTTGTTAGTCTATGGTAAATGTCCAAGACTGTTTCCCCTGGAACATGGGTTGCATTCCAGAATTTGTCTGTGGCCACACCTAGTACAGAGTGGTGTACAAACTGGTCATATAACCCGGTGATAACTAACTTGAGGGACCATGTGTCCTTCACTCAGTGCGGGCCTGATACATTGTCATTGTACCAGGTTAAGGCTGCACCTTCCAGAAATAATGCTGTGCATACTAGGCATTCTTTTTCTAATCCTTTGCCGCAGTATCAGTTGACCCAAAACCATTTAAGGAGGCTAATAAGCCACCTTTTGAAGTTATTGGCATTGCTGTTGTCATTGTATGTCCTCGGTTCCAGTACCTTGGGTGTTTTTACATTAATGTTTGTGTTGACATTGTCATCAATATATTCATCAATTGTCCAATGAAACTGGTTGTGAATTGCCCTGAGATACTTGGATGTTCTTGGGGCTCCTCTGTCTCTATAGACATCCAATTCAGCAGTATGTCTCTGCTAATATGGTATATTGTAATTTAGAGAGTGGTTGGATATGCTGGCTCTCAACAACTGTTTGTGTGGGAGGGATTGGGATCCTTCCACTTCCTCCTCCTCATCTGTTGGAGGTCCTGCCCCTCCATCATCTTCTTCATCTCCAATGAAAGTGGGGTCATCTCCACTTTCATTTCCTATGTTGATTTCCTCAGGGTTACCTTCCAGTGATCCTCTAGGTCTGTCAACCTGTTTGGAGGATCTACCCAGATCATCCTTTACTTCAACATCCTTAGGCCTTGCACCTTTGGATTGGCTCCTATCACTGGCCATTCCATTAGCATTGCTCTGGACACCTTGTTCCAGCTGTACATCTTGAGGATGTCCTTTAGCATCAAATACAATGCCTTGATCCTATATGACAGTCTTGCCATTGCTCCTGATGTTGGAGTTCCTGAGATGTTGTAGGCTCACTCTTGACGAACAAATGTCTAGTTTGTTTGGTTCCTTGGTTGTAGATACCAATGACAAACCTGCCATCTCGACTTTAGAATTAGGAGGGTTCCTTGCCCTCTCTGTAGCTTGGTGTCTCCTATCTGCCACCAAACTAGTCTTGTCCATTTGATGTGGTCTGGACAACTCTAGCTCCACTCTTTTCAACATATCAGGTGTTGATGGAGCTGTTGCTACTCCAACAGGGTTTATCATCCCTGTTCTGGGTGATGACATTAGTGGTCACTGTTCCAACTCTAAGATCCTAGATACCATCCATACAAATGACTGCCATTCCTAGCTGGAATGGCCTTGAGGAGTTGGTAGACTCCCCAATCTGTATAGTAGTGGGCCTTCACCTTGGAAGTCCATCAAGGCTGGAATGTATCTGATAAAAGCATTCCATGTTTCCTGGGTGTATCCAGGAGCTGGTCCAGAAGTTTGCAGCTTCTGTTGTGTGTCCCAGATGAAGTCTCTGATTTCATTCATTACATTCAAGGAAGGCAGGACTATTGCCTTCATGGTGTCACCATCTTGATGTATTGGCAACCATGTGGGATGGGTTTCTTCCCTTCCTTTAGACAAAGTTGATTTAAATGGTTTAGGCAACATAGGTGGTCCTGTGTTGTTTTTGGGCACTGTTTGTGAATGTTCAGTGCTCAGTCCCATTGAGGATGATCCCATTACTGGATTTACAAAGGTTTCAATGACTTCTCTGTCATCTGATATTGTCTCCAATTTTGACAATGTGTCCATCGCTTCCACAGAACCTGTGTTGGGTTCTGCCAATGACAATGAACTACTGTTAGTTGCCTCTAGGTTTTTTATGTTGGACTTAGTAATAGGGCCTCTATCATGCCCTCCCAGTACTTGCACATCATCACTGGTATGTGATGTGGCATCTTCATCTAGTTCTATTTCCTGTCCCAGTGGGTTGTCTGGGGCAATAGTAGGGTTGCCTCTTGTTTGTTGTTTTCTTCTACTTTTGGCTTTAGTCTTTGATTCAAAACAATCCATGATTGCCTTGAGTCACTTGATACTGTGTGTAGTTTTGTATGAACAAAACTATTTCCAGATGTAATGCTTAGGGTATTCCCTTAGCACTAAATATAAGAGGTATTCAAAAAAGTGTAGTATGTGTGATAGAGGGTGCTTAAGAACCACATGCAACAGAATATGAATCAGGTATATTCAGGTGTTATGTGGTGGTATAAGACTTGGGCTGCCAAATAGCTGACATCAGCTATAAGTCTGGCAGCCCTTTGTATAAACATCTATAAACACTACCTTAATGGTAGTGCTCCCATACAGGGTGGATGCTGTCACCACCCCGTTGCCCTCATCTGTAGCACCCCATCTCCACCCTGCAAGCAGTGGCTTGCAGAAATGGTGGGGGGTGCTGCTGTGGCTTGCACCTGTTGCCCTTAGCTCATTCCCCCCCCTCCATCATCTGGGCATTCCCCCTCCATCATCTGGGTGCTCCCCCCCCCCATTGTCTGGGCATCTGGCAGGTCTCCTCCCTTGGCTGGGCAGTCCCCTCCCTCAGCTGGGTGTCCCCCATCATCTGGGCATCTGGGCATCTGGGCAGTCCTCTCCCTCAACTGGGCATCCCCCATTGTCTGGGCATCTGGCAGGTCCCCTCCCTTGGCTGGGCATCCCTCCATCATCTGCATGTCCCTGGGCATCCCCACCTCCCTAGTCATGTCTCATCATCTGCTGGTCATCTGGCGTCCCCCCCCTGTTGTCTGGTGCCTCCCCCTGTGCTCCCCTGGTTGTCGGGACTCCATACAGGTGGTGGTGACATGGCACTGAGTGGGGGGGTGCAGCTTGTGACATGGCAGGCAACGGGGGGTTCTGTGTGCCTCTGGCAGATACCTTGGTCCTGTGGTATAGGGCTGTACTATCCCCCATTGAGCCCCCCACCTCCCAGCTAAGAGGGGAGGAGGGGCAGCACATTGGGGGCTTGTTGTTGACAGCACAAAAGAACTGAAAAAAAATAGTTTATCAGAAGAATAAAATTGTTGATAATTGAAAATACTTAAGATGGGGCCCCCCAGGCTCCCATAGTGTTCAAGTGGAGGATAGGGGACAGCTGGGGGAATGTGGGGAGGGAGGGGGTGCCTTGATGGTGGTCATGGTGGCGGGTCATGAGCATGTGCTGGCAGTCACAATGGGTCATGGTGGTGGCCATGCATGTGATCAGGGGAGTCATGAGGTCACCAGATTCCGGTTATTCCAGTCAGTTGGTTCCACCCTGCCAAAAGTGCATCCAGTTATTCTGGTCAGGTGGTCCAATCATATTCCAGTGATTCTGGTTATAAAGTTAGCCATTAGCCCGACCAGAATTATCCTGTGCAGTATAAAATACATATAAAAAAAATTCACCAGAATTCCGGAAATTCCGATCAGACTGACTAGAATAACTAGATTCTGACTAGAATAGGTGGGGGAGTATTAGGATCAGGAAGCTGAGCACAAGATGAGGACGAGGTTTCTGAGGTATTGAGTTTAAGTCAAAGTGTGTATGAGGGAGTCTGCCACAGGGAGGAATGTTATTATCATCTCCTACAAGATGTGCAATATTTATACTACACAGTTAGGAGGTATAGTGTAATGTACTCCTTTAATATATAAAGGAGGTATTCTGTCATAGACCCCTGTACCAGTTAATAATGGAATAACTATGTCATATCCCCTATAATAGTGTCAATAATAGTGACATATGATATCATGGCTTGGTAAGTCCTAGACTTCCTTCAGGGTGTGTCATAGACACTCTATCCATAGTTCTGTCTTGGATAGGCTATCATAGACATGCTGCAGGATGTATAATCCTGTAGCATGTGTTAACTGTGGATTCCCCTATATGTCCCTGCATGTGTTAACCTCTGTTAAACATGTGTTAATATGACTTAGCATATTCTGGTAATATTCCCTAGGCATGCTAACTGCCTTGGCTTGCCTGTATACTGTTGTATACATAATCCCAACAGGGAGTGTAAAGGACTCCCTTGGGTATTGGTGACATCCTAACAGAATGGACACAAAAACACTGAAAAACAAAATAGTTTATTAGCAAAATATAATTTAGTGATACTTATTTGGGGGCCTGGGGCCCCATACTGTTGGACTGGAAGATGGGGGACAGCAGGGGGGATATGGGGAGGGAGGGGGAGGTGGCATCCTGGACAAAAAAACACAAAACAAAAACAAAAACAAACAACACCACTTACAAGGGGGCCCAAGGCCCTGTGGTGTGCAATGTGGTGAAAAGGGGTAGCATCAGCAGCAGTGGCAATGGGTGAGGAAAGGGGGTGGTGGCAGCATTGGTGGTGTGGGAGGGGAGGTGGTAGAGGGGGGGTCACAGTGGTAGAAACAGTGGTGGCAGTGGTGGTGGTGGTAGTGGTAGTGGCAGCCTGTGAGCTGGGTAGGGGGGCTGTGGCCACGGCATCAGATGGTGAGGGAGGGGGGCTGTGTCAATAGTGGTTGTGGTGGTGTCACGAGTCCATGTGCTGGCAGTCACAATGGGTCACAGTGGTGGGCATGTGATTGGGTGAGACACAAGGTCACAGATTCCAGTGATTCCAGTTATAAATCTAGCCATTAGTCCGACTGGAATTGTCCTGTACAGTGTAAAATACATACAAAAGAAAATCACCAGAATTCTGGAAATTCTGATCAGACTCACCAGAATAACTGCATTCTGACAAGAATAGGTGGGGGAGTGTGAAGGACTCCCCCCTCAGGCAAAAAGTATTTTATTTTATTTGTAGAGTACTCTAAGGCCCCTGACTCATGCTGCCCCCCTCACTTGCAAATGCAAGGGGGGGTGACTCATTTAATTTGTTGAATACTTTAATTATAGTAGATGAATGTACAAAAGACCAGTCAAGACTGGCAAGACTGAGATTGGACCATTTAGGACCAGTCTCAGTCCTTCTGTAGTTCAGTAAAAAATAGACTGGTCCTGGTCCCAGTCCAAGCCTGAAAGGGGTGAAAGACTGGACTGGACTGGACCTTCAAACCCTAGGCCTATACAACTGGTTTGTTCATGAAACAGCAACCCACAATGCCACAGACAAGTTCTGGCACATCAAATGTAATGCCAAGGCATTATGAGTTAGTACCACAAACTAGAGCATTACACTATCAGAATGATCCAGGCCCCAGATGCACTGCAGAGACAAGCTCCACAGATGATATTTTGCACTTCACCTGTCAGGTGGAGCAGATTGCCAGGATGAGGAAATGTTTCCAGGAAAAGAGGCATATCCTGGACTCCACCAAGTTGAAGAGCAATGGCTCTTTAACCAAAGTGAGTAAGAACAAGGACCCCTCACCAGAGAGGCCCACCAACTGCTCCAGAGATTGGCCCATGAGGGACAATCAGAAGAGGTCAGATCCCTCAAAGTCCTTGGGTAAGGAACTTCAAAGGGGAGATTGTGACTGATGCAAAGATACCTGCCATAGGGATCAGTGAAATTCTTGCCCCTATGGGGGATGAGGCCCTAACCAGGGGACACAGAGGCCAGACCACAAGTCTAACAGCAAGACACCTACTTGCTACAGCTGTGGAGGGGCTCACTACTCCACAGATAAGAAATGCCCTGACTATGGGAAGCCAAAACCTGCAGCAAAGATGTATGCTGTGAGGGAAGGGTCAGACTACCAGTCTGACTGACAGAGAACAGAGGAGGGCACTGAGATGGTACAGCCATTGATGGGTGAGAGACTTGCCATGTTGAGTAGCAATGCTGAGGAGTCAGATGTTAACATCATCTGACTATAATTTGGTGAGGTCTGACAGTGACCCCATTGAATCCCAATACAGCTCAGAAGGTGAGCTGTATCTAATAGACTCAGACACTGGTGGAAATTCCAGTGATGAATCTCCCACCACACAGTTTAGGGCAACCTGTGATAATTCATGAGACTGTGATAGTGACAGTTGCCCCTCTGCAGAGTCTGTCTCCAACTCTGAGTCAGAATTGGACTGTGATAATGAGCAGCAGCCACACTCATTCATTGAGAGACTTGGTGTCATGCTTGACACTGCAGCCAAGGGGACTCAGCCCTTGGCATGTGTGAGGGTGCTAAGGAAATCCTCTAAGAAAATAATGCATCCCCCTTGAACTGAGAGGGACAATCATTGTTTTGTGACCAAAATGAAAATACACAGACTAGAGGCCCATGTATTGTTGGACTCAGGGTGTACCTCTGTTTCTGTTTCTCCTGAGTTCACAATCTCAGCAAATTTGAAGGCCCATGAGTTGGCCGAGCCAGTGCCCCTTCAACTGGGCACCATAGGCAGTCGCTCAAAGATAAACTTCAGGCTAATGGCTGATTTCCACCTGGGGGAAGTGAACAGCTCCCATTACTTCAATGTCATGAACATTGACAGGTATGGTGCCATATTAGGCACTGTGTTCATGAGGAAGCACAAGATAGTACTCAATTTTGATTGAGACAAAGTGTGCATGAAGAATAAAGTACTCAACACAGTTGTCGAGATACCCAGCACACTCAGGCATGTCTGTCAATATGCCATGCACCCTCATCCTGACAAGGTTGAGTGATGCAACAGTGGCCTTTGTGCCACTGTCAAAGATGCAAACTTGGGCCTTGCCAGACCAAGTTTGATTAGGGCACAGCCCCCCACTGTCAGATGTAAGTATGGCATGATAGAAGAAGAAGATGAGGCATGATAGAAGAAGAAGATGATGTGGACAAACATTGTCCTGGTGATCTGAAGGACTCAGACACCATACTACATGAGCCTGGAGACCAATCTGGGACAGAGGATGATGACCTCAAAGAGGTCATACATGAATTTACTCAATATAAATTCTCTGAGGTTAGCAATGGCAATTGCCCTGGGTTTCTGGACCCTGGGTTCAATGCCTCTGTTCTCATGGTACCACCAGCAGTCAGGTGGAAGACCTGAACATCATATTGTTTGGCATGTGTGAAGACCTGGCCAAGAAGGCAAGGGCCAAAGGTCCCATGTCCAAGAGCAACATTCCACACCTGAGAGAGGAGTGGATAATGTCATGTCAGGATATCCTGGGGGGTGTGCCTGATTGGCTGCCTCCCCTGAGAGATATAAACCACCAGATACCTCTGATGGACAAGGGAAAGAAGTATAACTACTATCTTCCCAAAAGTGTCCCAACTCGATGAGGAAGCCGCTCGCTGAGAAGATTGGCAAGTACTGTGAAGCAGGATGGTGGCATCCTGCTCAAGCAGAGCAGGCTGCTCCAATGCCAGTAGTGCCCAAGAAGAATGGCCAGATCCACACTGTGATCAATGCAGAGGTGGAATGCCAATACAGTGAAAGATGTGACACTGTTCCCTGATCAAGACTTGACATGTCTTGATGTTGCTTATGCAAAGTATTGCTTGAAGATTGATCTCTCAGACGCTTATGAGCAAGTCCAAGTTGAGCCACAAGATGTGTGGAAAACAGTGTTCTCCACTGTTCAAGGTGTATACAAAAGCCTTGTCATGCAACAAGGCAATTGGAATGCACCATCAACCTTTCAAAGGTTGATGAATTCTGTATTCTGTGACTATATTGGAGTATTTGTCCATGCCTACTTGGATGACATCTTTGTGTCTAGCAACACAATTGAGGAGCACCAGGTTCACCTAGAGCTTGTATTTGACAAATTGTGCTAGCACAGTTTGTTTCTAAGAAGAGAAAAGTGTGAGCTTTTCACTGAGAAGGTGGAGTATCTTGGTCATATGATTGATGAGAAAGGACTTCA
Source organism: Tricholoma hemisulphureum (assembly GCA_964034925.1). Classification (NCBI taxonomy): domain Eukaryota; kingdom Fungi; phylum Basidiomycota; class Agaricomycetes; order Agaricales; family Tricholomataceae; genus Tricholoma; species Tricholoma hemisulphureum. Next base: position 7,937,503 of record OZ035929.1, on the reverse strand, counting down.
TGCTGACAGCAACAAGATGGCTTGTATATCAGAATGGAAGGCACCTCATAACTATCACAAGGTGCAGCAATTCCTGGGTCTTGTCCAGTATCTGGCACTTTTTTGCCAGATATCACAGTGTTCACTAGACCCTTGTCAGCTATGACAAAAAATGGGCAGGCATTTCAGCGGCACCTGTTGCATGATCACTGTTTCCAGATGATCATAAACATCTGCTGCTGTTAGAAGCTAGTCTACTCCAGCATATATACATACTATCATAACCTCTCCACACACTACACCACACTACTCTAACACTACCATAGTCTCCCCATAGTAGACTACACACCTGAGTATAGCACAGTAGATTTAGAGTAGAGATGTATAGTAGAGTAGTGGGGAAGGGAAGCATGAGAGCCAGTGCCAAACAGGCCCTCTATTTATACTTTCTGGAGATGGTCTGTGCACACTCCAGAAAGGTATAAAAGGCCTGCCACTCTGGCTCACTTCCCCCCAGTCAATTCACTCACCTTCACTCAATCCTTCACTTGTGACCTCAAACAGCTGCTCCACCCCTGTGCTCAAGCCAATAGACTCTGACTTGAGTGAACCCATTTGGGTGATATGCAATGCTTCAATCTCTGGGATTGGAGCAATGAGGGTCCAGATTGGCAGAACTGCCATCCAGCTGGCTTCCTGTCCAAGAGGTTCTCAGATGCTCAAAGGAATTACCATACCTTTGAGCATGAAACAATCACAATACTTGAGGCTCTCCTCAAGTGGAAAGACAAGTTGATCAGTAGACATATTCACCACACTTGATGACAATGTGTTCAGTGACTACAGGCAACACCCCCTGTCTCTCACTGCAAACGCAAGCAGAGGGTTTCTCATCTCATTCTGGGCAGCCACCAATGAAGGGCTCAATGATGATGCATTCAGTGACTATAGGCAACACCCCCCATCCCTCACTGCAAATGCGAGCAGGGGGTTTCTCATCTTATTCTGGGCAACCACCACCACCCCCTCTCTTGCTCCAAACATGAGCAGGGGGGGTTTCTCATTCTGTTCTCAGTGACCACCCCCCCTCCCTTGCTCCAAATGCAAGTCAGGGTTTTTTCTTCATTCTGGTGGGGTGAGGTGTCACACATCGCCCCAATGACTTGTTCCCAGCAACTACAGGTACTACCCCCCTCCCTTGCTCCAAACACCAGAGGGGGGGGGTTTCTCATCTTGTTCTGGGCAACAACAAGCACGACCACCCTCTCTTGCTGCAAATGCAAGCAGGGGGGGGGGGTTCTCTTTATTAATTTAGTGTAATAAATTATAAAAATACATATTATCCTTGAAACCTCTGAATAACTATGGGTAACCTGACATAACCCGCAGTAACACCATACCCCTACCCACGCAGATACAGTGTTCATGGGTACAGGTATGGGTATGAGAAAATATACCTGGGGGTTACCAGTGTCACACGCTACTAGACCCTGTAATACCCATCTCCCAAATCCATCTGCTTTCACATGAGGATGGTGAACTATTGCCTGTGCCTGAACATGAGTGACCAGTCTTAGTGCTGTCCATGCCCAAGCCACCTTCTGCATGTTAGACAATCCTTGGATTGTCTTGTTTGTCAACCAAAAATGGTTCCCCTGGCAGGAACCTAAGGGGGAGGGTGTAGTGATCCAGGTAATATCCTGGATATTTGTATATATTTTATTATAAGGACTTCAGCTTTGACTGGCCTATTTAAAGATAGTCAACTACTAAAAAATGTAAGATACTTACTACCATCATCGACATGAACAATATATGTTATTCATGTTCTTGATGACCCCCTCTATGTATAGTTTGCCCCCAACTCACTACACTACAACAGCTTCCCATGATGTTTGAATGCTTCTTATGAGTAATTGTGCTGTCTGATGGGGGCCTGCCACCACCTGAATACCCAAGTCAGAACTTTTTTCTGGCCTCTGGCCAGACTCCCCCCCCCCCCCAACCCAAGGTCTGGGACTCCTGTTCTGCCACCCCGTTGGTTATTTAAGGCTTTGCCTATCTCAATAACATCTACCTGCATTGTAAGAGCTCACACAATTCCCATTGGGCCAAATTCAACTAGACTTTTCACTCAACAGGTATTCTTTCCCAGTCATCAGGGAAATCCAAGTTTGGCTTAAACCTCCTTAAAGTTCCTTAAAGCCTAATTAAGTAAAATAAGCATCAGATTAAGGAGAAATAAGGAGAGTAAGTAGCAAATAAGCAGGGTCCTCTGCTTAATTTGATGCTTATTTTACTTAATGGACAATAAGCATGATAAGTAGGCTTTAAGGAACTTTAAGGAGGTTTAAGCCAAACTTGGATTTTCCTGATGGCAGCTGAATCCTAATAGTGAGCAGATGTCTTCACCCATTTCTATCTGAGTTCATCCCTCACACAGTCACATACAGGCTTCATTGAACTGTTTAGTCAATAATTCATTTTTTTGTGGCCCTCCCACCTCTCTCTTTAGAAGGTTTAGTAGAATGGTCTCTACCTGCATAATTACTACATTTGTATGTATTTAGAGTGCGTCGCTCCTCGCCTATTTTATTTTGGGGGTCCGTCTAGGCAGACTCCAGTTTCCTGCTACTACATCATCCTGAGCAAGCAGCCTACAGTAGACAATCCTTTAAACTCGATGAAACCAGTTTTTGGACTCAAAACCAGACTCAAAACAAAAGTCAAAACGGCCTCAAAACGGTCCCGAAAACGCTAGTGTGGTTTCCTCTATTTATCTTGAGCGCACAGTTTATCATAACTGAAACGTTAAGCTACACTAGGTGACCCGGTCATTACAACATCTGCCGTTGAGCCAAGATACCTTTCCACAAGTTCCCATCGCAAAACCCCCACATCACCCTCCCCCTCTGATTTGTATCGCTCGCGTGCTTCTTTAGTCGCGATAATACGTAGGTATTTAGGCGTTTTCCGGGTTGGTTGGGATGCGTATTGCTGATTGAGTACTGTAGAGCTGCGAAGTTTCTGTCGATACTTGTCAACCACAGGTTTGTATTTCTCAGGCCCTAGCATCAACTCCAAGATGTGCAAGATATCATTTGAAAGATTGGGATACGCTGATGGGGCATATTGAACCCTGCCTTTCTTCGTCTATAATGCAAAGATAGAGGATGAGTGGGAATGCAAACCCAGATGTGGCATACACACTTTGCACGTGTAGAGGAATTTAAGCGTAACGGAATCCAAGGCAGACTGCCAGGAATGCACATCAAGGGACTTGGCAATTTTGTCTTGTAATGCAACAAGAATCAGCTCCTTGGTCTCCTGGTCTTGAAGGAAAAACAACATATCGGGTCCCATATGGTTATCTGGGAAAATGAAACACTTCCCATCAGGATCATTGAGGAAGTTGAGAACATCGGCGGGAGATGTCGCTTTGAATCCCAAGCGGTCGGAGCTGCCTGAAGTCCACGATACAGGACAGCATTGCATTGAACCATCAGCCGAGCGTTTCAATGCCACCAAGGTCACCTTTCTCGAACCCCATGGCTGATTGCAGTGGAAAACATCAGATAAAGCGCGAATATTGCCTCCGAACGCCTGCAAGAGCACCAGAAGCACAGCCTCTTCGAATATGAATCCGAGTGACGAGCTGTTGCGGGCAGTGCGAAATGCGTCGGCAATCCATGTCTCTTTTGTGGTCCGCAAGTGCATACCAAAGACTGAACTTAGATGTAGAACGACTAGTGGCTCGCAAAGATAGACGGGGTAGTGTTTTGTCGGGTCCAACGTTCCAGTTGGTCCAACCATCGACAAATGACCGATACCCAATGCAATTATCTCGTGCATATCACCTTCGATAGGAAGTAATGTAGTTTGACTTCCAATTCTCCACCGCATGAGAGTGTTGAACAGACACTGTATTAAGATCCCTCCTGTTGAATTGAGTGTTAGGTAGTCTGCGGCTCAATAAGGCATTACACCTACGGTCTTCTTTCTCAAAAAGGCGACCTACTGCACGGAGCTGTCCATAATCATGTATCTTAGTAAGGGTATGGGCTGTAAGCGGTGGTTCTTCTTCCTCCAGATCAATCGCATCAGTAATAGTGAAATCAGTCAAGGACTTGACATAAGCGCTGAGAATCCGGTGCTGTGAGCCTGGTTGGGCGTAGAGTAGTAGTTCAATCAGGGAGGCTGTGAACCGGTAACTTTAGTGTTTAAATATAAGTGATATGATTCACAAGGTTCAAAGCTGTACCCACCGTCCAGACAACCAATACAATATTCGCTTCACTAGGTATTGATCGGAAAAGCTGTTGCCCGCAAGAGAACTGTACTTGCGGATGTAATCAATATGATTTGTCCCATCTTTCGTGAATCGCCCGAACTCGACGGAAACAATCGGTTGTTGGCTTGATCCCAAGGATTTTGCAACTTGAGATGACAGTGCATTCTTCACCAGCTCCATAGATAAACCAGTTCCAGCAAGGATTACTCCCTTAAAGATCCCATATTTCCAAAGAAACCTATAGAACGCATGCAGAACAGGGCGCATGTCAGTTCCTGTGGTGAAGGAACGAAAAGAATCTTTCAGATACACGGCGGCTACTTGGGCTTCATCAACCACAGCGAAGAGCCGCTGGTCTTCTATATGCGTCATCTCCCTCAACATGTTGCGGGCAAGATTAAGCATGTCCGGAGTGCCAGCAGAACGGAGACTTTTAACGACAACGGTAAAAAGGTCATCTTTATCGTAATGGAGGGAGGGAGGGAGGGCTTGAGCAAGGACCCATCGCCGTCGGGCTACCGTCGCGCCCGTGTTAATGGGGAGATTCTTTAAGAGGTAATTTAGAACAAAGACACGAGCACATATCAGCATTGCAAAGGCACGATCTGCCACATCGACATTCTTGGCAATGTCGGCCTCGCCCGTGCGATCCCAATTACTCATCGATTCCATTATCTGAATCACGAATTCAAAGTCACGGGAACCAATTGCCCGTGTCCCCGACTCCACTCGGCATGAAATATAAAATCCCCAGTTGTGGCAAAGCTCCTCGAGTGTACGGCGAGTCTTTCCGGAACCAGACACAGCAAATAGATGGCTACACCAAGCGAAATTGGCATTAGTCATCCACCATGAAAACGATGCAAGGAAAAACTACAAACACTGTATCGCAAACGAACAAACGTTCAGCCCCCTCCGTGTTTGCGTAGTTGCCCAGGTCGTGGAGAAGAAGCATTGGTTGTGTGGGTAGGCTGACTCCGAGATCTGTAACCAAGTCCTTAGGTCGAATGGAGTTGAAATATGCGTCCAATTTCCCCTCCGCCAAGTAGGTGATGTATTGGGTAAAGGGCTTAAGCGCAGTAAGCATTGCGGGTTCAATCTCTTTTGCGCTAATGCGTGGGGGTGTCGCTAGCGAAGGACGTGCTCAGAACAGTTAAAGGGAGCAGATGCATGACACACCCTGAGTTTGCAGCGATGTTGCTTGAGTAGCATTAAGAGGCGTAAGCGGGGTTTCGCTTCCTTCCATACGGGGTCGTTTAGCAGGATGTTCGGGAGTTCGTGGGGAACGTGCATGAAGGACTGGATTATTTGTGATAAAGGTGGATGGCAAAACGAGGTGAGAGCGATGGCGAGATATGGAAATGGGAGGACGTTGTAATTTGGCAGAGTGACAAGTGTGCATAGGATTTCAAAACATGACCAGAACCAGATTGAGGGGTATGGACACACGAACATAAGGGATGGGCAACCGAACGATGAGGAAAATCAAAGCGGTTGTGATGACAATTGGAAGGGAAAGTCGGCAATCGTTGGGAGAGAACCTATCAGCAATGTTCAGCCATGGAAGCGCACTCTCACTCACCAGTATCCGGAATCCTGACAACAACATGCAAACGGTCGAGGCGGGGTTGATCTGGGAAGACGGTTAAGATGCTGTCTGTAGGGTCTAGTTCTTCCCCGAATTTCCGAAAAGACGAGACGCGTCCAGGCAGAGTCTGTTTCGGTTTCACATCAATGGGATTGGTGTCTTTGGGCTAAAAGGACAGGGAAGTAAGCCATATTGTCTGACATCGCGATTCATGGATAGCACGCACCCTCCAGAGTACTAGGATGTGGGGGTCAATCCCGGCTAGTGAACCCTTTTCTCGCTCGCTTTGTATTTTCTTCTTCAAGTCGCCAACCATGAACTTAGGATTGCGCCACAATGACCCTTCAACATCAACTGGAAACACCTCAGACTCGCCTTCGATAACGCAAAGAAGCCGAAGATCGGCATCGTGGATATTCATAGTGGCCTACGCTGGGTCAGATGTAGACAAGGTAAAAGGTGCCCCACTTGCCCCACTTCAAGTTGGTGTGTAGTGCGCGCGGCGGAGGTGTGTTGGACAGTGCCACCGCATTACATAAGACGTCAACAAGGCTAAACTGAGAATTTTGGGACACCAATAACCTAGCTAGTTAGCTAGGGATCAAGGGGCCCTGTTCTGTAGCTAAGTAGCCAGACTTAACTAATGCTGGGTGGTTCAGCAGGGGCAGTTCAGCAGCTAGTCCTGTTCTTATCACCCCCCCCAAACCGCGTCAGAAAATGTTTATGTAATCTTCGGGCATTGAAAACGCAACGCGTCAATATCGCGGTCCTCTCGTTCGACTGTCGACGCGTTTATTACTTTACTTGCCTCTTTATCTTTGCAAATTCAATTCGTAATTCCAACTACCATGGAAGGAAGCATTCAAAGTGTCTGATCCTACAAGAAAACACCCGTCATCACAATACCAGCATCTGGGTTTTGGGCCGAAAAGGATAAGGGTAGATAAGGTCTAAATTATTAATAATATATGCAATTCTGATATGCAGTCTGGAAATGCTATTTAAAGAATGGTAGGGTTAGCAATTTTCACAAGCACCACCAGAATTGAGCTGTTCCACAACTATAGTACTGTTGGACCAGATGGCACACATATGTATAATTTAATGACCTGAAAATTCAAGCATGATGGATCACAACAGTTGGCAAAAGAGTGAAGGAAACCTACCTGAAGTATCAATGATAATAAAAGATAGTAGCAGTGGCAAATATCACAATCCATACCAGAAAGGCAGTTCATGTTAACGGATGTAAGGCAGTGGCATATTGGGAATGCCTGCAAGAAATTTGGCTGCAGAATGTGAGTGTCAGAATGGTAAGTCTGCAAAAATAGTAAAAGAGTAAGGAAAACCTTCCCGAAGTACCAATGATTATAAAAGACAGTAGCAGTGGCAAATATCGCAATCTGCACCAGAAGGGCAGCTACATGAAACTGACACATTGGGAAGGTTTGTAGGATATGTCAGAATGGTAAGTCTGCAAAAATAGCAAAAGAGTGACCAACAGGCACTGGTAGTATCAGTGCTTATAAGATACAGCAGCACAGGTAAATTTTGCCACAAGGGCCTGGAAGGTGATATTGGGATAGCAAACCTAGAGCTATATCCAAGGCAGTAATAATAATTATATTAATTACTGAGACTTTAACATTCTGTAGTATATATACTACATGTAATTGTGTACATGAGACAATCACTCCTTGACCTCTGAGACACCCAGAGGAACACCCCCCTTCATCCTAAGGTCTTTCCTGAGCTTCCTGCAACACTCTCCTAACATGTTATGGGCTCTGCTCTTATTTAAAAACAATCCAAACATATTACACAACATGTCTTAACCGATATATAACAATGAAGAATTTGTTCTGGACAGTGAAGATGAAGACCTCTACATCCAGGAACATGATCAGGATTTAGCTGATTATATGGAATTGTTTGGGCCATCACCATCCGCCTCCAGTAAAGAAAAAGCACAGCTGCCCATGCCCAAAACAAAAATTACCCCTAAACAGAAAAAACCCATGATCCTCCTTATCTGTACCAAGGAATATTCCAACGTCAATAAAATCTCAGATTGTGATCACCTTACCGATGAAAATTGGCACAAGTGGAGAGAAAGGATGAAAAGGGTATTTATTAATTGTGATATAACTGGATATATTAATAGGGCTGTAAAATGCCCAAATGAATCCAGGGGTCCCAAGGGGGTGCGTAATTGGGACAAAAATGACACCTGGGCACAACAAGTTATTATACATAATGTTACCTCTTTGCAAATGAATCACGTCAGATCAAAAATAATAGCAGAAGCAATGTATTCCACATTATCAGTCACCCATGAAAATAAGGCACACCAAACTGTAAATCATATACAGTGCTTATTATATGAAACCACCAACAATGTAAGTCTGTGACCAGACTCACGACATGAACATAGGTGGCTATGCAGCCACCATGTGAACATTGGCAAACATCGGTGAACTCATATGCTCAGTGCAGCCACTTTCCAACATGGTTTCAAATGTAAGATATATACCATCTTTTTTTCCTTTGTTGCCCCACTCTTTAACTTGTGCAACAAAGGTATAGTTATTTACCAACCTCCTTATGTACCTTAGACTGACTCTTTACCTTGTGCAACAAAGATAACATGATCCTGTCTTACCATCTCACTTAGTGAGGCTACCTAACCAGGCAGCCTTTCAGACAACCTCCTAAAACATATGGACATTCTTAAGTCTTACCAAGACCACAACAATAAATTTCCTAATATGGAATTTTATATTTTGGACACCCAATTTAAATATATCATATTGGCATCCCTACCATTGAGCTGGCAAACATTTGTCAAACCATATAATGGCAATGCAAATGATCCAAATGATATGAACCAAAAGCACCGATTGTCATCAGACACATTTATAGGATTATTGCAGGAGGAATATAAACTTTGGTTGAACAGAAATGGGAATAATAATGGCACCAGCAGAAGCATAAATTTGGTGAAAACCCAGAAAGCTACTGGTCCCAGTAAATCCCTGGAAAATCATATCACTGAAAGAAAATCCTCCATGAAATCTTATTGTGATCATTGTAAGTGTGCTGGGCATTGGACTAGTAAATGCTAAAAGTTTGATGGGAACAAATGCCGTAACTGTGGGAAATTCAGTCACCTAGCCAAAAATTGTTGGGGGAAAAGAAAAGAAAAAAGAAGAAGGCAAAATGATCCTTTGCCCCAGAGACTCAGCATTGGCATCCACATTTGCAGCAACAGCATCTGCCAATCCAGCATAGACCTTGCCTCAAATAGTGTTCTGGTTCATCACAATAAAGCAGAGCCTTTCCTGCTCTGCCATTGCCCACTTATCACAAATGAACTCCTGAAAAGGCTTTCCACTGGGAAAGAGATGCTGAGGCTCAATATCAGGAGGTCGAGGATGCAGGTGATAGCAGTAGAACTCTGACTTGGTAACATGCTTGTGGCCCCTTTGACCACCTCCTTCATTACTACCCATGGCATTGGGATTTTCCACAGCTGCATACTCAATATGAGGATACCATTGAAGCTGGCCAGTAGGGAACAGCAGGACATAGTGGAGAGCAGGGTAGAGTGGATGAGCATCTGTGATGTGCTGAAGTGGAGCACCATGCCTGCAGTAGAGAACAATGTCCCAGACTGCCTCTGGCTGATCACCATCACCTGGAAGAATGACTGCAATCTCATCAGTGGCTGCAGAGAAAGGTTATAGTGATGGTGGTGATGTGTTCCTAGCATTTCTAGCTGCAAAGAAGCACTGGAAAACTAAAAGAGTCAAGAGTTAGCTTAAAGGGTCCCAGACCCAGCCTTCTTCTACAAGAGTGGAAGTCAGTAATGTCTGCTGTTAATGATATACAGCCTAAACGAAGTGCGAAGAATGCAAAGTTAGTAGAGAAGGTTAGCAAAACATCACAATAAATGGTAATCAGTAGTTTGCAGTCTAATAATGCAGTTTGATGAAAAGTACCCCACCAACAAACTAGGATTGTCCCAGTTCCTGGTCGCAATAAAGCAGCGATGATATTTGAATAAGTCACAAGTCAGCTTCGCAGTTGAACACAAGAGGAAATGAGAAGTGAAATCTTAGTGCTGAGCAAGGAGGAGATGAGATCTCTGTTTCTAATATTTTACATAGACTTTTTATATTAACTAAATCAAAGCGGATACTGTGCAAAATGTGGATACTGTCCATCAGACCTTCTACACTAACTATTTAAGGGTAACCCAGGTAAGTTCGAAGTGGGTCAGTTTGCAAACTCCATGAAGTAGCTGTGAAGTGTGCAAAGTCTGTAAAGAGTAAAGTATAAGTAGGTATAGTTAGCAATGGGTGATTGCATGTCTTTAGAAGGAAATAGAGAGAAACAGAAAAAAAAGGAAGATCACCTCATGACCCTACAATACCATGAAACATGATTTGTCACCCATACCTGGTGGAAGTCTATCAGTGGTCACAGCCTTGATCAAAGTGCAAAACAATCTTGCACTGCTGCTCTGTAGGCATATTCCTTGTTAGCTCATATGCCTGCTTGTACATCTGGACAGCTAGATGGTGATGGTGGATCATATCCTGAAGAGTGACCAAAGTATAATGATCCAGATTTCAGTTCCAGGTATTAGCCCTTCTAAAGTTAATAGCATCAGCAGGACTGTAGATGTAGAGTTGAGCATATACAGGAGCCTCTCCTTCAGCTAACTTCAGCCTACTGAGATGGGCATGTGTAAGGAATCAGAGGTGATGATTTACAGCCAACTTCAATCCATCAAGGTAGGCAAGCAAAAATATTGAAAATGAACAAGTCTCAAGAATTGAAAGGTTATCTATGTGACCATGTTTGTTTCACTCTGGTTCAGAGACTGCCCAGAATAAACCATCTCCTGTCTGTGGATTGCAGCAATGGAAGGTAAACATTTGATGCATTGTGATGAGTGCACACGCATCACACTTCATAAAGAGACCAAAAAACTCGCCCTCCGTCAAACCCAGTCAGTCCATAGAATCGAGTTTGATGAATTTGCACCAGTCCGTTTGCTTGCTGTGACTGTGGTCCTCAGTGCAACCTTCCATGGCCATCATCTTTGCAGTTAACTATAATCAGCTTGTGTTCAAGGTTATCTTGGGGATATGCTTCACTTACTGGCTGGCACATAGGTTTGTTTGAGAGGGTGCTGGGTCTTCAAGGCTTCCTTCTCCCATTCATGAAGGACTGGGGGAGGGCAAAATGCACCATCCTCTTTGTTGCCTTATGAGTGTCTTTTTTCTTGTGAAACTTTGGAGACTAGCCTCTGAATGGGAAGGCCTTTGTTGGAATGTTGTCCATGGCAGCTATCCTTTGCAGGGGCACTGGGTGGGGCATCAGCCCTTAACCCTGTCATCAGCAAAAATGGAGACTAGCCTAAGTATCCATAACAGCTCAAGGCACACTGTGTGACATATTCTCCACTGAACTGACCAAATACTGGTGTGCATATTGCAGCCTCTGTGAAAGCCGGTTCCTCACCCAACCTTTGCAACAAGGGGCATAGGCAGCAGGGACCAAGAAACTGCTGTAATTTACACTCCTCCATATATTCCAGAAATTCCGGAAATTCCAGATGGAATTTCATATAAAATAAATATATCACCCCACCCATTATTTAAAATAGAGTACTAATAAAATATATATATATGGGGGGGGGGGGGGGGAGTGGGGCATGTTGTATCCGTGTTGTTGCCCCCCCTGCCCCCCATTCCCTCCCCTTCCCTGTGCCCTTCCATCACCCTTGCCTATTGCACCCCCTCCGCCCTGCAAGCAGTTGCTCACAGTAGTGGGGGGTGCTCTGTTGTCCTGATGTTGTGTGGCTGTGGGTCCCCTTGCTATGACAGAGTGGTATTTATATTATTAAAATAGAGTACAAATAAAATAAATATATAAGAAAGAAAATTAAAGGGGAGGGGGGGGAGTGGCGTGTCGCATGTCACCCTCTCGCTACCCCCCTTCCCTGTCCCCCCCTTTCCCCATGCTCATCTGTCACCCTCACCCACTGCACCCTGCCTCCGCCCTGTGAGCAGTCACTCACAGTGGTGGTGGGGGTGCTCTGTCACACTGGGTATTGCATCTGGTGCATCTCCCCTCCCTCCGAGGGCATCCCCCTGTCCCTTGGCATGTTCCTCCTCCCTCCAAGGGCGTCCCCTGTCCCCCCACACATCCCCCTCTGTCCTGGCGCATTCCCCTGTCCCCCAGTGTGTTCCGTCGTCCCTGGCATGCCCCCTGGCTGGGGGAGGGTGTGGGGAGGGTTCTGGGTTAGTAGGCATGACGTGGTGGTGGCAGTAGGTGCTTTGTCAGTAGGCAGTGATGTGGTGGCAGTGGTGGTGCTCAGTCAGTGGGGTGACGTGGTGGCAATGGTGGATGCTCAGTTGGAAGGGGGGCGGTGCTGGGGGTGATGTGGCAGCTGTGTCATTGTGAGGCAGCATGTGGCAGTGTTGGTGATGTGGCGGCTTCTGTCATTCCCCCTTCACCTTCAGTGGCAGGTCCAAGCCCCCCACCTCCCAGCTACATCAGGGTTTTGGCTGGTAAAGGATCAGGCTATATATGGCCTTAAAATATATAAAATATTCATATTATATACAATTCTGATATATGTTCTGGGAATGTTATTTAAAGGATGGTATCACTGACAAAATTCACCAGTGCAAACAGAATGGATCTTCTCAAATGTATGGTGCAAACTGAACAGACAGTATACAGATATAGAAGACAATGACCAGGAATACAAAGTATGATAGATTAGGGGAATTGGTGGATGAGTGATAGAAATCTACCCAGAGTCCAAACTTTTATAAAGGACAGTAAAACTGATGGATTCCACCAGCCATCACAGGATGATTGTTCTGATCAGTGGCTCCCAGGCAGTGGTTGATTGCAAATATATTTAAGAAATGTCACAAAGCACCAGGAAGTAGCAGAAAGAGGCATCTGTGGAATTAGTAAAAGAGTGATAGAAACTCAACTATAGTCCCAGCATTTATAAAGGATGGTGGAATTCCACCAGCCATCACAGGATGACTGTTCTGATCAGTGGCTCCCAGGCAGTGGTTGATTGCAAATATATTTAAGAAATGTCACAAAGCACCAGGAAGTAGCAGAAAGAGGCATCTGTGGAATTAGTAACAGAGTGATAGAAACTCAACTGTAGTCCCAGCATTTATAAAGGATGGTGGAACTGATGGATTCCACCAGCCATCACAGGAAGACTCTGTTGATTGATGGCAGCCAGGCAGTGGTTGATTGAGAATATATACAACAGTGCCATGAAGATGGCCTGGATATACAACACCTCCATCTCTCAATCATCCTTTGTCTGAAATTCACAATTTGCCAATGTCCATCGGAAAGTTGAATCTGCTAAAATTGATAACACACTGGGCAAACAGTGTCCAATAGAACAATGCTGCCATCCCTTGGTCATTGGCCATCTTGAAAGTATTTTGTGGGCCAGGGGTATAAGGAACATCATTGATGTGCAGGTTGACCACGTAATGGTACAAATGCTAGCAGGCTGTTGTCTGATCAGTCCTCGCATTTTCTAGCTGATTCCAAAGAATGAAATAAACTAGTACATCCTGCTACATCATCTAAAATAGCTGATAGCTGGTATTTATGAGCCCCTTGTATTCTGCATTTGCTTCAGCGCCCTCTTCTCCTTTAGATTGGCTAATGCACTGTGCTTTATCACCCCATGGTCGCACCAGACATAGCTAGGAAATATTTGACTGCCAAGAAAAATATTGGTGGTTAGGCTGGGGATGGAAATAGCTTAAAAGAACCTACCAATTCCACCAGTTCAATAGATCACCAACCTCATCGTTCTCCTCCAGATCATCCAAAAAGTCTAAGACACTCTCATAAAACCGTTCTGAGTCTGTCGAGGTATCAGACCTACAGAACACCGATGAAGAAGATAGAGCAAATTGAAGCTTGCCATTATGTTTAGTGTTGGATTGATAGGGCTTTAAACATCAGACATACCTGTGTAGCTACATAGGCTAGAGAAGCCGTTGTGACCTGAGTCATTCCATGTATACAAGCATTACCAGATCGCGTTGCTTTCACCTCTTTGTCCACTGAACTTGGCGAGGTGAAGATGTGTTTAAATGCCTGTATCCAATATAGTAAGCAAAAAATGAAACATCAGGATAAATGAGCACAAACCCAAACTAGGAGCTGGCTTCTGAAAAGCCCTTCCCAAGGTTTGTCAGGATTGTACAATTTATTTGCATATAGTAATATTGGCCATTGGTCACCACGGACTACCATTTCTCCACTAGAAAGTTTTTGGCACACCCTAGATTATTGGTTCATCAGTGTAATGATGTATGTATCAAAGGATAAACATACTCAGGATCGCTCCAATCTAATCCAACAGGGCAGAGAAGCCCGCCAGTGACAGAGTGGTGGTAGCCACGATTTGTCTTGATGCTGCGAGAAAGAGGTGGATGCAGAGGTGTGTCTCGGGGAGTTATCCAATCTAGGATGACACCCTTCAAACTCTTTGTGTCATCAGACCGTGCAGTGGATATACCCTTTTGAATGTCCAATAACTCAAGCAAAGTGGTAGGACATTATAGAAAAGACTTACCAAGTCAGATAAACATCAACTCCTCGTCAGAAGACTCCATCAGACGGTCTGAGAGATGAGGCACAATAGACAATAGCCTTTGAAATGCTCTATACTCTTTTCTAGCCCTACATTGGAGAGGTAAACGTCGTAAGTGTCAGTTTTAATGGAGTAAACAACACAGAATAGGAATACTCGGCAGTAAGGGACTCTTCTGCAACTTCCTCATCCTGACTCATATAAAGAATACCATTCGTAAGTAAGGCTTGTACAAGTACGTTACACTAAGCCACCTATTCTGGTCGGATTCCGGTTATTCCGACCGGAATTTCTGGAATTTCTGGAATCCGGTGGACATTTTTTTGTATGTAGTTTCCCTTTGTGGAAGTATTCCAGATGGACTAATAATCAATTTTATACCCGGAATCCATGGAATCTCACCGGACTCATAATCAACCGGATTAACCAGAATCACCCAGGCGCATGGCATGAGAGAGAACCGGACTAACTGGAATGCACATGCTTTTCGAATCAAAAGTTTCGTATACAACAAGAGTCGAACACTCAACCTTAGGTATGACCTAAGAATAGAACCCTTAACCACTGAGCCACAGAATCATTATTACTGACCAGTGTCTAAACTATTTATTATCCAACCAAGGTGCATGGTAACAAATCACCAACTAATCATAACGCATCACAACTGTGTGACGCGTCATCACAAACACTCTCACACGCAACCTCACCGTATCCACCAACCACCAACCCATCGCAAGCCCATCCGCCGACAACTCCCATCAAGAACAAATGCCCAACACTCATGCCAGCACATGCAAGAAAGGATCGGGCCCATTGCCTGCCAAATCCCCACCCAAAACGGGTTCGCAAACCCGTAAACGTGCCACGTCAGCATTCAAAAAGGATGTCTTGAAGAAAGCGAAGCGAGATGAGGAGAACGAGGAAGAGGAACAGGCTGGGAAGGGTAAAGGTGGTAAAAAGTAAGTAACTGACCTCTTTTACCCATCGATTACCTACTAGCCACCCATTCCTTTTACAGGACCTCGAAAAAACACTCAAAAGGACAGGGTGCGGCTTCGGCTGCCCCTTTAAGGTATGTTTCGAGTCTTATAACATTTATTCTCACTCCTTTTGCTTTCCTAGAGCTGAACTCGCCCTCGAGGCAAGCGGAGTCTCTGTTGCCCCCCCTCAACATACTCGATCGGCCACGGTGAGTCTCCTGCCACCTCCTCCTGGTCAGGGGAATTCTGGTCAATGCCGAGCATGGCAGACCCCCTCCACTGACAGCGAGGACAGCGAAGGGGATAGCAGCGATGAAAACGATGGGGACAACGCCCATGGGAGCCAGACCAGCAACAAAGACGACAGCGACAACACCACGAGCAACGGGGAGCCTGCAGCCAACAACAACAACAATGGGGAGGCTGACAACAAGACCAAGGCCGACAATGAGACCAACCACAAGGCCGACAATGCAAACAACAGCAAGGCCGCCAAAGACACCGATGCTGACGCCAGTAACGGGGAGCCCCAGGATGACAACAACAACACCAATGCCGGCAATGGCAACGCTGGCAATAACAAGGAGGCCTGGGACAACTACGTGAACACCAAAAACGACACCAGCCACAACGGGGAGGGCCAGGGCGATGACAATGCCAATGACCGGGCCGACACTACCAACACCAGCAGCAGCAAGGCCACAGACGCCAATGCCAACGCCAATGATGGGGAGGTCGGCACCACCAACACCAGCAGCAAGAAGGCCACAGATGGCAAGACTGATGACGGGGGTACCACAACCACTAGCAAGCCCCCGTTTTTTTTATTACCTTTACTGATTATATCCTGACCACACCTCATCTATGTAGCCCATAGGTCCCAAGGTATATTTATTTGTTGTAGTTGTAATTTAATATCTAGAATTCATATTAGATGTTTTGCTTGGTGACTCCCCAATGGGTGACACAGGTAATGAAAAATAATATATCATGTTAATTTTAATATATCATCCTAGTTGTTCCTCGTGCAACATGCTCGGTCCAACCCAAAGGCTTTCAAGATCCAGGTAGGAGGTCTTCACCTCTGCTATTGCTTCTTAAGCATTGTATGACACCATAGACATTCATATGACTAGTCCACCATCCAGTCCACCCCCTGCTCCCCATGGATCATCCCATGCCACTGGCAATGTCTTTAATTTTGCTGATGCAGATGATGACGATCTCGAGACTCAAGTTTTAAGGATGGGAAAAGTACATTTTTATAACTCACCAGTTGATCCTGCCGAAGCCAAGCTGTTCCATATTCTCAAAGTCGATGTCCAGTTTTCTATGGCACCCGTCCTCAAATCTAATGCTGCAAAGTGGTCTCCAATTGAAAGTATGGAGCCTGCATACCTATTAATATTAATAATAATCCCATGATAGAATCCAATCCTCAAATCTCTGTTTATGAACAAGGGGAGTGGACTGAAAAAGGCCGATACAATGCTGCAGTATCGTTTGATGAGGACATTGAATGGACTAAGAAAAAGAAAGAGTATATTCTTCCAGTCTGTTATGTGAGAGACTTTTACAGTCTTCACCAAGAATACTTGATTTTTATCTCACATCAGGAACACCAATCTGCTTTCCCTTCTGGGTTATCTGTCTCGACCCCACTTGGTTCTACTGGCACCACTCCGCCTGATACTCGCATGTCTACACCTCTTTCTATCCCTGCTCATACCAGCTCTCCGTTCAAAGACAAGATCATTGCCTCTCTCAGTATTCCAGTTGAGTTGACCGATCACAAGGACGTAAATTTGGGTTATGCATGGCAGAAGTACAAGGCATGCTTGGCAGCTGTCAAGATGTGCAATACATTATGGGAGAGTGGAAAGTTGAGAGATGTTTTTGATCGGAAGCCAACACAGGCAGATATCATCAGTGTTTTCAAGGGTAAATCACAGTGGCACTTGACGTATAGCAAGGTGTTTCTGAAGCTTTCCAGTTATCCTACGATGGTGTCTTGGCTTGAGGACAGTGATGACAAGCTATCGGATATCGAGTTGTGGGGAATATTGAAACCTGCATATGCATTTTTGGATCTTTTGGAATGGCTGGCAAATGGCGGAGAGGGTTTGACAAAGGGGGGGACAGAGGCAGGATCTGACATAGGGGAAAAGGGAAAGAGAAAGAGAAAGAGAAAGAGAAAGAGAAAGAGAAAGAGAAAGAGAAAGAGAAAGAGAAAGAGAAAGAGAAAGAGAAAGAGAAAGAAGTAACTGGAGGAAAAAAGAAGAAATCTAAGGCTATGTAAGTAGGATACAATGGACCAATTGAATCATGTGTTATAGTTCTAAGTTCATCTTTTCAGTGTCCCCAATGGTGGAAAAGCAATCCTCTGGCTATTTTCAAGTCTTTGCTGTCTACCTTTGCCATTGTGGATTCTGCTGGGTCTTAGTTTTCTGCCCACCACTACTGCATTGTCAGATTTCAGCCCATTTCCAGAATTGACTTTCCTCTTGTTCAGTCAATTCATCCAGAAAAACTTTCCAGCTGACATCTCACTTTCAACAGTTTTATTACTGTTGTTTACAATGACTGAAAATCCCAATCTTCTTAGCTTACATGCAAGACAACAGTATTCACTTGAAAATGTATCTGCAGTCAACAGTTGGATCAAAAGCTTGTCACGGGCAGTACATGCAAAAGTGGACAACAGTGCATCCTTGTTGCATGAATCTGACCAGTATGAAGGCATTTCTGAAAACCACATCATCAGCAACATTGCAACCAAACTTGATAAATTGGCACAGCACTTGGGCCTCATCAAAAAAGGGCCATCTAAAGACTGCTCTCAAGCCAATATCATATACAGCAATTGAAGCTGTGCATATCATCTGTCCAGAATCATATCAATGTGTCACAAGTGGATGTGGATTTCGGTCTCTGGTTCAGACAACCAAACAGAGAGACATTCCCCTAGTTACACTTGTGAAAAACAATACCATTCACAAGAATGTTCCAGTTCTTACTGGATGATGCCCCAATTGCACAACACTATATAGTGCCAATCACGAGCGCACACCAGAAATTGATGAAGAGAACCAGTTCACCAACTTGTATTTGAATTCTGCCAAATACCTTAAAGTTGGTCAAAGTGTATGGGTTGATCAGGTTTTCTCAAATGCTGTTGTGAATGCCATGTACAGCTTTCATGCATCAGCCTCAGCATACATGGAATTCTGGAATAATTCTTTTGGAAAAACACAAGAACATGTGTTCCATCAGTTGTCATGCCATCAAATCTGGCAGGCCTTTGTTCAGGAGTCCATCCACACCATAGCTGCTTCTGCTGATATGGAGCTATCAGTTCGGGACAATCTTGCAATTGGTGAAATCACAAAAGAAGCTTTCTTGGTTCTTGGTGAAAATGGAGTTATCAGAGCTGCAGATCGACATGCTTGTTCAGAATGCACTCATGAATACATTGCAACACCTTCTGATACTACTCCAACTGCTCTTTCTGCTGCTGTAGTTGGAGTTGATGAGGTTGAACAACCCTCTCTACAAGATGCTAATTCTAGTTCTTCATCATCTTCTGATTTATCATCTGGTTCAACATCTGCATCCACCTCTGAAGATGGCATGGATGTTGACACAGCACCAGTAAAGATGGTGGTTGTTGATGGAACATGCTTTGGGCCAAAGCACTGTGCTTATGAGAATTGTGCAGATGATCTCATAAACTATCATGGTGCTGTCTTTTGTGCAATACATGAACAAACCCATGGTGCAAAATGCTGTGTTCGCAACTGTGACAATGAAAAAATCAGAGCAACTCAAGCATGTCAACAGCATCAGCAGCAATGGAAGAAATATGTTACTCAACACAAAAGACAATCTGCACCTGGTTTCTGAAGAATTACACAAAGGCCAGCTGAAAACCTGCCTTGGATTTCAACAAATGAGCAAATGGAACAACCACATGATGAACCAATGGAGGAAACAGAGCATAAAAACTATTTCAGCGCTCCTAGGTTTTACTGTGTTGAAACAATATGTGCACCATGTGGTGTTGTGATTGCCTGGGCAAAATTTCCCAAGGCTGAATCACCCACCAATATCTTGGCATTTTTGGAGAAGGTTTTCCATACTGAAGAGTCCTGACCAGATTACATTTGCATTGATAAAGCATGCCAGGTACTTCGAACTGCTCTCAGGAATGGATCATGGGAAAGGGCATGGGAACAGACAACACGATTTATTGTTGATGCCTATCATTACATCAACCATCGAGATGATGATGAACTTTGCAAGAAATGGTGCAATCCTGCACCAGCAGATGGCTCTGCACCTAATCTAGTTGTTGAAGCCAAAGATAAACAAGGCAAACCTTGTTTCAGACGTGCATTCAACACACAGGCAAGCTTTGATACTTATTTCATGCACCAATGATACTTGACTGACCTATAACAAACAGGCTTGTGAACAGTTAAATGCATGGATGGGAGGATATGAATCAATGTTGAAGAAAATGACACCTGGTAACTTCAACTGGTTCTTGCACAGCATGCTATTTTATCATACTAGACATGTTATTGCAAAACAAGAGGAAAAGGCAAGTAGGGCAGAGAATAGTGATAGTGATAGTGATAGTGATGATGAGTAAGTGGTACTGATTAAGTAATACTGATTGTAACAATAGTATAGTGTCTGTCTATGTTCAATGTTATTTATATGAGTACATTTCTAAAACCCCAGTCTGTTACACAGAATTCCACTGGAATCCACCAGAATCCACTGGAATCCATCAGATTCCGATCGGAATAACCAGAATTTATGACCCCATGTTATGACCCCATGGATTCCAGTGGATTCTGGTTGGACTGACCGGAATCCGACCGGAATTTTTGGAATCTGTGGAGTCCGACTGGAATAGGTGGGGGAGTGTAAATTACAGAAGCAATGCCCCAAAGAAAGAAGGGCTTGTGGAAGCAGCATGTTATATACTGTCTAATGTTTACTACTATTTGGTGTCAGTAAATGAATGTGTTCATGTTTGATTACTGACACCAAATAGTAGTAAACATTAGACAGTATATAACATGCTGCATCCACAAGCCCTTCTTTCTTTGGGGTGTCACTTCCCCCCATCATTTAAGTATAAAATAACCCCATTAGTACATATCCAGTAGTAAATAAGTATATAAAATGGTCCACGGTGCTTGTCTGGGCGCCAGGACCTGTAAATAGCATTTTTTTTGGATGTGGAATGAAACCTGGGCAGGTATTGACACCCACCTGTACCCACCTGTATCCACCATGTACCAACCCACAGGTTGATAGGTAACTACCCATGCAGGTATGGGTATGGTGTCAAAGAAGAGTCGATCCTCTGGAGGTTCTTGAAACCTTCTCATCCTGTCACAGCCTCTGAGTGAGTGTAAAGGGAAGAGAGAAAGAAAAACACGTCAGAATGTGCTCTAGAAGGAGTGGTAGGGAAGGGAATGCAGTCCTTGAGTAGTCCTGGAGGACAAGGCATGTCAACAGGAGAGGGGAAATATTAAAGGGTCGAATGGGAGCCGCTGTATGCGTCGATCAATGGGGCTCGTGAGAATTCCCCTTTTAGGCAACTTGTTGAGAGGGGACGAAAGGGGACGCGTCGAGTGACAGTTACAGAAAACACTGGGGTCTCGAGTGAAGGAGACTTGGGGTGCAGAGAACACTCCGGAGAGAGAAGGTTGAGGCTACCAGGCAGAGACGGGTGAAGCGAGGACTTAGCTGAAAAGTTACACTGTTGAGTGTAAGTTAATCAAGTAACTTGAGGCTTGCGAATGGAGAACGTGGGAGTCAAAGAGTACAAAGATATATCATTTGAGAGGGTCCAGGCCCCCTTTTATACAAACTAGAGGTATAGGCTATATGCACTTTGATCGCACACATGCTCTCATACTGAACAAACCATTGGGGATGACAAACAAAATAATAAAAAGGTTCAAAATAGAAAAGTAAAGAGTCCAGGTAAAAATAGAAATCTTGAAGCCTTTGGTCGGTGCACGATTGTTGGTCCAGCTTAGTCATGTTATGATTCTATCGTCGCGTCTATATTTACTTTCTAACATGCGCTCACTTGACAGTCAGCGCATCATTACTTACTGAAACGACTCCTTAAAGACCTGAGTAGAGACCTGAGTAGATAACAAGTATATTTACTAGCCAATCGTTATATAGACCAGAGTAACTAAGAAGTCTATATAACCTGTAGTAGATAGTCAGTCAAGGCCCCAGCTTGACCTAAAGATATCAAGTCTTTAAAAACTGCTCAACAAAGACTCGACCTAAGGAAGTACCTTAGTGTCTAAAGACGAACTCAACTCGAGGAAGAACCTTGACGTCTTGAACTTTACTGAGTAGTTAAGACCCAATCTTAACAAAAGGTCAAGCTGATCGAACCCGCCGACTTGTCACAAGTCTAGGTGCACCCAACAGACACTGTGGCGCCCAAGCTCACGCACGCGCTCAAGAACAGACACTTCGCGGACAGACCACCCCGAACAGCAGTACCAACTGCCACCTCTGAATTCTTCTGTTTAGACAAACGACGAATCAGGTATAGCAACAGCCTAAGAAGTTGGTACTTTGCAGATACCACAGGCTCGACAGAATACGTACCCGACCACTACTTCACTGAAGGAAGACCTGAAGACAGCAGACCACCCCAGAGGATCACAAGAGAAGCATCCTCCTCAATCACAGACAAACGAACAGGGTACTTGCAAACCCTTGAAGAATCAGAACCCGAAGACTCACTCGACCCCACTTACTTCGAAATGGCCAACAACAGAGACGCCCAAGTAAAGATCCGAGTCCCCTCCGACTTCTCTGGAGAAAGAGAAAAAACGACGAAGTTCTTACAAGAAGTAGAACTTTACATCCGAGTGAACCCGAACACCTACGACACTGATGAAAAGAAAATCGCATTCGCCCTCTCGTTCATGATAGGAGGAGCAGCTGCAGGATGGAAAGAAGCAAAGATCAAAGAATCTTTGGCCAACAATAACTTCGGCAGCTGGCAGGCATTCAAAACAGCCGTTTCCGTCGCCTTTTGCCCTGTAGATGACACAGGAACAGCATGAACCGAACTAAAGAATTTAGTTCAGACAGGAGACGTACAGGACTACATCTCCGACTTCCAAATCCTCGCCTCGCGCACGGGAATAGTCGAAAACGTCGCCCTTATTGAATACTTCATGGATGGGCTTAAAATGAAACTCCTTGAGAAAGTATTTCTCAAAGAAACAATGCCTACCACCATTGACGGATGGTATGAAGCCGCTGCCAAGTACAAAGGGCAGTGGAAACGAGCACAGGCAATCGCGGGAAAAGCTAGAGGAAGCAAACCACCCTCTAAGACCTATACTCCCTCCACCGTCCCCAACGTCAATCCAAATGCTATGGAGATTGACAAGATGACACAAGAAGATCGCGCCGAACACATGCGCAAAGGAATGTGCTTTGTCTGTCACCGGACGGGACATCGCGCTATCGACCATAAAGACAAGAAGACGGGGAAATTCCTACCTGGACCCGTCAGAAGGTTCACCGCCAAGAAACCCAGCGGAAAAGATGCCTATGGAAAGATACAAGCCCTCATAGGCGAATTAGACAAAGAAGAGAAAGAAGAAACCCTCCACCTCATGGAAGAATCAGGTTTTTAAGAAAGCAGACTGCCCCAACGTCAGGACCCACTGAAATTATGAGTCTCATCTGTACTTATAGCTAACATGGAAAAACAATCTATGAGATTACCAATGCAGCTATTCGTTGAGAACGAAATTGTCGAAACCGATGCCCTCCTTGATTCAGGAGCAGGAGGGATGTTTATGGACAAAGGCTTTGCACAAGCATATAACCTCCCGCTCACTCCTCTCCAAAAACCAATCCAAGCCAGGAACGTCGACAGAACCCAGAACAAACTCGGCACCATCAACCACTCCACCACTGCTTCAGTAGACATTGGAGGAAAACAGTCAAAATTACGGTTCATGGTCACAGGTTTAGGAAAGGAATCAATCATCCTAGGACTCCCTTGGCTTCAAAAGGAAAACCCATTGATTAATTGGGAAATTGGAACACTACAATACCGGAAGAACAGGTCACTAGAAGCTGCTCGACGAGCAGTGGCCAAGACTCGACAGCTCATGAAGGGAACCGCCTTTGAACAAAAGGGCACCACGAGAGACACCCCGACTGCCGAGATCCAACCTGAGATTGGTTTAAGCCAACTCTGGATCAGAGCAAAGACATTGATCTCCCAACAACTGGCACATGACGAACAGAAAGATCAAGAGAAAGGCAAGACGACAATACCATCGGAATACCAAGAATACAACAAGGTTTTCGAAAAAAACCGCCTCTGAGAGATTCCCTGAATCAAAACAGTGGGATCACACCATCGATCTAAAAGAAGACTTTGTGCCAAAAGACTGCAAAGTCTACCCACTCACCCCGGTCGAACAACAGAAAATGGATGAATTCCTGGAAGAAAACCTGACAAAAGGATATATCCGACCGTCGAAATCCCCTATGGCCTCGCCATTTTTCTTTGTAGCAAAGAAAGATGCAGGAGCGCTTCGACCCTGCCAAGACTACCGGTACCTGAATAACGGAACGATCAAGAACACTTACCCATTACCCCTGATCGGAGACCTCCTTGACAAATTAAAAGGGGCACAAATATTCACCAAACTCGACATCAGATGGGGATATCACAACATCAGGATAAAGGACGGAGACCAATGGAAAGCAGCCTTCAAAACGAACAAAGGACTGTTTGAACCAACAGTCATGTTCTTTGGCTTGTGCAACTCTCCGGCCACATTCCAGGTGATGATGAACGAGATCTTCAAAGATCTGATCGACGAAGGATGGGTAGTAATCTACATGGACGATATCTTGATCTTCTCCCAAGATCCCAGAAAACACGCTGATCGAACGAAGAAAATCCTCCAATGGCTTAGAGACCACGACCTCTATCTTAAACCCGAGAAGTGCAAATTCGACGTCAAGGAAGTCGAATTCCTCGGCTTAATAGTAAAACCGGATCAAATCCTGATGGACCCAACCAAACTCTCCGGCATCTGAGACTGGCCCGAACCAACCAACGTCAAAGGAGTAAGATCGTTCCTCGGATTTGGAAACTTCTACCGCAGATTCATCGGACGCTTTGCCGAATTAGCACGGCCACTCAATGATCTAACCAGAAAGGACATCAAATTCAAATGGATGCTGGAATGTCAAGAATCATTTGACAAATTAAAGGCTAAATTCAGCGAGGCACCAACTCTGCTGATGCCGGATCCCAGTAAACCATTTACAATCGAATCTGATGCGTCTAAGTTTGCAACTGGTGCGGTACTCAGACAACAAGGACCCGATGGAGATTGGCACCCATGCGGATATATCTCCCACTCCTTGACCCCAACGGAAAGAAACTACGAGATCTATGACAGAGAGCTCTTAGGCATAATCAGAGCCCTAGAAACGTGGAGGCACTACCTACAAGGAGCACCACACCCGGTCACAATCTTATCCGATCACAAGAATCTGACATACTTCAGGGTCACAAAGAAACTGAACAGAAGACAGGCACGATGGAGCCTCTTCCTATCAGAATTCGACATCAAATTGATCCATGTACCTGGATCGCAGATGGTTCAATCCAACGCGCTATCTCGAAGAGAAGATTTAGGAAGAAACATAGACAAAGACAACGAAAACCTGACAATGCTGCCAGAAACGGTGTTTGTCAACACCATCGACACAGAAATGGAATCACTTTTGGTCGCGGCAACCATGAAAGACGAATTAGTGGCCAATGCAATCAAAGCACTAAAGACAAACGGAACACTGCCAATCAAATCTGATCTCGCTGATTGGGAAGTAAAGGATGGACTACTTTTCTTCAGAAGCAGATGTTACGTCCCTCCTAACGATGAACTACGAAAACGAATCATTGAACAACACCACAATTCCCTCACCGCAGGGCACCCCGGACAATTCCAGACACTAGAATTGATCCAAAGAGATTATTGGTGGCCAGGAATGACGATGCTCATCAAAAACTTCGTACAAGGATGCGGACTATGTCAACAAATGAAGGTTAACACCCACCCAACAACACCACCCCTCACACCGATTAAATCAACCGCGACAAGACCATTCGCATTGGTGACGACAGATTTCATTACGGACTTACCAGAATCAGATGGACATGATGCCCTAATGGTCGTGGTAGACCATGGTCTTACTAAGGGGGTAATTTTAATACCTTGTAACAAGACAATCGACGCCTTAGGAGCAGCAGACCTCTATCTAAAGAACGTATTCACCAGATTCGGCCTCCCCGACAAAATCATATCTGATCGAGACCCGAGATTCGCATCAAGATTATTCCAAGAACTAGGAAAACTCTTGGGAATCAAACTGGCCATGAGCACGGCCTATCACCCACAGACCGATGGACAAACCGAACGAATGAACCAAGAAATAGAAGCATACCTCCGCATGTTCTGCACAAACCAACCTGAAACATGGGTCACACTCCTATCCACTGCAGAATTCGCCCATAATCAATGGACCCACTCCACTGTGAAACACTCCCCGTTCTACCTCATGATGGGATATGAACCACATGCCATACCTACACCCTACAGAAAGAGCAACGTACCTGCTGCAGAGAAACGAATCGTCCAACTTCAAAGAGCGCGAAACAAAGCCCTAGCCACACACAAACTGGCCCGACAACTCATGGCAGAGAGAATCACCCAAAAATTCACCCCGTTCCTCCTCGGCCAAAAGGTATGGCTAGACTCTAGGAATCTGAAGATTTACCCCCACACCAAGAAACTCTCCCCAAAAAGAGAAGGCCCATTCCAAATCAAACGAGTTCTCTCACCGCTTTCTTATGAACTGAAACTGCCGACTCAATGGAAAATTCACCCGGTGTTTCACACAGCACTCCTCACTCCATACTCTGAAACAGAAACACACGGCCCAAATTACCTGAAACCTCCCCCCGACCTGATTGAAGGAGAAATTGAATACGAAGTAGAGACCATCATCGCCCACAAACCACGCGGATCAAAATACGTTTACCTCGTGAAATGGAAAGGCTATCCCACTTCGGAAAACACATGGGAACCAGAGTCACACCTAAAACACGCCAAAGAGATCCTCAACGTATATAAAGAAAGGAAAAACCTATAGAACGAAACAACGAACATACCTACACACCATGCACGCTAACCACGCAACCGCCTCTTCTTCTGTCAAAAGAAATCTCCCTCCTCTTGCTGAATTTGTCAAGAACTTTCTGATCGACCCCACCAACCGCGCTCGCCTCGCCCACTACCTCACTGATCGTGACCAAGACGTCCTGAACAGCCTCTTACACCATTACGACGCCATCCTAGACCTGATACGAGATCAAGAACGGCTCACTGACAAAACCCTTGCAACAATGATGAGTCAAGGCATAGAATCAGCCATTAATTGTCTTCAAAAACAACGGTTAGAAAGCGTCCGATCCCCTACTCCTCTCACCTGACCGACTGTCACCTCAGTGTCCCCCCGCTACTCCTTCCAATCGACCCAACTCAAAGACTCCCAACTTGGGTTACCGACCTCTTCTCCCTGAAAGAAGACAGTCTCAAACGAAGATGTCCAGACTGGAAAGCGACGAAATTCATCGACGTCTATTCCAGGCATCATTAGAATCAAGACGACCCTACCACCAGTGCCTGAGATCATCGATCTCATGTCACCCACTCCACAACCGCAACGCCCACTAACCCCGATGAACGTTCGACTCAGAACCCCGACACCGCCACATATGGAAGTGGAAAGATGCTACAAATGTGGGAAGATTGGCCACTTCGCAACATATTGCGATCAATTTGTCTGCAGTACGTGTAAAAAGAGAAGACCTGGCCATTACCCTGTCACTTGCCCCAAACGGCGACGCGCGTCAGTGCCACCAATCTACACTAGTCCTAATCGGGTTCCATTAGACCGAATTTACGGACCTCATCCTGAAAACGATTACAACGACGCATGGGACAATGCAGCATGGGCAAACATAATGGGAGAACCCTATGGAGATTTATAAGAAGCTGCTCTCTCTCTCTCCATTTTCTTCTTAACAACCACAATCTCTCGAAAATGGACAGCCATATCATTTTCGCCATCGTCTTCTGCTCCTTTTTACTCTTATGCTGGCTCGTTATATTCTCCTTCGTAATCTATTGGCACGTTCAGAATTGCCGACCCACCCCGGCTCTCACATCCTTCATCGACGTCGACGTTGAACTTCGACCACTCCCTCCAACCACACAATCGTTCAGGCATTCACGCATCTGGATTTGGAGAGACCCTAAACAAGCTGGCGATGAAGTACTCGTTTAGAAAAGTTGTTGAGGACTGGAAGCCTCAATTTTAGTGAGGGGGTAATGTTACGATTCTATCGTCGCGTCTATATTTACTTTCTAACATGCGCTCACTTGACAGTCAGCGCATCATTACTTACTGAAACGACTCCTTAAAGACCTGAGTAGAGACCTGAGTAGATAACAAGTATATTTACTAGCCAATCGTTATATAGACCAGAGTAACTAAGAAGTCTATATAACCTGTAGTAGATAGTCAGTCAAGGCCCCAGCTTGACCTAAAGATATCAACTCTTTAAACTGCTCAACAAAGACTCGACCTAAGAAAGTACCTTAGTGTCTAAAGACGAACTCGACTTGAGGAAGAACCTTGACATCTTGAACTTTACTGAGTAGTTAAGACCCAATCTTAACAAGTCAGGCCTGCCTCTCTGGGAGTCAACTGTCAGGAATGGCTCGGGGAGGGGGTTATGTGCCCCAAGCAGGCATGGAGTACCATCCAATGCGCCCCCTCAACCCTACTCGTCTGACAGATCGGCCTGTTGAGTAAGACTTGACTAGCTGTAGAAGGGGGAATGCGTCAACAAGTTGGTTCTTGAAAGAAATCCAGAAAAATAAAATATAATATGGAAAGAATAAAAATAAAACCCAGTCCATACAAGTCTCCTTCTTCAGAGAGGTCGGTCACATCAAGGAAAGGATGTCGGCCACTAGTGGAAAAAGTGGGTTTACAGGCAAACATGTATAGATTGCACCATGGGTGTTGCAGCTTTCTGTGAAAGGTCTGTAAAGACAATGATAAATTGTCAATACTGAAAAGGGGAAGCAAAAGAAAAGAAAAAAGGGTTGTCAGGCAGTAACACAGATAAATCGGACAATGGGGAGGCCATCACAGAAGATTCTTGGAAATGGAGAGTCGATGGGTGTGTTGACTCTCCCTTCCACAATGGGTAGACCTCTGGGTAGACCTCTGGGTACCCATGGGAGTACCCATGCTATACCCTAAATGCAAGTGCTAAAATTGCTCAGAGGGTGTCCATTTGAACTACTGGTGAGAAGGTCTCTATAATCATAGCCTGGATGTTGTACACATCCTTTCGCAACTAGCCATGCTCTATATCTTACAATTTCTTCTGTTTTATTGTGTTTTCTGTTGAAAACCCATTTATTTGCAATTGGGATCATGTCTGGAGGTTTTTGAACAAGTTCCCATGTTCCTCTCTCTTTCAGCAGATCCAATTCAATTTTTATGGTTCCTTCCCAAGTGGACCGTTCAGGAGAGTTTTTGGCTTCTTTGAGACTATTCAATTTGTCTCCAGCTATTATTGCATAGGCTTGAATTTTATTATTGAAGTTTCCAACTTTTTCTTCTTCTGTAAGGTGCAATAGAGGTTTATAATTGGTACAAACTTCACGCATTCTATGCAGTTCATTGTTCTGCATTGCATGCATTGTGTGCAGTTTGTCAATGTCAACACAATCTTTGGGATTGTTAATTCCATCTTGTTTCCACTTCTGAGATTGCTTCTTCAGAGGTGTTTTGATTGGTGCTTCTCCTGTGATTGGTGTGATTGGTGCTTCCTTTGTGATTAGCGGGCTTCTGATCAGTGCTTCCTCACTATCTGAAATATCCATCAGTGATGCATCTCTATTAAGTTTACATCTTCAGAAGGTTTGGGATTTAGGCTGCCTGTTATTAGTTTAAATGCAAAGTTAAAACATTATGTGCTTCAGCATTATAATATTCAACTGCATTGGTGCCATCATCATATCCGAGATAAGCATGCCACTTTGATTTTAGGAGTAATTTTTGTTTCCATTTTTGCCCTTGTAATAATATCCAGACTGGCACACCAAATTTGCACAGGTGCAACACATCTGGTTTTTGGTTGTACCATCCCTCATAGAGAGTTAATTTTCCAAGGTGCTTTGTATATGATCAGTTATGGAGATATGCAGCATGTAATATTGCATATTCCCAAAGGTACTCTGGCAGTGAACTTGCAGATAACATTGCACATGATAATTCCACTAGTGTTTTATTCATTCTCTCTGCAATGCTATTTTGGAGGTCTTTACACTCCCCCACCTTTCCTATCGGACTCCACTCAGACTACTCAGACTCCAATTGGACTAGCTCGGACTGGTCCATCAGCCAACTCCCTGCCAATGTTCAGTCCCAGTCCCAGTCCAACCCAAGTGGAGTCCGAGCCAGTCCTCAGAATTCCTAGCACTGGGTGCAGGGTACAATACCCTGAGAGAGGTATTCAATAAGTATTTTAAAGGTACACCTAAAAGTTCTTGCATAATGTCAGCTTAGTATTGTGACAGTATTAAATGATAGAAGCACAATACTTCTTCACTGGTATTGAACTAGTATTGAGTGAGTATAATAAATAACTTTACAATACTGTAAAGAAATATCCAAGGTACTGGTTGGGTACTGCCAAGATACAGTCAAGAAATCAGTGGGTAAGTATTGAGGCATTACTTCAACATACCAAATGCATACCTTAAGAGAGGTATTGTGAAATATTATAGCAAGCTACTTGGATACTGGAAACATACTGGTAACAATACTGGTAACATAATGTAAGAATACACAGTGCAAGAGAATGAAACAGTATGCAGAAGGTATGGTACTGTTGAAAATGTTGAATCCAAGATACTGCTAGAGTATGGCTAGAGTGTTGGTAAGATTCTGACATCAGAGTTATTTGGCGGTATGATACTGGTATGGTGCAAAAGGGATGCAGAGGTATCATGGGAGTATTGAGCCAGAACAATGTTGGATTAGAATTGATAGCTACAGAATACCCACAAAGTACCTGTAAGAGGGATATTTGAAAGTATGAAACATGTTTTGGTAAGATACAGCCATGATACCAAGGGGCAGGTATTGGTCTGGTGTGTGACATTGGTCACAACATATTGGATGAATACCACACAAAGGGTACTGAGGGGGTACGTAACACAACATAATACATGGTGGTGAAGAGGATTGTGCATCATGGGCAGGCTCTCCAGGTGCAACAGGTCCAAGTTGCAAAGTCAGTGCATACTTGCAAGTTCTATCTTGCGAGTTCTGACTTGCAATGCAAGTTCCAACTTGCGAGTTCTGACTTGCAAGTGCCAACTTGCGAGTTCTGACTTGCAAGTTCCAACTTGCGAGTTCTGACTTGCAAGTGCCAACTTGCGAGTTCTGACTTGCAAGTTCCAACTTGCGAGTTCTGACTTGCGAGTTCCAACTTGTGAGTTCTGGCTTGCATGTTCCAACTTGCAAGTTCTGACTTGCAAGTTCCAACTTGCGAGGTCTCACTTGCAAGTTGCAAGTTCACAAGACAGAACTTGCATGTTGAAACTCGCAAGTTCCAACTTGTGAGTTCTGGCTTGCATGTTCCAACTTGCGAGTTCTGACTTGCAAGTTCTGGCTTTCAAGTTCCAACTTGTGAGTTCCAACTTGCAAGTTCTGACTTGCAAGTTCCAACTTGCAAGTTCTGGCTTGCAAGTTCTGGCTTTCAAGGTCCAACTTGCGAGTTCTGGCTTGCAAGTTCCAACTTGCAAGTTCTTACTTGCAAGTTCTTACTTGCAAGTTCTGACTTGCAAGTTGTGACTTGCGAGTTCCAACTTGCGAGTTCTGACTTGCAAGTTCCAACATGCAAGTTCTGTCTTGCACGTTCCAACTTGCAAGCTCTGACTTGCACGTTCCAACTTGCGAGTTCCAACATGCAAGTTCTGTCTTGTGAACTTGCAACTGGCAAGTCAGACCTCGCAAGTTGGAACTTGCAAGTCACAACTAGGAAGTTGGAACATGCAAGCCAGAACTCACAAGTTGGAACTTGTAAGTCAGACCTTGCAAGTCAGAACTCGCAAGTTGGAACATGCAAGCCAGAACTCACAAGTTGGAACTTGCGAGTTTCAACATGCAAGTTCTGTCTTGTGAACTTGCAACTTGCAAGTGAGACCTCGCAAGTTGGAACTTGCAAGTCAGAACTTGCAAGTTGGAACATGCAAGCCAGAACTCACAAGTTGGAACTCGCAAGTCAGACCTTGCAAGTCAGAACTTGCGACTTGGAACATGCAAGCCAGAACTCACAAGTTGGAACTTGCAAGTCAGATCTCGCAAGTTGGAACTTGCAAATCAGAACTTGCAAGTCAGAACTTGCAAGTCAGACCTCACAAGTTGGTACTCGCAAGTCAGAACCCGCAAGTTGGAACTCACACGTCAGACTACGCAAGTTCCGACTTGCAAGCCCGAACTTGCATGTTGGAACTTGCAAGCCAGAACTTGCAAGCTGGAACTTACAAGTCAGAACTTGCAAGCTGGAACTTCCAAGTCAGAACTCGCATGCCAGAATTCGCAAGTTGCAACTTGCAAGCCGCAACTTGCAGGGTGGAACTCGCAAGTCAGAACTCACAAGTTTCAACTCCCAAGTCAGAACTCGCAAGTTGCAACTCGCAAGTCAGACCTTGCAAGTTGGGACTTGCCAGTCAGAAATCGCAAGACAGAACTTGCAAGTTGGAACTTGCAAGCCAGAACTCGCCTGTTGGAACTTGCAACCCAGAACTTGCCAGCTGCAACTTGCAAGTCAGAACTCGCAAGTTGGAACTCGCAAGATAGAACTTGCAAGTTGGAACTCGCAGTACCCATGCCATTCCCTAGAGGTGCGTGCTCCATGAACTTGAGGGAAGTATACTTCCAGTTCATTCCATATGCCTGAAAGATAAGAGTTGATATGGGTGGGTTTCATAAATGATGACATAAACATGGTGTAGAAACTAAGCGTGTTTGCAGTTGGTTCAGTGGGAAGTCCATGTATATGGATGAATTTGAGATAAAAGTTTAGGGCAGAGTTGTAAGTATCAGTGGTGCCAGGAGCAATCACCTGTCCAAGCACCAACCCATGAGCTTGGATCAAGTGATCCATGGTCCATGGAGTCCTCGGAGGCCGCCTGGACCAAATGGGCACAAGGTTCATTTTGTACTGCCCCCAATGAGATCACATGGGGGTTTGTACACCTCATTAATTGATAGTAAAGGCTCAATTCAGAGGGCTTTATTGAAGAGGCTTCTGAAGATGGCGTCAGCAACAGAGTTGTCCATGCCTGGCACATGTATGACACAGAGTTGGTGGTTTGAAGTCATTAAAATGTTGGCTACAAATTGGAGGAGGTGATTATATTCTGCCTTGCCATGAAAGGAGTTGAAGATCATGACTGTGTTTGAGCTGTCCATATAAATGATGAGCTTCATAGGTCGGTCAGGCCAACATGCAGCTTCATGGATTGCTGCAGCGATGCAGAAGGCCTCTCGGTAAAAAATATATGCATATGGGATCATGAAGTCAAATGCTGAATAATGACCAACTTTCTTATTTGAGAACCAGAAGCCCATTCCGTCAAGGCATGTGTCAGTATAACATGTCATTTCTCTGTCTGATAGGTTCCAGTCCTATTCCCAGATGATGTGGATACCTGTCAAACATTTCCTGTGCTTTGCACCCCACTGGAGCTCTCAATGAATGGCATTGTTCACTCTAATTTGAGCACAAGGTGACAATTTTTCTGCAATCTTTGCATAGATGGTGGACAACATTGGCATGAGATAGACAAAGACATTCAGTGCCCAGTTCACCCAACCAGTGAGGCATGGGACCAAAGACATTACATCTATCAACCTGGCATTGGCCATCTATCATGTTTACTTGTTTGATTTGCCAATGTGGATGCATAGGCATGAGCCTGTAGGCTTCAGCAACATCTGATTTGAAGAGAGTAAGGCACTGTCCACTCTGCTTCCAATGTGCAATGAGAAGGAGTTGCCCAAGATGTTGAGTATTGTCGAGTGGGAACCCTTTCATGTCATTGCTGATCATCAAGTTGAGCAAGAACTCTCTGGCAGAGTGGTCTGTGACCATATGAAGGTTATCTGAATGTGGCTTTGGCACAGCGAACATTGGCATACTGTACATGCCAGGAAGTAAGTCAGGGCCAAACTGTTAAGATTAGTTATTCTTAACTACTCAGTCTTGCTTTGTCTGGTGCTTATCTTGCACCTAAGTCATTGTTTGGTGCTTCCTAAACAAATTCAGATGTGTTGAGCTAAGGAGGCATTCCTTAGTCAATTCAAGAGCAGATTGAGCAGATAAGAAAGTAGATTATCTTAGGTCAAGCTGAGGTTTGACCTACTATCTACTACAAGCTTTTATAATAGCTACTGCAGCTGAGTAATTACTCTGGTCTACTGCGGTCCATTTGATAGCTATCTACTTGTTGTAATAGGATAGATATCTGTGGTATAAGTATCCAATCAATGGTGTTGTGAGTGCTGTGTTTTAGATAAGATTCTGTCAAAGTAAAACAATCAAGGAAAACTGTAACACAAACGGTGCAGAGAAACGACCTTTGTCATCCTCCTTTCTCGCCTGGCTCCTCAAAAAGTCAGCCTCTTTTTTGTCTTTGGGCATTCCAAATGATTCATCAACAATGCTTGGTAGCTCCTTTCCCCTCATATTTGCCCAAGGCCAGAATCCCTCTTGCAGTCCTCAGGTTATCAATTTCCAGAATGCAGTGTTCTGATATGTAGCAAGAAGAGTTTCCAAAATATCAACATGTATCAGAGTGACAAGTTTAAAAAGCTGTGGATTGTCATGTACAGTTTTTGCAATGATCAGATTTTCAAGTTCATTGGTGGGTATATCAGGAAAAGGATTAGCAGTTTTGGTCCAAAGGGCTGCTGTAAGCGCAAGAGTGTGATCACTGCACCAGAAGTTATGCCACTAATACTTAGGCCGAGCTCCCATTACCACATCCTTCCTTTGTACACTCTCGTGTGCCATGCATGCCACTTGAGCATTTCTTGCAAATGTGGACATATCAACAATTGGCAGCCAAGTTGGTGCAGAGACGACCTTGGTCATTGAATTTGTCACAGATTTCAGCTTTGCTTCCATTCTTCTTGGGACCTGACTTGAACTTTGCCCCCAATCCTGAGGTGGGTCCTGGTCCTGATCCCAAAGCTCCTACATGTCATGAGTACGATTTTCATTATCTATTACACGGACATTTAGTTAGGGTTAGGGGTAGCTGTAGCCACCTCATGGCCTTCTATTTACATTCGTTTACTTTATTATAGAGTTAGCAGACACACGGTAGACACATGGCGCCCATTCATCACGCATGCCTCATGACTTACGCACGGTCAGATGCCTCATGTAGCACATGCTGCTACCTCATTGCTAGCTCATGTATTTTACTATTTAAACTGTTAATATTACGCCTAGAGACTCTAGTCGAGTTCTCTTAGGCAATCCACTAAATCAGTGCGATAGCTTCTGACTATAAGACAATTCCCCCTCCTTTTAGTAGTGTTTAACCGTGAGAGCCAACGCGAAGCCCTAGTGGTTTAGTGTGGTTCTAACAGAAGAACTCGACTCCCTTCACGTGTTCCCTCTCACACTCTTCTCATCCTCATTACTGTCTCATCCCGGGCCTCTATTGGAAACGATGCGCGCAACCCCGCGCCCATGTTACGATCAAGACGCCTTCAACCTTTCATCGCTCATCCCACCCCTCTCCGCACGGACGTGTCTACGTGTATACGTGTGTGTGTACCTTTTTTAACCAAACGTTTGTCTTCAGGGTTCGCTGGAGACGACGGTACGCACGTCCCCGCTCAACCTTTTTCACTCACTCCGCCCGCTTCCCCCGCCATTTTTCCCCCCACCATTGAATTCCAAACCCACGGCGTCATATGCCAGGTTTAAGCTCTTGCGTGCCGCAGGGCTTCTTAGAACGCCACAAGAGGAAGGCGTGGTCCACTCAGGTGACAGACCAACTAAGAAATGTTGAGCCCGTCTTAGTCCATTCTGAACGTGCAGGGGGTTGAGACCCTGACATGAGTTCACCAGCAACAGACCACCCGGCCAGACACGCCCCGTTATCCCATCTTTGATCCTAAGGAGCACAGCAGGGTCGCGCGCCCGCTCCAAGGAACTATTGCTTTTCCGCTCGTCCACCGGTCCGCATCCCCTGCAATCAGTGACTGGACCAACCAGATCGTCTCCCCCCGCCCCCGATTACTCTCTATTCCACCAACACCGCCGCTCGTCATGGCTAACATCCAGGAACTCACCATTGACGACGTCCCTCTCCCACTCCCCACCAACCCCGAAGACCTCTTGGAGGCACCCGCCGAGTCGTCGCTGCAAGCGCAGTTGGATGAGGCCAGACGTGAACGCGACACCCTAATGGAGGAGCTGTTGCGATCGAGACGAGAGCGAGAAAGAGGAGCGATGGCCGCAGCAGGCGCGTCAAGGCGGATGCCGAAAGTGGCATGCCCCCTCCCCTTCTCTGGCAAGGCCGCGGAGCTCGACAGCTTCGAGACGGCCGTTTATATGTACATGCGGGGACACCCCGACGAATTCATAGACGAGGATGCCAAGATTGTTTGGATCCTGTTGTACTTACAGGGAGGCACCGCGGCCAAATGGCGCGAGGTAGCCGTCAAGGAGATGATGCGTGGGGAACCCCCCTTCGCAGATGCAGCGGAGCTTTTACGCTCCATCAGACATACGTTCGGTGATCCGAACATTCAGGATACCAAGGTCTTCGAAATAACGACCATGGTACAAGGAGAGAAGTCGGCAGACGAACATGTCCAAGACATCAAGATCGCGGCACACCAGTCCGGTTATGACGGGACGCCGCTGATTTACGAGTTCAAAAGGTCGCTCAATAAGGGATTACGAGAGCGCCTTAACAATCTGGAGAACAGGCTGGCAACCATAGAACAGTGGTACGCCGATGCGATGCGCATGGACCGGCAGTGGCGCCAGGCCCGTGCAGAAGAAAGGCTGTTTGGAAACCGCCGGCAGCAACCTCAAGGGACTCAGAATGCGAGGGCCCCATTCAACCCCGGTCAGTGAGGCGCGCCCGCCGCCCAGTCACCATCTCTGGGTGTACAATACCCCCCGAGGACACAGGCGAACCCTCCGCGCGTCCGAGACCCCAACGCCATGGATGTGGACAGGACGGCGAAGAGGCCGCCCTTGATTTGTTACAAGTGTAGAAAGCCGGGGCACATGGCCCGCAACTGTAGGAGCTGCCTGGACATCCGGGCGATGAATTACGACGAGCTGCGCGGTTACTGGACCGCTAAGTTGAAGGAAGAGGCCGACGCGGCGGCCAAGAAGGATTTTCCCGCCGGAGATCAGTGAGCCCCCCCTCGCTGGCCTCCAAGAATAGGTACAATGGACTCTCGGTAGATATGATAGACTCTGATACGGACTCAGATGACACTGCAGTAGATAACTTAGAAAGTAGTACTGTAGTTAGTCACAACGGTGAGGAGTCCGATGCAAATCGGCTTGGCGCCCCGGAGGCGTGCTTAATTCCTCTTATGCCCATAGTTACAAAAATAGACAATAATACCGAAAAGCCAAAAGCGGGGGAAAGACACTTTATAAGATCAAGTAAAATTAAAAATGAAATCATGATACCGGTTACCATTACTACATTAGACACACACGATGCCTGCACGGTCAAGGCATTACTAGATAGCGGAGCTACTGGACTATTCGTGGACAGGGAGTTCATACACAAAAGCGGACTTAAGACCCGGACCCTGGATCAACCAATCAGGGTGTACAATATCGATGGTACCTTAAACCAGGGCAGCTCGATCACAGAAGAGATCGTCCTCATGGTATCATTCCGGTGGAGTAGGGTGAGATGGTCACCTACTCCAGGTAGTCACGTGACCTAGCCAGTAGACAGTCACATGTTGTAGAGTCACACAATCACATCTTGTTAGCTGGCCACCACCATAGCAAGGGAGACACCTCGGGTGTCTCCATTCTGGTGATGAGAGCGTGATTCGAAGCTACAGCCACTGCTCATTTTGTTTTTGCTATCTTGGGCTTCAGTTCTCACGTGCCACGTCACAACTCTCAGCCCTACAGTCTCGTAGCAGTCTGAATCTCAGTCTGTCATAGTCCCGAAGTTCCCAGTAGTCCCGAAGTCACTAGTTCTAGCCCCGAAGTCACCACTCTGTAGTCCCGAAGTCACCAGTCTGTAGTCCTGAAGTCACCAGTCTAGTCCTTACCCTGCCTACTTGTCTACTTGCTGGACACTTTATCACTATGGGAAAGAAATCAGCAGCGAAAACCACCCCACCAGTACCA
This sequence comes from Tricholoma hemisulphureum, assembly GCA_964034925.1. Taxonomy (NCBI): domain Eukaryota; kingdom Fungi; phylum Basidiomycota; class Agaricomycetes; order Agaricales; family Tricholomataceae; genus Tricholoma; species Tricholoma hemisulphureum. The sequence continues at coordinate 7,899,382 of OZ035929.1, read as the reverse complement.
GCATCAGCACCAGCAAAAGATGACCTCATGACTCAAGCTCTTGTCATGCAACAACTCCAACCAGAGCTCTACGAGCTAATTATGGCACGAGGCCGGGAAGAAACCTATGCTGTGGTCAAAGAGGCAATCTCCAGGTCACTGGAAAAAGGGAAAACGGCACTATTGAATGAAGGATACGAGAAAGGACTGAAGGAAGGGGAAGAACGAGGAAGAGCAGCCGAACGAGAGGTCTGGAGGACGAAAATCAAGCCCACAACCTTCGAGACGGCCACCCAGACCACCCCTACCTCCACTGTCAACGCCTCCATGCAGACAGCACCCGGCGTGCCGCCGCGTCTACTGAACGATGCGGGGACGTCTACCGAACTTCCTAGCACCCACGAGACCGCTGTGCAAGCCTGCGGCGACCCCCCATCCGTCGCCAGACCCGTCGTCAGCCCCCCCGTCACAGCCGACGCAGCCACGTCATCGCTGACAACGCCAGCACAGCCGCCATCAACGATGGCAACATCTTCAACAACGACGACCACCACCACCACCCCAGCTCTGGAACTACCCCAAGCACCTCTGAAGCGACGGCGCACGCTCCCAGGCCGACTCCCAGCCCTCCAGCCCCCTGCCCAGCCCTGCCTCAGGCAGAACGACGAGCCACGGTGCTCTGACAGCACCCAGAAGGCCCCCACCAGTGACGGCCGCCCCCGGGGCACCTCTAACGCCCCCAGGATGACGGCGTCCACCAGAGCCGACCCCCTGCACGTCCCCTGTGCCCCCAGCTCCCCCAGCGCGGCCCCCAAGGCCGGCGCCACGTCACGCACGGCCCAGACGGCGTCCCCATCTCCCCCACTACCTGAGCGGCCCCCCAGACAGCCCAGCGCACCACGGACCGCGTCCAGCAACCCCCGTTGGCCAACGCAAGCCTTGTCACAGCCCCAGCGCAGTTCGCCGCCTCCTGCCTCGTCCCCAACCCCCCGCGCCACGTCATCAACAACGTCCCACGCGCCCTCAGCCGAACTGCCCCCAGAACGGCCCCCTCGTGCCCCCAGTGCCCCCTGGAACATCCCTCAACGACCCACACACCCCCTAGAGCCGGCCCCAGCCCCCATAGTCTCGAAACGGCCCCCTGTTTGACGCCGTTCACCCCCTGTGCCCCCCGTCTTCCCTCCCCGACCGCCTAGACAAGCCGTTTCGCCACCGCTTGTGTGGTGCACCCCGCCTGTATCCCCAACGACGCCGTCTGCGTCCGCTCACACTCCGTGCCCACCTCTGCCACCTGCCCTCGCCGTTTTACGGCGCTCATTCCCTCCTGCACCCCCGCGTTTCGACTGGGCTGCCGACGCAGAGTCCCTGCCTACGACAGCCCCCCCTGGGAGAGACTATGGTCCACGAGACCTTTCGGGCCTTCGCTCTGCCCAACCTGCTCCATTCCGAACGCTTCAGCGACGTGTCCGACGTCGTCGCACTGGTCCTCGAGGTCACAGCTCAAATTCCCCGAAGTTTAATTGGGATCAGGACCCTCTTGGTGCTGATCTGAGCCGAGCGCTCCGTGCTCTGGGATGGACACCACCCTGCTGAGTCCTACGTTTTTTTTTCATTCATACATTCTTTTCTCTGTTCCTCATCAACCATAGAATTTTTTGCTACCTGTCTAGATTTTTTATCTGTTTTGTTCTTTTTGTTCGAGGCGACGAGGACGTCACCATTTGGAAGATGGGCAGATGGAGTAGGGTGAGATGGTCACCTACTCCAGGTAGTCATGTGACCTAGCCAGTAGACAGTCACATGTTGTAGAGTCACACGATCACATCTTGTTAGCTGGCCACCACCATAACAAGGGAGACACCTCGGGCGTCTCCACCGGGGTCATAAGGAGAAGGCCATTTTCGAAGTGTGCGATCTAGGGAAGACAATGGTGATCTTGGGACATCCGTGGTTACGCAAACACAACCCGGACATTAACTGGGACACCGGAGAAGTGAAGATGATGCGTTGCCCAAGAGAATGCAACGTATTTATTAGAGCCGCGAAGAAAGATAGGGCCAGGAGGAAGTTGGCCGAGCGACAGAAGTATCATCCTACAATCGAGGAAGTAGAGGACGAAGACACGTTCATTACGAATGGAGGAGTAATGGCAGACGGAGATGGAATCCTGGAGGAAATTGCCCAGGAGTGGAACGAGAATCCGGTATGCGATGAGGAGCACAAGATCCGAATGACGGAGTCGGAAATCGAGGCGAAGATTCCGCGTAGGTTCCGGAGGTGGATGAAAGTGTTCTCGAAGAAAGCGTCCAAGCGGATGCCGAAGCGGAAGCCCTGGGATCATGCGATCAAAATGAAACCGGGGTATGAACCGGAAAAGGCTAAGAATATTTGGTTATCCCCGCAGGAGCAAAGCAAAGTCGACAACTTCCTGAACGACCAGTTAGAAAAGGGATACATCAGGGAGAGCAAGTCGCCGCAAACATTGGCTGTGTTCTTCGTTCCCAAAAAAGACAAAAAAAAGAGGATGGTGCAGGACTACAGATACTTAAATGCTTGGACAATCCGTAATAATTATCCGTTGCCGCTTATTGGTGACTTAATAGACAGAGTAGGTAGTGCGTGGGTATTTACTAAATTGGACCTACGTTGGGGATACAATAACGTTAGGGTGAAGGAAGAAGATGAGTGGAAGGCGGCGTTCACGACCCACAGGGGCGCGTTCGAGCCTTTAGTTATGTATTTCGGACTTTGCAACAGCCCAGCCACATTCCAGACAATGATGAATGGTGTGCTGAAGGACCTCATCGATCAGGGGTCAGTAGTAGTATATATAGACGATATCTTAATATTCACAAAGGACATAAAAGGACATAATGAGATTGTAGAAGAGGTCTTGAAAAGATTAGAGGAAAATGATTTGTTTTTGAAACCGGAAAAATGCGAATTTGCTGTCAGCGAAGGTGAGTTCTGACTTGCAAGTCAAAACTCACAAGTTGGCACTTGCAAGTTGGAGCTCGCAAGTTGGAACGCGCAAGTTGGAACTTGCAAGTCAGAACTCGCAAGTTGGAACTTGCAAGTCAGAACTCGCAAGTTGGAACTTGCAAGTCAGAACTCGCAAGTTGGAACTTGCAAGTCAGAACTCGCAAGTTGGAACTTGCAAGTCAGAACTCGCAAGTTGGAACTTGCAAGTCAGAACTCGCAAGTTGGAACTTGCAAGTCAGAACTCGCAAGTTGGAACTTGCAAGTCAGAACTCGCAAGTTGGAACTTGCAAGTCAGAACTCGCAAGTTGGAACTTGCAAGTCAGAACTCGCAAGTTGGAACTTGCAAGCCAGAACTCGCAAGTTGGAACTTGCAAGCCAGAACTCGCAAGTTGGAACTTGCAAGTTGGAAGTCCCAAGTTGGCACTTGCAAGTTGGAAGTCGCAAGTTGGAACTTGCAATCAGAACTCGCAAGTTGGAAGTCGCAAGTTGGAACTTGCAAGTCAGAACTCGCAAGTTGGCACTTGCAAGTTGGAAGTCGCAAATTGGCACTTGCAAGTCAGAACTCGCAAGTTGGCACTTGCAAGTTGGAACTCGCAAGTTGGCACTTGCAAGTTGGAACTCGCAAGTTGGCACTTGCAAGTTGGAACTCGCAAGTTGGCACTTGCAAGTTGGAACTCGCAAGTTGGCACTTGCAAGTTGGAACTCGCAAGTTGGCACTTGCAAGTTGGAACTCGCAAGTTGGCACTTGCAAGTTGGAACTCGCAAGTTGGCACTTGCAAGTTGGAACTCGCAAGTTGGCACTTGCAAGTTGGAACTCGCAAGTTGGCACTTGCAAGTTGGAACTCGCAAGTTGGCACTTGCAAGTTGGAACTCGCAAGTTGGCACTTGCAAGTTGGAACTCGCAAGTTGGCACTTGCAAGTTGGAACTCGCAAGTTGGCACTTGCAAGTTGGAACTCGCAAGTTGGCACTTGCAAGTTGGAACTCGCAAGTTGGCACTTGCAAGTTGGAACTCGCAAGTTGGCACTTGCAAGTTGGAACTCGCAAGTTGGCACTTGCAAGTTGGAACTCGCAAGTTGGCACTTGCAAGTTGGAACTCGCAAGTTGGCACTTGCAAGTTGGAACTCGCAAGTTGGCACTTGCAAGTCAGAACTCGCAAGTTGGCACTTGCAAGTCAGAACTCGCAAGTTGGAACTTGCATTGCAAGTCAGAACTCGCAATAGAACTTGCAAGTATGCACTGACTTTGCAACTTGGACCTGTTGCACCTGGAGAGCCTGCCCATGATGCACAATCCTCTTCACCACCATGTATTGTGTTGTGTTACATACCCCCTCAGTACCCTTTGTGTGGTATTCATCCAATATGTTGTGACCAATGTCACACACCAGACCAATACCTGCCCCTTGGTATCATAGCTGTATCTTACCAAAACATGTTTCATACTTTCAAATATCCCTCTTACAGGTACTTTGTGGGTATTCTGTAGCTATCAATTCTAATCCAACATTGTTCTGGCTCAATACTCCCATGATACCTCTGCATCCCTTTTGCACCATACCAGTATCATACCGCCAAATAACTCTGATGTCAGAATCTTACCAACACTCTAGCCATACTCTAGCAGTATCTTGGATTCAACATTTTCAACAGTACCATACCTTCTGCATACTGTTTCATTCTCTTGCACTGTGTATTCTTACATTATGTTACCAGTATTGTTACCAGTATGTTTCCAGTATCCAAGTAGCTTGCTATAATATTTCACAATACCTCTCTTAAGGTATGCATTTGGTATGTTGAAGTAATGCCTCAATACTTACCCACTGATTTCTTGACTGTATCTTGGCAGTACCCAACCAGTACCTTGGATATTTCTTTACAGTATTGTAAAGTTATTTATTATACTCACTCAATACTAGTTCAATACCAGTGAAGAAGTATTGTGCTTCTATCATTTAATACTGTCACAATACTAAGCTGACATTATGCAAGAACTTTTAGGTGTACCTTTAAAATACTTATTGAATACCTCTCTCAGGGTATTGTACCCTGCACCCAGTGTATTTAAATAGAATTATGTGACTTCAATGAAAGATATGAATAAAAACTCACTATTCTATAAAATTTGAGTAGAGTCCGAGTGGAGTCCACTCAGAGTCCAATCAGACTATGTAGTGTAAATGTGAATTTTGTCAAGTGCATATTGTACCCTTAATATGGTAAAAATGTATCAGGCACTTAGCTCAGTTGGCTAGAGCACCTCAAGAACTGTTTATCTAAGCTGGATATACAAGGCTGAGGGTTCAATCCTTGGAGATATAAGCCTTTTACATTTTCAGACATGAGTTTGAATCCCAAGTCCTCAGTCTGAGTGGAGTCCGAGTGGAGTCTGAGTGGAGTCTGAGTCAGTCTGAGTGGAGCCTAAGTGGAGTCCAAGCCAGTCCAAGCCTACTAATCCACTTGGACTACTTGGACTCCACTCAGACTGACTCAGACTGACTTGGACTCTGAGCAGTCCAATCAGAGTCCAATAGGACAGGTGGGGAACAGTAAAGTCTTGCTATTTTGTGATGCAGAGTATGGCGTAGTTAATTGGATTTGTATTCTGTGCTGTTTAGAATATTTATCAAGTTTTTCATTGATAAATTCTTTTCCACAATCTATTTGAATTCCTTTTGGATTTCGGCCTTGAGTTTTTAAATAGGTCAAGTAGTTCATTACATCCTGTGCTGCATCACTTTTTCTTTTAGACATTCGATGGTGACATACCTTTTGGCATTATCAACAAATAGCAAATAATAATGTTTTCCATTGATGGATTTGACAGAATATTTTCCCCATAAATCAATGTGTGTTAATTCTCCAGATTCTGTGTTTCTTTTGACTGATTTTGGAAATGGTTTAACATGTTGTTTTGTGGCTATACATGCTTCGCAATCTGGTTTTGGAGTTTCCAGATCAACATTAGAGCCTTTTACCATTTTTCGGTCAAGTAACATTTGCAATCCAGTATATCCGATATGTCCAAAATGTCGATGCCAAGTTTCCCAACTAGGTAACTTTTCATTTCCTATGAAAGTTTTATTATTACCCTCATTGTTGGTGGTGTTTTCTGGGTTTCTAATAATCATTTCCATTTTATAGAGATGATTATTGATTTTATTCCTGTGAGCAATGGATTTGCCATCTTTATTGATGAGAATTATTTCCCCTTTTCCTCCATTATATTTTCCTCCAGCTGCATCCCATCTCCCTAACAAAATTAAATTATTTCATATACCGGGAACATGTAAAACATTTTGTAGATGTATAATATATTTTTCTCTGTTGCATGTTGAAATTAAATCAACAGTTCCTTGTCCTGCTACATTCACCTCTTTTCCACCTACACCAGTTATGGAAATATTTTTCCTTAGTATGTAGGAAGTAAATGCATTTCTTTGATGTGTTACATGTGAAGTTGTTGCCAAGTCAGCCTACCAATCATAATAGATCAGATGCTCATCAATTATGACATTGTTATTACATGCATCAAAATTATAACCTTCTTCATCTGTTGAGAATGTTATATGCTCTTCTATAATATTAGATGTGTCCCTGGGCTTCTTCTCTTTTATTTTCTGGAAGCACACATCACATGCAGCTCCTGCTCCAAGATGCAATGGCCATCAATCAGTATTTCAAAGGAGGTGATCTCTTCATGACAACCACAGCAAATCATAAATGGCCAGAGATTGTGAATGAGCTTGGTCCAGGTCAGACAGCAGCTGATTGCCCTGATGTAGTTGTTCATGCATTCTTTGCAAAGCAGAAGCAGATCATAAAGGACATAAAGACTGGCTTCTTTAGAAAGGCCCTTGGATATGTGTTCACTATTGAGTACCAGAAAGTGGTCTCCCTCACATGCACTGCATCATCTTCCTCCATCCAGATTCCAAGCTCTGCAGATAGACAGTCTTCTCTCTTCAGAGTTTCCTGAGGATAATCCTGAGCTATTGGAGAAGATCAAGAAGTTTATGGTTTACAGCCCCTGTGGTACTAAGCATCCAAATGCCTCATGCATGCAGAATGGAGCACATTGCACTCCCCCACCTATTCCTAGTCCAGTCTAGTCGGAGTCCGAGTTGTCCGATTAGAATCCAGTCGGACTGAACTCAGACTGAACTTGGACCATTTTATCCAATTTGTGCAGAGAAGGTGGTATTTTTATCCAAGTCCAGTCTGAGTCCAGTCCGAGTTTAGTCCAAGTCGGACAACTCGGAAAACTCGGAGTTTAGTGGGAATTTGAAGTTGCTAGGACTCCTTGGACTCCAATAGGACATTTTGGACTCAACTTGGAATATACTCGAACTTCTCAGACTCCGTAAGGAAGATACTCGGACTGCGGTTTCTGTCAGTATCAGGTAGTTGTAAATAGAGCGTGAGGACAAAATAATCGGCATGTAAAGGGTTCGAACTTAATGGATAACGTAATGCCAAGTAATGCAACACAAATAACCACTGAGCCAAGTGGTCCTGTTGTTGGTTATGTATTTAGCTCACTATAGTAACCACTTGCGCTGAACCCCAGCATTAGGGTTAGTACAGCCACATACAGCCTTGCATCAACCTCGCTTCAATCACCCATTGCCTACACCAACTGACAACCATCCTCTGCTCAAGATGCCTCAAACATGATCGACAGGGACTGCCACCCACAGTGGTACCACCTACAAGGCCCCCAACTCCCAGGTGATGGCTCAAGGCACTCGCAAATGTGCCACGTCATCTGGTGGCACCACCATGCAAGTGAAAACGAAGAAGATGACTACCAATACCAGTGCCGGCAGGGAGGAGACAACTCAGGGCACTCGCAAACATGCCACGTCATCCATCGACACCAATGCCAAGCCCACAAAGAAGACGAAGATGGCCAATACCAGTGTTGGCGGGGCGTTGAGCAAGGGGAAAGGTGGGCGCAAAACTGCTACCAGGTAGGTATATTCCCCTGTCGCATCTTGAACAGAATCACACCATTCTGCACAGGAAAACATCGGGGATGCAAGCCCAACAGAATGCCACTGCTTCCACCCCAAAAAAACTCACCAAGTGAGTTTTTTCTCGTTTTCCTTCATTCATGGGACTACTTACAACTATTCTACAGGACAGCCAAGGTGCTAGAAAGCAGCGGCATCACAATTGCCCCCACGGAACGCCCCTGCCCAGCAAAGGCGAGCATCATGCCGCCTTGGCCCACCCTTGTCACTTTGAGTGGGCGCCAGCGTCGTCCTGACACCCCTCCCATCACCCTCAACATCAACAAAGCCGGCAAGAAGACCAGCGGAGGCAATGCCAAGAACCACAATGCCAGGGGTGGCTCAAATGACCCCGGTGAGACAGAAGAGGCACCCAAGGACAAGGTCAGCGATGACAACGATAAAAACAATGCCCACGGCCAAGAGCAGGCCTTCTGTCGTGTCCCCCATGGCTCCTGTTGCGTCCCTTGGGTGCTGGGCCCTCTCATCACATCCCCACTGCTGGCAGCGTGTTGCGTTGCGTCCCCCTCAGCTCCTGAGGTGGTTAGTGACATGGTGGGCGGGGTGGGCCGTTCTGTGCACACCTTGCAGGTACCCCGCTGCTCGGGCCTCCTGGCACCTCCCTGTCCCCCTCAATGCCCCTCATACTCCCAGCTGAGTGGGGAGGAGGGGCGGTGTGTCTGTGATCAGACATATATAGAAAACTGAAAAAGAAAAAGTGAGTTTTTAAAAAAATAGATAAAGAAAAATCATACCCAACATGAGGGCCTGTGGCCCCCATGGATGGGTAGTGGAGGAGGGGAGGGGGGGCAGGCAGGAGGTTGGGGGGGGGGAGATCAGAGGGGATGGCGCTGGTGTCAGTGACATGGCACATGCGTAGGTGGGAGGGGGGGGCTTACCAGGTTGCAGGGGTCCTGGGGTTGATATCTAGTTGGAGGGGGCGGTTAGTGACGTGGCGCATCAGGCAACAGGGGGGGAGGGGGCCACTTACCATCTGGGGGCGCTGGGGGTCATTGCTGCGCATTGGCCAGCTTGAGGGAGCAAAGGAGGGAGTGAAGTTAGGGGCCATGGACAGAAATGGTGACAAGGGGTGGTGGTCGAGGTGCAAGGGAGGCAGCAACAGCAGGTGGCAGCGGGGTTGGTGGTGGTAGGAGCATGTCATGTGTAACTGATAAACAAACAGTCACACAAGGCCACGCATTTCCAACCAACACATGACGGACATATCACTTAGAGATCAAAGTTTCCATACTAAGCAAAGTTGTATAGCTGAACAGTTATGTATGGCTACTTATGTAATATGTAATCCAAAGGTTGTGGGTTCAATTTTCCAAGATGGCATTTTTTTTATAATTAATAGTATGAGGCTTGTATACATAGAGTCTATGTAGAGTCTATGTAGAGTCTACATGGAGTCCAGTCTACATAGAGTCTACATGAAGTCTACATGGAGTTTACATGGAGTCTATGTATAGTATTTAGTGGGAGTCCCACTACTCCTTGTAAATACATGGAGTTTACTGGGAGTCTACATGGAGGCTACATAGACTTGCTATCAACATGAATCCCATGTTTGGTGAACCCACACTCCATCTAAAGTCTATGTAGACTCCCAGTAAAGTCTATGTAGCCTACGTAGACTCCATGTATACATGTGGGGGAGTGTAAAGCCCTCCATTTTTGGGCTTCAGAGAGTCTGGACACCTCAGTGAGTGGTACTTGTACCCTTCGTTCTTGTCTATTAATGGTATCCTGTGATTTACCTCCCATAGTGGAGGTAATTTTTCTGGAACCCCTTGCATAATGTCCTGGTTGGACTTCATACATTTCTCACGCAGCTGAGGAATGTCCTTGGTTGTGAGTGATCCTTTGATCTGGACAGAGTGTCTATTCTCCATTGCCGTCAAGTACATCATATTAGCTATCATGCCCACCTTGCCCCTTGGCTGGTGGTCCAGTAAATAACCAAAGGGTCTCTTTTGGTGTGGTGTCCTCAGACCTCTCAAGAATTCTTGGATGACTTTGTCCAATTTTGATATTTCTCTCGATGTGACATCCTCATCTTGTTCAAGGATGACTGGAAATCTGGAGGGCATGTATCTTTTGTCCACCCTCCCCTTCTTAGACTGAAGTGTGGCATCATCACCGCTATCAACTCACTTACCTGGATCCATTTTGGGATAATCTTTGTGAAACTTCTGAGCTGGTGTTGTCTCTTGCCAGTATCTCATTGCTAGACGTTCATCCATTCCTTCAGGTAGGACACTTTGCTTGTGTCTGACTTCATCCCTGTCAAAGTCCAACACTATGCCATGCCTTCTCATAAAGATGGTGCCCAGTGTGACATCATATCTGTCAATATTTACTATATCAAAATAGTGACTTGTGTTTATGGGTCCACACTTAATGCAGAAATTTGTGCCATAGTTGGTCTTTGATTGACTACCTTTAGTTCCCAATTGTAAGGGTACTTGATTTTTTAGTGTGTAAACCTTGAGGTTTGCAATTTGTACTAACTCTGGTGATATACCATCTATTGTGCATCCAGAGTCCAGTAATGCTATGGCCTCATGGCTGTTTATCTCGACTAGAGCTACAAATATTCATGTCTCTTTTCTCTGTTGTGTCCAGCAATTGAGTTGTTTGCTCAATTTTCTTAGTAGTATGGGTTGGTTGTTTCCAACCCTGTCTGCATTGTTCTTTGAAGATGGTACTTTACTGTCTTGGATAGCTTTGAACGTCTCCTGTTCTCTGCCCTCCTCATAGAGTGTTGATTCCACTCTATCACCTGTGAGGTCTTTGTATTTGAATTCCTCACCTTTCAAGCTGTGCTGGGATCCAAAGTACATATCCTGCTGTTCCCCTTTGTATTTGATGGGTTTCCTTTATCAGTCTTACCTTGGTCCTCATCGTCTATGATGCTCCATTTCTCAGCCTGTTCCTGATCCATGTCAGGATCATCCCCCACCAGGATGTCCCTTGCCACAAAGAGTTGGGCTGAAGGTTTCTTGTTTGATGAGTTCCTTGGGCAATGAGGGTCTCTTGCAATATGGCCCTTCTGGCCACATCCAAAACAGGTGTCTTTATCCACCTGTTCATTTTTCTTGCTAGATCCCGGCTTCTTGTCAGGTTCTTTACTTTTTCCTTGCAGTTCCCTCTTATCAGGGGCCTGTCTCTTGGTTTCCTTCACCGACAATACTTTTAGTGGTGTATCAGGTATTTCTTCATACCATCTGTTATACCCAGACAGTCTCTGTTACATTCCTATCATTTCACCTATCTTTAACTCCTCTAACACATGCACTATTTGACAGCCAGCGCATTTTACTTATGAAACTCTCCTGTAAAAGACCTGAGTAGATAAGACTCTATTTACCAGCCAATACCTACTCAGACCAGAGTAGTTATTTACCTATAAAAGCTTGTAGTAAATAGTCAGTCAAGCTCAGCTTGACCTAGAGATACAAACATCTTTATAAACTCAATCTAAGGGATTTCCTTAGTGTCTAATAAAACAAACTCGACTCAAGGAAGCACCTTGAAGTCTCAAATTGAACAACGTCAGAAAGCCTCTGACAAAGAACACTTAGGACTGAGTAGTTAAAGACCAATCTTAACAAAAGGTCAAGCTGAACAGAAACTGCCCACTTATCACAAGTCTAGGCAAACCCAACCAACAGTGTGGTGCCCAAGCTTACGCACACGCTCAAGAACAGACACTCTGCTGACAGACCACCTTGTGCAGCTGTACTGACTACAACCACAGAATACTACCATTTAGATGGATGATGAATCAGATACGGAAATAGCTTAAGAAGCTGGTATTTCACTGACACCACCGGATCAATTGAATACGTACCAGATCATTACTTCACTGAAGGAAGATCTGAAGACAGTCGACCCCCACCAAGAATTACCAGAGAATCATCCTCTGGTCAAGGAGAATATTTTTCTTCTTCTGTCACCGACAAGCGAACAGGGTACTCACAAACCCTTGAAGGCTCCGAACCAGAAGACACATTAGAACCCCATCACTTCAAAATGGCAAACCGAGACGCACAAGTAAAAATCTGAGTCCCCTCTGACTTCTCAGGAGAAAGGGAGAAAACAACAAAATTCCTACAAGAAGTGGAATTATACATACAAGTAAACCTGAACACCTATGACACCAATGAGAAGAAAATCGTGTTTGCTCTCTTGTTTATGATAGGGGGAGCAGCTGCAGGATGGAAAGAAGCCAAAATCAAAGAATCTTTGGCCAACAATAACTTTGGCAGCTGGCAAGCATTTAAAACAGCCATGTCTGCCGCCTTCTCCCCTGTAGATGATGCAGGAACAGCATGGACTGAACTCAAGAATTTACAACAAACAGGGGATGTTCAAGACTATATCTCCAATTTCAGAATTCTTGCAGCACGCACAGGAATAATCGAGAATGTCGCACTCATCAAATATTTCATGGACGGGTTGAAACCAAAGTTACTCAAGAAGGTCTTCCTCAAGGAAACTCTCCCTACCACCATTGATGGATGGTATGAAGCCGCTGCTAAATATGAAGGGCGGTGGAAATGAGCACAGGCAATCACAGGAAAAGCCAGAGGAAGCAAACCGCCTTCTAAGACTTACACCCCTCAGGCTCATCCAGTCTCTGACCCAAATGCCATGGAGATTGATAGAATGACAAAAGAAGATCGAGACAAACACATGTGCAAAGGAATGTGTTTCCAATGCCATCAGACAGGCCATCATGCCGCTGACCACAAAGACAAGAAGACAGGAAGATTCCTGCCCAGAGTTTCCAGAAAACTCACCTTTAAGAAGCCAACTGGAAAAGACACTTACAGGAAAATTAGAGCCCTTTTAGCTGAACTCAATGATGAAGAAAAAGAAGAAACCCTCAATCTAATGGAAGAATTGGGTTTTTAAGAAAGCAGACTGCCCTGATGTCAGGACCCACTGAAATTATGGTCTCTTCTGTATTAATAGCTAACATGGAAAAGCAATCTATGAGATTACCCATGCAATTAAACAGAAAGAATGAAACCGTTAAAACCGATGCCCTTCTAGACTCAGGAGCAGGAGGGATGTTCATGGACAAAGAATTTGCCAAGGCTTACAATCTCCCCCTTACTCCTCTCTCGAAACCAATCTGAGCCAGGAGTGTAGATGGTACACAAAATAAACTAGGAACCATCAATCACTCCACCACCTTACTTGTGAACATAGGAGGAAGACAATCAACTATACAATTCATGGTCACTGGTTTGGGAAAGGAATATATCATTCTAGGTCTCCCCTGGCTTCAAAAGGAAAACCTGATGATCAACTGGGAAAAAGGGACAATGCAATACTAAAAAGACAGGTCACTAGAAGCAGCTCGACGAGTGGTTGCTAAAACCCGGCAACTTATGAAAGGAACTGCATTTGAACAGAAGGACATCCCAATTGCATGAATCAAAGAAACCCATATGAACCAAGCCATCTGGATCAGAGCTAAGACATCAATCTCCCAACAACTGGCTCATGATGAACAAAGAGATCAAGGAAAGGACAAATCAACTGTGCCACCCGAATACCATAACTACCACAAAGTCTTCAAGAAAACCACTTCTGAGAGATTCCCTGAATCAAAACAATGGGATCATGCCATAGAACTAAAAGAAGACTTTGTGCTGAAAGACTGTAAAGTCTATCCTCTTACCCCAGTCAAACAACAAAAAATGGACGAATTCCTGGAAGAAAACCTGAAGAAAGGCAACATTAGGCCATCAAAATCACCTATGGCCTCCCTGTTCTTCTTTGTAGCAAAAAAAGATGCAGGGGCTCTATGACCCTGTCAAGATTATCAGTACCTGAATAACGGAACGATTAAAAACACCTATCCTTTACCACTGATCAGAGATCTCCTTGACAAGTTAAAAGGAGCACAAATATTCACTAAACTTGACATCAGATGGGGATATCACAACATCAGGATAAAAGAAGGAGACCAATGAAAAGCAGCCTTTAAAACAAATAAAGGGCTGTTTGAACTAATGGTCATGTTCTTTGGCCTATGTAACTCCCCAGCAACATTTCAGGCAATGATGAATGAAATATTCAAAGATCTAATTGACAAAGGATGGGTAGTGATTTACATGGACAACATCTTAATCTTCTCCCGAGATCCCAGGAAACATGCCAATCAAACAAAGATTCTCCAAAGGCTCAAAGACCATGATCTATACCTCAAACCCGAGAAGTGCAGATTCGACGTGAAGGAAGTCAAATTCCTCGGCTTAATAGTAAAACCGGATCAGATCCTAATGGACCCCACTAAATTGTCTGGCATCCAAGATTGGGCTGAACCCACCAATGTCAAAGGAGTATGATCATTCTTGGGATTTGGAAACTTTTACTGCAGATTCATTGGATGCTTTGCTGAACTAGCATGACCACTCAATGAATTAACCAGGAAGGATATCAAATTTGATTGGATGCCAGAATGTCAAGATTTATTTGACAAATTAAAAGCCAAATTTAGCGAGGCACCCATGCTATTAATGCCAGATCCAGAGAAACCATTTATGATCAAATCTGATGCATCTAAATTTGCAACTGGTGCAGTACTCAGGCAACAGGGACCCAATGGAGATTGGCATCCTTGTGGATATATCTCCCATTCTCTCACTCCTACCGAAAGAAACTACAAAATATATGACAGGGAACTCTTAGGAATAATTAGAGCCTTAGAAACCTGGAGACACTACCTGCAAGGAGTGCCACACCCAGTTACAATCCTGTCTGATCACAAGAACCTGACATACTTCAGGGTCGCACAGAAATTGAACAGAAGACAGGCATGTTGGAGCCTTTTCCTATCAGAATTCGACATCAAATTAATACATGTACCTGGATCACAAATGATCCAATCTGACGCACTATCTTGAAGAGAAGACTTAGGAAAAGGGATTGACAATGACAATGAAAACCTAACGATGCTACCAGAAACAGTATTTGTTAACACCATCAACACTGAAATGGAGACGCTATTGATCACAGCAATGATGAAAGATAAAATTAGTAACTAAAGCAATCAAAGCGCTAAAAACAAATGGAATGCCCCTGATCAAATCCGATCTCGCAGATTGGGAAGTAAAAGATGGACTTATTTTTCAAAAATAGATGTTATGTCCCACCCAACAACAAATTAAGGAAACGGATTATTGAACAATGCCACAATTTGTTGACTGCAGGACACCCTGGACAATTTCAAACACTAGAACTAATCTGAAGAGATTACTGGTGGCCAGGAATGACAGTCTTAATAAAAAACTACATCCAAGGATGCAGACTGTGCCAACAAATGAAGGTCAACACACACCCGGCCACACCACCCCTCACACCACCCCTCACACCACCCCTCACACCAATCAAGTCAACCACAACTAGGCCATTCGCACTGGTAACTACCAACTTCATTACTGACCTACCCGACGCAGATGGTTTTGACACATTAATGGTCGTGGTAGACCATGGTCTTACGAAGGGGGTAATTTTAATCCCATGCAACAAAACAATCGACACATTAGGGGCAGCAGACCTCTACCTCAAAAACGTCTTCACCAGATTCGGTCTCCCCAATAAGATTATATCTGATTGAGACCTGAGATTTGTGTCTAGATTGTTCCAAGAATTGGGAAGGCTTTTAGGTATCAAACTAGCCATGAGCACCGCCTATCACCCACAAACCAACAGGCAAACTGAATGAATGAATCAGGAAATAGAGGCCTACCTCCACATGTTTTGCATGAACTACCCAGAAACATGAAACACATTTTTACCTACTGCTGAATTTGCCCATAATCAACGGATGCACACCATGGTAAAACACTCGCCATTCTATCTCATGATGGGCTACAAACCACACACGATACCCACACCTTACAAGAAAAGCGACGTACCTGCAGCTGAAAAAAGAATAGCACAGCTCCAGAGAGTGCGGAATGAAGCCCTGGCCACGCATGAACTGGCCTGACAACTCATGTCCAAACAAGTCACCTGGAAATTTACTCCATTCCTCCCTGGTCAGAAAGTATGGCTAGACACTTGAAATCTGAAGATCTACACCCACACTAAGAAGTTTTCCCTGAGAAGAGAGGGACCATTTCCAATAAAATGGGTCCTGCCCCCCTTATCCTATGAACTGAAACTGCCTACTCAATGGAAAATCCATCTGGTATTCCATGCAGCACTGCTTACCCCATACTCCGAAACAGAAGCTTATGGACCAAATTACCTAAAACCACCGCCCGACTTGATAGAAGGAGAACAAGAATACAAAGTAGAAGCCATCATCACACATAAGCTGTGTGGATCAAAATACATCTACCTCATGAAATGGAAAGGCTATCCATCTTTGGAAAACACATAGGAACCCAAGTTGAACTTAACACATGTAGACAGACTTCTAAACGTTTATAAGGAAAAGAAAAACCTATGAAGCAGACAGAGAAATCATTTATACTATGCACACCAACAACGCCACTACTTCCTCTACCCCTGCCAAAAAAACCCTCCCTCCTCTCACCGAATTCATCAAGGATTTCCTGATTGACCCTGCCAACCAAGCTCGCCTTGCTCACTACCTCATTGATCGCAACCAAGACATCTTGAATAACCTACTCCATCACTATGATACTATTTTAGAACTCATTCATAACCAAGAAAAGCTCGCTGATGAAACTCTGGCAACTATGATGAGTCTAAGAGTTGAATCAGCAATTAATCATCTACAAAAACAATGGTCAGATAACAACCCATCTCTTGTCCCATCCAGAAGACTGACCACCACCACCCCAGCATCCCACCACTCTTACTCCCAATTGACCCCAATCAAAAACTCCCGACCTGGGTTACTGACCTCTTCACACCAAAAGACAGTCACCTTGAATGAAGGTGCCCAGACTGGAAAGGAACATTTGTCGATGTCTATTCCCAACATCATTATAATTGCTACAACCCTGCCAATCATACCCAAAATCATCGATCTCACCTCCCCAATTTGCCCACCACAATGCCCTCTTACGCTGATGAACATCCGCTCTTGACCCAGAACCCCGACACCACCTCACATGGCCAGAGAAAGGTGCTATAAATGCAACAAAATAGGACACTTTGCTACCTATCTCGACAAATTCATCTGTAATATGTGTAAGAAAAGAAGGCCAGGACATTATCCAATCGCCTGCCCCAAACGACATCATGCATCTGCACCACCAGGATACACTGAACCTACCCATAACACATTAGCACAACTTTACAAAACTGCCCCTGAGGACTTTGACAATTTTGATGATGCGGTGTGGGCAAATATCACTGGAGAACCTTATGGAGGTTTATAAAAGATGCATCCACCCCTTTCCACTCCCTCTTAGAAACCCCCACATCTACTACATGGATGGCTATCTCATCTTCACCATCATCTTTTGCTCTATCCTCATCACTTGCTGGATTATTCTATTCGGCTTCGTAATCTACTGGCACGTCCGTGACCACCAACCCACTAGACCCGTCCTCATGCCCTTTGTCGACATCAAACTACGCCCATTACCTCCTGTTGCACAGCCAACGCGACACTTGCAAATCTGGATCTGGAGGGATCCCAAAGTTTTAGAAAGCAAAGTAGTCATGTAGAAGGATCGAAGTTGGAAACTTCAATGATAGAGAGGGGGTAATGTTACATTCCTATCGTTTCACCTATCTTTAACTCCTCTAACACATGCACTATTTGACAGCCAGCACATTTTACTTATGAAACTCTCCTGTAAAAGACCTGAGTAGATAAGACTCTATTTACCAGCCAATACCTACTCAGACTGGAGTATTTATTTACCTATAAAAGCTTGTAGTAAATAGTCAGTCAAGCTCAGCTTGACCTAGAGATACAAACATCTTTACTGCTCATAAACTCGACCTAAGGGATTTTCTTAGTGTCTAATAAAACAAACTCGACTCAAGGAAGCACCTTGAAGTCTCAAATTGAACAACGTCAGAAAGCCTCTGACAAAGAACACTTAGGACTGAGTAGTTAAAGACCAATCTTAACAGTCTCATATAACTGCCATAGTTTCTCCCTATGGGCTTATTTTCTGTTACTTCCCTGACCGCAGTCATGGTCTGTTGTTCACTATACCAATGAGACCTGATCCTAGAATTTTCCTCTGCCTTCCTGGCATGATGAAGAATAGTCTCTACTGTGGAATGTTCCACAGTAACTTCCTTGTTCAACAGATAGTTGAACACTTCTCTAGGGAGTCTCATGACAAGTTGACACTTGAATGTATATCTGTCAGGTGGATGGACCATTTGTGCTGCATATCTTGTTAGTCTATGGTAAATGTCCAAGACTGTTTCCCCTGGAACATGGGTTGCATTCCAGAATTTGTCTGTGGCCACACCTAGTACAGAGTGGTGTACAAACTGGTCATATAACCCGGTGATAACTAACTTGAGGGACCATGTGTCCTTCACTCAGTGCGGGCCTGATACATTGTCATTGTACCAGGTTAAGGCTGCACCTTCCAGAAATAATGCTGTGCATACTAGGCATTCTTTTTCTAATCCTTTGCCGCAGTATCAGTTGACCCAAAACCATTTAAGGAGGCTAATAAGCCACCTTTTGAAGTTATTGGCATTGCTGTTGTCATTGTATGTCCTCGGTTCCAGTACCTTGGGTGTTTTTACATTAATGTTTGTGTTGACATTGTCATCAATATATTCATCAATTGTCCAATGAAACTGGTTGTGAATTGCCCTGAGATACTTGGATGTTCTTGGGGCTCCTCTGTCTCTATAGACATCCAATTCAGCAGTATGTCTCTGCTAATATGGTATATTGTAATTTAGAGAGTGGTTGGATATGCTGGCTCTCAACAACTGTTTGTGTGGGAGGGATTGGGATCCTTCCACTTCCTCCTCCTCATCTGTTGGAGGTCCTGCCCCTCCATCATCTTCTTCATCTCCAATGAAAGTGGGGTCATCTCCACTTTCATTTCCTATGTTGATTTCCTCAGGGTTACCTTCCAGTGATCCTCTAGGTCTGTCAACCTGTTTGGAGGATCTACCCAGATCATCCTTTACTTCAACATCCTTAGGCCTTGCACCTTTGGATTGGCTCCTATCACTGGCCATTCCATTAGCATTGCTCTGGACACCTTGTTCCAGCTGTACATCTTGAGGATGTCCTTTAGCATCAAATACAATGCCTTGATCCTATATGACAGTCTTGCCATTGCTCCTGATGTTGGAGTTCCTGAGATGTTGTAGGCTCACTCTTGACGAACAAATGTCTAGTTTGTTTGGTTCCTTGGTTGTAGATACCAATGACAAACCTGCCATCTCGACTTTAGAATTAGGAGGGTTCCTTGCCCTCTCTGTAGCTTGGTGTCTCCTATCTGCCACCAAACTAGTCTTGTCCATTTGATGTGGTCTGGACAACTCTAGCTCCACTCTTTTCAACATATCAGGTGTTGATGGAGCTGTTGCTACTCCAACAGGGTTTATCATCCCTGTTCTGGGTGATGACATTAGTGGTCACTGTTCCAACTCTAAGATCCTAGATACCATCCATACAAATGACTGCCATTCCTAGCTGGAATGGCCTTGAGGAGTTGGTAGACTCCCCAATCTGTATAGTAGTGGGCCTTCACCTTGGAAGTCCATCAAGGCTGGAATGTATCTGATAAAAGCATTCCATGTTTCCTGGGTGTATCCAGGAGCTGGTCCAGAAGTTTGCAGCTTCTGTTGTGTGTCCCAGATGAAGTCTCTGATTTCATTCATTACATTCAAGGAAGGCAGGACTATTGCCTTCATGGTGTCACCATCTTGATGTATTGGCAACCATGTGGGATGGGTTTCTTCCCTTCCTTTAGACAAAGTTGATTTAAATGGTTTAGGCAACATAGGTGGTCCTGTGTTGTTTTTGGGCACTGTTTGTGAATGTTCAGTGCTCAGTCCCATTGAGGATGATCCCATTACTGGATTTACAAAGGTTTCAATGACTTCTCTGTCATCTGATATTGTCTCCAATTTTGACAATGTGTCCATCGCTTCCACAGAACCTGTGTTGGGTTCTGCCAATGACAATGAACTACTGTTAGTTGCCTCTAGGTTTTTTATGTTGGACTTAGTAATAGGGCCTCTATCATGCCCTCCCAGTACTTGCACATCATCACTGGTATGTGATGTGGCATCTTCATCTAGTTCTATTTCCTGTCCCAGTGGGTTGTCTGGGGCAATAGTAGGGTTGCCTCTTGTTTGTTGTTTTCTTCTACTTTTGGCTTTAGTCTTTGATTCAAAACAATCCATGATTGCCTTGAGTCACTTGATACTGTGTGTAGTTTTGTATGAACAAAACTATTTCCAGATGTAATGCTTAGGGTATTCCCTTAGCACTAAATATAAGAGGTATTCAAAAAAGTGTAGTATGTGTGATAGAGGGTGCTTAAGAACCACATGCAACAGAATATGAATCAGGTATATTCAGGTGTTATGTGGTGGTATAAGACTTGGGCTGCCAAATAGCTGACATCAGCTATAAGTCTGGCAGCCCTTTGTATAAACATCTATAAACACTACCTTAATGGTAGTGCTCCCATACAGGGTGGATGCTGTCACCACCCCGTTGCCCTCATCTGTAGCACCCCATCTCCACCCTGCAAGCAGTGGCTTGCAGAAATGGTGGGGGGTGCTGCTGTGGCTTGCACCTGTTGCCCTTAGCTCATTCCCCCCCCTCCATCATCTGGGCATTCCCCCTCCATCATCTGGGTGCTCCCCCCCCCCATTGTCTGGGCATCTGGCAGGTCTCCTCCCTTGGCTGGGCAGTCCCCTCCCTCAGCTGGGTGTCCCCCATCATCTGGGCATCTGGGCATCTGGGCAGTCCTCTCCCTCAACTGGGCATCCCCCATTGTCTGGGCATCTGGCAGGTCCCCTCCCTTGGCTGGGCATCCCTCCATCATCTGCATGTCCCTGGGCATCCCCACCTCCCTAGTCATGTCTCATCATCTGCTGGTCATCTGGCGTCCCCCCCCTGTTGTCTGGTGCCTCCCCCTGTGCTCCCCTGGTTGTCGGGACTCCATACAGGTGGTGGTGACATGGCACTGAGTGGGGGGGTGCAGCTTGTGACATGGCAGGCAACGGGGGGTTCTGTGTGCCTCTGGCAGATACCTTGGTCCTGTGGTATAGGGCTGTACTATCCCCCATTGAGCCCCCCACCTCCCAGCTAAGAGGGGAGGAGGGGCAGCACATTGGGGGCTTGTTGTTGACAGCACAAAAGAACTGAAAAAAAATAGTTTATCAGAAGAATAAAATTGTTGATAATTGAAAATACTTAAGATGGGGCCCCCCAGGCTCCCATAGTGTTCAAGTGGAGGATAGGGGACAGCTGGGGGAATGTGGGGAGGGAGGGGGTGCCTTGATGGTGGTCATGGTGGCGGGTCATGAGCATGTGCTGGCAGTCACAATGGGTCATGGTGGTGGCCATGCATGTGATCAGGGGAGTCATGAGGTCACCAGATTCCGGTTATTCCAGTCAGTTGGTTCCACCCTGCCAAAAGTGCATCCAGTTATTCTGGTCAGGTGGTCCAATCATATTCCAGTGATTCTGGTTATAAAGTTAGCCATTAGCCCGACCAGAATTATCCTGTGCAGTATAAAATACATATAAAAAAAATTCACCAGAATTCCGGAAATTCCGATCAGACTGACTGGAATAACTGGATTCTGACTGGAATAGGTGGGGGAGTATTGGGATCAGGAAGCTGAGCACAAGATGAGGACGAGGTTTCTGAGGTATTGAGTTTAAGTCAAAGTGTGTATGAGGGAGTCTGCCACAGGGAGGAATGTTATTATCATCTCCTACAAGATGTGCAATATTTATACTACACAGTTAGGAGGTATAGTGTAATGTACTCCTTTAATATATAAAGGAGGTATTCTGTCATAGACCCCTGTACCAGTTAATAATGGAATAACTATGTCATATCCCCTATAATAGTGTCAATAATAGTGACATATGATATCATGGCTTGGTAAGTCCTAGACTTCCTTCAGGGTGTGTCATAGACACTCTATCCATAGTTCTGTCTTGGATAGGCTATCATAGACATGCTGCAGGATGTATAATCCTGTAGCATGTGTTAACTGTGGATTCCCCTATATGTCCCTGCATGTGTTAACCTCTGTTAAACATGTGTTAATATGACTTAGCATATTCTGGTAATATTCCCTAGGCATGCTAACTGCCTTGGCTTGCCTGTATACTGTTGTATACATAATCCCAACAGGGAGTGTAAAGGACTCCCTTGGGTATTGGTGACATCCTAACAGAATGGACACAAAAACACTGAAAAACAAAATAGTTTATTAGCAAAATATAATTTAGTGATACTTATTTGGGGGCCTGGGGCCCCATACTGTTGGACTGGAAGATGGGGGACAGCAGGGGGGATATGGGGAGGGAGGGGGAGGTGGCATCCTGGACAAAAAAACACAAAACAAAAACAAAAACAAACAACACCACTTACAAGGGGGCCCAAGGCCCTGTGGTGTGCAATGTGGTGAAAAGGGGTAGCATCAGCAGCAGTGGCAATGGGTGAGGAAAGGGGGTGGTGGCAGCATTGGTGGTGTGGGAGGGGAGGTGGTAGAGGGGGGGTCACAGTGGTAGAAACAGTGGTGGCAGTGGTGGTGGTGGTAGTGGTAGTGGCAGCCTGTGAGCTGGGTAGGGGGGCTGTGGCCACGGCATCAGATGGTGAGGGAGGGGGGCTGTGTCAATAGTGGTTGTGGTGGTGTCACGAGTCCATGTGCTGGCAGTCACAATGGGTCACAGTGGTGGGCATGTGATTGGGTGAGACACAAGGTCACAGATTCCAGTGATTCCAGTTATAAATCTAGCCATTAGTCCGACTGGAATTGTCCTGTACAGTGTAAAATACATACAAAAGAAAATCACCAGAATTCTGGAAATTCTGATCAGACTCACCAGAATAACTGCATTCTGACAAGAATAGGTGGGGGAGTGTGAAGGACTCCCCCCTCAGGCAAAAAGTATTTTATTTTATTTGTAGAGTACTCTAAGGCCCCTGACTCATGCTGCCCCCCTCACTTGCAAATGCAAGGGGGGGTGACTCATTTAATTTGTTGAATACTTTAATTATAGTAGATGAATGTACAAAAGACCAGTCAAGACTGGCAAGACTGAGATTGGACCATTTAGGACCAGTCTCAGTCCTTCTGTAGTTCAGTAAAAAATAGACTGGTCCTGGTCCCAGTCCAAGCCTGAAAGGGGTGAAAGACTGGACTGGACTGGACCTTCAAACCCTAGGCCTATACAACTGGTTTGTTCATGAAACAGCAACCCACAATGCCACAGACAAGTTCTGGCACATCAAATGTAATGCCAAGGCATTATGAGTTAGTACCACAAACTAGAGCATTACACTATCAGAATGATCCAGGCCCCAGATGCACTGCAGAGACAAGCTCCACAGATGATATTTTGCACTTCACCTGTCAGGTGGAGCAGATTGCCAGGATGAGGAAATGTTTCCAGGAAAAGAGGCATATCCTGGACTCCACCAAGTTGAAGAGCAATGGCTCTTTAACCAAAGTGAGTAAGAACAAGGACCCCTCACCAGAGAGGCCCACCAACTGCTCCAGAGATTGGCCCATGAGGGACAATCAGAAGAGGTCAGATCCCTCAAAGTCCTTGGGTAAGGAACTTCAAAGGGGAGATTGTGACTGATGCAAAGATACCTGCCATAGGGATCAGTGAAATTCTTGCCCCTATGGGGGATGAGGCCCTAACCAGGGGACACAGAGGCCAGACCACAAGTCTAACAGCAAGACACCTACTTGCTACAGCTGTGGAGGGGCTCACTACTCCACAGATAAGAAATGCCCTGACTATGGGAAGCCAAAACCTGCAGCAAAGATGTATGCTGTGAGGGAAGGGTCAGACTACCAGTCTGACTGACAGAGAACAGAGGAGGGCACTGAGATGGTACAGCCATTGATGGGTGAGAGACTTGCCATGTTGAGTAGCAATGCTGAGGAGTCAGATGTTAACATCATCTGACTATAATTTGGTGAGGTCTGACAGTGACCCCATTGAATCCCAATACAGCTCAGAAGGTGAGCTGTATCTAATAGACTCAGACACTGGTGGAAATTCCAGTGATGAATCTCCCACCACACAGTTTAGGGCAACCTGTGATAATTCATGAGACTGTGATAGTGACAGTTGCCCCTCTGCAGAGTCTGTCTCCAACTCTGAGTCAGAATTGGACTGTGATAATGAGCAGCAGCCACACTCATTCATTGAGAGACTTGGTGTCATGCTTGACACTGCAGCCAAGGGGACTCAGCCCTTGGCATGTGTGAGGGTGCTAAGGAAATCCTCTAAGAAAATAATGCATCCCCCTTGAACTGAGAGGGACAATCATTGTTTTGTGACCAAAATGAAAATACACAGACTAGAGGCCCATGTATTGTTGGACTCAGGGTGTACCTCTGTTTCTGTTTCTCCTGAGTTCACAATCTCAGCAAATTTGAAGGCCCATGAGTTGGCCGAGCCAGTGCCCCTTCAACTGGGCACCATAGGCAGTCGCTCAAAGATAAACTTCAGGCTAATGGCTGATTTCCACCTGGGGGAAGTGAACAGCTCCCATTACTTCAATGTCATGAACATTGACAGGTATGGTGCCATATTAGGCACTGTGTTCATGAGGAAGCACAAGATAGTACTCAATTTTGATTGAGACAAAGTGTGCATGAAGAATAAAGTACTCAACACAGTTGTCGAGATACCCAGCACACTCAGGCATGTCTGTCAATATGCCATGCACCCTCATCCTGACAAGGTTGAGTGATGCAACAGTGGCCTTTGTGCCACTGTCAAAGATGCAAACTTGGGCCTTGCCAGACCAAGTTTGATTAGGGCACAGCCCCCCACTGTCAGATGTAAGTATGGCATGATAGAAGAAGAAGATGAGGCATGATAGAAGAAGAAGATGATGTGGACAAACATTGTCCTGGTGATCTGAAGGACTCAGACACCATACTACATGAGCCTGGAGACCAATCTGGGACAGAGGATGATGACCTCAAAGAGGTCATACATGAATTTACTCAATATAAATTCTCTGAGGTTAGCAATGGCAATTGCCCTGGGTTTCTGGACCCTGGGTTCAATGCCTCTGTTCTCATGGTACCACCAGCAGTCAGGTGGAAGACCTGAACATCATATTGTTTGGCATGTGTGAAGACCTGGCCAAGAAGGCAAGGGCCAAAGGTCCCATGTCCAAGAGCAACATTCCACACCTGAGAGAGGAGTGGATAATGTCATGTCAGGATATCCTGGGGGGTGTGCCTGATTGGCTGCCTCCCCTGAGAGATATAAACCACCAGATACCTCTGATGGACAAGGGAAAGAAGTATAACTACTATCTTCCCAAAAGTGTCCCAACTCGATGAGGAAGCCGCTCGCTGAGAAGATTGGCAAGTACTGTGAAGCAGGATGGTGGCATCCTGCTCAAGCAGAGCAGGCTGCTCCAATGCCAGTAGTGCCCAAGAAGAATGGCCAGATCCACACTGTGATCAATGCAGAGGTGGAATGCCAATACAGTGAAAGATGTGACACTGTTCCCTGATCAAGACTTGACATGTCTTGATGTTGCTTATGCAAAGTATTGCTTGAAGATTGATCTCTCAGACGCTTATGAGCAAGTCCAAGTTGAGCCACAAGATGTGTGGAAAACAGTGTTCTCCACTGTTCAAGGTGTATACAAAAGCCTTGTCATGCAACAAGGCAATTGGAATGCACCATCAACCTTTCAAAGGTTGATGAATTCTGTATTCTGTGACTATATTGGAGTATTTGTCCATGCCTACTTGGATGACATCTTTGTGTCTAGCAACACAATTGAGGAGCACCAGGTTCACCTAGAGCTTGTATTTGACAAATTGTGCTAGCACAGTTTGTTTCTAAGAAGAGAAAAGTGTGAGCTTTTCACTGAGAAGGTGGAGTATCTTGGTCATATGATTGATGAGAAAGGACTTCATGCTGACAGCAACAAGATGGCTTGTATATCAGAATGGAAGGCACCTCATAACTATCACAAGGTGCAGCAATTCCTGGGTCTTGTCCAGTATCTGGCACTTTTTTGCCAGATATCACAGTGTTCACTAGACCCTTGTCAGCTATGACAAAAAATGGGCAGGCATTTCAGCGGCACCTGTTGCATGATCACTGTTTCCAGATGATCATAAACATCTGCTGCTGTTAGAAGCTAGTCTACTCCAGCATATATACATACTATCATAACCTCTCCACACACTACACCACACTACTCTAACACTACCATAGTCTCCCCATAGTAGACTACACACCTGAGTATAGCACAGTAGATTTAGAGTAGAGATGTATAGTAGAGTAGTGGGGAAGGGAAGCATGAGAGCCAGTGCCAAACAGGCCCTCTATTTATACTTTCTGGAGATGGTCTGTGCACACTCCAGAAAGGTATAAAAGGCCTGCCACTCTGGCTCACTTCCCCCCAGTCAATTCACTCACCTTCACTCAATCCTTCACTTGTGACCTCAAACAGCTGCTCCACCCCTGTGCTCAAGCCAATAGACTCTGACTTGAGTGAACCCATTTGGGTGATATGCAATGCTTCAATCTCTGGGATTGGAGCAATGAGGGTCCAGATTGGCAGAACTGCCATCCAGCTGGCTTCCTGTCCAAGAGGTTCTCAGATGCTCAAAGGAATTACCATACCTTTGAGCATGAAACAATCACAATACTTGAGGCTCTCCTCAAGTGGAAAGACAAGTTGATCAGTAGACATATTCACCACACTTGATGACAATGTGTTCAGTGACTACAGGCAACACCCCCTGTCTCTCACTGCAAACGCAAGCAGAGGGTTTCTCATCTCATTCTGGGCAGCCACCAATGAAGGGCTCAATGATGATGCATTCAGTGACTATAGGCAACACCCCCCATCCCTCACTGCAAATGCGAGCAGGGGGTTTCTCATCTTATTCTGGGCAACCACCACCACCCCCTCTCTTGCTCCAAACATGAGCAGGGGGGGTTTCTCATTCTGTTCTCAGTGACCACCCCCCCTCCCTTGCTCCAAATGCAAGTCAGGGTTTTTTCTTCATTCTGGTGGGGTGAGGTGTCACACATCGCCCCAATGACTTGTTCCCAGCAACTACAGGTACTACCCCCCTCCCTTGCTCCAAACACCAGAGGGGGGGGGTTTCTCATCTTGTTCTGGGCAACAACAAGCACGACCACCCTCTCTTGCTGCAAATGCAAGCAGGGGGGGGGGGTTCTCTTTATTAATTTAGTGTAATAAATTATAAAAATACATATTATCCTTGAAACCTCTGAATAACTATGGGTAACCTGACATAACCCGCAGTAACACCATACCCCTACCCACGCAGATACAGTGTTCATGGGTACAGGTATGGGTATGAGAAAATATACCTGGGGGTTACCAGTGTCACACGCTACTAGACCCTGTAATACCCATCTCCCAAATCCATCTGCTTTCACATGAGGATGGTGAACTATTGCCTGTGCCTGAACATGAGTGACCAGTCTTAGTGCTGTCCATGCCCAAGCCACCTTCTGCATGTTAGACAATCCTTGGATTGTCTTGTTTGTCAACCAAAAATGGTTCCCCTGGCAGGAACCTAAGGGGGAGGGTGTAGTGATCCAGGTAATATCCTGGATATTTGTATATATTTTATTATAAGGACTTCAGCTTTGACTGGCCTATTTAAAGATAGTCAACTACTAAAAAATGTAAGATACTTACTACCATCATCGACATGAACAATATATGTTATTCATGTTCTTGATGACCCCCTCTATGTATAGTTTGCCCCCAACTCACTACACTACAACAGCTTCCCATGATGTTCAAGTTTGAATGCTTCTTATGAGTAATTGTGCTGTCTGATGGGGGCCTGCCACCACCTGAATACCCAAGTCAGAACTTTTTTCTGGCCTCTGGCCAGACTCCCCCCCCCCCCCAACCCAAGGTCTGGGACTCCTGTTCTGCCACCCCGTTGGTTATTTAAGGCTTTGCCTATCTCAATAACATCTACCTGCATTGTAAGAGCTCACACAATTCCCATTGGGCCAAATTCAACTAGACTTTTCACTCAACAGGTATTCTTTCCCAGTCATCAGGGAAATCCAAGTTTGGCTTAAACCTCCTTAAAGTTCCTTAAAGCCTAATTAAGTAAAATAAGCATCAGATTAAGGAGAAATAAGGAGAGTAAGTAGCAAATAAGCAGGGTCCTCTGCTTAATTTGATGCTTATTTTACTTAATGGACAATAAGCATGATAAGTAGGCTTTAAGGAACTTTAAGGAGGTTTAAGCCAAACTTGGATTTTCCTGATGGCAGCTGAATCCTAATAGTGAGCAGATGTCTTCACCCATTTCTATCTGAGTTCATCCCTCACACAGTCACATACAGGCTTCATTGAACTGTTTAGTCAATAATTCATTTTTTTGTGGCCCTCCCACCTCTCTCTTTAGAAGGTTTAGTAGAATGGTCTCTACCTGCATAATTACTACATTTGTATGTATTTAGAGTGCGTCGCTCCTCGCCTATTTTATTTTGGGGGTCCGTCTAGGCAGACTCCAGTTTCCTGCTACTACATCATCCTGAGCAAGCAGCCTACAGTAGACAATCCTTTAAACTCGATGAAACCAGTTTTTGGACTCAAAACCAGACTCAAAACAAAAGTCAAAACGGCCTCAAAACGGTCCCGAAAACGCTAGTGTGGTTTCCTCTATTTATCTTGAGCGCACAGTTTATCATAACTGAAACGTTAAGCTACACTAGGTGACCCGGTCATTACAACATCTGCCGTTGAGCCAAGATACCTTTCCACAAGTTCCCATCGCAAAACCCCCACATCACCCTCCCCCTCTGATTTGTATCGCTCGCGTGCTTCTTTAGTCGCGATAATACGTAGGTATTTAGGCGTTTTCCGGGTTGGTTGGGATGCGTATTGCTGATTGAGTACTGTAGAGCTGCGAAGTTTCTGTCGATACTTGTCAACCACAGGTTTGTATTTCTCAGGCCCTAGCATCAACTCCAAGATGTGCAAGATATCATTTGAAAGATTGGGATACGCTGATGGGGCATATTGAACCCTGCCTTTCTTCGTCTATAATGCAAAGATAGAGGATGAGTGGGAATGCAAACCCAGATGTGGCATACACACTTTGCACGTGTAGAGGAATTTAAGCGTAACGGAATCCAAGGCAGACTGCCAGGAATGCACATCAAGGGACTTGGCAATTTTGTCTTGTAATGCAACAAGAATCAGCTCCTTGGTCTCCTGGTCTTGAAGGAAAAACAACATATCGGGTCCCATATGGTTATCTGGGAAAATGAAACACTTCCCATCAGGATCATTGAGGAAGTTGAGAACATCGGCGGGAGATGTCGCTTTGAATCCCAAGCGGTCGGAGCTGCCTGAAGTCCACGATACAGGACAGCATTGCATTGAACCATCAGCCGAGCGTTTCAATGCCACCAAGGTCACCTTTCTCGAACCCCATGGCTGATTGCAGTGGAAAACATCAGATAAAGCGCGAATATTGCCTCCGAACGCCTGCAAGAGCACCAGAAGCACAGCCTCTTCGAATATGAATCCGAGTGACGA
Source organism: Tricholoma hemisulphureum (assembly GCA_964034925.1). Classification (NCBI taxonomy): domain Eukaryota; kingdom Fungi; phylum Basidiomycota; class Agaricomycetes; order Agaricales; family Tricholomataceae; genus Tricholoma; species Tricholoma hemisulphureum. The sequence goes on along the minus strand of OZ035929.1, from coordinate 7,869,669 downwards.
GCTGTTGCGGGCAGTGCGAAATGCGTCGGCAATCCATGTCTCTTTTGTGGTCCGCAAGTGCATACCAAAGACTGAACTTAGATGTAGAACGACTAGTGGCTCGCAAAGATAGACGGGGTAGTGTTTTGTCGGGTCCAACGTTCCAGTTGGTCCAACCATCGACAAATGACCGATACCCAATGCAATTATCTCGTGCATATCACCTTCGATAGGAAGTAATGTAGTTTGACTTCCAATTCTCCACCGCATGAGAGTGTTGAACAGACACTGTATTAAGATCCCTCCTGTTGAATTGAGTGTTAGGTAGTCTGCGGCTCAATAAGGCATTACACCTACGGTCTTCTTTCTCAAAAAGGCGACCTACTGCACGGAGCTGTCCATAATCATGTATCTTAGTAAGGGTATGGGCTGTAAGCGGTGGTTCTTCTTCCTCCAGATCAATCGCATCAGTAATAGTGAAATCAGTCAAGGACTTGACATAAGCGCTGAGAATCCGGTGCTGTGAGCCTGGTTGGGCGTAGAGTAGTAGTTCAATCAGGGAGGCTGTGAACCGGTAACTTTAGTGTTTAAATATAAGTGATATGATTCACAAGGTTCAAAGCTGTACCCACCGTCCAGACAACCAATACAATATTCGCTTCACTAGGTATTGATCGGAAAAGCTGTTGCCCGCAAGAGAACTGTACTTGCGGATGTAATCAATATGATTTGTCCCATCTTTCGTGAATCGCCCGAACTCGACGGAAACAATCGGTTGTTGGCTTGATCCCAAGGATTTTGCAACTTGAGATGACAGTGCATTCTTCACCAGCTCCATAGATAAACCAGTTCCAGCAAGGATTACTCCCTTAAAGATCCCATATTTCCAAAGAAACCTATAGAACGCATGCAGAACAGGGCGCATGTCAGTTCCTGTGGTGAAGGAACGAAAAGAATCTTTCAGATACACGGCGGCTACTTGGGCTTCATCAACCACAGCGAAGAGCCGCTGGTCTTCTATATGCGTCATCTCCCTCAACATGTTGCGGGCAAGATTAAGCATGTCCGGAGTGCCAGCAGAACGGAGACTTTTAACGACAACGGTAAAAAGGTCATCTTTATCGTAATGGAGGGAGGGAGGGAGGGCTTGAGCAAGGACCCATCGCCGTCGGGCTACCGTCGCGCCCGTGTTAATGGGGAGATTCTTTAAGAGGTAATTTAGAACAAAGACACGAGCACATATCAGCATTGCAAAGGCACGATCTGCCACATCGACATTCTTGGCAATGTCGGCCTCGCCCGTGCGATCCCAATTACTCATCGATTCCATTATCTGAATCACGAATTCAAAGTCACGGGAACCAATTGCCCGTGTCCCCGACTCCACTCGGCATGAAATATAAAATCCCCAGTTGTGGCAAAGCTCCTCGAGTGTACGGCGAGTCTTTCCGGAACCAGACACAGCAAATAGATGGCTACACCAAGCGAAATTGGCATTAGTCATCCACCATGAAAACGATGCAAGGAAAAACTACAAACACTGTATCGCAAACGAACAAACGTTCAGCCCCCTCCGTGTTTGCGTAGTTGCCCAGGTCGTGGAGAAGAAGCATTGGTTGTGTGGGTAGGCTGACTCCGAGATCTGTAACCAAGTCCTTAGGTCGAATGGAGTTGAAATATGCGTCCAATTTCCCCTCCGCCAAGTAGGTGATGTATTGGGTAAAGGGCTTAAGCGCAGTAAGCATTGCGGGTTCAATCTCTTTTGCGCTAATGCGTGGGGGTGTCGCTAGCGAAGGACGTGCTCAGAACAGTTAAAGGGAGCAGATGCATGACACACCCTGAGTTTGCAGCGATGTTGCTTGAGTAGCATTAAGAGGCGTAAGCGGGGTTTCGCTTCCTTCCATACGGGGTCGTTTAGCAGGATGTTCGGGAGTTCGTGGGGAACGTGCATGAAGGACTGGATTATTTGTGATAAAGGTGGATGGCAAAACGAGGTGAGAGCGATGGCGAGATATGGAAATGGGAGGACGTTGTAATTTGGCAGAGTGACAAGTGTGCATAGGATTTCAAAACATGACCAGAACCAGATTGAGGGGTATGGACACACGAACATAAGGGATGGGCAACCGAACGATGAGGAAAATCAAAGCGGTTGTGATGACAATTGGAAGGGAAAGTCGGCAATCGTTGGGAGAGAACCTATCAGCAATGTTCAGCCATGGAAGCGCACTCTCACTCACCAGTATCCGGAATCCTGACAACAACATGCAAACGGTCGAGGCGGGGTTGATCTGGGAAGACGGTTAAGATGCTGTCTGTAGGGTCTAGTTCTTCCCCGAATTTCCGAAAAGACGAGACGCGTCCAGGCAGAGTCTGTTTCGGTTTCACATCAATGGGATTGGTGTCTTTGGGCTAAAAGGACAGGGAAGTAAGCCATATTGTCTGACATCGCGATTCATGGATAGCACGCACCCTCCAGAGTACTAGGATGTGGGGGTCAATCCCGGCTAGTGAACCCTTTTCTCGCTTGCTTTGTATTTTCTCCTTCAAGTCGCCAACTATGAACTTAGGATTGCGCCACAATGACCCTTCAACATCGACTGGAAACACCTCAGACTCGCCTTCGATAACGCAAAGAAGCCGAAGATCGGCATCGTGGATATTCATAGTGGCCTACGCTGGGTCAGATGTAGACAAGGTAAAAGGTGCCCCACTTGCCCCACTTCAAGTTGGTGTGTAGTGCGCGCGGCGGAGGTGTGTTGGACAGTGCCACCGCATTACATAAGACGTCAACAAGGCTAAACTGAGAATTTTGGGACACCAATAACCTAGCTAGTTAGCTAGGGATCAAGGGGCCCTGTTCTGTAGCTAAGTAGCCAGACTTAACTAATGCTGGGTGGTTCAGCAGGGGCAGTTCAGCAGCTAGTCCTGTTCTTATCACCCCCCCCAAACCGCGTCAGAAAATGTTTATGTAATCTTCGGGCATTGAAAACGCAACGCGTCAATATCGCGGTCCTCTCGTTCGACTGTCGACGCGTTTATTACTTTACTTGCCTCTTTATCTTTGCAAATTCAATTCGTAATTCCAACTACCATGGAAGGAAGCATTCAAAGTGTCTGATCCTACAAGAAAACACCCGTCATCACAATACCAGCATCTGGGTTTTGGGCCGAAAAGGATAAGGGTAGATAAGGTCTAAATTATTAATAATATATGCAATTCTGATATGCAGTCTGGAAATGCTATTTAAAGAATGGTAGGGTTAGCAATTTTCACAAGCACCACCAGAATTGAGCTGTTCCACAACTATAGTACTGTTGGACCAGATGGCACACATATGTATAATTTAATGACCTGAAAATTCAAGCATGATGGATCACAACAGTTGGCAAAAGAGTGAAGGAAACCTACCTGAAGTATCAATGATAATAAAAGATAGTAGCAGTGGCAAATATCACAATCCATACCAGAAAGGCAGTTCATGTTAACGGATGTAAGGCAGTGGCATATTGGGAATGCCTGCAAGAAATTTGGCTGCAGAATGTGAGTGTCAGAATGGTAAGTCTGCAAAAATAGTAAAAGAGTAAGGAAAACCTTCCCGAAGTACCAATGATTATAAAAGACAGTAGCAGTGGCAAATATCGCAATCTGCACCAGAAGGGCAGCTACATGAAACTGACACATTGGGAAGGTTTGTAGGATATGTCAGAATGGTAAGTCTGCAAAAATAGCAAAAGAGTGACCAACAGGCACTGGTAGTATCAGTGCTTATAAGATACAGCAGCACAGGTAAATTTTGCCACAAGGGCCTGGAAGGTGATATTGGGATAGCAAACCTAGAGCTATATCCAAGACAGTAATAATAATTATATTAATTACTGAGACTTTAACATTCTGTAGTATATATACTACATGTAATTGTGTACATGAGACAATCACTCCTTGACCTCTGAGACACCCAGAGGAACACCCCCCTTCATCCTAAGGTCTTTCCTGAGCTTCCTGCAACACTCTCCTAACATGTTATGGGCTCTGCTCTTATTTAAAAACAATCCAAACATATTACACAACATGTCTTAACCGATATATAACAATGAAGAATTTGTTCTGGACAGTGAAGATGAAGACCTCTACATCCAGGAACATGATCAGGATTTAGCTGATTATATGGAATTGTTTGGGCCATCACCATCCGCCTCCAGTAAAGAAAAAGCACAGCTGCCCATGCCCAAAACAAAAATTACCCCTAAACAGAAAAAACCCATGATCCTCCTTATCTGTACCAAGGAATATTCCAACGTCAATAAAATCTCAGATTGTGATCACCTTACCGATGAAAATTGGCACAAGTGGAGAGAAAGGATGAAAAGGGTATTTATTAATTGTGATATAACTGGATATATTAATAGGGCTGTAAAATGCCCAAATGAATCCAGGGGTCCCAAGGGGGTGCGTAATTGGGACAAAAATGACACCTGGGCACAACAAGTTATTATACATAATGTTACCTCTTTGCAAATGAATCACGTCAGATCAAAAATAATAGCAGAAGCAATGTATTCCACATTATCAGTCACCCATGAAAATAAGGCACACCAAACTGTAAATCATATACAGTGCTTATTATATGAAACCACCAACAATGTAAGTCTGTGACCAGACTCACGACATGAACATAGGTGGCTATGCAGCCACCATGTGAACATTGGCAAACATCGGTGAACTCATATGCTCAGTGCAGCCACTTTCCAACATGGTTTCAAATGTAAGATATATACCATCTTTTTTTCCTTTGTTGCCCCACTCTTTAACTTGTGCAACAAAGGTATAGTTATTTACCAACCTCCTTATGTACCTTAGACTGACTCTTTACCTTGTGCAACAAAGATAACATGATCCTGTCTTACCATCTCACTTAGTGAGGCTACCTAACCAGGCAGCCTTTCAGACAACCTCCTAAAACATATGGACATTCTTAAGTCTTACCAAGACCACAACAATAAATTTCCTAATATGGAATTTTATATTTTGGACACCCAATTTAAATATATCATATTGGCATCCCTACCATTGAGCTGGCAAACATTTGTCAAACCATATAATGGCAATGCAAATGATCCAAATGATATGAACCAAAAGCACCGATTGTCATCAGACACATTTATAGGATTATTGCAGGAGGAATATAAACTTTGGTTGAACAGAAATGGGAATAATAATGGCACCAGCAGAAGCATAAATTTGGTGAAAACCCAGAAAGCTACTGGTCCCAGTAAATCCCTGGAAAATCATATCACTGAAAGAAAATCCTCCATGAAATCTTATTGTGATCATTGTAAGTGTGCTGGGCATTGGACTAGTAAATGCTAAAAGTTTGATGGGAACAAATGCCGTAACTGTGGGAAATTCAGTCACCTAGCCAAAAATTGTTGGGGGAAAAGAAAAGAAAAAAGAAGAAGGCAAAATGATCCTTTGCCCCAGAGACTCAGCATTGGCATCCACATTTGCAGCAACAGCATCTGCCAATCCAGCATAGACCTTGCCTCAAATAGTGTTCTGGTTCATCACAATAAAGCAGAGCCTTTCCTGCTCTGCCATTGCCCACTTATCACAAATGAACTCCTGAAAAGGCTTTCCACTGGGAAAGAGATGCTGAGGCTCAATATCAGGAGGTCGAGGATGCAGGTGATAGCAGTAGAACTCTGACTTGGTAACATGCTTGTGGCCCCTTTGACCACCTCCTTCATTACTACCCATGGCATTGGGATTTTCCACAGCTGCATACTCAATATGAGGATACCATTGAAGCTGGCCAGTAGGGAACAGCAGGACATAGTGGAGAGCAGGGTAGAGTGGATGAGCATCTGTGATGTGCTGAAGTGGAGCACCATGCCTGCAGTAGAGAACAATGTCCCAGACTGCCTCTGGCTGATCACCATCACCTGGAAGAATGACTGCAATCTCATCAGTGGCTGCAGAGAAAGGTTATAGTGATGGTGGTGATGTGTTCCTAGCATTTCTAGCTGCAAAGAAGCACTGGAAAACTAAAAGAGTCAAGAGTTAGCTTAAAGGGTCCCAGACCCAGCCTTCTTCTACAAGAGTGGAAGTCAGTAATGTCTGCTGTTAATGATATACAGCCTAAACGAAGTGCGAAGAATGCAAAGTTAGTAGAGAAGGTTAGCAAAACATCACAATAAATGGTAATCAGTAGTTTGCAGTCTAATAATGCAGTTTGATGAAAAGTACCCCACCAACAAACTAGGATTGTCCCAGTTCCTGGTCGCAATAAAGCAGCGATGATATTTGAATAAGTCACAAGTCAGCTTCGCAGTTGAACACAAGAGGAAATGAGAAGTGAAATCTTAGTGCTGAGCAAGGAGGAGATGAGATCTCTGTTTCTAATATTTTACATAGACTTTTTATATTAACTAAATCAAAGCGGATACTGTGCAAAATGTGGATACTGTCCATCAGACCTTCTACACTAACTATTTAAGGGTAACCCAGGTAAGTTCGAAGTGGGTCAGTTTGCAAACTCCATGAAGTAGCTGTGAAGTGTGCAAAGTCTGTAAAGAGTAAAGTATAAGTAGGTATAGTTAGCAATGGGTGATTGCATGTCTTTAGAAGGAAATAGAGAGAAACAGAAAAAAAAGGAAGATCACCTCATGACCCTACAATACCATGAAACATGATTTGTCACCCATACCTGGTGGAAGTCTATCAGTGGTCACAGCCTTGATCAAAGTGCAAAACAATCTTGCACTGCTGCTCTGGAGGCATATTCCTTGTTAGCTCATATGCCTGCTTGTACATCTGGACAGCTAGATGGTGATGGTGGATCATATCCTGAAGAGTGACCAAAGTATAATGATCCAGATTTCAGTTCCAGGTATTAGCCCTTCTAAAGTTAATAGCATCAGCAGGACTGTAGATGTAGAGTTGAGCATATACAGGAGCCTCTCCTTCAGCTAACTTCAGCCTACTGAGATGGGCATGTGTAAGGAATCAGAGGTGATGATTTACAGCCAACTTCAATCCATCAAGGTAGGCAAGCAAAAATATTGAAAATGAACAAGTCTCAAGAATTGAAAGGTTATCTATGTGACCATGTTTGTTTCACTCTGGTTCAGAGACTGCCCAGAATAAACCATCTCCTGTCTGTGGATTGCAGCAATGGAAGGTAAACATTTGATGCATTGTGATGAGTGCACACGCATCACACTTCATAAAGAGACCAAAAAACTCGCCCTCCGTCAAACCCAGTCAGTCCATAGAATCGAGTTTGATGAATTTGCACCAGTCCGTTTGCTTGCTGTGACTGTGGTCCTCAGTGCAACCTTCCATGGCCATCATCTTTGCAGTTAACTATAATCAGCTTGTGTTCAAGGTTATCTTGGGGATATGCTTCACTTACTGGCTGGCACATAGGTTTGTTTGAGAGGGTGCTGGGTCTTCAAGGCTTCCTTCTCCCATTCATGAAGGACTGGGGGAGGGCAAAATGCACCATCCTCTTTGTTGCCTTATGAGTGTCTTTTTTCTTGTGAAACTTTGGAGACTAGCCTCTGAATGGGAAGGCCTTTGTTGGAATGTTGTCCATGGCAGCTATCCTTTGCAGGGGCACTGGGTGGGGCATCAGCCCTTAACCCTGTCATCAGCAAAAATGGAGACTAGCCTAAGTATCCATAACAGCTCAAGGCACACTGTGTGACATATTCTCCACTGAACTGACCAAATACTGGTGTGCATATTGCAGCCTCTGTGAAAGCCGGTTCCTCACCCAACCTTTGCAACAAGGGGCATAGGCAGCAGGGACCAAGAAACTGCTGTAATTTACACTCCTCCATATATTCCAGAAATTCCGGAAATTCCAGATGGAATTTCATATAGAATAAATATATCACCCCACCCATTATTTAAAATAGAGTACTAATAAAATATATATATATGGGGGGGGGGGAGTGGGGCATGTTGTATCCGTGTTGTTGCCCCCCCTGCCCCCCATTCCCTCCCCTTCCCTGTGCCCTTCCATCACCCTTGCCTATTGCACCCCCTCCGCCCTGCAAGCAGTTGCTCACAGTAGTGGGGGGTGCTCTGTTGTCCTGATGTTGTGTGGCTGTGGGTCCCCTTGCTATGACAGAGTGGTATTTATATTATTAAAATAGAGTACAAATAAAATAAATATATAAGAAAGAAAATTAAAGGGGAGGGGGGGGAGTGGCGTGTCGCATGTCACCCTCTCGCTACCCCCCTTCCCTGTCCCCCCCTTTCCCCATGCTCATCTGTCACCCTCACCCACTGCACCCTGCCTCCGCCCTGTGAGCAGTCACTCACAGTGGTGGTGGGGGTGCTCTGTCACACTGGGTATTGCATCTGGTGCATCTCCCCTCCCTCCGAGGGCATCCCCCTGTCCCTTGGCATGTTCCTCCTCCCTCCAAGGGCGTCCCCTGTCCCCCCACACATCCCCCTCTGTCCTGGCGCATTCCCCTGTCCCCCAGTGTGTTCCGTCGTCCCTGGCATGCCCCCTGGCTGGGGGAGGGTGTGGGGAGGGTTCTGGGTTAGTAGGCATGACGTGGTGGTGGCAGTAGGTGCTTTGTCAGTAGGCAGTGATGTGGTGGCAGTGGTGGTGCTCAGTCAGTGGGGTGACGTGGTGGCAATGGTGGATGCTCAGTTGGAAGGGGGGCGGTGCTGGGGGTGATGTGGCAGCTGTGTCATTGTGAGGCAGCATGTGGCAGTGTTGGTGATGTGGCGGCTTCTGTCATTCCCCCTTCACCTTCAGTGGCAGGTCCAAGCCCCCCACCTCCCAGCTACATCAGGGTTTTGGCTGGTAAAGGATCAGGCTATATATGGCCTTAAAATATATAAAATATTCATATTATATACAATTCTGATATATGTTCTGGGAATGTTATTTAAAGGATGGTATCACTGACAAAATTCACCAGTGCAAACAGAATGGATCTTCTCAAATGTATGGTGCAAACTGAACAGACAGTATACAGATATAGAAGACAATGACCAGGAATACAAAGTATGATAGATTAGGGGAATTGGTGGATGAGTGATAGAAATCTACCCAGAGTCCAAACTTTTATAAAGGACAGTAAAACTGATGGATTCCACCAGCCATCACAGGATGATTGTTCTGATCAGTGGCTCCCAGGCAGTGGTTGATTGCAAATATATTTAAGAAATGTCACAAAGCACCAGGAAGTAGCAGAAAGAGGCATCTGTGGAATTAGTAAAAGAGTGATAGAAACTCAACTATAGTCCCAGCATTTATAAAGGATGGTGGAATTCCACCAGCCATCACAGGATGACTGTTCTGATCAGTGGCTCCCAGGCAGTGGTTGATTGCAAATATATTTAAGAAATGTCACAAAGCACCAGGAAGTAGCAGAAAGAGGCATCTGTGGAATTAGTAACAGAGTGATAGAAACTCAACTGTAGTCCCAGCATTTATAAAGGATGGTGGAACTGATGGATTCCACCAGCCATCACAGGAAGACTCTGTTGATTGATGGCAGCCAGGCAGTGGTTGATTGAGAATATATACAACAGTGCCATGAAGATGGCCTGGATATACAACACCTCCATCTCTCAATCATCCTTTGTCTGAAATTCACAATTTGCCAATGTCCATCGGAAAGTTGAATCTGCTAAAATTGATAACACACTGGGCAAACAGTGTCCAATAGAACAATGCTGCCATCCCTTGGTCATTGGCCATCTTGAAAGTATTTTGTGGGCCAGGGGTATAAGAAACATCATTGATGTGCAGGTTGACCACGTAATGGTACAAATGCTAGCAGGCTGTTGTCTGATCAGTCCTCGCATTTTCTAGCTGATTCCAAAGAATGAAATAAACTAGTACATCCTGCTACATCATCTAAAATAGCTGATAGCTGGTATTTATGAGCCCCTTGTATTCTGCATTTGCTTCAGCACCCTCTTCTCCTTTAGATTGGCTAATGCACTGTGCTTTATCACCCCATGGTCGCACCAGACATAGCTAGGAAATATTTGACTGCCAAGAAAAATATTGGTGGTTAGGCTGGGGATGGAAATAGCTTAAAAGAACCTACCAATTCCACCAGTTCAATAGATCACCAACCTCATCGTTCTCCTCCAGATCATCCAAAAAGTCTAAGACACTCTCATAAAACCGTTCTGAGTCTGTCGAGGTATCAGACCTACAGAACACCGATGAAGAAGATAGAGCAAATTGAAGCTTGCCATTATGTTTAGTGTTGGATTGATAGGGCTTTAAACATCAGACATACCTGTGTAGCTACATAGGCTAGAGAAGCCGTTGTGACCTGAGTCATTCCATGTATACAAGCATTACCAGATCGCGTTGCTTTCACCTCTTTGTCCACTGAACTTGGCGAGGTGAAGATGTGTTTAAATGCCTGTATCCAATATAGTAAGCAAAAAATGAAACATCAGGATAAATGAGCACAAACCCAAACTAGGAGCTGGCTTCTGAAAAGCCCTTCCCAAGGTTTGTCAGGATTGTACAATTTATTTGCATATAGTAATATTGGCCATTGGTCACCACGGACTACCATTTCTCCACTAGAAAGTTTTTGGCACACCCTAGATTATTGGTTCATCAGTGTAATGATGTATGTATCAAAGGATAAACATACTCAGGATCGCTCCAATCTAATCCAACAGGGCAGAGAAGCCCGCCAGTGACAGAGTGGTGGTAGCCACGATTTGTCTTGATGCTGCGAGAAAGAGGTGGATGCAGAGGTGTGTCTCGGGGAGTTATCCAATCTAGGATGACACCCTTCAAACTCTTTGTGTCATCAGACCGTGCAGTGGATATACCCTTTTGAATGTCCAATAACTCAAGCAAAGTGGTAGGACATTATAGAAAAGACTTACCAAGTCAGATAAACATCAACTCCTCGTCAGAAGACTCCATCAGACGGTCTGAGAGATGAGGCACAATAGACAATAGCCTTTGAAATGCTCTATACTCTTTTCTAGCCCTACATTGGAGAGGTAAACGTCGTAAGTGTCAGTTTTAATGGAGTAAACAACACAGAATAGGAATACTCGGCAGTAAGGGACTCTTCTGCAACTTCCTCATCCTGACTCATATAAAGAATACCATTCGTAAGTAAGGCTTGTACAAGTACGTTACACTAAGCCACCTATTCTGGTCGGATTCCGGTTATTCCGACCGGAATTTCTGGAATTTCTGGAATCCGGTGGACATTTTTTTGTATGTAGTTTCCCTTTGTGGAAGTATTCCAGATGGACTAATAATCAATTTTATACCCGGAATCCATGGAATCTCACCGGACTCATAATCAACCGGATTAACCAGAATCACCCAGGCGCATGGCATGAGAGAGAACCGGACTAACTGGAATGCACATGCTTTTCGAATCAAAAGTTTCGTATACAACAAGAGTCGAACACTCAACCTTAGGTATGACCTAAGAATAGAACCCTTAACCACTGAGCCACAGAATCATTATTACTGACCAGTGTCTAAACTATTTATTATCCAACCAAGGTGCATGGTAACAAATCACCAACTAATCATAACGCATCACAACTGTGTGACGCGTCATCACAAACACTCTCACACGCAACCTCACCGTATCCACCAACCACCAACCCATCGCAAGCCCATCCGCCGACAACTCCCATCAAGAACAAATGCCCAACACTCATGCCAGCACATGCAAGAAAGGATCGGGCCCATTGCCTGCCAAATCCCCACCCAAAACGGGTTCGCAAACCCGTAAACGTGCCACGTCAGCATTCAAAAAGGATGTCTTGAAGAAAGCGAAGCGAGATGAGGAGAACGAGGAAGAGGAACAGGCTGGGAAGGGTAAAGGTGGTAAAAAGTAAGTAACTGACCTCTTTTACCCATCGATTACCTACTAGCCACCCATTCCTTTTACAGGACCTCGAAAAAACACTCAAAAGGACAGGGTGCGGCTTCGGCTGCCCCTTTAAGGTATGTTTCGAGTCTTATAACATTTATTCTCACTCCTTTTGCTTTCCTAGAGCTGAACTCGCCCTCGAGGCAAGCGGAGTCTCTGTTGCCCCCCCTCAACATACTCGATCGGCCACGGTGAGTCTCCTGCCACCTCCTCCTGGTCAGGGGAATTCTGGTCAATGCCGAGCATGGCAGACCCCCTCCACTGACAGCGAGGACAGCGAAGGGGATAGCAGCGATGAAAACGATGGGGACAACGCCCATGGGAGCCAGACCAGCAACAAAGACGACAGCGACAACACCACGAGCAACGGGGAGCCTGCAGCCAACAACAACAACAATGGGGAGGCTGACAACAAGACCAAGGCCGACAATGAGACCAACCACAAGGCCGACAATGCAAACAACAGCAAGGCCGCCAAAGACACCGATGCTGACGCCAGTAACGGGGAGCCCCAGGATGACAACAACAACACCAATGCCGGCAATGGCAACGCTGGCAATAACAAGGAGGCCTGGGACAACTACGTGAACACCAAAAACGACACCAGCCACAACGGGGAGGGCCAGGGCGATGACAATGCCAATGACCGGGCCGACACTACCAACACCAGCAGCAGCAAGGCCACAGACGCCAATGCCAACGCCAATGATGGGGAGGTCGGCACCACCAACACCAGCAGCAAGAAGGCCACAGATGGCAAGACTGATGACGGGGGTACCACAACCACTAGCAAGCCCCCGTTTTTTTTATTACCTTTACTGATTATATCCTGACCACACCTCATCTATGTAGCCCATAGGTCCCAAGGTATATTTATTTGTTGTAGTTGTAATTTAATATCTAGAATTCATATTAGATGTTTTGCTTGGTGACTCCCCAATGGGTGACACAGGTAATGAAAAATAATATATCATGTTAATTTTAATATATCATCCTAGTTGTTCCTCGTGCAACATGCTCGGTCCAACCCAAAGGCTTTCAAGATCCAGGTAGGAGGTCTTCACCTCTGCTATTGCTTCTTAAGCATTGTATGACACCATAGACATTCATATGACTAGTCCACCATCCAGTCCACCCCCTGCTCCCCATGGATCATCCCATGCCACTGGCAATGTCTTTAATTTTGCTGATGCAGATGATGACGATCTCGAGACTCAAGTTTTAAGGATGGGAAAAGTACATTTTTATAACTCACCAGTTGATCCTGCCGAAGCCAAGCTGTTCCATATTCTCAAAGTCGATGTCCAGTTTTCTATGGCACCCGTCCTCAAATCTAATGCTGCAAAGTGGTCTCCAATTGAAAGTATGGAGCCTGCATACCTATTAATATTAATAATAATCCCATGATAGAATCCAATCCTCAAATCTCTGTTTATGAACAAGGGGAGTGGACTGACAAAGGCCGATACAATGCTGCAGTATCGTTTGATGAGGACATTGAATGGACTAAGAAAAAGAAAGAGTATATTCTTCCAGTCTGTTATGTGAGAGACTTTTACAGTCTTCACCAAGAATACTTGATTTTTATCTCACATCAGGAACACCAATCTGCTTTCCCTTCTGGGTTATCTGTCTCGACCCCACTTGGTTCTACTGGCACCACTCCGCCTGATACTCGCATGTCTACACCTCTTTCTATCCCTGCTCATACCAGCTCTCCGTTCAAAGACAAGATCATTGCCTCTCTCAGTATTCCAGTTGAGTTGACCGATCACAAGGACGTAAATTTGGGTTATGCATGGCAGAAGTACAAGGCATGCTTGGCAGCTGTCAAGATGTGCAATACATTATGGGAGAGTGGAAAGTTGAGAGATGTTTTTGATCGGAAGCCAACACAGGCAGATATCATCAGTGTTTTCAAGGGTAAATCACAGTGGCACTTGATGTATAGCAAGGTGTTTCTGAAGCTTTCCAGTTATCCTACGATGGTGTCTTGGCTTGAGGACAGTGATGACAAGCTATCGGATATCGAGTTGTGGGGAATATTGAAACCTGCATATGCATTTTTGGATCTTTTGGAATGGCTGGCAAATGGCGGAGAGGGTTTGACAAAGGGGGGGACAGAGGCAGGATCTGACATAGGGGAAAAGGGAAAGAGAAAGAGAAAGAGAAAGAGAAAGAGAAAGAGAAAGAGAAAGAGAAAGAGAAAGAAGTAACTGGAGGAAAAAAGAAGAAATCTAAGGCTATGTAAGTAGGATACAATGGACCAATTGAATCATGTGTTATAGTTCTAAGTTCATCTTTTCAGTGTCCCCAATGGTGGAAAAGCAATCCTCTGGCTATTTTCAAGTCTTTGCTGTCTACCTTTGCCATTGTGGATTCTGCTGGGTCTTAGTTTTCTGCCCACCACTACTGCATTGTCAGATTTCAGCCCATTTCCAGAATTGACTTTCCTCTTGTTCAGTCAATTCATCCAGAAAAACTTTCCAGCTGACATCTCACTTTCAACAGTTTTATTACTGTTGTTTACAATGACTGAAAATCCCAATCTTCTTAGCTTACATGCAAGACAACAGTATTCACTTGAAAATGTATCTGCAGTCAACAGTTGGATCAAAAGCTTGTCACGGGCAGTACATGCAAAAGTGGACAACAGTGCATCCTTGTTGCATGAATCTGACCAGTATGAAGGCATTTCTGAAAACCACATCATCAGCAACATTGCAACCAAACTTGATAAATTGGCACAGCACTTGGGCCTCATCAAAAAAGGGCCATCTAAAGACTGCTCTCAAGCCAATATCATATACAGCAATTGAAGCTGTGCATATCATCTGTCCAGAATCATATCAATGTGTCACAAGTGGATGTGGATTTCGGTCTCTGGTTCAGACAACCAAACAGAGAGACATTCCCCTAGTTACACTTGTGAAAAACAATACCATTCACAAGAATGTTCCAGTTCTTACTGGATGATGCCCCAATTGCACAACACTATATAGTGCCAATCACGAGCGCACACCAGAAATTGATGAAGAGAACCAGTTCACCAACTTGTATTTGAATTCTGCCAAATACCTTAAAGTTGGTCAAAGTGTATGGGTTGATCAGGTTTTCTCAAATGCTGTTGTGAATGCCATGTACAGCTTTCATGCATCAGCCTCAGCATACATGGAATTCTGGAATAATTCTTTTGGAAAAACACAAGAACATGTGTTCCATCAGTTGTCATGCCATCAAATCTGGCAGGCCTTTGTTCAGGAGTCCATCCACACCATAGCTGCTTCTGCTGATATGGAGCTATCAGTTCGGGACAATCTTGCAATTGGTGAAATCACAAAAGAAGCTTTCTTGGTTCTTGGTGAAAATGGAGTTATCAGAGCTGCAGATCGACATGCTTGTTCAGAATGCACTCATGAATACATTGCAACACCTTCTGATACTACTCCAACTGCTCTTTCTGCTGCTGTAGTTGGAGTTGATGAGGTTGAACAACCCTCTCTACAAGATGCTAATTCTAGTTCTTCATCATCTTCTGATTTATCATCTGGTTCAACATCTGCATCCACCTCTGAAGATGGCATGGATGTTGACACAGCACCAGTAAAGATGGTGGTTGTTGATGGAACATGCTTTGGGCCAAAGCACTGTGCTTATGAGAATTGTGCAGATGATCTCATAAACTATCATGGTGCTGTCTTTTGTGCAATACATGAACAAACCCATGGTGCAAAATGCTGTGTTCGCAACTGTGACAATGAAAAAATCAGAGCAACTCAAGCATGTCAACAGCATCAGCAGCAATGGAAGAAATATGTTACTCAACACAAAAGACAATCTGCACCTGGTTTCTGAAGAATTACACAAAGGCCAGCTGAAAACCTGCCTTGGATTTCAACAAATGAGCAAATGGAACAACCACATGATGAACCAATGGAGGAAACAGAGCATAAAAACTATTTCAGCGCTCCTAGGTTTTACTGTGTTGAAACAATATGTGCACCATGTGGTGTTGTGATTGCCTGGGCAAAATTTCCCAAGGCTGAATCACCCACCAATATCTTGGCATTTTTGGAGAAGGTTTTCCATACTGAAGAGTCCTGACCAGATTACATTTGCATTGATAAAGCATGCCAGGTACTTCGAACTGCTCTCAGGAATGGATCATGGGAAAGGGCATGGGAACAGACAACACGATTTATTGTTGATGCCTATCATTACATCAACCATCGAGATGATGATGAACTTTGCAAGAAATGGTGCAATCCTGCACCAGCAGATGGCTCTGCACCTAATCTAGTTGTTGAAGCCAAAGATAAACAAGGCAAACCTTGTTTCAGACGTGCATTCAACACACAGGCAAGCTTTGATACTTATTTCATGCACCAATGATACTTGACTGACCTATAACAAACAGGCTTGTGAACAGTTAAATGCATGGATGGGAGGATATGAATCAATGTTGAAGAAAATGACACCTGGTAACTTCAACTGGTTCTTGCACAGCATGCTATTTTATCATACTAGACATGTTATTGCAAAACAAGAGGAAAAGGCAAGTAGGGCAGAGAATAGTGATAGTGATAGTGATAGTGATGATGAGTAAGTGGTACTGATTAAGTAATACTGATTGTAACAATAGTATAGTGTCTGTCTATGTTCAATGTTATTTATATGAGTACATTTCTAAAACCCCAGTCTGTTACACAGAATTCCACTGGAATCCACCAGAATCCACTGGAATCCATCGGATTCCGATCGGAATAACCAGAATTTATGACCCCATGTTATGACCCCATGGATTCCAGTGGATTCTGGTTGGACTGACCGGAATCCGACCGGAATTTTTGGAATCTGTGGAGTCCGACTGGAATAGGTGGGGGAGTGTAAATTACAGAAGCAATGCCCCAAAGAAAGAAGGGCTTGTGGAAGCAGCATGTTATATACTGTCTAATGTTTACTACTATTTGGTGTCAGTAAATGAATGTGTTCATGTTTGATTACTGACACCAAATAGTAGTAAACATTAGACAGTATATAACATGCTGCATCCACAAGCCCTTCTTTCTTTGGGGTGTCACTTCCCCCCATCATTTAAGTATAAAATAACCCCATTAGTACATATCCAGTAGTAAATAAGTATATAAAATGGTCCACGGTGCTTGTCTGGGCGCCAGGACCTGTAAATAGCATTTTTTTTGGATGTGGAATGAAACCTGGGCAGGTATTGACACCCACCTGTACCCACCTGTATCCACCATGTACCAACCCACAGGTTGATAGGTAACTACCCATGCAGGTATGGGTATGGTGTCAAAGAAGAGTCGATCCTCTGGAGGTTCTTGAAACCTTCTCATCCTGTCACAGCCTCTGAGTGAGTGTAAAGGGAAGAGAGAAAGAAAAACACGTCAGAATGTGCTCTAGAAGGAGTGGTAGGGAAGGGAATGCAGTCCTTGAGTAGTCCTGGAGGACAAGGCATGTCAACAGGAGAGGGGAAATATTAAAGGGTCGAATGGGAGCCGCTGTATGCGTCGATCAATGGGGCTCGTGAGAATTCCCCTTTTAGGCAACTTGTCGAGAGGGGACGAAAGGGGACGCATCGAGTGACAGTTACAGAAAACACTGGGGTCTCGAGTGAAGGAGACTTGGGGTGCAGAGAACACTCCGGAGAGAGAAGGTTGAGGCTACCAGGCAGAGACGGGTGAAGCGAGGACTTAGCTGAAAAGTTACACTGTTGAGTGTAAGTTAATCAAGTAACTTGAGGCTTGCGAATGGAGAACGTGGGAGTCAAAGAGTACAAAGATATATCATTTGAGAGGGTCCAGGCCCCCTTTTATACAAACTAGAGGTATAGGCTATATGCACTTTGATCGCACACATGCTCTCATACTGAACAAACCATTGGGGATGACAAACAAAATAATAAAAAGGTTCAAAATAGAAAAGTAAAGAGTCCAGGTAAAAATAGAAATCTTGAAGCCTTTGGTCGGTGCACGATTGTTGGTCCAGCTTAGTCATGTTATGATTCTATCGTCGCGTCTATATTTACTTTCTAACATGCGCTCACTTGACAGTCAGCGCATCATTACTTACTGAAACGACTCCTTAAAGACCTGAGTAGAGACCTGAGTAGATAACAAGTATATTTACTAGCCAATCGTTATATAGACCAGAGTAACTAAGAAGTCTATATAACCTGTAGTAGATAGTCAGTCAAGGCCCCAGCTTGACCTAAAGATATCAAGTCTTTAAAAACTGCTCAACAAAGACTCGACCTAAGGAAGTACCTTAGTGTCTAAAGACGAACTCGACTCGAGGAAGAACCTTGACGTCTTGAACTTTACTGAGTAGTTAAGACCCAATCTTAACAAAAGGTCAAGCTGATCGAACCCGCCGACTTGTCACAAGTCTAGGTGCACCCAACAGACACTGTGGCGCCCAAGCTCACGCACGCGCTCAAGAACAGACACTTCGCGGACAGACCACCCCGAACAGCAGTACCAACTGCCACCTCTGAATTCTTCTGTTTAGACAAACGACGAATCAGGTATAGCAACAGCCTAAGAAGTTGGTACTTTGCAGATACCACAGGCTCGACAGAATACGTACCCGACCACTACTTCACTGAAGGAAGACCTGAAGACAGCAGACCACCCCAGAGGATCACAAGAGAAGCATCCTCCTCAATCACAGACAAACGAACAGGGTACTTGCAAACCCTTGAAGAATCAGAACCCGAAGACTCACTCGACCCCACTTACTTCGAAATGGCCAACAACAGAGACGCCCAAGTAAAGATCCGAGTCCCCTCCGACTTCTCTGGAGAAAGAGAAAAAACGACGAAGTTCTTACAAGAAGTAGAACTTTACATCCGAGTGAACCCGAACACCTACGACACTGATGAAAAGAAAATCGCATTCGCCCTCTCGTTCATGATAGGAGGAGCAGCTGCAGGATGGAAAGAAGCAAAGATCAAAGAATCTTTGGCCAACAATAACTTCGGCAGCTGGCAGGCATTCAAAACAGCCATTTCCGTCGCCTTTTGCCCTGTAGATGACACAGGAACAGCACGAACCGAACTAAAGAATTTAGTTCAGACAGGAGACGTACAGGACTACATCTCCGACTTCCAAATCCTCGCCTCGCGCACGGGAATAGTCGAAAACGTCGCCCTTATTGAATACTTCATGGATGGGCTTAAAATGAAACTCCTTGAGAAAGTATTTCTCAAAGAAACAATGCCTACCACCATTGACGGATGGTATGAAGCCGCTGCCAAGTACAAAGGGCAGTGGAAACGAGCACAGGCAATCGCGGGAAAAGCTAGAGGAAGCAAACCACCCTCTAAGACCTATACTCCCTCCACCGTCCCCAACGTCAATCCAAATGCTATGGAGATTGACAAGATGACACAAGAAGATCGCGCCGAACACATGCGCAAAGGAATGTGCTTTGTCTGTCACCGGACGGGACATCGCGCTATCGACCATAAAGACAAGAAGACGGGGAAATTCCTACCTGGACCCGTCAGAAGGTTCACCGCCAAGAAACCCAGCGGAAAAGATGCCTATGGAAAGATACAAGCCCTCATAGGCGAATTAGACAAAGAAGAGAAAGAAGAAACCCTCCACCTCATGGAAGAATCAGGTTTTTAAGAAAGCAGACTGCCCCAACGTCAGGACCCACTGAAATTATGAGTCTCATCTGTACTTATAGCTAACATGGAAAAACAATCTATGAGATTACCAATGCAGCTATTCGTTGAGAACGAAATTGTCGAAACCGATGCCCTCCTTGATTCAGGAGCAGGAGGGATGTTTATGGACAAAGGCTTTGCACAAGCATATAACCTCCCGCTCACTCCTCTCCAAAAACCAATCCAAGCCAGGAACGTCGACGGAACCCAGAACAAACTCGGCACCATCAACCACTCCACCACTGCTTCAGTAGACATTGGAGGAAAACAGTCAAAATTACGGTTCATGGTCACAGGTTTAGGAAAGGAATCAATCATCCTAGGACTCCCTTGGCTTCAAAAGGAAAACCCATTGATTAATTGGGAAATTGGAACACTACAATACCGGAAGAACAGGTCACTAGAAGCTGCTCGACGAGCAGTGGCCAAGACTCGACAGCTCATGAAGGGAACCGCCTTTGAACAAAAGGGCACCACGAGAGACACCCCGACTGCCGAGATCCAACCTGAGATTGGTTTAAGCCAACTCTGGATCAGAGCAAAGACATTGATCTCCCAACAACTGGCACATGACGAACAGAAAGATCAAGAGAAAGGCAAGACGACAATACCATCGGAATACCAAGAATACAACAAGGTTTTCGAAAAAAACCGCCTCTGAGAGATTCCCTGAATCAAAACAGTGGGATCACACCATCGATCTAAAAGAAGACTTTGTGCCAAAAGACTGCAAAGTCTACCCACTCACCCCGGTCGAACAACAGAAAATGGATGAATTCCTGGAAGAAAACCTGACAAAAGGATATATCCGACCGTCGAAATCCCCTATGGCCTCGCCATTTTTCTTTGTAGCAAAGAAAGATGCAGGAGCGCTTCGACCCTGCCAAGACTACCGGTACCTGAATAACGGAACGATCAAGAACACTTACCCATTACCCCTGATCGGAGACCTCCTTGACAAATTAAAAGGGGCACAAATATTCACCAAACTCGACATCAGATGGGGATATCACAACATCAGGATAAAGGACGGAGACCAATGGAAAGCAGCCTTCAAAACGAACAAAGGACTGTTTGAACCAACAGTCATGTTCTTTGGCTTGTGCAACTCTCCGGCCACATTCCAGGTGATGATGAACGAGATCTTCAAAGATCTGATCGACGAAGGATGGGTAGTAATCTACATGGACGATATCTTGATCTTCTCCCAAGATCCCAGAAAACACGCTGATCGAACGAAGAAAATCCTCCAATGGCTTAGAGACCACGACCTCTATCTTAAACCCGAGAAGTGCAAATTCGACGTCAAGGAAGTCGAATTCCTCGGCTTAATAGTAAAACCGGATCAAATCCTGATGGACCCAACCAAACTCTCCGGCATCTGAGACTGGCCCGAACCAACCAACGTCAAAGGAGTAAGATCGTTCCTCGGATTTGGAAACTTCTACCGCAGATTCATCGGACGCTTTGCCGAATTAGCACGGCCACTCAATGATCTAACCAGAAAGGACATCAAATTCAAATGGATGCTGGAATGTCAAGAATCATTTGACAAATTAAAGGCTAAATTCAGCGAGGCACCAACTCTGCTGATGCCGGATCCCAGTAAACCATTTACAATCGAATCTGATGCGTCTAAGTTTGCAACTGGTGCGGTACTCAGACAACAAGGACCCGATGGAGATTGGCACCCATGCGGATATATCTCCCACTCCTTGACCCCAACGGAAAGAAACTACGAGATCTATGACAGAGAGCTCTTAGGCATAATCAGAGCCCTAGAAACGTGGAGGCACTACCTACAAGGAGCACCACACCCGGTCACAATCTTATCCGATCACAAGAATCTGACATACTTCAGGGTCGCACAGAAACTGAACAGAAGACAGGCATGATGGAGCCTCTTCCTATCAGAATTCGACATCAAATTGATCCATGTACCTGGATCGCAGATGGTTCAATCCGACGCGCTATCTCGAAGAGAAGATTTAGGAAGAAACATAGACAAAGACAACGAAAACCTGACAATGCTGCCAGAAACGGTGTTTGTCAACACCATCGACACAGAAATGGAATCACTTTTGGTCGCGGCAACCATGAAAGACGAATTAGTGGCCAATGCAATCAAAGCACTAAAGACAAACGGAACACTGCCAATCAAATCTGATCTCGCTGATTGGGAAGTAAAGGATGGACTACTTTTCTTCAGAAGCAGATGTTACGTCCCTCCTAACGATGAACTACGAAAACGAATCATTGAACAACACCACAATTCCCTCACCGCAGGGCACCCCGGACAATTCCAGACACTAGAATTGATCCAAAGAGATTATTGGTGGCCAGGAATGACGATGCTCATCAAAAACTTCGTACAAGGATGCGGACTATGTCAACAAATGAAGGTTAACACCCACCCAACAACACCACCCCTCACACCGATTAAATCAACCGCGACAAGACCATTCGCATTGGTGACGACAGATTTCATTACGGACTTACCAGAATCAGATGGACATGATGCCCTAATGGTCGTGGTAGACCATGGTCTTACTAAGGGGGTAATTTTAATACCTTGTAACAAGACAATCGACGCCTTAGGAGCAGCAGACCTCTATCTAAAGAACGTATTCACCAGATTCGGCCTCCCCGACAAAATCATATCTGATCGAGACCCGAGATTCGCATCAAGATTATTCCAAGAACTAGGAAAACTCTTGGGAATCAAACTGGCCATGAGCACGGCCTATCACCCACAGACCGATGGACAAACCGAACGAATGAACCAAGAAATAGAAGCATACCTCCGCATGTTCTGCACAAACCAACCTGAAACATGGGTCACACTCCTATCCACTGCAGAATTCGCCCATAATCAATGGACCCACTCCACTGTGAAACACTCCCCGTTCTACCTCATGATGGGATATGAACCACATGCCATACCTACACCCTACAGAAAGAGCAACGTACCTGCTGCAGAGAAACGAATCGTCCAACTTCAAAGAGCGCGAAACAAAGCCCTAGCCACACACAAACTGGCCCGACAACTCATGGCAGAGAGAATCACCCAAAAATTCACCCCGTTCCTCCTCGGCCAAAAGGTATGGCTAGACTCTAGGAATCTGAAGATTTACCCCCACACCAAGAAACTCTCCCCAAAAAGAGAAGGCCCATTCCAAATCAAACGAGTTCTCTCACCGCTTTCTTATGAACTGAAACTGCCGACTCAATGGAAAATTCACCCGGTGTTTCACACAGCACTCCTCACTCCATACTCTGAAACAGAAACACACGGCCCAAATTACCTGAAACCTCCCCCCGACCTGATTGAAGGAGAAATTGAATACGAAGTAGAGACCATCATCGCCCACAAACCACGCGGATCAAAATACGTTTACCTCGTGAAATGGAAAGGCTATCCCACTTCGGAAAACACATGGGAACCAGAGTCACACCTAAAACACACCAAAGAGATCCTCAACGTATATAAAGAAAGGAAAAACCTATAGAACGAAACAACGAACATACCTACACACCATGCACGCTAACCATGCAACCGCCTCTTCTTCTGTCAAAAGAAATCTCCCTCCTCTTGCTGAATTTGTCGAGAACTTTCTGATCGACCCCACCAACCGCGCTCGCCTCGCCCACTACCTCACTGATCGTGACCAAGACGTCCTGAACAGCCTCTTACACCATTACGACGCCATCCTAGACCTGATACGAGATCAAGAACGGCTCACTGACAAAACCCTTGCAACAATGATGAGTCAAGGCATAGAATCAGCCATTAATTGTCTTCAAAAACAACGGTTAGAAAGCGTCCGATCCCCTACTCCTCTCACCTGACCGACTGTCACCTCAGTGTCCCCCCGCTACTCCTTCCAATTGACCCAACTCAAAGACTCCCAACTTGGGTTACCGACCTCTTCTCCCTGAAAGAAGACAGTCTCGAACGAAGATGTCCAGACTGGAAAGCGACGAAATTCATCGACGTCTATTCCAGGCATCATTAGAATCAAGACGACCCTACCACCAGTGCCTGAGATCATCGATCTCATGTCACCCACTCCACAACCGCAACGCCCACTAACCCCGATGAACGTTCGACTCAGAACCCCGACACCGCCACATATGGAAGTGGAAAGATGCTACAAATGTGGGAAGATTGGCCACTTCGCAACATATTGCGATCAATTTGTCTGCAGTACGTGTAAAAAGAGAAGACCTGGCCATTACCCTGTCACTTGCCCCAAACGGCGACGCGCGTCAGTGCCACCAATCTACACTAGTCCTAATCGGGTTCCATTAGACCGAATTTACGGACCTCATCCTGAAAACGATTACAACGACGCATGGGACAATGCAGCATGGGCAAACATAATGGGAGAACCCTATGGAGATTTATAAGAAGCTGCTCTCTCTCTCTCCATTTTCTTCTTAACAACCACAATCTCTCGAAAATGGACAGCCATATCATTTTCGCCATCGTCTTCTGCTCCTTTTTACTCTTATGCTGGCTCGTTATATTCTCCTTCGTAATCTATTGGCACGTTCAGAATTGCCGACCCACCCCGGCTCTCACATCCTTCATCGACGTCGACGTTGAACTTCGACCACTCCCTCCAACCGCACAATCGTTCAGGCATTCACGCATCTGGATTTGGAGAGACCCTAAACAAGCTGGCGATGAAGTACTCGTTTAGAAAAGTTGTTGAGGACTGGAAGCCTCAATTTTAGTGAGGGGGTAATGTTACGATTCTATCGTCGCGTCTATATTTACTTTCTAACATGCGCTCACTTGACAGTCAGCGCATCATTACTTACTGAAACGACTCCTTAAAGACCTGAGTAGAGACCTGAGTAGATAACAAGTATATTTACTAGCCAATCGTTATATAGACCAGAGTAACTAAGAAGTCTATATAACCTGTAGTAGATAGTCAGTCAAGGCCCCAGCTTGACCTAAAGATATCAACTCTTTAAACTGCTCAACAAAGACTCGACCTAAGAAAGTACCTTAGTGTCTAAAGACGAACTCGACTTGAGGAAGAACCTTGACATCTCGAACTTTACTGAGTAGTTAAGACCCAATCTTAACAAGTCAGGCCTGCCTCTCTGGGAGTCAACTGTCAGGAATGGCTCGGGGAGGGGGTTATGTGCCCCAAGCAGGCATGGAGTACCATCCAATGCGCCCCCTCAACCCTACTCGTCTGACAGATCGGCCTGTTGAGTAAGACTTGACTAGCTGTAGAAGGGGGAATGCGTCAACAAGTTGGTTCTTGAAAGAAATCCAGAAAAATAAAATATAATATGGAAAGAATAAAAATAAAACCCAGTCCATACAAGTCTCCTTCTTCAGAGAGGTCGGTCACATCAAGGAAAGGATGTCGGCCACTAGTGGAAAAAGTGGGTTTACAGGCAAACATGTATAGATTGCACCATGGGTGTTGCAGCTTTCTGTGAAAGGTCTGTAAAGACAATGATAAATTGTCAATACTGAAAAGGGGAAGCAAAAGAAAAGAAAAAAGGGTTGTCAGGCAGTAACACAGATAAATCGGACAATGGGGAGGCCATCACAGAAGATTCTTGGAAATGGAGAGTCGATGGGTGTGTTGACTCTCCCTTCCACAATGGGTAGACCTCTGGGTAGACCTCTGGGTACCCATGGGAGTACCCATGCTATACCCTAAATGCAAGTGCTAAAATTGCTCAGAGGGTGTCCATTTGAACTACTGGTGAGAAGGTCTCTATAATCATAGCCTGGATGTTGTACACATCCTTTCGCAACTAGCCATGCTCTATATCTTACAATTTCTTCTGTTTTATTGTGTTTTCTGTTGAAAACCCATTTATTTGCAATTGGGATCATGTCTGGAGGTTTTTGAACAAGTTCCCATGTTCCTCTCTCTTTCAGCAGATCCAATTCAATTTTTATGGTTCCTTCCCAAGTGGACCGTTCAGGAGAGTTTTTGGCTTCTTTGAGACTATTTAATTTGTCTCCAGCTATTATTGCATAGGCTTGAATTTTATTATTGAAGTTTCCAACTTTTTCTTCTTCTGTAAGGTGCAATAGAGGTTTATAATTGGTACAAACTTCACGCATTCTATGCAGTTCATTGTTCTGCATTGCATGCATTGTGTGCAGTTTGTCAATGTCAACACAATCTTTGGGATTGTTAATTCCATCTTGTTTCCACTTCTGAGATTGCTTCTTCAGAGGTGTTTTGATTGGTGCTTCTCCTGTGATTGGTGTGATTGGTGCTTCCTTTGTGATTAGCGGGCTTCTGATCAGTGCTTCCTCACTATCTGAAATATCCATCAGTGATGCATCTCTATTAAGTTTACATCTTCAGAAGGTTTGGGATTTAGGCTGCCTGTTATTAGTTTAAATGCAAAGTTAAAACATTATGTGCTTCAGCATTATAATATTCAACTGCATTGGTGCCATCATCATATCCGAGATAAGCATGCCACTTTGATTTTAGGAGTAATTTTTGTTTCCATTTTTGCCCTTGTAATAATATCCAGACTGGCACACCAAATTTGCACAGGTGCAAAACATCTGGTTTTTGGTTGTACCATCCCTCATAGAGAGTTAATTTTCCAAGGTGCTTTGTATATGATCAGTTATGGAGATATGCAGCATGTAATATTGCATATTCCCAAAGGTACTCTGGCAGTGAACTTGCAGATAACATTGCACATGATAATTCCACTAGTGTTTTATTCATTCTCTCTGCAATGCTATTTTGGAGGTCTTTACACTCCCCCACCTTTCCTATCGGACTCCACTCAGACTACTCAGACTCCAATTGGACTAGCTCGGACTGGTCCATCAGCCAACTCCCTGCCAATGTTCAGTCCCAGTCCCAGTCCAACCCAAGTGGAGTCCGAGCCAGTCCTCAGAATTCCTAGCACTGGGTGCAGGGTACAATACCCTGAGAGAGGTATTCAATAAGTATTTTAAAGGTACACCTAAAAGTTCTTGCATAATGTCAGCTTAGTATTGTGACAGTATTAAATGATAGAAGCACAATACTTCTTCACTGGTATTGAACTAGTATTGAGTGAGTATAATAAATAACTTTACAATACTGTAAAGAAATATCCAAGGTACTGGTTGGGTACTGCCAAGATACAGTCAAGAAATCAGTGGGTAAGTATTGAGGCATTACTTCAACATACCAAATGCATACCTTAAGAGAGGTATTGTGAAATATTATAGCAAGCTACTTGGATACTGGAAACATACTGGTAACAATACTGGTAACATAATGTAAGAATACACAGTGCAAGAGAACGAAACAGTATGCAGAAGGTATGGTACTGTTGAAAATGTTGAATCCAAGATACTGCTAGAGTATGGCTAGAGTGTTGGTAAGATTCTGACATCAGGGTTATTTGGCGGTATGATACTGGTATGGTGCAAAAGGGATGCAGAGGTATCATGGGAGTATTGAGCCAGAACAATGTTGGAGTAGAATTGATAGCTACAGAATACCCACAAAGTACCTGTAAGAGGGATATTTGAAAGTATGAAACATGTTTTGGTAAGATACAGCCATGATACCAAGGGGCAGGTATTGGTCTGGTGTGTGACATTGGTCACAACATATTGGATGAATACCACACAAAGGGTACTGAGGGGGTACGTAACACAACATAATACATGGTGGTGAAGAGGATTGTGCATCATGGGCAGGCTCTCCAGGTGCAACAGGTCCAAGTTGCAAAGTCAGTGCATACTTGCAAGTTCTATCTTGCGAGTTCTGACTTGCAATGCAAGTTCCAACTTGCGAGTTCTGACTTGCAAGTGCCAACTTGCGAGTTCTGACTTGCAAGTGCCAACTTGCGAGTTCTGACTTGCAAGTGCCAACTTGCGAGTTCTGACTTGCAAGTGCCAACTTGCGAGTTCTGACTTGCAAGTGCCAACTTGCGAGTTCTGACTTGCAAGTGCCAACTTGCGAGTTCTGACTTGCAAGTGCCAACTTGCGAGTTCTGACTTGCAAGTGCCAACTTGCGAGTTCTGACTTGCAAGTGCCAACTTGCGAGTTCTGACTTGCAAGTGCCAACTTGCGAGTTCTGACTTGCAAGTGCCAACTTGCGAGTTCTGACTTGCAAGTGCCAACTTGCGAGTTCTGACTTGCAAGTGCCAACTTGCGAGTTCTGACTTGCAAGTGCCAACTTGCGAGTTCTGACTTGCAAGTGCCAACTTGCGAGTTCTGACTTGCAAGTGCCAACTTGCGAGTTCTGACTTGCAAGTGCCAACTTGCGAGTTCTGACTTGCAAGTGCCAACTTGCGAGTTCTGACTTGCAAGTGCCAACTTGCGAGTTCTGACTTGCAAGTGCCAACTTGCGAGTTCTGACTTGCAAGTGCCAACTTGCGAGTTCTGACTTGCAAGTGCCAACTTGCGAGTTCTGACTTGCAAGTGCCAACTTGCGAGTTCTGACTTGCAAGTGCCAACTTGCGAGTTCTGACTTGCAAGTGCCAACTTGCGAGTTCTGACTTGCAAGTGCCAACTTGCGAGTTCTGACTTGCAAGTGCCAACTTGCGAGTTCTGACTTGCAAGTGCCAACTTGCGAGTTCTGACTTGCAAGTGCCAACTTGCGAGTTCTGACTTGCAAGTGCCAACTTGCGAGTTCTGACTTGCAAGTGCCAACTTGCGAGTTCTGACTTGCAAGTGCCAACTTGCGAGTTCTGACTTGCAAGTGCCAACTTGCGAGTTCTGACTTGCAAGTGCCAACTTGCGAGTTCTGACTTGCAAGTGCCAACTTGCGAGTTCTGACTTGCAAGTGCCAACTTGCGAGTTCTGACTTGCAAGTGCCAACTTGCGAGTTCTGACTTGCAAGTGCCAACTTGCGAGTTCTGACTTGCAAGTTCCAACTTGCGACTTCCAACTTGCGACTTCCAACTTGCAAGTGCCAACTTGCGAGTTCTGACTTGCAAGTTCCAACTTGCGACTTCCAACTTGCAAGTGCCAACTTGCGAGTTCTGACTTGCAAGTTCTGACTTGCAAGTTCCAACTTGCCAGTTCTGGCTTGCATGTTCCAACTTGCATGTTCCAACTTGCAAGTTCTGGCTTGCATGTTGCAACTTGCGAGTTCTGACTTGCAAGTTCCTACTTGCAAGTTCTCACTTGCAAGTTCCTACTTGCAAGTTCTCACTTGCAAGTTCCTACTTGCAAGTTCTCACTTGCAAGTTGCAAGTTCACAACACAGAACTTGCATGTTGGAACTTGCAAGTTCCAACTTGTGAGTTCTGGCTTGCATGTTCCAACTCGCGAGTTCTGACTTGCAAGGTCTGACTTACAAGTTCCAACTTGTGAGTTCTGGCTTGCATGTTCCAACTTGCGAGTTCTGACTTGCAAGGTCTGACTTACAAGTTCCAACTTGTGAGTTCTGGCTTGCATGTTCCAACTTGCGAGTTCTGACTTGCAAGTTCTGGCTTTCAAGTTCCAACTTGTGAGTTCCAACTTGCAAGTTCTGACTTGCAAGTTCCAACTTGCAAGTTCTGGCTTCCGAGTTCTGGCTTTCAAGGTCCAACTTGCGAGTTCTGGCTTGCAAGTTCTTACTTGCAAGTTCTGACTTGCAAGTTGTGACTTGCGAGTTCCAACTTGCGAGTTCTGACTTGCAAGTTCCAACATGCAAGTTCTGTCTTGCACGTTCCAACTTGCAAGCTCTGACTTGCACGTTCCAACTTGCGAGTTCCAACATGCAAGTTCTGTCTTGTGAACTTGCAACTGGCAAGTCAGACCTCGCAAGTTGGAACTTGCAAGTCACAACTAGGAAGTTGGAACATGCAAGCCAGAACTCACAAGTTGGAACTTGTAAGTCAGACCTTGCAAGTCAGAACTCGCAAGTTGGAACATGCAAGCCAGAACTCACAAGTTGGAACTTGCGAGTTTCAACATGCAAGTTCTGTCTTGTGAACTTGCAACTTGCAAGTGAGACCTCGCAAGTTGGAACTTGCAAGTCAGAACTTGCAAGTTGGAACATGCAAGCCAGAACTCACAAGTTGTAACTCGCAAGTCAGACCTTGCAAGTCAGAACTTGCGACTTGGAACATGCAAGCCAGAACTCACAAGTTGGAACTTGCAAGTCAGATCTCGCAAGTTGGAACTTGCAAATCAGAACTTGCAAGTCAGAACTTGCAAGTCAGACCTCACAAGTTGGTACTCGCAAGTCAGAACCCGCAAGTTGGAACTCACACGTCAGACTACGCAAGTTCCGACTTGCAAGCCCGAACTTGCATGTTGGAACTTGCAAGCCAGAACTCGCAAGCTGGAACTTACAAGTCAGAACTTGCAAGCTGGAACTTCCAAGTCAGAACTCGCATGCCAGAATTCGCAAGTTGCAACTTGCAAGCCGCAACTTGCAGGGTGGAACTCGCAAGTCAGAACTCACAAGTTTCAACTCCCAAGTCAGAACTCGCAAGTTGCAACTCGCAAGTCAGACCTTGCAAGTTGGGACTTGCCAGTCAGAAATCGCAAGACAGAACTTGCAAGTTGGAACTTGCAAGCCAGAACTCGCCTGTTGGAACTTGCAACCCAGAACTTGCCAGCTGCAACTTGCAAGTCAGAACTCGCAAGTTGGAACTCGCAGTACCCATGCCATTCCCTAGAGGTGCGTGCTCCATGAACTTGAGGGAAGTATACTTCCAGTTCATTCCATATGCCTGAAAGATAAGAGTTGATATGGGTGGGTTTCATAAATGATGACATAAACATGGTGTAGAAACTAAGCGTGTTTGCAGTTGGTTCAGTGGGAAGTCCATGTATATGGATGAATTTGAGATAAAAGTTTAGGGCAGAGTTGTAAGTATCAGTGGTGCCAGGAGCAATCACCTGTCCAAGCACCAACCCATGAGCTTGGATCAAGTGATCCATGGTCCATGGAGTCCTCGGAGGCCGCCTGGACCAAATGGGCACAAGGTTCATTTTGTACTGCCCCCAATGAGATCACATGGGGGTTTGTACACCTCATTAATTGATAGTAAAGGCTCAATTCAGAGGGCTTTATTGAAGAGGCTTCTGAAGATGGCGTCAGCAACAGAGTTGTCCATGCCTGGCACATGTATGACACAGAGTTGGTGGTTTGAAGTCATTAAAATGTTGGCTACAAATTGGAGGAGGTGATTATATTCTGCCTTGCCATGAAAGGAGTTGAAGATCATGACTGTGTTTGAGCTGTCCATATAAATGATGAGCTTCATAGGTCGGTCAGGCCAACATGCAGCTTCATGGATTGCTGCAGCGATGCAGAAGGCCTCTCGGTAAAAAATATATGCATATGGGATCATGAAGTCAAATGCTGAATAATGACCAACTTTCTTATTTGAGAACCAGAAGCCCATTCCGTCAAGGCATGTGTCAGTATAACATGTCATTTCTCTGTCTGATAGGTTCCAGTCCTATTCCCAGATGATGTGGATACCTGTCAAACATTTCCTGTGCTTTGCACCCCACTGGAGCTCTCAATGAATGGCATTGTTCACTC
The DNA here is from genome assembly GCA_964034925.1 of Tricholoma hemisulphureum. Taxonomy (NCBI): domain Eukaryota; kingdom Fungi; phylum Basidiomycota; class Agaricomycetes; order Agaricales; family Tricholomataceae; genus Tricholoma; species Tricholoma hemisulphureum. Next base: position 7,838,588 of record OZ035929.1, on the reverse strand, counting down.
TAATTTGAGCACAAGGTGACAATTTTTCTGCAATCTTTGCATAGATGGTGGACAACATTGGCATGAGATAGACAAAGACATTCAGTGCCCAGTTCACCCAACCAGTGAGGCATGGGACCAAAGACATTACATCTATCAACCTGGCATTGGCCATCTATCATGTTTACTTGTTTGATTTGCCAATGTGGATGCATAGGCATGAGCCTGTAGGCTTCAGCAACATCTGATTTGAAGAGAGTAAGGCACTGTCCACTCTGCTTCCAATGTGCAATGAGAAGGAGTTGCCCAAGATGTTGAGTATTGTCGAGTGGGAACCCTTTCATGTCATTGCTGATCATCAAGTTGAGCAAGAACTCTCTGGCAGAGTGGTCTGTGACCATATGAAGGTTATCTGAATGTGGCTTTGGCACAGCGAACATTGGCATACTGTACATGCCAGGAAGTAAGTCAGGGCCAAACTGTTAAGATTAGTTATTCTTAACTACTCAGTCTTGCTTTGTCTGGTGCTTATCTTGCACCTAAGTCATTGTTTGGTGCTTCCTAAACAAATTCAGATGTGTTGAGCTAAGGAGGCATTCCTTAGTCAATTCAAGAGCAGATTGAGCAGATAAGAAAGTAGATTATCTTAGGTCAAGCTGAGGTTTGACCTACTATCTACTACAAGCTTTTATAATAGCTACTGCAGCTGAGTAATTACTCTGGTCTACTGCGGTCCATTTGATAGCTATCTACTTGTTGTAATAGGATAGATATCTGTGGTATAAGTATCCAATCAATGGTGTTGTGAGTGCTGTGTTTTAGATAAGATTCTGTCAAAGTAAAACAATCAAGGAAAACTGTAACACAAACGGTGCAGAGAAACGACCTTTGTCATCCTCCTTTCTCGCCTGGCTCCTCAAAAAGTCAGCCTCTTTTTTGTCTTTGGGCATTCCAAATGATTCATCAACAATGCTTGGTAGCTCCTTTCCCCTCATATTTGCCCAAGGCCAGAATCCCTCTTGCAGTCCTCAGGTTATCAATTTCCAGAATGCAGTGTTCTGATATGTAGCAAGAAGAGTTTCCAAAATATCAACATGTATCAGAGTGACAAGTTTAAAAAGCTGTGGATTGTCATGTACAGTTTTTGCAATGATCAGATTTTCAAGTTCATTGGTGGGTATATCAGGAAAAGGATTAGCAGTTTTGGTCCAAAGGGCTGCTGTAAGCGCAAGAGTGTGATCACTGCACCAGAAGTTATGCCACTAATACTTAGGCCGAGCTCCCATTACCACATCCTTCCTTTGTACACTCTCGTGTGCCATGCATGCCACTTGAGCATTTCTTGCAAATGTGGACATATCAACAATTGGCAGCCAAGTTGGTGCAGAGACGACCTTGGTCATTGAATTTGTCACAGATTTCAGCTTTGCTTCCATTCTTCTTGGGACCTGACTTGAACTTTGCCCCCAATCCTGAGGTGGGTCCTGGTCCTGATCCCAAAGCTCCTACATGTCATGAGTACGATTTTCATTATCTATTACACGGACATTTAGTTAGGGTTAGGGGTAGCTGTAGCCACCTCATGGCCTTCTATTTACATTCGTTTACTTTATTATAGAGTTAGCAGACACACGGTAGACACATGGCGCCCATTCATCACGCATGCCTCATGACTTACGCACGGTCAGATGCCTCATGTAGCACATGCTGCTACCTCATTGCTAGCTCATGTATTTTACTATTTAAACTGTTAATATTACGCCTAGAGACTCTAGTCGAGTTCTCTTAGGCAATCCACTAAATCAGTGCGATAGCTTCTGACTATAAGACAATTCCCCCTCCTTTTAGTAGTGTTTAACCGTGAGAGCCAACGCGAAGCCCTAGTGGTTTAGTGTGGTTCTAACAGAAGAACTCGACTCCCTTCACGTGTTCCCTCTCACACTCTTCTCATCCTCATTACTGTCTCATCCCGGGCCTCTATTGGAAACGATGCGCGCAACCCCGCGCCCATGTTACGATCAAGACGCCTTCAACCTTTCATCGCTCATCCCACCCCTCTCCGCACAGACGTGTCTACGTGTATACGTGTGTGTGTACCTTTTTTAACCAAACGTTTGTCTTCAGGGTTCGCTGGAGACGACGGTACGCACGTCCCCGCTCAACCTTTTTCACTCACTCCGCCCGCTTCCCCCGCCATTTTTCCCCCCACCATTGAATTCCAAACCCACGGCGTCATATGCCAGGTTTAAGCTCTTGCGTGCCGCAGGGCTTCTTAGAACGCCACAAGAGGAAGGCGTGGTCCACTCAGGTGACAGACCAACTAAGAAATGTTGAGCCCGTCTTAGTCCGTTCTGAACGTGCAGGGGGTTGAGACCCTGACATGAGTTCACCAGCAACAGACCACCCGGCCAGACACGCCCCGTTATCCCATCTTTGATCCTAAGGAGCACAGCAGGGTCGCGCGCCCGCTCCAAGGAACTATTGCTTTTCCGCTCGTCCACCGGTCCGCATCCCCTGCAATCAGTGACTGGACCAACCAGATCGTCTCCCCCCGCCCCCGATTACTCTCTATTCCACCAACACCGCCGCTCGTCATGGCTAACATCCAGGAACTCACCATTGACGACGTCCCTCTCCCACTCCCCACCAACCCCAAAGACCTCTTGGAGGCACCCGCCGAGTCGTCGCTGCAAGCGCAGTTGGATGAGGCCAGACGTGAACGTGACACCCTAATGGAGGAGCTGTTGCGATCGAGACGAGAGCGAGAAAGAGGAGCGATGGCCGCAGCAGGCGCGTCAAGGCGGATGCCGAAAGTGGCATGCCCCCTCCCCTTCTCTGGCAAGGCCGCGGAGCTCGACAGCTTCGAGACGGCCGTTTATATGTACATGCGGGGACACCCCGACGAATTCATAGACGAGGATGCCAAGATTGTTTGGATCCTGTTGTACTTACAGGGAGGCACCGCGGCCAAATGGCGCGAGGTAGCCGTCAAGGAGATGATGCGCGGGGAACCCCCCTTCACAGATGCAGCGGAGCTTTTATGCTCCATCAGACATACGTTCGGTGATCCGAACATTCAGGATACCAAGGTCTTCGAAATAACGACCATGGTACAAGGAGAGAAGTCGGCAGACAAACATGTCCAAGACATCAAGATCGCGGCACACCAGTCCGGTTATGACGGGACGCCGCTGATTTACGAGTTCAAAAGGTCGCTCAATAAGGGATTACGAGAGCGCCTTAACAATCTGGAGAACAGGCTGGCAACCATAGAACAGTGGTACGCCGATGCGATGCGCATGGACCGGCAGTGGCGCCAGGCCCGTGCAGAAGAAAGGCTGTTTGGAAACCGCCGGCAGCAACCTCAAGGGACTCAGAATGCGAGGGCCCCATTCAACCCCGGTCAGCGAGGCGCGCCCGCCGCCCAGTCACCATCTCTGGGTGTACAATACCCCCCGAGGACACAGGCGAACCCTCCGCGCGTCCGAGACCCCAACGCCATGGATGTGGACAGGACGGCGAAGAGGCCGCCCTTGATTTGTTACAAGTGTAGAAAGCCGGGGCACATGGCCCGCAACTGTAGGAGCTGCCTGGACATCCGGGCGATGAATTACGACGAGCTGCGCGGTTACTGGACCGCTAAGTTGAAGGAAGAGGCCGACGCGGCGGCCAAGAAGGATTTTCCCGCCGGAGATCAGTGAGCCCCCCCTCGCTGGCCTCCAAGAATAGGTACAATGGACTCTCGGTAGATATGATAGACTCTGATACGGACTCAGATGACACTGCAGTAGATAACTTAGAAAGTAGTACTGTAGTTAGTCACAACGGTGAGGAGTCCGATGCAAATCGGCTTGGCGCCCCGGAGGCGTGCTTAATTCCTCTTATGCCCGTAGTTACAAAAATAGACAATAATACCGAAAAGCCAAAAGCGGGGGAAAGACACTTTATAAGATCAAGTAAAATTAAAAATGAAATCATGATACCGGTTACCATTACTACATTAGACACACACGATGCCTGCACGGTCAAGGCATTACTAGATAGCGGAGCTACTGGACTATTCGTGGACAGGGAGTTCATACACAAAAGCGGACTTAAGACCCGGACCCTGGATCAACCAATCAGGGTGTACAATATCGATGGTACCTTAAACCAGGGCAGCTCGATCACAGAAGAGATCGTCCTCATGGTATCATTCCGGTGGAGTAGGGTGAGATGGTCACCTACTCCAGGTAGTCACGTGACCTAGCCAGTAGACAGTCACATGTTGTAGAGTCACACAATCACATCTTGTTAGCTGGCCACCACCATAGCAAGGGAGACACCTCGGGTGTCTCCATTCTGGTGATGAGAGCGTGATTCGAAGCTACAGCCACTGCTCATTTTGTTTTTGCTATCTTGGGCTTCAGTTCTCACGTGCCACGTCACAACTCTCAGCCCTACAGTCTCGTAGCAGTCTGAATCTCAGTCTGTCATAGTCCCGAAGTTCCCAGTAGTCCCGAAGTCACTAGTTCTAGCCCCGAAGTCACCACTCTGTAGTCCCGAAGTCACCAGTCTGTAGTCCTGAAGTCACCAGTCTAGTCCTTACCCTGCCTACTTGTCTACTTGCTGGACACTTTATCACTATGGGAAAGAAATCAGCAGCGAAAACCACCCCACCAGTACCAGCATCAGCACCAGCAAAAGATGACCTCATGACTCAAGCTCTTGTCATGCAACAACTCCAACCAGAGCTCTACGAGCTAATTATGGCACGAGGCCGGGAAGAAACCTATGCTGTGGTCAAAGAGGCAATCTCCAGGTCACTGGAAAAAGGGAAAACGGCACTATTGAATGAAGGATACGAGAAAGGACTGAAGGAAGGGGAAGAACGAGGAAGAGCAGCCGAACGAGAGGTCTGGAGGACGAAAATCAAGCCCACAACCTTCGAGACGGCCACCCAGACCACCCCTACCTCCACTGTCAACGCCTCCATGCAGACAGCACCCGGCGTGCCGCCGCGTCTACTGAACGATGCGGGGACGTCTACCGAACTTCCTAGCACCCACGAGACCGCTGTGCAAGCCTGCGGCGACCCCCCATCCGTCGCCAGACCCGTCGTCAGCCCCCCCGTCACAGCCGACGCAGCCACGTCATCGCTGACAACGCCAGCACAGCCGCCATCAACGATGGCAACATCTTCAACAACGACGACCACCACCACCACCCCAGCTCTGGAACTACCCCAAGCACCTCTGAAGCGACGGCGCACGCTCCCAGGCCGACTCCCAGCCCTCCAGCCCCCTGCCCAGCCCTGCCTCAGGCAGAACGACGAGCCACGGTGCTCTGACAGCACCCAGAAGGCCCCCACCAGTGACGGCCGCCCCCGGGGCACCTCTAACGCCCCCAGGACGACGGCGTCCACCAGAGCCGACCCCCTGCACGTCCCCTGTGCCCCCAGCTCCCCCAGCGCGGCCCCCAAGGCCGGCGCCACGTCACGCACGGCCCAGACGGCGTCCCCATCTCCCCCACTACCTGAGCGGCCCCCCAGACAGCCCAGCGCACCACGGACCGCGTCCAGCAACCCCCGTTGGCCAACGCAAGCCTTGTCACAGCCCCAGCGCAGTTCGCCGCCTGCTGCCTCGTCCCCAACCCCCCGCGCCACGTCATCAACAACGTCCCACGCGCCCTCAGCCGAACTGCCCCCAGAACGGCCCCCTCGTGCCCCCAGTGCCCCCTGGAACATCCCTCAACGACCCACACACCCCCTAGAGCCGGCCCCAGCCCCCATAGTCTCGAAACGGCCCCCTGTTTGACGCCGTTCACCCCCTGTGCCCCCCGTCTTCCCTCCCCGACCGCCTAGACAAGCCATTTCGCCACCGCTTGTGTGGTGCACCCCGCCTGTATCCCCAACGACGCCGTCTGCGTCCGCTCACACTCCGTGCCCACCTCTGCCACCTGCCCTCGCCGTTTTACGGCGCTCATTCCCTCCTGCACCCCCGCGTTTCGACTGGGCTGCCGACGCAGAGTCCCTGCCTACGACAGCCCCCCCTGGGAGAGACTATGGTCCACGAGACCTTTCGGGCCTTCGCTCTGCCCAACCTGCTCCATTCCGAACGCTTCAGCGACGTGTCCGACGTCGTCGCACTGGTCCTCGAGGTCACAGCTCAAATTCCCCGAAGTTTAATTGGGATCAGGACCCTCTTGGTGCTGATCTGAGCCGAGCGCTCCGTGCTCTGGGATGGACACCACCCTGCTGAGTCCTATGTTTTTTTTTCATTCATACATTCTTTTCTCTGTTCCTCATCAACCATAGAATTTTTTGCTACCTGTCTAGATTTTTTATCTGTTTTGTTTTTTCTTTTTCTTTTTGTTCGAGGCGACGAGGACGTCGCCATTTGGAAGATGGGCAGATGGAGTAGGGTGAGATGGTCACCTACTCCAGGTAGTCACGTGACCTAGCCAGTAGATAGTCACATGTTGTAGAGTCACACGATCACATCTTGTTAGCTGGCCACCACCATAACAAGGGAGACACCTCGGGCGTCTCCACCGGGGTCATAAGGAGAAGGCCATTTTCGAAGTGTGCGATCTAGGGAAGACAATGGTGATCTTGGGACATCCGTGGTTACGCAAACACAACCCGGACATTAACTGGGACACCGGAGAAGTGAAGATGATGCGTTGCCCAAGAGAATGCAACGTATTTATTAGAGCCGCGAAGAAAGATAGGGCCAGGAGGAAGTTGGCCGAGCGACAGAAGTATCATCCTACAATCGAGGAAGTAGAGGACGAAGACACGTTCATTACGAATGGAGGAGTAATGGCAGACGGAGATGGAATCCTGGAGGAAATTGCCCAGGAGTGGAACGAGAATCCGGTATGCGATGAGGAGCACGAGATCCGAATGACGGAGTCGGAAATCGAGGCGAAGATTCCGCGTAGGTTCCGGAGGTGGATGAAAGTGTTCTCGAAGAAAGCGTCCAAGCGGATGCCGAAGCGGAAGCCCTGGGATCATGCGATCAAAATGAAACCGGGGTATGAACCGAAAAAGGCTAAGAATATTTGGTTATCCCCGCAGGAGCAAAGCAAAGTCGACGACTTCCTGAACGACCAGTTAGAAAAGGGATACATCAGGGAGAGCAAGTCGCCGCAAACATTGGCTGTGTTCTTCGTTCCCAAAAAAGACAAAAAAAAGAGGATGGTGCAGGACTACAGATACTTAAATGCTTGGACAATCCGTAATAATTATCCGTTGCCGCTTATTGGTGACTTAATAGACAGAGTAGGTAGTGCGTGGGTATTTACTAAATTGGACCTACGTTGGGGATACAATAACGTTAGGGTGAAGGAAGAAGATGAGTGGAAGGCGGTGTTCACGACCCACAGGGGCGCGTTCGAGCCTTTAGTTATGTATTTCGGACTTTGCAACAGCCCAGCCACATTCCAGACAATGATGAATGGTGTGCTGAAGGACCTCATCGATCAGGGGTCAGTAGTAGTATATATAGACGATATCTTAATATTCACAAAGGACATAAAAGGACATAATGAGATTGTAGAAGAGGTCTTGAAAAGATTAGAGGAAAATGATTTGTTTTTGAAACCGGAAAAATGCGAATTTGCTGTCAGCGAAGGTGAGTTCTGACTTGCAAGTGCCAACTTGCGACTCGCAAGTAGGAACTTGCAAGTCAGAACTTGCAAGTCAAAACTCACAAGTTGGCACTTGCAAGTTGGAGCTCGCAAGTTGGAACGCGCAAGTTGGAACTTGCAAGTCAGAACTCGCAAGTTGGAACTTGCAAGTCAGAACTCGCAAGTTGGAACTTGCAAGTCAGAACTCGCAAGTTGGAACTTGCAAGTCAGAACTCGCAAGTTGGAACTTGCAAGTCAGAACTCGCAAGTTGGAACTTGCAAGTCAGAACTCGCAAGTTGGAACTTGCAAGTCAGAACTCGCAAGTTGGAACTTGCAAGTCAGAACTCGCAAGTTGGAACTTGCAAGTCAGAACTCGCAAGTTGGAACTTGCAAGTCAGAACTCGCAAGTTGGAACTTGCAAGTCAGAACTCGCAAGTTGGAACTTGCAAGTCAGAACTCGCAAGTTGGAACTTGCAAGTCAGAACTCGCAAGTTGGAACTTGCAAGTCAGAACTCGCAAGTTGGAACTTGCAAGTCAGAACTCGCAAGTTGGAACTTGCAAGTCAGAACTCGCAAGTTGGAACTTGCAAGTCAGAACTCGCAAGTTGGAACTTGCAAGTCAGAACTCGCAAGTTGGAACTTGCAAGTCAGAACTCGCAAGTTGGAACTTGCAAGTCAGAACTCGCAAGTTGGAACTTGCAAGTCAGAACTCGCAAGTTGGAACTTGCAAGTCAGAACTCGCAAGTTGGAACTTGCAAGTCAGAACTCGCAAGTTGGAACTTGCAAGTCAGAACTCGCAAGTTGGAACTTGCAAGTCAGAACTCGCAAGTTGGAACTTGCAAGTCAGAACTCGCAAGTTGGAACTTGCAAGTCAGAACTCGCAAGTTGGAACTTGCAAGTCAGAACTCGCAAGTTGGAACTTGCAAGTCAGAACTCGCAAGTTGGAACTTGCAAGTCAGAACTCGCAAGTTGGAACTTGCAAGTCAGAACTCGCAAGTTGGAACTTGCAAGTCAGAACTCGCAAGTTGGAACTTGCAAGTCAGAACTCGCAAGTTGGAACTTGCAAGTCAGAACTCGCAAGTTGGAACTTGCAAGTCAGAACTCGCAAGTTGGAACTTGCAAGTCAGAACTCGCAAGTTGGAACTTGCAATCAGAACTCGCAAGTTGGAAGTCGCAAGTTGGAACTTGCAAGTCAGAACTCGCAAGTTGGCACTTGCAAGTTGGAAGTCGCAAATTGGCACTTGCAAGTCAGAACTCGCAAGTTGGCACTTGCAAGTTGGAACTCGCAAGTTGGCACTTGCAAGTTGGAACTCGCAAGTTGGCACTTGCAAGTTGGAACTCGCAAGTTGGCACTTGCAAGTTGGAACTCGCAAGTTGGCACTTGCAAGTTGGAACTCGCAAGTTGGCACTTGCAAGTTGGAACTCGCAAGTTGGCACTTGCAAGTCAGAACTCGCAAGTTGGCACTTGCAAGTCAGAACTCGCAAGTTGGAACTTGCATTGCAAGTCAGAACTCGCAATAGAACTTGCAAGTATGCACTGACTTTGCAACTTGGACCTGTTGCACCTGGAGAGCCTGCCCATGATGCACAATCCTCTTCACCACCATGTATTGTGTTGTGTTACATACCCCCTCAGTACCCTTTGTGTGGTATTCATCCAATATGTTGTGACCAATGTCACACACCAGACCAATACCTGCCCCTTGGTATCATAGCTGTATCTTACCAAAACATGTTTCATACTTTCAAATATCCCTCTTACAGGTACTTTGTGGGTATTCTGTAGCTATCAATTCTAATCCAACATTGTTCTGGCTCAATACTCCCATGATACCTCTGCATCCCTTTTGCACCATACCAGTATCATACCGCCAAATAACTCTGATGTCAGAATCTTACCAACACTCTAGCCATACTCTAGCAGTATCTTGGATTCAACATTTTCAACAGTACCATACCTTCTGCATACTGTTTCATTCTCTTGCACTGTGTATTCTTACATTATGTTACCAGTATTGTTACCAGTATGTTTCCAGTATCCAAGTAGCTTGCTATAATATTTCACAATACCTCTCTTAAGGTATGCATTTGGTATGTTGAAGTAATGCCTCAATACTTACCCACTGATTTCTTGACTGTATCTTGGCAGTACCCAACCAGTACCTTGGATATTTCTTTACAGTATTGTAAAGTTATTTATTATACTCACTCAATACTAGTTCAATACCAGTGAAGAAGTATTGTGCTTCTATCATTTAATACTGTCACAATACTAAGCTGACATTATGCAAGAACTTTTAGGTGTACCTTTAAAATACTTATTGAATACCTCTCTCAGGGTATTGTACCCTGCACCCAGTGTATTTAAATAGAATTATGTGACTTCAATGAAAGATATGAATAAAAACTCACTATTCTATAAAATTTGAGTAGAGTCCGAGTGGAGTCCACTCAGAGTCCAATCAGACTATGTAGTGTAAATGTGAATTTTGTCAAGTGCATATTGTACCCTTAATATGGTAAAAATGTATCAGGCACTTAGCTCAGTTGGCTAGAGCACCTCAAGAACTGTTTATCTAAGCTGGATATACAAGGCTGAGGGTTCAATCCTTGGAGATATAAGCCTTTTACATTTTCAGACATGAGTTTGAATCCCAAGTCCTCAGTCTGAGTGGAGTCCGAGTGGAGTCTGAGTGGAGTCTGAGTCAGTCTGAGTGGAGCCTAAGTGGAGTCCAAGCCAGTCCAAGCCTACTAATCCACTTGGACTACTTGGACTCCACTCAGACTGACTCAGACTGACTTGGACTCTGAGCAGTCCAATCAGAGTCCAATAGGACAGGTGGGGAACAGTAAAGTCTTGCTATTTTGTGATGCAGAGTATGGCGTAGTTAATTGGATTTGTATTCTGTGCTGTTTAGAATATTTATCAAGTTTTTCATTGATAAATTCTTTTCCACAATCTATTTGAATTCCTTTTGGATTTCGGCCTTGAGTTTTTAAATAGGTCAAGTAGTTCATTACATCCTGTGCTGCATCACTTTTTCTTTTAGACATTCGATGGTGACATACCTTTTGGCATTATCAACAAATAGCAAATAATAATGTTTTCCATTGATGGATTTGACAGAATATTTTCCCCATAAATCAATGTGTGTTAATTCTCCAGATTCTGTGTTTCTTTTGACTGATTTTGGAAATGGTTTAACATGTTGTTTTGTGGCTATACATGCTTCGCAATCTGGTTTTGGAGTTTCCAGATCAACATTAGAGCCTTTTACCATTTTTCGGTCAAGTAACATTTGCAATCCAGTATATCCGATATGTCCAAAATGTCGATGCCAAGTTTCCCAACTAGGTAACTTTTCATTTCCTATGAAAGTTTTATTATTACCCTCATTGTTGGTGGTGTTTTCTGGGTTTCTAATAATCATTTCCATTTTATAGAGATGATTATTGATTTTATTCCTGTGAGCAATGGATTTGCCATCTTTATTGATGAGAATTATTTCCCCTTTTCCTCCATTATATTTTCCTCCAGCTGCATCCCATCTCCCTAACAAAATTAAATTATTTCATATACCGGGAACATGTAAAACATTTTGTAGATGTATAATATATTTTTCTCTGTTGCATGTTGAAATTAAATCAACAGTTCCTTGTCCTGCTACATTCACCTCTTTTCCACCTACACCAGTTATGGAAATATTTTTCCTTAGTATGTAGGAAGTAAATGCATTTCTTTGATGTGTTACATGTGAAGTTGTTGCCAAGTCAGCCTACCAATCATAATAGATCAGATGCTCATCAATTATGACATTGTTATTACATGCATCAAAATTATAACCTTCTTCATCTGTTGAGAATGTTATATGCTCTTCTATAATATTAGATGTGTCCCTGGGCTTCTTCTCTTTTATTTTCTGGAAGCACACATCACATGCAGCTGCTGCTCCAAGATGCAATGGCCATCAATCAGTATTTCAAAGGAGGTGATCTCTTCATGACAACCACAGCAAATCATAAATGGCCAGAGATTGTGAATGAGCTTGGTCCAGGTCAGACAGCAGCTGATTGCCCTGATGTAGTTGTTCATGCATTCTTTGCAAAGCAGAAGCAGATCATAAAGGACATAGAGACTGGCTTCTTTAGAAAGGCCCTTGGATATGTGTTCACTATTGAGTACCAGAAAGTGGTCTCCCTCACATGCACTGCATCATCTTCCTCCATCCAGATTCCAAGCTCTGCAGATAGACAGTCTTCTCTCTTCAGAGTTTCCTGAGGATAATCCTGAGCTATTGGAGAAGATCAAGAAGTTTATGGTTTACAGCCCCTGTGGTACTAAGAATCCAAATGCCTCATGCATGCAGAATGGAGCACATTGCACTCCCCCACCTATTCCTAGTCCAGTCTAGTCGGAGTCCGAGTTGTCCGATTAGAATCCAGTCGGACTGAACTCAGACTGAACTTGGACCATTTTATCCAATTTGTGCAGAGAAGGTGGTATTTTTATCCAAGTCCAGTCTGAGTCCAGTCCGAGTTTAGTCCAAGTCGGACAACTCGGAAAACTCGGAGTTTAGTGGGAATTTGAAGTTGCTAGGACTCCTTGGACTCCAATAGGACATTTTGGACTCAACTTGGAATATACTCGAACTTCTCAGACTCCGTAAGGAAGATACTCGGACTGCGGTTTCTGTCAGTATCAGGTAGTTGTAAATAGAGCGTGAGGACAAAATAATCGGCATGTAAAGGGTTCGAACTTAATGGATAACGTAATGCCAAGTAATGCAACACAAATAACCACTGAGCCAAGTGGTCCTGTTGTTGGTTATGTATTTAGCTCACTATAGTAACCACTTGCGCTGAACCCCAGCATTAGGGTTAGTACAGCCACATACAGCCTTGCATCAACCTCGCTTCAATCACCCATTGCCTACACCAACTGACAACCATCCTCTGCTCAAGATGCCTCAAACATGATCGACAGGGACTGCCACCCACAGTGGTGCCACCTACAAGGCCCCCAACTCCCAGGTGATGGCTCAAGGCACTCGCAAATGTGCCACGTCATCTGGTGGCACCACCATGCAAGTGAAAACGAAGAAGATGACTACCAATACCAGTGCCGGCAGGGAGGAGACAACTCAGGGCACTCGCAAACATGCCACGTCATCCATCGACACCAATGCCAAGCCCACAAAGAAGACGAAGATGGCCAATACCAGTGTTGGCGGGGCGTTGAGCAAGGGGAAAGGTGGGCGCAAAACTGCTACCAGGTAGGTATATTCCCCTGTCGCATCTTGAACAGAATCACACCATTCTGCACAGGAAAACATCAGGGATGCAAGCCCAACAGAATGCCACTGCTTCCACCCCAAAAAAACTCACCAAGTGAGTTTTTTCTCGTTTTCCTTCATTCATGGGACTACTTACAACTATTCTACAGGACAGCCAAGGTGCTAGAAAGCAGCGGCATCACAATTGCCCCCACAGAACGCCCCTGCCCAGCAAAGGCGAGCATCATGCCGCCTTGGCCCACCCTTGTCACTTTGAGTGGGCGCCAGCGTCGTCCTGACACCCCTCCCATCACCCTCAACATCAACAAAGCCGGCAAGAAGACCAGCGGAGGCAATGCCAAGAACCACAATGCCAGGGGTGGCTCAAATGACCCCGGTGAGACAGAAGAGGCACCCAAGGACAAGGTCAGTGATGACAACGATAAAAACAATGCCCACGGCCAAGAGCAGGCCTTCTGTCGTGTCCCCCATGGCTCCTGTTGCGTCCCTTGGGTGCTGGGCCCTCTCATCACATCCCCACTGCTGGCAGCGTGTTGCGTTGCGTCCCCCTCAGCTCCTGAGGTGGTTAGTGACATGGTGGGCGGGGTGGGCCGTTCTGTGCACACCTTGCAGGTACCCCGCTGCTCGGGCCTCCTGGCACCTCCCTGTCCCCCTCAATGCCCCTCATACTCCCAGCTGAGTGGGGAGGAGGGGCGGTGTGTCTGTGATCAGACATATATAGAAAACTGAAAAAGAAAAAGTGAGTTTTTAAAAAAATAGATAAAGAAAAATCATACCCAACATGAGGGCCTGTGGCCCCCATGGATGGGTAGTGGAGGAGGGGAGGGGGGGCAGGCAGGAGGTTGGGGGGGGGGAGATCAGAGGGGATGGCGCTGGTGTCAGTGACATGGCACACGCGTAGGTGGGAGGGGGGGGCTTACCAGGTTGCAGGGGTCCTGGGGTTGATATCTAGTTGGAGGGGGCGGTTAGTGACGTGGCGCATCAGGCAACAGGGGGGGAGGGGGCCACTTACCATCTGGGGGCGCTGGGGGTCATTGCTGCGCATTGGCCAGCTTGAGGGAGCAAAGGAGGGAGTGAAGTTAGGGGCCATGGACAGAAATGGTGACAAGGGGTGGTGGTCGAGGTGCAAGGGAGGCAGCAACAGCAGGTGGCAGCGGGGTTGGTGGTGGTAGGAGCATGTCATGTGTAACTGATAAACAAACAGTCACACAAGGCCACGCATTTCCAACCAACACATGACGGACATATCACTTAGAGATCAAAGTTTCCATACTAAGCAAAGTTGTATAGCTGAACAGTTATGTATGGCTACTTATGTAATATGTAATCCAAAGGTTGTGGGTTCAATTTTCCAAGATGGCATTTTTTTTATAATTAATAGTATGAGGCTTGTATACATAGAGTCTATGTAGAGTCTATGTAGAGTCTACATGGAGTCCAGTCTACATAGAGTCTACATGGAGTCTACATGGAGTTTACATGGAGTCTATGTATAGTATTTAGTGGGAGTCCCACTACTCCTTGTAAATACATGGAGTTTACTGGGAGTCTACATGGAGGCTACATAGACTTGCTATCAACATGAATCCCATGTTTGGTGAACCCACACTCCATCTAAAGTCTATGTAGACTCCCAGTAAAGTCTATGTAGCCTACGTAGACTCCATGTATACATGTGGGGGAGTGTAAAGCCCTCCATTTTTGGGCTTCAGAGAGTCTGGACACCTCAGTGAGTGGTACTTGTACCCTTCGTTCTTGTCTATTAATGGTATCCTGTGATTTACCTCCCATAGTGGAGGTAATTTTTCTGGAACCCCTTGCATAATGTCCTGGTTGGACTTCATACATTTCTCACGCAGCTGAGGAATGTCCTTGGTTGTGAGTGATCCTTTGATCTGGACAGAGTGTCTATTCTCCATTGCCGTCAAGTACATCATATTAGCTATCATGCCCACCTTGCCCCTTGGCTGGTGGTCCAGTAAATAACCAAAGGATCTCTTTTGGTGTGGTGTCCTCAGACCTCTCAAGAATTCTTGGATGACTTTGTCCAATTTTGATATTTCTCTCGATGTGACATCCTCATCTTGTTCAAGGATGACTGGAAATCTGGAGGGCATGTATCTTTTGTCCACCCTCCCCTTCTTAGACTGAAGTGTGGCATCATCACCGCTATCAACTCACTTACCTGGATCCATTTTGGGATAATCTTTGTGAAACTTCTGAGCTGGTGTTGTCTCTTGCCAGTATCTCATTGCTAGACGTTCATCCATTCCTTCAGGTAGGACACTTTGCTTGTGTCTGACTTCATCCCTGTCAAAGTCCAACACTATGCCATGCCTTCTCATAAAGATGGTGCCCAGTGTGACATCATATCTGTCAATATTTACTATATCAAAATAGTGACTTGTGTTTATGGGTCCACACTTAATGCAGAAATTTGTGCCATAGTTGGTCTTTGATTGACTACCTTTAGTTCCCAATTGTAAGGGTACTTGATTTTTTAGTGTGTAAACCTTGAGGTTTGCAATTTGTACTAACTCTGGTGATATACCATCTATTGTGCATCCAGAGTCCAGTAATGCTATGGCCTCATGGCTGTTTATCTCGACTAGAGCTACAAATATTCATGTCTCTTTTCTCTGTTGTGTCCAGCAATTGAGTTGTTTGCTCAATTTTCTTAGTAGTATGGGTTGGTTGTTTCCAACCCTGTCTGCATTGTTCTTTGAAGATGGTACTTTACTGTCTTGGATAGCTTTGAACGTCTCCTGTTCTCTGCCCTCCTCATAGAGTGTTGATTCCACTCTATCACCTGTGAGGTCTTTGTATTTGAATTCCTCACCTTTCAAGCTGTGCTGGGATCCAAAGTACATATCCTGCTGTTCCCCTTTGTATTTGATGGGTTTCCTTTATCAGTCTTACCTTGGTCCTCATCGTCTATGATGCTCCATTTCTCAGCCTGTTCCTGATCCATGTCAGGATCATCCCCCACCAGGATGTCCCTTGCCACAAAGAGTTGGGCTGAAGGTTTCTTGTTTGATGAGTTCCTTGGGCAATGAGGGTCTCTTGCAATATGGCCCTTCTGGCCACATCCAAAACAGGTGTCTTTATCCACCTGTTCATTTTTCTTGCTAGATCCCGGCTTCTTGTCAGGTTCTTTACTTTTTCCTTGCAGTTCCCTCTTATCAGGGGCCTGTCTCTTGGTTTCCTTCACCGACAATACTTTTAGTGGTGTATCAGGTATTTCTTCATACCATCTGTTATACCCAGACAGTCTCTGTTACATTCCTATCATTTCACCTATCTTTAACTCCTCTAACACATGCACTATTTGACAGCCAGCGCATTTTACTTATGAAACTCTCCTGTAAAAGACCTGAGTAGATAAGACTCTATTTACCAGCCAATACCTACTCAGACCAGAGTAGTTATTTACCTATAAAAGCTTGTAGTAAATAGTCAGTCAAGCTCAGCTTGACCTAGAGATACAAACATCTTTATAAACTCAATCTAAGGGATTTCCTTAGTGTCTAATAAAACAAACTCGACTCAAGGAAGCACCTTGAAGTCTCAAATTGAACAACGTCAGAAAGCCTCTGACAAAGAACACTTAGGACTGAGTAGTTAAAGACCAATCTTAACAAAAGGTCAAGCTGAACAGAAACTGCCCACTTATCACAAGTCTAGGCAAACCCAACCAACAGTGTGGTGCCCAAGCTTACGCACACGCTCAAGAACAGACACTCTGCTGACAGACCACCTTGTGCAGCTGTACTGACTACAACCACAGAATACTACCATTTAGATGGATGATGAATCAGATACGGAAATAGCTTAAGAAGCTGGTATTTCACTGACACCACCGGATCAATTGAATACGTACCAGATCATTACTTCACTGAAGGAAGATCTGAAGACAGTCGACCCCCACCAAGAATTACCAGAGAATCATCCTCTGGTCAAGGAGAATATTTTTCTTCTTCTGTCACCGACAAGCGAACAGGGTACTCACAAACCCTTGAAGGCTCCGAACCAGAAGACACATTAGAACCCCATCACTTCAAAATGGCAAACCGAGACGCACAAGTAAAAATCTGAGTCCCCTCTGACTTCTCAGGAGAAAGGGAGAAAACAACAAAATTCCTACAAGAAGTGGAATTATACATACAAGTAAACCTGAACACCTATGACACCAATGAGAAGAAAATCGTGTTTGCTCTCTTGTTTATGATAGGGGGAGCAGCTGCAGGATGGAAAGAAGCCAAAATCAAAGAATCTTTGGCCAACAATAACTTTGGCAGCTGGCAAGCATTTAAAACAGCCATGTCTGCCGCCTTCTCCCCTGTAGATGATGCAGGAACAGCATGGACTGAACTCAAGAATTTACAACAAACAGGGGATGTTCAAGACTATATCTCCGATTTCAGAATTCTTGCAGCACGCACAGGAATAATCGAGAATGTCGCACTCATCAAATATTTCATGGACGGGTTGAAACCAAAGTTACTCAAGAAGGTCTTCCTCAAGGAAACTCTCCCTACCACCATTGATGGATGGTATGAAGCCGCTGCTAAATATGAAGGGCGGTGGAAATGAGCACAGGCAATCACAGGAAAAGCCAGAGGAAGCAAACCGCCTTCTAAGACTTACACCCCTCAGGCTCATCCAGTCTCTGACCCAAATGCCATGGAGATTGATAGAATGACAAAAGAAGATCGAGACAAACACATGTGCAAAGCAATGTGTTTCCAATGCCATCAGACAGGCCATCATGCCGCTGACCACAAAGACAAGAAGACAGGAAGATTCCTGCCCAGAGTTTCCAGAAAACTCACCTTTAAGAAGCCAACTGGAAAAGACACTTACAGGAAAATTAGAGCCCTTTTAGCTGAACTCAATGATGAAGAAAAAGAAGAAACCCTCAATCTAATGGAAGAATCGGGTTTTTAAGAAAGCAGACTGCCCTGATGTCAGGACCCACTGAAATTATGGTCTCTTCTGTATTAATAGCTAACATGGAAAAGCAATCTATGAGATTACCCATGCAATTAAACAGAAAGAATGAAACCATTAAAACCGATGCCCTTCTAGACTCAGGAGCAGGAGGGATGTTCATAGACAAAGAATTTGCCAAGGCTTACAATCTCCCCCTTACTCCTCTCTCGAAACCAATCTGAGCCAGGAGTGTAGATGGTACACAAAATAAACTAGGAACCATCAATCACTCCACCACCTTACTTGTGAACATAGGAGGAAGACAATCAACTATACAATTCATGGTCACTGGTTTGGGAAAGGAATATATCATTCTAGGTCTCCCCTGGCTTCAAAAGGAAAACCTGATGATCAACTGGGAAAAAGGGACAATGCAATACTGAAAAGGCGGGTCACTAGAAGCAGCTCGACGAGTGGTTGCTAAAACCCGGCAACTTATGAAAGGAACTGCATTTGAACAGAAGGACATCCCAATTGCATGAATCAAAGAAACCCATATGAACCAAGCCATCTGGATCAGAGCTAAGACATCAATCTCCCAACAACTGGCTCATGATGAACAAAGAGATCAAGGAAAGGACAAATCAACTGTGCCACCCGAATACCATAACTACCACAAAGTCTTCAAGAAAACCACTTCTGAGAGATTCCCTGAATCAAAACAATGGGATCATGCCATAGAACTAAAAGAAGACTTTGTGCTGAAAGACTGTAAAGTCTATCCTCTTACCCCAGTCAAACAACAAAAAATGGACGAATTCCTGGAAGAAAACCTGAAGAAAGGCAACATTAGGCCATCAAAATCACCTATGGCCTCCCTGTTCTTCTTTGTAGCAAAAAAAGATGCAGGGGCTCTATGACCCTGTCAAGATTATCAGTACCTGAATAACGGAACGATTAAAAACACCTATCCTTTACCACTGATCAGAGATCTCCTTGACAAGTTAAAAGGAGCACAAATATTCACTAAACTTGACATCAGATGGGGATATCACAACATCAGGATAAAAGAAGGAGACCAATGAAAAGCAGCCTTTAAAACAAATAAAGGGCTGTTTGAACCAATGGTCATGTTCTTTGGCCTATGTAACTCCCCAGCAACATTTCAGGCAATGATGAATGAAATATTCAAAGATCTAATTGACAAAGGATGGGTAGTGATTTACATGGACAACATCTTAATCTTCTCCCGAGATCCCAGGAAACATGCCGATCAAACAAAGATTCTCCAAAGGCTCAAAGACCATGATCTATACCTCAAACCCGAGAAGTGCAGATTCGACGTGAAGGAAGTCAAATTCCTCGGCTTAATAGTAAAACTGGATCAGATCCTAATGGACCCCACTAAATTGTCTGGCATCCAAGATTGGGCTGAACCCACCAATGTCAAAGGAGTATGATCATTCTTGGGATTTGGAAACTTTTACTGCAGATTCATTGGATGCTTTGCTGAACTAGCATGACCACTCAATGAATTAACCAGGAAGGATATCAAATTTGATTGGATGCCAGAATGTCAAGATTCATTTGACAAATTAAAAGCCAAATTTAGCGAGGCACCCATGCTATTAATGCCAGATCCAGAGAAACCATTTATGATCAAATCTGATGCATCTAAATTTGCAACTGGTGCAGTACTCAGGCAACAGGGACCCAATGGAGATTGGCATCCTTGTGGATATATCTCCCATTCTCTCACTCCTACCGAAAGAAACTACAAAATATATGACAGGGAACTCTTAGGAATAATTAGAGCCTTAGAAACCTGGAGACACTACCTGCAAGGAGTGCCACACCCAGTTACAATCCTGTCTGATCACAAGAACCTGACATACTTCAGGGTCGCACAGAAATTGAACAGAAGACAGGCATGTTGGAGCCTTTTCCTATCAGAATTCGACATCAAATTAATACATGTACCTGGATCACAAATGATCCAATCTGACGCACTATCTTGAAGAGAAGACTTAGGAAAAGGGATTGACAATGACAATGAAAACCTAACGATGCTACCAGAAACAGTATTTGTTAACACCATCAACACTGAAATGGAGACGCTATTGATCACAGCAATGATGAAAGATAAAATTAGTAACTAAAGCAATCAAAGCGCTAAAAACAAATGGAATGCCCCTGATCAAATCCGATCTCGCAGATTGGGAAGTAAAAGATGGACTTATTTTTCAAAAATAGATGTTATGTCCCACCCAACAACAAATTAAGGAAACGGATTATTGAACAATGCCACAATTTGTTGACTGCAGGACACCCTGGACAATTTCAAACACTAGAACTAATCTGAAGAGATTACTGGTGGCCAGGAATGACAGTCTTAATAAAAAACTACATCCAAGGATGCAGACTGTGCCAACAAATGAAGGTCAACACACACCCGGCCACACCACCCCTCACACCACCCCTCACACCACCCCTCACACCACCCCTCACACCAATCAAGTCAACCACAACTAGGCCATTCGCACTGGTAACTACCAACTTCATTACTGACCTACCCGACGCAGATGGTTTTGACACATTAATGGTCGTGGTAGACCATGGTCTTACGAAGGGGGTAATTTTAATCCCATGCAACAAAACAATCGACACATTAGGGGCAGCAGACCTCTACCTCAAAAACGTCTTCACCAGATTCGGTCTCCCCAATAAGATTATATCTGATTGAGACCTGAGATTTGTGTCTAGATTGTTCCAAGAATTGGGAAGGCTTTTAGGTATCAAACTAGCCATGAGCACCGCCTATCACCCACAAACCAACAGGCAAACTGAATGAATGAATCAGGAAATAGAGGCCTACCTCCACATGTTTTGCATGAACTACCCAGAAACATGAAACACATTTTTACCTACTGCTGAATTTGCCCATAATCAACGGATGCACACCATGGTAAAACACTCGCCATTCTATCTCATGATGGGCTACAAACCACACATGATACCCACACCTTACAAGAAAAGCGACGTACCTGCAGCTGAAAAAAGAATAGCACAGCTCCAGAGAGTGCAGAATGAAGCCCTGGCCACGCATGAACTGGCCTGACAACTCATGTCCAAACAAGTCACCTGGAAATTTACTCCATTCCTCCCTGGTCAGAAAGTATGGCTAGACACTTGAAATCTGAAGATCTACACCCACACTAAGAAGTTTTCCCTGAGAAGAGAGGGACCATTTCCAATAAAATGGGTCCTGCCCCCCTTATCCTATGAACTGAAACTGCCTACTCAACCGTTGGGAGTGCCGGCGAGCTGGTTCAGGGAGGCGCCCGAGCGCCCTCGGCCTGTAGTCCGGCCTTGCGCAACGCCCACGCTCCTGGGGTGCGCTGGCCTTCATGCACTGATGTGCAGTATCGGGGCGGTAGTTTCCCCCTCAACTTACGTCGTATACCCGCTGTCTCTTGTAGTAGATAGCCGTGGACTGCGTCCGTGCACCACGTTAAACATTGTTGAAAAAAAAAAAAAAAAGGGAGGGAGGGGGTGCCTTGATGGTGGTCATGGTGGCGGGTCATGAGCATGTGCTGGCAGTCACAATGGGTCACGGTGGTGGCCATGCATGTGATCAGGGGAGTCATGAGGTCACCAGATTCCAGTTATTCCAGTCAGTTGGTTCCACCCTGCCAAAAGTGCATCCAGTTATTCCGGTCAGGTGGTCCAATCATATTCCAGTGATTCTGGTTATAAAGTTAGCCATTAGCCCGACCAGAATTATCCTGTGCAGTATAAAATACATATAAAAAAAATTCACCAGAATTCCGGAAATTCCGATCAGACTGACTGGAATAACTGGATTCTGACTGGAATAGGTGGGGGAGTATTGGGATCAGGAAGCTGAGCACAAGATGAGGACGAGGTTTCTGAGGTATTGAGTTTAAGTCAAAGTGTGTATGAGGGAGTCTGCCACAGGGAGGAATGTTATTATCATCTCCTACAAGATGTGCAATATTTATACTACACAGTTAGGAGGTATAGTGTAATGTACTCCTTTAATATATAAAGGAGGTATTCTGTCATAGACCCCTGTACCAGTTAATAATGGAATAACTATGTCATATCCCCTATAATAGTGTCAATAATAGTGACATATGATATCATGGCTTGGTAAGTCCTAGACTTCCTTCAGGGTGTGTCATAGACACTCTATCCCACTTCGTCGGTGGACGGCCTGGTCCGTATGGCCAAGGCCTTCCCCGAGCTTCCCACCGCCAGGCTGGCTGCCATGCACCAGCAGGCTAAACCCGCGACGACGAAGCCCAAGGCGTCGTCCACCGTTCATGGCCCGTCGCGCAGACAGGTCATTGTCATCGTACACGCGATCCCGGGGGAGGGCGGCATGCCTCCCCCCCCGGTCATCCTTATTAAGAACCACGAGGCCCTCAAGCGGGTCCGCTTGGCTCTGTCCCTCCACCGTTCCACCCTCAGGGCGGAATCGGTCTCTCTGGCGTATGGAGGCTACTCCATCGCCACTGACGCTGTGGCCTCCGTGGAGGACCTCCGCATCATCCGTCAGGCAATCGCTGCGGCGTTCGTCGGGGACCATCTCCGCGTTACCGCGGAACTCCCATCCTCCACGTCGTACATGAAGATCATCGATGTGCCGTTCTTCCAGGACCACCGCCCCACCACTGTGGAGTCGGTGCTCAACTTTATCGCCAAGTCCGGTCTCAAGGACCTGGTAGTCTTAAACGCTCCCTTGCGGATCGTCCGAAACTCGAAGCAGTCTGACACGGCTACGGTGTATATGAACATCTCTGACTCTGTCAGCGGTGCCCGCGCGAGAGCGCTCTCCAAATGCGCGGTCCAATTCGGACCGTACGTCTGTCAAATCCGTGAGGCCCGGGCCAACCCCGGCGTCTCCCTTTGTCAACGGTGCTGGAAGTGGGGTCATCCGACCAACGCTTGCCGCGCCCCGCAGATCCGCTGCCCTATATGCAGCGGCCCTCACCGCAAGGAGCATCACCGCACCTTGGCCGGATGCTGCAAGGGCAACGCTAAGGTGACGCCCCCGATCCCTCCCACACCGGAGCACACCGCGTGTCCCCATCCACCTCGCTGCCCTAATTGCCGCAAGGAACACGCAGCCGACGACCGTCGCTGCCATTTCTGGAAGCACCATTTCGACGGTGACTGGATCAAGAAGCGTTACGCTGAGGTACGTGAGCGCCGCGCCGCCCGTACCCTCCCATCTGACCCCTTCCCCGCAGGACGCGGTGGGCAAGCATAAATGAGTCATGTCTGGGACATTACCTATTTAAAAGTTTTGTGTCAAAATGTAAATAGAAATTATGGACTTTTGGACACGCTGCTTGAGTCGCAAAGCGATGAGTTTCATCTTTTGCTCATTCAGGAACCGCCCTGGAACCTTATAAGACACGCTCCCTCATCCGCAACCAGGGATGGGGAGGCGGTGATTGGCGCCCCTATGCACCCCAACTGGGGCTGCATGGTCCGACAAGCCGGGACAGATACTGCCCCGGCCCCTAACGATGCCGCTCCGTTCCCCAGGAACGATCGCGGAGAATTTCCCCGTGTCGCTGTCTATTTTGACAAGCGACTGCAAGCCTTGAGGCCCAGCTACCGCCGGGACCTCATCGATCATCGTGACGTTATCGTCTTCACCCTTGGGGCGGGCGACAACCTCATCTTTCTGGCCAACGTCTATTCAGACAGAAACCACACCGGGATCCGCCTCCTCTCTGAAGGAGCGGAAGCCTGGCCTCACCACTTCCACCTTATTGGGGGAGACTTCAACTGCCGCCACCGCCTTTGGGATCCCCAAGGGCCGGTGGCTAACATCCATGCGGACCGCCTCCTGGCAGCCACCACACGCCTCGGGTTGTCGCTATGCCGTCCGGATGAGGCAAAGCCCACCCACTACCCCTACAACAACGAGCTCAATCCCACTGTGATTGACTTGTTATTCATCAACTCAGCGGACGAGGCCGTCACTGAGCACACCATCTTCCCGGAGCACCGCGGGTCCTCGGACCACGCGCCCCTCTTGGTCAATCTTCGGACTCCCTTCTACCGCGTCCCTCTGCGGACTAAAGGGATTGCTCCAGATTCCGACGAGGAGACGGCCTACCTGCAGGACGTCGCCACACGGCTTTCGGCCCTGTCCAATTGGACAGGCCATTCACCGGCGGAGGTCGACGAGGTGGTGGAAGCCATCTCCGAGGCGTTTGCAACGGCGTGGCGCACCCATGCCCGGTCTAAGAACATCTGTAGCCGCTCCAAGGAGTGGTGGTCGGATGAATGTCACACCGCCCTCGAGGAGTTCCGGGAATCCCGGGACCCTGAGGACTGGAGTATGTTTAAGCAGGCCGTCAAGGCCGCCAAGCGGGAATTCTTTGATGCGCGCATCAAGGAAGTCTCCGTTACTAATCAGCGGCCTTGGGACTTGATGCCCTGGGTCAAACAACGAAACCTCCCGTCGTGCGAGGCCATCTCCTATGGGGGTGAGCCTTGTAACACGCTGGAGTCACTTTGGACAGCACTGGATGGCACCTACAACGCGGCCAATGACCGCCCCGTAGACCTCTCAGTGCTCGACGACTACGACCCCCTCCCCCCCCGGGCATGGGTTCCTTTCTCCCTGCTGGAATTGCGGGAAGCCCTTAAGGCGTGTTCTTCACGCTCCGCCCCGGGACCGGACCACGTTACGTGGTCCTTCCTTAAGCGCTGGGCCGGCAATGTCGAAATTGCCGAGCTCTTTGTCCGCATCGCCGAGGCGTGCGTCACACAGGGTCATTGGCCCTCTCACTTCAAGGAGTCCACTTCGGTTATCATACCGAAGCCTGGGAAACCTAATTATTCCACCCCGAAGTCGTTCAGGCCCATCGTGCTGCTGAACACTCTCGGGAAGTTGGTCGAAAAGCTGCTGTCGAGGAGACTCCAGTTCGACGGCGTGGCACATGGCGTCTTCCATCCTAACCAGTTTGGAGGCGTCGCCCAGCGCTCCACTGAGGACGCTGGAGTTTACCTCACCCATCTCGTTCGTGCGGGATGGGCAAAGGGCCTACAAACGAGCGTTGTCGCCTTTGACATCGCCCAGTTCTTCCCGTCACTAAACCATCAGGTTTTGCTGACAATCATCGAGAAGTCGGGGTTCCCACCGTGCGTGGTGAACTTCTTCTGCTCGTATCTGGTAGGCCGCTTCACGACCTACAAGTGGAACGCCGACAGTTCTGGCAGGTTTTCTGCTGACGTCGGAGTGGGACAGGGTTCGGCCTTGTCCCCCGTCTGCTCGGCGCTATACATTGCGCCAGTGATGCGCCTCTTCTTCGCCCGCGTCCCCCGGCCGCTGGCGGATTTGATCTCTTATGTGGACGATGGCACGCTCATCGCACAATCTAAACGGGTGGAGGACAACCTCCCCAAACTTGTGGACGCCTACAACGAGGTGTTCCGCCTCTTCATGGCCCTCGGACTGGTGTTGGAACACGCCAAATCCGAGGTCTTTCACTTCTCCAGAGCGCGGGTGGCGCCCAACCCCCCCATCGACCTAGGTGTCGCCCCCTTTACAGGAGCCACCCCCCTCAAGCCCAAGCCGATTTGGCGTTACTTGGGCTTTTTCTTCGACCGGAAGCTGTCCTTTAAGGAACACGTTCGGTTTTACACCACGAAGGCATTCACAACCGTGAGCGCCATGCGCATGCTTGGCAATTCGTCCAGGGGACTTTCCCCGGCGAATAAACGCCTCCTCTACAGATCCTGCGTCATCCCAGTGGCGACGTACGGACTTCGTCTCTGGTTCTGCCGAGGTACTCGTACCAAAGGCATAGTCAAAACCCTGTCCCAGATGCAGCACACCGCTGCCCGCTGGATCACAGGTTGCTTCTGAACGACCCCCGTGGGGGCTATGGAGTGCCTCGCCGCCCTGTTGCCTATGCCACAGGTGCTGCGTCGTCTGGCGGATAAGAGCTGTCTGCGGACAGCCACTTTGACGCGCACACACCCCGTCCGAGCCATCTTGGAAGGGGACCTGGTGGGAGACGCCCCCCGGCATGCGCTGGGACTTCAGGCCCTCCCGCGCGGAAGATCGTGTCCCCTGCAGCGGACGCAATCACCGTCTGTGCCCTCTCCGATGAGCCCTTTGAGGCCTTTGGCCCTGAGAGCCAACCCGGAGCCCGTCTAATAGACCTGTTCTCGGACAGGATCTCTGTGTACCGCCCGCCCCCCAAGGGGACGGACGAACGTGAGGAATATCCCGGCCGTCTGGACCGCGCTCTGGCTCTGGCCAGGCTCGATCCGGACTGTCTCATTGTGGGGTGTGACGGGTCTGTGCCCAAGACCCCCCACCAGGCCGCGGCGGCCGCCCTTGTGTTCCGCAGGAACCAAGAGGTCCGCCGCGCTACTGCGTTCCTCGGCCGCGCCTCGGCGACCGATGCCGAACATCGCACCCTCCACCTTGGAGTGTCCGCAGCCGTTGCTGCTGGGTGCAAAAAGGTGGTGGTATTCTTGGACGCCCTCGCACTCGCTGATGCGTGGGTGGACTGCTCCCCTACGGGGGGTCAACAGCACGCCCTCCGGCTGTGCCGTCTTCTGCGGCCCTGGTTCCAACTAGGCCAGGACCGTCAGATCCACCTGTGGTTCGTCCCCTCCAAGCTGGGGTGGGCGGTACACAAGCAAGCCCATGACGTTGCAACGTCACTCCGACTGCCCCTGGGGATCTCCCCCAAGGCCACTCGCAATTGGCTGATCGCCTCCTTCAAGGTGGCGGCGGAGAAAGACTGGGTGGCCCGCTTTGCGGACCCCAAGTATCGAGGGAGGAGCTTCCTGGACCTGAGGGCCCAGCGGAAGACGCCTGCCACGCCCACCGCCTCTGGCAGCGGGCCTTGGCTCAAGGAGACTGCTCACGATAGCAGATTGACGGCCCGACTCTGTCGGTGCATCATGGCGCATGCCCCCATTGGGAGTTACCGCGACCGCTTCTTCCCCAGTGAGGACACTCACTGTACCTGCCCCTCGCGGCCCTTCCAAGACCGCGACCACTTGCTCCGCGTGTGCCCACACATGAAGCGCAAGAAACACCGGCAAGGCCCGCGATTCATCGCGGACCTTGTTGAGCTCCTCGAGGCGAACCCGCGTGCGTTCGCCTTTGCCCCCCCGGAAGGGTGGGACCCGGGATGAGGGTCACGCGCAGGGCGTATGACCCCCGTCTGGTGGCCTGGTGAGCCTGACGACTCGCCGAACGCGCGCTCGGTTTCTGAGCCTGCGATGTCTCTGTCGGTAACGCCGAACCTCGGGTTCGCCGCTGGCAAGGTTAGGGGGCCCGCCAGATGGTGGGTACCGTCCCATACGTGGGGCGGCTAAGCGAGGAGGGGCTGTACTCGGGAAACTGAGGGGCTCCGGACCCCGTCGGGCCTTATGGCTGGCGGGTTGGTCGACCTGCAGGAAGACCTGTAATCCTCAGTCCTGGCCGGTGCGTCGGTGGGCACGCACGACTAATAGGGGCTGCGCAGGGGCTTAGCGGGGGTAGGAGGCAGGGAGTGTTAGTACGCGCCGTTGGGAGTGCCGGCGAGCTGGTTCGGGGAGGCGCCTGAGCGCCCTCGGCCTGCTGTCTGGCCTTGCCCGTCGCCGTAACACGCGACACGCTGGCCTTCACGCACTCATGTGCATTATCGGGGCTGCAGTTTCCCCCTCAACTTACGTCGTATACCCGCCGTCTATTGTAGTAGATAGCCGTGGACTGCGCCCGTGCACCACGTTAAACATTGCTGAACAAAAAAAAAAAAAAAAAAAAAAATAGACACTCTATCCATAGTTCTGTCTTGGATAGGCTATCATAGACATGCTGCAGGATGTATAATCCTGTAGCATGTGTTAACTGTGGATTCCCCTATATGTCCCTGCATGTGTTAACCTCTGTTAAACATGTGTTAATATGACTTAGCATATTCTGGTAATATTCCCTAGGCATGCTAACTGCCTTGGCTTGCCTGTATACTGTTGTATACATAATCCCAACAGGGAGTGTAAAGGACTCCCTTGGGTATTGGTGACATCCTAACAGAATGGACACAAAAACACTGAAAAACAAAATAGTTTATTAGCAAAATATAATTTAGTGATACTTATTTGGGGGCCTGGGGCCCCATACTGTTGGACTGGAAGATGGGGGACAGCAGGGGGGATATGGGGAGGGAGGGGGAGGTGGCATCCTGGACAAAAAAACACAAAACAAAAACAAAAACAAACAACACCACTTACAAGGGGGCTCAAGGCCCTGTGGTGTGCAATGTGGTGAAAAGGGGTAGCATCAGCAGCAGTGGCAATGGGTGAGGAAAGGGGGTGGTGGCAGCATTGGTGGTGTGGGAGGGGAGGTGGTAGAGGGGGGGTCACAGTGGTAGAAACAGTGGTGGCAGTGGTGGTGGTGGTAGTGGTAGTGGCAGCCTGTGAGCTGGGTAGGGGGGCTGTGGCCATGGCATCAGATGGTGAGGGAGGGGGGCTGTGTCAATAGTGGTTGTGGTGGTGTCACGAGTCCATGTGCTGGCAGTCACAATGGGTCACAGTGGTGGGCATGTGATTGGGTGAGACACAAGGTCACAGATTCCAGTGATTCCAGTTATAAATCTAGCCATTAGTCCGACTGGAATTGTCCTGTACAGTGTAAAATACATACAAAAGAAAATCACCAGAATTCTGGAAATTCTGATCAGACTCACCAGAATTCTGGAAATTCTGATCAGACTCACCAGAATAACTGCATTCTGACAAGAATAGGTGGGGGAGTGTGAAGGACTCCCCCCTCAGGCAAAAAGTATTTTATTTTATTTGTAGAGTACTCTAAGGCCCCTGACTCATGCTGCCCCCCTCACTTGCAAATGCAAGGGGGGGTGACTCATTTAATTTGTTGAATACTTTAATTATAGTAGATGAATGTACAAAAGACCAGTCAAGACTGGCAAGACTGAGATTGGACCATTTAGGACCAGTCTCAGTCCTTCTGTAGTTCAGTAAAAAATAGACTGGTCCTGGTCCCAGTCCAAGCCTGAAAGGGGTGAAAGACTGGACTGGACTGGACCTTCAAACCCTAGGCCTATACAACTGGTTTGTTCATGAAACAGCAACCCACAATGCCACAGACAAGTTCTGGCACATCAAATGTAATGCCAAGGCATTATGAGTTAGTACCACAAACTAGAGCATTACACTATCAGAATGATCCAGGCCCCAGATCCTTTCACCTTCAAAATGCAGCTTGTCACTGGGCTGCCATTGTCGATCATATCCTTTATACTGGATAAAGGATGCACTGCAGAGACAAGCTCCACAGATGATATTTTGCACTTCACCTGTCAGGTGGAGCAGATTGCCAGGATGAGGAAATGTTTCCAGGAAAAGAGGCATATCCTGGACTCCACCAAGTTGAAGAGCAATGGCTCTTTAACCAAAGTGAGTAAGAACAAGGACCCCTCACCAGAGAGGCCCACCAACTGCTCCAGAGATTGGCCCATGAGGGACAATCAGAAGAGGTCAGATCCCTCAAAGTCCTTGGGTAAGGAACTTCAAAGGGGAGATTGTGACTGATGCAAAGATACCTGCCATAGGGATCAGTGAAATTCTTGCCCCTATGGGGGATGAGGCCCTAACCAGGGGACACAGAGGCCAGACCACAAGTCTAACAGCAAGACACCTACTTGCTACAGCTGTGGAGGGGCTCACTACTCCACAGATAAGAAATGCCCTGACTATGGGAAGCCAAAACCTGCAGCAAAGATGTATGCTGTGAGGGAAGGGTCAGACTACCAGTCTGACTGACAGAGAACAGAGGAGGGCACTGAGATGGTACAGCCATTGATGGGTGAGAGACTTGCCATGTTGAGTAGCAATGCTGAGGAGTCAGATGTTAACATCATCTGACTATAATTTGGTGAGGTCTGACAGTGACCCCATTGAATCCCAATACAGCTCAGAAGGTGAGCTGTATCTAATAGACTCAGACACTGGTGGAAATTCCAGTGATGAATCTCCCACCACACAGTTTAGGGCAACCTGTGATAATTCATGAGACTGTGATAGTGACAGTTGCCCCTCTGCAGAGTCTGTCTCCAACTCTGAGTCAGAATTGGACTGTGATAATGAGCAGCAGCCACACTCATTCATTGAGAGACTTGGTGTCATGCTTGACACTGCAGCCAAGGGGACTCAGCCCTTGGCATGTGTGAGGGTGCTAAGGAAATCCTCTAAGAAAATAATGCATCCCCCTTGAACTGAGAGGGACAATCATTGTTTTGTGACCAAAATGAAAATACACAGACTAGAGGCCCATGTATTGTTGGACTCAGGGTGTACCTCTGTTTCTGTTTCTCCTGAGTTCACAATCTCAGCAAATTTGAAGGCCCATGAGTTGGCCGAGCCAGTGCCCCTTCAACTGGGCACCATAGGCAGTCGCTCAAAGATAAACTTCAGGCTAATGGCTGATTTCCACCTGGGGGAAGTGAACAGCTCCCATTACTTCAATGTCATGAACATTGACAGGTATGGTGCCATATTAGGCACTGTGTTCATGAGGAAGCACAAGATAGTACTCAATTTTGATTGAGACAAAGTGTGCAAGAATAAAGTACTCAACACAGTTGTCGAGATACCCAGCACACTCAGGCATGTCTGTCAATATGCCATGCACCCTCATCCTGACAAGGTTGAGTGATGCAACAGTGGCCTTTGTGCCACTGTCAAAGATGCAAACTTGGGCCTTGCCAGACCAAGTTTGATTAGGGCACAGCCCCCCACTGTCAGATGTAAGTCTGGCATGATAGAAGAAGAAGATGAGGCATGATAGAAGAAGAAGATGATGTGGACAAACATTGTCCTGGTTATCTGAAGGACTCAGACACCATACTACATGAGCCTGGAGACCAATCTGGGACAGAGGATGATGACCTCAAAGAGGTCATACATGAATTTACTCAATATAAATTTTCTGAGGTTAGCAATGGCAATTGCCCTGGGTTTCTGGACCCTGGGTTCAATGCATCTGTTCTCATGGTACCACCAGCAGTCAGGTGGAAGACCTGAACATCATATTGTTTGGCATGTGTGAAGACCTGGCCAAGAAGGCAAGGGCCAAAGGTCCCATGTCCAAGAGCAACATTCCACACCTGAGAGAGGAGTGGATAATGTCATGTCAGGATATCCTGGGGGGTGTGCCTGATTGGCTGCCTCCCCTGAGAGATATAAACCACCAGATACCTCTGATGGACAAGGGAAAGAAGTATAACTACTATCTTCCCAAAAGTGTCCCGACTCGATGAGGAAGCTGCTCGCTGAGAAGATTGGCAAGTACTGTGAAGCAGGATGGTGGCATCCTGCTCAAGCAGAGCAGGCTGCTCCAATGCCAGTAGTGCCCAAGAAGAATGGCCAGATCCACACTGTGATCAATGCAGAGGTGGAATGCCAATACAGTGAAAGATGTGACACTGTTCCCTGATCAAGACTTGACATGTCTTGATGTTGCTCATGCAAAGTATTGCTTGAAGATTGATCTCTCAGACGCTTATGAGCAAGTCCAAGTTGAGCCACAAGATGTGTGGAAAACAGTGTTCTCCACTGTTCAAGGTGTATACAAAAGCCTTGTCATGCAACAAGGCAATTGGAATGCACCATCAACCTTTCAAAGGTTGATGAATTCTGTATTCTGTGACTATATTGGAGTATTTGTCCATGCCTACTTGGATGACATCTTTGTGTCTAGCAACACAATTGAGGAGCACCAGGTTCACCTAGAGCTTGTATTTGACAAATTGTGCTAGCACAGTTTGTTTCTAAGAAGAGAAAAGTGTGAGCTTTTCACTGAGAAGGTGGAGTATCTTGGTCATATGATTGATGAGAAAGGACTTCATGCTGACAGCAACAAGATGGCTTGTATATCAGAATGGAAGGCACCTCATAACTATCACAAGGTGCAGCAATTCCTGGGTCTTGTCCAGTATCTGGCACTTTTTTGCCAGATATCACAGTGTTCACTAGACCCTTGTCAGCTATGACAAAAAATGGGCAGGCATTTCAGCAGCACCTGTTGCATGATCACTGTTTCCAGATGATCATAAACATCTGCTGCTGTTAGAAGCTAGTCTACTCCAGCATATATACATACTATCATAACCTCTCCACACACTACACCACACTACTCTAACACTACCATAGTCTCCCCATAGTAGACTACACACAGTATAGCACAGTAGATTTAGAGTAGAGATGTATAGTAGAGTAGTGGAGAAGGGAAGCATGAGAGCCAGTGCCAAACAGGCCCTCTATTTATACTTTCTGGAGATGGTCTGTGCACACTCCAGAAAGGTATAAAAGACCTGCCACTCTGGCTCACTTCCCCCCAGTCAATTCACTCACCTTCACTCAATCCTTCACTTGTGACCTCAAACAGCTGCTCCACCCCTGTGCTCAAGCCAATAGACCCTGACTTGAGTGAACCCATTTGGGTGATATGCAATGCTTCAATCTCTGGGATTGGAGCAATGAGGGTCCAGATTGGCAGAACTGCCATCCAGCTGGCTTCCTGTCCAAGAGGTTCTCAGATGCTCAAAGGAATTACCATACCTTTGAGCATGAAACAATCACAATACTTGAGGCTCTCCTCAAGTGGAAAGACAAGTTGATCAGTAGACATATTCACCACACTTGATGACAATGTGTTCAGTGACTACAGGCAACACCCCCTGTCTCTCACTGCAAACGCAAGCAGAGGGTTTCTCATCTCATTCTGGGCAGCCACCAATGAAGGGCTCAATGATGATGCATTCAGTGACTATAGGCAACACCCCCCATCCCTCACTGCAAATGCAAGCAGGGGGTTTCTCATCTTATTCTGGGCAACCACCACCACCCCCTCTCTTGCTCCAAACATGAGCAGGGGGGGTTTCTCATTCTGTTCTCAGTGACCACCCCCCCTCCCTTGCTCCAAATGCAAGTCAGGGTTTTTTCTTCATTCTGGTGGGGTGAGGTGTCACACATCGCCCCAATGACTTGTTCCCAGCAACTACAGGTACTACCCCCCTCCCTTGCTCCAAACACCAGAGGGGGGGGGGTTTCTCATCTTGTTCTGGGCAACAACAAGCACGACCACCCTCTCTTGCTGCAAATGCAAGCAGGGGGTTCTCTTTATTAATTTAGTGTAATAAATTATATTATCCTTGAAACCTCTGAATAACTATGGGTAACCTGACATAACCCGCAGTAACACCATACCCCTACCCATGCAGATACAGTGTTCATGGGTACAGGTATGGGTATGAGAAAATATACCTGGGGGTTACCAGTGTCACACGCTACTAGACCCTGTAATACCCATCTCCCAAATCCATCTGCTTTCACATGAGGATGGTGAACTATTGCCTGTGCCTGAACATGAGTGACCAGTCTTAGTGCGGTCCATGCCCAAGCCACCTTCTGCATGTTAGACAATCCTTGGATTGTCTTGTTTGTCAACCAAAAATGGTTCCCCTGGCAGGAACCTAAGGGGGAGGGTGTAGTGATCCAGGTAATATCCTGGATATTTGTATATATTTTATTATAAGGACTTCAGCTTTGACTGGCCTATTTAAAGATAGTCAACTACTAAAAAATGTAAGATACTTACTACCATCATCGACATGAACAATATATGTTATTCATGTTCTTGATGACCCCCTCTATGTATAGTTTGCCCCCAACTCACTACACTACAACAGCTTCCCATGATGTTTGAATGCTTCTTATGAGTAATTGTGCTGTCTGATGGGGGCCTGCCACCACCTGAATACCCAAGTCAGAACTTTTTTCTGGCCTCTGGCCAGACTCCCCCCCCCCCCAACCCAAGGTCTGGGACTCCTGTTCTGCCACCCCGTTGGTTATTTAAGGCTTTGCCTATCTCAATAACATCTACCTGCATTGTAAGAGCTCACACAATTCCCATTGGGCCAAATTCAACTAGACTTTTCACTCAACAGGTATTCTTTCCCAGTCATCAGGGAAATCCAAGTTTGGCTTAAACCTCCTTAAAGTTCCTTAAAGCCTAATTAAGTAAAATAAGCATCAGATTAAGGAGAAATAAGGAGAGTAAGTAGCAAATAAGCAGGGTCCTCTGCTTAATTTGATGCTTATTTTACTTAATGGACAATAAGCATGATAAGTAGGCTTTAAGGAACTTTAAGGAGGTTTAAGCCAAACTTGGATTTTCCTGATGGCAGCTGAATCCTAATAGTGAGCAGATGTCTTCACCCATTTCTATCTGAGTTCATCCCTCACACAGTCACATACAGGCTTCATTGAACTGTTTAGTCAATAATTCATTTTTTTGTGGCCCTCCCACCTCTCTCTTTAGAAGGTTTAGTAGAATGGTCTCTACCTGCATAATTACTACATTTGTATGTATTTAGAGTGCGTCGCTCCTCGCCTATTTTATTTTGGGGGTCCGTCTAGGCAGACTCCAGTTTCCTGCTACTACATCATCCTGAGCAAGCAGCCTACAGTAGACAATCCTTTAAACTCGATGAAACCAGTTTTTGGACTCAAAACCAGACTCAAAACAAAAGTCAAAACGGCCTCAAAACGGTCCCGAAAACGCTAGTGTGGTTTCCTCTATTTATCTTGAGCGCACAGTTTATCATAACTGAAACGTTAAGCTACACTAGGTGACCCGGTCATTACAACATCTGCCGTTGAGCCAAGATACCTTTCCACAAGTTCCCATCGCAAAACCCCCACATCACCCTCCCCCTCTGATTTGTATCGCTCGCGTGCTTCTTTAGTCGCGATAATACGTAGGTATTTAGGCGTTTTCCGGGTTGGTTGGGATGCGTATTGCTGATTGAGTACTGTAGAGCTGCGAAGTTTCTGTCGATACTTGTCAACCACAGGTTTGTATTTCTCAGGCCCTAGCATCAACTCCAAGATGTGCAAGATATCATTTGAAAGATTGGGATACGCTGATGGGGCATATTGAACCCTGCCTTTCTTCGTCTATAATGCAAAGATAGAGGATGAGTGGGAATGCAAACCCAGATGTGGCATACACACTTTGCACGTGTAGAGGAATTTAAGCGTAACGGAATCCAAGGCAGACTGCCAGGAATGCACATCAAGGGACTTGGCAATTTTGTCTTGTAATGCAACAAGAATCAGCTCCTTGGTCTCCTGGTCTTGAAGGAAAAACAACATATCGGGTCCCATATGGTTATCTGGGAAAATGAAACACTTCCCATCAGGATCATTGAGGAAGTTGAGAACATCGGCGGGAGATGTCGCTTTGAATCCCAAGCGGTCGGAGCTGCCTGAAGTCCACGATACAGGACAGCATTGCATTGAACCATCAGCCGAGCGTTTCAATGCCACCAAGGTCACCTTTCTCGAACCCCATGGCTGATTGCAGTGGAAAACATCAGATAAAGCGCGAATATTGCCTCCGAACGCCTGCAAGAGCACCAGAAGCACAGCCTCTTCGAATATGAATCCGAGTGACGAGCTGTTGCAGGCAGTGCGAAATGCGTCGGCAATCCATGTCTCTTTTGTGGTCCGCAAGTGCATACCAAAGACTGAACTTAGATGTAGAACGACTAGTGGCTCGCAAAGATAGACGGGGTAGTGTTTTGTCGGGTCCAACGTTCCAGTTGGTCCAACCATCGACAAATGACCGATACCCAATGCAATTATCTCGTGCATATCACCTTCGATAGGAAGTAATGTAGTTTGACTTCCAATTCTCCACCGCATGAGAGTGTTGAACAGACACTGTATTAAGATCCCTCCTGTTGAATTGAGTGTTAGGTAGTCTGCGGCTCAATAAGGCATTACACCTACGGTCTTCTTTCTCAAAAAGGCGACCTACTGCACGGAGCTGTCCATAATCATGTATCTTAGTAAGGGTATGGGCTGTAAGCGGTGGTTCTTCTTCCTCCAGATCAATCGCATCAGTAATAGTGAAATCAGTCAAGGACTTGACATAAGCGCTGAGAATCCGGTGCTGTGAGCCTGGTTGGGCGTAGAGTAGTAGTTCAATCAGGGAGGCTGTGAACCGGTAACTTTAGTGTTTAAATATAAGTGATATGATTCACAAGGTTCAAAGCTGTACCCACCGTCCAGACAACCAATACAATATTCGCTTCACTAGGTATTGATCGGAAAAGCTGTTGCCCGCAAGAGAACTGTACTTGCGGATGTAATCAATATGATTTGTCCCATCTTTCGTGAATCGCCCGAACTCGACGGAAACAATCGGTTGTTGGCTTGATCCCAAGGATTTTGCAACTTGAGATGACAGTGCATTCTTCACCAGCTCCATAGATAAACCAGTTCCAGCAAGGATTACTCCCTTAAAGATCCCATATTTCCAAAGAAACCTATAGAACGCATGCAGAACAGGGCGCATGTCAGTTCCTGTGGTGAAGGAACGAAAAGAATCTTTCAGATACACGGCGGCTACTTGGGCTTCATCAACCACAGCGAAGAGCCGCTGGTCTTCTATATGCGTCATCTCCCTCAACATGTTGCGGGCAAGATTAAGCATGTCCGGAGTGCCAGCAGAACGGAGACTTTTAACGACAACGGTAAAAAGGTCATCTTTATCGTAATGGAGGGAGGGAGGGAGGGCTTGAGCAAGGACCCATCGCCGTCGGGCTACCGTCGCGCCCGTGTTAATGGGGAGATTCTTTAAGAGGTAATTTAGAACAAAGACACGAGCACATATCAGCATTGCAAAGGCACGATCTGCCACATCGACATTCTTGGCAATGTCGGCCTCGCCCGTGCGATCCCAATTACTCATCGATTCCATTATCTGAATCACGAATTCAAAGTCACGGGAACCAATTGCCCGTGTCCCCGACTCCACTCGGCATGAAATATAAAATCCCCAGTTGTGGCAAAGCTCCTCGAGTGTACGGCGAGTCTTTCCGGAACCAGACACAGCAAATAGATGGCTACACCAAGCGAAATTGGCATTAGTCATCCACCATGAAAACGATGCAAGGAAAAACTACAAACACTGTATCGCAAACGAACAAACGTTCAGCCCCCTCCGTGTTTGCGTAGTTGCCCAGGTCGTGGAGAAGAAGCATTGGTTGTGTGGGTAGGCTGACTCCGAGATCTGTAACCAAGTCCTTAGGTCGAATGGAGTTGAAATATGCGTCCAATTTCCCCTCCGCCAAGTAGGTGATGTATTGGGTAAAGGGCTTAAGCGCAGTAAGCATTGCGGGTTCAATCTCTTTTGCGCTAATGCGTGGGGGTGTCGCTAGCGAAGGACGTGCTCAGAACAGTTAAAGGGAGCAGATGCATGACACACCCTGAGTTTGCAGCGATGTTGCTTGAGTAGCATTAAGAGGCGTAAGCGGGGTTTCGCTTCCTTCCATACGGGGTCGTTTAGCAGGATGTTCGGGAGTTCGTGGGGAACGTGCATGAAGGACTGGATTATTTGTGATAAAGGTGGATGGCAAAACGAGGTGAGAGCGATGGCGAGATATGGAAATGGGAGGACGTTGTAATTTGGCAGAGTGACAAGTGTGCATAGGATTTCAAAACATGACCAGAACCAGATTGAGGGGGTATGGACACACGAACATAAGGGATGGGCAACCGAACGATGAGGAAAATCAAAGCGGTTGTGATGACAATTGGAAGGGAAAGTCGGCAATCGTTGGGAGAGAACCTATCAGCAATGTTCAGCCATGGAAGCGCACCCTCACTCACCAGTATCCGGAATCCGGACAACAATATGTAAACGGTCGAGGCGGGGTTGATCTCGAAAAAGAAAGCTGACGGGACGAGCAGAGGATAATTTCTCAGCCAGTTGTTCACCGCCTCGAATTGACGCAAGGTCATCCAGGTTCACATCAATGGGATTGGTGTCTTTGGGCTAAAAGGACAGGGAAGTAAGCCATATTGTCTGACATCGCGATTCATGGATAGCACGCACCCTCCAGAGTACTAGGATGTGGGGGTCAATCCCGGCTAGTGAACCCTTTTCTCGCTCGCTTTGTATTTTCTTCTTCAAGTCGCCAACCATGAACTTAGGATTGCGCCACAATGACCCTTCAACATCAACTGGAAACACCTCAGACTCGCCTTCGATAACGCAAAGAAGCCGAAGATCGGCATCGTGGATATTCATAGTGGCCTACGCTGGGTCAGATGTAGACAAGGTAAAAGTGTAAGAATAGCAACAAGGCTCAGTGTTGCATAGGCAAACGACTAGATATATTATATACCTGTAAGAATAGCAACAAGGCTATGTACACAGTGAGCATGGAATGCTACGACGACAAGAAAAAGGGACTATACCTCAGTGTTGCATAGGCAAACGACTGAGGTACTTTAAACAAGTGTGCGGTCTATAAGTACAACTAGAGATATGTACGTAAAGATGTCTATGAAGCTCAGCAATGGGCGGATGCAGAATATCGGGGCAAAGGGTAAGTACAAACAGTATGTAAAGGCTCGCGGAAACGTCAAGATAGATGGTGGCGGCGCGCGGAAGTGAGTCGCCACGGTGACACGTCGCGGGAAGGCCGATGTCGTCTTGTTTTCCAACACTCCCCCTCAAGGCGGCGTGAGGCCGAATTGCGACGCGAAATGCTTCGCTTTGGGCGATGGGAGGGCTTTGGTAAGCGCATCAGCCGTCATGTCTTCCGTAGGGCAATAAACGAGTTTGATTTGGCCTTCTTCGACTATCCAGCGTATGAAGTGGTAACGGATGTCTTCGGGCATGGTATTGGTGGTCTTGCGTGAGGGCAATGGCAGACAGGTTATCGGAGAGGAGTGTGGTGGGGCCGAGTTTAATGCCGAGGATTTGTTCGAAGAGGGACCGAATCCAAAGAATTTCTTTGGCGGCGTGAGTGATGGCGATGTACTCACTTTCGGTAGTCGACAACGACACGATTTCCTGCCGTTTAGCACACCAAGAGACGGCTCCACCATTGATAATCAACGCGTACCCGGTGATGGCTCGGCGGTCTTCAGCCATACTGCCATCGGCGTCCGTAAAGCCTTTCAAATCAGTCTTTTCGTGACCGAAGGTGAGCCAGAGGTCTTTGGTGCCCTTGAGATAGCGAAAAATTCGCTTGACAGCCTCCCAGTGCGCGATACCGGGTTTGGATGAGAACCGTGACACTGACTGCACAGCATAGGCAATGTCCGGTCTGGTGCCGAGTGCGGCGTACATCAACGATCCCACAGCTTCACGGTAGGGAACGTCTCGCATTTGGGCATATTCCTCTGCTGTTCCGGGTGATTGAGTCGACGTGAGCTTAATATGGGGCTCCATTGGCGATGATACGGGCTTCAAATCCTCAAAACCATAACGTCGAAGGATGGACTCAATGTAGGACTTCTGGGTGAGGTGAATGGTGCGTCGTTCCCTGTCCCTCTTGATTTCGATGCCTAACAACCAATGCAACTCCCCCAGATCAGTTATCTCGACATGCTTCGAGATTTCCTTTTTGAAGTTGGCGACAAGAGCAACAGTTGAAGCAGCGATGGTGCAATCATCAACATGCACCAGGATAATCATCAAGAAACTCTCGTTTCGGCGGAAGAAGACGGCCTGGTCGACCTCGCACCTGGAGAACCCAAGCTTCAACAAGATGTCGACGAGCTTCTGGTACCAACGACGGCCAGACTGCTTTAGGCCATAGAGTGTCTTTCGAAGCCGACAAACTTTACCCTTCGAGTTCGGTGCGTGGTATCCAGTCGGCTGGGCCATGTAAATGACCTCATGATTGGTGAGTTCTCCGTTGAGATACGCGCTTTTGATGTCAATCTGGTGGAGCTCGAGATCCTTGGCCGTGGCGACAGCAAGTACAGCCCGAATCGATGCGAGCCGAGCGACAGGGGCAAAGGTATCAAAGTAGTCGACGCCGGGAACTTGGGAGAAGCCTTGTGCAACAAGCTGTGCTTTGTGGCGTGCTATATGACCCGCTGCATCCTTTTTA
The DNA here is from genome assembly GCA_964034925.1 of Tricholoma hemisulphureum. Classification (NCBI taxonomy): domain Eukaryota; kingdom Fungi; phylum Basidiomycota; class Agaricomycetes; order Agaricales; family Tricholomataceae; genus Tricholoma; species Tricholoma hemisulphureum. The sequence goes on along the minus strand of OZ035929.1, from coordinate 7,798,780 downwards.
GCACGGAACACCCACTTAGAGCCCACGATGTTGGCACCAGCTGGAGGATCGACTAGTTCCCATGTACCGGTCTTCTCAAGCATAGCAAGTTCCTCGTGAATGCCCTCCTCCCACTGCAGCCAGTCAGGCCGCCGTTTTGCCTCTGCTAGATTTCGGGGATCTAAACCCTCAACTTCGCTGACTTCCGCCACCAACAAGTACTCATCCAAGTCATCGTCGTCATCATCTTCCACAAGATTTGGCATCTCATCTTCGTCATCAACAGTGGGTGGCTGTACTCCGGTGGCCAGGACTGGATCAGATGGCCATGTAGATGTCACGCCACGTCCCTCAAGGATCGCGCGGACTCTCGCACTGGGTTTTCGGATTCGTTGGGCAGGTTCTTGCTCGAGGATAGGTGGCACCTCGGACTGTGAATCATCATGGGGTTCATCGGGAGGTGCTTCGACAGCGGGCATGATCGGTTTCGTAGTGGCAGGGCTGCTGCCCACGATTTCGTCAACCTTTATCTCATCGAACTCCACATTCTCCCCCTCGAGAGAAGAGGTTGGCGAGCAGTTAGGATTAAAGTAGATATTCCGCTCGATTCCGACGGTTTGCTTGTCAGGCCAATAAATGCGGTATCCGTTACTGTTTTCGTCAACTCCCACCCAATGTCCCTCTCGCACTCGCCCACCCAGTTTGTCACCAGCTCCCTCAACACGTACCCACACCTTCTCTCCCCACTCGTGAACATTCCTCAAATCAGGCTTCTTGCCAAGGAGAGCCTCATAGGGAGTCATACCCTCAACAGCTTTGGTCGATGTCCTGTTCATCAACCAAACAACATGGTGGGCCGCTTCTCCCCATAGGTTCCTAGGGAGGCCGCTTGCGTGGAGTAAAGCTCGGACGCGTTCAAGAATCGTCCGGTTGCGACGCTCTGCGATGCCATTGTGCTCTGGGGTGTCATGGACTGTGAACCTCTGCTCGGTGCCTCGGGGCTTCAAGTATGCAACGAATTCTTTGTCCTTGTACTCCCCACCTGAATCCGAGTGCAAGACTTTGATGCGCACGTCCAGCTGAGTCTCGTACCAAGCCTCCAACTTCTTGTAGGCGGCAGGCTGCTCACTCTTCCGCCGGAGGAGGTCGAGCTTCACAAAGCTTGTGTGGTCATCAGAGTATGTAACGTAGTACCGCTTGCCTCCCCTGGTCTCGACTGGTGCTGGCCCCCAAAGGTCGCTGTGGATGATTTTGCCCACATCAGTGGCGCGCTTTCCCAGCCGACTCTTCAGTATGGGCTTCCGGGTTGCTTTAGCATACACGCATGACTTGCAGAAGAATGGTGTGCCATCAGTGCTTGACTTGAGCTTCACACCAGTCACGAAACCATTTCAGACAAGTCTCTTGGCGATGTCAGGGGAGATATGCCCCATATGACGATGGAACTGGTCCACGGTGAGCAACTCAGTAGCTATGTTTGCCGTCTCCGCCTCATGTGTCACATGATACAGCCGCCCAACCTTTGGGAACTCTCCGATGTGAGCACCATCTGGTCCAATGATCTTGCATTTCCCACCGCCGAACGTGACAGTGAAGCCGCAGTCATCCAGCCGCCCAACAGACACCAGAGTATAGCCAACCTCTGGGGAATAGAGCACCTCAGTGATCTTCAGCTGCGAGATATCGGCTCCATCAGGGACATCGATTACCATCTCACCCTTCCCTGTGGCTTGGAAGCTCTGCTTGTTGGCAGCTCGGAACGGCTTGGGGGGAATTTCCATAAAATTTTGCATGGCGTCACGATATGGTGTGATATGGCTGGTACACCCTGAGTCATATACCTCAGTTTGTGTCTCCTCATTGGTTCTTGCTCCGGTCGTGAGGGCTTCTTCTGGGCCAGCATCACTGTCCACTCCCGAGTCCTCAGCCTCCGTGAACCAATCACTATCTGGTTCTATGCTTTCTGCTGCCTCGCTCGCAAGGAACCAGTCCGACTCGTCACTGCCTTCGACATCAAAGGCGGCGAAAGCTGCATCGCTCTCGGATCCAGACTCCTCAGCGGCGTTCGCAGACGCACCCTTTTTTGGAGTCATCCTTCTTCTTGCCAGCCTCTTTCTTATCGGAGTCCTTCAGGAGCTTCTTGCACTGATGTTTGAAGTGTCCCTCCTCACCGCAGTTCCAGCAAGTCTTTTTCTTGTCACATTTTCCAGATGAAGCTGTCATGGCCTCGTCCTTGTCATCCCCCTTGGAGGGTTTACCATTCCGACGTGAGCGGTGAGCAACGTTTCGCTCTGATTCCTCGGAGATAAGCGCAATAAGCTCATCAGGGTCGATGGTCTTGTTTGACGCATACAGCCGCGCATTGGCAAGGAGATTCGACGCGAAGTTGGATAGGTGAAGTGGGAGCGAGGAAATGATGGTAGAACGGTAATCCTTGTCTTCTATAGCAACGCCGTAGGTTGATAACTCCTCGCGCTTCACCCGCAGGCCATCAAGAAACTCTCGTATGCTGCCTTTCTCGGGACAACGTGACTCCATGAAGCGCGCGCGAAGGTCGGCCTGTGCAAAGGCACCCTTCTGCGTGTACTCCCCAACAATCAGGTCCCACCGGTCTTTCAACAAGGCCTTTCCATGGATACGAATAAGTGTTGAGTCGGGGATGCGGTGTGTAAGCAGGGCCTTCGCGGACTTCTCGTCACGGTTCCACTTCGCAATGGCATTAGTCTCTGCTTCCGTCGCAGGGGACGCTGCTGGGACTGGGCACGGTGTTGTGCCATCAAAGTGGCCCCAAAACCCCTTGGCCTCGATAGCCTCCTCAAAATGGATGGAGAACGCCGTCCAATTCACACCCGTCGGCATGAGCTTTGGCACGGAGGACGGGAGAATATCTGTGGTGGTCAACGTGGTAGACATCGTAGTTCGCAAAGATTTCTGGCTTAGTCAGCTAGCGCAGGGCCCATAACCTGTAAGAATAGCAACAAGGCTCAGTGTTGCATAGGCAAACGACTAGATATATTATATACCTGTAAGAATAGCAACAAGGCTATGTACACAGTGAGCATGGAATGCTACGACGACAAGAAAAAGGGACTATACCTCAGTGTTGCATAGGCAAACGACTGAGGTACTTTAAACAAGTGTGCGGTCTATAAGTACAACTAGAGATATGTACGTAAAGATGTCTATGAAGCTCAGCAATGGGCGGATGCAGAATATCGGGGCAAAGGGTAAGTACAAACAGTATGTAAAGGCTCGCGGAAACGTCAAGATAGATGGTGGCGGCGCGCGGAAGTGAGTCGCCACGGTGACACGTCGCGGGAAGGCCGATGTCGTCTTGTTTTCCAACAAAAAGGTGCCCCACTTGCCCCACTTCAAGTTGGTGTGTAGTGCGCGCGGCGGAGGTGTGTTGGACAGTGCCACCGCATTACATAAGATGTCAACAAGGCTAAACTGAGAATTTTGGGACACCAATAACCTAGCTAGTTAGCTAGGGATCAAGGGGCCCTGTTCTGTAGCTAAGTAGCCAGACTTAACTAATGCTGGGTGGTTCAGCAGGGGCAGTTCAGCAGCTAGTCCTGTTCTTATCACCCCCCCCAAACCGCGTCAGAAAATGTTTATGTAATCTTCGGGCATTGAAAACGCAACGCGTCAATATCGCGGTCCTCTCGTTCGACTGTCGACGCGTTTATTACTTTACTTGCCTCTTTATCTTTGCAAATTCAATTCGTAATTTCAACTACCATGGAAGGAAGCATTCAAAGTGTCTGATCCTACAAGAAAACACCCGTCATCACAATACCAGCATCTGGGTTTTGGGCCGAAAAGGATAAGGGTAGATAAGGTCTAAATTATTAATAATATATGCAATTCTGATATGCAGTCTGGAAATGCTATTTAAAGAATGGTAGGGTTAGCAATTTTCACAAGCACCACCAGAATTGAGCTGTTCCACAACTATAGTACTGTTGGACCAGATGGCACACATATGTATAATTTAATGACCTGAAAATTCAAGCATGATGGATCACAACAGTTGGCAAAAGAGTGAAGGAAACCTACCTGAAGTATCAATGATAATAAAAGATAGTAGCAGTGGCAAATATCACAATCCATACCAGAAAGGCAGTTCATGTTAACGGATGTAAGGCAGTGGCATATTGGGAATGCCTGCAAGAAATTTGGCTGCAGAATGTGAGTGTCAGAATGGTAAGTCTGCAAAAATAGTAAAAGAGTAAGGAAAACCTTCCCGAAGTACCAATGATTATAAAAGACAGTAGCAGTGGCAAATATCGCAATCTGCACCAGAAGGGCAGCTACATGAAACTGACACATTGGGAAGGTTTGTAGGATATGTCAGAATGGTAAGTCTGCAAAAATAGCAAAAGAGTGACCAACAGGCACTGGTAGTATCAGTGCTTATAAGATACAGCAGCACAGGTAAATTTTGCCACAAGGGCCTGGAAGGTGATATTGGGATAGCAAACCTAGAGCTATATCCAAGACAGTAATAATAATTATATTAATTACTGAGACTTTAACATTCTGTAGTATATATACTACATGTAATTGTGTACATGAGACAATCACTCCTTGACCTCTGAGACACCCAGAGGAACACCCCCCTTCATCCTAAGGTCTTTCCTGAGCTTCCTGCAACACTCTCCTAACATGTTATGGGCTCTGCTCTTATTTAAAAACAATCCAAACATATTACACAACATGTCTTAACCGATATATAACAATGAAGAATTTGTTCTGGACAGTGAAGATGAAGACCTCTACATCCAGGAACATGATCAGGATTTAGCTGATTATATGGAATTGTTTGGGCCATCACCATCCGCCTCCAGTAAAGAAAAAGCACAGCTGCCCATGCCCAAAACAAAAATTACCCCTAAACAGAAAAAACCCATGATCCTCCTTATCTGTACCAAGGAATATTCCAACGTCAATAAAATCTCAGATTGTGATCACCTTACCGATGAAAATTGGCACAAGTGGAGAGAAAGGATGAAAAGGGTATTTATTAATTGTGATATAACTGGATATATTAATAGGGCTGTAAAATGCCCAAATGAATCCAGGGGTCCCAAGGGGGTGCGTAATTGGGACAAAAATGACACCTGGGCACAACAAGTTATTATACATAATGTTACCTCTTTGCAAATGAATCACGTCAGATCAAAAATAATAGCAGAAGCAATGTATTCCACATTATCAGTCACCCATGAAAATAAGGCACACCAAACTGTAAATCATATACAGTGCTTATTATATGAAACCACCAACAATGTAAGTCTGTGACCAGACTCACGACATGAACATAGGTGGCTATGCAGCCACCATGTGAACATTGGCAAACATCGGTGAACTCATATGCTCAGTGCAGCCACTTTCCAACATGGTTTCAAATGTAAGATATATACCATCTTTTTTTCCTTTGTTGCCCCACTCTTTAACTTGTGCAACAAAGGTATAGTTATTTACCAACCTCCTTATGTACCTTAGACTGACTCTTTACCTTGTGCAACAAAGATAACATGATCCTGTCTTACCATCTCACTTAGTGAGGCTACCTAACCAGGCAGCCTTTCAGACAACCTCCTAAAACATATGGACATTCTTAAGTCTTACCAAGACCACAACAATAAATTTCCTAATATGGAATTTTATATTTTGGACACCCAATTTAAATATATCATATTGGCATCCCTACCATTGAGCTGGCAAACATTTGTCAAACCATATAATGGCAATGCAAATGATCCAAATGATATGAACCAAAAGCACCGATTGTCATCAGACACATTTATAGGATTATTGCAGGAGGAATATAAACTTTGGTTGAACAGAAATGGGAATAATAATGGCACCAGCAGAAGCATAAATTTGGTGAAAACCCAGAAAGCTACTGGTCCCAGTAAATCCCTGGAAAATCATATCACTGAAAGAAAATCCTCCATGAAATCTTATTGTGATCATTGTAAGTGTGCTGGGCATTGGACTAGTAAATGCTAAAAGTTTGATGGGAACAAATGCCGTAACTGTGGGAAATTCAGTCACCTAGCCAAAAATTGTTGGGGGAAAAGAAAAGAAAAAAGAAGAAGGCAAAATGATCCTTTGCCCCAGAGACTCAGCATTGGCATCCACATTTGCAGCAACAGCATCTGCCAATCCAGCATAGACCTTGCCTCAAATAGTGTTCTGGTTCATCACAATAAAGCAGAGCCTTTCCTGCTCTGCCATTGCCCACTTATCACAAATGAACTCCTGAAAAGGCTTTCCACTGGGAAAGAGATGCTGAGGCTCAATATCAGGAGGTCGAGGATGCAGGTGATAGCAGTAGAACTCTGACTTGGTAACATGCTTGTGGCCCCTTTGACCACCTCCTTCATTACTACCCATGGCATTGGGATTTTCCACAGCTGCATACTCAATATGAGGATACCATTGAAGCTGGCCAGTAGGGAACAGCAGGACATAGTGGAGAGCAGGGTAGAGTGGATGAGCATCTGTGATGTGCTGAAGTGGAGCACCATGCCTGCAGTAGAGAACAATGTCCCAGACTGCCTCTGGCTGATCACCATCACCTGGAAGAATGACTGCAATCTCATCAGTGGCTGCAGAGAAAGGTTATAGTGATGGTGGTGATGTGTTCCTAGCATTTCTAGCTGCAAAGAAGCACTGGAAAACTAAAAGAGTCAAGAGTTAGCTTAAAGGGTCCCAGACCCAGCCTTCTTCTACAAGAGTGGAAGTCAGTAATGTCTGCTGTTAATGATATACAGCCTAAACGAAGTGCGAAGAATGCAAAGTTAGTAGAGAAGGTTAGCAAAACATCACAATAAATGGTAATCAGTAGTTTGCAGTCTAATAATGCAGTTTGATGAAAAGTACCCCACCAACAAACTAGGATTGTCCCAGTTCCTGGTCGCAATAAAGCAGCGATGATATTTGAATAAGTCACAAGTCAGCTTCGCAGTTGAACACAAGAGGAAATGAGAAGTGAAATCTTAGTGCTGAGCAAGGAGGAGATGAGATCTCTGTTTCTAATATTTTACATAGACTTTTTATATTAACTAAATCAAAGCGGATACTGTGCAAAATGTGGATACTGTCCATCAGACCTTCTACACTAACTATTTAAGGGTAACCCAGGTAAGTTCGAAGTGGGTCAGTTTGCAAACTCCATGAAGTAGCTGTGAAGTGTGCAAAGTCTGTAAAGAGTAAAGTATAAGTAGGTATAGTTAGCAATGGGTGATTGCATGTCTTTAGAAGGAAATAGAGAGAAACAGAAAAAAAAGGAAGATCACCTCATGACCCTACAATACCATGAAACATGATTTGTCACCCATACCTGGTGGAAGTCTATCAGTGGTCACAGCCTTGATCAAAGTGCAAAACAATCTTGCACTGCTGCTCTGGAGGCATATTCCTTGTTAGCTCATATGCCTGCTTGTACATCTGGACAGCTAGATGGTGATGGTGGATCATATCCTGAAGAGTGACCAAAGTATAATGATCCAGATTTCAGTTCCAGGTATTAGCCCTTCTAAAGTTAATAGCATCAGCAGGACTGTAGATGTAGAGTTGAGCATATACAGGAGCCTCTCCTTCAGCTAACTTCAGCCTACTGAGATGGGCATGTGTAAGGAATCAGAGGTGATGATTTACAGCCAACTTCAATCCATCAAGGTAGGCAAGCAAAAATATTGAAAATGAACAAGTCTCAAGAATTGAAAGGTTATCTATGTGACCATGTTTGTTTCACTCTGGTTCAGAGACTGCCCAGAATAAACCATCTCCTGTCTGTGGATTGCAGCAATGGAAGGTAAACATTTGATGCATTGTGATGAGTGCACACGCATCACACTTCATAAAGAGACCAAAAAACTCGCCCTCTGTCAAACCCAGTCAGTCCATAGAATCGAGTTTGATGAATTTGCACCAGTCCGTTTGCTTGCTGTGACTGTGGTCCTCAGTGCAACCTTCCATGGCCATCATCTTTGCAGTTAACTATAATCAGCTTGTGTTCAAGGTTATCTTGGGGATATGCTTCACTTACTGGCTGGCACATAGGTTTGTTTGAGAGGGTGCTGGGTCTTCAAGGCTTCCTTCTCCCATTCATGAAGGACTGGGGGAGGGCAAAATGCACCATCCTCTTTGTTGCCTTATGAGTGTCTTTTTTCTTGTGAAACTTTGGAGACTAGCCTCTGAATGGGAAGGCCTTTGTTGGAATGTTGTCCATGGCAGCTATCCTTTGCAGGGGCACTGGGTGGGGCATCAGCCCTTAACCCTGTCATCAGCAAAAATGGAGACTAGCCTAAGTATCCATAACAGCTCAAGGCACACTGTGTGACATATTCTCCACTGAACTGACCAAATACTGGTGTGCATATTGCAGCCTCTGTGAAAGCCGGTTCCTCACCCAACCTTTGCAACAAGGGGCATAGGCAGCAGGGACCAAGAAACTGCTGTAATTTACACTCCTCCATATATTCCAGAAATTCCGGAAATTCCAGATGGAATTTCATATAGAATAAATATATCACCCCACCCATTATTTAAAATAGAGTACTAATAAAATATATATATATGGGGGGGGGGGTGTTGCCCCCCCTGCCCCCCATTCCCTCCCCTTCCCTGTGCCCTTCCATCACCCTTGCCTATTGCACCCCCTCCGCCCTGCAAGCAGTTGCTCACAGTAGTGGGGGGTGCTCTGTTGTCCTGATGTTGTGTGGCTGTGGGTCCCCTTGCTATGACAGAGTGGTATTTATATTATTAAAATAGAGTACAAATAAAATAAATATATAAGAAAGAAAATTAAAGGGGAGGGGGGGGAGTGGCGTGTCGCATGTCACCCTCTCGCTACCCCCCTTCCCTGTCCCCCCCTTTCCCCATGCTCATCTGTCACCCTCACCCACTGCACCCTGCCTCCGCCCTGTGAGCAGTCACTCACAGTGGTGGTGGGGGTGCTCTGTCACACTGGGAATTGCATCTGGTGCATCTCCCCTCTCTCCGAGGGCATCCCCCTGTCCCTTGGCATGTTCCTCCTCCCTCCAAGGGCGTCCCCTGTCCCCCCACACATCCCCCTCTGTCCTGGCGCATTCCCCTGTCCCCCAGTGTGTTCCGTCATCCCTGGCATGCCCCCTGGCTGGGGGAGGGTGTGGGGAGGGTTCTGGGTTAGTAGGCATGACATGGTGGTGGCAGTAGGTGCTTTGTCAGTAGGCAGTGATGTGGTGGCGGTGGTGGTGCTCAGTCAGTGGGGTGACGTGGTGGCAATGGTGGATGCTCAGTTGGAAGGGGGGCGGTGCTGGGGGTGATGTGGCAGCTGTGTCATTGTGAGGCAGCATGTGGCAGTGTTGGTGATGTGGCGGCTTCTGTCATTCCCTATAAATGCTGGGACTATAGTTGAGTTTCTATCACTCTTTTACTAATTCCACAGATGCCTCTTTCTGCTACTTCCTGGTGCTTTGTGACATTTCTTAAATATATTTGCAATCAACCACTGCCTGGGAGCCACTGATCAGAACAATCATCCTGTGATGGCTGGTGGAATCCATCAGTTTTACTGTCCTTTATAAAAGTTTGGACTCTGGGTAGATTTCTATCACTCATCCACCAATTCCCCTAATCTATCATACTTTGTATTCCTGGTCATTGTCTTCTATATCTGTATACTGTCTGTTCAGTTTGCACCATACATTTGAGAAGATCCATTCTGTTTGCACTGGTGAATTTTGTCAGTGATACCATCCTTTAAATAACATTCCCAGAACATATATCAGAATTGTATATAATATGAATATTTTATATATTTTAAGGCCATATATAGCCTGATCCTTTACCAGCCAAAACCCTGATGTAGCTGGGAGGTGGGGGGCTTGGACCTGCCACTGAAGGTGAAGGGTCTACTGTAGGCTGCTTGCTCAGGATGATGTAGTAGCAGGAAACTGGAGTCTGCCTAGACGGACCCCCAAAATAAAATAGGCGAGGAGCGACGCACTCTAAATACATACAAATGTAGTAATTATGCAGGTAGAGACCATTCTACTAAACCTTCTAAAGAGAGAGGTGGGAGGGCCACAAAAAAATGAATTATTGACTAAACAATTCAATGAAGCCTGTATGTGACTGTGTGAGGGATGAACTCAGATAGAAATGGGTGAAGACATCTGCTCACTATTAGGATTCAGCTGCCATCAGGAAAATCCAAGTTTGGCTTAAACCTCCTTAAAGTTCCTTAAAGCCTACTTATCATGCTTATTGTCCATTAAGTAAAATAAGCATCAAATTAAGCAGAGGACCCTGCTTATTTGCTACTTACTCTCCTTATTTCTCCTTAATCTGATGCTTATTTTACTTAATTAGGCTTTAAGGAACTTTAGGGAGGTTTAAGCCAAACTTGGATTTCCCTGATGACTGGGAAAGAATACCTGTTGAGTGAAAAGTCTAGTTGAATTTGGCCCAATGGGAATTGTGTGAGCTCTTACAATGCAGGTAGATGTTATTGAGATAGGCAAAGCCTTAAATAACCAACGGGGTGGCAGAACAGGAGTCCCAGACCTTGGGTTGGGGGGGGGGGGGAGTCTGGCCAGAGGCCAGAAAAAAGTTCTGACTTGGGTATTCAGGTGGTGGCAGGCCCCCATCAGACAGCACAATTACTCATAAGAAGCATTCAAACTTGAACATCATGGGAAGCTGTTGTAGTGTAGTGAGTTGGGGGCAAACTATACATAGAGGGGGTCATCAAGAACATGAATAACATATATTGTTCATGTCGATGATGGTAGTAAGTATCTTACATTTTTTAGTAGTTGACTATCTTTAAATAGGCCAGTCAAAGCTGAAGTCCTTATAATAAAATATATACAAATATCCAGGATATTACCTGGATCACTACACCCTCCCCCTTAGGTTCCTGCCAGGGGAACCATTTTTGGTTGACAAACAAGACAATCCAAGGATTGTCTAACATGCAGAAGGTGGCTTGGGCATGGACAGCACTAAGACTGGTCACTCATGTTCAGGCACAGGCAATAGTTCACCATCCTCATGTGAAAGCAGATGGATTTGGGAGATGGGTATTACAGGGTCTAGTAGCGTGTGACACTGGTAACCCCCAGGTATATTTTCTCATACCCATACCTGTACCCATGAACACTGTATCTGCATGGGTAGGGGTATGGTGTTACTGCGGGTTATGTCAGGTTACCCATAGTTATTCAGAGGTTTCAAGGATAATATAATTTATTACACTAAATTAATAAAGAGAACCCCCTGCTTGCATTTGCAGCAAGAGAGGGTGGTCGTGCTTGTTGTTGCCCAGAACAAGATGAGAAACCCCCCCCCCTCTGGTGTTTGGAGCAAGGGAGGGGGGTAGTACCTGTAGTTGCTGGGAACAAGTCATTGGGGCGATGTGTGACACCTCACCCCACCAGAATGAAGAAAAAACCCTGACTTGCATTTGGAGCAAGGGAGGGGGGGTGGTCACTGAGAACAGAATGAGAAACCCCCCCTGCTCATGTTTGGAGCAAGAGAGGGGGTGGTGGTGGTTGCCCAGAATAAGATGAGAAACCCCCTGCTTGCATTTGCAGTGAGGGATGGGGGGTGTTGCCTATAGTCACTGAATGCATCATCATTGAGCCCTTCATTGGTGGCTGCCCAGAATGAGATGAGAAACCCTCTGCTTGCGTTTGCAGTGAGAGACAGGGGGTGTTGCCTGTAGTCACTGAACACATTGTCATCAAGTGTGGTGAATATGTCTACTGATCAACTTGTCTTTCCACTTGAGGAGAGCCTCAAGTATTGTGATTGTTTCATGCTCAAAGGTATGGTAATTCCTTTGAGCATCTGAGAACCTCTTGGACAGGAAGCCAGCTGGATGGCAGTTCTGCCAATCTGGACCCTCATTGCTCCAATCCCAGAGATTGAAGCATTGCATATCACCCAAATGGGTTCACTCAAGTCAGGGTCTATTGGCTTGAGCACAGGGGTGGAGCAGCTGTTTGAGGTCACAAGTGAAGGATTGAGTGAAGGTGAGTGAATTGACTGGGGGGAAGTGAGCCAGAGTGGCAGGTCTTTTATACCTTTCTGGAGTGTGCACAGACCATCTCCAGAAAGTATAAATAGAGGGCCTGTTTGGCACTGGCTCTCATGCTTCCCTTCTCCACTACTCTACTATACATCTCTACTCTAAATCTACTGTGCTATACTGTGTGTAGTCTACTATGGGGAGACTATGGTAGTGTTAGAGTAGTGTGGTGTAGTGTGTGGAGAGGTTATGATAGTATGTATATATGCTGGAGTAGACTAGCTTCTAACAGCAGCAGATGTTTATGATCATCTGGAAACAGTGATCATGCAACAGGTGCTGCTGAAATGCCTGCCCATTTTTTGTCATAGCTGACAAGGGTCTAGTGAACACTGTGATATCTGGCAAAAAAGTGCCAGATACTGGACAAGACCCAGGAATTGCTGCACCTTGTGATAGTTATGAGGTGCCTTCCATTCTGATATACAAGCCATCTTGTTGCTGTCAGCATGAAGTCCTTTCTCATCAATCATATGACCAAGATACTCCACCTTCTCAGTGAAAAGCTCACACTTTTCTCTTCTTAGAAACAAACTGTGCTAGCACAATTTGTCAAATACAAGCTCTAGGTGAACCTGGTGCTCCTCAATTGTGTTGCTAGACACAAAGATGTCATCCAAGTAGGCATGGACAAATACTCCAATATAGTCACAGAATACAGAATTCATCAACCTTTGAAAGGTTGATGGTGCATTCCAATTGCCTTGTTGCATGACAAGGCTTTTGTATACACCTTGAACAGTGGAGAACACTGTTTTCCACACATCTTGTGGCTCAACTTGGACTTGCTCATAAGCGTCTGAGAGATCAATCTTCAAGCAATACTTTGCATAAGCAACATCAAGACATGTCAAGTCTTGATCAGGGAACAGTGTCACATCTTTCACTGTATTGGCATTCCACCTCTGCATTGATCACAGTGTGGATCTGGCCATTCTTCTTGGGCACTACTGGCATTGGAGCAGCCTGCTCTGCTTGAGCAGGATGCCACCATCCTGCTTCACAGTACTTGCCAATCTTCTCAGCGAGCGGCTTCCTCATCGAGTCGGGACACTTTTGGGAAGATAGTAGTTATACTTCTTTCCCTTGTCCATCAGAGGTATCTGGTGGTTTATATCTCTCAGGGGAGGCAGCCAATCAGGCACACCCCCCAGGATATCCTGACATGACATTATCCACTCCTCTCTCAGGTGTGGAATGTTGCTCTTGGACATGGGACCTTTGGCCCTTGCCTTCTTGGCCAGGTCTTCACACATGCCAAACAATATGATGTTCAGGTCTTCCACCTGACTGCTGGTGGTACCATGAGAACAGATGCATTGAACCCAGGGTCCAGAAACCCAGGGCAATTGCCATTGCTAACCTCAGAAAATTTATATTGAGTAAATTCATGTATGACCTCTTTGAGGTCATCATCCTCTGTCCCAGATTGGTCTCCAGGCTCATGTAGTATGGTGTCTGAGTCCTTCAGATAACCAGGACAATGTTTGTCCACATCATCTTCTTCTTCTATCATGCCTCATCTTCTTCTTCTATCATGCCATACTTACATCTGACAGTGGGGGGCTGTGCCCTAATCAAACTTGGTCTGGCAAGGCCCAAGTTTGCATCTTTGACAGTGGCACAAAGGCCACTGTTGCATCACTCAACCTTGTCAGGATGAGGGTGCATGGCATATTGACAGACATGCCTGAGTGTGCTGGGTATCTCGACAACTGTGTTGAGTACTTTATTCTTCATGCACACTTTGTCTCAATCAAAATTGAGTACTATCTTGTGCTTCCTCATGAACACAGTGCCTAATATGGCACCATACCTGTCAATGTTCATGACATTGAAGTAATGGGAGCTGTTCACTTCCCCCAGGTGGAAATCAGCCATTAGCCTGAAGTTTATCTTTGAGCGACTGCCTATGGTGCCCAGTTGAAGGGGCACTGGCTCGGCCAACTCATGGGCCTTCAAATTTGCTGAGATTGTGAACTCAGGAGAAACAGAAACAGAGGTACACCCTGAGTCCAACAATACATGGGCCTCTAGTCTGTGTATTTTCATTTTGGTCACAAAACAATGATTGTCCCTCTCAGTTCAAGGGGGATGCATTATTTTCTTAGAGGATTTCCTTAGCACCCTCACACATGCCAAGGGCTGAGTCCCCTTGGCTGCAGTGTCAAGCATGACACCAAGTCTCTCAATGAATGAGTGTGGCTGCTGCTCATTATCACAGTCCAATTCTGACTCAGAGTTGGAGACAGACTCTGCAGAGGGGCAACTGTCACTATCACAGTCTCATGAATTATCACAGGTTGCCCTAAACTGTGTGGTGGGAGATTCATCACTGGAATTTCCACCAGTGTCTGAGTCTATTAGATACAGCTCACCTTCTGAGCTGTATTGGGATTCAATGGGGTCACTGTCAGACCTCACCAAATTATAGTCAGATGATGTTAACATCTGACTCCTCAGCATTGCTACTCAACATGGCAAGTCTCTCACCCATCAATGGCTGTACCATCTCAGTGCCCTCCTCTGTTCTCTGTCAGTCAGACTGGTAGTCTGACCCTTCCCTCACAGCATACATCTTTGCTGCAGGTTTTGGCTTCCCATAGTCAGGGCATTTCTTATCTGTGGAGTAGTGAGCCCCTCCACAGCTGTAGCAAGTAGGTGTCTTGCTGTTAGACTTGTGGTCTGGCCTCTGTGTCCCCTGGTTAGGGCCTCATCCCCCATAGGGGCAAGAATTTCACTGATCCCTATGGCAGGTATCTTTGCATCAGTCACAATCTCCCCTTTGAAGTTCCTTACCCAAGGACTTTGAGGGATCTGACCTCTTCTGATTGTCCCTCATGGGCCAATCTCTGGAGCAGTTGGTGGGCCTCTCTGGTGAGGGGTCCTTGTTCTTACTCACTTTGGTTAAAGAGCCATTGCTCTTCAACTTGGTGGAGTCCAGGATATGCCTCTTTTCCTGGAAACATTTCCTCATCCTGGCAATCTGCTCCACCTGACAGGTGAAGTGCAAAATATCATCTGTGGAGCTTGTCTCTGCAGTGCATCCTTTATCCAGTATAAAGGATATGATCGACAATGGCAGCCCAGTGACAAGCTGCATTTTGAAGGTGAAAGGATCTGGGGCCTGGATCATTCTGATAGTGTAATGCTCTAGTTTGTGGTACTAACTCATAATGCCTTGGCATTACATTTGATGTGCCAGAACTTGTCTGTGGCATTGTGGGTTGCTGTTTCATGAACAAACCAGTTGTATAGGCCTAGGGTTTGAAGGTCCAGTCCAGTCCAGTCTTTCACCCCTTTCAGGCTTGGACTGGGACCAGGACCAGTCTATTTTTTACTGAACTACAGAAGGACTGAGACTGGTCCTAAATGGTCCAATCTCAGTCTTGCCAGTCTTGACTGGTCTTTTGTACATTCATCTACTATAATTAAAGTATTCAACAAATTAAATGAGTCACCCCCCCTTGCATTTGCAAGTGAGGGGGGCAGCATGAGTCAGGGGCCTTAGAGTACTCTACAAATAAAATAAAATACTTTTTGCCTGAGGGGGGAGTCCTTCACACTCACCCACCTATTCTTGTCAGAATGCAGTTATTCTGGTGAGTCTGATCAGAATTTCCAGAATTCTGGTGATTTTCTTTTGTATGTATTTTACACTGTACAGGACAATTCCAGTCGGACTAATGGCTAGATTTATAACTGGAATCACTGGAATCTGTGACCTTGTGTCTCACCCAATCACATGCCCACCACTGTGACCCATTGTGACTGCCAGCACATGGACTCGTGACACCACCACAACCACTATTGACACAGCCCCCCTCCCTCACCATCTGATGCCGTGGCCACAGCCCCCCTACCCAGCTCACAGGCTGCCACTACCACTACCACCACCACCACTGCCACCACTGTTTCTACCACTGTGACCCCCCCTCTACCACCTCCCCTCCCACACCACCAATGCTGCCACCACCCCCTTTCCTCACCCATTGCCACTGCTGCTGATGCTACCCCTTTTCACCACATTGCACACCACAGGGCCTTGGGCCCCCTTGTAAGTGGTGTTGTTTGTTTTTGTTTTTGTTTTGTGTTTTTTTGTCCAGGATGCCACCTCCCCCTCCCTCCCCATATCCCCCCTGCTGTCCCCCATCTTCCAGTCCAACAGTATGGGGCCCCAGGCCCCCAAATAAGTATCACTAAATTATATTTTGCTAATAAACTATTTTGTTTTTCAGTGTTTTTGTGTCCATTCTGTTAGGATGTCACCAATACCCAAGGGAGTCCTTTACACTCCCTGTTGGGATTATGTATACAACAGTATACAGGCAAGCCAAGGCAGTTAGCATGCCTAGGGAATATTACCAGAATATGCTAAGTCATATTAACACATGTTTAACAGAGGTTAACACATGCAGGGACATATAGGGGAATCCACAGTTAACACATGCTACAGGATTATACATCCTGCAGCATGTCTATGATAGCCTATCCAAGACAGAACTATGGATAGAGTGTCTATGACACACCCTGAAGGAAGTCTAGGACTTACCAAGCCATGATATCATATGTCACTATTATTGACACTATTATAGGGGATATGACATAGTTATTCCATTATTAACTGGTACAGGGGTCTATGACAGAATACCTCCTTTATATATTAAAGGAGTACATTACACTATACCTCCTAACTGTGTAGTATAAATATTGCACATCTTGTAGGAGATGATAATAACATTCCTCCCTGTGGCAGACTCCCTCATACACACTTTGACTTAAACTCAATACCTCAGAAACCTCGTCCTCATCTTGTGCTCAGCTTCCTGATCCCAATACTCCCCCACCTATTCCAGTCAGAATCCAGTTATTCCAGTCAGTCTGATCGGAATTTCCGGAATTCTGGTGAATTTTTTTTATATGTATTTTATACTGCACAGGATAATTCTGGTCGGGCTAATGGCTAACTTTATAACCAGAATCACTGGAATATGATTGGACCACCTGACCGGAATAACTGGATGCACTTTTGGCAGGGTGGAACCAACTGACTGGAATAACTGGAATCTGGTGACCTCATGACTCCCCTGATCACATGCATGGCCACCACCGTGACCCATTGTGACTGCCAGCACATGCTCATGACCCGCCACCATGACCACCATCAAGGCACCCCCTCCCTCCCTTTTTTTTTTTTTTTTTCAACAATGTTTAACGTGGTGCACGGACGCAGTCCACGGCTATCTACTACAAGAGACAGCGGGTATACGACGTAAGTTGAGGGGGAAACTACCGCCCCGATACTGCACATCAGTGCGTGAAGGCCAGCGCACCCCAGGAGCGTGGGCGTTGCGCAAGGCCGGACTACAGGCCGAGGGCGCTCGGGCGCCTCCCTGAACCAGCTCGCCGGCACTCCCAACGGTTGAGTAGGCAGTTTCAGTTCATAGGATAAGGGGGGCAGGACCCATTTTATTGGAAATGGTCCCTCTCTTCTCAGGGAAAACTTCTTAGTGTGGGTGTAGATCTTCAGATTTCAAGTGTCTAGCCATACTTTCTGACCAGGGAGGAATGGAGTAAATTTCCAGGTGACTTGTTTGGACATGAGTTGTCAGGCCAGTTCATGCGTGGCCAGGGCTTCATTCCGCACTCTCTGGAGCTGTGCTATTCTTTTTTCAGCTGCAGGTACGTCGCTTTTCTTGTAAGGTGTGGGTATCATGTGTGGTTTGTAGCCCATCATGAGATAGAATGGCGAGTGTTTTACCATGGTGTGCATCTGTTGATTATGGGCAAATTTAGCAGTAGGTAAAAATGTGTTTCATGTTTCTGGGTAGTTCATGCAAAACATGTGGAGGTAGGCCTCTATTTCCTGATTCATTCATTCAGTTTGCCTGTTGGTTTGTGGGTGATAGGCGGTGCTCATGGCTAGTTTGATACCTAAAAGCCTTCCCAATTCTTGGAACAATCTAGACACAAATCTCAGGTCTCAATCAGATATAATCTTATTGGGGAGACCGAATCTGGTGAAGACGTTTTTGAGGTAGAGGTCTGCTGCCCCTAATGTGTCGATTGTTTTGTTGCATGGGATTAAAATTACCCCCTTCGTAAGACCATGGTCTACCACGACCATTAATGTGTCAAAACCATCTGCGTCGGGTAGGTCAGTAATGAAGTTGGTAGTTACCAGTGCGAATGGCCTAGTTGTGGTTGACTTGATTGGTGTGAGGGGTGGTGTGAGGGGTGGTGTGAGGGGTGGTGTGGCCGGGTGTGTGTTGACCTTCATTTGTTGGCACAGTCTGCATCCTTGGATGTAGTTTTTTATTAAGACTGTCATTCCTGGCCACCAGTAATCTCTTCAGATTAGTTCTAGTGTTTGAAATTGTCCAGGGTGTCCTGCAGTCAACAAATTGTGGCATTGTTCAATAATCCGTTTCCTTAATTTGTTGTTGGGTGGGACATAACATCTATTTTTGAAAAATAAATCCATCTTTTACTTCCCAATCTGCGAGATCGGATTTGATCAGGGGCATTCCATTTGTTTTTAGCGCTTTGATTGCTTTAGTTACTAATTTTATCTTTCATCATTGCTGTGATCAATAGCGTCTTTATTTCAGTGTTGATGGTGTTAACAAATACTGTTTCTGGTAGCATCGTTAGGTTTTCATTGTCATTGTCAATCCCTTTTCCTAAGTCTTCTCTTCAAGATAGTGCGTCAGATTGGATCATTTGTGATCCAGGTACATGTATTAATTTGATGTCGAATTCTGATAGGAAAAGGCTCCAACATGCCTGTCTTCTGTTCAATTTCTGTGCGACCCTGAAGTATGTCAGGTTCTTGTGATCAGACAGGATTGTAACTGGGTGTGGCACTCCTTGCAGGTAGTGTCTCCAGGTTTCTAAGGCTCTAATTATTCCTAAGAGTTCCCTGTCATATATTTTGTAGTTTCTTTCAGTAGGAGTGAGAGAATGGGAGATATATCCACAAGGATGCCAATCTCCATTGGGTCCCTGTTGCCTGAGTACTGCACCAGTTGCAAATTTAGATGCATCAGATTTGATCATAAATGGTTTCTCTGGATCTGGCATTAATAGCATGGGTGCCTCGCTAAATTTGGCTTTTAATTTGTCAAATAAATCTTGACATTCTGGCATCCAATCAAATTTGATATCCTTCCTGGTTAATTCATTGAGTGGTCATGCTAGTTCAGCAAAGCATCCAATGAATCTGCAGTAAAAGTTTCCAAATCCCAAGAATGATCATACTCCTTTGACATTGGTGGGTTCAGCCCAATCTTGGATGCCAGACAATTTAGTGGGGTCCATTAGGATCTGATCCGGTTTTACTATTAAGCCGAGGAATTTGACTTCCTTCATGTCGAATCTGCACTTCTCGGGTTTGAGGTATAGATCATGGTCTTTGAGCCTTTGGAGAATCTTTGTTTGATCGGCATGTTTCCTGGGATCTCGGGAGAAGATTAAGATGTTGTCCATGTAAATCACTACCCATCCTTTGTCAATTAGATCTTTGAATATTTCATTCATCATTGCCTGAAATGTTGCTGGGGAGTTACATAGGCCAAAGAACATGACCATTAGTTCAAACAGCCCTTTATTTGTTTTAAAGGCTGCTTTTCATTGGTCTCCTTCTTTTATCCTGATGTTGTGATATCCCCATCTGATGTCAAGTTTAGTGAATATTTGTGCTCCTTTTAACTTGTCAAGGAGATCTCTGATCAGTGGTAAAGGATAGGTGTTTTTAATCGTTCCGTTATTCAGGTACTGATAATCTTGACAGGGTCATAGAGCCCCTGCATCTTTTTTTGCTACAAAGAAGAACAGGGAGGCCATAGGTGATTTTGATGGCCTAATGTTGCCTTTCTTCAGGTTTTCTTCCAGGAATTCGTCCATTTTTTGTTGTTTGACTGGGGTAAGAGGATAGACTTTACAGTCTTTCAGCACAAAGTCTTCTTTTAGTTCTATGGCATGATCCCATTGTTTTGATTCAGGGAATCTCTCAGAAGTGGTTTTCTTGAAGACTTTGTGGTAGTTATGGTATTCGGGTGGCACAGTTGATTTGTCCTTTCCTTGATCTCTTTGTTCATCATGAGCCAGTTGTTGGGAGATTGATGTCTTAGCTCTGATCCAGATGGCTTGGTTCATATGGGTTTCTTTGATTCATGCAATTGGGATGTCCTTCTGTTCAAATGCAGTTCCTTTCATAAGTTGCCGGGTTTTAGCAACCACTCGTCGAGCTGCTTCTAGTGACCCGCCTTTTCAGTATTGCATTGTCCCTTTTTCCCAGTTGATCATCAGGTTTTCCTTTTGAAGCCAGGGGAGACCTAGAATGATATATTCCTTTCCCAAACCAGTGACCATGAATTGTATAGTTGATTGTCTTCCTCCTATGTTCACAAGTAAGGTGGTGGAGTGATTGATGGTTCCTAGTTTATTTTGTGTACCATCTACACTCCTGGCTCAGATTGGTTTTGAGAGAGGAGTAAGGGGGAGATTGTAAGCCTTGGCAAATTCTTTGTCTATGAACATCCCTCCTGCTCCTGAGTCTAGAAGGGCATCGGTTTTAACGGTTTCATTCTTTCTGTTTAATTGCATGGGTAATCTCATAGATTGCTTTTCCATGTTAGCTATTAATACAGAAGAGACCATAATTTCAGTGGGTCCTGACATCAGGGCAGTCTGCTTTCTTAAAAACCCAATTCTTCCATTAGATTGAGGGTTTCTTCTTTTTCTTCATCATTGAGTTCAGCTAAAAGGGCTCTAATTTTCCTGTAAGTGTCTTTTCCAGTTGGCTTCTTAAAGGTGAGTTTTCTGGAAACTCTGGGCAGGAATCTTCCTGTCTTCTTGTCTTTGTGGTCAGCGGCATGATGGCCTGTCTGATGGCATTGGAAACACATTGCTTTGCACATGTGTTTGTCTCGATCTTCTTTTGTCATTCTATCAATCTCCATGGCATTTGGGTCAGAGACTGGATGAGCCTGAGGGGTGTAAGTCTTAGAAGGCGGTTTGCTTCCTCTGGCTTTTCCTGTGATTGCCTGTGCTCATTTCCACCGCCCTTCATATTTAGCAGCGGCTTCATACCATCCATCAATGGTGGTAGGGAGAGTTTCCTTGAGGAAGACCTTCTTGAGTAACTTTGGTTTCAACCCGTCCATGAAATATTTGATGAGTGCGACATTCTCGATTATTCCTGTGCATGCTGCAAGAATTCTGAAATCGGAGATATAGTCTTGAACATCCCCTGTTTGTTGTAAATTCTTGAGTTCAGTCCATGCTGTTCCTGCATCATCTACAGGGGAGAAGGCGGCAGACATGGCTGTTTTAAATGCTTGCCAGCTGCCAAAGTTATTGTTGGCCAAAGATTCTTTGATTTTGGCTTCTTTCCATCCTGCAGCTGCTCCCCCTATCATAAACAAGAGAGCAAACACGATTTTCTTCTCATCGGTGTCATAGGTGTTCAGGTTTACTTGTATGTATAATTCCACTTCTTGTAGGAATTTTGTTGTTTTCTCCCTTTCTCCTGAGAAGTCAGAGGGGACTCAGATTTTTACTTGTGCGTCTCGGTTTGCCATTTTGAAGTGATGGGGTTCTAATGTGTCTTCTGGTTTGGAGCCTTCAAGGGTTTGTGAGTACCCTGTTCGCTTGTCGGTGACAGAAGAAGAAAAATATTCTCCTTGACCAGAGGATGATTCTCTGGTAATTCTTGGTGGGGGTCGACTGTCTTCAGATCTTCCTTCAGTGAAGTAATGATCTGGTACGTATTCGATTGATCCGGTGGTGTCAGTGAAATACCAGCTTCTTAAGCTATTTCCGTATCTGATTCATCATCCATCTAAATGGTAGTATTCTGTGGTTGTAGTCAGTACAGCTGCACAAGGTGGTCTGTCAGCAGAGTGTCTGTTCTTGAGCGTGTGCGTAAGCTTGGGCACCACACTGTTGGTTGGGTTTGCCTAGACTTGTGATAAGTGGGCAGTTTCTGTTCAGCTTGACCTTTTGTTAAGATTGGTCTTTAACTACTCAGTCCTAAGTGTTCTTTGTCAGAGGCTTTCTGACGTTGTTCAATTTGAGACTTCAAGGTGCTTCCTTGAGTCGAGTTTGTTTTATTAGACACTAAGGAAATCCCTTAGATTGAGTTTATAAAGATGTTTGTATCTCTAGGTCAAGCTGAGCTTGACTGACTATTTACTACAAGCTTTTATAGGTAAATAACTACTCTGGTCTGAGTAGGTATTGGCTGGTAAATAGAGTCTTATCTACTCAGGTCTTTTACAGGAGAGTTTCATAAGTAAAATGCGCTGGCTGTCAAATAGTGCATGTGTTAGAGGAGTTAAAGATAGGTGAAATGATAGGAATGTAACAGAGACTGTCTGGGTATAACAGATGGTATGAAGAAATACCTGATACACCACTAAAAGTATTGTCGGTGAAGGAAACCAAGAGACAGGCCCCTGATAAGAGGGAACTGCAAGGAAAAAGTAAAGAACCTGACAAGAAGCCGGGATCTAGCAAGAAAAATGAACAGGTGGATAAAGACACCTGTTTTGGATGTGGCCAGAAGGGCCATATTGCAAGAGACCCTCATTGCCCAAGGAACTCATCAAACAAGAAACCTTCAGCCCAACTCTTTGTGGCAAGGGACATCCTGGTGGGGGATGATCCTGACATGGATCAGGAACAGGCTGAGAAATGGAGCATCATAGACGATGAGGACCAAGGTAAGACTGATAAAGGAAACCCATCAAATACAAAGGGGAACAGCAGGATATGTACTTTGGATCCCAGCACAGCTTGAAAGGTGAGGAATTCAAATACAAAGACCTCACAGGTGATAGAGTGGAATCAACACTCTATGAGGAGGGCAGAGAACAGGAGACGTTCAAAGCTATCCAAGACAGTAAAGTACCATCTTCAAAGAACAATGCAGACAGGGTTGGAAACAACCAACCCATACTACTAAGAAAATTGAGCAAACAACTCAATTGCTGGACACAACAGAGAAAAGAGACATGAATATTTGTAGCTCTAGTCGAGATAAACAGCCATGAGGCCATAGCATTACTGGACTCTGGATGCACAATAGATGGTATATCACCAGAGTTAGTACAAATTGCAAACCTCAAGGTTTACACACTAAAAAATCAAGTACCCTTACAATTGGGAACTAAAGGTAGTCAATCAAAGACCAACTATGGCACAAATTTCTGCATTAAGTGTGGACCCATAAACACAAGTCACTATTTTGATATAGTAAATATTGACAGATATGATGTCACACTGGGCACCATCTTTATGAGAAGGCATGGCATAGTGTTGGACTTTGACAGGGATGAAGTCAGACACAAGCAAAGTGTCCTACCTGAAGGAATGGATGAACGTCTAGCAATGAGATACTGGCAAGAGACAACACCAGCTCAGAAGTTTCACAAAGATTATCCCAAAATGGATCCAGGTAAGTGAGTTGATAGCGGTGATGATGCCACACTTCAGTCTAAGAAGGGGAGGGTGGACAAAAGATACATGCCCTCCAGATTTCCAGTCATCCTTGAACAAGATGAGGATGTCACATCGAGAGAAATATCAAAATTGGACAAAGTCATCCAAGAATTCTTGAGAGGTCTGAGGACACCACACCAAAAGAGACCCTTTGGTTATTTACTGGACCACCAGCCAAGGGGCAAGGTGGGCATGATAGCTAATATGATGTACTTGACGGCAATGGAGAATAGACACTCTGTCCAGATCAAAGGATCACTCACAACCAAGGACATTCCTCAGCTGCGTGAGAAATGTATGAAGTCCAACCAGGACATTATGCAAGGGGTTCCAGAAAAATTACCTCCACTATGGGAGGTAAATCACAGGATACCATTAATAGACAAGAACGAAGGGTACAAGTACCACTCACTGAGGTGTCCAGACTCTCTGAAGCCCAAAAATGGAGGGCTTTACACTCCCCCACATGTATACATGGAGTCTACGTAGGCTACATAGACTTTACTGGGAGTCTACATAGACTTTAGATGGAGTGTGGGTTCACCAAACATGGGATTCATGTTGATAGCAAGTCTATGTAGCCTCCATGTAGACTCCCAGTAAACTCCATGTATTTACAAGGAGTAGTGGGACTCCCACTAAATACTATACATAGACTCCATGTAAACTCCATGTAGACTCCATGTAGACTCTATGTAGACTGGACTCCATGTAGACTCTACATAGACTCTACATAGACTCTATGTATACAAGCCTCATACTATTAATTATAAAAAAAATGCCATCTTGGAAAATTGAACCCACAACCTTTGGATTACATATTACATAAGTAGCCATACATAACTGTTCAGCTATACAACTTTGCTTAGTATGGAAACTTTGATCTCTAAGTGATATGTCCGTCATGTGTTGGTTGGAAATGCGTGGCCTTGTGTGACTGTTTGTTTATCAGTTACACATGACATGCTCCTACCACCACCAACCCCGCTGCCACCTGCTGTTGCTGCCTCCCTTGCACCTCGACCACCACCCCTTGTCACCATTTCTGTCCATGGCCCCTAACTTCACTCCCTCCTTTGCTCCCTCAAGCTGGCCAATGCGCAGCAATGACCCCCAGCGCCCCCAGATGGTAAGTGGCCCCCTCCCCCCCTGTTGCCTGATGCGCCACGTCACTAACCGCCCCCTCCAACTAGATATCAACCCCAGGACCCCTGCAACCTGGTAAGCCCCCCCCTCCCACCTACGCGTGTGCCATGTCACTGACACCAGCGCCATCCCCTCTGATCTCCCCCCCCCCAACCTCCTGCCTGCCCCCCCTCCCCTCCTCCACTACCCATCCATGGGGGCCACAGGCCCTCATGTTGGGTATGATTTTTCTTTATCTATTTTTTTAAAAACTCACTTTTTCTTTTTCAGTTTTCTATATATGTCTGATCACAGACACACCGCCCCTCCTCCCCACTCAGCTGGGAGTATGAGGGGCATTGAGGGGGACAGGGAGGTGCCAGGAGGCCCGAGCAGCGGGGTACCTGCAAGGTGTGCACAGAACGGCCCACCCCGCCCACCATGTCACTAACCACCTCAGGAGCTGAGGGGGACGCAACGCAACACGCTGCCAGCAGTGGGGATGTGATGAGAGGGCCCAGCACCCAAGGGACGCAACAGGAGCCATGGGGGACACGACAGAAGGCCTGCTCTTGGCCGTGGGCATTGTTTTTATCGTTGTCATCGCTGACCTTGTCCTTGGGTGCCTCTTCTGTCTCACCGGGGTCATTTGAGCCACCCCTGGCATTGTGGTTCTTGGCATTGCCTCCGCTGGTCTTCTTGCCGGCTTTGTTGATGTTGAGGGTGATGGGAGGGGTGTCAGGACGACGCTGGCGCCCACTCAAAGTGACAAGGGTGGGCCAAGGCGGCATGATGCTCGCCTTTGCTGGGCAGGGGCGTTCCGTGGGGGCAATTGTGATGCCGCTGCTTTCTAGCACCTTGGCTGTCCTGTAGAATAGTTGTAAGTAGTCCCATGAATGAAGGAAAACGAGAAAAAACTCACTTGGTGAGTTTTTTTGGGGTGGAAGCAGTGGCATTCTGTTGGGCTTGCATCCCCGATGTTTTCCTGTGCAGAATGGTGTGATTCTGTTCAAGATGCGACAGGGGAATATACCTACCTGGTAGCAGTTTTGCGCCCACCTTTCCCCTTGCTCAACACCCCGCCAACACTGGTATTGGCCATCTTCGTCTTCTTTGTGGGCTTGGCATTGGTGTCGATGGATGACGTGGCATGTTTGCGAGTGCCCTGAGTTGTCTCCTCCCTGCCGGCACTGGTATTGGTAGTCATCTTCTTCGTTTTCACTTGCATGGTGGTGCCACCAGATGACGTGGCACATTTGCGAGTGCCTTGAGCCATCACCTGGGAGTTGGGGGCCTTGTAGGTGGCACCACTGTGGGTGGCAGTCCCTGTCGATCATGTTTGAGGCATCTTGAGCAGAGGATGGTTGTCAGTTGGTGTAGGCAATGGGTGATTGAAGCGAGGTTGATGCAAGGCTGTATGTGGCTGTACTAACCCTAATGCTGGGGTTCAGCGCAAGTGGTTACTATAGTGAGCTAAATACATAACCAACAACAGGACCACTTGGCTCAGTGGTTATTTGTGTTGCATTACTTGGCATTACGTTATCCATTAAGTTCGAACCCTTTACATGCCGATTATTTTGTCCTCACGCTCTATTTACAACTACCTGATACTGACAGAAACCGCAGTCCGAGTATCTTCCTTACGGAGTCTGAGAAGTTCGAGTATATTCCAAGTTGAGTCCAAAATGTCCTATTGGAGTCCAAGGAGTCCTAGCAACTTCAAATTCCCACTAAACTCCGAGTTTTCCGAGTTGTCCGACTTGGACTAAACTCGGACTGGACTCAGACTGGACTTGGATAAAAATACCACCTTCTCTGCACAAATTGGATAAAATGGTCCGAGTTCAGTCTGAGTTCAGTCCGACTGGATTCTAATCGGACAACTCGGACTCCGACTAGACTGGACTAGGAATAGGTGGGGGAGTGCAATGTGCTCCATTCTGCATGCATGAGGCATTTGGATTCTTAGTACCACAGGGGCTGTAAACCATAAACTTCTTGATCTTCTCCAATAGCTCAGGATTATCCTCAGGAAACTCTGAAGAGAGAAGACTGTCTATCTGCAGAGCTTGGAATCTGGATGGAGGAAGATGATGCAGTGCATGTGAGGGAGACCACTTTCTGGTACTCAATAGTGAACACATATCCAAGGGCCTTTCTAAAGAAGCCAGTCTCTATGTCCTTTATGATCTGCTTCTGCTTTGCAAAGAATGCATGAACAACTACATCAGGGCAATCAGCTGCTGTCTGACCTGGACCAAGCTCATTCACAATCTCTGGCCATTTATGATTTGCTGTGGTTGTCATGAAGAGATCACCTCCTTTGAAATACTGATTGATGGCCATTGCATCTTGGAGCAGCAGCTGCATGTGATGTGTGCTTCCAGAAAATAAAAGAGAAGAAGCCCAGGGACACATCTAATATTATAGAAGAGCATATAACATTCTCAACAGATGAAGAAGGTTATAATTTTGATGCATGTAATAACAATGTCATAATTGATGAGCATCTGATCTATTATGATTGGTAGGCTGACTTGGCAACAACTTCACATGTAACACATCAAAGAAATGCATTTACTTCCTACATACTAAGGAAAAATATTTCCATAACTGGTGTAGGTGGAAAAGAGGTGAATGTAGCAGGACAAGGAACTGTTGATTTAATTTCAACATGCAACAGAGAAAAATATATTATACATCTACAAAATGTTTTACATGTTCCCGGTATATGAAATAATTTAATTTTGTTAGGGAGATGGGATGCAGCTGGAGGAAAATATAATGGAGGAAAAGGGGAAATAATTCTCATCAATAAAGATGGCAAATCCATTGCTCACAGGAATAAAATCAATAATCATCTCTATAAAATGGAAATGATTATTAGAAACCCAGAAAACACCACCAACAATGAGGGTAATAATAAAACTTTCATAGGAAATGAAAAGTTACCTAGTTGGGAAACTTGGCATCGACATTTTGGACATATCGGATATACTGGATTGCAAATGTTACTTGACCGAAAAATGGTAAAAGGCTCTAATGTTGATCTGGAAACTCCAAAACCAGATTGCGAAGCATGTATAGCCACAAAACAACATGTTAAACCATTTCCAAAATCTGTCAAAAGAAACACAGAATCTGGAGAATTAACACACATTGATTTATGGGGAAAATATTCTGTCAAATCCATCAATGGAAAACATTATTATTTGCTATTTGTTGATAATGCCAAAAGGTATGTCACCATCGAATGTCTAAAAGAAAAAGTGATGCAGCACAGGATGTAATGAACTACTTGACCTATTTAAAAACTCAAGGCCGAAATCCAAAAGGAATTCAAATAGATTGTGGAAAAGAATTTATCAATGAAAAACTTGATAAATATTCTAAACAGCACAGAATACAAATCCAATTAACTACGCCATACTCTGCATCACAAAATAGCAAGACTTTACTGTTCCCCACCTGTCCTATTGGACTCTGATTGGACTGCTCAGAGTCCAAGTCAGTCTGAGTCAGTCTGAGTGGAGTCCAAGTAGTCCAAGTGGATTAGTAGGCTTGGACTGGCTTGGACTCCACTTAGGCTCCACTCAGACTGACTCAGACTCCACTCGGACTCCACTCGGACTCCACTCAGACTGAGGACTTGGGATTCAAACTCATGTCTGAAAATGTAAAAGGCTTATATCTCCAAGGATTGAACCCTCAGCCTTGTATATCCAGCTTAGATAAACAGTTCTTGAGGTGCTCTAGCCAACTGAGCTAAGTGCCTGATACATTTTTACCATATTAAGGGTACAATATGCACTTGACAAAATTCACATTTACACTACATAGTCTGATTGGACTCTGAGTGGACTCCACTCGGACTCTACTCAAATTTTATAGAATAGTGAGTTTTTATTCATATCTTTCATTGAAGTCACATAATTCTATTTAAATACACTGGGTGCAGGGTACAATACCCTGAGAGAGGTATTCAATAAGTATTTTAAAGGTACACCTAAAAGTTCTTGCATAATGTCAGCTTAGTATTGTGACAGTATTAAATGATAGAAGCACAATACTTCTTCACTGGTATTGAACTAGTATTGAGTGAGTATAATAAATAACTTTACAATACTGTAAAGAAATATCCAAGGTACTGGTTGGGTACTGCCAAGATACAGTCAAGAAATCAGTGGGTAAGTATTGAGGCATTACTTCAACATACCAAATGCATACCTTAAGAGAGGTATTGTGAAATATTATAGCAAGCTACTTGGATACTGGAAACATACTGGTAACAATACTGGTAACATAATGTAAGAATACACAGTGCAAGAGAATGAAACAGTATGCAGAAGGTATGGTACTGTTGAAAATGTTGAATCCAAGATACTGCTAGAGTATGGCTAGAGTGTTGGTAAGATTCTGACATCAGAGTTATTTGGCGGTATGATACTGGTATGGTGCAAAAGGGATGCAGAGGTATCATGGGAGTATTGAGCCAGAACAATGTTGGATTAGAATTGATAGCTACAGAATACCCACAAAGTACCTGTAAGAGGGATATTTGAAAGTATGAAACATGTTTTGGTAAGATACAGCTATGATACCAAGGGGCAGGTATTGGTGTGGTGTGTGACATTGGTCACAACATATTGGATGAATACCACACAAAGGGTACTGAGGGGGTACGTAACACAACACAATACATGGTGGTGAAGAGGATTGTGCATCATGGGCAGGCTCTCCAGGTGCAACAGGTCCAAGTTGCAAAGTCAGTGCATACTTGCAAGTTCTATCTTGCGAGTTCTGACTTGCAATGCAAGTTCCAACTTGCGAGTTCTGACTTGCAAGTGCCAACTTGCGAGTTCCAACTTGCAAGTGCCAACTTGCAAGTTCCAACTTGCGAGTTCTGACTTGCAAGTTCCAACTTGCGAGTTCTGACTTGCAAGTTCCAACTTGCGAGTTCTGACGCGAGTTCTGACTTGCAAGTTCCAACTTGCAAGTTCTGACTTGCAAGTTCCAACTTGCAAGTTCTGACTTGCAAGTTCCAACTTGCGAGTTCTGACTTGCAAGTTCCAACTTGCAAGTTCTGACTTGCAAGTTCCAACTTGCGAGTTCTGACTTGCAAGTTCCAACTTGCGCGTTCCAACTTGCGAGCTCCAACTTGCAAGTGCCAACTTGTGAGTTTTGACTTGCAAGTTCTGACTTGCAAGTTCCTACTTGCGAGTCGCAAGTTGGCACTTGCAAGTCAGAACTCACCTTCGCTGACAGCAAATTCGCATTTTTCCGGTTTCAAAAACAAATCATTTTCCTCTAATCTTTTCAAGACCTCTTCTACAATCTCATTATGTCCTTTTATGTCCTTTGTGAATATTAAGATATCGTCTATATATACTACTACTGACCCCTGATCGATGAGGTCCTTCAGCACACCATTCATCATTGTCTGGAATGTGGCTGGGCTGTTGCAAAGTCCGAAATACATAACTAAAGGCTCGAACGCGCCCCTGTGGGTCGTGAACACCGCCTTCCACTCATCTTCTTCCTTCACCCTAACGTTATTGTATCCCCAACGTAGGTCCAATTTAGTAAATACCCACGCACTACCTACTCTGTCTATTAAGTCACCAATAAGCAGCAACGGATAATTATTACGGATTGTCCAAGCATTTAAGTATCTGTAGTCCTGCACCATCCTCTTTTTTTTGTCTTTTTTGGGAACGAAGAACACAGCCAATGTTTGCGGCGACTTGCTCTCCCTGATGTATCCCTTTTCTAACTGGTCGTTCAGGAAGTCGTCGACTTTGCTTTGCTCCTGCGGGGATAACCAAATATTCTTAGCCTTTTTCGGTTCATACCCCGGTTTCATTTTGATCGCATGATCCCAGGGCTTCCGCTTCGGCATCCGCTTGGACGCTTTCTTCGAGAACACTTTCATCCACCTCCGGAACCTACGCGGAATCTTCGCCTCGATTTCCGACTCCGTCATTCGGATCTCGTGCTCCTCATTGCATACCGGATTCTCGTTCCACTCCTGGGCAATTTCCTCCAGGATTCCATCTCCGTCTGCCATTACTCCTCCATTCGTAATGAATGTGTCTTCGTCCTCTACTTCCTCGATTGTAGGATGATACTTCTGTCGCTCGGCCAACTTCCTCCTGGCCCTATATTTCTTCGCGGCTCTAATAAATACGTTGCATTCTCTTGGGCAATGCATCATCTTCACTTCTCCGGTGTCCCAGTTAATGTCCGGGTTGTGTTTGCGTAACCACGGATGTCCCAAGATCACCATTGTCTTCCCTAGATCGCACACTTCGAAAATGGCCTTCTCCTTATGACCCCGGTGGAGACGCCCGAGGTGTCTCCCTTGTTATGGTGGTGGCCAGCTAACAAGATGTGATCGTGTGACTCTACAACATGTGACTGTCTACTGGCTAGGTCACGTGACTACCTGGAGTAGGTGACCATCTCACCCTACTCCATCTGCCCATCTTCCAAATGGCGACGTCCTCGTCGCCTCGAACAAAAAGAAAAAGAAAAAACAAAACAGATAAAAAATCTAGACAGGTAGCAAAAAATTCTATGGTTGATGAGGAACAGAGAAAAGAATGTATGAATGAAAAAAAAACGTAGGACTCAGCAGGGTGGTGTCCATCCCAGAGCACGGAGCGCTCGGCTCAGATCAGCACCAAGAGGGTCCTGATCCCAATTAAACTTCGGGGAATTTGAGCTGTGACCTCGAGGACCAGTGCGACGACGTCGGACACGTCGCTGAAGCGTTCGGAATGGAGCAGGTTGGGCAGAGCGAAGGCCCGAAAGGTCTCGTGGACCATAGTCTCTCCCAGGGGGGGCTGTCGTAGGCAGGGACTCTGCGTCGGCAGCCCAGTCGAAACGTGGGGGTGCAGGAGGGAATGAGCGCCGTAAAACGGCGAGGGCAGGTGGCAGAGGTGGGCACGGAGTGTGAGCGGACGCAGACGGCGTCGTTGGGGATACAGGCGGGGTGCACCACACAAGCGGTGGCGAAACGGCTTGTCTAGGCGGTCGGGGAGGGAAGACGGGGGGCACAGGGGGTGAACGGCGTCAAACAGGGGGCCGTTTCGAGACTATGGGGGCTGGGGCCGGCTCTAGGGGGTGTGTGGGTCGTTGAGGGATGTTCCAGGGGGCACTGGGGGCACGAGGGGGCCGTTCTGGGGGCAGTTCGGCTGAGGGCGCGTGGGACGTTGTTGATGACGTGGCGCGGGGGGGCAGGAGGCGGCGAACTGCGCTGGGGCTGTGACAAGGCTTGCGTTGGCCAACGGGGGTTGCTGGACGCGGTCCGTGGTGCGCTGGGCTGTCTGGGGGGCCGCTCAGGTAGTGGGGGAGATGGGGACGCCGTCTGGGCCGTGCGTGACGTGGCGCCGGCCTTGGGGGCCGCGCTGGGGGAGCTGGGGGCACAGGGGACGTGCAGGGGGTCGGCTCTGGTGGACGCCGTCGTCCTGGGGGCGTTAGAGGTGCCCCGGGGGCGGCCGTCACTGGTGGGGGCCTTCTGGGTGCTGTCAGAGCACCGTGGCTCGTCGTTCTGCCTGAGGCAGGGCTGGGCAGGGGGCTGGAGGGCTGGGAGTCGGCCTGGGAGCGTGCGCCGTCGCTTCAGAGGTGCTTGGGGTAGTTCCAGAGCTGGGGTGGTGGTGGTGGTCGTTGTTGTTGAAGATGTTGCCATCGTTGATGGCGGCTGTGCTGGCGTTGTCAGCGATGACGTGGCTGCGTCGGCTGTGACGGGGGGGCTGACGACGGGTCTGGCGACGGATGGGGGGTCGCCGCAGGCTTGCACAGCGGTCTCGTGGGTGCTAGGAAGTTCGGTAGACGTCCCCGCATCGTTCAGTAGACGCGGCGGCACGCCGGGTGCTGTCTGCATGGAGGCGTTGACAGTGGAGGTAGGGGTGGTCTGGGTGGCCGTCTCGAAGGTTGTGGGCTTGATTTTCGTCCTCCAGACCTCTCGTTCGGCTGCTCTTCCTCGTTCTTCCCCTTCCTTCAGTCCTTTCTCGTATCCTTCATTCAATAGTGCCGTTTTCCCTTTTTCCAGTGACCTGGAGATTGCCTCTTTGACCACAGCATAGGTTTCTTCCCGGCCTTGTGCCATAATTAGCTCGTAGAGCTCTGGTTGGAGTTGTTGCATGACAAGAGCTTGAGTCATGAGGTCATCTTTTGCTGGTGCTGATGCTGGTACTGGTGGGGTGGTTTTCGCTGCTGATTTCTTTCCCATAGTGATAAAGTGTCCAGCAAGTAGACAAGTAGGCAGGGTAAGGACTAGACTGGTGACTTCAGGACTACAGACTGGTGACTTCGGGACTACAGAGTGGTGACTTTGGGGCTAGAACTAGTGACTTCGGGACTACTGGGAACTTCGGGACTATGACAGACTGAGATTCAGACTGCTACGAGACTGTAGGGCTGAGAGTTGTGACGTGGCACGTGAGAACTGAAGCCCAAGATAGCAAAAACAAAATGAGCAGTGGCTGTAGCTTCGAATCACGCTCTCATCACCAGAATGGAGACACCCGAGGTGTCTCCCTTGCTATGGTGGTGGCCAGCTAACAAGATGTGATTGTGTGACTCTACAACATGTGACTGTCTACTGGCTAGGTCACGTGACTACCTGGAGTAGGTGACCATCTCACCCTACTCCACCGGAATGATACCATGAGGACAATCTCTTCTGTGATCGAGCTGCCCTGGTTTAAGGTACCATCGATATTGTACACCCTGATTGGTTGATCCAGGGTCCGGGTCTTAAGTCCGCTTTTGTGTATGAACTCCCTGTCCACGAATAGTCCAGTAGCTCCGCTATCTAGTAATGCCTTGACCGTGCAGGCATCGTGTGTGTCTAATGTAGTAATGGTAACCGGTATCATGATTTCATTTTTAATTTTACTTGATCTTATAAAGTGTCTTTCCCCCGCTTTTGGCTTTTTGGTATTATTGTCTATTTTTGTAACTACGGGCATAAGAGGAATTAAGCACGCCTCCGGGGCGCCAAGCCGATTTGCATCGGACTCCTCACCATTGTGACTAACTACAGTACTACTTTCTAAGTTATCTACTGCAGTGTCATCTGAGTCCGTATCAGAGTCTATCATATCTACCGAGAGTCCATTGTACCTATTCTTGGAGGCCAGCGAGGGGGGGCTCACTGATCTCCGGCGGGAAAATCCTTCTTGGCCGCCGCGTCGGCCTCTTCCTTCAACTTAGCGGTCCAGTAACCGCGCAGCTCGTCGTAATTCATCGCCCGGATGTCCAGGCAGCTCCTACAGTTGCGGGCCATGTGCCCCGGCTTTCTACACTTGTAACAAATCAAGGGCGGCCTCTTCGCCGTCCTGTCCACATCCATGGCGTTGGGGTCTCAGACGCGCGGAGGGTTCGCCTGTGTCCTCGGGGGGTATTGTACACCCAGAGATGGTGACTGGGCGGCGGGCGCGCCTCGCTGACCGGGGTTGAATGGGGCCCTCGCATTCTGAGTCCCTTGAGGTTGCTGCTGGCGGTTTCCAAACAGCCTTTCTTCTGCACGGGCCTGGCGCCACTGCCGGTCCATGCGCATCGCATCGGCGTACCACTGTTCTATGGTTGCCAGCCTGTTCTCCAGATTGTTAAGGCGCTCTCGTAATCCCTTATTGAGCGACCTTTTGAACTCGTAAATCAGCGGCGTCCCGTCATAACCGGACTGGTGTGCCGCGATCTTGATGTCTTGGACATGTTCGTCTGCCGACTTCTCTCCTTGTACCATGGTCGTTATTTCGAAGACCTTGGTATCCTGAATGTTCGGATCACCGAACGTATGTCTGATGGAGCATAAAAGCTCCGCTGCATCTGTGAAGGGGGGTTCCCCGCGCATCATCTCCTTGACGGCTACCTCGCGCCATTTGGCCGCGGTGCCTCCCTGTAAGTACAACAGGATCCAAACAATCTTGGCATCCTCGTCTATGAATTCGTCGGGGTGTCCCCGCATGTACATATAAACGGCCGTCTCGAAGCTGTCGAGCTCCGCGGCCTTGCCAGAGAAGGGGAGGGGGCATGCCACTTTCGGCATCCGCCTTGACGCGCCTGCTGCGGCCATCGCTCCTCTTTCTCGCTCTCGTCTCGATCGCAACAGCTCCTCCATTAGGGTGTCGCGTTCACGTCTGGCCTCATCCAACTGCGCTTGCAGCGACGACTCGGCGGGTGCCTCCAAGAGGTCTTTGGGGTTGGTGGGGAGTGGGAGAGGGACGTCGTCAATGGTGAGTTCCTGGATGTTAGCCATGACGAGCGGCGGTGTTGGTGGAATAGAGAGTAATCGGGGGCGGGGGGAGACGATCTGGTTGGTCCAGTCACTGATTGCAGGGGATGCGGACCGGTGGACGAGCGGAAAAGCAATAGTTCCTTGGAGCGGGCGCGCGACCCTGCTGTGCTCCTTAGGATCAAAGATGGGATAACGGGGCGTGTCTGGCCGGGTGGTCTGTTGCTGGTGAACTCATGTCAGGGTCTCAACCCCCTGCACGTTCAGAACGGACTAAGACAGGCTCAACATTTCTTAGTTGGTCTGTCACCTGAGTGGACCATGCCTTCCTCTTGTGGCGTTCTAAGAAGCCCTGCGGCACGCAAGAGCTTAAACCTGGCATATGACGCCGTGGGTTTGGAATTCAATGGTGGGGGGAAAAATGGCGGGGGAAGCGGGCGGAGTGAGTGAAAAAGGTTGAGCGGGGACGTGCGTACCGTCGTCTCCAGCGAACCCTGAAGACAAACGTTTGGTTAAAAAAGGTACACACACACGTATACACGTAGACACGTCCGTGCGGAGAGGGGTGGGATGAGCGATGAAAGGTTGAAGGCGTCTTGATCGTATTTCCAATAGAGGCCCGGGATGAGACAGTAATGAGGATGAGAAGAGTGTGAGAGGGAACACGTGAAGGGAGTCGAGTTCTTCTGTTAGAACCACACTAAACCACTAGGGCTTCGCGTTGGCTCTCACGGTTAAACACTACTAAAAGGAGGGGGAATTGTCTTATAGTCAGAAGCTATCGCACTGATTTAGTGGATTGCCTAAGAGAACTCGACTAGAGTCTCTAGGCGTAATATTAACAGTTTAAATAGTAAAATACATGAGCTAGCAATGAGGTAGCAGCATGTGCTACATGAGGCATCTGACCGTGCGTAAGTCATGAGGCATGCGTGATGAATGGGCGCCATGTGTCTACCGTGTGTCTGCTAACTCTATAATAAAGTAAACGAATGTAAATAGAAGGCCATGAGGTGGCTACAGCTACCCCTAACCCTAACTAAATGTCCGTGTAATAGATAATGAAAATCGTACTCATGACATGGAGGAGCTTTGGGATCAGGACCAGGACCCACCTCAGGATTGGGGGCAAAGTTCAAGTCAGGTCCCAAGAAGAATGGAAGCAAAGCTGAAATCTGTGACAAATTCAATGACCAAGGTCGTCTCTGCACCAACTTGGCTGCCAATTGTTGATATGTCCACATTTGCAAGAAATGCTCAAGTGGCATGCATGGCACACGAGAGTGTACAAAGGAAGGATGTGGTAATGGGAGCTCGGCCTAAGTATTAGTGGCATAACTTCTGGTGCAGTGATCACACTCTTGCGCTTACAGCAGCCCTTTGGACCAAAACTGCTAATCCTTTTCCTGATATACCCACCAATGAACTTGAAAATCTGATCATTGCAAAAACTGTACATGACAATCCACAGCTTTTTAAACTTGTCACTCTGATACATGTTGATATTTTGGAAACTCTTCTTGCTACATATCAGAACACTGCATTCTGGAAATTGATAACCTGAGGACTGCAAGAGGGATTCTGGCCTTGGGCAAATATGAGGGGAAAGGAGCTACCAAGCATTGTTGATGAATCATTTGGAATGCCCAAAGACAAAAAAGAGGCTGACTTTTTGAGGAGCCAGGCGAGAAAGGAGGATGACAAAGGTCGTTTCTCTGCACCATTTGTGTTACAGTTTTCCTTGATTGTTTTACTTTGACAGAATCTTATCTAAAACACAGCACTCACAACACCATTGATTGGATACTTATACCACAGATATCTATCCTATTACAACAAGTAGATAGCTATCAAATGGACCGCAGTAGACCAGAGTAATTACTCAGCTGCAGTAGCTATTATAAAAGCTTGTAGTAGATAGTAGGTCAAACCTCAGCTTGACCTAAGATAATCTACTTTCTTATCTGCTCAATCTGCTCTTGAATTGACTAAGGAATGCCTCCTTAGCTCAACACATCTGAATTTGTTTAGGAAGCACCAAACAATGACTTAGGTGCAAGATAAGCACCAGACAAAGCAAGACTGAGTAGTTAAGAATAACTAATCTTAACAGTTTGGCCCTGACTTACTTCCTGGCATGTACAGTATGCCAATGTTCGCTGTGCCAAAGCCACATTCAGATAACCTTCATATGGTCACAGACCACTCTGCCAGAGAGTTCTTGCTCAACTTGATGATCAGCAATGACATGAAAGGGTTCCCACTCGACAATACTCAACATCTTGGGCAACTCCTTCTCATTGCACATTGGAAGCAGAGTGGACAGTGCCTTACTCTCTTCAAATCAGATGTTGCTGAAGCCTACAGGCTCATGCCTATGCATCCACATTGGCAAATCAAACAAGTAAACATGATAGATGGCCAATGCCAGGTTGATAGATGTAATGTCTTTGGTCCCATGCCTCACTGGTTGGGTGAACTGGGCACTGAATGTCTTTGTCTATCTCATGCCAATGTTGTCCACCATCTATGCAAAGATTGCAGAAAAATTGTCACCTTGTGCTCAAATTAGAGTGAACAATGCCATTCATTGAGAGCTCCAGTGGGGTGCAAAGCACAGGAAATGTTTGACAGGTATCCACATCATCTGGGAATAGGACTGGAACCTATCAGACAGAGAAATGACATGTTATACTGACACATGCCTTGACGGAATGGGCTTCTGGTTCTCAAATAAGAAAGTTGGTCATTATTCAGCATTTGACTTCATGATCCCATATGCATATATTTTTTACCGAGAGGCCTTCTGCATCGCTGCAGCAATCCATGAAGCTGCATGTTGGCCTGACCGACCTATGAAGCTCATCATTTATATGGACAGCTCAAACACAGTCATGATCTTCAACTCCTTTCATGGCAAGGCAGAATATAATCACCTCCTCCAATTTGTAGCCAACATTTTAATGACTTCAAACCACCAACTCTGTGTCATACATGTGCCAGGCATGGACAACTCTGTTGCTGACGCCATCTTCAGAAGCCTCTTCAATAAAGCCCTCTGAATTGAGCCTTTACTATCAATTAATGAGGTGTACAAACCCCCATGTGATCTCATTGGGGGCAGTACAAAATGAACCTTGTGCCCATTTGGTCCAGGCGGCCTCCGAGGACTCCATGGACCATGGATCACTTGATCCAAGCTCATGGGTTGGTGCTTGGACAGGTGATTGCTCCTGGCACCACTGATACTTACAACTCTGCCCTAAACTTTTATCTCAAATTCATCCATATACATGGACTTCCCACTGAACCAACTGCAAACACGCTTAGTTTCTACACCATGTTTATGTCATCATTTATGAAACCCACCCATATCAACTCTTATCTTTCAGGCATATGGAATGAACTGGAAGTATACTTCCCTCAAGTTCATGGAGCACGCACCTCTAGGGAATGGCATGGGTACTGCGAGTTCCAACTTGCAAGTTCTATCTTGCGAGTTCCAACTTGCGAGTTCTGACTTGCAAGTTGCAGCTGGCAAGTTCTGGGTTGCAAGTTCCAACAGGCGAGTTCTGGCTTGCAAGTTCCAACTTGCAAGTTCTGTCTTGCGATTTCTGACTGGCAAGTCCCAACTTGCAAGGTCTGACTTGCGAGTTGCAACTTGCGAGTTCTGACTTGGGAGTTGAAACTTGTGAGTTCTGACTTGCGAGTTCCACCCTGCAAGTTGCGGCTTGCAAGTTGCAACTTGCGAATTCTGGCATGTGAGTTCTGACTTGGAAGTTCCAGCTTGCAAGTTCTGACTTGTAAGTTCCAGCTTGCGAGTTCTGGCTTGCAAGTTCCAACATGCAAGTTCGGGCTTGCAAGTCGGAACTTGCGTAGTCTGACGTGTGAGTTCCAACTTGCGGGTTCTGACTTGCGAGTACCAACTTGTGAGGTCTGACTTGCAAGTTCTGACTTGCAAGTTCTGATTTGCAAGTTCCAACTTGCGAGATCTGACTTGCAAGTTCCAACTTGTGAGTACTGGCTTGCATGTTCCAAGTCGCAAGTTCTGACTTGCAAGGTCTGACTTGCGAGTTCCAACTTGTGAGTTCTGGCTTGCATGTTCCAACTTGCAAGTTCTGACTTGCAAGTTCCAACTTGCGAGGTCTCACTTGCAAGTTGCAAGTTCACAAGACAGAACTTGCATGTTGCAACTCGCAAGTTCCAACTTGTGAGTTCTGGCTTGCATGTTCCAACTTGCGAGTTCTGGCTTGCATGTTCCAACTTGCGAGTTCTGACTTGCAAGGTCTGACTTACAAGTTCCAACTTGTGAGTTCTGGCTTGCATGTTCCAACTTCCTAGTTGTGACTTGCAAGTTCCAACTTGCGAGGTCTGACTTGCCAGTTGCAAGTTCACAAGACAGAACTTGCATGTTGGAACTCACAAGTTGGAACGTGCAAGTCAGAGCTTGCAAGTTGGAACGTGCAAGACAGAACTTGCATGTTGGAACTTGCAAGTCAGAACTCGCAAGTTGGAACTCGCAAGTCACAACTTGCAAGTCAGAACTTGCAAGTAAGAACTTGCAAGTTGGAACTTGCAAGCCAGAACTCGCAAGTTGGACCTTGAAAGCCAGAACTTGGAAGCCAGAACTTGCAAGTTGGAACTTGCAAGTCAGAACTTGCAAGTTGGAACTCACAAGTTGGAACTTGAAAGCCAGAACTTGCAAGTCAGAACTCGCAAGTTGGAACATGCAAGCCAGAACTCACAAGTTGGAACTTGTAAGTCAGACCTTGCAAGTCAGAACTCGCGAGTTGGAACATGCAAGCCAGAACTCACAAGTTGGAACTTGCAAGTTCCAACATGCAAGTTCTGTGTTGTGAACTTGCAACTTGCAAGTGAGAACTTGCAAGTAGGAACTTGCAAGTCAGAACTCGCAAGTTGCAACATGCAAGCCAGAACTTGCAAGTTGGAACATGCAAGTTGGAACATGCAAGCCAGAACTGGCAAGTTGGAACTTGCAAGTCAGAACTTGCAAGTCAGAACTCGCAAGTTGGCACTTGCAAGTTGGAAGTCGCAAGTTGGAACTTGCAAGTCAGAACTCGCAAGTTGGCACTTGCAAGTTGGAAGTCGCAAGTTGGAACTTGCAAGTCAGAACTCGCAAGTTGCCACTTGCAAGTTGGAACTCGCAAGTTGGAAGTCGCAAGTTGGAACTTGCAAGTCAGAACTCGCAAGTTGCCACTTGCAAGTTGGAACTCGCAAGTTGGAACTTGCAAGTCAGAACTCGCAAGTTGCCACTTGCAAGTTGCCACTTGCAAGTTGGAACTCGCAAGTTGGAACTTGCAAGTCAGAACTCGCAAGTTGGAACTTGCAAGTCAGAACTCGCAAGTTGGCACTTGCAAGTCAGAACTCGCAAGTTGGCACTTGCAAGTCAGAACTCGCAAGTTGGCACTTGCAAGTCAGAACTCGCAAGTTGGAACTCGCAAGTTGCCACTTGCAAGTTGGAACTTGCATTGCAAGTCAGAACTCGCAAGATAGAACTTGCAAGTATGCACTGACTTTGCAACTTGGACCTGTTGCACCTGGAGAGCCTGCCCATGATGCACAATCCTCTTCACCACCATGTATTATGTTGTGTTACGTACCCCCTCAGTACCCTTTGTGTGGTATTCATCCAATATGTTGTGACCAATGTCACACACCAGACCAATACCTGCCCCTTGGTATCATGGCTGTATCTTACCAAAACATGTTTCATACTTTCAAATATCCCTCTTGCAGGTACTTTGTGGGTATTCTGTAGCTATCAATTCTACTCCAACATTGTTCTGGCTCAATACTCCCATGATACCTCTGCATCCCTTTTGCACCATACCAGTATCATACCGCCAAATAACTCTGATGTCAGAATCTTACCAACACTCTAGCCATACTCTAGCAGTATCTTGGATTCAACATTTTCAACAGTACCATACCTTCTGCATACTGTTTCGTTCTCTTGCACTGTGTATTCTTACATTATGTTACCAGTATTGTTACCAGTATGTTACCAGTATCCAAGTAGCTTGCTATAATATTTCACAATACCTCTCTTAAGGTATGCATTTGGTATGTTGAAGTAATGCCTCAATACTTACCCACTGATTTCTTGACTGTATCTTGGCAGTACCCAACCAGTACCTTGGATATTTCTTTACAGTATTGTAAAGTTATTTATTATACTCACTCAATACTAGTTCAATACCAGTGAAGAAGTATTGTGCTTCTATCATTTAATACTGTCACAATACTAAGCTGACATTATGCAAGAACTTTTAGGTGTACCTTTAAAATACTTATTGAATACCTCTCTCAGGGTATTGTACCCTGCACCCAGTGCTAGGAATTCTGAGGACTGGCTCGGACTCCACTTGGGTTGGACTGGGACTGGGACTGAACATTGGCAGGGAGTTGGCTGATGGACCAGTCCGAGCTAGTCCAATTGGAGTCTGAGTAGTCTGAGTGGAGTCCGATAGGAAAGGTGGGGGAGTGTAAAGACCTCCAAAATAGCATTGCAGAGAGAATGAATAAAACACTAGTGGAATTATCATGTGCAATGTTATCTGCAAGTTCACTGCCAGAGTACCTTTGGGAATATGCAATATTACATGCTGCATATCTCCATAACTGATCATATACAAAGCACCTTGGAAAATTAACTCTCTATGAGGGATGGTACAACCAAAAACCAGATGTGTTGCACCTGTGCAAATTTGGTGTGCCAGTCTGGATATTATTACAAGGGCAAAAATGGAAACAAAAATTACTCCTAAAATCAAAGTGGCATGCTTATCTCGGATATGATGATGGCACCAATGCAGTTGAATATTATAATGCTGAAGCACATAATGTTTTAACTTTGCATTTAAACTAATAACAGGCAGCCTAAATCCCAAACCTTCTGAAGATGTAAACTTAATAGAGATGCATCACTGATGGATATTTCAGATAGTGAGGAAGCACTGATCAGAAGCCCGCTAATCACAAAGGAAGCACCAATCACACCAATCACAGGAGAAGCACCAATCAAAACACCTCTGAAGAAGCAATCTCAGAAGTGGAAACAAGATGGAATTAACAATCCCAAAGATTGTGTTGACATTGACAAACTGCACACAATGCATGCAATGCAGAACAATGAACTGCATAGAATGCGTGAAGTTTGTACCAATTATAAACCTCTATTGCACCTTACAGAAGAAGAAAAAGTTGGAAACTTCAATAATAAAATTCAAGCCTATGCAATAATAGCTGGAGACAAATTGAATAGTCTCAAAGAAGCCAAAAACTCTCCTGAACGGTCCACTTGGGAAGGAACCATAAAAATTGAATTGGATCTGCTGAAAGAGAGAGGAACATGGGAACTTGTTCAAAAACCTCCAGACATGATCCCAATTGCAAATAAATGGGTTTTCAACAGAAAACACAATAAAACAGAAGAAATTGTAAGATATAGAGCATGGCTAGTTGCGAAAGGATGTGTACAACATCCAGGCTATGATTATAGAGACCTTCTCACCAGTAGTTCAAATGGACACCCTCTGAGCAATTTTAGCACTTGC
Source organism: Tricholoma hemisulphureum (assembly GCA_964034925.1). Lineage (NCBI taxonomy): Eukaryota > Fungi > Basidiomycota > Agaricomycetes > Agaricales > Tricholomataceae > Tricholoma > Tricholoma hemisulphureum. Next base: position 7,756,260 of record OZ035929.1, on the reverse strand, counting down.
ATTTAGGGTATAGCATGGGTACTCCCATGGGTACCCAGAGGTCTACCCAGAGGTCTACCCATTGTGGAAGGGAGAGTCAACACACCCATCGACTCTCCATTTCCAAGAATCTTCTGTGATGGCCTCCCCATTGTCCGATTTATCTGTGTTACTGCCTGACAACCCTTTTTTCTTTTCTTTTGCTTCCCCTTTTCAGTATTGACAATTTATCATTGTCTTTACAGACCTTTCACAGAAAGCTGCAACACCCATGGTGCAATCTATACATGTTTGCCTGTAAACCCACTTTTTCCACTAGTGGCCGACATCCTTTCCTTGATGTGACCGACCTCTCTGAAGAAGGAGACTTGTATGGACTGGGTTTTATTTTTATTCTTTCCATATTATATTTTATTTTTCTGGATTTCTTTCAAGAACCAACTTGTTGACACATTCCCCCTTCTACAGCTAGTCAAGTCTTACTCAACAGGCCGATCTGTCAGACGAGTAGGGTTGAGGGGGCGCATTGGATGGTACTCCATGCCTGCTTGGGGCACATAACCCCCTCCCCGAGCCATTCCTGACAGTTGACTCCCAGAGAGGCAGGCCTGACTTGTTAAGATTGGGTCTTAACTACTCAGTAAAGTTCGAGATGTCAAGGTTCTTCCTCAAGTCGAGTTTGTCTTTAGACACTAAGGTACTTTCTTAGGTCGAGTCTTTGTTGAGCAGTTTAAAGAGTTGATATCTTTAGGTCAAGCTGGGGCCTTGACTGACTATCTACTACAGGTTATATAGACTTCTTAGTTACTCTGGTCTATATAACGATTGGCTAGTAAATATACTTGTTATCTACTCAGGTCTCTACTCAGGTCTTTAAGGAGTCGTTTCAGTAAGTAATGATGCGCTGACTGTCAAGTGAGCGCATGTTAGAAAGTAAATATAGACGCGACGATAGAATCGTAACATTACCCCCTCACTAAAATTGAGGCTTCCAGTCCTCAACAACTTTTCTAAACGAGTACTTCATCGCCAGCTTGTTTAGGGTCTCTCCAAATCCAGATGCGTGAATGCCTGAACGATTGTGCGGTTGGAGGGAGTGGTCGAAGTTCAACGTCGACGTCGATGAAGGATGTGAGAGCCGGGGTGGGTCGGCAATTCTGAACGTGCCAATAGATTACGAAGGAGAATATAACGAGCCAGCATAAGAGTAAAAAGGAGCAGAAGACGATGGCGAAAATGATATGGCTGTCCATTTTCGAGAGATTGTGGTTGTTAAGAAGAAAATGGAGAGAGAGAGAGCAGCTTCTTATAAATCTCCATAGGGTTCTCCCATTATGTTTGCCCATGCTGCATTGTCCCATGCGTCGTTGTAATCGTTTTCAGGATGAGGTCCATAAATTCGGTCTAATGGAACCCGATTAGGACTAGTGTAGATTGGTGGCACTGACGCGCGTCGCCGTTTGGGGCAAGTGACAGGGTAATGGCCAGGTCTTCTCTTTTTACACGTACTGCAGACAAATTGATCGCAATATGTTGCGAAGTGGCCAATCTTCCCACATTTGTAGCATCTTTCCACTTCCATATGTGGCGGTGTCGGGGTTCTGAGTCGAACGTTCATCGGGGTTAGTGGGCGTTGCGGTTGTGGAGTGGGTGACATGAGATCGATGATCTCAGGCACTGGTGGTAGGGTCGTCTTGATTCTAATGATGCCTGGAATAGACGTCGATGAATTTCGTCGCTTTCCAGTCTGGACATCTTCGTTCGAGACTGTCTTCTTTCAGGGAGAAGAGGTCGGTAACCCAAGTTGGGAGTCTTTGAGTTGGGTCGATTGGAAGGAGTAGCGGGGGGACACTGAGGTGACAGTCGGTCAGGTGAGAGGAGTAGGGGATCGGACGCTTTCTAACCGTTGTTTTTGAAGACAATTAATGGCTGATTCTATGCCTTGACTCATCATTGTTGCAAGGGTTTTGTCAGTGAGCCGTTCTTGATCTCGTATCAGGTCTAGGATGGCGTCGTAATGGTGTAAGAGGCTGTTCAGGACGTCTTGGTCACGATCAGTGAGGTAGTGGGCGAGGCGAGCGCGGTTGGTGGGGTCGATCAGAAAGTTCTCGACAAATTCAGCAAGAGGAGGGAGATTTCTTTTGACAGAAGAAGAGGCGGTTGCGTGGTTAGCGTGCATGGTGTGTAGGTATGTTCGTTGTTTCGTTCTATAGGTTTTTCCTTTCTTTATATACGTTGAGGATCTCTTTGGCGTGTTTTAGGTGTGACTCTGGTTCCCATGTGTTTTCCGAAGTGGGATAGCCTTTCCATTTCACGAGGTAAACGTATTTTGATCCGCGTGGTTTGTGGGCGATGATGGTCTCTACTTCGTATTCAATTTCTCCTTCAATCAGGTCGGGGGGAGGTTTCAGGTAATTTGGGCCGTGTGTTTCTGTTTCAGAGTATGGAGTGAGGAGTGCTGTGTGAAACACCGGGTGAATTTTCCATTGAGTCGGCAGTTTCAGTTCATAAGAAAGCGGTGAGAGAACTCGTTTGATTTGGAATGGGCCTTCTCTTTTTGGGGAGAGTTTCTTGGTGTGGGGGTAAATCTTCAGATTCCTAGAGTCTAGCCATACCTTTTGGCCGAGGAGGAACGGGGTGAATTTTTGGGTGATTCTCTCTGCCATGAGTTGTCGGGCCAGTTTGTGTGTGGCTAGGGCTTTGTTTCGCGCTCTTTGAAGTTGGACGATTTGTTTCTCTGCAGCAGGTACGTTGCTCTTTCTGTAGGGTGTAGGTATGGCATGTGGTTCATATCCCATCATGAGGTAGAACGGGGAGTGTTTCACAGTGGAGTGGGTCCATTGATTATGGGCGAATTCTGCAGTGGATAGGAGTGTGACCCATGTTTCAGGTTGGTTTGTGCAGAACATGCGGAGGTATGCTTCTATTTCTTGGTTCATTCATTCGGTTTGTCCATCGGTCTGTGGGTGATAGGCCGTGCTCATGGCCAGTTTGATTCCCAAGAGTTTTCCTAGTTCTTGGAATAATCTTGATGCGAATCTCGGGTCTCGATCAGATATGATTTTGTCGGGGAGGCCGAATCTGGTGAATACGTTCTTTAGATAGAGGTCTGCTGCTCCTAAGGCGTCGATTGTCTTGTTACAAGGTATTAAAATTACCCCCTTAGTAAGACCATGGTCTACCACGACCATTAGGGCATCATGTCCATCTGATTCTGGTAAGTCCGTAATGAAATCTGTCGTCACCAATGCGAATGGTCTTGTCGCGGTTGATTTAATCGGTGTGAGGGGTGGTGTTGTTGGGTGGGTGTTAACCTTCATTTGTTGACATAGTCCGCATCCTTGTACGAAGTTTTTGATGAGCATCGTCATTCCTGGCCACCAATAATCTCTTTGGATCAATTCTAGTGTCTGGAATTGTCCGGGGTGCCCTGCGGTGAGGGAATTGTGGTGTTGTTCAATGATTCGTTTTCGTAGTTCATCGTTAGGAGGGACGTAACATCTGCTTCTGAAGAAAAGTAGTCCATCCTTTACTTCCCAATCAGCGAGATCAGATTTGATTGGCAGTGTTCCGTTTGTCTTTAGTGCTTTGATTGCATTGGCCACTAATTCGTCTTTCATGGTTGCCGCGACCAAAAGTGATTCCATTTCTGTGTCGATGGTGTTGACAAACACCGTTTCTGGCAGCATTGTCAGGTTTTCGTTGTCTTTGTCTATGTTTCTTCCTAAATCTTCTCTTCGAGATAGCGTGTCGGATTGAACCATCTGCGATCCAGGTACATGGATCAATTTGATGTCGAATTCTGATAGGAAGAGGCTCCATCGTGCCTGTCTTCTGTTCAGTTTCTGTGCGACCCTGAAGTATGTCAGATTCTTGTGATCGGATAAGATTGTGACCGGGTGTGGTGCTCCTTGTAGGTAGTGCCTCCACGTTTCTAGGGCTCTGATTATGCCTAAGAGCTCTCTGTCATAGATCTCGTAGTTTCTTTCCGTTGGGGTCAAGGAGTGGGAGATATATCCGCATGGGTGCCAATCTCCATCGGGTCCTTGTTGTCTGAGTACCGCACCAGTTGCAAACTTAGACACATCAGATTCGATTGTAAATGGTTTACTGGGATCCGGCATCAGCAGAGTTGGTGCCTCGCTGAATTTAGCCTTTAATTTGTCAAATGATTCTTGACATTCCAGCATCCATTTGAATTTGATGTCCTTTCTGGTTAGATCGTTGAGTGGCCGTGCTAATTCGGCAAAGCGTCCGATGAATCTGCGGTAGAAGTTTCCAAATCCGAGGAACGATCTTACTCCTTTGACGTTGGTTGGTTCGGGCCAGTCTCAGATGCCGGAGAGTTTGGTTGGGTCCATCAGGATTTGATCCGGTTTTACTATTAAGCCGAGGAATTCGACTTCCTTGACGTCGAATTTGCACTTCTCGGGTTTAAGATAGAGGTCGTGGTCTCTAAGCCATTGGAGGATTTTCTTCGTTCGATCAGCGTGTTTTCTGGGATCTTGGGAGAAGATCAAGATATCGTCCATGTAGATTACTACCCATCCTTCGTCGATCAGATCTTTGAAGATCTCGTTCATCATCACCTGGAATGTGGCCGGAGAGTTGCACAAGCCAAAGAACATGACTGTTGGTTCAAACAGTCCTTTGTTCGTTTTGAAGGCTGCTTTCCATTGGTCTCCGTCCTTTATCCTGATGTTGTGATATCCCCATCTGATGTCGAGTTTGGTGAATATTTGTGCCCCTTTTAATTTGTCAAGGAGGTCTCCGATCAGGGGTAATGGGTAAGTGTTCTTGATCGTTCCGTTATTCAGGTACCGGTAGTCTTGGCAGGGTCGAAGCGCTCCTGCATCTTTCTTTGCTACAAAGAAAAATGGCGAGGCCATAGGGGATTTCGACGGTCGGATATATCCTTTTGTCAGGTTTTCTTCCAGGAATTCATCCATTTTCTGTTGTTCGACCGGGGTGAGTGGGTAGACTTTGCAGTCTTTTGGCACAAAGTCTTCTTTTAGATCGATGGTGTGATCCCACTGTTTTGATTCAGGGAATCTCTCAGAGGCGGTTTTTTTCGAAAACCTTGTTGTATTCTTGGTATTCCGATGGTATTGTTGTCTTGCCTTTCTCTTGATCTTTCTGTTCGTCATGTGCCAGTTGTTGGGAGATCAATGTCTTTGCTCTGATCCAGAGTTGGCTTAAACCAATCTCAGGTTGGATCTCGGCAGTCGGGGTGTCTCTCGTGGTGCCCTTTTGTTCAAAGGCGGTTCCCTTCATGAGCTGTCGAGTCTTGGCCACTGCTCGTCGAGCAGCTTCTAGTGACCTGTTCTTCCGGTATTGTAGTGTTCCAATTTCCCAATTAATCAATGGGTTTTCCTTTTGAAGCCAAGGGAGTCCTAGGATGATTGATTCCTTTCCTAAACCTGTGACCATGAACCGTAATTTTGACTGTTTTCCTCCAATGTCTACTGAAGCAGTGGTGGAGTGGTTGATGGTGCCGAGTTTGTTCTGGGTTCCGTCGACGTTCCTGGCTTGGATTGGTTTTTGGAGAGGAGTGAGCGGGAGGTTATATGCTTGTGCAAAGCCTTTGTCCATAAACATCCCTCCTGCTCCTGAATCAAGGAGGGCATCGGTTTCGACAATTTCGTTCTCAACGAATAGCTGCATTGGTAATCTCATAGATTGTTTTTCCATGTTAGCTATAAGTACAGATGAGACTCATAATTTCAGTGGGTCCTGACGTTGGGGCAGTCTGCTTTCTTAAAAACCTGATTCTTCCATGAGGTGGAGGGTTTCTTCTTTCTCTTCTTTGTCTAATTCGCCTATGAGGGCTTGTATCTTTCCATAGGCATCTTTTCCGCTGGGTTTCTTGGCGGTGAACCTTCTGACGGGTCCAGGTAGGAATTTCCCCGTCTTCTTGTCTTTATGGTCGATAGCGCGATGTCCCGTCCGGTGACAGACAAAGCACATTCCTTTGCGCATGTGTTCGGCGCGATCTTCTTGTGTCATCTTGTCAATCTCCATAGCATTTGGATTGACGTTGGGGACGGTGGAGGGAGTATAGGTCTTAGAGGGTGGTTTGCTTCCTCTAGCTTTTCCCGCGATTGCCTGTGCTCGTTTCCACTGCCCTTTGTACTTGGCAGCAGCTTCATACCATCCGTCAATGGTGGTAGGCATTGTTTCTTTGAGAAATACTTTCTCAAGGAGTTTCATTTTAAGCCCATCCATGAAGTATTCAATAAGGGCGACGTTTTCGACTATTCCCATGCGCGAGGCGAGGATTTGGAAGTCGGAGATGTAGTCCTGTACGTCTCCTGTCTGAACTAAATTCTTTAGTTCGGTTCGTGCTGTTCCTGTGTCATCTACAGGGCAAAAGGCGACGGAAACGGCTGTTTTGAATGCCTGCCAGCTGCTGAAGTTATTGTTGGCCAAAGATTCTTTGATCTTTGCTTCTTTCCATCCTGCAGCTGCTCCTCCTATCATGAACGAGAGGGCGAATGCGATTTTCTTTTCATCAGTGTCGTAGGTGTTCGGGTTCACTCGGATGTAAAGTTCTACTTCTTGTAAGAACTTCGTCGTTTTTTCTCTTTCTCCAGAGAAGTCGGAGGGGACTCGGATCTTTACTTGGGCGTCTCTGTTGTTGGCCATTTCGAAGTAAGTGGGGTCGAGTGAGTCTTCGGGTTCTGATTCTTCAAGGGTTTGCAAGTACCCTGTTCGTTTGTCTGTGATTGAGGAGGATGCTTCTCTTGTGATCCTCTGGGGTGGTCTGCTGTCTTCAGGTCTTCCTTCAGTGAAGTAGTGGTCGGGTACGTATTCTGTCGAGCCTGTGGTATCTGCAAAGTACCAACTTCTTAGGCTGTTGCTATACCTGATTCGTCGTTTGTCTAAACAGAAGAATTCAGAGGTGGCAGTTGGTACTGCTGTTCGGGGTGGTCTGTCCGCGAAGTGTCTGTTCTTGAGCGCGTGCGTGAGCTTGGGCGCCACAGTGTCTGTTGGGTGCACCTAGACTTGTGACAAGTCGGCGGGTTCGATCAGCTTGACCTTTTGTTAAGATTGGGTCTTAACTACTCAGTAAAGTTCAAGACGTCAAGGTTCTTCCTCGAGTCGAGTTCGTCTTTAGACACTAAGGTACTTCCTTAGGTCGAGTCTTTGTTGAGCAGTTTTTAAAGACTTGATATCTTTAGGTCAAGCTGGGGCCTTGACTGACTATCTACTACAGGTTATATAGACTTCTTAGTTACTCTGGTCTATATAACGATTGGCTAGTAAATATACTTGTTATCTACTCAGGTCTCTACTCAGGTCTTTAAGGAGTCGTTTCAGTAAGTAATGATGCGCTGACTGTCAAGTGAGCGCATGTTAGAAAGTAAATATAGACGCGACGATAGAATCATAACATGACTAAGCTGGACCAACAATCGTGCACCGACCAAAGGCTTCAAGATTTCTATTTTTACCTGGACTCTTTACTTTTCTATTTTGAACCTTTTTATTATTTTGTTTGTCATCCCCAATGGTTTGTTCAGTATGAGAGCATGTGTGCGATCAAAGTGCATATAGCCTATACCTCTAGTTTGTATAAAAGGGGGCCTGGACCCTCTCAAATGATATATCTTTGTACTCTTTGACTCCCACGTTCTCCATTCGCAAGCCTCAAGTTACTTGATTAACTTACACTCAACAGTGTAACTTTTCAGCTAAGTCCTCGCTTCACCCGTCTCTGCCTGGTAGCCTCAACCTTCTCTCTCCGGAGTGTTCTCTGCACCCCAAGTCTCCTTCACTCGAGACCCCAGTGTTTTCTGTAACTGTCACTCGACGCGTCCCCTTTCGTCCCCTCTCGACAAGTTGCCTAAAAGGGGAATTCTCACGAGCCCCATTGATCGACGCATACAGCGGCTCCCATTCGACCCTTTAATATTTCCCCTCTCCTGTTGACATGCCTTGTCCTCCAGGACTACTCAAGGACTGCATTCCCTTCCCTACCACTCCTTCTAGAGCACATTCTGACGTGTTTTTCTTTCTCTCTTCCCTTTACACTCACTCAGAGGCTGTGACAGGATGAGAAGGTTTCAAGAACCTCCAGAGGATCGACTCTTCTTTGACACCATACCCATACCTGCATGGGTAGTTACCTATCAACCTGTGGGTTGGTACATGGTGGATACAGGTGGGTACAGGTGGGTGTCAATACCTGCCCAGGTTTCATTCCACATCCAAAAAAAATGCTATTTACAGGTCCTGGCGCCCAGACAAGCACCGTGGACCATTTTATATACTTATTTACTACTGGATATGTACTAATGGGGTTATTTTATACTTAAATGATGGGGGGAAGTGACACCCCAAAGAAAGAAGGGCTTGTGGATGCAGCATGTTATATACTGTCTAATGTTTACTACTATTTGGTGTCAGTAATCAAACATGAACACATTCATTTACTGACACCAAATAGTAGTAAACATTAGACAGTATATAACATGCTGCTTCCACAAGCCCTTCTTTCTTTGGGGCATTGCTTCTGTAATTTACACTCCCCCACCTATTCCAGTCGGACTCCACAGATTCCAAAAATTCCGGTCGGATTCCGGTCAGTCCAACCAGAATCCACTGGAATCCATGGGGTCATAACATGGGGTCATAAATTCTGGTTATTCCGATCAGAATCCGATGGATTCCAGTGGATTCTGGTGGATTCCAGTGGAATTCTGTGTAACAGACTGGGGTTTTAGAAATGTACTCATATAAATAACATTGAACATAGACAGACACTATACTATTGTTACAATCAGTATTACTTAATCAGTACCACTTACTCATCATCACTATCACTATCACTATCACTATTCTCTGCCCTACTTGCCTTTTCCTCTTGTTTTGCAATAACATGTCTAGTATGATAAAATAGCATGCTGTGCAAGAACCAGTTGAAGTTACCAGGTGTCATTTTCTTCAACATTGATTCATATCCTCCCATCCATGCATTTAACTGTTCACAAGCCTGTTTGTTATAGGTCAGTCAAGTATCATTGGTGCATGAAATAAGTATCAAAGCTTGCCTGTGTGTTGAATGCACGTCTGAAACAAGGTTTGCCTTGTTTATCTTTGGCTTCAACAACTAGATTAGGTGCAGAGCCATCTGCTGGTGCAGGATTGCACCATTTCTTGCAAAGTTCATCATCATCTCGATGGTTGATGTAATGATAGGCATCAACAATAAATCGTGTTGTCTGTTCCCATGCCCTTTCCCATGATCCATTCCTGAGAGCAGTTCGAAGTACCTGGCATGCTTTATCAATGCAAATGTAATCTGGTCAGGACTCTTCAGTATGGAAAACCTTCTCCAAAAATGCCAAGATATTGGTGGGTGATTCAGCCTTGGGAAATTTTGCCCAGGCAATCACAACACCACATGGTGCACATATTGTTTCAACACAGTAAAACCTAGGAGTGCTGAAATAGTTTTTATGCTCTGTTTCCTCCATTGGTTCATCATGTGGTTGTTCCATTTGCTCATTTGTTGAAATCCAAGGCAGGTTTTCAGCTGGCCTTTGTGTAATTCTTCAGAAACCAGGTGCAGATTGTCTTTTGTGTTGAGTAACATATTTCTTCCATTGCTGCTGATGCTGTTGACATGCTTGAGTTGCTTTCATTGTCACAGTTGCGAACACAGCATTTTGCACCATGGGTTTGTTCATGTATTGCACAAAAGACAGCACCATGATAGTTTATGAGATCATCTGCACAATTCTCATAAGCACAGTGCTTTGGCCCAAAGCATGTTCCATCAACAACCACCATCTTTACTGGTGCTGTGTCAACATCCATGCCATCTTCAGAGGTGGATGCAGATGTTGAACCAGATGATAAATCAGAAGATGATGAAGAACTAGAATTAGCATCTTGTAGAGAGGGTTGTTCAACCTCATCAACTCCAACTACAGCAGCAGAAAGAGCAGTTGGAGTAGTATCAGAAGGTGTTGCAATGTATTCATGAGTGCATTCTGAACAAGCATGTCGATCTGCAGCTCTGATAACTCCATTTTCACCAAGAACCAAGAAAGCTTCTTTTGTGATTTCACCAATTGCAAGATTGTCCCGAACTGATAGCTCCATATCAGCAGAAGCAGCTATGGTGTGGATGGACTCCTGAACAAAGGCCTGCCAGATTTGATGGCATGACAACTGATGGAACACATGTTCTTGTGTTTTTCCAAAAGAATTATTCCAGAATTCCATGTATGCTGAGGCTGATGCATGAAAGCTGTACATGGCATTCACAACAGCATTTGAGAAAACCTGATCAACCCATACACTTTGACCAACTTTAAGGTATTTGGCAGAATTCAAATACAAGTTGGTGAACTGGTTCTCTTCATCAATTTCTGGTGTGCGCTCGTGATTGGCACTATATAGTGTTGTGCAATTGGGGCATCGTCCAGTAAGAACTGGAACATTCTTGTGAATGGTATTGTTTTTCACAAGTGTAACTAGGGGAATGTCTCTCTGTTTGGTTGTCTGAACCAGAGACCGAAATCCACATCCACTTGTGACACATTGATATGATTCTGGACAGATGATATGCACAGCTTCAATTGCTGTATATGATATTGGCTTGAGAGCAGTCTTTAGATGGCCCTTTTTTGATGAGGCCCAAGTGCTGTGCCAATTTATCAAGTTTGGTTGCAATGTTGCTGATGATGTGGTTTTCAGAAATGCCTTCATACTGGTCAGATTCATGCAACAAGGATGCACTGTTGTCCACTTTTGCATGTACTGCCCGTGACAAGCTTTTGATCCAACTGTTGACTGCAGATACATTTTCAAGTGAATACTGTTGTCTTGCATGTAAGCTAAGAAGATTGGGATTTTCAGTCATTGTAAACAACAGTAATAAAACTGTTGAAAGTGAGATGTCAGCTGGAAAGTTTTTCTGGATGAATTGACTGAACAAGAGGAAAGTCAATTCTGGAAATGGGCTGAAATCTGACAATGCAGTAGTGGTGGGCAGAAAACTAAGACCCAGCAGAATCCACAATGGCAAAGGTAGACAGCAAAGACTTGAAAATAGCCAGAGGATTGCTTTTCCACCATTGGGGACACTGAAAAGATGAACTTAGAACTATAACACATGATTCAATTGGTCCATTGTATCCTACTTACATAGCCTTAGATTTCTTCTTTTTTCCTCCAGTTACTTCTTTCTCTTTCTCTTTCTCTTTCTCTTTCTCTTTCTCTTTCTCTTTCCCTTTTCCCCTATGTCAGATCCTGCCTCTGTCCCCCCCTTTGTCAAACCCTCTCCGCCATTTGCCAGCCATTCCAAAAGATCCAAAAATGCATATGCAGGTTTCAATATTCCCCACAACTCGATATCCAATAGCTTGTCATCACTGTCCTCAAGCCAAGACACCATCGTAGGATAACTGGAAAGCTTCAGAAACACCTTGCTATACGTCAAGTGCCACTGTGATTTACCCTTGAAAACACTGATGATATCTGCCTGTGTTGGCTTCCGATCAAAAACATCTCTCAACTTTCCACTCTCCCATAATGTATTGCACATCTTGACAGCTGCCAAGCATGCCTTGTACTTCTGCCATGCATAACCCAAATTTACATCCTTGTGATCGGTCAACTCAACTGGAATACTGAGAGAGGCAATGATCTTGTCTTTGAACGGAGAGCTGGTATGAGCAGGGATAGAAAGAGGTGTAGACATGCGAGTATCAGGCGGAGTGGTGCCAGTAGAACCAAGTGGGGTCGAGACAGATAACCCAGAAGGGAAAGCAGATTGGTGTTCCTGATGTGAGATAAAAATCAAGTATTCTTGGTGAAGACTGTAAAAGTCTCTCACATAACAGACTGGAAGAATATACTCTTTCTTTTTCTTAGTCCATTCAATGTCCTCATCAAACGATACTGCAGCATTGTATCGGCCTTTGTCAGTCCACTCCCCTTGTTCATAAACAGAGATTTGAGGATTGGATTCTATCATGGGATTATTATTAATATTAATAGGTATGCAGGCTCCATACTTTCAATTGGAGACCACTTTGCAGCATTAGATTTGAGGACGGGTGCCATAGAAAACTGGACATCGACTTTGAGAATATGGAACAGCTTGGCTTCGGCAGGATCAACTGGTGAGTTATAAAAATGTACTTTTCCCATCCTTAAAACTTGAGTCTCGAGATCGTCATCATCTGCATCAGCAAAATTAAAGACATTGCCAGTGGCATGGGATGATCCATGGGGAGCAGGGGGTGGACTGGATGGTGGACTAGTCATATGAATGTCTATGGTGTCATACAATGCTTAAGAAGCAATAGCAGAGGTGAAGACCTCCTACCTGGATCTTGAAAGCCTTTGGGTTGGACCGAGCATGTTGCACGAGGAACAACTAGGATGATATATTAAAATTAACATGATATATTATTTTTCATTACCTGTGTCACCCATTGGGGAGTCACCAAGCAAAACATCTAATATGAATTCTAGATATTAAATTACAACTACAACAAATAAATATACCTTGGGACCTATGGGCTACATAGATGAGGTGTGGTCAGGATATAATCAGTAAAGGTAATAAAAAAAACGGGGGCTTGCTAGTGGTTGTGGTACCCCCGTCATCAGTCTTGCCATCTGTGGCCTTCTTGCTGCTGGTGTTAGTGGTGCCGACCTCCCCATCATTGGCGTTGGCATTGGCGTCTGTGGCCTTGCTGCTGCTGGTGTTGGTAGTGTCGGCCCGGTCATTGGCATTGTCATCGCCCTGGCCCTCCCCGTTGTGGCTGGTGTCGTTTTTGGTGTTCACGTAGTTGTCCCAGGCCTCCTTGTTATTGCCAGCGTTGCCATTGCCGGCATTGGTGTTGTTGTTGTCATCCTGGGGCTCCCCGTTACTGGCGTCAGCATCGGTGTCTTTGGCGGCCTTGCTGTTGTTTGCATTGTCGGCCTTGTGGTTGGTCTCATTGTCGGCCTTGGTCTTGTTGTCAGCCTCCCCATTGTTGTTGTTGTTGGCTGCAGGCTCCCCGTTGCTCGTGGTGTTGTCGCTGTCGTCTTTGTTGCTGGTCTGGCTCCCATGGGCGTCGTCCCCATCGTTTTCATCGCTGCTATCCCCTTCGCTGTCCTCGCTGTCAGTGGAGGGGGTCTGCCATGCTCGGCGTTGACCAGAATTCCCCTGACCAGGAGGAGGTGGCAGGAGACTCACCGTGGCCGATCGAGTATGTTGAGGGGGGGCAACAGAGACTCCGCTTGCCTCGAGGGCGAGTTCAGCTCTAGGAAAGCAAAAGGAGTGACAATAAATGTTATAAGACTCGAAACATACCTTAAAGGGGCAGCCGAAGCCGCACCCTGTCCTTTTGAGTGTTTTTTCGAGGTCCTGTAAAAGGAATGGGCGGCTAGTAGGTAATCGATGGGTAAAAGAGGTCAGTTACTTACTTTTTACCACCTTTACCCTTCCCAGCCTGTTCCTCTTCCTCGTTCTCCTCATCTCGCTTCGCTTTCTTCAAGACATCCTTTTTGAATGCTGACGTGGCACATTTACGGGTTTGCGAACCCGTTTTGGGTGGGGATTTGGCAGGCGATGGGCCCGATCCTTTCTTGCATGTGCTGGCATGAGTGTTGGGCATTTGTTCTTGATGGGAGTTGTCGGCGGATGGGCTTGCGATGGGTTGGTGGTTGGTGGATACGGTGAGGTTGCGTGTGAGAGTGTTTGTGATGACGCGTCACACAGTTGTGATGCGTTATGATTAGTTGGTGATTTGTTACCATGCACCTTGGTTGGATAATAAATAGTTTAGACACTGGTCAGTAATAATGATTCTGTGGCTCAGTGGTTAAGGGTTCTATTCTTAGGTCATACCTAAGGTTGAGTGTTCGACTCTTGTTGTATACGAAACTTTTGATTCGAAAAGCATGTGCATTCCAGTTAGTCCGGTTCTCTCTCATGCCATGCGCCTGGGTGATTCTGGTTAATCCGGTTGATTATGAGTCCGGTGAGATTCCATGGATTCCGGGTATAAAATTGATTATTAGTCCATCTGGAATACTTCCACAAAGGGAAACTACATACAAAAAAATGTCCACCGGATTCCAGAAATTCCAGAAATTCCGGTCGGAATAACCGGAATCCGACCAGAATAGGTGGCTTAGTGTAACGTACTTGTACAAGCCTTACTTACGAATGGTATTCTTTATATGAGTCAGGATGAGGAAGTTGCAGAAGAGTCCCTTACTGCCGAGTATTCCTATTCTGTGTTGTTTACTCCATTAAAACTGACACTTACGACGTTTACCTCTCCAATGTAGGGCTAGAAAAGAGTATAGAGCATTTCAAAGGCTATTGTCTATTGTGCCTCGTCTCTCAGACCGTCTGATGGAGTCTTCTGACGAGGAGTTGATGTTTATCTGACTTGGTAAGTCTTTTCTATAATGTCCTACCACTTTGCTTGAGTTATTGGAGATTCAAAAGGGTATATCCACTGCACGGTCTGATGACACAAAGAGTTTGAAGGGTGTCATCCTAGATTGGATAACTCCCCGAGACACACCTCTGCATCCACCTCTTTCTCGCAGCATCAAGACAAATCGTGGCTACCACCACTCTGTCACTGGCGGGCTTCTCTGCCCTGTTGGATTAGATTGGAGCGATCCTGAGTATGTTTATCCTTTGATACATACATCATTACACTGATGAACCAATAATCTAGGGTGTGCCAAAAACTTTCTAGTGGAGAAATGGTAGTCCGTGGTGACCAATGGCCAATATTACTATATGCAAATAAATTGTACAATCCTGACAAACCTTGGGAAGGGCTTTTCAGAAGCCAGCTCCTAGTTTGGGTTTGTGCTCATTTATCCTGATGTTTCATTTTTTGCTTACTATATTGGATACAGGCATTTAAACACATCTTCACCTCGCCAAGTTCAGTGGACAAAGAGGTGAAAGCAACGCGATCTGGTAATGCTTGTATATATGGAATGACTCAGGTCACAACGGCTTCTCTAGCCTATGTAGCTACACAGGTATGTCTGATGTTTAAAGCCCTATCAATCCAACACTAAACATAATGGCAAGCTTCAATTTGCTCTATCTTCTTCATCGGTGTTCTGTAGGTCTGATACCTCGACAGACTCAGAACGGTTTTATGAGAGTGTCTTAGACTTTTTGGATGATCTGGAGGAGAACGATGAGGTTGGTGATCTATTGAACTGGTGGAATTGGTAGGTTCTTTTAAGCTATTTCCATCCCCAGCCTAACCACCAATATTTTTCTTGGCAGTCAAATATTTCCTAGCTATGTCTGGTGCGACCATGGGGTGATAAAGCACAGTGCGTTAGCCAATCTAAAGGAGAAGAGGGCGCTGAAGCAAATGCAGAATACAAGGGGCTCATAAATACCAGCTATCAGCTATTTTAGATGATGTAGCAGGATGTACTAGTTTATTTCATTCTTTGGAATCAGCTAGAAAATGCGAGGACTGATCAGACAACAGCCTGCTAGCATTTGTACCATTACGTGGTCAACCTGCACATCAATGATGTTCCTTATACCCCTGGCCCACAAAATACTTTCAAGATGGCCAATGACCAAGGGATGGCAGCATTGTTCTATTGGACACTGTTTGCCCAGTGTGTTATCAATTTTAGCAGATTCAACTTTCCGATGGACATTGGCAAATTGTGAATTTCAGACAAAGGATGATTGAGAGATGGAGGTGTTGTATGTCTTCCTGTGATGGCTGGTGGAATCCATCAGTTCCACCATCCTTTATAAATGCTGGGACTACAGTTGAGTTTCTATCACTCTGTTACTAATTCCACAGATGCCTCTTTCTGCTACTTCCTGGTGCTTTGTGACATTTCTTAAATATATTTGCAATCAACCACTGCCTGGGAGCCACTGATCAGAACAGTCATCCTGTGATGGCTGGTGGAATTCCACCATCCTTTATAAATGCTGGGACTATAGTTGAGTTTCTATCACTCTTTTACTAATTCCACAGATGCCTCTTTCTGCTACTTCCTGGTGCTTTGTGACATTTCTTAAATATATTTGCAATCAACCACTGCCTGGGAGCCACTGATCAGAACAATCATCCTGTGATGGCTGGTGGAATCCATCAGTTTTACTGTCCTTTATAAAAGTTTGGACTCTGGGTAGATTTCTATCACTCATCCACCAATTCCCCTAATCTATCATACTTTGTATTCCTGGTCATTGTCTTCTATATCTGTATACTGTCTGTTCAGTTTGCACCATACATTTGAGAAGATCCATTCTGTTTGCACTGGTGAATTTTGTCAGTGATACCATCCTTTAAATAACATTCCCAGAACATATATCAGAATTGTATATAATATGAATATTTTATATATTTTAAGGCCATATATAGCCTGATCCTTTACCAGCCAAAACCCTGATGTAGCTGGGAGGTGGGGGGCTTGGACCTGCCACTGAAGGTGAAGGGGGAATGACAGAAGCCGCCACATCACCAACACTGCCACATGCTGCCTCACAATGACACAGCTGCCACATCACCCCCAGCACCGCCCCCCTTCCAACTGAGCATCCACCATTGCCACCACGTCACCCCACTGACTGAGCACCACCACTGCCACCACATCACTGCCTACTGACAAAGCACCTACTGCCACCACCACGTCATGCCTACTAACCCAGAACCCTCCCCACACCCTCCCCCAGCCAGGGGGCATGCCAGGGACGACGGAACACACTGGGGGACAGGGGAATGTGCCAGGACAGAGGGGGATGTGTGGGGGGACAGGGGACGCCCTTGGAGGGAGGAGGAACATGCCAAGGGACAGGGGGATGCCCTCGGAGGGAGGGGAGATGCACCAGATGCAATTCCCAGTGTGACAGAGCACCCCCACCACCACTGTGAGTGACTGCTCACAGGGCGGAGGCAGGGTGCAGTGGGTGAGGGTGACAGATGAGCATGGGGAAAGGGGGGGACAGGGAAGGGGGGTAGCGAGAGGGTGACATGCGACACGCCACTCCCCCCCCTCCCCTTTAATTTTCTTTCTTATATATTTATTTTATTTGTACTCTATTTTAATAATATAAATACCACTCTGTCATAGCAAGGGGACCCACAGCCACACAACATCAGGACAACAGAGCACCCCCCATATATATATATTTTATTAGTACTCTATTTTAAATAATGGGTGGGGTGATATATTTATTCTATATGAAATTCCATCTGGAATTTCCGGAATTTCTGGAATATATGGAGGAGTGTAAATTACAGCAGTTTCTTGGTCCCTGCTGCCTATGCCCCTTGTTGCAAAGGTTGGGTGAGGAACCGGCTTTCACAGAGGCTGCAATATGCACACCAGTATTTGGTCAGTTCAGTGGAGAATATGTCACACAGTGTGCCTTGAGCTGTTATGGATACTTAGGCTAGTCTCCATTTTTGCTGATGACAGGGTTAAGGGCTGATGCCCCACCCAGTGCCCCTGCAAAGGATAGCTGCCATGGACAACATTCCAACAAAGGCCTTCCCATTCAGAGGCTAGTCTCCAAAGTTTCACAAGAAAAAAGACACTCATAAGGCAACAAAGAGGATGGTGCATTTTGCCCTCCCCCAGTCCTTCATGAATGGGAGAAGGAAGCCTTGAAGACCCAGCACCCTCTCAAACAAACCTATGTGCCAGCCAGTAAGTGAAGCATATCCCCAAGATAACCTTGAACACAAGCTGATTATAGTTAACTGCAAAGATGATGGCCATGGAAGGTTGCACTGAGGACCACAGTCACAGCAAGCAAACGGACTGGTGCAAATTCATCAAACTCGATTCTATGGACTGACTGGGTTTGACAGAGGGCGAGTTTTTTGGTCTCTTTATGAAGTGTGATGCGTGTGCACTCATCACAATGCATCAAATGTTTACCTTCCATTGCTGCAATCCACAGACAGGAGATGGTTTATTCTGGGCAGTCTCTGAACCAGAGTGAAACAAACATGGTCACATAGATAACCTTTCAATTCTTGAGACTTGTTCATTTTCAATATTTTTGCTTGCCTACCTTGATGGATTGAAGTTGGCTGTAAATCATCACCTCTGATTCCTTACACATGCCCATCTCAGTAGGCTGAAGTTAGCTGAAGGAGAGGCTCCTGTATATGCTCAACTCTACATCTACAGTCCTGCTGATGCTATTAACTTTAGAAGGGCTAATACCTGGAACTGAAATCTGGATCATTATACTTTGGTCACTCTTCAGGATATGATCCACCATCACCATCTAGCTGTCCAGATGTACAAGCAGGCATATGAGCTAACAAGGAATATGCCTCCAGAGCAGCAGTGCAAGATTGTTTTGCACTTTGATCAAGGCTGTGACCACTGATAGACTTCCACCAGGTATGGGTGACAAATCATGTTTCATGGTATTGTAGGGTCATGAGGTGATCTTCCTTTTTTTTCTGTTTCTCTCTATTTCCTTCTAAAGACATGCAATCACCCATTGCTAACTATACCTACTTATACTTTACTCTTTACAGACTTTGCACACTTCACAGCTACTTCATGGAGTTTGCAAACTGACCCACTTCGAACTTACCTGGGTTACCCTTAAATAGTTAGTGTAGAAGGTCTGATGGACAGTATCCACATTTTGCACAGTATCCGCTTTGATTTAGTTAATATAAAAAGTCTATGTAAAATATTAGAAACAGAGATCTCATCTCCTCCTTGCTCAGCACTAAGATTTCACTTCTCATTTCCTCTTGTGTTCAACTGCGAAGCTGACTTGTGACTTATTCAAATATCATCGCTGCTTTATTGCGACCAGGAACTGGGACAATCCTAGTTTGTTGGTGGGGTACTTTTCATCAAACTGCATTATTAGACTGCAAACTACTGATTACCATTTATTGTGATGTTTTGCTAACCTTCTCTACTAACTTTGCATTCTTCGCACTTCGTTTAGGCTGTATATCATTAACAGCAGACATTACTGACTTCCACTCTTGTAGAAGAAGGCTGGGTCTGGGACCCTTTAAGCTAACTCTTGACTCTTTTAGTTTTCCAGTGCTTCTTTGCAGCTAGAAATGCTAGGAACACATCACCACCATCACTATAACCTTTCTCTGCAGCCACTGATGAGATTGCAGTCATTCTTCCAGGTGATGGTGATCAGCCAGAGGCAGTCTGGGACATTGTTCTCTACTGCAGGCATGGTGCTCCACTTCAGCACATCACAGATGCTCATCCACTCTACCCTGCTCTCCACTATGTCCTGCTGTTCCCTACTGGCCAGCTTCAATGGTATCCTCATATTGAGTATGCAGCTGTGGAAAATCCCAATGCCATGGGTAGTAATGAAGGAGGTGGTCAAAGGGGCCACAAGCATGTTACCAAGTCAGAGTTCTACTGCTATCACCTGCATCCTCGACCTCCTGATATTGAGCCTCAGCATCTCTTTCCCAGTGGAAAGCCTTTTCAGGAGTTCATTTGTGATAAGTGGGCAATGGCAGAGCAGGAAAGGCTCTGCTTTATTGTGATGAACCAGAACACTATTTGAGGCAAGGTCTATGCTGGATTGGCAGATGCTGTTGCTGCAAATGTGGATGCCAATGCTGAGTCTCTGGGGCAAAGGATCATTTTGCCTTCTTCTTTTTTCTTTTCTTTTCCCCCAACAATTTTTGGCTAGGTGACTGAATTTCCCACAGTTACGGCATTTGTTCCCATCAAACTTTTAGCATTTACTAGTCCAATGCCCAGCACACTTACAATGATCACAATAAGATTTCATGGAGGATTTTCTTTCAGTGATATGATTTTCCAGGGATTTACTGGGACCAGTAGCTTTCTGGGTTTTCACCAAATTTATGCTTCTGCTGGTGCCATTATTATTCCCATTTCTGTTCAACCAAAGTTTATATTCCTCCTGCAATAATCCTATAAATGTGTCTGATGACAATCGGTGCTTTTGGTTCATATCATTTGGATCATTTGCATTGCCATTATATGGTTTGACAAATGTTTGCCAGCTCAATGGTAGGGATGCCAATATGATATATTTAAATTGGGTGTCCAAAATATAAAATTCCATATTAGGAAATTTATTGTTGTGGTCTTGGTAAGACTTAAGAATGTCCATATGTTTTAGGAGGTTGTCTGAAAGGCTGCCTGGTTAGGTAGCCTCACTAAGTGAGATGGTAAGACAGGATCATGTTATCTTTGTTGCACAAGGTAAAGAGTCAGTCTAAGGTACATAAGGAGGTTGGTAAATAACTATACCTTTGTTGCACAAGTTAAAGAGTGGGGCAACAAAGGAAAAAAAGATGGTATATATCTTACATTTGAAACCATGTTGGAAAGTGGCTGCACTGAGCATATGAGTTCACCGATGTTTGCCAATGTTCACATGGTGGCTGCATAGCCACCTATGTTCATGTCGTGAGTCTGGTCACAGACTTACATTGTTGGTGGTTTCATATAATAAGCACTGTATATGATTTACAGTTTGGTGTGCCTTATTTTCATGGGTGACTGATAATGTGGAATACATTGCTTCTGCTATTATTTTTGATCTGACGTGATTCATTTGCAAAGAGGTAACATTATGTATAATAACTTGTTGTGCCCAGGTGTCATTTTTGTCCCAATTACGCACCCCCTTGGGACCCCTGGATTCATTTGGGCATTTTACAGCCCTATTAATATATCCAGTTATATCACAATTAATAAATACCCTTTTCATCCTTTCTCTCCACTTGTGCCAATTTTCATCGGTAAGGTGATCACAATCTGAGATTTTATTGACGTTGGAATATTCCTTGATACAGATAAGGAGGATCATGGGTTTTTTCTGTTTAGGGGTAATTTTTGTTTTGGGCATGGGCAGCTGTGCTTTTTCTTTACTGGAGGCGGATGGTGATGGCCCAAACAATTCCATATAATCAGCTAAATCCTGATCATGTTCCTGGATGTAGAGGTCTTCATCTTCACTGTCCAGAACAAATTCTTCATTGTTATATATCGGTTAAGACATGTTGTGTAATATGTTTGGATTGTTTTTAAATAAGAGCAGAGCCCATAACATGTTAGGAGAGTGTTGCAGGAAGCTCAGGAAAGACCTTAGGATGAAGGGGGGTGTTCCTCTGGGTGTCTCAGAGGTCAAGGAGTGATTGTCTCATGTACACAATTACATGTAGTATATATACTACAGAATGTTAAAGTCTCAGTAATTAATATAATTATTATTACTGTCTTGGATATAGCTCTAGGTTTGCTATCCCAATATCACCTTCCAGGCCCTTGTGGCAAAATTTACCTGTGCTGCTGTATCTTATAAGCACTGATACTACCAGTGCCTGTTGGTCACTCTTTTGCTATTTTTGCAGACTTACCATTCTGACATATCCTACAAACCTTCCCAATGTGTCAGTTTCATGTAGCTGCCCTTCTGGTGCAGATTGCGATATTTGCCACTGCTACTGTCTTTTATAATCATTGGTACTTCGGGAAGGTTTTCCTTACTCTTTTACTATTTTTGCAGACTTACCATTCTGACACTCACATTCTGCAGCCAAATTTCTTGCAGGCATTCCCAATATGCCACTGCCTTACATCCGTTAACATGAACTGCCTTTCTGGTATGGATTGTGATATTTGCCACTGCTACTATCTTTTATTATCATTGATACTTCAGGTAGGTTTCCTTCACTCTTTTGCCAACTGTTGTGATCCATCATGCTTGAATTTTCAGGTCATTAAATTATACATATGTGTGCCATCTGGTCCAACAGTACTATAGTTGTGGAACAGCTCAATTCTGGTGGTGCTTGTGAAAATTGCTAACCCTACCATTCTTTAAATAGCATTTCCAGACTGCATATCAGAATTGCATATATTATTAATAATTTAGACCTTATCTACCCTTATCCTTTTCGGCCCAAAACCCAGATGCTGGTATTGTGATGACGGGTGTTTTCTTGTAGGATCAGACACTTTGAATGCTTCCTTCCATGGTAGTTGGAATTACGAATTGAATTTGCAAAGATAAAGAGGCAAGTAAAGTAATAAACGCGTCGACAGTCGAACGAGAGGACCGCGATATTGACGCGTTGCGTTTTCAATGCCCGAAGATTACATAAACATTTTCTGACGCGGTTTGGGGGGGGTGATAAGAACAGGACTAGCTGCTGAACTGCCCCTGCTGAACCACCCAGCATTAGTTAAGTCTGGCTACTTAGCTACAGAACAGGGCCCCTTGATCCCTAGCTAACTAGCTAGGTTATTGGTGTCCCAAAATTCTCAGTTTAGCCTTGTTGACGTCTTATGTAATGCGGTGGCACTGTCCAACACACCTCCGCCGCGCGCACTACACACCAACTTGAAGTGGGGCAAGTGGGGCACCTTTTACCTTGTCTACATCTGACCCAGCGTAGGCCACTATGAATATCCACGATGCCGATCTTCGGCTTCTTTGCGTTATCGAAGGCGAGTCTGAGGTGTTTCCAGTTGATGTTGAAGGGTCATTGTGGCGCAATCCTAAGTTCATGGTTGGCGACTTGAAGAAGAAAATACAAAGCGAGCGAGAAAAGGGTTCACTAGCCGGGATTGACCCCCACATCCTAGTACTCTGGAGGGTGCGTGCTATCCATGAATCGCGATGTCAGACAATATGGCTTACTTCCCTGTCCTTTTAGCCCAAAGACACCAATCCCATTGATGTGAAACCGAAACAGACTCTGCCTGGACGCGTCTCGTCTTTTCGGAAATTCGGGGAAGAACTAGACCCTACAGACAGCATCTTAACCGTCTTCCCAGATCAACCCCGCCTCGACCGTTTGCATGTTGTTGTCAGGATTCCGGATACTGGTGAGTGAGAGTGCGCTTCCATGGCTGAACATTGCTGATAGGTTCTCTCCCAACGATTGCCGACTTTCCCTTCCAATTGTCATCACAACCGCTTTGATTTTCCTCATCGTTCGGTTGCCCATCCCTTATGTTCGTGTGTCCATACCCCTCAATCTGGTTCTGGTCATGTTTTGAAATCCTATGCACACTTGTCACTCTGCCAAATTACAACGTCCTCCCATTTCCATATCTCGCCATCGCTCTCACCTCGTTTTGCCATCCACCTTTATCACAAATAATCCAGTCCTTCATGCACGTTCCCCACGAACTCCCGAACATCCTGCTAAACGACCCCGTATGGAAGGAAGCGAAACCCCGCTTACGCCTCTTAATGCTACTCAAGCAACATCGCTGCAAACTCAGGGTGTGTCATGCATCTGCTCCCTTTAACTGTTCTGAGCACGTCCTTCGCTAGCGACACCCCCACGCATTAGCGCAAAAGAGATTGAACCCGCAATGCTTACTGCGCTT
The DNA here is from genome assembly GCA_964034925.1 of Tricholoma hemisulphureum. Classification (NCBI taxonomy): domain Eukaryota; kingdom Fungi; phylum Basidiomycota; class Agaricomycetes; order Agaricales; family Tricholomataceae; genus Tricholoma; species Tricholoma hemisulphureum. Next base: position 7,732,920 of record OZ035929.1, on the reverse strand, counting down.
AAGCCCTTTACCCAATACATCACCTACTTGGCGGAGGGGAAATTGGACGCATATTTCAACTCCATTCGACCTAAGGACTTGGTTACAGATCTCGGAGTCAGCCTACCCACACAACCAATGCTTCTTCTCCACGACCTGGGCAACTACGCAAACACGGAGGGGGCTGAACGTTTGTTCGTTTGCGATACAGTGTTTGTAGTTTTTCCTTGCATCGTTTTCATGGTGGATGACTAATGCCAATTTCGCTTGGTGTAGCCATCTATTTGCTGTGTCTGGTTCCGGAAAGACTCGCCGTACACTCGAGGAGCTTTGCCACAACTGGGGATTTTATATTTCATGCCGAGTGGAGTCGGGGACACGGGCAATTGGTTCCCGTGACTTTGAATTCGTGATTCAGATAATGGAATCGATGAGTAATTGGGATCGCACGGGCGAGGCCGACATTGCCAAGAATGTCGATGTGGCAGATCGTGCCTTTGCAATGCTGATATGTGCTCGTGTCTTTGTTCTAAATTACCTCTTAAAGAATCTCCCCATTAACACGGGCGCGACGGTAGCCCGACGGCGATGGGTCCTTGCTCAAGCCCTCCCTCCCTCCCTCCATTACGATAAAGATGACCTTTTTACCGTTGTCGTTAAAAGTCTCCGTTCTGCTGGCACTCCGGACATGCTTAATCTTGCCCGCAACATGTTGAGGGAGATGACGCATATAGAAGACCAGCGGCTCTTCGCTGTGGTTGATGAAGCCCAAGTAGCCGCCGTGTATCTGAAAGATTCTTTTCGTTCCTTCACCACAGGAACTGACATGCGCCCTGTTCTGCATGCGTTCTATAGGTTTCTTTGGAAATATGGGATCTTTAAGGGAGTAATCCTTGCTGGAACTGGTTTATCTATGGAGCTGGTGAAGAATGCACTGTCATCTCAAGTTGCAAAATCCTTGGGATCAAGCCAACAACCGATTGTTTCCGTCGAGTTCGGGCGATTCACGAAAGATGGGACAAATCATATTGATTACATCCGCAAGTACAGTTCTCTTGCGGGCAACAGCTTTTCCGATCAATACCTAGTGAAGCGAATATTGTATTGGTTGTCTGGACGGTGGGTACAGCTTTGAACCTTGTGAATCATATCACTTATATTTAAACACTAAAGTTACCGGTTCACAGCCTCCCTGATTGAACTACTACTCTACGCCCAACCAGGCTCACAGCACCGGATTCTCAGCGCTTATGTCAAGTCCTTGACTGATTTCACTATTACTGATGCGATTGATCTGGAGGAAGAAGAACCACCGCTTACAGCCCATACCCTTACTAAGATACATGATTATGGACAGCTCCGTGCAGTAGGTCGCCTTTTTGAGAAAGAAGACCGTAGGTGTAATGCCTTATTGAGCCGCAGACTACCTAACACTCAATTCAACAGGAGGGATCTTAATACAGTGTCTGTTCAACACTCTCATGCGGTGGAGAATTGGAAGTCAAACTACATTACTTCCTATCGAAGGTGATATGCACGAGATAATTGCATTGGGTATCGGTCATTTGTCGATGGTTGGACCAACTGGAACGTTGGACCCGACAAAACACTACCCCGTCTATCTTTGCGAGCCACTAGTCGTTCTACATCTAAGTTCAGTCTTTGGTATGCACTTGCGGACCACAAAAGAGACATGGATTGCCGACGCATTTCGCACTGCCTGCAACAGCTCGTCACTCGGATTCATATTCGAAGAGGCTGTGCTTCTGGTGCTCTTGCAGGCGTTCGGAGGCAATATTCGCGCTTTATCTGATGTTTTCCACTGCAATCAGCCATGGGGTTCGAGAAAGGTGACCTTGGTGGCATTGAAACGCTCGGCTGATGGTTCAATGCAATGCTGTCCTGTATCGTGGACTTCAGGCAGCTCCGACCGCTTGGGATTCAAAGCGACATCTCCCGCCGATGTTCTCAACTTCCTCAATGATCCTGATGGGAAGTGTTTCATTTTCCCAGATAACCATATGGGACCCGATATGTTGTTTTTCCTTCAAGACCAGGAGACCAAGGAGCTGATTCTTGTTGCATTACAAGACAAAATTGCCAAGTCCCTTGATGTGCATTCCTGGCAGTCTGCCTTGGATTCCGTTACGCTTAAATTCCTCTACACGTGCAAAGTGTGTATGCCACATCTGGGTTTGCATTCCCACTCATCCTCTATCTTTGCATTATAGACGAAGAAAGGCAGGGTTCAATATGCCCCATCAGCGTATCCCAATCTTTCAAATGATATCTTGCACATCTTGGAGTTGATGCTAGGGCCTGAGAAATACAAACCTGTGGTTGACAAGTATCGACAGAAACTTCGCAGCTCTACAGTACTCAATCAGCAATACGCATCCCAACCAACCCGGAAAACGCCTAAATACCTACGTATTATCGCGACTAAAGAAGCACGCGAGCGATACAAATCAGAGGGGGAGGGTGATGTGGGGGTTTTGCGATGGGAACTTGTGGAAAGGTATCTTGGCTCAACGGCAGATGTTGTAATGACCGGGTCACCTAGTGTAGCTTAACGTTTCAGTTATGATAAACTGTGCGCTCAAGATAAATAGAGGAAACCACACTAGCGTTTTCGGGACCGTTTTGAGGCCGTTTTGACTTTTGTTTTGAGTCTGGTTTTGAGTCCAAAAACTGGTTTCATCGAGTTTAAAGGATTGTCTACTGTAGGCTGCTTGCTCAGGATGATGTAGTAGCAGGAAACTGGAGTCTGCCTAGACGGACCCCCAAAATAAAATAGGCGAGGAGCGACGCACTCTAAATACATACAAATGTAGTAATTATGCAGGTAGAGACCATTCTACTAAACCTTCTAAAGAGAGAGGTGGGAGGGCCACAAAAAAATGAATTATTGACTAAACAGTTCAATGAAGCCTGTATGTGACTGTGTGAGGGATGAACTCAGATAGAAATGGGTGAAGACATCTGCTCACTATTAGGATTCAGCTGCCATCAGGAAAATCCAAGTTTGGCTTAAACCTCCTTAAAGTTCCTTAAAGCCTACTTATCATGCTTATTGTCCATTAAGTAAAATAAGCATCAAATTAAGCAGAGGACCCTGCTTATTTGCTACTTACTCTCCTTATTTCTCCTTAATCTGATGCTTATTTTACTTAATTAGGCTTTAAGGAACTTTAAGGAGGTTTAAGCCAAACTTGGATTTCCCTGATGACTGGGAAAGAATACCTGTTGAGTGAAAAGTCTAGTTGAATTTGGCCCAATGGGAATTGTGTGAGCTCTTACAATGCAGGTAGATGTTATTGAGATAGGCAAAGCCTTAAATAACCAACGGGGTGGCAGAACAGGAGTCCCAGACCTTGGGTTGGGGGGGGGGGGGGAGTCTGGCCAGAGGCCAGAAAAAAGTTCTGACTTGGGTATTCAGGTGGTGGCAGGCCCCCATCAGACAGCACAATTACTCATAAGAAGCATTCAAACATCATGGGAAGCTGTTGTAGTGTAGTGAGTTGGGGGCAAACTATACATAGAGGGGGTCATCAAGAACATGAATAACATATATTGTTCATGTCGATGATGGTAGTAAGTATCTTACATTTTTTAGTAGTTGACTATCTTTAAATAGGCCAGTCAAAGCTGAAGTCCTTATAATAAAATATATACAAATATCCAGGATATTACCTGGATCACTACACCCTCCCCCTTAGGTTCCTGCCAGGGGAACCATTTTTGGTTGACAAACAAGACAATCCAAGGATTGTCTAACATGCAGAAGGTGGCTTGGGCATGGACAGCACTAAGACTGGTCACTCATGTTCAGGCACAGGCAATAGTTCACCATCCTCATGTGAAAGCAGATGGATTTGGGAGATGGGTATTACAGGGTCTAGTAGCGTGTGACACTGGTAACCCCCAGGTATATTTTCTCATACCCATACCTGTACCCATGAACACTGTATCTGCGTGGGTAGGGGTATGGTGTTACTGCGGGTTATGTCAGGTTACCCATAGTTATTCAGAGGTTTCAAGGATAATATGTATTTTTATAATTTATTACACTAAATTAATAAAGAGAACCCCCCCCCCCTGCTTGCATTTGCAGCAAGAGAGGGTGGTCGTGCTTGTTGTTGCCCAGAACAAGATGAGAAACCCCCCCCCTCTGGTGTTTGGAGCAAGGGAGGGGGGTAGTACCTGTAGTTGCTGGGAACAAGTCATTGGGGCGATGTGTGACACCTCACCCCACCAGAATGAAGAAAAAACCCTGACTTGCATTTGGAGCAAGGGAGGGGGGGTGGTCACTGAGAACAGAATGAGAAACCCCCCCTGCTCATGTTTGGAGCAAGAGAGGGGGTGGTGGTGGTTGCCCAGAATAAGATGAGAAACCCCCTGCTCGCATTTGCAGTGAGGGATGGGGGGTGTTGCCTATAGTCACTGAATGCATCATCATTGAGCCCTTCATTGGTGGCTGCCCAGAATGAGATGAGAAACCCTCTGCTTGCGTTTGCAGTGAGAGACAGGGGGTGTTGCCTGTAGTCACTGAACACATTGTCATCAAGTGTGGTGAATATGTCTACTGATCAACTTGTCTTTCCACTTGAGGAGAGCCTCAAGTATTGTGATTGTTTCATGCTCAAAGGTATGGTAATTCCTTTGAGCATCTGAGAACCTCTTGGACAGGAAGCCAGCTGGATGGCAGTTCTGCCAATCTGGACCCTCATTGCTCCAATCCCAGAGATTGAAGCATTGCATATCACCCAAATGGGTTCACTCAAGTCAGAGTCTATTGGCTTGAGCACAGGGGTGGAGCAGCTGTTTGAGGTCACAAGTGAAGGATTGAGTGAAGGTGAGTGAATTGACTGGGGGGAAGTGAGCCAGAGTGGCAGGCCTTTTATACCTTTCTGGAGTGTGCACAGACCATCTCCAGAAAGTATAAATAGAGGGCCTGTTTGGCACTGGCTCTCATGCTTCCCTTCCCCACTACTCTACTATACATCTCTACTCTAAATCTACTGTGCTATACTCAGGTGTGTAGTCTACTATGGGGAGACTATGGTAGTGTTAGAGTAGTGTGGTGTAGTGTGTGGAGAGGTTATGATAGTATGTATATATGCTGGAGTAGACTAGCTTCTAACAGCAGCAGATGTTTATGATCATCTGGAAACAGTGATCATGCAACAGGTGCCGCTGAAATGCCTGCCCATTTTTTGTCATAGCTGACAAGGGTCTAGTGAACACTGTGGTGTAGTGTGTGGAGAGGTTATGATAGTATGTATATATGCTGGAGTAGACTAGCTTCTAACAGCAGCAGATGTTTATGATCATCTGGAAACAGTGATCATGCAACAGGTGCCGCTGAAATGCCTGCCCATTTTTTGTCATAGCTGACAAGGGTCTAGTGAACACTGTGATATCTGGCAAAAAAGTGCCAGATACTGGACAAGACCCAGGAATTGCTGCACCTTGTGATAGTTATGAGGTGCCTTCCATTCTGATATACAAGCCATCTTGTTGCTGTCAGCATGAAGTCCTTTCTCATCAATCATATGACCAAGATACTCCACCTTCTCAGTGAAAAGCTCACACTTTTCTCTTCTTAGAAACAAACTGTGCTAGCACAATTTGTCAAATACAAGCTCTAGGTGAACCTGGTGCTCCTCAATTGTGTTGCTAGACACAAAGATGTCATCCAAGTAGGCATGGACAAATACTCCAATATAGTCACAGAATGCAGAATTCATCAACCTTTGAAAGGTTGATGGTGCATTCCAATTGCCTTGTTGCATGACAAGGCTTTTGTATACACCTTGAACAGTGGAGAACACTGTTTTCCACACATCTTGTGGCTCAACTTGGACTTGCTCATAAGCGTCTGAGAGATCAATCTTCAAGCAATACTTTGCATAAGCAACATCAAGACATGTCAAGTCTTGATCAGGGAACAGTGTCACATCTTTCACTGTATTGGCATTCCACCTCTGCATTGATCACAGTGTGGATCTGGCCATTCTTCTTGGGCACTACTGGCATTGGAGCAGCCTGCTCTGCTTGAGCAGGATGCCACCATCCTGCTTCACAGTACTTGCCAATCTTCTCAGCGAGCGGCTTCCTCATCGAGTCGGGACACTTTTGGGAAGATAGTAGTTATACTTCTTTCCCTTGTCCATCAGAGGTATCTGGTGGTTTATATCTCTCAGGGGAGGCAGCCAATCAGGCACACCCCCCAGGATATCCTGACATGACATTATCCACTCCTCTCTCAGGTGTGGAATGTTGCTCTTGGACATGGGACCTTTGGCCCTTGCCTTCTTGGCCAGGTCTTCACACATGCCAAACAATATGATGTTCAGGTCTTCCACCTGACTGCTGGTGGTACCATGAGAACAGAGGCATTGAACCCAGGGTCCAGAAACCCAGGGCAATTGCCATTGCTAACCTCAGAGAATTTATATTGAGTAAATTCATGTATGACCTCTTTGAGGTCATCATCCTCTGTCCCAGATTGGTCTCCAGGCTCATGTAGTATGGTGTCTGAGTCCTTCAGATCACCAGGACAATGTTTGTCCACATCATCTTCTTCTTCTATCATGCCTCATCTTCTTCTTCTATCATGCCATACTTACATCTGACAGTGGGGGGCTGTGCCCTAATCAAACTTGGTCTGGCAAGGCCCAAGTTTGCATCTTTGACAGTGGCACAAAGGCCACTGTTGCATCACTCAACCTTGTCAGGATGAGGGTGCATGGCATATTGACAGACATGCCTGAGTGTGCTGGGTATCTCGACAACTGTGTTGAGTACTTTATTCTTCATGCACACTTTGTCTCAATCAAAATTGAGTACTATCTTGTGCTTCCTCATGAACACAGTGCCTAATATGGCACCATACCTGTCAATGTTCATGACATTGAAGTAATGGGAGCTGTTCACTTCCCCCAGGTGGAAATCAGCCATTAGCCTGAAGTTTATCTTTGAGCGACTGCCTATGGTGCCCAGTTGAAGGGGCACTGGCTCGGCCAACTCATGGGCCTTCAAATTTGCTGAGATTGTGAACTCAGGAGAAACAGAAACAGAGGTACACCCTGAGTCCAACAATACATGGGCCTCTAGTCTGTGTATTTTCATTTTGGTCACAAAACAATGATTGTCCCTCTCAGTTCAAGGGGGATGCATTATTTTCTTAGAGGATTTCCTTAGCACCCTCACACATGCCAAGGGCTGAGTCCCCTTGGCTGCAGTGTCAAGCATGACACCAAGTCTCTCAATGAATGAGTGTGGCTGCTGCTCATTATCACAGTCCAATTCTGACTCAGAGTTGGAGACAGACTCTGCAGAGGGGCAACTGTCACTATCACAGTCTCATGAATTATCACAGGTTGCCCTAAACTGTGTGGTGGGAGATTCATCACTGGAATTTCCACCAGTGTCTGAGTCTATTAGATACAGCTCACCTTCTGAGCTGTATTGGGATTCAATGGGGTCACTGTCAGACCTCACCAAATTATAGTCAGATGATGTTAACATCTGACTCCTCAGCATTGCTACTCAACATGGCAAGTCTCTCACCCATCAATGGCTGTACCATCTCAGTGCCCTCCTCTGTTCTCTGTCAGTCAGACTGGTAGTCTGACCCTTCCCTCACAGCATACATCTTTGCTGCAGGTTTTGGCTTCCCATAGTCAGGGCATTTCTTATCTGTGGAGTAGTGAGCCCCTCCACAGCTGTAGCAAGTAGGTGTCTTGCTGTTAGACTTGTGGTCTGGCCTCTGTGTCCCCTGGTTAGGGCCTCATCCCCCATAGGGGCAAGAATTTCACTGATCCCTATGGCAGGTATCTTTGCATCAGTCACAATCTCCCCTTTGAAGTTCCTTACCCAAGGACTTTGAGGGATCTGACCTCTTCTGATTGTCCCTCATGGGCCAATCTCTGGAGCAGTTGGTGGGCCTCTCTGGTGAGGGGTCCTTGTTCTTACTCACTTTGGTTAAAGAGCCATTGCTCTTCAACTTGGTGGAGTCCAGGATATGCCTCTTTTCCTGGAAACATTTCCTCATCCTGGCAATCTGCTCCACCTGACAGGTGAAGTGCAAAATATCATCTGTGGAGCTTGTCTCTGCAGTGCATCTGGGGCCTGGATCATTCTGATAGTGTAATGCTCTAGTTTGTGGTACTAACTCATAATGCCTTGGCATTACATTTGATGTGCCAGAACTTGTCTGTGGCATTGTGGGTTGCTGTTTCATGAACAAACCAGTTGTATAGGCCTAGGGTTTGAAGGTCCAGTCCAGTCCAGTCTTTCACCCCTTTCAGGCTTGGACTGGGACCAGGACCAGTCTATTTTTTACTGAACTACAGAAGGACTGAGACTGGTCCTAAATGGTCCAATCTCAGTCTTGCCAGTCTTGACTGGTCTTTTGTACATTCATCTACTATAATTAAAGTATTCAACAAATTAAATGAGTCACCCCCCCTTGCATTTGCAAGTGAGGGGGGCAGCATGAGTCAGGGGCCTTAGAGTACTCTACAAATAAAATAAAATACTTTTTGCCTGAGGGGGGAGTCCTTCACACTCCCCCACCTATTCTTGTCAGAATGCAGTTATTCTGGTGAGTCTGATCAGAATTTCCAGAATTCTGGTGATTTTCTTTTGTATGTATTTAACACTGTACAGGACAATTCCAGTCGGACTAATGGCTAGATTTATAACTGGAATCACTGGAATCTGTGACCTTGTGTCTCACCCAATCACATGCCCACCACTGTGACCCATTGTGACTGCCAGCACATGGACTCGTGACACCACCACAACCACTATTGACACAGCCCCCCTCCCTCACCATCTGATGCCGTGGCCACAGCCCCCCTACCCAGCTCACAGGCTGCCACTACCACTACCACCACCACCACTGCCACCACTGTTTCTACCACTGTGACCCCCCCTCTACCACCTCCCCTCCCACACCACCAATGCTGCCACCACCCCCTTTCCTCACCCATTGCCACTGCTGCTGATGCTACCCCTTTTCACCACATTGCACACCACAGGGCCTTGGGCCCCCTTGTAAGTGGTGTTGTTTGTTTTTGTTTTTGTTTTGTGTTTTTTTGTCCAGGATGCCACCTCCCCCTCCCTCCCCATATCCCCCCTGCTGTCCCCCATCTTCCAGTCCAACAGTATGGGGCCCCAGGCCCCCAAATAAGTATCACTAAATTATATTTTGCTAATAAACTATTTTGTTTTTCAGTGTTTTTGTGTCCATTCTGTTAGGATGTCACCAATACCCAAGGGAGTCCTTTACACTCCCTGTTGGGATTATGTATACAACAGTATACAGGCAAGCCAAGGCAGTTAGCATGCCTAGGGAATATTACCAGAATATGCTAAGTCATATTAACACATGTTTAACAGAGGTTAACACATGCAGGGACATATAGGGGAATCCACAGTTAACACATGCTACAGGATTATACATCCTGCAGCATGTCTATGATAGCCTATCCAAGACAGAACTATGGATAGAGTGTCTATGACACACCCTGAAGGAAGTCTAGGACTTACCAAGCCATGATATCATATGTCACTATTATTGACACTATTATAGGGGATATGACATAGTTATTCCATTATTAACTGGTACAGGGGTCTATGACAGAATACCTCCTTTATATATTAAAGGAGTACATTACACTATACCTCCTAACTGTGTAGTATAAATATTGCACATCTTGTAGGAGATGATAATAACATTCCTCCCTGTGGCAGACTCCCTGAGTCCCTCATACACACTTTGACTTAAACTCAATACCTCAGAAACCTCGTCCTCATCTTGTGCTCAGCTTCCTGATCCCAATACTCCCCCACCTATTCCAGTCAGAATCCAGTTATTCCAGTCAGTCTGATCGGAATTTCCGGAATTCTGGTGAATTTTTTTTATATGTATTTTATACTGCACAGGATAATTCTGGTCGGGCTAATGGCTAACTTTATAACCAGAATCACTGGAATATGATTGGACCACCTGACCAGAATAACTGGATGCACTTTTGGCAGGGTGGAACCAACTGACTGGAATAACCGGAATCTGGTGACCTCATGACTCCCCTGATCACATGCATGGCCACCACCATGACCCATTGTGACTGCCAGCACATGCTCATGACCCGCCACCATGACCACCATCAAGGCACCCCCTCCCTCCCCACATTCCCCCAGCTGTCCCCTATCCTCCACTTGAACACTATGGGAGCCTGGGGGGCCCCATCTTAAGTATTTTCAATTATCAACAATTTTATTCTTCTGATAAACTATTTTTTTTCAGTTCTTTTGTGCTGTCAACAACAAGCCCCCAATGTGCTGCCCCTCCTCCCCTCTTAGCTGGGAGGTGGGGGGCTCAATGGGGGATAGTACAGCCCTATACCACAGGACCAAGGTATCTGCCAGAGGCACACAGAACCCCCCGTTGCCTGCCATGTCACAAGCTGCACCCCCCCACTCAGTGCCATGTCACCACCACCTGTATGGAGTCCCGACAACCAGGGGAGCACAGGGGGAGGCACCAGACAACAGGGGGGGGACGCCAGATGACCAGCAGATGATGAGACATGACTAGGGAGGTGGGGATGCCCAGGGACATGCAGATGATGGAGGGATGCCCAGCCAAGGGAGGGGACCTGCCAGATGCCCAGACAATGGGGGATGCCCAGTTGAGGGAGAGGACTGCCCAGATGCCCAGATGCCCAGATGATGGGGGACACCCAGCTGAGGGAGGGGACTGCCCAGCCAAGGGAGGAGACCTGCCAGATGCCCAGACAATGGGGGGGGGGAGCACCCAGATGATGGAGGGGGAATGCCCAGATGATGGAGGGGGGGGAATGAGCTAAGGGCAACAGGTGCAAGCCACAGCAGCACCCCCCACCATTTCTGCAAGCCACTGCTTGCAGGGTGGAGATGGGGTGCTACAGATGAGGGCAACGGGGTGGTGACAGCATCCACCCTGTATGGGAGCACTACCATTAAGGTAGTGTTTATAGATGTTTATACAAAGGGCTGCCAGACTTATAGCTGATGTCAGCTATTTGGCAGCCCAAGTCTTATACCACCACATAACACCTGAATATACCTGATTCATATTCTGTTGCATGTGGTTCTTAAGCACCCTCTATCACACATACTACACTTTTTTGAATACCTCTTATATTTAGTGCTAAGGGAATACCCTAAGCATTACATCTGGAAATAGTTTTGTTCATACAAAACTACACACAGTATCAAGTGACTCAAGGCAATCATGGATTGTTTTGAATCAAAGACTAAAGCCAAAAGTAGAAGAAAACAACAAACAAGAGGCAACCCTACTATTGCCCCAGACAACCCACTGGGACAGGAAATAGAACTAGATGAAGATGCCACATCACATACCAGCGATGATGTGCAAGTACTGGGAGGGCATGATAGAGGCCCTATTACTAAGTCCAACATAAAAAACCTAGAGGCAACTAACAGTAGTTCATTGTCATTGGCAGAACCCAACACAGGTTCTGTGGAAGCGATGGACACATTGTCAAAATTGGAGACAATATCAGATGACAGAGAAGTCATTGAAACCTTTGTAAATCCAGTAATGGGATCATCCTCAATGGGACTGAGCACTGAACATTCACAAACAGTGCCCAAAAACAACACAGGACCACCTATGTTGCCTAAACCATTTAAATCAACTTTGTCTAAAGGAAGGGAAGAAACCCATCCCACATGGTTGCCAATACATCAAGATGGTGACACCATGAAGGCAATAGTCCTGCCTTCCTTGAATGTAATGAATGAAATCAGAGACTTCATCTGGGACACACAACAGAAGCTGCAAACTTCTGGACCAGCTCCTGGATACACCCAGGAAACATGGAATGCTTTTATCAGATACATTCCAGCCTTGATGGACTTCCAAGGTGAAGGCCCACTACTATACAGATTGGGGAGTCTACCAACTCCTCAAGGCCATTCCAGCTAGGAATGGCAGTCATTTGTATGGATGGTATCTAGGATCTTAGAGTTGGAACAGTGACCACTAATGTCATCACCCAGAACAGGGATGATAAACCCTGTTGGAGTAGCAACAGCTCCATCAACACCTGATATGTTGAAAAGAGTGGAGCTAGAGTTGTCCAGACCACATCAAATGGACAAGACTAGTTTGGTGGCAGATAGGAGACACCAAGCTACAGAGAGGGCAAGGAACCCTCCTAATTCTAAAGTCGAGATGGCAGGTTTGTCATTGGTATCTACAACCAAGGAACCAAACAAACTAGACATTTGTTCGTCAAGAGTGAGCCTACAACATCTCAGGAACTCCAACATCAGGAGCAATGGCAAGACTGTCATATAGGATCAAGGCATTGTATTTGATGCTAAAGGACATCCTCAAGATGTACAGCTGGAACAAGGTGTCCAGAGCAATGCTAATGGAATGGCCAGTGATAGGAGCCAATCCAAAGGTGCAAGGCCTAAGGATGTTGAAGTAAAGGATGATCTGGGTAGATCCTCCAAACAGGTTGACAGACCTAGAGGATCACTGGAAGGTAACCCTGAGGAAATCAACATAGGAAATGAAAGTGGAGATGACCCCACTTTCATTGGAGATGAAGAAGATGATGGAGGGGCAGGACCTCCAACAGATGAGGAGGAGGAAGTGGAAGGATCCCAATCCCTCCCACACAAACAGTTGTTGAGAGCCAGCATATCCAACCACTCTCTAAATTACAATATACCATATTAGCAGAGACATACTGCTGAATTGGATGTCTATAGAGACAGAGGAGCCCCAAGAACATCCAAGTATCTCAGGGCAATTCACAACCAGTTTCATTGGACAATTGATGAATATATTGATGACAATGTCAACACAAACATTAATGTAAAAACACCCAAGGTACTGGAACCGAGGACATACAATGACAACAGCAATGCCAATAACTTCAAAAGGTGGCTTATTAGCCTCCTTAAATGGTTTTGGGTCAACTGATACTGCGGCAAAGGATTAGAAAAAGAATGCCTAGTATGCACAGCATTATTTCTGGAAGGTGCAGCCTTAACCTGGTACAATGACAATGTATCAGGCCCGCACTGAGTGAAGGACACATGGTCCCTCAAGTTAGTTATCACCGGGTTATATGACCAGTTTGTACACCACTCTGTACTAGGTGTGGCCACAGACAAATTCTGGAATGCAACCCATGTTCCAGGGGAAACAGTCTTGGACATTTACCATAGACTAACAAGATATGCAGCACAAATGGTCCATCCACCTGACAGATATACATTCAAGTGTCAACTTGTCATGAGACTCCCTAGAGAAGTGTTCAACTATCTGTTGAACAAGGAAGTTACTGTGGAACATTCCACAGTAGAGACTATTCTTCATCATGCCAGGAAGGCAGAGGAAAATTCTAGGATCAGGTCTCATTGGTATAGTGAACAACAGACCATGACTGCGGTCAGGGAAGTAACAGAAAATAAGCCCATAGGGAGAAACTATGGCAGTTATATGAGACTGTTAAGATTGGTCTTTAACTACTCAGTCCTAAGTTTGTCAGAGGCTTTCTGACGTTGTTCAATTTGAGACTTCAAGGTGCTTCCTTGAGTCGAGTTTGTTTTATTAGACACTAAGAAAATCCCTTAGGTCGAGTTTATGAGCAGTAAAGATGTTTGTATCTCTAGGTCAAGCTGAGCTTGACTGACTATTTACTACAAGCTTTTATAGGTAAATAAATACTCCAGTCTGAGTAGGTATTGGCTGGTAAATAGAGTCTTATCTACTCAGGTCTTTTACAGGAGAGTTTCATAAGTAAAATGTGCTGGCTGTCAAATAGTGCATGTGTTAGAGGAGTTAAAGATAGGTGAAACGATAGGAATGTAACATTACCCCCTCTCTATCATTGAAGTTTCCAACTTCGATCCTTCTACATGACTACTTTGCTTTCTAAAACTTTGGGATCCCTCCAGATCCAGATTTGCAAGTGTCGCGTTGGCTGTGCAACAGGAGGTAATGGGCGTAGTTTGATGTCGACAAAGGGCATGAGGACGGGTCTAGTGGGTTGGTGGTCATGGACGTGCCAGTAGATTACGAAGCCGAATAGAATAATCCAGCAAGTGATGAGGATAGAGCAAAAGATGATGGTGAAGATGAGATAGCCATCCATGTAGTAGATGTGGGGGTTTCTAAGAGGGAGTGGAAAGGGGTGGATGCATCTTTTATAAACCTCCATAAGGTTCTCCAGTGATATTTGCCCACACCGCATCATCAAAATTGTCAAAGTCCTCAGGGGCAGTTTTGTAAAGTTGTGCTAATGTGTTATGGGTAGGTTCAGTGTATCCTGGTGGTGCAGATGCATGATGTCGTTTGGGGCAGGCGATTGGATAATGTCCTGGCCTTCTTTTCTTACACATATTACAGATGAATTTGTCGAGATAGGTAGCAAAGTGTCCTATTTTGTTGCATTTATAGCACCTTTCTCTGGCCATGTGAGGTGGTGTCAGGGTTCTGGGTCAAGAGCGGATGTTCATCAGCGTAAGAGGGCATTGTGGTGGGCAAATTGGGGAGGTGAGATCGATGATTTTGGGTATGATTGGCAGGGTTGTAGCAATTATAATGATGTTGGGAATAGACATCGACAAATGTTCCTTTCCAGTCTGGGCACCTTCATTCAAGGTGACTGTCTTTTGGTGTGAAGAGGTCAGTAACCCAGGTCGGGAGTTTTTGATTGGGGTCAATTGGGAGTAAGAGTGGTGGGATGCTGGGGTGGTGGTGGTCAGTCTTCTGGATGGGACAAGAGATGGGTTGTTATCTGACCATTGTTTTTGTAGATGATTAATTGCTGATTCAACTCTTAGACTCATCATAGTTGCCAGAGTTTCATCAGCGAGCTTTTCTTGGTTATGAATGAGTTCTAAAATAGTATCATAGTGATGGAGTAGGTTATTCAAGATGTCTTGGTTGCGATCAATGAGGTAGTGAGCAAGGCGAGCTTGGTTGGCAGGGTCAATCAGGAAATCCTTGATGAATTCGGTGAGAGGAGGGAGGGTTTTTTTGGCAGGGGTAGAGGAAGTAGTGGCGTTGTTGGTGTGCATAGTATAAATGATTTCTCTGTCTGCTTCATAGGTTTTTCTTTTCCTTATAAACGTTTAGAAGTCTGTCTACATGTGTTAAGTTCAACTTGGGTTCCTATGTGTTTTCCAAAGATGGATAGCCTTTCCATTTCATGAGGTAGATGTATTTTGATCCACACAGCTTATGTGTGATGATGGCTTCTACTTTGTATTCTTGTTCTCCTTCTATCAAGTCGGGCGGTGGTTTTAGGTAATTTGGTCCATAAGCTTCTGTTTCGGAGTATGGGGTAAGCAGTGCTGCATGGAATACCAGATGGATTTTCCATTGAGTAGGCAGTTTCAGTTCATAGGATAAGGGGGGCAGGACCCATTTTATTGGAAATGGTCCCTCTCTTCTCAGGGAAAACTTCTTAGTGTGGGTGTAGATCTTCAGATTTCAAGTGTCTAGCCATACTTTCTGACCAGGGAGGAATGGAGTAAATT
Organism: Tricholoma hemisulphureum; assembly: GCA_964034925.1. Lineage (NCBI taxonomy): Eukaryota > Fungi > Basidiomycota > Agaricomycetes > Agaricales > Tricholomataceae > Tricholoma > Tricholoma hemisulphureum. Next base: position 7,717,353 of record OZ035929.1, on the reverse strand, counting down.
TCCAGGTGACTTGTTTGGACATGAGTTGTCAGGCCAGTTCATGCGTGGCCAGGGCTTCATTCCGCACTCTCTGGAGCTGTGCTATTCTTTTTTCAGCTGCAGGTACGTCGCTTTTCTTGTAAGGTGTGGGTATCGTGTGTGGTTTGTAGCCCATCATGAGATAGAATGGCGAGTGTTTTACCATGGTGTGCATCCGTTGATTATGGGCAAATTCAGCAGTAGGTAAAAATGTGTTTCATGTTTCTGGGTAGTTCATGCAAAACATGTGGAGGTAGGCCTCTATTTCCTGATTCATTCATTCAGTTTGCCTGTTGGTTTGTGGGTGATAGGCGGTGCTCATGGCTAGTTTGATACCTAAAAGCCTTCCCAATTCTTGGAACAATCTAGACACAAATCTCAGGTCTCAATCAGATATAATCTTATTGGGGAGACCGAATCTGGTGAAGACGTTTTTGAGGTAGAGGTCTGCTGCCCCTAATGTGTCGATTGTTTTGTTGCATGGGATTAAAATTACCCCCTTCGTAAGACCATGGTCTACCATGACCATTAATGTGTCAAAACCATCTGCGTCGGGTAGGTCAGTAATGAAGTTGGTAGTTACCAGTGCGAATGGCCTAGTTGTGGTTGACTTGATTGGTGTGAGGGGTGGTGTGAGGGGTGGTGTGAGGGGTGGTGTGGCCGGGTGTGTGTTGACCTTCATTTGTTGGCACAGTCTGCATCCTTGGATGTAGTTTTTTATTAAGACTGTCATTCCTGGCCACCAGTAATCTCTTCAGATTAGTTCTAGTGTTTGAAATTGTCCAGGGTGTCCTGCAGTCAACAAATTGTGGCATTGTTCAATAATCCGTTTCCTTAATTTGTTGTTGGGTGGGACATAACATCTATTTTTGAAAAATAAGTCCATCTTTTACTTCCCAATCTGCGAGATCGGATTTGATCAGGGGCATTCCATTTGTTTTTAGCGCTTTGATTGCTTTAGTTACTAATTTTATCTTTCATCATTGCTGTGATCAATAGCGTCTTTATTTCAGTGTTGATGGTGTTAACAAATACTGTTTCTGGTAGCATCGTTAGGTTTTCATTGTCATTGTCAATCCCTTTTCCTAAGTCTTCTCTTCAAGATAGTGCGTCAGATTGGATCATTTGTGATCCAGGTACATGTATTAATTTGATGTCGAATTCTGATAGGAAAAGGCTCCAACATGCCTGTCTTCTGTTCAATTTCTGTGCGACCCTGAAGTATGTCAGGTTCTTGTGATCAGACAGGATTGTAACTGGGTGTGGCACTCCTTGCAGGTAGTGTCTCCAGGTTTCTAAGGCTCTAATTATTCCTAAGAGTTCCCTGTCATATATTTTGTAGTTTCTTTCAGTAGGAGTGAGAGAATGGGAGATATATCCACAAGGATGCCAATCTCCATTGGGTCCCTGTTGCCTGAGTACTGCACCAGTTGCAAATTTAGATGCATCAGATTTGATCATAAATGGTTTCTCTGGATCTGGCATTAATAGCATGGGTGCCTCGCTAAATTTGGCTTTTAATTTGTCAAATAAATCTTGACATTCTGGCATCCAATCAAATTTGATATCCTTCCTGGTTAATTCATTGAGTGGTCATGCTAGTTCAGCAAAGCATCCAATGAATCTGCAGTAAAAGTTTCCAAATCCCAAGAATGATCATACTCCTTTGACATTGGTGGGTTCAGCCCAATCTTGGATGCCAGACAATTTAGTGGGGTCCATTAGGATCTGATCCGGTTTTACTATTAAGCCGAGGAATTTGACTTCCTTCATGTCGAATCTGCACTTCTCGGGTTTGAGGTATAGATCATGGTCTTTGAGCCTTTGGAGAATCTTTGTTTGATCGGCATGTTTCCTGGGATCTCGGGAGAAGATTAAGATGTTGTCCATGTAAATCACTACCCATCCTTTGTCAATTAGATCTTTGAATATTTCATTCATCATTGCCTGAAATGTTGCTGGGGAGTTACATAGGCCAAAGAACATGACCATTAGTTCAAACAGCCCTTTATTTGTTTTAAAGGCTGCTTTTCATTGGTCTCCTTCTTTTATCCTGATGTTGTGATATCCCCATCTGATGTCAAGTTTAGTGAATATTTGTGCTCCTTTTAACTTGTCAAGGAGATCTCTGATCAGTGGTAAAGGATAGGTGTTTTTAATCGTTCCGTTATTCAGGTACTGATAATCTTGACAGGGTCATAGAGCCCCTGCATCTTTTTTTGCTACAAAGAAGAACAGGGAGGCCATAGGTGATTTTGATGGCCTAATGTTGCCTTTCTTCAGGTTTTCTTCCAGGAATTCGTCCATTTTTTGTTGTTTGACTGGGGTAAGAGGATAGACTTTACAGTCTTTCAGCACAAAGTCTTCTTTTAGTTCTATGGCATGATCCCATTGTTTTGATTCAGGGAATCTCTCAGAAGTGGTTTTCTTGAAGACTTTGTGGTAGTTATGGTATTCGGGTGGCACAGTTGATTTGTCCTTTCCTTGATCTCTTTGTTCATCATGAGCCAGTTGTTGGGAGATTGATGTCTTAGCTCTGATCCAGATGGCTTGGTTCATATGGGTTTCTTTGATTCATGCAATTGGGATGTCCTTCTGTTCAAATGCAGTTCCTTTCATAAGTTGCCGGGTTTTAGCAACCACTCGTCGAGCTGCTTCTAGTGACCTGTCTTTTTAGTATTGCATTGTCCCTTTTTCCCAGTTGATCATCAGGTTTTCCTTTTGAAGCCAGGGGAGACCTAGAATGATATATTCCTTTCCCAAACCAGTGACCATGAATTGTATAGTTGATTGTCTTCCTCCTATGTTCACAAGTAAGGTGGTGGAGTGATTGATGGTTCCTAGTTTATTTTGTGTACCATCTACACTCCTGGCTCAGATTGGTTTCGAGAGAGGAGTAAGGGGGAGATTGTAAGCCTTGGCAAATTCTTTGTCCATGAACATCCCTCCTGCTCCTGAGTCTAGAAGGGCATCGGTTTTAACGGTTTCATTCTTTCTGTTTAATTGCATGGGTAATCTCATAGATTGCTTTTCCATGTTAGCTATTAATACAGAAGAGACCATAATTTCAGTGGGTCCTGACATCAGGGCAGTCTGCTTTCTTAAAAACCCAATTCTTCCATTAGATTGAGGGTTTCTTCTTTTTCTTCATCATTGAGTTCAGCTAAAAGGGCTCTAATTTTCCTGTAAGTGTCTTTTCCAGTTGGCTTCTTAAAGGTGAGTTTTCTGGAAACTCTGGGCAGGAATCTTCCTGTCTTCTTGTCTTTGTGGTCAGCGGCATGATGGCCTGTCTGATGGCATTGGAAACACATTGCTTTGCACATGTGTTTGTCTCGATCTTCTTTTGTCATTCTATCAATCTCCATGGCATTTGGGTCAGAGACTGGATGAGCCTGAGGGGTGTAAGTCTTAGAAGGCGGTTTGCTTCCTCTGGCTTTTCCTGTGATTGCCTGTGCTCATTTCCACCGCCCTTCATATTTAGCAGCGGCTTCATACCATCCATCAATGGTGGTAGGGAGAGTTTCCTTGAGGAAGACCTTCTTGAGTAACTTTGGTTTCAACCCGTCCATGAAATATTTGATGAGTGCGACATTCTCGATTATTCCTGTGCGTGCTGCAAGAATTCTGAAATCGGAGATATAGTCTTGAACATCCCCTGTTTGTTGTAAATTCTTGAGTTCAGTCCATGCTGTTCCTGCATCATCTACAGGGGAGAAGGCGGCAGACATGGCTGTTTTAAATGCTTGCCAGCTGCCAAAGTTATTGTTGGCCAAAGATTCTTTGATTTTGGCTTCTTTCCATCCTGCAGCTGCTCCCCCTATCATAAACAAGAGAGCAAACACGATTTTCTTCTCATTGGTGTCATAGGTGTTCAGGTTTACTTGTATGTATAATTCCACTTCTTGTAGGAATTTTGTTGTTTTCTCCCTTTCTCCTGAGAAGTCAGAGGGGACTCAGATTTTTACTTGTGCGTCTCGGTTTGCCATTTTGAAGTGATGGGGTTCTAATGTGTCTTCTGGTTCGGAGCCTTCAAGGGTTTGTGAGTACCCTGTTCGCTTGTCGGTGACAGAAGAAGAAAAATATTCTCCTTGACCAGAGGATGATTCTCTGGTAATTCTTGGTGGGGGTCGACTGTCTTCAGATCTTCCTTCAGTGAAGTAATGATCTGGTACGTATTCAATTGATCCGGTGGTGTCAGTGAAATACCAGCTTCTTAAGCTATTTCCGTATCTGATTCATCATCCATCTAAATGGTAGTATTCTGTGGTTGTAGTCAGTACAGCTGCACAAGGTGGTCTGTCAGCAGAGTGTCTGTTCTTGAGCGTGTGCATAAGCTTGGGCACCACACTGTTGGTTGGGTTTGCCTAGACTTGTGATAAGTGGGCAGTTTCTGTTCAGCTTGACCTTTTGTTAAGATTGGTCTTTAACTACTCAGTCCTAAGTGTTCTTTGTCAGAGGCTTTCTGACGTTGTTCAATTTGAGACTTCAAGGTGCTTCCTTGAGTCGAGTTTGTTTTATTAGACACTAAGGAAATCCCTTAGATTGAGTTTATAAAGATGTTTGTATCTCTAGGTCAAGCTGAGCTTGACTGACTATTTACTACAAGCTTTTATAGGTAAATAACTACTCTGGTCTGAGTAGGTATTGGCTGGTAAATAGAGTCTTATCTACTCAGGTCTTTTACAGGAGAGTTTCATAAGTAAAATGCGCTGGCTGTCAAATAGTGCATGTGTTAGAGGAGTTAAAGATAGGTGAAATGATAGGAATGTAACAGAGACTGTCTGGGTATAACAGATGGTATGAAGAAATACCTGATACACCACTAAAAGTATTGTCGGTGAAGGAAACCAAGAGACAGGCCCCTGATAAGAGGGAACTGCAAGGAAAAAGTAAAGAACCTGACAAGAAGCCGGGATCTAGCAAGAAAAATGAACAGGTGGATAAAGACACCTGTTTTGGATGTGGCCAGAAGGGCCATATTGCAAGAGACCCTCATTGCCCAAGGAACTCATCAAACAAGAAACCTTCAGCCCAACTCTTTGTGGCAAGGGACATCCTGGTGGGGGATGATCCTGACATGGATCAGGAACAGGCTGAGAAATGGAGCATCATAGACGATGAGGACCAAGGTAAGACTGATAAAGGAAACCCATCAAATACAAAGGGGAACAGCAGGATATGTACTTTGGATCCCAGCACAGCTTGAAAGGTGAGGAATTCAAATACAAAGACCTCACAGGTGATAGAGTGGAATCAACACTCTATGAGGAGGGCAGAGAACAGGAGACGTTCAAAGCTATCCAAGACAGTAAAGTACCATCTTCAAAGAACAATGCAGACAGGGTTGGAAACAACCAACCCATACTACTAAGAAAATTGAGCAAACAACTCAATTGCTGGACACAACAGAGAAAAGAGACATGAATATTTGTAGCTCTAGTCGAGATAAACAGCCATGAGGCCATAGCATTACTGGACTCTGGATGCACAATAGATGGTATATCACCAGAGTTAGTACAAATTGCAAACCTCAAGGTTTACACACTAAAAAATCAAGTACCCTTACAATTGGGAACTAAAGGTAGTCAATCAAAGACCAACTATGGCACAAATTTCTGCATTAAGTGTGGACCCATAAACACAAGTCACTATTTTGATATAGTAAATATTGACAGATATGATGTCACACTGGGCACCATCTTTATGAGAAGGCATGGCATAGTGTTGGACTTTGACAGGGATGAAGTCAGACACAAGCAAAGTGTCCTACCTGAAGGAATGGATGAACGTCTAGCAATGAGATACTGGCAAGAGACAACACCAGCTCAGAAGTTTCACAAAGATTATCCCAAAATGGATCCAGGTAAGTGAGTTGATAGCGGTGATGATGCCACACTTCAGTCTAAGAAGGGGAGGGTGGACAAAAGATACATGCCCTCCAGATTTCCAGTCATCCTTGAACAAGATGAGGATGTCACATCGAGAGAAATATCAAAATTGGACAAAGTCATCCAAGAATTCTTGAGAGGTCTGAGGACACCACACCAAAAGAGACCCTTTGGTTATTTACTGGACCACCAGCCAAGGGGCAAGGTGGGCATGATAGCTAATATGATGTACTTGACGGCAATGGAGAATAGACACTCTGTCCAGATCAAAGGATCACTCACAACCAAGGACATTCCTCAGCTGCGTGAGAAATGTATGAAGTCCAACCAGGACATTATGCAAGGGGTTCCAGAAAAATTACCTCCACTATGGGAGGTAAATCACAGGATACCATTAATAGACAAGAACGAAGGGTACAAGTACCACTCACTGAGGTGTCCAGACTCTCTGAAGCCCAAAAATGGAGGGCTTTACACTCCCCCACATGTATACATGGAGTCTACGTAGGCTACATAGACTTTACTGGGAGTCTACATAGACTTTAGATGGAGTGTGGGTTCACCAAACATGGGATTCATGTTGATAGCAAGTCTATGTAGCCTCCATGTAGACTCCCAGTAAACTCCATGTATTTACAAGGAGTAGTGGGACTCCCACTAAATACTATACATAGACTCCATGTAAACTCCATGTAGACTCCATGTAGACTCTATGTAGACTGGACTCCATGTAGACTCTACATAGACTCTACATAGACTCTATGTATACAAGCCTCATACTATTAATTATAAAAAAAATGCCATCTTGGAAAATTGAACCCACAACCTTTGGATTACATATTACATAAGTAGCCATACATAACTGTTCAGCTATACAACTTTGCTTAGTATGGAAACTTTGATCTCTAAGTGATATGTCCGTCATGTGTTGGTTGGAAATGCGTGGCCTTGTGTGACTGTTTGTTTATCAGTTACACATGACATGCTCCTACCACCACCAACCCCGCTGCCACCTGCTGTTGCTGCCTCCCTTGCACCTCGACCACCACCCCTTGTCACCATTTCTGTCCATGGCCCCTAACTTCACTCCCTCCTTTGCTCCCTCAAGCTGGCCAATGCGCAGCAATGACCCCCAGCGCCCCCAGATGGTAAGTGGCCCCCTCCCCCCCTGTTGCCTGATGCGCCACGTCACTAACCGCCCCCTCCAACTAGATATCAACCCCAGGACCCCTGCAACCTGGTAAGCCCCCCCCTCCCACCTACGCGTGTGCCATGTCACTGACACCAGCGCCATCCCCTCTGATCTCCCCCCCCCCCAACCTCCTGCCTGCCCCCCCTCCCCTCCTCCACTACCCATCCATGGGGGCCACAGGCCCTCATGTTGGGTATGATTTTTCTTTATCTATTTTTTTAAAAACTCACTTTTTCTTTTTCAGTTTTCTATATATGTCTGATCACAGACACACCGCCCCTCCTCCCCACTCAGCTGGGAGTATGAGGGGCATTGAGGGGGACAGGGAGGTGCCAGGAGGCCCGAGCAGCGGGGTACCTGCAAGGTGTGCACAGAACGGCCCACCCCGCCCACCATGTCACTAACCACCTCAGGAGCTGAGGGGGACGCAACGCAACACGCTGCCAGCAGTGGGGATGTGATGAGAGGGCCCAGCACCCAAGGGACGCAACAGGAGCCATGGGGGACACGACAGAAGGCCTGCTCTTGGCCGTGGGCATTGTTTTTATCGTTGTCATCGCTGACCTTGTCCTTGGGTGCCTCTTCTGTCTCACCGGGGTCATTTGAGCCACCCCTGGCATTGTGGTTCTTGGCATTGCCTCCGCTGGTCTTCTTGCCGGCTTTGTTGATGTTGAGGGTGATGGGAGGGGTGTCAGGACGACGCTGGCGCCCACTCAAAGTGACAAGGGTGGGCCAAGGCGGCATGATGCTCGCCTTTGCTGGGCAGGGGCGTTCCGTGGGGGCAATTGTGATGCCGCTGCTTTCTAGCACCTTGGCTGTCCTGTAGAATAGTTGTAAGTAGTCCCATGAATGAAGGAAAACGAGAAAAAACTCACTTGGTGAGTTTTTTTGGGGTGGAAGCAGTGGCATTCTGTTGGGCTTGCATCCCCGATGTTTTCCTGTGCAGAATGGTGTGATTCTGTTCAAGATGCGACAGGGGAATATACCTACCTGGTAGCAGTTTTGCGCCCACCTTTCCCCTTGCTCAACGCCCCGCCAACACTGGTATTGGCCATCTTCGTCTTCTTTGTGGGCTTGGCATTGGTGTCGATGGATGACGTGGCATGTTTGCGAGTGCCCTGAGTTGTCTCCTCCCTGCCGGCACTGGTATTGGTAGTCATCTTCTTCGTTTTCACTTGCATGGTGGTGCCACCAGATGACGTGGCACATTTGCGAGTGCCTTGAGCCATCACCTGGGAGTTGGGGGCCTTGTAGGTGGCACCACTGTGGGTGGCAGTCCCTGTCGATCATGTTTGAGGCATCTTGAGCAGAGGATGGTTGTCAGTTGGTGTAGGCAATGGGTGATTGAAGCGAGGTTGATGCAAGGCTGTATGTGGCTGTACTAACCCTAATGCTGGGGTTCAGCGCAAGTGGTTACTATAGTGAGCTAAATACATAACCAACAACAGGACCACTTGGCTCAGTGGTTATTTGTGTTGCATTACTTGGCATTACGTTATCCATTAAGTTCGAACCCTTTACATGCCGATTATTTTGTCCTCACGCTCTATTTACAACTACCTGATACTGACAGAAACCGCAGTCCGAGTATCTTCCTTACGGAGTCTGAGAAGTTCGAGTATATTCCAAGTTGAGTCAAAAATGTCCTATTGGAGTCCAAGGAGTCCTAGCAACTTCAAATTCCCACTAAACTCCGAGTTTTCCGAGTTGTCCGACTTGGACTAAACTCGGACTGGACTCAGACTGGACTTGGATAAAAATACCACCTTCTCTGCACAAATTGGATAAAATGGTCCGAGTTCAGTCTGAGTTCAGTCCGACTGGATTCTAATCGGACAACTCGGACTCCGACTAGACTGGACTAGGAATAGGTGGGGGAGTGCAATGTGCTCCATTCTGCATGCATGAGGCATTTGGATTCTTAGTACCACAGGGGCTGTAAACCATAAACTTCTTGATCTTCTCCAATAGCTCAGGATTATCCTCAGGAAACTCTGAAGAGAGAAGACTGTCTATCTGCAGAGCTTGGAATCTGGATGGAGGAAGATGATGCAGTGCATGTGAGGGAGACCACTTTCTGGTACTCAATAGTGAACACATATCCAAGGGCCTTTCTAAAGAAGCCAGTCTCTATGTCCTTTATGATCTGCTTCTGCTTTGCAAAGAATGCATGAACAACTACATCAGGGCAATCAGCTGCTGTCTGACCTGGACCAAGCTCATTCACAATCTCTGGCCATTTATGATTTGCTGTGGTTGTCATGAAGAGATCACCTCCTTTGAAATACTGATTGATGGCCATTGCATCTTGGAGCAGCAGCTGCATGTGATGTGTGCTTCCAGAAAATAAAAGAGAAGAAGCCCAGGGACACATCTAATATTATAGAAGAGCATATAACATTCTCAACAGATGAAGAAGGTTATAATTTTGATGCATGTAATAACAATGTCATAATTGATGAGCATCTGATCTATTATGATTGGTAGGCTGACTTGGCAACAACTTCACATGTAACACATCAAAGAAATGCATTTACTTCCTACATACTAAGGAAAAATATTTCCATAACTGGTGTAGGTGGAAAAGAGGTGAATGTAGCAGGACAAGGAACTGTTGATTTAATTTCAACATGCAACAGAGAAAAATATATTATACATCTACAAAATGTTTTACATGTTCCCGGTATATGAAATAATTTAATTTTGTTAGGGAGATGGGATGCAGCTGGAGGAAAATATAATGGAGGAAAAGGGGAAATAATTCTCATCAATAAAGATGGCAAATCCATTGCTCACAGGAATAAAATCAATAATCATCTCTATAAAATGGAAATGATTATTAGAAACCCAGAAAACACCACCAACAATGAGGGTAATAATAAAACTTTCATAGGAAATGAAAAGTTACCTAGTTGGGAAACTTGGCATCGACATTTTGGACATATCGGATATACTGGATTGCAAATGTTACTTGACCGAAAAATGGTAAAAGGCTCTAATGTTGATCTGGAAACTCCAAAACCAGATTGCGAAGCATGTATAGCCACAAAACAACATGTTAAACCATTTCCAAAATCAGTCAAAAGAAACACAGAATCTGGAGAATTAACACACATTGATTTATGGGGAAAATATTCTGTCAAATCCATCAATGGAAAACATTATTATTTGCTATTTGTTGATAATGCCAAAAGGTATGTCACCATCGAATGTCTAAAAGAAAAAGTGATGCAGCACAGGATGTAATGAACTACTTGACCTATTTAAAAACTCAAGGCCGAAATCCAAAAGGAATTCAAATAGATTGTGGAAAAGAATTTATCAATGAAAAACTTGATAAATATTCTAAACAGCACAGAATACAAATCCAATTAACTACGCCATACTCTGCATCACAAAATAGCAAGACTTTACTGTTCCCCACCTGTCCTATTGGACTCTGATTGGACTGCTCAGAGTCCAAGTCAGTCTGAGTCAGTCTGAGTGGAGTCCAAGTAGTCCAAGTGGATTAGTAGGCTTGGACTGGCTTGGACTCCACTTAGGCTCCACTCAGACTGACTCAGACTCCACTCAGACTCCACTCGGACTCCACTCAGACTGAGGACTTGGGATTCAAACTCATGTCTGAAAATGTAAAAGGCTTATATCTCCAAGGATTGAACCCTCAGCCTTGTATATCCAGCTTAGATAAACAGTTCTTGAGGTGCTCTAGCCAACTGAGCTAAGTGCCTGATACATTTTTACCATATTAAGGGTACAATATGCACTTGACAAAATTCACATTTACACTACATAGTCTGATTGGACTCTGAGTGGACTCCACTCGGACTCTACTCAAATTTTATAGAATAGTGAGTTTTTATTCATATCTTTCATTGAAGTCACATAATTCTATTTAAATACACTGGGTGCAGGGTACAATACCCTGAGAGAGGTATTCAATAAGTATTTTAAAGGTACACCTAAAAGTTCTTGCATAATGTCAGCTTAGTATTGTGACAGTATTAAATGATAGAAGCACAATACTTCTTCACTGGTATTGAACTAGTATTGAGTGAGTATAATAAATAACTTTACAATACTGTAAAGAAATATCCAAGGTACTGGTTGGGTACTGCCAAGATACAGTCAAGAAATCAGTGGGTAAGTATTGAGGCATTACTTCAACATACCAAATGCATACCTTAAGAGAGGTATTGTGAAATATTATAGCAAGCTACTTGGATACTGGAAACATACTGGTAACAATACTGGTAACATAATGTAAGAATACACAGTGCAAGAGAATGAAACAGTATGCAGAAGGTATGGTACTGTTGAAAATGTTGAATCCAAGATACTGCTAGAGTATGGCTAGAGTGTTGGTAAGATTCTGACATCAGAGTTATTTGGCGGTATGATACTGGTATGGTGCAAAAGGGATGCAGAGGTATCATGGGAGTATTGAGCCAGAACAATGTTGGATTAGAATTGATAGCTACAGAATACCCACAAAGTACCTGTAAGAGGGATATTTGAAAGTATGAAACATGTTTTGGTAAGATACAGCTATGATACCAAGGGGCAGGTATTGGTCTGGTGTGTGACATTGATCACAACATATTGGATGAATACCACACAAAGGGTACTGAGGGGGTACGTAACACAACACAATACATGGTGGTGAAGAGGATTGTGCATCATGGGCAGGCTCTCCAGGTGCAACAGGTCCAAGTTGCAAAGTCAGTGCATACTTGCAAGTTCTATCTTGCGAGTTCTGACTTGCAATGCAAGTTCCAACTTGCAAGTGCCAACTTGCGAGTTCTGACTTGCAAGTTCCAACTTGCAACTGCCAACTTGCGAGTTCCAACCTGCAAGTGCCAACTTGCAAGTTCCAACTTGCAAGTTCCAACTTGCGAGTTCCAACTTGCAAGTGCCAACTTGTGAGTTCTGACTTGCAAGTGCCAATTTGCGACTTCCAACTTGCAAGTGCCAACTTGCGAGTTCTGACTTGCAAGTTCCAACTTGCGACTTCCAACTTGCGAGTTCCAACTTGCAAGTGGCAACTTGCGAGTTCTGACTTGCAAGTTCCAACTTGCGACTTCCAACTTGCAAGTGCCAACTTGCGAGTTCTGATTGCAAGTTCCAACTTGCGAGTTCCAACTTGCAAGTGCCAACTTGGGACTTCCAACTTGCAAGTGCCAACTTGCGAGTTCTGACTTGCAAGTTCCAACTTGCGACTTCCAACTTGCGAGTTCCAACTTGCAAGTGGCAACTTGCGAGTTCTGACTTGCAAGTTCCAACTTGTGACTTCCAACTTGCAAGTGCCAACTTGCGACTTCCAACTTGCAAGTGCCAACTTGCGAGTTCTGATTGCAAGTTCCAACTTGCGAGTTCCAACTTGCAAGTGCCAACTTGGGACTTCCAACTTGCAAGTGCCAACTTGCAAGTTCTGATTGCAAGTTCCAACTTGCGAGTTCCAACTTGCAAGTGCCAACTTGCGAGTTCTGACTTGCGAGTTCCAACTTGCAAGTGCCAACTTGCGAGTTCTGACTTGCGAGTTCCAACTTGCAAGTGCCAACTTGCGAGTTCTGACTTGCGAGTTCCAACTTGCAAGTGCCAACTTGCGACTTCCAACTTGCGGGTTCCAACTTGCAAGTGCCAACTTGCGAGTTCTGACTTGCAAGTTCCAACTTGCGAGCTCCAACCTGCAAGTTCCAACTTGCAAGTGCCAACTTGCGAGTTCCAACTTGCAACTTGCAAGTTCCAACTTGCAACTTGCAAGTTCCAACTTGCGACTTCCAACTTGCAAGTGCCAACTTGCGAGTTCTGACTTGCGAGTGCCAACTTGTGAGTTCTGACTTGCAAGTTCCAACTTGCAAGTGCCAACTTGCGAGTTCTGACTTGCAAGTTCTGACTTGCAAGTTCCAACTTGCGAGCTCCAACTTGCAAGTGCCAACTTGCGAGTTCCAACTTGCAAGTGCCAACTTGCGAGTTCCAACTTGCAAGTGCCAACTTGCAAGTGCCAACTTGCGAGTTCTGACTTGCGAGTTCCAACTTGCGAGTGCCAACTTGTGAGTTCTGACTTGCAAGTGCCAACTTGCGAGTTCTGACTTGCAAGTTCCAACTTGCGAGTTCTGACTTGCAAGTTCCAACTTGCGAGTTCTGACTTGCAAGTTCCAACTTGCGAGTTCTGACTTGCAAGTTCCAACTTGCGAGTTCTGACTTGCAAGTTCCAACTTGCGAGTTCTGACTTGCAAGTTCCAACTTGCGAGTTCTGACTTGCAAGTTCCAACTTGCGAGTTCTGACTTGCAAGTTCCAACTTGCGAGTTCTGACTTGCAAGTTCCAACTTGCGAGTTCTGACTTGCAAGTTCCAACTTGCGAGTTCTGACTTGCAAGTTCCAACTTGCGAGTTCTGACTTGCAAGTTCCAACTTGCGAGTTCTGACTTGCAAGTTCCAACTTGCGAGTTCTGACTTGCAAGTTCCAACTTGCGAGTTCTGACTTGCAAGTTCCAACTTGCGAGTTCTGACTTGCAAGTTCCAACTTGCGAGTTCTGACTTGCAAGTTCCAACTTGCGAGTTCTGACTTGCAAGTTCCAACTTGCGAGTTCTGACTTGCAAGTTCCAACTTGCGAGTTCTGACTTGCAAGTTCCAACTTGCGAGTTCTGACTTGCAAGTTCCAACTTGCGAGTTCTGACTTGCAAGTTCCAACTTGCGAGTTCTGACTTGCAAGTTCCAACTTGCGAGTTCTGACTTGCAAGTTCCAACTTGCGAGTTCTGACTTGCAAGTTCCAACTTGCGAGTTCTGACTTGCAAGTTCCAACTTGCGAGTTCTGACTTGCAAGTTCCAACTTGCGAGTTCTGACTTGCAAGTTCCAACTTGCGAGTTCTGACTTGCAAGTTCCAACTTGCGAGTTCTGACTTGCAAGTTCCAACTTGCGAGTTCTGACTTGCAAGTTCCAACTTGCGAGTTCTGACTTGCAAGTTCCAACTTGCGAGTTCTGACTTGCAAGTTCCAACTTGCGAGTTCTGACTTGCAAGTTCCAACTTGCGAGTTCTGACTTGCAAGTTCCAACTTGCGAGTTCTGACTTGCAAGTTCCAACTTGCGAGTTCTGACTTGCAAGTTCCAACTTGCGAGTTCTGACTTGCAAGTTCCAACTTGCGAGTTCTGACTTGCAAGTTCCAACTTGCGAGTTCTGACTTGCAAGTTCCAACTTGCAAGTTCCAACTTGCGCGTTCCAACTTGCGAGCTCCAACTTGCAAGTGCCAACTTGTGAGTTTTGACTTGCAAGTTCTGACTTGCAAGTTCCTACTTGCGAGTCGCAAGTTGGCACTTGCAAGTCAGAACTCACCTTCGCTGACAGCAAATTCGCATTTTTCCGGTTTCAAAAACAAATCATTTTCCTCTAATCTTTTCAAGACCTCTTCTACAATCTCATTATGTCCTTTTATGTCCTTTGTGAATATTAAGATATCGTCTATATATACTACTACTGACCCCTGATCGATGAGGTCCTTCAGCACACCATTCATCATTGTCTGGAATGTGGCTGGGCTGTTGCAAAGTCCGAAATACATAACTAAAGGCTCGAACGCGCCCCTGTGGGTCGTGAATAGGGAAGAGCACGGGTTTGGCCAACCCGTGCGGGTTACGGGTACGGGTAGGCACGGGTACGGGTACGGGTCATGATTTAGGTACCCGTGACCCGCACCCAACCCGTCACCAAATGTCTATGTACTAACATACAGTTTTGTATTTACAGGTTTCGGCACTCAGATGAGTGTCGACAACCTTTTAATTACTTATGTACTATGTGTATGTACTAACTAACTTAATATATATATTATTTACGGGGGAAGCGACGCCCCAGAGGAAGGGGAAGCTTGTGGAAGCAAGGTCTTATATACCAGATAATGTTTATTACTATTTGGTTCCAGTAAACGAACGCGAACGTGACACGTTGTTTGCTGAAACAAGTTGATATTTACTAGTACATATTGTTTGGTTTAACTTTTCTGAATGTGATGTGTCATTTATTGAAACAAGTTGATAATTAATACTAGTATATAGTTGAAGTAAATGAATGCAGCACATAAACGAGTCGCGTTCGCATTTACTGAAACCAAACAATGGCAAACATCAACTTAAACAACGTGTCGCGTTCGCGTTCGTGGAACCAAATAGTAATAAACATTATCTGGTATATAAGACCTTGCTTCCACAAGCTTCCCCTTCCTCTGGGGCGTCGCTTCCCCCGTAAATAATATATATATTAAGTTAGTTAGTACATACACATAGTACATAAATAATTAAAAGGTTGTCGACACTCATCTGAGTGACGAAACCATTAGTTAAATGTATGTGATAAATCCAAGGCCCCAACAATGACGGCGACAACATGGTGTTGTCACCGTCATTGTTGGGGCCTATGCAGGAGGTGTTACACAATGGGAGACGGGGGTCTACCCGTACCCGCTGTGACCCGTGACTCGTGACCCGTGGGTTGCGGGTACGGGTAGACGCGGGTACGGGTACGGGTAGAGCTCTGGGTACCCGCGGGAGTACCCGTGCTATTGCCTAGTCGTGAATGCCGCCTTCCACTCATCTTCTTCCTTCACCCTAACGTTATTGTATCCCCAACGTAGGTCCAATTTAGTAAATACCCACGCACTACCTACTCTGTCTATTAAGTCACCAATAAGCGGCAACGGATAATTATTACGGATTGTCCAAGCATTTAAGTATCTGTAGTCCTGCACCATCCTCTTTTTTTTGTCTTTTTTGGGAACAAAGAACACAGCCAATGTTTGCGGCGACTTGCTCTCCCTGATGTATCCCTTTTCTAACTGGTCGTTCAGGAAGTCGTCGACTTTGCTTTGCTCCTGCGGGGATAACCAAATATTCTTAGCCTTTTTCGGTTCATACCCCGGTTTCATTTTGATCGCATGATCCCAGGGCTTCCGCTTCGGCATCCGCTTGGACGCTTTCTTCGAGAACACTTTCATCCACCTCCGGAACCTACGCGGAATCTTCGCCTCGATTTCCGACTCCGTCATTCGGATCTCGTGCTCCTCATCGCATACCGGATTCTCGTTCCACTCCTGGGCAATTTCCTCCAGGATTCCATCTCCGTCTGCCATTACTCCTCCATTCGTAATGAATGTGTCTTCGTCCTCTACTTCCTCGATTGTAGGATGATACTTCTGTCGCTCGGCCAACTTCCTCCTGGCCCTATATTTCTTCGCGGCTCTAATAAATACGTTGCATTCTCTTGGGCAATGCATCATCTTCACTTCTCCGGTGTCCCAGTTAATGTCCGGGTTGTGTTTGCGTAACCACGGATGTCCCAAGATCACCATTGTCTTCCCTAGATCGCACACTTCGAAAATGGCCTTCTCCTTATGACCCCGGTGGAGACGCCCGAGGTGTCTCCCTTGTTATGGTGGTGGCCAGCTAACAAGATGTGATCGTGTGACTCTACAACATGTGACTGTCTACTGGCTAGGTCACGTGACTACCTGGAGTAGGTGACCATCTCACCCTACTCCATCTGCCCATCTTCCAAATGGCGACGTCCTCGTCGCCTCGAACAAAAAGAAAAAGAAAAAACAAAACAGATAAAAAATCTAGACAGGTAGCAAAAAATTCTATGGTTGATGAGGAACAGAGAAAAGAATGTATGAATGAAAAAAAAACGTAGGACTCAGCAGGGTGGTGTCCATCCCAGAGCACGGAGCGCTCGGCTCAGATCAGCACCAAGAGGGTCCTGATCCCAATTAAACTTCGGGGAATTTGAGCTGTGACCTCGAGGACCAGTGCGACGACGTCGGACACGTCGCTGAAGCGTTCGGAATGGAGCAGGTTGGGCAGAGCGAAGGCCCGAAAGGTCTCGTGGACCATAGTCTCTCCCAGGGGGGGCTGTCGTAGGCAGGGACTCTGCGTCGGCAGCCCAGTCGAAACGCGGGGGTGCAGGAGGGAATGAGCGCCGTAAAACGGCGAGGGCAGGTGGCAGAGGTGGGCACGGAGTGTGAGCGGACGCAGACGGCGTCGTTGGGGATACAGGCGGGGTGCACCACACAAGCGGTGGCGAAACGGCTTGTCTAGGCGGTCGGGGAGGGAAGACGGGGGGCACAGGGGGTGAACGGCGTCAAACAGGGGGCCGTTTCGAGACTATGGGGGCTGGGGCCGGCTCTAGGGGGTGTGTGGGTCGTTGAGGGATGTTCCAGGGGGCACTGGGGGCACGAGGGGGCCGTTCTGGGGGCAGTTCGGCTGAGGGCGCGTGGGACGTTGTTGATGACGTGGCGCGGGGGGGCAGGAGGCGGCGAACTGCGCTGGGGCTGTGACAAGGCTTGCGTTGGCCAACGGGGGTTGCTGGACGCGGTCCGTGGTGCGCTGGGCTGTCTGGGGGGCCGCTCAGGTAGTGGGGGAGATGGGGACGCCGTCTGGGCCGTGCGTGACGTGGCGCCGGCCTTGGGGGCCGCGCTGGGGGAGCTGGGGGCACAGGGGACGTGCAGGGGGTCGGCTCTGGTGGACGCCGTCGTCCTGGGGGCGTTAGAGGTGCCCCGGGGGCGGCCGTCACTGGTGGGGGCCTTCTGGGTGCTGTCAGAGCACCGTGGCTCGTCGTTCTGCCTGAGGCAGGGCTGGGCAGGGGGCTGGAGGGCTGGGAGTCGGCCTGGGAGCGTGCGCCGTCGCTTCAGAGGTGCTTGGGGTAGTTCCAGAGCTGGGGTGGTGGTGGTGGTCGTCGTTGTTGAAGATGTTGCCATCGTTGATGGCGGCTGTGCTGGCATTGTCAGCGATGACGTGGCTGCGTCGGCTGTGACGGGGGGGCTGACGACGGGTCTGGCGACGGATGGGGGGTCGCCGCAGGCTTGCACAGCGGTCTCGTGGGTGCTAGGAAGTTCGGTAGACGTCCCCGCATCGTTCAGTAGACGCGGCGGCACGCCGGGTGCTGTCTGCATGGAGGCGTTGACAGTGGAGGTAGGGGTGGTCTGGGTGGCCGTCTCGAAGGTTGTGGGCTTGATTTTCGTCCTCCAGACCTCTCGTTCGGCTGCTCTTCCTCGTTCTTCCCCTTCCTTCAGTCCTTTCTCGTATCCTTCATTCAATAGTGCCGTTTTCCCTTTTTCCAGTGACCTGGAGATTGCCTCTTTGACCACAGCATAGGTTTCTTCCCGGCCTCGTGCCATAATTAGCTCGTAGAGCTCTGGTTGGAGTTGTTGCATGACAAGAGCTTGAGTCATGAGGTCATCTTTTGCTGGTGCTGATGCTGGTACTGGTGGGGTGGTTTTCGCTGCTGATTTCTTTCCCATAGTGATAAAGTGTCCAGCAAGTAGACAAGTAGGCAGGGTAAGGACTAGACTGGTGACTTCAGGACTACAGACTGGTGACTTCGGGACTACAGAGTGGTGACTTCGGGGCTAGAACTAGTGACTTCGGGACTACTGGGAACTTCGGGACTATGACAGACTGAGATTCAGACTGCTACGAGACTGTAGGGCTGAGAGTTGTGACGTGGCACGTGAGAACTGAAGCCCAAGATAGCAAAAACAAAATGAGCAGTGGCTGTAGCTTCGAATCACGCTCTCATCACCAGAATGGAGACACCCGAGGTGTCTCCCTTGCTATGGTGGTGGCCAGCTAACAAGATGTGATTGTGTGACTCTACAACATGTGACTGTCTACTGGCTAGGTCACGTGACTACCTGGAGTAGGTGACCATCTCACCCTACTCCACCGGAATGATACCATGAGGACGATCTCTTCTGTGATCGAGCTGCCCTGGTTTAAGGTACCATCGATATTGTACACCCTGATTGGTTGATCCAGGGTCCGGGTCTTAAGTCCGCTTTTGTGTATGAACTCCCTGTCCACGAATAGTCCAGTAGCTCCGCTATCTAGTAATGCCTTGACCGTGCAGGCATCGTGTGTGTCTAATGTAGTAATGGTAACCGGTATCATGATTTCATTTTTAATTTTACTTGATCTTATAAAGTGTCTTTCCCCCGCTTTTGGCTTTTCGGTATTATTGTCTATTTTTGTAACTACGGGCATAAGAGGAATTAAGCACGCCTCCGGGGCGCCAAGCCGATTTGCATCGGACTCCTCACCGTTGTGACTAACTACAGTACTACTTTCTAAGTTATCTACTGCAGTGTCATCTGAGTCCGTATCAGAGTCTATCATATCTACCGAGAGTCCATTGTACCTATTCTTGGAGGCCAGCGAGGGGGGGCTCACTGATCTCCGGCGGGAAAATCCTTCTTGGCCGCCGCGTCGGCCTCTTCCTTCAACTTAGCGGTCCAGTAACCGCGCAGCTCGTCGTAATTCATCGCCCGGATGTCCAGGCAGCTCCTACAGTTGCGGGCCATGTGCCCCGGCTTTCTACACTTGTAACAAATCAAGGGCGGCCTCTTCGCCGTCCTGTCCACATCCATGGCGTTGGGGTCTTGGACACGCGGAGGGTTCGCCTGTGTCCTCGGGGGGTATTGTACACCCAGAGATGGTGACTGGGCGGCGGGCGCGCCTCGCTGACCGGGGTTGAATGGGGCCCTCGCATTCTGAGTCCCTTGAGGTTGCTGCTGGCGGTTTCCAAACAGCCTTTCTTCTGCACGGGCCTGGCGCCACTGCCGGTCCATGCGCATCGCATCGGCGTACCACTGTTCTATGGTTGCCAGCCTGTTCTCCAGATTGTTAAGGCGCTCTCGTAATCCCTTATTGAGCGACCTTTTGAACTCGTAAATCAGCGGCGTCCCGTCATAACCGGACTGGTGTGCCGCGATCTTGATGTCTTGGACATGTTCGTCTGCCGACTTCTCTCCTTGTACCATGGTCGTTATTTCGAAGACCTTGGTATCCTGAATGTTCGGATCACCGAACGTATGTCTGATGGAGCATAAAAGCTCCGCTGCATCTGTGAAGGGGGGTTCCCCGCGCATCATCTCCTTGACGGCTACCTCGCGCCATTTGGCCGCGGTGCCTCCCTGTAAGTACAACAGGATCCAAACAATCTTGGCATCCTCGTCTATGAATTCGTCGGGGTGTCCCCGCATGTACATATAAACGGCCGTCTCGAAGCTGTCGAGCTCCGCGGCCTTGCCAGAGAAGGGGAGGGGGCATGCCACTTTCGGCATCCGCCTTGACGCGCCTGCTGCGGCCATCGCTCCTCTTTCTCGCTCTCGTCTCGATCGCAACAGCTCCTCCATTAGGGTGTCGCGTTCACGTCTGGCCTCATCCAACTGCGCTTGCAGCGACGACTCGGCGGGTGCCTCCAAGAGGTCTTTGGGGTTGGTGGGGAGTGGGAGAGGGACGTCGTCAATGGTGAGTTCCTGGATGTTAGCCATGACGAGCGGCGGTGTTGGTGGAATAGAGAGTAATCGGGGGCGGGGGGAGACGATCTGGTTGGTCCAGTCACTGATTGCAGGGGATGCGGACCGGTGGACGAGCGGAAAAGCAATAGTTCCTTGGAGCGGGCGCGCGACCCTGCTGTGCTCCTTAGGATCAAAGATGGGATAACGGGGCGTGTCTGGCCGGGTGGTCTGTTGCTGGTGAACTCATGTCAGGGTCTCAACCCCCTGCACGTTCAGAACGGACTAAGACAGGCTCAACATTTCTTAGTTGGTCTGTCACCTGAGTGGACCACGCCTTCCTCTTGTGGCGTTCTAAGAAGCCCTGCGGCACGCAAGAGCTTAAACCTGGCATATGACGCCATGGGTTTGGAATTCAATGGTGGGGGGAAAAATGGCGGGGGAAGCGGGCGGAGTGAGTGAAAAAGGTTGAGCGGGGACGTGCGTACCGTCGTCTCCAGCGAACCCTGAAGACAAATGTTTGGTTAAAAAAGGTACACACACACGTATACACGTAGACACGTCCGTGCGGAGAGGGGTGGGATGAGCGATGAAAGGTTGAAGGCGTCTTGATCGTATTTCCAATAGAGGCCCGGGATGAGACAGTAATGAGGATGAGAAGAGTGTGAGAGGGAACACGTGAAGGGAGTCGAGTTCTTCTGTTAGAACCACACTAAACCACTAGGGCTTTGCGTTGGCTCTCACGGTTAAACACTACTAAAAGGAGGGGGAATTGTCTTATAGTCAGAAGCTATCGCACTGATTTAGTGGATTGCCTAAGAGAACTCGACTAGAGTCTCTAGGCGTAATATTAACAGTTTAAATAGTAAAATACATGAGCTAGCAATGAGGTAGCAGCATGTGCTACATGAGGCATCTGACCGTGCGTAAGTCATGAGGCATGCGTGATGAATGGGCGCCATGTGTCTACCGTGTGTCTGCTAACTCTATAATAAAGTAAACGAATGTAAATAGAAGGCCATGAGGTGGCTACAGCTACCCCTAACCCTAACTAAATGTCCGTGTAATAGATAATGAAAATCGTACTCATGACATGGAGGAGCTTTGGGATCAGGACCAGGACCCACCTCAGGATTGGGGGCAAAGTTCAAGTCAGGTCCCAAGAAGAATGGAAGCAAAGCTGAAATCTGTGACAAATTCAATGACCAAGGTCGTCTCTGCACCAACTTGGCTGCCAATTGTTGATATGTCCACATTTGCAAGAAATGCTCAAGTGGCATGCATGGCACACGAGAGTGTACAAAGGAAGGATGTGGTAATGGGAGCTCGGCCTAAGTATTAGTGGCATAACTTCTGGTGCAGTGATCACACTCTTGCGCTTACAGCAGCCCTTTGGACCAAAACTGCTAATCCTTTTCCTGATATACCCACCAATGAACTTGAAAATCTGATCATTGCAAAAACTGTACATGACAATCCACAGCTTTTTAAACTTGTCACTCTGATACATGTTGATATTTTGGAAACTCTTCTTGCTACATATCAGAACACTGCATTCTGGAAATTGATAACCTGAGGACTGCAAGAGGGATTCTGGCCTTGGGCAAATATGAGGGGAAAGGAGCTACCAAGCATTGTTGATGAATCATTTGGAATGCCCAAAGACAAAAAAGAGGCTGACTTTTTGAGGAGCCAGGCGAGAAAGGAGGATGACAAAGGTCGTTTCTCTGCACCGTTTGTGTTACAGTTTTCCTTGATTGTTTTACTTTGACAGAATCTTATCTAAAACACAGCACTCACAACACCATTGATTGGATACTTATACCACAGATATCTATCCTATTACAACAAGTAGATAGCTATCAAATGGACCGCAGTAGACCAGAGTAATTACTCAGCTGCAGTAGCTATTATAAAAGCTTGTAGTAGATAGTAGGTCAAACCTCAGCTTGACCTAAGATAATCTACTTTCTTATCTGCTCAATCTGCTCTTGAATTGACTAAGGAATGCCTCCTTAGCTCAACACATCTGAATTTGTTTAGGAAGCACCAAACAATGACTTAGGTGCAAGATAAGCACCAGACAAAGCAAGACTGAGTAGTTAAGAATAACTAATCTTAACAGTTTGGCCCTGACTTACTTCCTGGCATGTACAGTATGCCAATGTTCGCTGTGCCAAAGCCACATTCAGATAACCTTCATATGGTCACAGACCACTCTGCCAGAGAGTTCTTGCTCAACTTGATGATCAGCAATGACATGAAAGGGTTCCCACTCGACAATACTCAACATCTTGGGCAACTCCTTCTCATTGCACATTGGAAGCAGAGTGGACAGTGCCTTACTCTCTTCAAATCAGATGTTGCTGAAGCCTACAGGCTCATGCCTATGCATCCACATTGGCAAATCAAACAAGTAAACATGATAGATGGCCAATGCCAGGTTGATAGATGTAATGTCTTTGGTCCCATGCCTCACTGGTTGGGTGAACTGGGCACTGAATGTCTTTGTCTATCTCATGCCAATGTTGTCCACCATCTATGCAAAGATTGCAGAAAAATTGTCACCTTGTGCTCAAATTAGAGTGAACAATGCCATTCATTGAGAGCTCCAGTGGGGTGCAAAGCACAGGAAATGTTTGACAGGTATCCACATCATCTGGGAATAGGACTGGAACCTATCAGACAGAGAAATGACATGTTATACTGACACATGCCTTGACGGAATGGGCTTCTGGTTCTCAAATAAGAAAGTTGGTCATTATTCAGCATTTGACTTCATGATCCCATATGCATATATTTTTTACCGAGAGGCCTTCTGCATCGCTGCAGCAATCCATGAAGCTGCATGTTGGCCTGACCGACCTATGAAGCTCATCATTTATATGGACAGCTCAAACACAGTCATGATCTTCAACTCCTTTCATGGCAAGGCAGAATATAATCACCTCCTCCAATTTGTAGCCAACATTTTAATGACTTCAAACCACCAACTCTGTGTCATACATGTGCCAGGCATGGACAACTCTGTTGCTGACGCCATCTTCAGAAGCCTCTTCAATAAAGCCCTCTGAATTGAGCCTTTACTATCAATTAATGAGGTGTACAAACCCCCATGTGATCTCATTGGGGGCAGTACAAAATGAACCTTGTGCCCATTTGGTCCAGGCGGCCTCCGAGGACTCCATGGACCATGGATCACTTGATCCAAGCTCATGGGTTGGTGCTTGGACAGGTGATTGCTCCTGGCACCACTGATACTTACAACTCTGCCCTAAACTTTTATCTCAAATTCATCCATATACATGGACTTCCCACTGAACCAACTGCAAACACGCTTAGTTTCTACACCATGTTTATGTCATCATTTATGAAACCCACCCATATCAACTCTTATCTTTCAGGCATATGGAATGAACTGGAAGTATACTTCCCTCAAGTTCATGGAGCACGCACCTCTAGGGAATGGCATGGGTACTGCGAGTTCCAACTTGCAAGTTCTATCTTGCGAGTTCCAACTTGCGAGTTCTGACTTGCAAGTTGC
Source organism: Tricholoma hemisulphureum (assembly GCA_964034925.1). Taxonomy (NCBI): domain Eukaryota; kingdom Fungi; phylum Basidiomycota; class Agaricomycetes; order Agaricales; family Tricholomataceae; genus Tricholoma; species Tricholoma hemisulphureum. The sequence continues at coordinate 7,693,425 of OZ035929.1, read as the reverse complement.
AGCTGGCAAGTTCTGGGTTGCAAGTTCCAACAGGCGAGTTCTGGCTTGCAAGTTCCAACTTGCAAGTTCTGTCTTGCGATTTCTGACTGGCAAGTCCCAACTTGCAAGGTCTGACTTGCGAGTTGCAACTTGCGAGTTCTGACTTGGGAGTTGAAACTTGTGAGTTCTGACTTGCGAGTTCCACCCTGCAAGTTGCGGCTTGCAAGTTGCAACTTGCGAATTCTGGCATGCGAGTTCTGACTTGGAAGTTCCAGCTTGCAAGTTCTGACTTGTAAGTTCCAGCTTGCAAGTTCTGGCTTGCAAGTTCCAACATGCAAGTTCGGGCTTGCAAGTCGGAACTTGCGTAGTCTGACGTGTGAGTTCCAACTTGCGGGTTCTGACTTGCGAGTACCAACTTGTGAGGTCTGACTTGCAAGTTCTGACTTGCAAGTTCTGATTTGCAAGTTCCAACTTGCGAGATCTGACTTGCAAGTTCCAACTTGTGAGTTCTGGCTTGCATGTTCCAAGTCGCAAGTTCTGACTTGCAAGGTCTGACTTGCGAGTTCCAACTTGTGAGTTCTGGCTTGCATGTTCCAACTTGCAAGTTCTGACTTGCAAGTTCCAACTTGCAAGTTCTGACTTGCAAGTTCCAACTTGCGAGGTCTCACTTGCAAGTTGCAAGTTCACAAGACAGAACTTGCATGTTGAAACTCGCAAGTTCCAACTTGTGAATTCTGGCTTGCATGTTCCAACTTGCGAGTTCTGACTTGCAAGGTCTGACTTACAAGTTCCAACTTGTGAGTTCTGGCTTGCATGTTCCAACTTCCTAGTTGTGACTTGCAAGTTCCAACTTGCGAGGTCTGACTTGCCAGTTGCAAGTTCACAAGACAGAACTTGCATGTTGGAACTCGCAAGTTGGAACGTGCAAGTCAGAGCTTGCAAGTTGGAACGTGCAAGACAGAACTTGCATGTTGGAACTTGCAAGTCAGAACTCGCAAGTTGGAACTCGCAAGTCACAACTTGCAAGTCAGAACTTGCAAGTAAGAACTTGCAAGTTGGAACTTGCAAGCCAGAACTCGCAAGTTGGACCTTGAAAGCCAGAACTTGGAAGCCAGAACTTGCAAGTCAGAACTTGCAAGTTGGAACTCACAAGTTGGAACTTGAAAGCCAGAACTTGCAAGTCAGAACTCGCAAGTTGGAACATGCAAGCCAGAACTCACAAGTTGGAACTTGTAAGTCAGACCTTGCAAGTCAGAACTCGCGAGTTGGAACATGCAAGCCAGAACTCACAAGTTGGAACTTGCAAGTTCCAACATGCAAGTTCTGTGTTGTGAACTTGCAACTTGCAAGTGAGAACTTGCAAGTAGGAACTTGCAAGTGAGAACTTGCAAGTAGGAACTTGCAAGTGAGAACTTGCAAGTAGGAACTTGCAAGTGAGAACTTGCAAGTAGGAACTTGCAAGTGAGAACTTGCAAGTAGGAACTTGCAAGTGAGAACTTGCAAGTAGGAACTTGCAAGTGAGAACTTGCAAGTAGGAACTTGCAAGTGAGAACTTGCAAGTAGGAACTTGCAAGTGAGAACTTGCAAGTAGGAACTTGCAAGTGAGAACTTGCAAGTAGGAACTTGCAAGTGAGAACTTGCAAGTAGGAACTTGCAAGTGAGAACTTGCAAGTAGGAACTTGCAAGTGAGAACTTGCAAGTAGGAACTTGCAAGTGAGAACTTGCAAGTAGGAACTTGCAAGTGAGAACTTGCAAGTAGGAACTTGCAAGTGAGAACTTGCAAGTAGGAACTTGCAAGTGAGAACTTGCAAGTAGGAACTTGCAAGTGAGAACTTGCAAGTAGGAACTTGCAAGTGAGAACTTGCAAGTAGGAACTTGCAAGTGAGAACTTGCAAGTAGGAACTTGCAAGTGAGAACTTGCAAGTAGGAACTTGCAAGTGAGAACTTGCAAGTAGGAACTTGCAAGTGAGAACTCGCAAGTTGCAACATGCAAGCCAGAACTTGCAAGTTGGAACATGCAAGTTGGAACATGCAAGCCAGAACTGGCAAGTTGGAACTTGCAAGTCAGAACTTGCAAGTCAGAACTCGCAAGTTGCCACTTGCAAGTTGGAAGTCGCAAGTTGGAACTTGCAAGTCAGAACTCGCAAGTTGGCACTTGCAAGTTGGAAGTCGCAAGTTGGAACTTGCAAGTCAGAACTCGCAAGTTGCCACTTGCAAGTTGGAACTCGCAAGTTGGAAGTCGCAAGTTGGAACTTGCAAGTCAGAACTCGCAAGTTGCCACTTGCAAGTTGGAACTCGCAAGTTGGAAGTCGCAAGTTGGAACTTGCAAGTCAGAACTCGCAAGTTGCCACTTGCAAGTTGGAACTCGCAAGTTGGAACTTGCAAGTTGGAACTCGCAAGTTGGAACTTGCAAGTCAGAACTCGCAAGTTGGCACTTGCAAGTCAGAACTCGCAAGTTGGCACTTGCAAGTCAGAACTCGCAAGTTGGCACTTGCAAGTCAGAACTCGCAAGTTGGCACTTGCAAGTCAGAACTCGCAAGTTGGAACTTGCATTGCAAGTCAGAACTCGCAAGATAGAACTTGCAAGTATGCACTGACTTTGCAACTTGGACCTGTTGCACCTGGAGAGCCTGCCCATGATGCACAATCCTCTTCACCACCATGTATTATGTTGTGTTACGTACCCCCTCAGTACCCTTTGTGTGGTATTCATCCAATATGTTGTGACCAATGTCACACACCAGACCAATACCTGCCCCTTGGTATCATGGCTGTATCTTACCAAAACATGTTTCATACTTTCAAATATCCCTCTTACAGGTACTTTGTGGGTATTCTGTAGCTATCAATTCTACTCCAACATTGTTCTGGCTCAATACTCCCATGATACCTCTGCATCCCTTTTGCACCATACCAGTATCATACTGCCAAATAACTCTGATGTCAGAATCTTACCAACACTCTAGCCATACTCTAGCAGTATCTTGGATTCAACATTTTCAACAGTACCATACCTTCTGCATACTGTTTCGTTCTCTTGCACTGTGTATTCTTACATTATGTTACCAGTATTGTTACCAGTATGTTACCAGTATCCAAGTAGCTTGCTATAATATTTCACAATACCTCTCTTAAGGTATGCATTTGGTATGTTGAAGTAATGCCTCAATACTTACCCACTGATTTCTTGACTGTATCTTGGCAGTACCCAACCAGTACCTTGGATATTTCTTTACAGTATTGTAAAGTTATTTATTATACTCACTCAATACTAGTTCAATACCAGTGAAGAAGTATTGTGCTTCTATCATTTAATACTGTCACAATACTAAGCTGACATTATGCAAGAACTTTTAGGTGTACCTTTAAAATACTTATTGAATACCTCTCTCAGGGTATTGTACCCTGCACCCAGTGCTAGGAATTCTGAGGACTGGCTCGGACTCCACTTGGGTTGGACTGGGACTGGGACTGAACATTGGCAGGGAGTTGGCTGATGGACCAGTCCGAGCTAGTCCAATTGGAGTCTGAGTAGTCTGAGTGGAGTCCGATAGGAAAGGTGGGGGAGTGTAAAGACCTCCAAAATAGCATTGCAGAGAGAATGAATAAAACACTAGTGGAATTATCATGTGCAATGTTATCTGCAAGTTCACTGCCAGAGTACCTTTGGGAATATGCAATATTACATGCTGCATATCTCCATAACTGATCATATACAAAGCACCTTGGAAAATTAACTCTCTATGAGGGATGGTACAACCAAAAACCAGATGTGTTGCACCTGTGCAAATTTGGTGTGCCAGTCTGGATATTATTACAAGGGCAAAAATGGAAACAAAAATTACTCCTAAAATCAAAGTGGCATGCTTATCTCGGATATGATGATGGCACCAATGCAGTTGAATATTATAATGCTGAAGCACATAATGTTTTAACTTTGCATTTAAACTAATAACAGGCAGCCTAAATCCCAAACCTTCTGAAGATGTAAACTTAATAGAGATGCATCACTGATGGATATTTCAGATAGTGAGGAAGCACTGATCAGAAGCCCGCTAATCACAAAGGAAGCACCAATCACACCAATCACAGGAGAAGCACCAATCAAAACACCTCTGAAGAAGCAATCTCAGAAGTGGAAACAAGATGGAATTAACAATCCCAAAGATTGTGTTGACATTGACAAACTGCACACAATGCATGCAATGCAGAACAATGAACTGCATAGAATGCGTGAAGTTTGTACCAATTATAAACCTCTATTGCACCTTACAGAAGAAGAAAAAGTTGGAAACTTCAATAATAAAATTCAAGCCTATGCAATATTAGCTGGAGACAAATTGAATAGTCTCAAAGAAGCCAAAAACTCTCCTGAACGGTCCACTTGGGAAGGAACCATAAAAATTGAATTGGATCTGCTGAAAGAGAGAGGAACATGGGAACTTGTTCAAAAACCTCCAGACATGATCCCAATTGCAAATAAATGGGTTTTCAACAGAAAACACAATAAAACAGAAGAAATTGTAAGATATAGAGCATGGCTAGTTGCGAAAGGATGTGTACAACATCCAGGCTATGATTATAGAGACCTTCTCACCAGTAGTTCAAATGGACACCCTCTGAGCAATTTTAGCACTTGCATTTAGGGTATAGCATGGGTACTCCCATGGGTACCCAGAGGTCTACCCAGAGGTCTACCCATTGTGGAAGGGAGAGTCAACACACCCATCGACTCTCCATTTCCAAGAATCTTCTGTGATGGCCTCCCCATTGTCCGATTTATCTGTGTTACTGCCTGACAACCCTTTTTTCTTTTCTTTTGCTTCCCCTTTTCAGTATTGACAATTTATCATTGTCTTTACAGACCTTTCACAGAAAGCTGCAACACCCATGGTGCAATCTATACATGTTTGCCTGTAAACCCACTTTTTCCACTAGTGGCCGACATCCTTTCCTTGATGTGACCGACCTCTCTGAAGAAGGAGACTTGTATGGACTGGGTTTTATTTTTATTCTTTCCATATTATATTTTATTTTTCTGGATTTCTTTCAAGAACCAACTTGTTGACGCATTCCCCCTTCTACAGCTAGTCAAGTCTTACTCAACAGGCCGATCTGTCAGACGAGTAGGGTTGAGGGGGTGCATTGGATGGTACTCCATGCCTGCTTGGGGCACATAACCCCCTCCCCGAGCCATTCCTGACAGTTGACTCCCAGAGAGGCAGGCCTGACTTGTTAAGATTGGGTCTTAACTACTCAGTAAAGTTCGAGATGTCAAGGTTCTTCCTCAAGTCGAGTTTGTCTTTAGACACTAAGGTACTTTCTTAGGTCGAGTCTTTGTTGAGCAGTTTAAAGAGTTGATATCTTTAGGTCAAGCTGGGGCCTTGACTGACTATCTACTACAGGTTATATAGACTTCTTAGTTACTCTGGTCTATATAACGATTGGCTAGTAAATATACTTGTTATCTACTCAGGTCTCTACTCAGGTCTTTAAGGAGTCGTTTCAGTAAGTAATGATGCGCTGACTGTCAAGTGAGCGCATGTTAGAAAGTAAATATAGACGCGACGATAGAATCGTAACATTACCCCCTCACTAAAATTGAGGCTTCCAGTCCTCAACAACTTTTCTAAACGAGTACTTCATCGCCAGCTTGTTTAGGGTCTCTCCAAATCCAGATGCGTGAATGCCTGAACGATTGTGCGGTTGGAGGGAGTGGTCGAAGTTCAACGTCGACGTCGATGAAGGATGTGAGAGCCGGGGTGGGTTGGCAATTCTGAATGTGCCAATAGATTACGAAGGAGAATATAACGAGCCAGCATAAGAGTAAAAAGGAGCAGAAGACGATGGCGAAAATGATATGGCTGTCCATTTTCGAGAGATTGTGGTTGTTAAGAAGAAAATGGAGAGAGAGAGAGCAGCTTCTTATAAATCTCCATAGGGTTCTCCCATTATGTTTGCCCATGCTGCATTGTCCCATGCGTCGTTGTAATCGTTTTCAGGATGAGGTCCGTAAATTCGGTCTAATGGAACCCGATTAGGACTAGTGTAGATTGGTGGCACTGACGCGCGTCGCCGTTTGGGGCAAGTGACAGGGTAATGGCCAGGTCTTCTCTTTTTACACGTACTGCAGACAAATTGATCGCAATATGTTGCGAAGTGGCCAATCTTCCCACATTTGTAGCATCTTTCCACTTCCATATGTGGCGGTGTCGGGGTTCTGAGTCGAACGTTCATCGGGGTTAGTGGGCGTTGTGGTTGTGGAGTGGGTGACATGAGATCGATGATCTCAGGCACTGGTGGTAGGGTCGTCTTGATTCTAATGATGCCTGGAATAGACGTCGATGAATTTCGTCGCTTTCCAGTCTGGACATCTTCGTTCGAGACTGTCTTCTTTCAGGGAGAAGAGGTCGGTAACCCAAGTTGGGAGTCTTTGAGTTGGGTCGATTGGAAGGAGTAGCGGGGGGACACTGAGGTGACAGTCGGTCAGGTGAGAGGAGTAGGGGATCGGACGCTTTCTAACCGTTGTTTTTGAAGACAATTAATGGCTGATTCTATGCCTTGACTCATCATTGTTGCAAGGGTTTTGTCAGTGAGCCGTTCTTGATCTCGTATCAGGTCTAGGATGGCGTCGTAATGGTGTAAGAGGCTGTTCAGGACGTCTTGGTCACGATCAGTGAGGTAGTGGGCGAGGCGAGCGCGGTTGGTGGGGTCGATCAGAAAGTTCTCGACAAATTCAGCAAGAGGAGGGAGATTTCTTTTGACAGAAGAAGAGGCGGTTGCGTGGTTAGCGTGCATGGTGTGTAGGTATGTTCGTTGTTTCGTTCTATAGGTTTTTCCTTTCTTTATATACGTTGAGGATCTCTTTGGCGTGTTTTAGGTGTGACTCTGGTTCCCATGTGTTTTCCGAAGTGGGATAGCCTTTCCATTTCACGAGGTAAACGTATTTTGATCCGCGTGGTTTGTGGGCGATGATGGTCTCTACTTCGTATTCAATTTCTCCTTCAATCAGGTCGGGGGGAGGTTTCAGGTAATTTGGGCCGTGTGTTTCTGTTTCAGAGTATGGAGTGAGGAGTGCTGTGTGAAACACCGGGTGAATTTTCCATTGAGTCGGCAGTTTCAGTTCATAAGAAAGCGGTGAGAGAACTCGTTTGATTTGGAATGGGCCTTCTCTTTTTGGGGAGAGTTTCTTGGTGTGGGGGTAAATCTTCAGATTCCTAGAGTCTAGCCATACCTTTTGGCCGAGGAGGAACGGGGTGAATTTTTGGGTGATTCTCTCTGCCATGAGTTGTCGGGCCAGTTTGTGTGTGGCTAGGGCTTTGTTTCGCGCTCTTTGAAGTTGGACAATTTGTTTCTCTGCAGCAGGTACGTTGCTCTTTCTGTAGGGTGTAGGTATGGCATGTGGTTCATATCCCATCATGAGGTAGAACGGGGAGTGTTTCACAGTGGAGTGGGTCCATTGATTATGGGCGAATTCTGCAGTGGATAGGAGTGTGACCCATGTTTCAGGTTGGTTTGTGCAGAACATGCGGAGGTATGCTTCTATTTCTTGGTTCATTCATTCGGTTTGTCCATCGGTCTGTGGGTGATAGGCCGTGCTCATGGCCAGTTTGATTCCCAAGAGTTTTCCTAGTTCTTGGAATAATCTTGATGCGAATCTCGGGTCTCGATCAGATATGATTTTGTCGGGGAGGCCGAATCTGGTGAATACGTTCTTTAGATAGAGGTCTGCTGCTCCTAAGGCGTCGATTGTCTTGTTACAAGGTATTAAAATTACCCCCTTAGTAAGACCATGGTCTACCACGACCATTAGGGCATCATGTCCATCTGATTCTGGTAAGTCCGTAATGAAATCTGTCGTCACCAATGCGAATGGTCTTGTCGCGGTTGATTTAATCGGTGTGAGGGGTGGTGTTGTTGGGTGGGTGTTAACCTTCATTTGTTGACATAGTCCGCATCCTTGTACGAAGTTTTTGATGAGCATCGTCATTCCTGGCCACCAATAATCTCTTTGGATCAATTCTAGTGTCTGGAATTGTCCGGGGTGCCCTGCGGTGAGGGAATTGTGGTGTTGTTCAATGATTCGTTTTCGTAGTTCATCGTTAGGAGGGACGTAACATCTGCTTCTGAAGAAAAGTAGTCCATCCTTTACTTCCCAATCAGCGAGATCAGATTTGATTGGCAGTGTTCCGTTTGTCTTTAGTGCTTTGATTGCATTGGCCACTAATTCGTCTTTCATGGTTGCCGCGACCAAAAGTGATTCCATTTCTGTGTCGATGGTGTTGACAAACACCGTTTCTGGCAGCATTGTCAGGTTTTCGTTGTCTTTGTCTATGTTTCTTCCTAAATCTTCTCTTCGAGATAGCGCGTCGGATTGAACCATCTGCGATCCAGGTACATGGATCAATTTGATGTCGAATTCTGATAGGAAGAGGCTCCATCGTGCCTGTCTTCTGTTCAGTTTCTGTGTGACCCTGAAGTATGTCAGATTCTTGTGATCGGATAAGATTGTGACCGGGTGTGGTGCTCCTTGTAGGTAGTGCCTCCACGTTTCTAGGGCTCTGATTATGCCTAAGAGCTCTCTGTCATAGATCTCGTAGTTTCTTTCCGTTGGGGTCAAGGAGTGGGAGATATATCCGCATGGGTGCCAATCTCCATCGGGTCCTTGTTGTCTGAGTACCGCACCAGTTGCAAACTTAGACGCATCAGATTCGATTGTAAATGGTTTACTGGGATCCGGCATCAGCAGAGTTGGTGCCTCGCTGAATTTAGCCTTTAATTTGTCAAATGATTCTTGACATTCCAGCATCCATTTGAATTTGATGTCCTTTCTGGTTAGATCGTTGAGTGGCCGTGCTAATTCGGCAAAGCGTCCGATGAATCTGCGGTAGAAGTTTCCAAATCCGAGGAACGATCTTACTCCTTTGACGTTGGTTGGTTCGGGCCAGTCTCAGATGCCGGAGAGTTTGGTTGGGTCCATCAGGATTTGATCCGGTTTTACTATTAAGCCGAGGAATTCGACTTCCTTGACGTCGAATTTGCACTTCTCGGGTTTAAGATAGAGGTCGTGGTCTCTAAGCCATTGGAGGATTTTCTTCGTTCGATCAGCGTGTTTTCTGGGATCTTGGGAGAAGATCAAGATATCGTCCATGTAGATTACTACCCATCCTTCGTCGATCAGATCTTTGAAGATCTCGTTCATCATCACCTGGAATGTGGCCGGAGAGTTGCACAAGCCAAAGAACATGACTGTTGGTTCAAACAGTCCTTTGTTCGTTTTGAAGGCTGCTTTCCATTGGTCTCCGTCCTTTATCCTGATGTTGTGATATCCCCATCTGATGTCGAGTTTGGTGAATATTTGTGCCCCTTTTAATTTGTCAAGGAGGTCTCCGATCAGGGGTAATGGGTAAGTGTTCTTGATCGTTCCGTTATTCAGGTACCGGTAGTCTTGGCAGGGTCGAAGCGCTCCTGCATCTTTCTTTGCTACAAAGAAAAATGGCGAGGCCATAGGGGATTTCGACGGTCGGATATATCCTTTTGTCAGGTTTTCTTCCAGGAATTCATCCATTTTCTGTTGTTCGACCGGGGTGAGTGGGTAGACTTTGCAGTCTTTTGGCACAAAGTCTTCTTTTAGATCGATGGTGTGATCCCACTGTTTTGATTCAGGGAATCTCTCAGAGGCGGTTTTTTTCGAAAACCTTGTTGTATTCTTGGTATTCCGATGGTATTGTTGTCTTGCCTTTCTCTTGATCTTTCTGTTCGTCATGTGCCAGTTGTTGGGAGATCAATGTCTTTGCTCTGATCCAGAGTTGGCTTAAACCAATCTCAGGTTGGATCTCGGCAGTCGGGGTGTCTCTCGTGGTGCCCTTTTGTTCAAAGGCGGTTCCCTTCATGAGCTGTCGAGTCTTGGCCACTGCTCGTCGAGCAGCTTCTAGTGACCTGTTCTTCCGGTATTGTAGTGTTCCAATTTCCCAATTAATCAATGGGTTTTCCTTTTGAAGCCAAGGGAGTCCTAGGATGATTGATTCCTTTCCTAAACCTGTGACCATGAACCGTAATTTTGACTGTTTTCCTCCAATGTCTACTGAAGCAGTGGTGGAGTGGTTGATGGTGCCGAGTTTGTTCTGGGTTCCGTCGACGTTCCTGGCTTGGATTGGTTTTTGGAGAGGAGTGAGCGGGAGGTTATATGCTTGTGCAAAGCCTTTGTCCATAAACATCCCTCCTGCTCCTGAATCAAGGAGGGCATCGGTTTCGACAATTTCGTTCTCAATGAATAGCTGCATTGGTAATCTCATAGATTGTTTTTCCATGTTAGCTATAAGTACAGATGAGACTCATAATTTCAGTGGGTCCTGACGTTGGGGCAGTCTGCTTTCTTAAAAACCTGATTCTTCCATGAGGTGGAGGGTTTCTTCTTTCTCTTCTTTGTCTAATTCGCCTATGAGGGCTTGTATCTTTCCATAGGCATCTTTTCCGCTGGGTTTCTTGGCGGTGAACCTTCTGACGGGTCCAGGTAGGAATTTCCCCGTCTTCTTGTCTTTATGGTCGATAGCGCGATGTCCCGTCCGGTGACAGACAAAGCACATTCCTTTGCGCATGTGTTCGGCGCGATCTTCTTGTGTCATCTTGTCAATCTCCATAGCATTTGGATTGACGTTGGGGACGGTGGAGGGAGTATAGGTCTTAGAGGGTGGTTTGCTTCCTCTAGCTTTTCCCGCGATTGCCTGTGCTCGTTTCCACTGCCCTTTGTACTTGGCAGCAGCTTCATACCATCCGTCAATGGTGGTAGGCATTGTTTCTTTGAGAAATACTTTCTCAAGGAGTTTCATTTTAAGCCCATCCATGAAGTATTCAATAAGGGCGACGTTTTCGACTATTCCCATGCGCGAGGCGAGGATTTGGAAGTCGGAGATGTAGTCCTGTACGTCTCCTGTCTGAACTAAATTCTTTAGTTCGGTTCGTGCTGTTCCTGTGTCATCTACAGGGCAAAAGGCGACGGAAACGGCTGTTTTGAATGCCTGCCAGCTGCTGAAGTTATTGTTGGCCAAAGATTCTTTGATCTTTGCTTCTTTCCATCCTGCAGCTGCTCCTCCTATCATGAACGAGAGGGCGAATGCGATTTTCTTTTCATCAGTGTCGTAGGTGTTCGGGTTCACTCGGATGTAAAGTTCTACTTCTTGTAAGAACTTCGTCGTTTTTTCTCTTTCTCCAGAGAAGTCGGAGGGGACTCGGATCTTTACTTGGGCGTCTCTGTTGTTGGCCATTTCGAAGTAAGTGGGGTCGAGTGAGTCTTCGGGTTCTGATTCTTCAAGGGTTTGCAAGTACCCTGTTCGTTTGTCTGTGATTGAGGAGGATGCTTCTCTTGTGATCCTCTGGGGTGGTCTGCTGTCTTCAGGTCTTCCTTCAGTGAAGTAGTGGTCGGGTACGTATTCTGTCGAGCCTGTGGTATCTGCAAAGTACCAACTTCTTAGGCTGTTGCTATACCTGATTCGTCATTTGTCTAAACAGAAGAATTCAGAGGTGGCAGTTGGTACTGCTGTTCGGGGTGGTCTGTCCGCGAAGTGTCTGTTCTTGAGCGCGTGCGTGAGCTTGGGCGCCACAGTGTCTGTTGGGTGCACCTAGACTTGTGACAAGTCGGCGGGTTCGATCAGCTTGACCTTTTGTTAAGATTGGGTCTTAACTACTCAGTAAAGTTCAAGACGTCAAGGTTCTTCCTCGAGTCGAGTTCGTCTTTAGACACTAAGGTACTTCCTTAGGTCGAGTCTTTGTTGAGCAGTTTTTAAAGACTTGATATCTTTAGGTCAAGCTGGGGCCTTGACTGACTATCTACTACAGGTTATATAGACTTCTTAGTTACTCTGGTCTATATAACGATTGGCTAGTAAATATACTTGTTATCTACTCAGGTCTCTACTCAGGTCTTTAAGGAGTCGTTTCAGTAAGTAATGATGCGCTGACTGTCAAGTGAGCGCATGTTAGAAAGTAAATATAGACGCGACGATAGAATCATAACATGACTAAGCTGGACCAACAATCGTGCACCGACCAAAGGCTTCAAGATTTCTATTTTTACCTGGACTCTTTACTTTTCTATTTTGAACCTTTTTATTATTTTGTTTGTCATCCCCAATGGTTTGTTCAGTATGAGAGCATGTGTGCGATCAAAGTGCATATAGCCTATACCTCTAGTTTGTATAAAAGGGGGCCTGGACCCTCTCAAATGATATATCTTTGTACTCTTTGACTCCCACGTTCTCCATTCGCAAGCCTCAAGTTACTTGATTAACTTACACTCAACAGTGTAACTTTTCAGCTAAGTCCTCGCTTCACCCGTCTCTGCCTGGTAGCCTCAACCTTCTCTCTCCGGAGTGTTCTCTGCACCCCAAGTCTCCTTCACTCGAGACCCCAGTGTTTTCTGTAACTGTCACTCGACGCGTCCCCTTTCGTCCCCTCTCGACAAGTTGCCTAAAAGGGGAATTCTCACGAGCCCCATTGATCGACGCATACAGCGGCTCCCATTCGACCCTTTAATATTTCCCCTCTCCTGTTGACATGCCTTGTCCTCCAGGACTACTCAAGGACTGCATTCCCTTCCCTACCACTCCTTCTAGAGCACATTCTGACGTGTTTTTCTTTCTCTCTTCCCTTTACACTCACTCAGAGGCTGTGACAGGATGAGAAGGTTTCAAGAACCTCCAGAGGATCGACTCTTCTTTGACACCATACCCATACCTGCATGGGTAGTTACCTATCAACCTGTGGGTTGGTACATGGTGGATACAGGTGGGTACAGGTGGGTGTCAATACCTGCCCAGGTTTCATTCCACATCCAAAAAAAATGCTATTTACAGGTCCTGGCGCCCAGACAAGCACCGTGGACCATTTTATATACTTATTTACTACTGGATATGTACTAATGGGGTTATTTTATACTTAAATGATGGGGGGAAGTGACACCCCAAAGAAAGAAGGGCTTGTGGATGCAGCATGTTATATACTGTCTAATGTTTACTACTATTTGGTGTCAGTAATCAAACATGAACACATTCATTTACTGACACCAAATAGTAGTAAACATTAGACAGTATATAACATGCTGCTTCCACAAGCCCTTCTTTCTTTGGGGCATTGCTTCTGTAATTTACACTCCCCCACCTATTCCAGTCGGACTCCACAGATTCCAAAAATTCCGGTCGGATTCCGGTCAGTCCAACCAGAATCCACTGGAATCCATGGGGTCATAACATGGGGTCATAAATTCTGGTTATTCCGATCAGAATCCGATGGATTCCAGTGGATTCTGGTGGATTCCAGTGGAATTCTGTGTAACAGACTGGGGTTTTAGAAATGTACTCATATAAATAACATTGAACATAGACAGACACTATACTATTGTTACAATCAGTATTACTTAATCAGTACCACTTACTCATCATCACTATCACTATCACTATCACTATTCTCTGCCCTACTTGCCTTTTCCTCTTGTTTTGCAATAACATGTCTAGTATGATAAAATAGCATGCTGTGCAAGAACCAGTTGAAGTTACCAGGTGTCATTTTCTTCAACATTGATTCATATCCTCCCATCCATGCATTTAACTGTTCACAAGCCTGTTTGTTATAGGTCAGTCAAGTATCATTGGTGCATGAAATAAGTATCAAAGCTTGCCTGTGTGTTGAATGCACGTCTGAAACAAGGTTTGCCTTGTTTATCTTTGGCTTCAACAACTAGATTAGGTGCAGAGCCATCTGCTGGTGCAGGATTGCACCATTTCTTGCAAAGTTCATCATCATCTCGATGGTTGATGTAATGATAGGCATCAACAATAAATCGTGTTGTCTGTTCCCATGCCCTTTCCCATGATCCATTCCTGAGAGCAGTTCGAAGTACCTGGCATGCTTTATCAATGCAAATGTAATCTGGTCAGGACTCTTCAGTATGGAAAACCTTCTCCAAAAATGCCAAGATATTGGTGGGTGATTCAGCCTTGGGAAATTTTGCCCAGGCAATCACAACACCACATGGTGCACATATTGTTTCAACACAGTAAAACCTAGGAGTGCTGAAATAGTTTTTATGCTCTGTTTCCTCCATTGGTTCATCATGTGGTTGTTCCATTTGCTCATTTGTTGAAATCCAAGGCAGGTTTTCAGCTGGCCTTTGTGTAATTCTTTAGAAACCAGGTGCAGATTGTCTTTTGTGTTGAGTAACATATTTCTTCCATTGCTGCTGATGCTGTTGACATGCTTGAGTTGCTTTCATTGTCACAGTTGCGAACACAGCATTTTGCACCATGGGTTTGTTCATGTATTGCACAAAAGACAGCACCATGATAGTTTATGAGATCATCTGCACAATTCTCATAAGCACAGTGCTTTGGCCCAAAGCATGTTCCATCAACAACCACCATCTTTACTGGTGCTGTGTCAACATCCATGCCATCTTCAGAGGTGGATGCAGATGTTGAACCAGATGATAAATCAGAAGATGATGAAGAACTAGAATTAGCATCTTGTAGAGAGGGTTGTTCAACCTCATCAACTCCAACTACAGCAGCAGAAAGAGCAGTTGGAGTAGTATCAGAAGGTGTTGCAATGTATTCATGAGTGCATTCTGAACAAGCATGTCGATCTGCAGCTCTGATAACTCCATTTTCACCAAGAACCAAGAAAGCTTCTTTTGTGATTTCACCAATTGCAAGATTGTCCCGAACTGATAGCTCCATATCAGCAGAAGCAGCTATGGTGTGGATGGACTCCTGAACAAAGGCCTGCCAGATTTGATGGCATGACAACTGATGGAACACATGTTCTTGTGTTTTTCCAAAAGAATTATTCCAGAATTCCATGTATGCTGAGGCTGATGCATGAAAGCTGTACATGGCATTCACAACAGCATTTGAGAAAACCTGATCAACCCATACACTTTGACCAACTTTAAGGTATTTGGCAGAATTCAAATACAAGTTGGTGAACTGGTTCTCTTCATCAATTTCTGGTGTGCGCTCGTGATTGGCACTATATAGTGTTGTGCAATTGGGGCATCGTCCAGTAAGAACTGGAACATTCTTGTGAATGGTATTGTTTTTCACAAGTGTAACTAGGGGAATGTCTCTCTGTTTGGTTGTCTGAACCAGAGACCGAAATCCACATCCACTTGTGACACATTGATATGATTCTGGACAGATGATATGCACAGCTTCAATTGCTGTATATGATATTGGCTTGAGAGCAGTCTTTAGATGGCCCTTTTTTGATGAGGCCCAAGTGCTGTGCCAATTTATCAAGTTTGGTTGCAATGTTGCTGATGATGTGGTTTTCAGAAATGCCTTCATACTGGTCAGATTCATGCAACAAGGATGCACTGTTGTCCACTTTTGCATGTACTGCCCGTGACAAGCTTTTGATCCAACTGTTGACTGCAGATACATTTTCAAGTGAATACTGTTGTCTTGCATGTAAGCTAAGAAGATTGGGATTTTCAGTCATTGTAAACAACAGTAATAAAACTGTTGAAAGTGAGATGTCAGCTGGAAAGTTTTTCTGGATGAATTGACTGAACAAGAGGAAAGTCAATTCTGGAAATGGGCTGAAATCTGACAATGCAGTAGTGGTGGGCAGAAAACTAAGACCCAGCAGAATCCACAATGGCAAAGGTAGACAGCAAAGACTTGAAAATAGCCAGAGGATTGCTTTTCCACCATTGGGGACACTGAAAAGATGAACTTAGAACTATAACACATGATTCAATTGGTCCATTGTATCCTACTTACATAGCCTTAGATTTCTTCTTTTTTCCTCCAGTTACTTCTTTCTCTTTCTCTTTCTCTTTCTCTTTCCCTTTTCCCCTATGTCAGATCCTGCCTCTGTCCCCCCCTTTGTCAAACCCTCTCCGCCATTTGCCAGCCATTCCAAAAGATCCAAAAATGCATATGCAGGTTTCAATATTCCCCACAACTCGATATCCGATAGCTTGTCATCACTGTCCTCAAGCCAAGACACCATCGTAGGATAACTGGAAAGCTTCAGAAACACCTTGCTATACGTCAAGTGCCACTGTGATTTACCCTTGAAAACACTGATGATATCTGCCTGTGTTGGCTTCCGATCAAAAACATCTCTCAACTTTCCACTCTCCCATAATGTATTGCACATCTTGACAGCTGCCAAGCATGCCTTGTACTTCTGCCATGCATAACCCAAATTTACGTCCTTGTGATCGGTCAACTCAACTGGAATACTGAGAGAGGCAATGATCTTGTCTTTGAACGGAGAGCTGGTATGAGCAGGGATAGAAAGAGGTGTAGACATGCGAGTATCAGGCGGAGTGGTGCCAGTAGAACCAAGTGGGGTCAAGACAGATAACCCAGAAGGGAAAGCAGATTGGTGTTCCTGATGTGAGATAAAAATCAAGTATTCTTGGTGAAGACTGTAAAAGTCTCTCACATAACAGACTGGAAGAATATACTCTTTCTTTTTCTTAGTCCATTCAATGTCCTCATCAAACGATACTGCAGCATTGTATCGGCCTTTGTCAGTCCACTCCCCTTGTTCATAAACAGAGATTTGAGGATTGGATTCTATCATGGGATTATTATTAATATTAATAGGTATGCAGGCTCCATACTTTCAATTGGAGACCACTTTGCAGCATTAGATTTGAGGACGGGTGCCATAGAAAACTGGACATCGACTTTGAGAATATGGAACAGCTTGGCTTCGGCAGGATCAACTGGTGAGTTATAAAAATGTACTTTTCCCATCCTTAAAACTTGAGTCTCGAGATCGTCATCATCTGCATCAGCAAAATTAAAGACATTGCCAGTGGCATGGGATGATCCATGGGGAGCAGGGGGTGGACTGGATGGTGGACTAGTCATATGAATGTCTATGGTGTCATACAATGCTTAAGAAGCAATAGCAGAGGTGAAGACCTCCTACCTGGATCTTGAAAGCCTTTGGGTTGGACCGAGCATGTTGCACGAGGAACAACTAGGATGATATATTAAAATTAACATGATATATTATTTTTCATTACCTGTGTCACCCATTGGGGAGTCACCAAGCAAAACATCTAATATGAATTCTAGATATTAAATTACAACTACAACAAATAAATATACCTTGGGACCTATGGGCTACATAGATGAGGTGTGGTCAGGATATAATCAGTAAAGGTAATAAAAAAAACGGGGGCTTGCTAGTGGTTGTGGTACCCCCGTCATCAGTCTTGCCATCTGTGGCCTTCTTGCTGCTGGTGTTGGTGGTGCCGACCTCCCCATCATTGGCGTTGGCATTGGCGTCTGTGGCCTTGCTGCTGCTGGTGTTGGTAGTGTCGGCCCGGTCATTGGCATTGTCATCGCCCTGGCCCTCCCCGTTGTGGCTGGTGTCGTTTTTGGTGTTCACATAGTTGTCCCAGGCCTCCTTGTTATTGCCAGCGTTGCCATTGCCGGCATTGGTGTTGTTGTTGTCATCCTGGGGCTCCCCGTTACTGGCGTCAGCATCGGTGTCTTTGGCGGCCTTGCTGTTGTTTGCATTGTCGGCCTTGTGGTTGGTCTCATTGTCGGCCTTGGTCTTGTTGTCAGCCTCCCCATTGTTGTTGTTGTTGGCTGCAGGCTCCCCGTTGCTCGTGGTGTTGTCGCTGTCGTCTTTGTTGCTGGTCTGGCTCCCATGGGCGTCGTCCCCATCGTTTTCATCGCTGCTATCCCCTTCGCTGTCCTCGCTGTCAGTGGAGGGGGTCTGCCATGCTCGGCGTTGACCAGAATTCCCCTGACCAGGAGGAGGTGGCAGGAGACTCACCGTGGCCGATCGAGTATGTTGAGGGGGGGCAACAGAGACTCCGCTTGCCTCGAGGGCGAGTTCAGCTCTAGGAAAGCAAAAGGAGTGAGAATAAATGTTATAAGACTCGAAACATACCTTAAAGGGGCAGCCGAAGCCGCACCCTGTCCTTTTGAGTGTTTTTTCGAGGTCCTGTAAAAGGAATGGGCGGCTAGTAGGTAATCGATGGGTAAAAGAGGTCAGTTACTTACTTTTTACCACCTTTACCCTTCCCAGCCTGTTCCTCTTCCTCGTTCTCCTCATCTCGCTTCGCTTTCTTCAAGACATCCTTTTTGAATGCTGACGTGGCACGTTTACGGGTTTGCGAACCCGTTTTGGGTGGGGATTTGGCAGGCGATGGGCCCGATCCTTTCTTGCATGTGCTGGCATGAGTGTTGGGCATTTGTTCTTGATGGGAGTTGTCGGCGGATGGGCTTGCGATGGGTTGGTGGTTGGTGGATACGGTGAGGTTGCGTGTGAGAGTGTTTGTGATGACGCGTCACACAGTTGTGATGCGTTATGATTAGTTGGTGATTTGTTACCATGCACCTTGGTTGGATAATAAATAGTTTAGACACTGGTCAGTAATAATGATTCTGTGGCTCAGTGGTTAAGGGTTCTATTCTTAGGTCATACCTAAGGTTGAGTGTTCGACTCTTGTTGTATACGAAACTTTTGATTCGAAAAGCATGTGCATTCCAGTTAGTCCGGTTCTCTCTCATGCCATGCGCCTGGGTGATTCTGGTTAATCCGGTTGATTATGAGTCCGGTGAGATTCCATGGATTCCGGGTATAAAATTGATTATTAGTCCATCTGGAATACTTCCACAAAGGGAAACTACATACAAAAAAATGTCCACCGGATTCCAGAAATTCCAGAAATTCCGGTCGGAATAACCGGAATCCGACCAGAATAGGTGGCTTAGTGTAACGTACTTGTACAAGCCTTACTTACGAATGGTATTCTTTATATGAGTCAGGATGAGGAAGTTGCAGAAGAGTCCCTTACTGCCGAGTATTCCTATTCTGTGTTGTTTACTCCATTAAAACTGACACTTACGACGTTTACCTCTCCAATGTAGGGCTAGAAAAGAGTATAGAGCATTTCAAAGGCTATTGTCTATTGTGCCTCGTCTCTCAGACCGTCTGATGGAGTCTTCTGACGAGGAGTTGATGTTTATCTGACTTGGTAAGTCTTTTCTATAATGTCCTACCACTTTGCTTGAGTTATTGGAGATTCAAAAGGGTATATCCACTGCACGGTCTGATGACACAAAGAGTTTGAAGGGTGTCATCCTAGATTGGATAACTCCCCGAGACACACCTCTGCATCCACCTCTTTCTCGCAGCATCAAGACAAATCGTGGCTACCACCACTCTGTCACTGGCGGGCTTCTCTGCCCTGTTGGATTAGATTGGAGCGATCCTGAGTATGTTTATCCTTTGATACATACATCATTACACTGATGAACCAATAATCTAGGGTGTGCCAAAAACTTTCTAGTGGAGAAATGGTAGTCCGTGGTGACCAATGGCCAATATTACTATATGCAAATAAATTGTACAATCCTGACAAACCTTGGGAAGGGCTTTTCAGAAGCCAGCTCCTAGTTTGGGTTTGTGCTCATTTATCCTGATGTTTCATTTTTTGCTTACTATATTGGATACAGGCATTTAAACACATCTTCACCTCGCCAAGTTCAGTGGACAAAGAGGTGAAAGCAACGCGATCTGGTAATGCTTGTATACATGGAATGACTCAGGTCACAACGGCTTCTCTAGCCTATGTAGCTACACAGGTATGTCTGATGTTTAAAGCCCTATCAATCCAACACTAAACATAATGGCAAGCTTCAATTTGCTCTATCTTCTTCATCGGTGTTCTGTAGGTCTGATACCTCGACAGACTCAGAACGGTTTTATGAGAGTGTCTTAGACTTTTTGGATGATCTGGAGGAGAACGATGAGGTTGGTGATCTATTGAACTGGTGGAATTGGTAGGTTCTTTTAAGCTATTTCCATCCCCAGCCTAACCACCAATATTTTTCTTGGCAGTCAAATATTTCCTAGCTATGTCTGGTGCAACCATGGGGTGATAAAGCACAGTGCATTAGCCAATCTAAAGGAGAAGAGGGCGCTGAAGCAAATGCAGAATACAAGGGGCTCATAAATACCAGCTATCAGCTATTTTAGATGATGTAGCAGGATGTACTAGTTTATTTCATTCTTTGGAATCAGCTAGAAAATGCGAGGACTGATCAGACAACAGCCTGCTAGCATTTGTACCATTACGTGGTCAACCTGCACATCAATGATGTTCCTTATACCCCTGGCCCACAAAATACTTTCAAGATGGCCAATGACCAAGGGATGGCAGCATTGTTCTATTGGACACTGTTTGCCCAGTGTGTTATCAATTTTAGCAGATTCAACTTTCCGATGGACATTGGCAAATTGTGAATTTCAGACAAAGGATGATTGAGAGATGGAGGTGTTGTATATCCAGGCCATCTTCATGGCACTGTTGTATATATTCTCAATCAACCACTGCCTGGCTGCCATCAATCAACAGAGTCTTCCTGTGATGGCTGGTGGAATCCATCAGTTCCACCATCCTTTATAAATGCTGGGACTACAGTTGAGTTTCTATCACTCTGTTACTAATTCCACAGATGCCTCTTTCTGCTACTTCCTGGTGCTTTGTGACATTTCTTAAATATATTTGCAATCAACCACTGCCTGGGAGCCACTGATCAGAACAGTCATCCTGTGATGGCTGGTGGAATTCCACCATCCTTTATAAATGCTGGGACTATAGTTGAGTTTCTATCACTCTTTTACTAATTCCACAGATGCCTCTTTCTGCTACTTCCTGGTGCTTTGTGACATTTCTTAAATATATTTGCAATCAACCACTGCCTGGGAGCCACTGATCAGAACAATCATCCTGTGATGGCTGGTGGAATCCATCAGTTTTACTGTCCTTTATAAAAGTTTGGACTCTGGGTAGATTTCTATCACTCATCCACCAATTCCCCTAATCTATCATACTTTGTATTCCTGGTCATTGTCTTCTATATCTGTATACTGTCTGTTCAGTTTGCACCATACATTTGAGAAGATCCATTCTGTTTGCACTGGTGAATTTTGTCAGTGATACCATCCTTTAAATAACATTCCCAGAACATATATCAGAATTGTATATAATATGAATATTTTATATATTTTAAGGCCATATATAGCCTGATCCTTTACCAGCCAAAACCCTGATGTAGCTGGGAGGTGGGGGGCTTGGACCTGCCACTGAAGGTGAAGGGGGAATGACAGAAGCCGCCACATCACCAACACTGCCACATGCTGCCTCACAATGACACAGCTGCCACATCACCCCCAGCACTGCCCCCCTTCCAACTGAGCATCCACCATTGCCACCACGTCACCCCACTGACTGAGCACCACCACTGCCACCACATCACTGCCTACTGACAAAGCACCTACTGCCACCACCACGTCATGCCTACTAACCCAGAACCCTCCCCACACCCTCCCCCAGCCAGGGGGCATGCCAGGGACGACGGAACACACTGGGGGACAGGGGAATGCGCCAGGACAGAGGGGGATGTGTGGGGGGACAGGGGACGCCCTTGGAGGGAGGAGGAACATGCCAAGGGACAGGGGGATGCCCTCGGAGGGAGGGGAGATGCACCAGATGCAATACCCAGTGTGACAGAGCACCCCCACCACCACTGTGAGTGACTGCTCACAGGGCGGAGGCAGGGTGCAGTGGGTGAGGGTGACAGATGAGCATGGGGAAAGGGGGGGACAGGGAAGGGGGGTAGCGAGAGGGTGACATGCGACACGCCACTCCCCCCCCTCCCCTTTAATTTTCTTTCTTATATATTTATTTTATTTGTACTCTATTTTAATAATATAAATACCACTCTGTCATAGCAAGGGGACCCACAGCCACACAACATCAGGACAACAGAGCACCCCCCACTACTGTGAGCAACTGCTTGCAGGGCGGAGGGGGTGCAATAGGCAAGGGTGATGGAAGGGCACAGGGAAGGGGAGGGAATGGGGGGCAGGGGGGGCAACAACACGGATACAACATGCCCCACTCCCCCCCCCCCCCCCCCCCATATATATATATTTTATTAGTACTCTATTTTAAATAATGGGTGGGGTGATATATTTATTTTATATGAAATTCCATCTGGAATTTCCGGAATTTCTGGAATATATGGAGGAGTGTAAATTACAGCAGTTTCTTGGTCCCTGCTGCCTATGCCCCTTGTTGCAAAGGTTGGGTGAGGAACCGGCTTTCACAGAGGCTGCAATATGCACACCAGTATTTGGTCAGTTCAGTGGAGAATATGTCACACAGTGTGCCTTGAGCTGTTATGGATACTTAGGCTAGTCTCCATTTTTGCTGATGACAGGGTTAAGGGCTGATGCCCCACCCAGTGCCCCTGCAAAGGATAGCTGCCATGGACAACATTCCAACAAAGGCCTTCCCATTCAGAGGCTAGTCTCCAAAGTTTCACAAGAAAAAAGACACTCATAAGGCAACAAAGAGGATGGTGCATTTTGCCCTCCCCCAGTCCTTCATGAATGGGAGAAGGAAGCCTTGAAGACCCAGCACCCTCTCAAACAAACCTATGTGCCAGCCAGTAAGTGAAGCATATCCCCAAGATAACCTTGAACACAAGCTGATTATAGTTAACTGCAAAGATGATGGCCATGGAAGGTTGCACTGAGGACCACAGTCACAGCAAGCAAACGGACTGGTGCAAATTCATCAAACTCGATTCTATGGACTGACTGGGTTTGACGGAGGGCGAGTTTTTTGGTCTCTTTATGAAGTGTGATGCGTGTGCACTCATCACAATGCATCAAATGTTTACCTTCCATTGCTGCAATCCACAGACAGGAGATGGTTTATTCTGGGCAGTCTCTGAACCAGAGTGAAACAAACATGGTCACATAGATAACCTTTCAATTCTTGAGACTTGTTCATTTTCAATATTTTTGCTTGCCTACCTTGATGGATTGAAGTTGGCTGTAAATCATCACCTCTGATTCCTTACACATGCCCATCTCAGTAGGCTGAAGTTAGCTGAAGGAGAGGCTCCTGTATATGCTCAACTCTACATCTACAGTCCTGCTGATGCTATTAACTTTAGAAGGGCTAATACCTGGAACTGAAATCTGGATCATTATACTTTGGTCACTCTTCAGGATATGATCCACCATCACCATCTAGCTGTCCAGATGTACAAGCAGGCATATGAGCTAACAAGGAATATGCCTACAGAGCAGCAGTGCAAGATTGTTTTGCACTTTGATCAAGGCTGTGACCACTGATAGACTTCCACCAGGTATGGGTGACAAATCATGTTTCATGGTATTGTAGGGTCATGAGGTGATCTTCCTTTTTTTTCTGTTTCTCTCTATTTCCTTCTAAAGACATGCAATCACCCATTGCTAACTATACCTACTTATACTTTACTCTTTACAGACTTTGCACACTTCACAGCTACTTCATGGAGTTTGCAAACTGACCCACTTCGAACTTACCTGGGTTACCCTTAAATAGTTAGTGTAGAAGGTCTGATGGACAGTATCCACATTTTGCACAGTATCCGCTTTGATTTAGTTAATATAAAAAGTCTATGTAAAATATTAGAAACAGAGATCTCATCTCCTCCTTGCTCAGCACTAAGATTTCACTTCTCATTTCCTCTTGTGTTCAACTGCGAAGCTGACTTGTGACTTATTCAAATATCATCGCTGCGTTATTGCGACCAGGAACTGGGACAATCCTAGTTTGTTGGTGGGGTACTTTTCATCAAACTGCATTATTAGACTGCAAACTACTGATTACCATTTATTGTGATGTTTTGCTAACCTTCTCTACTAACTTTGCATTCTTCGCACTTCGTTTAGGCTGTATATCATTAACAGCAGACATTACTGACTTCCACTCTTGTAGAAGAAGGCTGGGTCTGGGACCCTTTAAGCTAACTCTTGACTCTTTTAGTTTTCCAGTGCTTCTTTGCAGCTAGAAATGCTAGGAACACATCACCACCATCACTATAACCTTTCTCTGCAGCCACTGATGAGATTGCAGTCATTCTTCCAGGTGATGGTGATCAGCCAGAGGCAGTCTGGGACATTGTTCTCTACTGCAGGCATGGTGCTCCACTTCAGCACATCACAGATGCTCATCCACTCTACCCTGCTCTCCACTATGTCCTGCTGTTCCCTACTGGCCAGCTTCAATGGTATCCTCATATTGAGTATGCAGCTGTGGAAAATCCCAATGCCATGGGTAGTAATGAAGGAGGTGGTCAAAGGGGCCACAAGCATGTTACCAAGTCAGAGTTCTACTGCTATCACCTGCATCCTCGACCTCCTGATATTGAGCCTCAGCATCTCTTTCCCAGTGGAAAGCCTTTTCAGGAGTTCATTTGTGATAAGTGGGCAATGGCAGAGCAGGAAAGGCTCTGCTTTATTGTGATGAACCAGAACACTATTTGAGGCAAGGTCTATGCTGGATTGGCAGATGCTGTTGCTGCAAATGTGGATGCCAATGCTGAGTCTCTGGGGCAAAGGATCATTTTGCCTTCTTCTTTTTTCTTTTCTTTTCCCCCAACAATTTTTGGCTAGGTGACTGAATTTCCCACAGTTACGGCATTTGTTCCCATCAAACTTTTAGCATTTACTAGTCCAATGCCCAGCACACTTACAATGATCACAATAAGATTTCATGGAGGATTTTCTTTCAGTGATATGATTTTCCAGGGATTTACTGGGACCAGTAGCTTTCTGGGTTTTCACCAAATTTATGCTTCTGCTGGTGCCATTATTATTCCCATTTCTGTTCAACCAAAGTTTATATTCCTCCTGCAATAATCCTATAAATGTGTCTGATGACAATCGGTGCTTTTGGTTCATATCATTTGGATCATTTGCATTGCCATTATATGGTTTGACAAATGTTTGCCAGCTCAATGGTAGGGATGCCAATATGATATATTTAAATTGGGTGTCCAAAATATAAAATTCCATATTAGGAAATTTATTGTTGTGGTCTTGGTAAGACTTAAGAATGTCCATATGTTTTAGGAGGTTGTCTGAAAGGCTGCCTGGTTAGGTAGCCTCACTAAGTGAGATGGTAAGACAGGATCATGTTATCTTTGTTGCACAAGGTAAAGAGTCAGTCTAAGGTACATAAGGAGGTTGGTAAATAACTATACCTTTGTTGCACAAGTTAAAGAGTGGGGCAACAAAGGAAAAAAAGATGGTATATATCTTACATTTGAAACCATGTTGGAAAGTGGCTGCACTGAGCATATGAGTTCACCGATGTTTGCCAATGTTCACATGGTGGCTGCATAGCCACCTATGTTCATGTCGTGAGTCTGGTCACAGACTTACATTGTTGGTGGTTTCATATAATAAGCACTGTATATGATTTACAGTTTGGTGTGCCTTATTTTCATGGGTGACTGATAATGTGGAATACATTGCTTCTGCTATTATTTTTGATCTGACGTGATTCATTTGCAAAGAGGTAACATTATGTATAATAACTTGTTGTGCCCAGGTGTCATTTTTGTCCCAATTACGCACCCCCTTGGGACCCCTGGATTCATTTGGGCATTTTACAGCCCTATTAATATATCCAGTTATATCACAATTAATAAATACCCTTTTCATCCTTTCTCTCCACTTGTGCCAATTTTCATTGGTAAGGTGATCACAATCTGAGATTTTATTGACGTTGGAATATTCCTTGGTACAGATAAGGAGGATCATGGGTTTTTTCTGTTTAGGGGTAATTTTTGTTTTGGGCATGGGCAGCTGTGCTTTTTCTTTACTGGAGGCGGATGGTGATGGCCCAAACAATTCCATATAATCAGCTAAATCCTGATCATGTTCCTGGATGTAGAGGTCTTCATCTTCACTGTCCAGAACAAATTCTTCATTGTTATATATCGGTTAAGACATGTTGTGTAATATGTTTGGATTGTTTTTGAATAAGAGCAGAGCCCATAACATGTTAGGAGAGTGTTGCAGGAAGCTCAGGAAAGACCTTAGGATGAAGGGGGGTGTTCCTCTGGGTGTCTCAGAGGTCAAGGAGTGATTGTCTCATGTACACAATTACATGTAGTATATATACTACAGAATGTTAAAGTCTCAGTAATTAATATAATTATTATTACTGTCTTGGATATAGCTCTAGGTTTGCTATCCCAATATCACCTTCCAGGCCCTTGTGGCAAAATTTACCTGTGCTGCTGTATCTTATAAGCACTGATACTACCAGTGCCTGTTGGTCACTCTTTTGCTATTTTTGCAGACTTACCATTCTGACATATCCTACAAACCTTCCCAATGTGTCAGTTTCATGTAGCTGCCCTTCTGGTGCAGATTGCAATATTTGCCACTGCTACTGTCTTTTATAATCATTGGTACTTCGGGAAGGTTTTCCTTACTCTTTTACTATTTTTGCAGACTTACCATTCTGACACTCACATTCTGCAGCCAAATTTCTTGCAGGCATTCCCAATATGCCACTGCCTTACATCCGTTAACATGAACTGCCTTTCTGGTATGGATTGTGATATTTGCCACTGCTACTATCTTTTATTATCATTGATACTTCAGGTAGGTTTCCTTCACTCTTTTGCCAACTGTTGTGATCCATCATGCTTGAATTTTCAGGTCATTAAATTATACATATGTGTGCCATCTGGTCCAACAGTACTATAGTTGTGGAACAGCTCAATTCTGGTGGTGCTTGTGAAAATTGCTAACCCTACCATTCTTTAAATAGCATTTCCAGACTGCATATCAGAATTGCATATATTATTAATAATTTAGACCTTATCTACCCTTATCCTTTTCGGCCCAAAACCCAGATGCTGGTATTGTGATGACGGGTGTTTTCTTGTAGGATCAGACACTTTGAATGCTTCCTTCCATGGTAGTTGGAATTACGAATTGAATTTGCAAAGATAAAGAGGCAAGTAAAGTAATAAACGCGTCGACAGTCGAACGAGAGGACCGCGATATTGACGCGTTGCGTTTTCAATGCCCGAAGATTACATAAACATTTTCTGACGCGGTTTGGGGGGGGTGATAAGAACAGGACTAGCTGCTGAACTGCCCCTGCTGAACCACCCAGCATTAGTTAAGTCTGGCTACTTAGCTACAGAACAGGGCCCCTTGATCCCTAGCTAACTAGCTAGGTTATTGGTGTCCCAAAATTCTCAGTTTAGCCTTGTTGACGTCTTATGTAATGCGGTGGCACTGTCCAACACACCTCCGCCGCGCGCACTACACACCAACTTGAAGTGGGGCAAGTGGGGCACCTTTTACCTTGTCTACATCTGACCCAGCGTAGGCCACTATGAATATCCACGATGCCGATCTTCGGCTTCTTTGCGTTATCGAAGGCGAGTCTGAGGTGTTTCCAGTCGATGTTGAAGGGTCATTGTGGCGCAATCCTAAGTTCATAGTTGGCGACTTGAAGGAGAAAATACAAAGCAAGCGAGAAAAGGGTTCACTAGCCGGGATTGACCCCCACATCCTAGTACTCTGGAGGGTGCGTGCTATCCATGAATCGCGATGTCAGACAATATGGCTTACTTCCCTGTCCTTTTAGCCCAAAGACACCAATCCCATTGATGTGAACCTGGATGACCTTGCGTCAATTCGAGGCGGTGAACAACTGGCTGAGAAATTATCCTCTGCTCGTCCCGTCAGCTTTCTTTTTCGAGATCAACCCCGCCTCGACCGTTTACATATTGTTGTCCGGATTCCGGATACTGGTGAGTGAGGGTGCGCTTCCATGGCTGAACATTGCTGATAGGTTCTCTCCCAACGATTGCCGACTTTCCCTTCCAATTGTCATCACAACCGCTTTGATTTTCCTCATCGTTCGGTTGCCCATCCCTTATGTTCGTGTGTCCATACCCCTCAATCTGGTTCTGGTCATGTTTTGAAATCCTATGCACACTTGTCACTCTGCCAAATTACAACGTCCTCCCATTTCCATATCTCGCCATCGCTCTCACCTCGTTTTGCCATCCACCTTTATCACAAATAATCCAGTCCTTCATGCACGTTCCCCACGAACTCCCGAACATCCTGCTAAACGACCCCGTATGGAAGGAAGCGAAACCCCGCTTACGCCTCTTAATGCTACTCAAGCAACATCGCTGCAAACTCAGGGTGTGTCATGCATCTGCTCCCTTTAACTGTTCTGAGCACGTCCTTCGCTAGCGACACCCCCACGCATTAGCGCAAAAGAGATTGAACCCGCAATGCTTACTGCGCTTAAGCCCTTTACCCAATACATCACCTACTTGGCGGAGGGGAAATTGGACGCATATTTCAACTCCATTCGACCTAAGGACTTGGTTACAGATCTCGGAGTCAGCCTACCCACACAACCAATGCTTCTTCTCCACGACCTGGGCAACTACGCAAACACGGAGGGGGCTGAACGTTTGTTCGTTTGCGATACAGTGTTTGTAGTTTTTCCTTGCATCGTTTTCATGGTGGATGACTAATGCCAATTTCGCTTGGTGTAGCCATCTATTTGCTGTGTCTGGTTCCGGAAAGACTCGCCGTACACTCGAGGAGCTTTGCCACAACTGGGGATTTTATATTTCATGCCGAGTGGAGTCGGGGACACGGGCAATTGGTTCCCGTGACTTTGAATTCGTGATTCAGATAATGGAATCGATGAGTAATTGGGATCGCACGGGCGAGGCCGACATTGCCAAGAATGTCGATGTGGCAGATCGTGCCTTTGCAATGCTGATATGTGCTCGTGTCTTTGTTCTAAATTACCTCTTAAAGAATCTCCCCATTAACACGGGCGCGACGGTAGCCCGACGGCGATGGGTCCTTGCTCAAGCCCTCCCTCCCTCCCTCCATTACGATAAAGATGACCTTTTTACCGTTGTCGTTAAAAGTCTCCGTTCTGCTGGCACTCCGGACATGCTTAATCTTGCCCGCAACATGTTGAGGGAGATGACGCATATAGAAGACCAGCGGCTCTTCGCTGTGGTTGATGAAGCCCAAGTAGCCGCCGTGTATCTGAAAGATTCTTTTCGTTCCTTCACCACAGGAACTGACATGCGCCCTGTTCTGCATGCGTTCTATAGGTTTCTTTGGAAATATGGGATCTTTAAGGGAGTAATCCTTGCTGGAACTGGTTTATCTATGGAGCTGGTGAAGAATGCACTGTCATCTCAAGTTGCAAAATCCTTGGGATCAAGCCAACAACCGATTGTTTCCGTCGAGTTCGGGCGATTCACGAAAGATGGGACAAATCATATTGATTACATCCGCAAGTACAGTTCTCTTGCGGGCAACAGCTTTTCCGATCAATACCTAGTGAAGCGAATATTGTATTGGTTGTCTGGACGGTGGGTACAGCTTTGAACCTTGTGAATCATATCACTTATATTTAAACACTAAAGTTACCGGTTCACAGCCTCCCTGATTGAACTACTACTCTACGCCCAACCAGGCTCACAGCACCGGATTCTCAGCGCTTATGTCAAGTCCTTGACTGATTTCACTATTACTGATGCGATTGATCTGGAGGAAGAAGAACCACCGCTTACAGCCCATACCCTTACTAAGATACATGATTATGGACAGCTCCGTGCAGTAGGTCGCCTTTTTGAGAAAGAAGACCGTAGGTGTAATGCCTTATTGAGCCGCAGACTACCTAACACTCAATTCAACAGGAGGGATCTTAATACAGTGTCTGTTCAACACTCTCATGCGGTGGAGAATTGGAAGTCAAACTACATTACTTCCTATCGAAGGTGATATGCACGAGATAATTGCATTGGGTATCGGTCATTTGTCGATGGTTGGACCAACTGGAACGTTGGACCCGACAAAACACTACCCCGTCTATCTTTGCGAGCCACTAGTCGTTCTACATCTAAGTTCAGTCTTTGGTATGCACTTGCGGACCACAAAAGAGACATGGATTGCCGACGCATTTCGCACTGCCTGCAACAGCTCGTCACTCGGATTCATATTCGAAGAGGCTGTGCTTCTGGTGCTCTTGCAGGCGTTCGGAGGCAATATTCGCGCTTTATCTGATGTTTTCCACTGCAATCAGCCATGGGGTTCGAGAAAGGTGACCTTGGTGGCATTGAAACGCTCGGCTGATGGTTCAATGCAATGCTGTCCTGTATCGTGGACTTCAGGCAGCTCCGACCGCTTGGGATTCAAAGCGACATCTCCCGCCGATGTTCTCAACTTCCTCAATGATCCTGATGGGAAGTGTTTCATTTTCCCAGATAACCATATGGGACCCGATATGTTGTTTTTCCTTCAAGACCAGGAGACCAAGGAGCTGATTCTTGTTGCATTACAAGACAAAATTGCCAAGTCCCTTGATGTGCATTCCTGGCAGTCTGCCTTGGATTCCGTTACGCTTAAATTCCTCTACACGTGCAAAGTGTGTATGCCACATCTGGGTTTGCATTCCCACTCATCCTCTATCTTTGCATTATAGACGAAGAAAGGCAGGGTTCAATATGCCCCATCAGCGTATCCCAATCTTTCAAATGATATCTTGCACATCTTGGAGTTGATGCTAGGGCCTGAGAAATACAAACCTGTGGTTGACAAGTATCGACAGAAACTTCGCAGCTCTACAGTACTCAATCAGCAATACGCATCCCAACCAACCCGGAAAACGCCTAAATACCTACGTATTATCGCGACTAAAGAAGCACGCGAGCGATACAAATCAGAGGGGGAGGGTGATGTGGGGGTTTTGCGATGGGAACTTGTGGAAAGGTATCTTGGCTCAACGGCAGATGTTGTAATGACCGGGTCACCTAGTGTAGCTTAACGTTTCAGTTATGATAAACTGTGCGCTCAAGATAAATAGAGGAAACCACACTAGCGTTTTCGGGACCGTTTTGAGGCCGTTTTGACTTTTGTTTTGAGTCTGGTTTTGAGTCCAAAAACTGGTTTCATCGAGTTTAAAGGATTGTGAGTTTAAAGGATTGTCTACTGTAGGCTGCTTGCTCAGGATGATGTAGTAGCAGGAAACTGGAGTCTGCCTAGACGGACCCCCAAAATAAAATAGGCGAGGAGCGACGCACTCTAAATACATACAAATGTAGTAATTATGCAGGTAGAGACCATTCTACTAAACCTTCTAAAGAGAGAGGTGGGAGGGCCACAAAAAAATGAATTATTGACTAAACAGTTCAATGAAGCCTGTATGTGACTGTGTGAGGGATGAACTCAGATAGAAATGGGTGAAGACATCTGCTCACTATTAGGATTCAGCTGCCATCAGGAAAATCCAAGTTTGGCTTAAACCTCCTTAAAGTTCCTTAAAGCCTACTTATCATGCTTATTGTCCATTAAGTAAAATAAGCATCAAATTAAGCAGAGGACCCTGCTTATTTGCTACTTACTCTCCTTATTTCTCCTTAATCTGATGCTTATTTTACTTAATTAGGCTTTAAGGAACTTTAGGGAGGTTTAAGCCAAACTTGGATTTCCCTGATGACTGGGAAAGAATACCTGTTGAGTGAAAAGTCTAGTTGAATTTGGCCCAATGGGAATTGTGTGAGCTCTTACAATGCAGGTAGATGTTATTGAGATAGGCAAAGCCTTAAATAACCAACGGGGTGGCAGAACAGGAGTCCCAGACCTTGGGTTGGGGGGGGGGGGGAGTCTGGCCAGAGGCCAGAAAAAAGTTCTGACTTGGGTATTCAGGTGGTGGCAGGCCCCCATCAGACAGCACAATTACTCATAAGAAGCATTCAAACTTGAACATCATGGGAAGCTGTTGTAGTGTAGTGAGTTGGGGGCAAACTATACATAGAGGGGGTCATCAAGAACATGAATAACATATATTGTTCATGTCGATGATGGTAGTAAGTATCTTACATTTTTTAGTAGTTGACTATCTTTAAATAGGCCAGTCAAAGCTGAAGTCCTTATAATAAAATATATACAAATATCCAGGATATTACCTGGATCACTACACCCTCCCCCTTAGGTTCCTGCCAGGGGAACCATTTTTGGTTGACAAACAAGACAATCCAAGGATTGTCTAACATGCAGAAGGTGGCTTGGGCATGGACCGCACTAAGACTGGTCACTCATGTTCAGGCACAGGCAATAGTTCACCATCCTCATGTGAAAGCAGATGGATTTGGGAGATGGGTATTACAGGGTCTAGTAGCGTGTGACACTGGTAACCCCCAGGTATATTTTCTCATACCCATACCTGTACCCATGAACACTGTATCTGCGTGGGTAGGGGTATGGTGTTACTGCGGGTTATGTCAGGTTACCCATAGTTATTCAGAGGTTTCAAGGATAATATAATTTATTACACTAAATTAATAAAGAGAACCCCCTGCTTGCATTTGCAGCAAGAGAGGGTGGTCGTGCTTGTTGTTGCCCAGAACAAGATGAGAAACCCCCCCCCCTCTGGTGTTTGGAGCAAGGGAGGGGGGTAGTACCTGTAGTTGCTGGGAACAAGTCATTGGGGCGATGTGTGACACCTCACCCCACCAGAATGAAGAAAAAACCCTGACTTGCATTTGGAGCAAGGGAGGGGGGGTGGTCACTGAGAACAGAATGAGAAACCCCCCCTGCTCATGTTTGGAGCAAGAGAGGGGGTGGTGGTGGTTGCCCAGAATAAGATGAGAAACCCCCTGCTTGCATTTGCAGTGAGGGATGGGGGGTGTTGCCTATAGTCACTGAATGCATCATCATTGAGCCCTTCATTGGTGGCTGCCCAGAATGAGATGAGAAACCCTCTGCTTGCGTTTGCAGTGAGAGACAGGGGGTGTTGCCTGTAGTCACTGAACACATTGTCATCAAGTGTGGTGAATATGTCTACTGATCAACTTGTCTTTCCACTTGAGGAGAGCCTCAAGTATTGTGATTGTTTCATGCTCAAAGGTATGGTAATTCCTTTGAGCATCTGAGAACCTCTTGGACAGGAAGCCAGCTGGATGGCAGTTCTGCCAATCTGGACCCTCATTGCTCCAATCCCAGAGATTGAAGCATTGCATATCACCCAAATGGGTTCACTCAAGTCAGGGTCTATTGGCTTGAGCACAGGGGTGGAGCAGCTGTTTGAGGTCACAAGTGAAGGATTGAGTGAAGGTGAGTGAATTGACTGGGGGGAAGTGAGCCAGAGTGGCAGGTCTTTTATACCTTTCTGGAGTGTGCACAGACCATCTCCAGAAAGTATAAATAGAGGGCCTGTTTGGCACTGGCTCTCATGCTTCCCTTCTCCACTACTCTACTATACATCTCTACTCTAAATCTACTGTGCTATACTGTGTGTAGTCTACTATGGGGAGACTATGGTAGTGTTAGAGTAGTGTGGTGTAGTGTGTGGAGAGGTTATGATAGTATGTATATATGCTGGAGTAGACTAGCTTCTAACAGCAGCAGATGTTTATGATCATCTGGAAACAGTGATCATGCAACAGGTGCTGCTGAAATGCCTGCCCATTTTTTGTCATAGCTGACAAGGGTCTAGTGAACACTGTGATATCTGGCAAAAAAGTGCCAGATACTGGACAAGACCCAGGAATTGCTGCACCTTGTGATAGTTATGAGGTGCCTTCCATTCTGATATACAAGCCATCTTGTTGCTGTCAGCATGAAGTCCTTTCTCATCAATCATATGACCAAGATACTCCACCTTCTCAGTGAAAAGCTCACACTTTTCTCTTCTTAGAAACAAACTGTGCTAGCACAATTTGTCAAATACAAGCTCTAGGTGAACCTGGTGCTCCTCAATTGTGTTGCTAGACACAAAGATGTCATCCAAGTAGGCATGGACAAATACTCCAATATAGTCACAGAATACAGAATTCATCAACCTTTGAAAGGTTGATGGTGCATTCCAATTGCCTTGTTGCATGACAAGGCTTTTGTATACACCTTGAACAGTGGAGAACACTGTTTTCCACACATCTTGTGGCTCAACTTGGACTTGCTCATAAGCGTCTGAGAGATCAATCTTCAAGCAATACTTTGCATAAGCAACATCAAGACATGTCAAGTCTTGATCAGGGAACAGTGTCACATCTTTCACTGTATTGGCATTCCACCTCTGCATTGATCACAGTGTGGATCTGGCCATTCTTCTTGGGCACTACTGGCATTGGAGCAGCCTGCTCTGCTTGAGCAGGATGCCACCATCCTGCTTCACAGTACTTGCCAATCTTCTCAGCGAGCGGCTTCCTCATTGAGTCGGGACACTTTTGGGAAGATAGTAGTTATACTTCTTTCCCTTGTCCATCAGAGGTATCTGGTGGTTTATATCTCTCAGGGGAGGCAGCCAATCAGGCACACCCCCCAGGATATCCTGACATGACATTATCCACTCCTCTCTCAGGTGTGGAATGTTGCTCTTGGACATGGGACCTTTGGCCCTTGCCTTCTTGGCCAGGTCTTCACACATGCCAAACAATATGATGTTCAGGTCTTCCACCTGACTGCTGGTGGTACCATGAGAACAGATGCATTGAACCCAGGGTCCAGAAACCCAGGGCAATTGCCATTGCTAACCTCAGAAAATTTATATTGAGTAAATTCATGTATGACCTCTTTGAGGTCATCATCCTCTGTCCCAGATTGGTCTCCAGGCTCATGTAGTATGGTGTCTGAGTCCTTCAGATAACCAGGACAATGTTTGTCCACATCATCTTCTTCTTCTATCATGCCTCATCTTCTTCTTCTATCATGCCAGACTTACATCTGACAGTGGGGGGCTGTGCCCTAATCAAACTTGGTCTGGCAAGGCCCAAGTTTGCATCTTTGACAGTGGCACAAAGGCCACTGTTGCATCACTCAACCTTGTCAGGATGAGGGTGCATGGCATATTGACAGACATGCCTGAGTGTGCTGGGTATCTCGACAACTGTGTTGAGTACTTTATTCTTGCACACTTTGTCTCAATCAAAATTGAGTACTATCTTGTGCTTCCTCATGAACACAGTGCCTAATATGGCACCATACCTGTCAATGTTCATGACATTGAAGTAATGGGAGCTGTTCACTTCCCCCAGGTGGAAATCAGCCATTAGCCTGAAGTTTATCTTTGAGCGACTGCCTATGGTGCCCAGTTGAAGGGGCACTGGCTCGGCCAACTCATGGGCCTTCAAATTTGCTGAGATTGTGAACTCAGGAGAAACAGAAACAGAGGTACACCCTGAGTCCAACAATACATGGGCCTCTAGTCTGTGTATTTTCATTTTGGTCACAAAACAATGATTGTCCCTCTCAGTTCAAGGGGGATGCATTATTTTCTTAGAGGATTTCCTTAGCACCCTCACACATGCCAAGGGCTGAGTCCCCTTGGCTGCAGTGTCAAGCATGACACCAAGTCTCTCAATGAATGAGTGTGGCTGCTGCTCATTATCACAGTCCAATTCTGACTCAGAGTTGGAGACAGACTCTGCAGAGGGGCAACTGTCACTATCACAGTCTCATGAATTATCGCAGGTTGCCCTAAACTGTGTGGTGGGAGATTCATCACTGGAATTTCCACCAGTGTCTGAGTCTATTAGATACAGCTCACCTTCTGAGCTGTATTGGGATTCAATGGGGTCACTGTCAGACCTCACCAAATTATAGTCAGATGATGTTAACATCTGACTCCTCAGCATTGCTACTCAACATGGCAAGTCTCTCACCCATCAATGGCTGTACCATCTCAGTGCCCTCCTCTGTTCTCTGTCAGTCAGACTGGTAGTCTGACCCTTCCCTCACAGCATACATCTTTGCTGCAGGTTTTGGCTTCCCATAGTCAGGGCATTTCTTATCTGTGGAGTAGTGAGCCCCTCCACAGCTGTAGCAAGTAGGTGTCTTGCTGTTAGACTTGTGGTCTGGCCTCTGTGTCCCCTGGTTAGGGCCTCATCCCCCATAGGGGCAAGAATTTCACTGATCCCTATGGCAGGTATCTTTGCATCAGTCACAATCTCCCCTTTGAAGTTCCTTACCCAAGGACTTTGAGGGATCTGACCTCTTCTGATTGTCCCTCATGGGCCAATCTCTGGAGCAGTTGGTGGGCCTCTCTGGTGAGGGGTCCTTGTTCTTACTCACTTTGGTTAAAGAGCCATTGCTCTTCAACTTGGTGGAGTCCAGGATATGCCTCTTTTCCTGGAAACATTTCCTCATCCTGGCAATCTGCTCCACCTGACAGGTGAAGTGCAAAATATCATCTGTGGAGCTTGTCTCTGCAGTGCATCTGGGGCCTGGATCATTCTGATAGTGTAATGCTCTAGTTTGTGGTACTAACTCATAATGCCTTGGCATTACATTTGATGTGCCAGAACTTGTCTGTGGCATTGTGGGTTGCTGTTTCATGAACAAACCAGTTGTATAGGCCTAGGGTTTGAAGGTCCAGTCCAGTCCAGTCTTTCACCCCTTTCAGGCTTGGACTGGGACCAGGACCAGTCTATTTTTTACTGAACTACAGAAGGACTGAGACTGGTCCTAAATGGTCCAATCTCAGTCTTGCCAGTCTTGACTGGTCTTTTGTACATTCATCTACTATAATTAAAGTATTCAACAAATTAAATGAGTCACCCCCCCTTGCATTTGCAAGTGAGGGGGGCAGCATGAGTCAGGGGCCTTAGAGTACTCTACAAATAAAATAAAATACTTTTTGCCTGAGGGGGGAGTCCTTCACACTCCCCCACCTATTCTTGTCAGAATGCAGTTATTCTGGTGAGTCTGATCAGAATTTCCAGAATTCTGGTGATTTTCTTTTGTATGTATTTAACACTGTACAGGACAATTCCAGTCGGACTAATGGCTAGATTTATAACTGGAATCACTGGAATCTGTGACCTTGTGTCTCACCCAATCACATGCCCACCACTGTGACCCATTGTGACTGCCAGCACATGGACTCGTGACACCACCACAACCACTATTGACACAGCCCCCCTCCCTCACCATCTGATGCCGTGGCCACAGCCCCCCTACCCAGCTCACAGGCTGCCACTACCACTACCACCACCACCACTGCCACCACTGTTTCTACCACTGTGACCCCCCCTCTACCACCTCCCCTCCCACACCACCAATGCTGCCACCACCCCCTTTCCTCACCCATTGCCACTGCTGCTGATGCTACCCCTTTTCACCACATTGCACACCACAGGGCCTTGGGCCCCCTTGTAAGTGGTGTTGTTTGTTTTTGTTTTTGTTTTGTGTTTTTTTGTCCAGGATGCCACCTCCCCCTCCCTCCCCATATCCCCCCTGCTGTCCCCCATCTTCCAGTCCAACAGTATGGGGCCCCAGGCCCCCAAATAAGTATCACTAAATTATATTTTGCTAATAAACTATTTTGTTTTTCAGTGTTTTTGTGTCCATTCTGTTAGGATGTCACCAATACCCAAGGGAGTCCTTTACACTCCCTGTTGGGATTATGTATACAACAGTATACAGGCAAGCCAAGGCAGTTAGCATGCCTAGGGAATATTACCAGAATATGCTAAGTCATATTAACACATGTTTAACAGAGGTTAACACATGCAGGGACATATAGGGGAATCCACAGTTAACACATGCTACAGGATTATACATCCTGCAGCATGTCTATGATAGCCTATCCAAGACAGAACTATGGATAGAGTGTCTATGACACACCCTGAAGGAAGTCTAGGACTTACCAAGCCATGATATCATATGTCACTATTATTGACACTATTATAGGGGATATGACATAGTTATTCCATTATTAACTGGTACAGGGGTCTATGACAGAATACCTCCTTTATATATTAAAGGAGTACATTACACTATACCTCCTAACTGTGTAGTATAAATATTGCACATCTTGTAGGAGATGATAATAACATTCCTCCCTGTGGCAGACTCCCTCATACACACTTTGACTTAAACTCAATACCTCAGAAACCTCGTCCTCATCTTGTGCTCAGCTTCCTGATCCCAATACTCCCCCACCTATTCCAGTCAGAATCCAGTTATTCCAGTCAGTCTGATCGGAATTTCCGGAATTCTGGTGAATTTTTTTTATATGTATTTTATACTGCACAGGATAATTCTGGTCGGGCTAATGGCTAACTTTATAACCAGAATCACTGGAATATGATTGGACCACCTGACCGGAATAACTGGATGCACTTTTGGCAGGGTGGAACCAACTGACTGGAATAACCGGAATCTGGTGACCTCATGACTCCCCTGATCACATGCATGGCCACCACCATGACCCATTGTGACTGCCAGCACATGCTCATGACCCGCCACCATGACCACCATCAAGGCACCCCCTCCCTCCCTTTTTTTTTTTTTTTTCAACAATGTTTAACGTGGTGCGCGGACGCAGTCCACGGCTATCTACTACAAGAGACAGCGGGTATACGACGTAAGTTGAGGGGGAAACTACCGCCCCGATACTGCACATCAGTGCGTGAAGGCCAGCGCACCCCAGGAGCGTGGGCGTTGCGCAAGGCCGGACTACAGGCCGAGGGCGCTCGGGCGCCTCCCCGAACCAGCTCGCCGGCACTCCCAACGGCGCGTACTAACGCTCCCCGCCTCCTACCCCCGCTAAGTCCCTGCACAGCCCCTATTAGTCGTGCGCGCCCACCGACGCACCGGCCAGGAATGAGGATTACAGGCCTTCCCGCAGGTCGACCAACCCGCCAGCCATAAGGCCCGACGGGGTCCGGAGCCCCCCGGTTGCCCGAGTACAGCCCCTCCTCGCTTAGCCGCCCCACGTATGGGACGGTACCCACCAGCTGGTGGGCCCCCAGCCTTGCCAGCGGCGAACCCGAGGTTCGGCATTACCGACAGAGACATCGCAGGCTCGGGGACCGAGCGTGCGTTCGGTGAGCCGCCAGGCTCACCAGGCCACCAGACGGGGGTCATACGCCCTGCGCGTGACCCTCATCCCGGGTCCCACCCTTCCGGGGGGGCAAAGGCGAATGCACGCGGGTTCGCCTCGAGAAGTTCGACAAGGTCCGCGATAAATCGCGGGCCCTGCCGGTGCTTTTTACGCTTCACGTGTGGGCACACGCGGAGCAAGTGATCCCGGTCCTGGAAAGGCCGCGGGGGGCAAGTGCAGTGAGTGTCCTCACTGGGGAAAAAGCGGTCGCAGTAACTCCCGATGGGGGCATGCGCCGTGATGCACCGACAAAGTCGGGCCGTCAATCTGCAATCGTGTGCAGTCTCTTTGAGCCAAGGCCCGCGGCCGGAGGCGGTGGGCTTGGCGGGAGTCTTCCGCTGGGCCCTTAGGTCCAGGAAGCTCCTCCCTCGATATTTGGGGTCCGCAAAGCGGGCCACCCAGTCTTTCTCTGCTGACTCCTTGAAGGAGGCGATCAGCCAATTGCGGGTGGCTTTGGGGGAAACTCCCAAAGGCATCCGGAGCGACGTCGCAACGTCGTGGGCGCGCTTGTTTTTTTTTTTTTTTTTTTTTTTAATTCAGCAATTTATAACGCGGTGCACAAACGCAGTCCGCGGGCACGAGGTAATGACACAATCTAGTACGCTACGATTCGACTACGCCCTTGCCCCTGCCAAGATGACGCCCATCCGTCTTTTGGTAGCCGCTAAGGTGAGCAGGTGAGACCATGGATACTGCCCAGTGAAGCGTGAAGGCCCGCCACGCACGCGCGGCACATGAGCCGGAAAACTCCCCCCCCAGTGCTTCGGCGGTCCCCCCACGCGCTGCCCCAGCCGAAGCCAGAGCCGGTGAGCAGTGTCAATTCACCGTAAGCCCCCAGACCACAAGGGCCCGGAGGTTAACCGCTTCCCCAATCCGGACAGAGGAATAGTGGCCGCCCCCTCATCAGAGACGGACCGCTGACCCAGCGTCGCCGCTGTTCAACGAGGATGCCTGGCCGTGACCGAAGAACGGCCCAAACGATGCCGGCGGGTGCGAGTGTGCAGACAGTGAGCGTGGGCGCGCTTGTGGATCGCCCACTCCAGCTTGGAGGGGACGAACCATAAGTGGATCTGACGGTCTTGGCCCAACTTGAACCAAGGCCGCAGGAGACGGCACAGCTGCAAGGCGTGCTGTTGGCCCCCCTTCGGGGAGCAGTCCACCCATGCATTCGCAAGCGCAAGGGCGTCCAGGAAAACTACCACCTTTTTGCACCCGGCAGCCATGGCCGTGGATATTCCAAGGTGGAGGGCACGATGTTCGGCATCCGTCGCTGAGGCGCGACCGAGGAACGCGGTAGCACGGCGGACTTCCTGGTGTCCTCGGAACACCAGAGCGGCCGCCGCGGCCTGGTGGGGTGTCTTGGGTACAGACCCGTCACAGCCCACAATAAGACAATCGGGATCGCTCCTGGCCTCAGCCAGGACGCGGTCCAGACGGTCGGGGTATTCTTTGCGCTCGTCCGTCCCTTTGGGGGGCGGGCGGTGGATGGAGAGTCTGTCGGAGAACAGATCTACTAAGCGGTCTCCAGGTTGGCTCTCAGGGCCATAGGCCTCGAAGGGCTCATCGGAGAGTGTGCACACGGCCATCGCGTCCGCCGCGGGGGACACGATTTTCCGGCGGGCACCTGGCGGGAGGGCCCGAAGTCCCAGCGCATGCCGGGGGGCGTCGCCAACCAGGTCCCCTTCCAAGATAGCTTGGACAGGGTGTGTGGGCGTCAAGGTGGCCGTCCGAAGACAGCTCTTGTCCGCCAAGCGACGCAGCACCTGGGGCATAGGCAACAGGGCTGCGAGACATTCCATAGCCCCCACCCCCTCCCTCCCCACATTCCCCCAGCTGTCCCCTATCCTCCACTTGAACACTATGGGAGCCTGGGGGGCCCCATCTTAAGTATTTTCAATTATCAACAATTTTATTCTTCTGATAAACTATTTTTTTTCAGTTCTTTTGTGCTGTCAACAACAAGCCCCCAATGTGCTGCCCCTCCTCCCCTCTTAGCTGGGAGGTGGGGGGCTCAATGGGGGATAGTACAGCCCTATACCACAGGACCAAGGTATCTGCCAGAGGCACACAGAACCCCCCGTTGCCTGCCATGTCACAAGCTGCACCCCCCCACTCAGTGCCATGTCACCACCACCTGTATGGAGTCCCGACAACCAGGGGAGCACAGGGGGAGGCACCAGACAACAGGGGGGGGACGCCAGATGACCAGCAGATGATGAGACATGACTAGGGAGGTGGGGATGCCCAGGGACATGCAGATGATGGAGGGATGCCCAGCCAAGGGAGGGGACCTGCCAGATGCCCAGACAATGGGGGATGCCCAGTTGAGGGAGAGGACTGCCCAGATGCCCAGATGCCCAGATGATGGGGGACACCCAGCTGAGGGAGGGGACTGCCCAGCCAAGGGAGGAGACCTGCCAGATGCCCAGACAATGGGGGGGGGGAGCACCCAGATGATGGAGGGGGAATGCCCAGATGATGGAGGGGGGGGAATGAGCTAAGGGCAACAGGTGCAAGCCACAGCAGCACCCCCCACCATTTCTGCAAGCCACTGCTTGCAGGGTGGAGATGGGGTGCTACAGATGAGGGCAATGGGGTGGTGACAGCATCCACCCTGTATGGGAGCACTACCATTAAGGTAGTGTTTATAGATGTTTATACAAAGGGCTGCCAGACTTATAGCTGATGTCAGCTATTTGGCAACCCAAGTCTTATACCACCACATAACACCTGAATATACCTGATTCATATTCTGTTGCATGTGGTTCTTAAGCACCCTCTATCACACATACTACACTTTTTTGAATACCTCTTATATTTAGTGCTAAGGGAATACCCTAAGCATTACATCTGGAAATAGTTTTGTTCATACAAAACTACACACAGTATCAAGTGACTCAAGGCAATCATGGATTGTTTTGAATCAAAGACTAAAGCCAAAAGTAGAAGAAAACAACAAACAAGAGGCAACCCTACTATTGCCCCAGACAACCCACTGGGACAGGAAATAGAACTAGATGAAGATGCCACATCACATACCAGTGATGATGTGCAAGTACTGGGAGGGCATGATAGAGGCCCTATTACTAAGTCCAACATAAAAAACCTAGAGGCAACTAACAGTAGTTCATTGTCATTGGCAGAACCCAACACAGGTTCTGTGGAAGCGATGGACACATTGTCAAAATTGGAGACAATATCAGATGACAGAGAAGTCATTGAACCCTTTGTAAATCCAGTAATGGGATCATCCTCAATGGGACTGAGCACTGAACATTCACAAACAGTGCCCAAAAACAACACAGGACCACCTATGTTGCCTAAACCATTTAAATCAACTTTGTCTAAAGGAAGGGAAGAAACCCATCCCACATGGTTGCCAATACATCAAGATGGTGACACCATGAAGGCAATAGTCCTGCCTTCCTTGAATGTAATGAATGAAATCAGAGACTTCATCTGGGACACACAACAGAAGCTGCAAACTTCTGGACCAGCTCCTGGATACACCCAGGAAACATGGAATGCTTTTATCAGATACATTCCAGCCTTGATGGACTTCCAAGGTGAAGGCCCACTACTATACAGATTGGGGAGTCTACCAACTCCTCAAGGCCATTCCAGCTAGGAATGGCAGTCATTTGTATGGATGGTATCTAGGATCCTAGAGTTGGAACAGTGACCACTAATGTCATCACCCAGAACAGGGATGATAAACCCTGTTGGAGTAGCAACAGCTCCATCAACACCTGATATGTTGAAAAGAGTGGAGCTAGAGTTGTCCAGACCACATCAAATGGACAAGACTAGTTTGGTGGCAGATAGGAGACACCAAGCTACAGAGAGGGCAAGGAACCCTCCTAATTCTAAAGTCGAGATGGCAGGTTTGTCATTGGTATCTACAACCAAGGAACCAAACAAATAGGATCAAGGCATTGTATTTGATGCTAAAGGACATCCTCAAGATGTACAGCTGGAACAAGGTGTCCAGAGCAATGCTAATGGAATGGCCAGTGATAGGAGCCAATCCAAAGGTGCAAGGCCTAAGGATGTTGAAGTAAAGGATGATCTGGGTAGATCCTCCAAACAGGTTGACAGACCTAGAGGATCACTGGAAGGTAACCCTGAGGAAATCAACATAGGAAATGAAAGTGGAGATGACCCCACTTTCATTGGAGATGAAGAAGATGATGGAGGGGCAGGACCTCCAACAGATGAGGAGGAGGAAGTGGAAGGATCCCAATCCCTCCCACACAAACAGTTGTTGAGAGCCAGCATATCCAACCACTCTCTAAATTACAATATACCATATTAGCAGAGACATACTGCTGAATTGGATGTCTATAGAGACAGAGGAGCCCCAAGAACATCCAAGTATCTCAGGGCAATTCACAACCAGTTTCATTGGACAATTGATGAATATATTGATGACAATGTCAACACAAACATTAATGTAAAAACACCCAAGGTACTGGAACCGAGGACATACAATGACAACAGCAATGCCAATAACTTCAAAAGGTGGCTTATTAGCCTCCTTAAATGGTTTTGGGTCAACTGATACTGCGGCAAAGGATTAGAAAAAGAATGCCTAGTATGCACAGCATTATTTCTGGAAGGTGCAGCCTTAACCTGGTACAATGACAATGTATCAGGCCCGCACTGAGTGAAGGACACATGGTCCCTCAAGTTAGTTATCACCGGGTTATATGACCAGTTTGCACACCACTCTGTACTAGGTGTGGCCACAGACAAATTCTGGAATGCAACCCATGTTCCAGGGGAAACAGTCTTGGACATTTACCATAGACTAACAAGATATGCAGCACAAATGGTCCATCCACCTGACAGATATACATTCAAGTGTCAACTTGTCATGAGACTCCCTAGAGAAGTGTTCAACTATCTGTTGAACAAGGAAGTTACTGTGGAACATTCCACAGTAGAGACTATTCTTCATCATGCCAGGAAGGCAGAGGAAAATTCTAGGATCAGGTCTCATTGGTATAGTGAACAACAGACCATGACTGCGGTCAGGGAAGTAACAGAAAATAAGCCCATAGGGAGAAACTATGGCAGTTATATGAGACTGTTAAGATTGGTCTTTAACTACTCAGTCCTAAGTGTTCTTTGTCAGAGGCTTTCTGATGTTGTTCAATTTGAGACTTCAAGGTGCTTCCTTGAGTCGAGTTTGTTTTATTAGACACTAAGAAAATCCCTTAGGTCGAGTTTATGAGCAGTAAAGATGTTTGTATCTCTAGGTCAAGCTGAGCTTGACTGACTATTTACTACAAGCTTTTATAGGTAAATAAATACTCCAGTCTGAGTAGGTATTGGCTGGTAAATAGAGTCTTATCTACTCAGGTCTTTTACAGGAGAGTTTCATAAGTAAAATGTGCTGGCTGTCAAATAGTGCATGTGTTAGAGGAGTTAAAGATAGGTGAAACGATAGGAATGCAACATTACCCCCTCTCTATCATTGAAGTTTCCAACTTCGATCCTTCTACATGACTACTTTGCTTTCTAAAACTTTGGGATCCCTCCAGATCCAGATTTGCAAGTGTCGCGTTGGCTGTGCAACAGGAGGTAATGGGCGTAGTTTGATGTCGACAAAGGGCATGAGGACGGGTCTAGTGGGTTGGTGGTCATGGACGTGCCAGTAGATTACGAAGCCGAATAGAATAATCCAGCAAGTGATGAGGATAGAGCAAAAGATGATGGTGAAGATGAGATAGCCATCCATG
The DNA here is from genome assembly GCA_964034925.1 of Tricholoma hemisulphureum. Classification (NCBI taxonomy): domain Eukaryota; kingdom Fungi; phylum Basidiomycota; class Agaricomycetes; order Agaricales; family Tricholomataceae; genus Tricholoma; species Tricholoma hemisulphureum. Next base: position 7,648,920 of record OZ035929.1, on the reverse strand, counting down.
TAGTAGATGTGGGGGTTTCTAAGAGGGAGTGGAAAGGGGTGGATGCATCTTTTATAAACCTCCATAAGGTTCTCCAGTGATATTTACCCACACCGCATCATCAAAATTGTCAAAGTCCTCAGGGGCAGTTTTGTAAAGTTGTGCTAATGTGTTATGGGTAGGTTCAGTGTATCCTGGTGGTGCAGATGCATGATGTCGTTTGGGGCAGGCGATTGGATAATGTCCTGGCCTTCTTTTCTTACACATATTACAGATGAATTTGTCGAGATAGGTAGCAAAGTGTCCTATTTTGTTGCATTTATAGCACCTTTCTCTGGCCATGTGAGGTGGTGTCGGGGTTCTGGGTCAAGAGCGGATGTTCATCAGCGTAAGAGGGCATTGTGGTGGGCAAATTGGGGAGGTGAGATCGATGATTTTGGGTATGATTGGCAGGGTTGTAGCAATTATAATGATGTTGGGAATAGACATCGACAAATGTTCCTTTCCAGTCTGGGCACCTTCATTCAAGGTGACTGTCTTTTGGTGTGAAGAGGTCAGTAACCCAGGTCGGGAGTTTTTGATTGGGGTCAATTGGGAGTAAGAGTGGTGGGATGCTGGGGTGGTGGTGGTCAGTCTTCTGGATGGGACAAGAGATGGGTTGTTATCTGACCATTGTTTTTGTAGATGATTAATTGCTGATTCAACTCTTAGACTCATCATAGTTGCCAGAGTTTCATCAGCGAGCTTTTCTTGGTTATGAATGAGTTCTAAAATAGTATCGTAGTGATGGAGTAGGTTATTCAAGATGTCTTGGTTGCGATCAATGAGGTAGTGAGCAAGGTGAGCTTGGTTGGCAGGGTCAATCAGGAAATCCTTGATGAATTCAGTGAGAGGAGGGAGGGTTTTTTTGGCAGGGGTAGAGGAAGTAGTGGCGTTGTTGGTGTGCATAGTATAAATGATTTCTCTGTCTGCTTCATAGGTTTTTCTTTTCCTTATAAACGTTTAGAAGTCTGTCTGCATGTGTTAAGTTCAACTTGGGTTCCTATGTGTTTTCCAAAGATGGATAGCCTTTCCATTTCATGAGGTAGATGTATTTTGATCCAGCTTATGTGTGATGATGGCTTCTACTTTGTATTCTTGTTCTCCTTCTATCAAGTCGGGCAGTGGTTTTAGGTAATTTGGTCCATAAGCTTCTGTTTCGGAGTATGGGGTAAGCAGTGCTGCATGGAATACCAGATGGATTTTCCATTGAGTAGGCAGTTTCAGTTCATAGGATAAGGGGGGCAGGACCCATTTTATTGGAAATGGTCCCTCTCTTCTCAGGGAAAACTTCTTAGTGTGGGTGTAGATGTTCAGATTTCAAGTGTCTAGCCATACTTTCTGACCAGGGAGGAATGGAGTAAATTTCCAGGTGACTTGTTTGGACATGAGTTGTCAGGCCAGTTCATGCGTGGCCAGGGCTTCATTCCGCACTCTCTGGAGCTGTGCTATTCTTTTTTCAGCTGCAGGTACGTCGCTTTTCTTGTAAGGTGTGGGTATCATGTGTGGTTTGTAGCCCATCATGAGATAGAATGGCGAGTGTTTTACCATGGTGTGCATCCATTGATTATGGGCAAATTCAGCAGTAGGTAAAAATGTGTTTCATGTTTCTGGGTAGTTCATGCAAAACATGTGGAGGTAGGCCTCTATTTCCTGATTCATTCATTCAGTTTGCCTGTTGGTTTGTGGGTGATAGGCGGTGCTCATGGCTAGTTTGATACCTAAAAGCCTTCCCAATTCTTGGAACAATCTAGACACAAATCTCAGGTCTCAATCAGATATAATCTTATTGGGGAGACCGAATCTGGTGAAGACGTTTTTGAGGTAGAGGTCTGCTGCCCCTAATGTGTCGATTGTTTTGTTGCATGGGATTAAAATTACCCCCTTCGTAAGACCATGGTCTACCACGACCATTAATGTGTCAAAACCATCTGCGTCGGGTAGGTCAGTAATGAAGTTGGTAGTTACCAGTGCGAATGGCCTAGTTGTGGTTGACTTGATTGGTGTGAGGGGTGGTGTGAGGGGTGGTGTGAGGGGTGGTGTGGCCGGGTGTGTGTTGACCTTCATTTGTTGGCACAGTCTGCATCCTTGGATGTAGTTTTTTATTAAGACTGTCATTCCTGGCCACCAGTAATCTCTTCAGATTAGTTCTAGTGTTTGAAATTGTCCAGGGTGTCCTGCAGTCAACAAATTGTGGCATTGTTCAATAATCCGTTTCCTTAATTTGTTGTTGGGTGGGACATAACATCTATTTTTGAAAAATAAATCCATCTTTTACTTCCCAATCTGCGAGATCGGATTTGATCAGGGGCATTCCATTTGTTTTTAGCGCTTTGATTGCTTTAGTTACTAATTTTATCTTTCATCATTGCTGTGATCAATAGCGTCTCCATTTCAGTGTTGATGGTGTTAACAAATACTGTTTCTGGTAGCATCGTTAGGTTTTCATTGTCATTGTCAATCCCTTTTCCTAAGTCTTCTCTTCAAGATAGTGCATCAGATTGGATCATTTGTGATCCAGGTACATGTATTAATTTGATGTCGAATTCTGATAGGAAAAGGCTCCAACATGCCTGTCTTCTGTTCAATTTCTGTGCGACCCTGAAGTATGTCAGGTTCTTGTGATCAGACAGGATTGTAACTGGGTGTGGCACTCCTTGCAGGTAGTGTCTCCAGGTTTCTAAGGCTCTAATTATTCCTAAGAGTTCCCTGTCATATATTTTGTAGTTTCTTTCGGTAGGAGTGAGAGAATGGGAGATATATCCACAAGGATGCCAATCTCCATTGGGTCCCTGTTGCCTGAGTACTGCACCAGTTGCAAATTTAGATGCATCAGATTTGATCATAAATGGTTTCTCTGGATCTGGCATTAATAGCATGGGTGCCTCGCTAAATTTGGCTTTTAATTTGTCAAATGAATCTTGACATTCTGGCATCCAATCAAATTTGATATCCTTCCTGGTTAATTCATTGAGTGGTCATGCTAGTTCAGCAAAGCATCCAATGAATCTGCAGTAAAAGTTTCCAAATCCCAAGAATGATCATACTCCTTTGACATTGGTGGGTTCAGCCCAATCTTGGATGCCAGACAATTTAGTGGGGTCCATTAGGATCTGATCCGGTTTTACTATTAAGCCGAGGAATTTGACTTCCTTCACGTCGAATCTGCACTTCTCGGGTTTGAGGTATAGATCATGGTCTTTGAGCCTTTGGAGAATCTTTGTTTGATCGGCATGTTTCCTGGGATCTCGGGAGAAGATTAAGATGTTGTCCATGTAAATCACTACCCATCCTTTGTCAATTAGATCTTTGAATATTTCATTCATCATTGCCTGAAATGTTGCTGGGGAGTTACATAGGCCAAAGAACATGACCATTGGTTCAAACAGCCCTTTATTTGTTTTAAAGGCTGCTTTTCATTGGTCTCCTTCTTTTATCCTGATGTTGTGATATCCCCATCTGATGTCAAGTTTAGTGAATATTTGTGCTCCTTTTAACTTGTCAAGGAGATCTCTGATCAGTGGTAAAGGATAGGTGTTTTTAATCGTTCCGTTATTCAGGTACTGATAATCTTGACAGGGTCATAGAGCCCCTGCATCTTTTTTTGCTACAAAGAAGAACAGGGAGGCCATAGGTGATTTTGATGGCCTAATGTTGCCTTTCTTCAGGTTTTCTTCCAGGAATTCGTCCATTTTTTGTTGTTTGACTGGGGTAAGAGGATAGACTTTACAGTCTTTCAGCACAAAGTCTTCTTTTAGTTCTATGGCATGATCCCATTGTTTTGATTCAGGGAATCTCTCAGAAGTGGTTTTCTTGAAGACTTTGTGGTAGTTATGGTATTCGGGTGGCACAGTTGATTTGTCCTTTCCTTGATCTCTTTGTTCATCATGAGCCAGTTGTTGGGAGATTGATGTCTTAGCTCTGATCCAGATGGCTTGGTTCATATGGGTTTCTTTGATTCATGCAATTGGGATGTCCTTCTGTTCAAATGCAGTTCCTTTCATAAGTTGCCGGGTTTTAGCAACCACTCGTCGAGCTGCTTCTAGTGACCCGCCTTTTCAGTATTGCATTGTCCCTTTTTCCCAGTTGATCATCAGGTTTTCCTTTTGAAGCCAGGGGAGACCTAGAATGATATATTCCTTTCCCAAACCAGTGACCATGAATTGTATAGTTGATTGTCTTCCTCCTATGTTCACAAGTAAGGTGGTGGAGTGATTGATGGTTCCTAGTTTATTTTGTGTACCATCTACACTCCTGGCTCAGATTGGTTTCGAGAGAGGAGTAAGGGGGAGATTGTAAGCCTTGGCAAATTCTTTGTCTATGAACATCCCTCCTGCTCCTGAGTCTAGAAGGGCATCGGTTTTAACGGTTTCATTCTTTCTGTTTAATTGCATGGGTAATCTCATAGATTGCTTTTCCATGTTAGCTATTAATACAGAAGAGACCATAATTTCAGTGGGTCCTGACATCAGGGCAGTCTGCTTTCTTAAAAACCCGATTCTTCCATTAGATTGAGGGTTTCTTCTTTTTCTTCATCATTGAGTTCAGCTAAAAGGGCTCTAATTTTCCTGTAAGTGTCTTTTCCAGTTGGCTTCTTAAAGGTGAGTTTTCTGGAAACTCTGGGCAGGAATCTTCCTGTCTTCTTGTCTTTGTGGTCAGCGGCATGATGGCCTGTCTGATGGCATTGGAAACACATTGCTTTGCACATGTGTTTGTCTCGATCTTCTTTTGTCATTCTATCAATCTCCATGGCATTTGGGTCAGAGACTGGATGAGCCTGAGGGGTGTAAGTCTTAGAAGGCGGTTTGCTTCCTCTGGCTTTTCCTGTGATTGCCTGTGCTCATTTCCACCGCCCTTCATATTTAGCAGCGGCTTCATACCATCCATCAATGGTGGTAGGGAGAGTTTCCTTGAGGAAGACCTTCTTGAGTAACTTTGGTTTCAACCCGTCCATGAAATATTTGATGAGTGTGACATTCTCGATTATTCCTGTGCATGCTGCAAGAATTCTGAAATCGGAGATATAGTCTTGAACATCCCCTGTTTGTTGTAAATTCTTGAGTTCAGTCCATGCTGTTCCTGCATCATCTACAGGGGAGAAGGCGGCAGACATGGCTGTTTTAAATGCTTGCCAGCTGCCAAAGTTATTGTTGGCCAAAGATTCTTTGATTTTGGCTTCTTTCCATCCTGCAGCTGCTCCCCCTATCATAAACAAGAGAGCAAACACGATTTTCTTCTCATCGGTGTCATAGGTGTTCAGGTTTACTTGTATGTATAATTCCACTTCTTGTAGGAATTTTGTTGTTTTCTCCCTTTCTCCTGAGAAGTCAGAGGGGACTCAGATTTTTACTTGTGCGTCTCGGTTTGCCATTTTGAAGTGATGGGGTTCTAATGTGTCTTCTGGTTTGGAGCCTTCAAGGGTTTGTGAGTACCCTGTTCGCTTGTCGGTGACAGAAGAAGAAAAATATTCTCCTTGACCAGAGGATGATTCTCTGGTAATTCTTGGTGGGGGTCGACTGTCTTCAGATCTTCCTTCAGTGAAGTAATGATCTGGTACGTATTCGATTGATCCGGTGGTGTCAGTGAAATACCAGCTTCTTAAGCTATTTCCATATCTGATTCATCATCCATCTAAATGGTAGTATTCTGTGGTTGTAGTCAGTACAGCTGCACAAGGTGGTCTGTCAGCAGAGTGTCTGTTCTTGAGCGTGTGCGTAAGCTTGGGCACCACACTGTTGGTTGGGTTTGCCTAGACTTGTGATAAGTGGGCAGTTTCTGTTCAGCTTGACCTTTTGTTAAGATTGGTCTTTAACTACTCAGTCCTAAGTGTTCTTTGTCAGAGGCTTTCTGACGTTGTTCAATTTGAGACTTCAAGGTGCTTCCTTGAGTGGAGTTTGTTTTATTAGACACTAAGGAAATCCCTTAGATTGAGTTTATAGATGTTTGTATCTCTAGGTCAAGCTGAGCTTGACTGACTATTTACTACAAGCTTTTATAGGTAAATAACTACTCTGGTCTGAGTAGGTATTGGCTGGTAAATAGAGTCTTATCTACTCAGGTCTTTTACAGGAGAGTTTCATAAGTAAAATGCGCTGGCTGTCAAATAGTGCATGTGTTAGAGGAGTTAAAGATAGGTGAAATGATAGGAATGTAACAGAGACTGTCTGGGTATAACAGATGGTATGAAGAAATACCTGATACACCACTAAAAGTATTGTCGGTGAAGGAAACCAAGAGACAGGCCCCTGATAAGAGGGAACTGCAAGGAAAAAGTAAAGAACCTGACAAGAAGCCGGGATCTAGCAAGAAAAATGAACAGGTGGATAAAGACACCTGTTTTGGATGTGGCCAGAAGGGCCATATTGCAAGAGACCCTCATTGCCCAAGGAACTCATCAAACAAGAAACCTTCAGCCCAACTCTTTGTGGCAAGGGACATCCTGGTGGGGGATGATCCTGACATGGATCAGGAACAGGCTGAGAAATGGAGCATCATAGACGATGAGGACCAAGGTAAGACTGATAAAGGAAACCCATCAAATACAAAGGGGAACAGCAGGATATGTACTTTGGATCCCAGCACAGCTTGAAAGGTGAGGAATTCAAATACAAAGACCTCACAGGTGATAGAGTGGAATCAACACTCTATGAGGAGGGCAGAGAACAGGAGACGTTCAAAGCTATCCAAGACAGTAAAGTACCATCTTCAAAGAACAATGCAGACAGGGTTGGAAACAACCAACCCATACTACTAAGAAAATTGAGCAAACAACTCAATTGCTGGACACAACAGAGAAAAGAGACATGAATATTTGTAGCTCTAGTCGAGATAAACAGGCATGAGGCCATAGCATTACTGGACTCTGGATGCACAATAGATGGTATATCACCAGAGTTAGTACAAATTGCAAACCTCAAGGTTTACACACTAAAAAATCAAGTACCCTTACAATTGGGAACTAAAGGTAGTCAATCAAAGACCAACTATGGCACAAATTTCTGCATTAAGTGTGGACCCATAAACACAAGTCACTATTTTGATATAGTAAATATTGACAGATATGATGTCACACTGGGCACCATCTTTATGAGAAGGCATGGCATAGTGTTGGACTTTGACAGGGATGAAGTCAGACACAAGCAAAGTGTCCTACCTGAAGGAATGGATGAACGTCTAGCAATGAGATACTGGCAAGAGACAACACCAGCTCAGAAGTTTCACAAAGATTATCCCAAAATGGATCCAGGTAAGTGAGTTGATAGCGGTGATGATGCCACACTTCAGTCTAAGAAGGGGAGGGTGGACAAAAGATACATGCCCTCCAGATTTCCAGTCATCCTTGAACAAGATGAGGATGTCACATCGAGAGAAATATCAAAATTGGACAAAGTCATCCAAGAATTCTTGAGAGGTCTGAGGACACCACACCAAAAGAGACCCTTTGGTTATTTACTGGACCACCAGCCAAGGGGCAAGGTGGGCATGATAGCTAATATGATGTACTTGACGGCAATGGAGAATAGACACTCTGTCCAGATCAAAGGATCACTCACAACCAAGGACATTCCTCAGCTGCGTGAGAAATGTATGAAGTCCAACCAGGACATTATGCAAGGGGTTCCAGAAAAATTACCTCCACTATGGGAGGTAAATCACAGGATACCATTAATAGACAAGAACGAAGGGTACAAGTACCACTCACTGAGGTGTCCAGACTCTCTGAAGCCCAAAAATGGAGGGCTTTACACTCCCCCACATGTATACATGGAGTCTACGTAGGCTACATAGACTTTACTGGGAGTCTACATAGACTTTAGATGGAGTGTGGGTTCACCAAACATGGGATTCATGTTGATAGCAAGTCTATGTAGCCTCCATGTAGACTCCCAGTAAACTCCATGTATTTACAAGGAGTAGTGGGACTCCCACTAAATACTATACATAGACTCCATGTAAACTCCATGTAGACTCCATGTAGACTCTATGTAGACTGGACTCCATGTAGACTCTACATAGACTCTACATAGACTCTATGTATACAAGCCTCATACTATTAATTATAAAAAAAATGCCATCTTGGAAAATTGAACCCACAACCTTTGGATTACATATTACATAAGTAGCCATACATAACTGTTCAGCTATACAACTTTGCTTAGTATGGAAACTTTGATCTCTAAGTGATATGTCCGTCATGTGTTGGTTGGAAATGCGTGGCCTTGTGTGACTGTTTGTTTATCAGTTACACATGACATGCTCCTACCACCACCAACCCCACTGCCACCTGCTGTTGCTGCCTCCCTTGCACCTCGACCACCACCCCTTGTCACCATTTCTGTCCATGGCCCCTAACTTCACTCCCTCCTTTGCTCCCTCAAGCTGGCCAATGCGCAGCAATGACCCCCAGCGCCCCCAGATGGTAAGTGGCCCCCTCCCCCCCTGTTGCCTGATGCGCCACGTCACTAACCGCCCCCTCCAACTAGATATCAACCCCAGGACCCCTGCAACCTGGTAAGCCCCCCCCTCCCACCTACGCGTGTGCCATGTCACTGACACCAGCGCCATCCCCTCTGATCTCCCCCCCCCCAACCTCCTGCCTGCCCCCCCTCCCCTCCTCCACTACCCATCCATGGGGGCCACAGGCCCTCATGTTGGGTATGATTTTTCTTTATCTATTTTTTTAAAAACTCACTTTTTCTTTTTCAGTTTTCTATATATGTCTGATCACAGACACACCGCCCCTCCTCCCCACTCAGCTGGGAGTATGAGGGGCATTGAGGGGGACAGGGAGGTGCCAGGAGGCCCGAGCAGCGGGGTACCTGCAAGGTGTGCACAGAACGGCCCACCCCGCCCACCATGTCACTAACCACCTCAGGAGCTGAGGGGGACGCAACGCAACACGCTGCCAGCAGTGGGGATGTGATGAGAGGGCCCAGCACCCAAGGGACGCAACAGGAGCCATGGGGGACACGACAGAAGGCCTGCTCTTGGCCGTGGGCATTGTTTTTATCGTTGTCATCGCTGACCTTGTCCTTGGGTGCCTCTTCTGTCTCACCGGGGTCATTTGAGCCACCCCTGGCATTGTGGTTCTTGGCATTGCCTCCGCTGGTCTTCTTGCCGGCTTTGTTGATGTTGAGGGTGATGGGAGGGGTGTCAGGATGACGCTGGCGCCCACTCAAAGTGACAAGGGTGGGCCAAGGCGGCATGATGCTCGCCTTTGCTGGGCAGGGGCGTTCCGTGGGGGCAATTGTGATGCCGCTGCTTTCTAGCACCTTGGCTGTCCTGTAGAATAGTTGTAAGTAGTCCCATGAATGAAGGAAAACGAGAAAAAACTCACTTGGTGAGTTTTTTTGGGGTGGAAGCAGTGGCATTCTGTTGGGCTTGCATCCCCGATGTTTTCCTGTGCAGAATGGTGTGATTCTGTTCAAGATGCGACAGGGGAATATACCTACCTGGTAGCAGTTTTGCGCCCACCTTTCCCCTTGCTCAACGCCCCGCCAACACTGGTATTGGCCATCTTCGTCTTCTTTGTGGGCTTGGCATTGGTGTCGATGGATGACGTGGCATGTTTGCGAGTGCCCTGAGTTGTCTCCTCCCTGCCGGCACTGGTATTGGTAGTCATCTTCTTCGTTTTCACTTGCATGGTGGTGCCACCAGATGACGTGGCACATTTGCGAGTGCCTTGAGCCATCACCTGGGAGTTGGGGGCCTTGTAGGTGGCACCACTGTGGGTGGCAGTCCCTGTCGATCATGTTTGAGGCATCTTGAGCAGAGGATGGTTGTCAGTTGGTGTAGGCAATGGGTGATTGAAGCGAGGTTGATGCAAGGCTGTATGTGGCTGTACTAACCCTAATGCTGGGGTTCAGCGCAAGTGGTTACTATAGTGAGCTAAATACATAACCAACAACAGGACCACTTGGCTCAGTGGTTATTTGTGTTGCATTACTTGGCATTACGTTATCCATTAAGTTCGAACCCTTTACATGCCGATTATTTTGTCCTCACGCTCTATTTACAACTACCTGATACTGACAGAAACCGCAGTCCGAGTATCTTCCTTACGGAGTCTGAGAAGTTCGAGTATATTCCAAGTTGAGTCCAAAATGTCCTATTGGAGTCCAAGGAGTCCTAGCAACTTCAAATTCCCACTAAACTCCGAGTTTTCCGAGTTGTCCGACTTGGACTAAACTCGGACTGGACTCAGACTGGACTTGGATAAAAATACCACCTTCTCTGCACAAATTGGATAAAATGGTCCGAGTTCAGTCTGAGTTCAGTCCGACTGGATTCTAATCGGACAACTCGGACTCCGACTAGACTGGACTAGGAATAGGTGGGGGAGTGCAATGTGCTCCATTCTGCATGCATGAGGCATTTGGATTCTTAGTACCACAGGGGCTGTAAACCATAAACTTCTTGATCTTCTCCAATAGCTCAGGATTATCCTCAGGAAACTCTGAAGAGAGAAGACTGTCTATCTGCAGAGCTTGGAATCTGGATGGAGGAAGATGATGCAGTGCATGTGAGGGAGACCACTTTCTGGTACTCAATAGTGAACACATATCCAAGGGCCTTTCTAAAGAAGCCAGTCTCTATGTCCTTTATGATCTGCTTCTGCTTTGCAAAGAATGCATGAACAACTACATCAGGGCAATCAGCTGCTGTCTGACCTGGACCAAGCTCATTCACAATCTCTGGCCATTTATGATTTGCTGTGGTTGTCATGAAGAGATCACCTCCTTTGAAATACTGATTGATGGCCATTGCATCTTGGAGCAGCAGCTGCATGTGATGTGTGCTTCCAGAAAATAAAAGAGAAGAAGCCCAGGGACACATCTAATATTATAGAAGAGCATATAACATTCTCAACAGATGAAGAAGGTTATAATTTTGATGCATGTAATAACAATGTCATAATTGATGAGCATCTGATCTATTATGATTGGTAGGCTGACTTGGCAACAACTTCACATGTAACACATCAAAGAAATGCATTTACTTCCTACATACTAAGGAAAAATATTTCCATAACTGGTGTAGGTGGAAAAGAGGTGAATGTAGCAGGACAAGGAACTGTTGATTTAATTTCAACATGCAACAGAGAAAAATATATTATACATCTACAAAATGTTTTACATGTTCCCGGTATATGAAATAATTTAATTTTGTTAGGGAGATGGGATGCAGCTGGAGGAAAATATAATGGAGGAAAAGGGGAAATAATTCTCATCAATAAAGATGGCAAATCCATTGCTCACAGGAATAAAATCAATAATCATCTCTATAAAATGGAAATGATTATTAGAAACCCAGAAAACACCACCAACAATGAGGGTAATAATAAAACTTTCATAGGAAATGAAAAGTTACCTAGTTGGGAAACTTGGCATCGACATTTTGGACATATCGGATATACTGGATTGCAAATGTTACTTGACCGAAAAATGGTAAAAGGCTCTAATGTTGATCTGGAAACTCCAAAACCAGATTGCGAAGCATGTATAGCCACAAAACAACATGTTAAACCATTTCCAAAATCAGTCAAAAGAAACACAGAATCTGGAGAATTAACACACATTGATTTATGGGGAAAATATTCTGTCAAATCCATCAATGGAAAACATTATTATTTGCTATTTGTTGATAATGCCAAAAGGTATGTCACCATCGAATGTCTAAAAGAAAAAGTGATGCAGCACAGGATGTAATGAACTACTTGACCTATTTAAAAACTCAAGGCCGAAATCCAAAAGGAATTCAAAAACTACGCCATACTCTGCATCACAAAATAGCAAGACTTTACTGTTCCCCACCTGTCCTATTGGACTCTGATTGGACTGCTCAGAGTCCAAGTCAGTCTGAGTCAGTCTGAGTGGAGTCCAAGTAGTCCAAGTGGATTAGTAGGCTTGGACTGGCTTGGACTCCACTTAGGCTCCACTCAGACTGACTCAGACTCCACTCGGACTCCACTCGGACTCCACTCAGACTGAGGACTTGGGATTCAAACTCATGTCTGAAAATGTAAAAGGCTTATATCTCCAAGGATTGAACCCTCAGCCTTGTATATCCAGCTTAGATAAACAGTTCTTGAGGTGCTCTAGCCAACTGAGCTAAGTGCCTGATACATTTTTACCATATTAAGGGTACAATATGCACTTGACAAAATTCACATTTACACTACATAGTCTGATTGGACTCTGAGTGGACTCCACTCGGACTCTACTCAAATTTTATAGAATAGTGAATTTTTATTCATATCTTTCATTGAAGTCACATAATTCTATTTAAATAGAGTCAATTGATGTAATACAAAATTATATATATACATATTGTTTTTGGATGCCTCCCTGGTGGGGGGTGCTCTGTCGTGCTGGGGGTCCTGCAACTCTGACAATGGTATTTATATTAATTAAAAGAGTCTAAATAACGCAGATATATATACGAAAGAAAATGAAAGGGGGGGGGGGGGGGGGGAAGGGGACGCGTCGCGCCGCCGTCGTTGCCCCCCTTCCTATCCCCCCCTTCTCCGTGCCCATCCGTCGCCCTCACCTACTGCACCCCGCCTCCGCCCTGCGAGCAGTCGCTCGCAGCTGTGGTGGGGGGTGCTCTGCCGTGCTGGGTTGCGTGTGGCGCGTCTCCCTGTCCCCCGGCGCGTCCCCCTCCTTCCCGGTGCGTCCCCCTCCTTCCCGGCGCATCCCCCTCCTTCCCGGTGCGTCCCCCTCCTTCCCGGCGCGTCCCCCTCGGTCCCCTGGGTCCTGGCTCGGTGTTGGGTGCGTCGGAGTCGTCCCCGTCGTTCCCTCGCCGCTGTCCTCGGTCTGGCCGTCGTCGCCCTTGTCCCTGCCCCTCCCTGTCTCCCTGTCGGCCTCACCCAATCGCCCCCCGTTTCCACCGCTCGAGCAGTGGCTCGCGACGGCGGTATGGGGTGCTGTGGTGGTGGCGGCTGTCGGCGGGTCCCCTGCCGCCCGTTCTCCCTGTCTGCCTCGCCGTCTGTTCCCCTCTCGTCTGCCATCTGCCACTAGCACCCGCTATCCACCCCGCGAGCAGTGGCTCGCAAGGCTGGGGGCGGGTGCTAAGCTGCTCATCGGGGCTCCGTCCTCGTCGTCGGGGGGTGGCGGTGGTGTCTGCCTTTTCCTGCCCCTCCGTTCCCGTCCTTCGGTTGTTCGTTGGGTCGTTCGTTCGTTCGTTCGTTCGGTCGTCGCCCTGCGGAGCGGCATGGGCGTCGTTCGGTTGCTCGTCACCCTGCGAGCAGGGGCTCGCAGCGGTGACGTGGCGTGTCCCTTCCTTGCCCCCTGGCCGTCGTTGTCCCTGTCCGCGTACCTGGTCCCCTCCTTGGCCGTGGCGTGGTTGTGCTGTCTTACAGGGGCCGTCTCGTTGCAACATAGTTATAACCTAAAATAGATGAAAAAAAAGCATTAGTAGTTTACTAAAAAAGAAGATAACAAATATGAAAAAAAAATTACGTAGGGCCCAGACGACGATGAACGTCGTTCGGGCCCGATGCGGTTTCCCCGGATGGTGGCTTAGCGCGGCGGCACGCGTGGGAATGGTGAGGTGTGTCTTGATGAGGGGGGGGCAGTGGAGGGAGGAGGAAGGGAAGGAGGTGGAAGGGAGGCGGCGACGGCGGTGGTGGTGGTGGATGGAAGTGGTGATGAGCTGGCAGTCACGCGGCTGTGTGCTTTGTCACATGCAGCGTGGCAACGGTACATGGTGCCAGTAGATACAAAAATCAAAAAGCCACTATTGCCTAGTGGTTATATTGTCTGATGATTATGTAATATACAGCCAATGTTTTGGGTTCAATTCTTGCTTGCAACAATCATTTTATATTAGTAATAGTGGTCATGTGCCAGTCCGAGCACTCCGAGTGCACTCCACTCGGACTCTCCTAGGAATTCCAAGGACTGGCTCGGACTCCACTTGGATTGGACTGGGACTGGGACTGAACATTGGCAGGGAGTTGGCTGATGGACCAGTCCGAGCTAGTCCAATTGGAGTCTGAGTAGTCTGAGTGGAGTCCGATAGGAAAGGTGGGGGAGTGTAAAGACCTCCAAAATAGCATTGCAGAGAGAATGAATAAAACACTAGTGGAATTATCATGTGCAATGTTATCTGCAAGTTCACTGCCAGAGTACCTTTGGGAATATGCAATATTACATGCTGCATATCTCCATAACTGATCATATACAAAGCACCTTGGAAAATTAACTCTCTATGAGGGATGGTACAACCAAAAACCAGATGTGTTGCACCTGTGCAAATTTGGTGTGCCAGTCTGGATATTATTACAAGGGCAAAAATGGAAACAAAAATTACTCCTAAAATCAAAGTGGCATGCTTATCTCGGATATGATGATGGCACCAATGCAGTTGAATATTATAATGCTGAAGCACATAATGTTTTAACTTTGCATTTAAACTAATAACAGGCAGCCTAAATCCCAAACCTTCTGAAGATGTAAACTTAATAGAGATGCATCACTGATGGATATTTCAGATAGTGAGGAAGCACTGATCAGAAGCCCGCTAATCACAAAGGAAGCACCAATCACACCAATCACAGGAGAAGCACCAATCAAAACACCTCTGAAGAAGCAATCTCAGAAGCGGAAATAAGATGGAATTAACAATCCCAAAGATTGTGTTGACATTGACAAACTGCACACAATGCATGCAATGCAGAACAATGAACTGCATAGAATGCGTGAAGTTCGTACCAATTATAAACCTCTATTGCACCTTACAGAAGAAGAAAAAGTTGGGAACTTCAATAATAAAATTCAAGCCTATGCAATAATAGTTGGAGACAAATCAAAGAAGCCAAAAACTCTCCTGAATGGTCCACTTGGGAAGGAACCATAAAAATTGAATTGGATCTGCTGAAAGAGAGAGGAACATGGGAACTTGTTCAAAAACCTCCAGACATGATCCCAATTGCAAATAAATGGGTTTTCAACAGAAAACACAATAAAACAGAAGAAATTGTAAGATATAGAGCATGGCTAGTTGCAAAAGGATGTGTACAACATCCAGGCTATGATTATAGAGACCTTCTCACCAGTAGTTCAAATGGACACCCTCTGAGCAATTTTAGCACTTGCATTTAGGGTATAGCATGGGTACTCCCATGGGTACCCAGAGGTCTACCCAGAGGTCTACCCATTGTGGAAGGGAGAGTCAACACACCCGTCGACTCTCCATTTCCAAGAATCTTCTGTGATGGCCTCCCCATTGTCCGATTTATCTGTGTTACTGCCTGACAACCCTTTTTTCTTTTCTTTTGCTTCCCCTTTTCAGTATTGACAATTTATCATTGTCTTTACAGACCTTTCACAGAAAGCTGCAACACCCATGGTGCAATCTATACATGTTTGCCTGTAAACCCACTTTTTCCACTAGTGGCCAACATCCTTTCCTTGATGTGACCGACCTCTCTGAAGAAGGAGACTTGTATGGACTGGGTTTTATTTTTATTCTTTCCATATTATATTTTATTTTTCTGGATTTCTTTCAAGAACCAACTTGTTGACGCATTCCCCCTTCTACAGCTAGTCAAGTCTTACTCAACAGGCCGATCTGTCAGACGAGTAGGGTTGAGGGGGCGCATTGGATGGTACTCCACGCCTGCTTGGGGCACATAACCCCCTCCCCGAGCCATTCCTGACAGTTGACTCCCAGAGAGGCAGGCCTGACTTGTTAAGATTGGGTCTTAACTACTCAGTCTTTGTTGAGCAGTTTAAAGAGTTGATATCTTTAGGTCAAGCTGGGGCCTTGACTGACTATCTACTACAGGTTATATAGACTTCTTAGTTACTCTGGTCTATATAACGATTGGCTAGTAAATATACTTGTTATCTACTCAGGTCTCTACTCAGGTCTTTAAGGAGTCGTTTCAGTAAGTAATGATGCGCTGACTGTCAAGTGAGCGCATGTTAGAAAGTAAATATAGACGCGACGATAGAATCGTAACATTACCCCCTCACTAAAATTGAGGCTTCCAGTCCTCGACAACTTTTCTAAACGAGTACTTCATCGCCAGCTTGTTTAGGGTCTCTCCAAATCCAGATGCGTGAATGTCTGAACGATTGTGCGGTTGGAGGGAGTGGTCGAAGTTCAACGTCGACGTCGATGAAGGATGTGAGAGCCGGGGTGGGTCGGCAATTCTGAACGTGCCAATAGATTACGAAGGAGAATATAATGAGCCAGCATAAGAGTAAAAAGGAGCAGAAGGCGATGGCAAAAATGATATGGCCGTCCATTTTCGAGAGATTGTGGTTGTTAAGAAGAAAATGGAGAGAGAGAGAGCAGCTTCTTATAAATCTCCATAGGGTTCTCCCATTATGTTTGCCCATGCTGCATTGTCCCACGCGTCGTTGTAATTGTTTTCAGGATGAGGTCCGTAAATTCGGTCTAATGGAACCCGATTAGGACTAGTGTAGATTGGTGGCACTGACACGCGTCGCCGTTTGGGGCAAGTGACAGGGTAATGGCCAGGTCTTCTCTTTTTACACGTACTGCAGACAAATTGATCGCAATATGTTGCGAAGTGGCCGATCTTCCCACATTTGTAGCATCTTTCCACTTCCATATGTGGCGGTGTCGGGGTTCTGAGTCGAATGTTCATCGGGGTTAGTGGGTGTTGCGGTTGTGGAGTGGGTGACATGAGATCGATGATCTCAGGCACTTCGTTCGAGACTGTCTTCTTTCAGGGAGAAGAGGTCGGTAACCCAAGTTGGGAGTCTTTGAGTTGGGTCGATTGGAAGGAGTAGCGGGGGGACACTGAGGTGACAGTCGGTCGGGTGAGAGGAGTAGGGGATCGGACGCTTTCTAACCGTTGTTTTTGAAGACAATTAATGGCTGATTCTATGCCTTGACTCATCATTGTTGCAAGGGTTTTGTCAGTGAGCCGTTCTTGATCTCGTATCAGGTCTAGGATGGCGTCGTAATGGTGTAAGAGGCTGTTCAGAACGTCTTGGTCGCGATCAGTGAGGTAGTGGGCGAGGCGAGCGCGGTTGGTGGGGTCGATCAGAAAGTTCTCAACAAATTCAGTGAGAGGAGGGAGATTTCTTTTGACAGAAGAAGAGGCGGTTGCGTGGTTAGCGTGCATGGTGTGTAGGTATGTTCGTTGTTTCGTTCTATAGGTTTTTCCTTTCTTTATATACATTGAGGATCTCTTCGGTGTGTTTTAGGTGTGACTCTGGTTCCCATGTGTTTTCCGAAGTGGGATAGCCTTTCCATTTCATGAGGTAAATGTATTTTGATCCGTGTGGTTTGTGGGCGATGATGGTCTCTACTTCGTATTCAATTTCTCCTTCGATCAGGTCGGGGGGAGGTTTCAGGTAATTTGGGCCGTGTGTTTCTGTTTCAGAGTATGGAGTGAGGAGTGCTGTGTGAAACACCGGGTGAATTTTCCATTGAGTCAGCAGTTTCAGTTCATAAGAAAGCGGTGAGAGAACTCGTTTGATTTGGAATGGGCCTTCTCTTTTTGGGGAGAGTTTCTTGGTGTGGGGGTAAATCTTCAGATTCCTGGAGTCTAGCCATACCTTTTGGCCGAGGAGGAACGGGGTGAATTTTTGGGTGATTCTCTCTGCCATGAGTTGTCGGGCCAGTTTGTGTGTGGCTAGGGCTTTGTTTCGCGCTCTTTGAAGTTGGACGATTCGTTTCTCTGCAGCAGGTACGTCGCTCTTTCTGTAGGGTGTAGGTATGGCATGTGGTTCATATCCCATCATGAGGTAGAACGGGGAGTGTTTCACAGTGGAGTGGGTCCATTGATTATGGGCGAATTCTGCAGTGGATAGGAGTGTGACCCATGTTTCAGGTTGGTTTGTGCAGAACATGCGGAGGTATGCTTCTATTTCTTGGTTCATTCGTTCGGTTTGTCCATCGGTCTGTGGGTGATAGGCTGTGCTCATGGCCAGTTTGATTCCCAAGAGTTTTCCTAGTTCTTGGAATAATCTTGATGCGAATCTCGGGTCTCGATCAGATATGATTTTGTCGGGGAGGCCGAATCTGGTGAATACGTTCTTTAGATAGAGGTCTGCTGCTCCTAAGGCGTCGATTGTCTTGTTACAAGGTATTAAAATTACCCCCTTAGTAAGACCATGGTCTACCACGACCATTAGGGCATCATGTCCGTCTGATTCTGGTAAGTCCGTAATGAAATCTGTCGTCACCAATGCGAATGGTCTTGTCGCAGTTGATTTAATCGGTGTGAGGGGTGGTGTTGTTGGGTGGGTGTTAACCTTCATTTGTTGACATAGTCCGCATCCTTGTACGAAGTTTTTGATGAGCATCGTCATTCCTGGCCACCAATAATCTCTTCGGATCAATTCTAGTGTCTGGAATTGTCCGGGGTGCCCTGCGGTGAGGGAATTGTGGTGTTGTTCAATGATTCGTTTTCGTAGTTCATCGTTAGGAGGGACGTAACATCTGCTTCTGAAGAAAAGTAGTCCATCCTTTACTTCCCAATCAGCGAGATCAGATTTGATTGGCAGTGTTCCATTTGTCTTTAGTGCTTTGATTGCATTGGCCACTAATTCGTCTTTCATGGTTGCCGCGACCAAAAGTGATTCCATTTCTGTGTCGATGGTGTTGACAAACACCGTTTCTGGCAGCATTGTCAGGTTTTTGTTGTCTTTGTCTATGTTTCTTCCTAAATCTTCTCTTCGAGATAGCGCGTCGGATTGAACCATCTGCGATCCAGGTACATGGATCAATTTGATGTCGAATTCTGATAGGAAGAGGCTCCATCGTGCCTGTCTTCTTTTCAGTTTCTGTGCGACCCTGAAGTATGTCAGATTCTTGTGATCGGATAAGATTGTGACCAGGTGTGGTGCTCCTTGTAGGTAGTGCCTCCACGTTTCTAGGGCTCTGATTATGCCTAAGAGCTCTCTGTCATAGATCTTGTAGTTTCTTTCCGTTGGGGTCAAGGAGTGGGAGATATATCCGCATGGGTGCCAATCTCCATCGGGTCCTTGTTGTCTGAGTACCGCACCAGTTGCGAACTTAGACGCATCAGATTCGATTGTAAATGGTTTACTGGGATCCGGCATCAGCAGAGTTGGTGCCTCGCTGAATTTAGCCTTTAATTTGTCAAATGATTCTTGACATTCTGGCATCCATTTGAATTTGATGTCCTTTCTGGTTAGATCGTTGAGTGGCCGTGCTAATTCGGCAAAGCGTCCGATGAATCTGCGGTAGAAGTTTCCAAATCCGAGGAACAATCTTACTCCTTTGATGTTGGTTGGTTCGGGCCAGTCTCAGATGCCAGAGAGTTTGGTTGGGTCCATCAGGATTTGATCCGGTTTTACTATTAAGCCAAGGAATTCGACTTCCTTGACGTTGAATTTGCACTTCTCGGGTTTAAGATAGAGGTCGTGGTCTCTAAGCCATTGGAGGATTTTCTTCGTTCGATCGGCGTGTTTTCTGGGATCTTGGGAGAAGATCAAGATATCGTCCATGTAGATTACTACCCATCCTTCGTCGATCAGATCTTTGAAGATCTCGTTCATCATCACCTGGAATGTGGCCGGAGAGTTGCACAAGCCAAAGAACATGACGGTTGGTTCAAACAGTCCTTTGTTCGTTTTGAAGGCTGCTTTCCATTGGTCTCCATCCTTTATCTTGATGTTGTGATATCCCCATCTGATGTCGAGTTTGGTGAATATTTGTGCCCCTTTTAATTTGTCAAGGAGGTCTCCGATCAGGGGTAATGGGTAAGTGTTCTTGATCGTTCCGTTATTCAGGTACCGGTAGTCTTGGCAGGGTCGAAGCGCTCCTGCATCTTTCTTTGCTACAAAGAAAAATGGCAAGGCCATAGGGGATTTCGACGGTCGGATATATCCTTTTGTCAGGTTTTCTTCCAGGAATTCATCCATTTTCTGTTGTTCGACCGGGGTGAGTGGGTAGACTTTGCAGTCTTTTGGCACAAAGTCTTCTTTTAGATCGATGGCATGATCCCACTGTTTTGATTCAGGGAATCTCTCAGAGGCGGTTTTTTTCGAAAACCTTGTTGTATTCTTGGTATTCCGATGGTATTGTCGTCTTGCCTTTCTCTTGATCTTTCTGTTCGTCATGTGCCAGTTGTTGGGAGATCGATGTCTTTGCTCTGATCCAGAGTTGGCTTAAACCAATCTCAGGTTGGATCTCGGCGGTCGGGGTGTCTCTCGTGGTGCCCTTTTGTTCAAAGGCGGTTCCCTTCATGAGCTGTCGAGTCTTGGCCACTGCTCATCGAGCAGCTTCTGGTGACCTGTTCTTCCGGTATTGTAGTGTTCCAATTTCCCAATTAATCAACGGGTTTTCCTTTTGAAGCCAAGGGAGTCCTAGGATGATTGATTCCTTTCCTAAACCTGTGACCATGAACCGTAATTTTGACTGTTTTCCTCCAATGTCTACTGAAGCAGTGGTGGAGTGGTTGATGGTGCCGAGTTTGTTCTGGGTTCCGTCAACGTTCCTGGCTCGGATTGGTTTTTGGAGAGGAGTGAGCGGGAGGTTATATGCTTGTGCAAAGCCTTTGTCCATAAACATCCCTCCTGCTCCTGAATCAAGGAGGGCATTGGTTTCGACAATTTCATTCTCAACGAATAGCTGCATTGGTAATCTCATAGATTGTTTTTCCATGTTAGCTATAAGTACAGATGAGACCATAATTTCAGTGGGTCCTGACGTTGGGGCAGTCTGCTTTCTTAAAAACCCGATTCTTCCATGAGGTGCTTGGCGGTGAACCTTCTGACGGGTCCAGGTAGGAATTTCCCCGTCTTCTTGTCTTTATGGTCGATAGCGCGATGTCCCGTCTGGTGACAGACAAAGCACATTCCTTTGCGCATGTGTTCGGCGTGATCTTCTTGTGTCATCTTGTCAATCTCCATAGCATTTGGATCGACGTTGGGGACGGTAGAGGGAGTATGGGTCTTAGAGGGTGGTTTGCTTCCTCTAGCTTTTCCCACAATTGCCTGTGCTCGTTTCCACTGCCCTTCGTACTTGGCAGCGGCTTCATACCATCCGTCAATGGTGGTAGGCATTGTTTCTTTGAGAAATACTTTCTCAAGGAGTTTCATTTTAAGCCCATCCATGAAGTATTCAATAAGGGCGACGTTTTTGACTATTCCCGTGCGCGAGGCGAGGATTCGGAAGTCGGAGATGTAGTCTTGTACGTCTCCTGTCTGAACTAAATTCTTTAGTTCGGTTCGTGCTGTTCCTGTGTCATCTACAGGGCAAAAGGCGACAGAAACGGCTGTTTTGAATGCCTGCCAGCTGCCGAAGTTATTGTTGGCCAAAGATTCTTTGATCTTTGCTTCTTTCCATCCTGCAGCTGCTCCTCCTATCATGAACGAGAGGGCGAATGTGATTTTCTTTTCATCAGTGTCGTAGGTGTTCGGGTTCACTCGGATGTAAAGTTCTACTTCTTGTAAGAACTTCGTCGTTTTTTCTCTTTCTCCAGAGAAGTCGGAGGGGACTCGGATCTTTACTTGGGCGTCTCTGTTGTTGGCCATTTCGAAGTAAGTGGGGTCGAGTGAGTCTTCGGGTTCTGATTCTTCAAGGGTTTGCAAGTACCCTGTTCGTTTGTCTGTGATTGAGGAGGATGCTTCTCTTGTGATCCTCTGGGGTGGTCTGCTGTCTTCAGGTCTTCCTTCAGTGAAGTAGTGGTCGGGTATGTATTCTGTCGAGCCTGTGGTATCTGCGAAGTACCAACTTCTTAGGCTGTTGCTATACCTGATTCGTTGTCCGTCTAAACAGAAGAATTCAGAGGTGGCAGTTGGTACTGCTGTTCGGGGTGGTCTGTCTGCGAAGTGTCTGTTCTTGAGCGCGTGCGTGAGCTTGGGCGCCACAGTGTCTGTTGGGTGCGCCTAGACTTGTGACAAGTCGGCGGGTTCGATCAGCTTGGCCTTTTGTTAAGATTGGGTCTTAACTACTCAGTAAAGTTCAAGACGTCGAGGTTCTTCCTCAAGTCGAGTTCGTCTTTAGACACTAAGGTACTTCCTTAGGTCGAGTCTTTGTTGAGCAGTTTTTAAAGACTTGATATCTTTAGGTCAAGCTGGGGCCTTGACTGACTATCTACTACAGGTTATATAGACTTCTTAGTTACTCTGGTCTATATAACGATTGGCTAGTAAATATACTTGTTATCTACTCAGGTCTCTACTCAGGTCTTTAAGGAGTCGTTTCAGTAAGTAATGATGCGCTGACTGTCAAGTGAGCGCATGTTAGAAAGTAAATATAGACGCGACGATAGAATCATAACATGACTAAGCTGGACCAACAATCGTGCACCGACCAAAGGCTTCAAGATTTCTATTTTTACCTGGACTCTTTACTTTTCTATTTTGAACCTTTTTATTATTTTGTTTGTCATCCCCAATGGTTTGTTCAGTATGAGAGCATGTGTGCGATCAAAGTGCATATAGCCTATACCTCTAGTTTGTATAAAAGGGGGCCTGGACCCTCTCAAATGATATATCTTTGTACTCTTTGACTCCCACGTTCTCCATTCGCAAGCCTCAAGTTACTTGATTAACTTACACTCAACAGTGTAACTTTTCAGCTAAGTCCTCGCTTCACCCATCTCCGCCTGGTAGCCTCAACCTTCTCTCTCCGGAGTGTTCTCTGCACCCCAAGTCTCCTTTACTCGAGACCCCAGTGTTTTCTGTAACTGTCACTCGACGCGTCCCCTTTCGTCCCCTCTCGACGAGTTGCCTAAAAGGGGAATTCTCACGAGCCCCATTGATCGATGCATACAGCGGCTCCCATTCGACCCTTTAATATTTCCCCTCTCCTGTTGACATGCCTTGTCCTCCAGGACTACTCAAGGACTGCATTCCCTTCCCTACCACTCCTTCTAGAGCACATTCTGACGTGTTTTTCTTTCTCTCTTCCCTTTACACTCACTCAGAGGCTGTGACAGGATGAGAAGGTTTCAAGAACCTCCAGAGGATCGACTCTTCTTCGACACCATACCCATACCTGCATGGGTAGTTACCTATCAACCTGTGGGTTGGTACATGGTGGATACAGGTGGGTACAGGTGGGTGTCAATACCTGCCCAGGTTTCATTCCACATCCAAAAAAAATGCTATTTACAGGTCCTGGGGCCCAGACAAGCACCGTGGACCATTTTATATACTTATTTACTACTGGATATGTACTAATGGGGTTATTTTATACTTAAATGATGGGGGGAAGTGACACCCCAAAGAAAGAAGGGCTTGTGGATGCAGCATGTTATATACTGTCTAATGTTTACTACTATTTGGTGTCAGTAATCAAACATGAACACATTCATTTACTGACACCAAATAGTAGTAAACATTAGACAGTATATAACATGCTGCTTCCACAAGCCCTTCTTTCTTTGGGGCATTGCTTCTGTAATTTACACTCCCCCACCTATTCCAGTCGGACTCCACAGATTCCAAAAATTCCGGTCGGATTCCGGTCAGTCCAACCAGAATCCACTGGAATCCATGGGGTCATAACATGGGGTCATAAATTCTGGTTATTCCGATCGGAATCCGATGGATTCCAGTGGATTCTGGTGGATTCTGGTGGAATTCTGTGTAACAGACTGGGGTTTTAGAAATGTACTCATATAAATAACATTGAACATAGACAGACACTATACTATTGTTACAATCAGTATTACTTAATCAGTACCACTTACTCATCATCACTATCACTATCACTATCACTATTCTCTGCCCTACTTGCCTTTTCCTCTTGTTTTGCAATAACATGTCTAGTATGATAAAATAGCATGCTGTGCAAGAACCAGTTGAAGTTACCAGGTGTCATTTTCTTCAACATTGATTCATATCCTCCCATCCATGCATTTAACTGTTCACAAGCCTGTTTGTTATAGGTCAGTCAAGTATCATTGGTGCATGAAATAAGTATCAAAGCTTGCCTGTGTGTTGAATGCACGTCTGAAACAAGGTTTGCCTTGTTTATCTTTGGCTTCAACAACTAGATTAGGTGCAGAGCCATCTGCTGGTGCAGGATTGCACCATTTCTTGCAAAGTTCATCATCATCTCGATGGTTGATGTAATGATAGGCATCAACAATAAATCGTGTTGTCTGTTCCCATGCCCTTTCCCATGATCCATTCCTGAGAGCAGTTCGAAGTACCTGGCATGCTTTATCAATGCAAATGTAATCTGGTCGGGACTCTTCAGTATGGAAAACCTTCTCCAAAAATGCCAAGATATTGGTGGGTGATTCAGCCTTGGGAAATCTTGCCCAGGCAATCACAACACCACATGGTGCACATATTGTTTCAACACAGTAAAACCTAGGAGCGCTGAAATAGTTTTTACGCTCTGTTTCCTCCATTGTTTCATCATGTGGTTGTTCCATTTGCTCATTTGTTGAAATCCAAGGCAGGTTTTCAGCTGGCCTTTGTGTAATTCTTCAGAAACCAGGTGCAGATTGTCTTTTGTGTTGAGTAACATATTTCTTCCATTGCTGCTGATGCTGTTGACATGCTTGAGTTGCTCTGATTTTTTCATTGTCACAGTTGCGAACACAGCATTTTGCACCATGGGTTTGTTCATGTATTGCACAAAAGACAGCACCATGATAGTTTATGAGATCATCTGCACAATTCTCATAAGCACAGTGCTTTGGCCCAAAGCATGTTCCATCAACAACCACCATCTTTACTGGTGCTGTGTCAACATCCATGCCATCTTCAGAGGTGGATGCAGATGTTGAACCAGATGATAAATCAGAAGATGATGAAGAACTAGAATTAGCATCTTGTAGAGAGGGTTGTTCAACCTCATCAACTCCAACTACAGCAGCAGAAAGAGCAGTTGGAGTAGTATCAGAAGGTGTTGCAATGTATTCATGAGTGCATTCTGAACAAGCATGTCGATCTGCAGCTCTGATAACTCCATTTTCACCAAGAACCAAGAAAGCTTCTTTTGTGATTTCACCAATTGCAAGATTGTCCCGAACTGATAGCTCCATATCAGCAGAAGCAGCTATGGTGTGGATGGACTCCTGAACAAAGGCCTGCCAGATTTGATGGCATGACAACTGATGGAACACATGTTCTTGTGTTTTTCCAAAAGAATTATTCCAGAATTCCATGTATGCTGAGGCTGATGCATGAAAGCTGTACATGGCATTCACAACAGCATTTGAGAAAACCTGATCAACCCATACACTTTGACCAACTTTAAGGTATTTGGCAGAATTCAAATACAAGTTGGTGAACTGGTTCTCTTCATCAATTTCTGGTGTGCGCTCGTGATTGGCACTATATAGTGTTGTGCAATTGGGGCATCGTCCAGTAAGAACTGGAACATTCTTGTGAATGGTATTGTTTTTCACAAGTGTAACTAGGGGAATGTCTCTCTGTTTGGTTGTCTGAACCAGAGACCGAAATCCACATCCACTTGTGACACATTGATATGATTCTGGACAGATGATATGCACAGCTTCAATTGCTGTATATGATATTGGCTTGAGAGCAGTCTTTAGATGGCCCTTTTTTGATGAGGCCCAAGTGCTGTGCCAATTTATCAAGTTTGGTTGCAATGTTGCTGATGATGTGGTTTTCAGAAATGCCTTCATACTGGTCAGATTCATGCAACAAGGATGCACTGTTGTCCACTTTTGCATGTACTGCCCGTGACAAGCTTTTGATCCAACTGTTGACTGCAGATACATTTTCAAGTGAATACTGTTGTCTTGCATGTAAGCTAAGAAGATTGGGATTTTCAGTCATTGTAAACAACAGTAATAAAACTGTTGAAAGTGAGATGTCAGCTGGAAAGTTTTTCTGGATGAATTGACTGAACAAGAGGAAAGTCAATTCTGGAAATGGGCTGAAATCTGACAATGCAGTAGTGGTGGGCAGAAAACTAAGACCCAGCAGAATCCACAATGGCAAAGGTAGACAGCAAAGACTTGAAAATAGCCAGAGGATTGCTTTTCCACCATTGGGGACACTGAAAAGATGAACTTAGAACTATAACACATGATTCAATTGGTCCATTGTATCCTACTTACATAGCCTTAGATTTCTTCTTTTTTCCTCCAGTTACTTCTTTCTCTTTCTCTTTCTCTTTCCCTTTTCCCCTATGTCAGATCCTGCCTCTGTCCCCCCCTTTGTCAAACCCTCTCCGCCATTTGCCAGCCATTCCAAAAGATCCAAAAATGCATATGCAGGTTTCAATATTCCCCACAACTCGATATCCGATAGCTTGTCATCACTGTCCTCAAGCCAAGACACCATCGTAGGATAACTGGAAAGCTTCAGAAACACCTTGCTATACGTCAAGTGCCACTGTGATTTACCCTTGAAAACACTGATGATATCTGCCTGTGTTGGCTTCCGATCAAAAACATCTCTCAACTTTCCACTCTCCCATAATGTATTGCACATCTTGACAGCTGCCAAGCATGCCTTGTACTTCTGCCATGCATAACCCAAATTTACGTCCTTGTGATCGGTCAACTCAACTGGAATACTGAGAGAGGCAATGATCTTGTCTTTGAACGGAGAGCTGGTATGAGCAGGGATAGAAAGAGGTGTAGACATGCGAGTATCAGGCGGAGTGGTGCCAGTAGAACCAAGTGGGGTCGAGACAGATAACCCAGAAGGGAAAGCAGATTGGTGTTCCTGATGTGAGATAAAAATCAAGTATTCTTGGTGAAGACTGTAAAAGTCTCTCACATAACAGATTGGAAGAATATACTCTTTCTTTTTCTTAGTCCATTCAATGTCCTCATCAAACAATACTGCAGCATTGTATTGGCCTTTGTCAGTCCACTCCCCTTGTTCATAAACAGAGATTTGAGGATTGGATTCTATCATGGGATTATTATTAATATTAATAGGTATGCAGGCTCCATACTTTCAATTGGAGACCACTTTGCAGCATTAGATTTGAGGACGGGTGCCATAGAAAACTGGACATTGACTTTGAGAATATGGAACAGCTTGGCTTCGGCAGGATCAACTGGTGAGTTATAAAAATGTACTTTTCCCATCCTTAAAACTTGAGTCTCGAGATCGTCATCATCTGCATCAGCAAAATTAAAGACATTGCCAGTGGCATGGGATGATCCATGGGGAGCAGGGGGTGGACTAGATGGTGGACTAGTCATATGAATGTCTATGGTGTCATACAATGCTTAAGAAGCAATAGCAGAGGTGAAGACCTCCTACCTGGATCTTGAAAGCCTTTGGGTTGGACCGAGCATGTTGCACGAGGAACAACTAGGATGATATATTAAAATTAACATGATATATTATTTTTCATTACCTGTGTCACCCATTGGGGAGTCACCAAGCAAAACATCTAATATGAATTCTAGATATTAAATTACAACTACAACAAATAAATATACCTTGGGACCTATGGGCTACATAGACGAGGTGTGGTCAGGATATAATCAGTAAAGGTAATAAAAAAACGGGGGCTTGCTAGTGGTTGTGGTACCCCCGTCATCAGTCTTGCCATCTGTGGCCTTCTTGCTGCTGGTGTTGGTGGTGCCGACCTCCCCATCATTGGCGTTGGCATTGGCGTCTGTGGCCTTGCTGCTGCTGGTGTTGGTAGTGTTGGCCTGGTCATTGGCATTGTCGTCGCCCTGGCCCTCCCCGTCATGGCTGGTGTCGTTTTTGGTGTTCACGTAGTTGTCCCAGGCCTCCTTGTTATTGCCAGCGTTGCCATTGCCGGCATTGGTGTTGTTGTTGTCATCCTGGGGCTCCCCGTTACTGGCGTCAGCATCGGTGTCTTTGGCGGCCTTGCTGTTGTTTGCATTGTCGGCCTTGTGGTTGGTCTCATTGTTGGCCTTGGTCTTGTTGTCGGCCTCCCCATTGTTGTTGTTGTTGGCTGCAGGCTCCCCGTTGCTCGTGGTGTTGTCGCTGTCGTCTTTGTTGCTGGTCTGGCTCCCATGGGCGTCGTCCCCATCGTTTTCATCGCTGCTATCCCCTTCGCTGTCCTCGCTGTCAGTGGAGGGGGTCTGCCATGCTCGGCGTTGACCAGAACCCCCCTGACCAGGAGGAGGTGGCAGGAGACTCACCGTGGCCGATCGAGTATGTTGAGGGGGGGCAACAGAGACTCCGCTTGCCTCGAGGGCGAGTTCAGCTCTAGGAAAGCAAAAGGAGTGAGAATAAATGTTATAAGACTCGAAACATACCTTAAAGGGGCAGCCGAAGCCGCACCCTGTCCTTTTGAGTGTTTTTTCGAGGTCCTGTAAAAGGAATGGGCGGCTAGTAGGTAATCGATGGGTAAAAGAGGTCAGTTACTTACTTTTTACCACCTTTACCCTTCCCAGCCTGTTCCTCTTCCTCGTTCTCCTCATCTCGCTTCGCTTTCTTCAAGACGTCCTTTTTGAATGCTGACGTGGCACGTTTACGGGTTTGCGAACCCGTTTTGGGTGGGGATTTGGCAGGCGATGGGCCCGATCCTTTCTTGCGTGTGCTGGCATGAGTGTTGGGCATTTGTTCTTGATGGGAGTTGTTGGCGGATGGGCTTGCGATGGGTCGGTGGTTGGTGGATACGGTGAGGTTGCGTGTGAGAGTGTTTGTGATGACGTGTCACACAGTTGTGATGCGTTATGATTAGTTGGTGATTTGTTACCATGCACCTTGGTTGGATAATAAATAGTTTAGACACTGGTCAGTAATAATGATTCTGTGGCTCAGTGGTTAAGGGTTCTATTCTTAGGTCATACCTAAGGTTGAGTGTTCGACTCTTGTTGTATACAAAACTTTTGATTCGAAAAGCACGTGCATTCCAGTTAGTCTGGTTCTCTCTCATGCCATGTGTCCGGGTGATTCTGGTTAATCCGGTTGATTATGAGTCCGGTGAGATTCCATGGATTCCGGGTATAAAATTGATTATTAGTCCATCTGGAATACTTCCACAAAGGGAAACTACATACAAAAAAAAGTCCACCGGATTCCAGAAATTCCAGAAATTCCGGTCGGAATAACCGGAATCCGACCAGAATAGGTGGCTTAGTGTAACGTACTTGTACAAGCCTTACTTACGAATGGTATTCTTTATACGAGTCAGGATGAGGAAGTTGCAGAAGAGTCCCTTACTGCCAAGTATTCCTATTCTGTGTTGTTTACTCCATTAAAACTGACACTTACGATGTTTACCTCTCCAATGTAGGGCTAGAAAAGAGTATAGAGCATTTCAAAGGCTATTGTCTATTGTGCCTCGTCTCTCAGACCGTCTGATGGAGTCTTCTGACGAGGAGTTGATGTTTATCTGACTTGGTAAGTCTTTTCTATAATGTCCTACCACTTTGCTTGAGTTATTGGAGATTCAAAAGGGTATATCCACTGCACGGTCTGATGACACAAAGAGTTTGAAGGGTGTCATCCTAGATTGGATAACTCCCCGAGACACACCTCTGCATCCACCTCTTTCTCGCAGCATCAAGACAAATCGTGGCTACCACCACTCTGTCACCGGCGGGCTTCTCTGCCCTGTTGGATTAGATTGGAGTGATCCTGAGTATGTTTATCCTTTGATACATACATCATTACACTGATGAACCAATAATCTAGGGTGCACCAAAAACGTTCTAGTAGAGAAATGGTAGTCCGTGGTGACCAATGGCCAATATTACTATATGCAAATAAATTGTACAATCCTGACAAACCTTGGGAAGGGCTTTTCAGAAGCCAGCTCCTAGTTTGGGTTTGTGCTCATTTATCCTGATGTTTCATTTTTTGCTTACTATATTGGATACAGGCATTTAAACACATCTTCACCTCGCCAAGTTCAGTGGACAAAGAGGTGAAAGCAACGCGATCTGGTAATGCTTGTATACATGGAATGACTCAGGTCACAACGGCTTCTCTAGCCTATGTAGCTACACAGGTATGTCTGATGTTTAAAGCCCTATCAATCCAACACTAAACATAATGGCAAGCTTCAATTTGCTCTATCTTCTTCATCGGTGTTCTGTAGGTCTGATACCTCGACAGACTCAGAACGGTTTTATGAGAGTGTCTTAGACTTTTTGGATGATCTGGAGGAGAACGATGAGGTTGGTGATCTATTGAACTGGTGGAATTGGTAGGTTCTTTTAAGCTATTTCCATCCCCAGCCTAACCACCAATATTTTTCTTGGCAGTCAAATATTTCCTAGCTATGTCTGGCGCGACCATGGGGTGATAAAGCACAGTGCATTAGCCAATCTAAAGGAGAAGAGGGCGCTGAAGCAAATGCAGAATACAAGGGGCTCATAAATACCAGCTATCAGCTATTTTAGATGATGTAGCAGGATGTACTAGTTTATTTCATTCTTTGGAATCAGCTAGAAAATGCGAGGACTGATCAGACAACAGCCTGCTAGCATTTGTACCATTACGTGGTCAACCTGCACATCAATGATGTTCCTTATACCCCTGGCCCACAAAATACTTTCAAGATGGCCAATGACCAAGGGATGGCAGCATTGTTCTATTGGACACTGTTTGCCCAGTGTGTTACCAATTTTAGCAGATTCAACTTTCTGATGGACATTGGCAAATTGTGAATTTCAGACAAAGGATGATTGAGAGATGGAGGTGTTGTATATCCAGGCCATCTTCATGGCACTGTTGTATATATTCTCAATCAACCACTGCCTGGCTGCCATCAATCAACAGAGTCTTCCTGTGATGGCTGGTGGAATCCATCAGTTCCACCATCCTTTATAAATGAATCCTTTAAACTCGATGAAACCAGTTTTTGGACTCAAAACCAGACTCAAAACAAAAGTCAAAACGGCCTCAAAACGGTCCCGAAAACGCTAGTGTGGTTTCCTCTATTTATCTTGAGCGCACAGTTTATCATAACTGAAACGTTAAGCTACACTAGGTGACCCGGTCATTACAACATCTGCCGTTGAGCCAAGATACCTTTCCACAAGTTCCCATCGCAAAACCCCCACATCACCCTCCCCCTCTGATTTGTATCGCTCGCGTGCTTCTTTAGTCGCGATAATACGTAGGTATTTAGGCGTTTTCCGGGTTGGTTGGGATGCGTATTGCTGATTGAGTACTGTAGAGCTGCGAAGTTTCTGTCGATACTTGTCAACCACAGGTTTGTATTTCTCAGGCCCTAGCATCAACTCCAAGATGTGCAAGATATCATTTGAAAGATTGGGATACGCTGATGGGGCATATTGAACCCTGCCTTTCTTCGTCTATAATGCAAAGATAGAGGATGAGTGGGAATGCAAACCCAGATGTGGCATACACACTTTGCACGTGTAGAGGAATTTAAGCGTAACGGAATCCAAGGCAGACTGCCAGGAATGCACATCAAGGGACTTGGCAATTTTGTCTTGTAATGCAACAAGAATCAGCTCCTTGGTCTCCTGGTCTTGAAGGAAAAACAACATATCGGGTCCCATATGGTTATCTGGGAAAATGAAACACTTCCCATCAGGATCATTGAGGAAGTTGAGAACATCGGCGGGAGATGTCGCTTTGAATCCCAAGCGGTCGGAGCTGCCTGAAGTCCACGATACAGGACAGCATTGCGTTGAACCATCAGCCGAGCGTTTCAATGCCACCAAGGTCACCTTTCTCGAACCCCATGGCTGATTGCAGTGGAAAACATCAGATAAAGCGCGAATATTGCCTCCGAACGCCTGCAAGAGCACCAGAAGCACAGCCTCTTCGAATATGAATCCGAGTGACGAGCTGTTGCGGGCAGTGCGAAATGCGTCGGCAATCCATGTCTCTTTTGTGGTCCGCAAGTGCATACCAAAGACTGAACTTAGATGTAGAACGACTAGTGGCTCGCAAAGATAGACGGGGTAGTGTTTTGTCGGGTCCAACGTTCCAGTTGGTCCAACCATCGACAAATGACCGATACCCAATGCAATTATCTCGTGCATATCACCTTCGATAGGAAGTAATGTAGTTTGACTTCCAATTCTCCACCGCATGAGAGTGTTGAACAGACACTGTATTAAGATCCCTCCTGTTGAATTGAGTGTTAGGTAGTCTGCGGCTCAATAAGGCATTACACCTACGGTCTTCTTTCTCAAAAAGGCGACCTACTGCACGGAGCTGTCCATAATCATGTATCTTAGTAAGGGTATGGGCTGTAAGCGGTGGTTCTTCTTCCTCCAGATCAATCGCATCAGTAATAGTGAAATCAGTCAAGGACTTGACATAAGCGCTGAGAATCCGGTGCTGTGAGCCTGGTTGGGCGTAGAGTAGTAGTTCAATCAGGGAGGCTGTGAACCGGTAACTTTAGTGTTTAAATATAAGTGATATGATTCACAAGGTTCAAAGCTGTACCCACCGTCCAGACAACCAATACAATATTCGCTTCACTAGGTATTGATCGGAAAAGCTGTTGCCCGCAAGAGAACTGTACTTGCGGATGTAATCAATATGATTTGTCCCATCTTTCGTGAATCGCCCGAACTCGACGGAAACAATCGGTTGTTGGCTTGATCCCAAGGATTTTGCAACTTGAGATGACAGTGCATTCTTCACCAGCTCCATAGATAAACCAGTTCCAGCAAGGATTACTCCCTTAAAGATCCCATATTTCCAAAGAAACCTATAGAACGCATGCAGAACAGGGCGCATGTCAGTTCCTGTGGTGAAGGAACGAAAAGAATCTTTCAGATACACGGCGGCTACTTGGGCTTCATCAACCACAGCGAAGAGCCGCTGGTCTTCTATATGCGTCATCTCCCTCAACATGTTGCGGGCAAGATTAAGCATGTCCGGAGTGCCAGCAGAACGGAGACTTTTAACGACAACGGTAAAAAGGTCATCTTTATCGTAATGGAGGGAGGGAGGGAGGGCTTGAGCAAGGACCCATCGCCGTCGGGCTACCGTCGCGCCCGTGTTAATGGGGAGATTCTTTAAGAGGTAATTTAGAACAAAGACACGAGCACATATCAGCATTGCAAAGGCACGATCTGCCACATCGACATTCTTGGCAATGTCGGCCTCGCCCGTGCGATCCCAATTACTCATCGATTCCATTATCTGAATCACGAATTCAAAGTCACGGGAACCAATTGCCCGTGTCCCCGACTCCACTCGGCATGAAATATAAAATCCCCAGTTGTGGCAAAGCTCCTCGAGTGTACGGCGAGTCTTTCCGGAACCAGACACAGCAAATAGATGGCTACACCAAGCGAAATTGGCATTAGTCATCCACCATGAAAACGATGCAAGGAAAAACTACAAACACTGTATCGCAAACGAACAAACGTTCAGCCCCCTCCGTGTTTGCGTAGTTGCCCAGGTCGTGGAGAAGAAGCATTGGTTGTGTGGGTAGGCTGACTCCGAGATCTGTAACCAAGTCCTTAGGTCGAATGGAGTTGAAATATGCGTCCAATTTCCCCTCCGCCAAGTAGGTGATGTATTGGGTAAAGGGCTTAAGCGCAGTAAGCATTGCGGGTTCAATCTCTTTTGCGCTAATGCGTGGGGGTGTCGCTAGCGAAGGACGTGCTCAGAACAGTTAAAGGGAGCAGATGCATGACACACCCTGAGTTTGCAGCGATGTTGCTTGAGTAGCATTAAGAGGCGTAAGCGGGGTTTCGCTTCCTTCCATACGGGGTCGTTTAGCAGGATGTTCGGGAGTTCGTGGGGAACGTGCATGAAGGACTGGATTATTTGTGATAAAGGTGGATGGCAAAACGAGGTGAGAGCGATGGCGAGATATGGAAATGGGAGGACGTTGTAATTTGGCAGAGTGACAAGTGTGCATAGGATTTCAAAACATGACCAGAACCAGATTGAGGGGTATGGACACACGAACATAAGGGATGGGCAACCGAACGATGAGGAAAATCAAAGCGGTTGTGATGACAATTGGAAGGGAAAGTCGGCAATCGTTGGGAGAGAACCTATCAGCAATGTTCAGCCATGGAAGCGCACTCTCACTCACCAGTATCCGGAATCCTGACAACAACATGCAAACGGTCGAGGCGGGGTTGATCTGGGAAGACGGTTAAGATGCTGTCTGTAGGGTCTAGTTCTTCCCCGAATTTCCGAAAAGACGAGACGCGTCCAGGCAGAGTCTGTTTCGGTTTCACATCAATGGGATTGGTGTCTTTGGGCTAAAAGGACAGGGAAGTAAGCCATATTGTCTGACATGGCGATTCATCGATAGCACGCACCCTCCAGAGTACTAGGATGTGGGGGCCAATCCCGGCTAGTGAACCCTTTTCTTGCTCGCTTTGTATTTTCTTCTTCAAGTCGCCAACCATGAACTTAGGATTGCGCCACAATGACCCTTCAACATCAACTGGAAACACCTCAGACTCGCCTTCGATAACGCAAAGAAGCCGAAGATCGGCATCGCCGAGATTCATGGTGGCCTACGCTGGGTCAGATGTAGACAAGGTAAAAGGTGCCCACTTGGTGTGTAGTGCGGAGGTGCGTTGCAGTTCATCAAAGACACTTGGACAGTGCCACCGCATTACGTAAGACGTTAACTGAGAATTTTGGCAAGGGGTGTCGGCCCGCGAATCCCGCACATCAGGTGGTGCTAAACCGACAGGTGTACGTTCAGTAGTTACAGAAGCAATGTAATGACATATACTTTGAAATATGTCTGCATTAACCCTATGACCTGAGTGAAATGGCATGGAAGAAAAGGTGGGCGATGAATACCTTCCTATTGCACAATGAACCCTGAGCTAAGTCCCAAATCAGAACACCAGATGAACCTGAATATGCAGCTGACAGCACACTTCTTTGCCCTGGCTGTGGTGAGGAAGTGCACGTTGGCACTAGTGGCCAAAAAAACCTCGACATGCATCATGCCTCATCCAAGTGTAAGGCACTGAATGAATGGACTCAGCTGAAGCAAAAGCAAAGACAAGATGGCTCACTTCTGACTTTTTTTGGGTGTTGGCAAATGCTTGTTCCATCAACAGTAATGGCACCTCCATGAGTCTGTGCAAGCTCAAGCATCAACCTCTGCATCACCAATGACAGGGGGTGACTCACCACTGCACACAATGCCTGCACCTATGGACAAGCTTCCCCTCCCTCAAATTGGCTGTGCACTAGCAAGAAGACTTCTTCAGCAGCTTCACAATTCCACATGCCATACCGCTTGCTGATGACAGACATCCACTTGCAATTTTCTTGGGTAATCCTGCCAACCACATCAATGCGAACCTTGATGACTGGGAGGACATCTTGAATCCAATGGTGCACCATGCTTTTGGATATGGTATAACAACTGAAAGTGAACAGGTGTTGGCAGGCTTGGCACAACATGAGAAGTGTGGACTGGATGGTTTTCACCAATTCATACCATGGATTGCAGGGTGGATTGCTGGAGGGAAAGGTCAACATACTTCTGGCAGCAATCAACTCTGAGTGTGTGGCATACTGGTTGATCCAATTTCTGGTAACTCATGCTACACAAATAGATTCAGGAATAAAGAGGCAATGCACGATTCAGATATGGATGATGAGATGGTGATTGTTGACACACCAGTAACCAAAACACCTTCAACACCATTGACTGGTTCACCAAGTACACAATGAATGTCAGCTTCCTTGGAACTACCAATCCTGCACTGATAAATTCTTCCTGCAAGCAAAACATTGCCAGGAATCATTGGTAGACATCAGAGTGGCTTGCAGTACCTGCAAGGGCATCAAATCCAATTCCACATACCAAGGAATTGTGGAACACATCAAATGTGGCATGGGAGAAAACATACCTTTTGCATATCAGCCCATCAGTGGGCTCACCAGCTTGCTTAGACAGAAAGTTGACCAGGTGCAAGCCTTGCATTTAACAAGGTTGAACAACACTCACAAGCTGGTAGGAAAAGCAGCAGCATTGGAGGACCACAAGCAATGGATCTTGGTGGTGGTGAGTGGGAAGGTGGAGCAAGTTGCAGCTTTGGTGAACACAGGCTTGAAGAATCACACTGGGATACATGGGCTAATTGTGGAGTATGAGTAGGCAGTGCTGAAGCTGTATCATCCACAGGGGTATTTGGAAGAAGACATGATGTGATCTATTGTGGTGTTACAGCCTGGTGATGCTTGAGTTGCTGAATTTGCACACTGATCCATGTCTCTGCCAAGCCCAAGAACAGCTCAATGAAACACAGTCATCTGACCTCTCATTGTGTCATCTTCCACACCAACAATTGATGAAGTGGAGGCAAATGTTATCTCATGTTTGGATCCACTAGATGCAGAGGACGGGAGTCGACACCACAACATTGTTGTGCACCAGGTTTTTATGCTGGATGAGATTGTAGTAGAGAAAAGAGTGCATTGGGATGATAAATCAAATCTGTTTATGGGCACTTGTTGGGAGCATAATAGCAACATTCTGTTGGAATTTGATGGCAAGAAGGAACTTGATATCTTTTGTGATGTGCTCGACAAGGGTGACATGCACTTGTGTAGTGATCCGGGTAATATCCCAGATATTTGTATATATTTTATTACAAGGACTTCAGCTTTGACTGGCCTTAAATAGGCCAGTTGACTACTAAAAAATGTAATATACTTACTACCATCGTCAACACAAACAATATATGTTGTTCTTGACAACCCCCTCTAAGTATAGTTCACCCTGACTCACTACACATTTTTGAGCACACAAACTCATATAAGATTTGTGCTCAACATCACCCATCAGTGATCATCATAACAAATGACAGTAATTCTCCTGCAAAGCCTGAAGCTCTCAATGCATTCCTGACATGTCAAAAGATTGATCCTTTTGATCCCCATCAATGTCTCAATGCTCTCACATCAAGTTAGAAGAAAGAAAATTTTGTTGCCACATTCCCAGCCCAGAATTTCCCTCTTGGATCCCTGTTTGCATATGAAGATAAGATGGTCCTGACCACCAGGGCCAAGAGCAAGAACAAGGCAAAGAATGCAGTGAGCACAGGGGTGCTCACTGAGGAACCACTTGGCCACTCCCCATGAGAGGACAACAGCCTCAGTTTTGATGCACATACAGGCATGTCAAAGCAGTCAACCCCAAGCCAGAGGTCGACATCACCAATTGGGGTGCATATAGGCACCCCCAGGCAAGAGAATAGCTTGTCTGGTGGGTTAACCAGCCAAAGAGCCACTATTGAGGATGCAGACAGTGGCCCCAATAGTCAACCCTTGCCCCACCCGTTGAACAACCAATAGGTTACTTCCCCAGCCCAGGGCAACCCCCCTGGTCTTACTCCCCTCTCTTCCCTCAACATGCTCACTCCCAAGGTCCCAGAAGTATAGAATAGGCTTGACCTACCTAGGTTAGAACATTCAAAGTCCTTGGCAATGAAATTGCTGATGAGCTCCCAGGACAGAGGCCTGCGACAAGAAGAGAAGAGGGCCAATGAGGATGTCCCTTGAGGGGACATGTTGGATGAGGAATTAGGATCTGAGCTTTTTGCCCAGATCACAACCAAGCTTGTGACCCATAGCATGGAATTGATGACCTTCAACCCAAGGGCATTGCAACACCAGTTGAGAGAACTGGCCAAGAGCTTTACAAGCAGGCACCCATGCAGGGTGAACACTAGTCCTGCATTGAAATTGCAATCCCTGCCACAAAGGACAGGGAACCCAGTACCTCCTGAAAAGAAGGTATGATATGGTATAGCTGACTGTATTGCACTCCAGTGCTTTTGGGATAGTGACATCTGCAAAGGCAGGAATTCAAATCTTCCAGACCAGGGGATTTGTTTTGACCAAGATGGCTGCCCCTGGGATTTGGGGTTGATGTTGAGGGACACCAATCGCCACAAGGGCAAATCCTTGAGATGCACCAAAAACTCTGTATTGAGTCATATGAGAGAAGGAGGAGCCCCTAGTGGAGATGGCCCTGGAGGCAGTGACAGTAGCAACTACTCAATGGCACAACCATCAAGTGATGATAGTGACTACCTCCCATCCTCTGACAGAGAAGGTGAGAAAAAGTTCCATTCCCAGAGACAGACCTCAAACCTGTATGGATGTAAAGGGGTGCTTAAGAACCACAGGCAACAGAATATGACTCAAGTATATTTGGGTGCTATGTGGTGGTATAAGACTTAGGTTGCCAAATAGCCAACATTGGCTATAAGTCCAGCAGCCCTTGGTATAAACATCTACAAACACTACCTTAATGGTAGTGCTCCCTTACATTCTCCCCTTCTTAGTGTGACCTAGGACACACTTACCTAATATTACATGCCAACAGCCCATAATGTAGAACTGTAATTATTGAACGACTGAGGTCGAGCATCACTTGCTCCATAAGGAATGTGGCACAGTGCATGCAGTGCTGTGATTCAACAGGCAAAGAGCATTGACAAAAGTTTTAATTATGTCCAGTAGAAGACAGGATTGAAAAACTATAGGAATGGTATGAAACGAATGATGTCCATAACATTCCCAGCATGCAGAAAAAGAAAAAAAAAGAGGGGCACCCCTCCAGTGCTTGGTATAAGAATGCTAGACTCCTGAGGTCCATGCTAGCTGGCGGTTTACAATGCTGTGCATAGTAAGAATGCAGCAACCAGCAACATGCAATGCATGGAGGAGCAGGTGAAAGAGGAAGAGAAAGAGAAAGAAGTGAAGAGATAGAGGTTTTTTTTTTTTGAATGGGTTACTCCCTGTTATGACATGTCGACATCTTTAGCCATGATGTTCGTTGGGCCCATGCCCTCCTCCTGGTTCATGTCCACAACATTTCCAGGAAGCACGGAGAGCACAGTCTCCTCCATTCCCTCTGTCATTGAGGGACCTGCCACT
This sequence comes from Tricholoma hemisulphureum, assembly GCA_964034925.1. Classification (NCBI taxonomy): domain Eukaryota; kingdom Fungi; phylum Basidiomycota; class Agaricomycetes; order Agaricales; family Tricholomataceae; genus Tricholoma; species Tricholoma hemisulphureum. The sequence goes on along the minus strand of OZ035929.1, from coordinate 7,610,194 downwards.
GGAGCCACGAAGTCATCAGGGCTCTCCCATCCAGAGTCGGAATCATCCAACCCTTTTCTCAGCTTCCTCTTCCTCTTCTTCTTCTTTTTGTTGACTCGCACATACATGAGTCTACTCCCCATCCACCCCATCAAGTTCCCTTGGTCCTGGGTGTTTTCCCTGGACCAGTCGAAGCCTGGAATGGCCAGCACCATTGAGGCAGTAGCCAAGGGGCCTGTCACTGGCTGAGGGTCAGCGACTAGCAGTGGTGGAGCTCCAGGTAGGGGCCTCATTGAGGTGGAGGGTGCAACAGCCCTTGGAGTTGATGGTGAGTGCATCATTCCCCATGACCCTGCAGGTGGGTACCACCAATGAGGCTCCAGCGATTGGGGCCTATCCTGATCCAAGAGACTAGACTCCTGGTGAGTTGCAGCAATGGCCATCATGGCCAGAGTTCTTCACAATGTGTTGACATCACTGGACCAGCTTTGGAGTAGGGAACTTCTCCACTCTGCCACATCTCTAACTTGGGGGATGGTGACTCCATCCCCAGTGAGCAGGTGAATGATGTCCTCAGTGGTGACATTGTCTGATGGCTCAGAAACCATCACCCGAGGGGTCATAGAGATGGTGAGGTGCAGCTCCTCTACCATCATCTGGTATCTACCCAGGGTGGCCAACAGCTGGGCCGCCCTGAGCAGAAAGGTGCTTCTAGCTTGCGCCACTCCTTGGCCACAGGGTGCTCTCCCTGTTACCAACAGCATCCCTCTAACCAGGGACAGGGATGTCCCATCCCTGCCTTGCCTCAGGCCTGGGTGTCTGGTCGCCTTGTTGGGGTACCTCCAGAGCCAACATGCCCAGTCTTTGGGCGAGTCTGTGAGTCTGGGGGTATTAACCCCTGCATGAGCATTCAAGTCACCTTTGGGTGGTGGCCTGTCTTCCTCAGGCACCCAAGCTGGTGTCCTCCACTTTGTCAGTGCGGCATTTTGTACCAGGGATTGAGGTCTTTACACCCCCCCACCTTTCCTATTGGACTCCGCTCGGACTCTGCTCAGACTACTCAGACTCTGTTGGGATTATGTATACAAGAGTATACAAGCAAGCCAAGGCAGTTAACATGCCTAGGGAATATTGCCAGACTATGCTAAGTCAACACTAGGGTTAGGGCTAATGCACATTAACCATAACCCTAGGGAATGGACACTTAACACATGCAGAGACATATAGGGGAACCCACAGTTAACACATGCTACAGGATTACTCATACTGCAGCATGTCTATGATAGCCTATCCAAGACAGAGCTATGGATAGAGTGTCTATGACACACCCTGAAGGAAGTCTAGGACTTACCAAGCCATGATATCATATGTCACTATTATTGGCACTATTATAGGGGATATGACATAGTTATCCCATTATTAACTGGTACAGGGGTCTATGACATTTACAGAACCATTCCACTCATCCTACACTGCCTAGGCTTGAGGGGGAGTGTTGGGATTATGTATACAAGAGTATACAAGCAAGCCAAGGCAGTTAACATGCCTAGGGAATATTGCCAGACTATGCTAAGTCAACACTAGGGTTAGGGCTAATGCACATTAACCATAACCCTAGGGCTATGACACACCCTGAAGGAAGTCTAGGACTTACCAAGCCATGATATCATATGTCACTATTATTGGCACTATTATAGGGGATATGACATAGTTATCCCATTATTAACTGGTACAGGGGTCTATGACAGAATACCTCCTTTATATATTAAAGGAGTACATTACACTATACCTCCTAACTGTGTAGTATAAATATTGCACATCTTGTAGGAGATGATAATAACATTCCTCCCTGTGGCAGACTCCCTCATACACACTTTGACTCAAACTCAATACCTCAGAAACCTCGTCCTCACCTTGTGCTCAGATTCCTGATCCCAATAGACTCCACTCGGACTCCGATCGGACTGGCTTGGACTGGTCCATCAGCCAACTCCCTGCCAATGTTCAGTCCCAGTCCCAGTCCAATCCAAGTGGAGTCCGAGTGGAGTCTGAGTGGAGTCCAAGCCAGTCCTCAGAATTCCTAGGAGAGTCCAAGTGGAGTGCACTGGGAGTGCTCGGACTGGCACATGACTGTTATTACTAATATAAAAAAGACTACCACCAGCAGGAATTGAACCCCAGGCCTTAGATAAGTACATTATTTAACCTATAGACAACATAACCACTAGACAACAGCAGCTTACTTGTCAAGGTCTATATTTGCTCTACATACTATTCCTGCAGCTGTGTATGACAAAGCGCATAGCCATGTCACTGCCAGCTCATCACCACTCCCTCCCACCACCACCACCACTATGACAACCTCCCTCCCTGCCCCCTCCCTCTCTCCCCCCCCCCCCTCTAGCACTCTGATAAGTATTTTAAAATCTATTTCATCCTTATTTTAAGCTCATAAATTTCTTTTTTCAGTTTTTCTTTTTGTATCTGTATGCAATGACGTGCTGCCCCTCCTCCCCACTTAGCTGGGAGGTGGGGGGCATCATGGGATGGAGGAAGTGGCCAGGGACCTGCCAAGGAAGGACGAGGGAATGACTGCAGCTGCCACATCACCAATGCTGCCACACACTGCTGAATGACACATGTCACCACCAGTGCCACCTCTCCACTGCCCTGTCCTTAGCCCAGCCCTGCCACATCACCCCCAGTGCCACCTCCCTTCTGACCAAGCACCCACCGCTGCCGCCACATCACCAACACCCACTGACCAAGCACCCACTGCTGCCACCATGTCATGCCCACCGACCCACTGACCCAGCACCCTCCCCCATGACCTGACCCCAGGCCCACAAGTACAAGGGGATGTCCCTCAGAGTGAGGGGGTGCGCCAGGGGACAGGGGGACTTGCCAGGAGGGAGGGGATGTGCTAGAGCCGAGGGGGACATGCTGGGAGGGAGGGGAATGCCTGGGATGCGCCAGGAGGGAGGAGGAGGGAGGGGGGACAACACCCAGTGCAACTAGGAGGGGGGGGACACTCCAGTGCAACTAGGAGTGAGGGGATGCGCCGCGGGACAGGGGGGACGCGCTAGGAGGGAGGGGGGATGCGCTAGGAGGGAGGGGGGATGCGCCAAGAGGGAGGGGACGTGCCAGATGCAACACCCAGTGAAACTAGGAGGGAGGGGATGCACCGGGGGACAGGGGGACAGGCTAGGAGGGAGGGGGGGCATGCCAGGGGACAGGGGGACGCGCCAGACGCGACACCCAGCACAACAGAGCACCCCCACCACCACTGTGAGCAACTGCTTGCAGGGCAGAGGCAGGGTGCACTATGCAAGGGTGACAGATGGGCAACGGGAAGGGGGGGGACAAGGAAGGGATGGTGATGTGCTGTGCCCCCCTCCCCCCCTCCCTCTAATTTTATTTTGTATATATTTATTTTATTTATACTCTACTTTTATTAATATAAATACTACTCTGTCAGAGAGAGGGGACGTGCCAGACGCCTGACCACGTGACACCCAGGGCAACAGAGCACCCCTCACCACTGCTGCGAGCGACTGCTCGCAGGGCGGAGGGGGGTGCAATAGGCGAGGGTGATGGAAGGGGGGGGGCAGCGACGGCGACACGACACACCGCACTCCCCCTCTCCCCTCTCGTACATATTTATTTTATATATATATATATATATATATATAATTTTGTATTACATCAATTGACCCCATTTAAATAGAATTATCCTGATTAATGTGACTTGAATGAAAAATACAAATAAAAACTCACTATTCTATAAAATTTGAGTAGAGTCCGATCGGACTATGTAGTGTAAATGTAAATTTTGTAAAGTGCATATTGTACCCTTAATATGGTAAAAATGTATCAGGCACTTAGCTCAGTTGGCTAGAGCACCTCAAAAACTGTTTATCTAAGCTGGATATAAAAGGCTGAGGGTTCAATCCTTGGAGATACAAGCCTTTTACATTTTCAGACACAAGTTTGAATCCCAAGTTCTCAGTCCAAGTCAGTCCGAGTGGAGTCCAAGCCAGTCTGAGCCTACTAATCCACTCGGACTACTTGGACTCCACTTGGACTGACTCAGACTGACTCAGACTCTGAGCAGTCCAATCGGAGTCCAATAGGACAGGTGGGGGAGTGTAAAGTCTTGCAGGGATTGAGCCTCCCATGGTAACAGCTGTGCTTCACTGATGTAGGCATGCATTTGTGCCAGGGCTAGGTGATTGTTTGGCTGATTCGCCACCTCGAGGTGTTGATCCATTTGTTCAATAATATTTAATGTGGTGCATGGACACAGTCCACGGCTATCTACTACATGAGGCAGCAGGTATACAGCATAAGTTGAAGGGGAGACTACAGCCCTGATAGAGCACAGAGGTGCATGAAGGCCTGCATGCCACTCACTAGAGCTGCGTGCATGGCTGGACTACAGGCCAAGGGTGCTCGGGCGCCTCCCCAAACCAGCTTGCCAGCACTCCCAATGGCGCATACTAACCCACTCCCACTCCCTACCCCTGTGGCCCCCTGCACAGCCCCTAGTAGTCATGCGCACCCACTGACGTGTCAGCCAGGAATGAGGATTACAGGTCTTCCTGCAGGTCAACCAACCCACTAGCCATAAGGCCCAGTGGGGTCCGGAGCCCCTCAGTTGCCTGAGCACAGCCCCACCCTGCTTAGCCACCCCACTTGTGAGATGGTACCCCCCTACAAGGCAGGCCTCCCAGCCTTGCCAGCAATGAACATGCTGTTCGGCATTACTGACAGGAAGCACACCAGGCTCAGCAGCCAGAGCAAGTGTTCAGCAAGCCATCAGGCGCACCAGGGTGAATGCCCGCAGATTTGCCTCAAGGAGTTTGACTAAGTCTGCAATCCAACGTGGACCTTGCCAGTGCTTCTTGCACTTCATGTGTGGGCACACGCAGAGCAGATGATCCCTATCTTGGAAAGGTTGGGGTGGGCACATGCAGTGAGTGTCCTCACTGGAGAAGAAGCAGTCGCAGTAACTCCCAATGGGAGCATTCACCATGATCCACCCACACAGTTGGGCTGTCAACCTGCAGTCGTGTGCAGTTTCCTTGAGCCAAGGCCCGCATCCAGAGGATGTGGGTGTCGCGGGGGTCTTATGCTGGGCCCAAAGGTCCAGGAAGTTCTGCCCTCTGTACTTGGGGTCTGCAAAGCAGGCAACCCAGTCCTTATCTGCTGTCTCCTTGGGGGGGGCAATCAGCCAGTTGCAAGTGGCCTTGGGGGAGATCCCCAGCGGCAGTCGAAGGGACATTGCTACGTTGTGGGCTAGCTTGTGGACCATCCACTCTGCTTTGGAGGGGATGAACCATAGGTGGATGTGGTGGTCCTGGCTCAATCTGAACCACAGGCACAGTAGCCAGCACAGCTGCAAGGCATGCTGTTGGCCCCCCACCAGGGAGCAGTCCACCCATGCATCAGTGAGCACAAGTGTGTCAGAGAAGACTGCCACCTTGTTGCACCCAGCAGCCATGGCCGTGGACACTCCAAGGTGGAGGGCTTTGTGTTCCATGTTGGATGCTGCAGCGCGGCTGACAAAGGCAGTGATTCTGCGGATTTCCTGGTTTCCACAGAAGACCAGGGTGGCCGCTGAAGCTTGGTGATGGACCCATCACAACCCACAATGAGGCAGTCCGGGTTGGCCCTGGCCTCAGCCAGGACATGATCCAGATGGTCAACGTACTCCTTGCATTCATCTGTCCCCTTGGGGGGCAGACAGTGTGATGTGATTCTGTCTGAGAACAGGTCCATGAGACAGTTCCTGGGCTGGCTCTCAGGGCCGAACGCCTCAGAAGCTTCCCCAATATGGGAACAGACAGCGACCATGTCTGCTGCTGGGGACACAATCTTCCATCAGGCAGCAGGTGGAAGGGCCTGCAGTCCCAGCAGATGCCAGGGGGCATCTTCCACAAGGTTCCCCTCCAAGATAGCTCGGACAGGGTGGGTGCATGTCAAAGTAGCTGTTCGGAGGCAGCTCTTGTCAGCAAGTCGATGCAGTACCTGCGGCATAGGCAGTAGGGCTGCGAGGCATTCCATTGCCCCCACGGGGGTCATATGGAAACATCCTGTGATCCAACAGGCAGCTGCATACTGCATTTGGGACAGGGCTTTGACAATGCCTTTGGTACACATACTGCGGCAGAACCACAATCTCAGACCGTATATTGCCATGGGGATGACACAGGACTGGTACAGCAGGCATTTATTCACTGGGGATAGGCCCCTAGACAAATTGCCCAACATGCGCATAGCGCTCATGGTGGTGAACACCTTGGTGGTGTAGAACTGGACATGCTCCTTGAAAGAGAGCTTCCAGTCAAAGAAAAAGCCTAGGTACCACCAAACCGGCTTAGGCTGCAGGGGGGTGGCCCCCATGAATGGGGCTACTCTGAGATTGATGGGTGGGTTGGCCGCTGACCGTGCTCTAGAAAAGTGGAACACCTCAGATTTGGCATGTTCCAACACCAAGCCCAGGGCTGTGAAAAAGCAGAAGACCTCATTATAGGCTTCCACAAGTTTCGGGAGATTGTCCTCCACCCGTTTAAATTGTGCAATGAGGGTGCCATTGTCAACATAGGAGATGAGATCCGCCAGCAGCCAAGGGGCGCATGCAAAGAAGATCCATAATACAGGTGCAATGTACAGTGCTGAGCAAACTGGGGACAAAGCAGAGCCCTGCCCACACCGACGTTGGCAGAGAACTTGCCGGAGATGTCTGAGTTCCATTTATAGGTCATGAATTGGCCTACAAGGTAGGAGTGGAAGAAGTTAACCACACATGTTGGGAACCCTGACCTCTCAACAATTGCAGTAGAACCTGATGGTTAAGTGATGGGAAGAATTGCACGATGTCAAAGGCCACCACACTTGTCTGAAGCACCTTCACCCACCCAGCCCGGATGATGTGAGTGAGGTAGGCCCCAGCATCCTTAGTGGAGCACTGGGTGACACCCCCAAACTGGTTGGGGTGAAATACCCCATGTGCCATGCCGTCAAATTGAAGCCGCCTGGACAGCATCTTTTTGATAAGCTTACCCAACATGTTCAGCAGCACAATGGGCTGGAATGACTTTGGGGTGGATTAGTTAGGTTTCTCCAGCTTTGGTATGATCACCGACATGGATTCTTTAAAGTGTGTAGGCCAGTGGGGCAAACACCTCAGTGATGCAGACAAGGAGGCAGGCAATTTCAACGTTGCCTGCCCAGTGTTTGAGAAAGGACCATGTAATGTGGTCCAGGCCCAGAGCAGAGCATGAGGAGCACACCTTGAGGGCTTCCTGCAGTTTGAGCAGGGAGAAGGGGACCCAATCCCGAGTAGGGAGGGGTTTGTAGTCGTTGAGCACCGAAGGTCCACTGGGTGGTTGTTGGCCACGTTGTAGGTGCCGTCCAGTGCTGTCCAAAGTGACTCCAGTATGTTGCAAGGGAAACCCCTGTAGGAGATGGCCTTGCACGAAGGGAGGTTGTGTTGCTTCACCCAGGGCATGAGGTCCCAGTGTGATGTTCCTTAACATGTTCCGAGTGAAGTCACGCATGCCTGGTGGCGTGCATTTGTTGGTCTTTACTTCTCTAATCATAGCAGGTAGATACCCACTATTGATTTCGAATGGCACCAAGCCTGTCATTTTGCTGACACTCACATTAATCGCAAATTCAATTAATGGTGTTCTATCAACCCAGTCTTTTTGGTCAGGGTTGATTGATGCCCTGAATATCTGGCCAATGGACCTATTGGCCCTTTCAGTGACACTGTAATATGTGTGATAGGGGGTGCTTAAGAACCACTTGCAACAGAATATGAATCAGGTATATTCAGGTGCTACATGGTGGTATAAAACTTGGGTTGCCGAATAGCCGACATTGGCTATAAGTCCAGCAGCCCTTGGTATAAACATCTATTACATGCAGTCGCCCCATAGTGTAGATCCATAAGGAGTGTGACACGGCGCATGCAGCACCATGGTTCAACAGGCAAGGAGCATTGATGATAAGTTTCAATTATGTTGCCTCATAATATGGTATGTACAATAAGAAAAAAATTACTTATTTTTTTTTTTTTTTTGTCTCCTGAACGACAAGTCCTGTAGAAGATAGGAATGAAAAATAAAAACTTGGGAATGGTATGACACAAACAATGTCCATAACCTTCCCAGTATGCAGATAAAAAAACAAAAAATGAGGGACACCCCTCCAGCACATAGTGCAGGGATGCTAGATTCCCAATGATGTGTTCCTAGTGTTTCTAACTGCGAAGAAGCACTGGAAAACTAGAAGAGGGAAGAGTTAGTTGAAAGGGTCCCAGAACTGCCCTTCTTCTACAAGGGTGGAAGTCTGTGATTAGGGAAGAGCACGGGTTACGGGTACGGGTAGACACGGGTACGGGTACGGGTCACGGCTTAGGTACCCGTGACCCGCACCCAACCCGTCACCAAATGTCTATGTACAGTTTTGTATTTACAGGTTTCGGCACTCAGATGAGTGCCGACAACCTTTTGATTACTTATGTACTACATGTATGTACTAACTAACTTAATATATATATTATTTACGGGGGAAGCGCCGCCCCAGAGGAAGGGGAAGCTTGTGGAAGCAAGGTCTTATATACCGGATAATGTTTATCACTATTTGGTTCCAGTAAATGAACGCGAACGCGACGCGTCGTTTGCTAAAACAAGATATTTGCTATTGTTTGGTTTCAGTAAACGCGAACGCGACTTGTTTCTGTGTTAGCATTCATTTACTTCAACTATATAGTAGTATTAATTATCAACTAGTTGATATTTACTAGTACATAAGTATTGTTTGGTTTCACTGTGATGTGTGATTTACTGAAACAAGTTGATAATTAATACTACTATATACATAAACGAGTCGCGTTTACTGAAACCAAACAATAGCAAATATCAACTTGTTTTAGCAAACGACGCATCGCGTTCGCGTTCGTTTACTGGAACCAAATAGTGATAAACATTATCCGGTATATAAGACCTTGCTTCCACAAGCTTCCCCTTCCTCTGGGGCGGCGCTTCCCCCGTAAATAATATATATATTAAGTTAGTTAGTACATACATGTAGTACATAAGTAATCAAAAGGTTGTCGGCACTCATCTGAGTGCCGAAACCATTAGTTAAATGTATGTAACAAATGCAAGGCCCCGACAATGATGGCGACAACATAGTGTTGTCGCCATCATCATCGGGGCCTATGCAGGAGGTGTTACACAACAGGAGACGGGGGTCTACCCGTACCCGCGGTGACCCGTGACTCGTGACCCGTGGGTTGCGGGTACGGGTAGATGCGGGTACGGGTACGGGTACACCCAAAAGTACCCGCGGGTTACCCGTGCACTTCCCTATCTGTGATGTCTGCTGTTAACGATGTACAGCCTAAACAAAGTGCAAAGAATGCGAGGTTAATAGAAAAGGTTAGTGAAACATTGCAATAAATGGTAATCAGTAGTTTGCAGTCTGATAATGCAGTTTGATGGAAAGTACTTCACCAATGAACTAGGATTGTCCCAGTTCCTGGTCGCAATAATGCAGTGATGATATTTGAATAGGTCACAAATCGACTTTGCAGTTGAACATGAGAGGAGACGAGAGTTGAAACCTTAGCGCTGAGAAAGGGGGAGACGAGATCTCTGTTTCTAATATTTACATACACTTTTTATACTAACTACTTACGGGTAACCCAGGTAAGTATGAAGTGGGTCAGTTCACGAACTCTGTGAAGTAGCTGCAAAGTGTGTGAAGTCTGTAAAAAGTGAAATATAGGTAAGTATAGTTAGTAATGGGCATTCACATGTCTTCAGAAGGAAATGAAGAGAAACAGAACAAAGAGGAAGGTTGCCCCATGACCTTAGAATATGGTGAAACATGATTTTGCTGCCCATACTTGGTGGAAGCCTATCACCAAGGTCCATGCCAGCTGGCAGTTTACAATGCTGTGCTTAGTAGGGACATGGCTACTGACAATGTGCAATGCATGGAGGAGCGGGTGAAAAAAAAAGAGAGGAAGAAAAAATTATGAGGAAAATGAAGAGATAGATGGTTATCTCTTCCTTTTTTTTTTTTGAACAGGTTACTCCCCATTATGACATGTCGACGTCTTTAGCCATGGTGTCTGTTGGGCCCATGCCCTCCTCCTGGTTCTCATCCATGACATTTCCAGGAAGCATGGGGAGCCTGGTCTCCTCCGTTCCCTCTGTCATCGAGGGACCTGTTGTTGGAGCCGCAAAATCATCGGGGCTCTCCCATCCAGAGTCAGAATCATCCAACCCTTTTTTTGGCTTCCTCTTCCTCTTCTTCTTCTTCTTGTTGACTCACACATACACAAGTCTACTCCCCATCCACCTCATTGAGTTCCCTTGGTCCTGAGTGTTCTCCCTGGACCAGTCAAAGCCTGGAATGGCCGGTGCCATCAAGGCAGTAGCCATGGGGCCCATCACTGACCAAGGGTCAGCAACTAGCAGTGGTAGGGCTCCAGGTAGGGGCCTCGTCATGGTGGAGGGTGCAACAGCCCTTGGAGTTGATGGTGAGTGTGTTGTTCCCCATGACCCTGCAGGTGAGTACCAACAACGAGGCTCCAGCAATTGGGGCCTATCCTGATCCAAGAGACTAGACTCCTGGTGGGTTACAACAATGACCGTCATGGCCAGAGTTCTTCACAACACGTTGACATCACTGGACCAGCTTTGGAGTAGGGAACTTCCCTACTCTGCCACATCTCTAACTTGGGGGATGGTGACTCCATCCCCAGTGAGCAGGCAAACAATGTCCTCGGTGGTGACATTGTCTGATGGATCAGAAACCATCACCTGAGGAGTCATAGAGATGGTGAGGTGCAGCTCCTCTACCATCAGCTGGTATCTACCCAGGGTGGCCAACAGCTGGGCTGCCCTGAGTAGGAAGGCACTTCTAGCTTACGCCGCTCCATGGCCACAGGGTGCTCTCCCCGTTACCAACAGCATTCCTCTAACTAGGGACAGGGATATCCCGTCCCTGCCTTGCCTCAGGCCTGGGTGTCTGGCCGCCTCATTGGGGTATCTCCAGAGCCAACGTGCCCAGTCTTTGGGTGAGTCTGTGAGTCTGGGGTTGTTAACCCCTGCAGGAGCATTCAGGTCACCTTTAGGTGGTGGCCTGTCTTCCTTGGGCACCCAAGCAGGTGTCCTCCACTTTGTCAGTGTGGCATTTTGTATCAGGTATTGAGCCTCCTGTGGTAACTGCTGTGCTTTGCTGATGTAGGCATGCATTCGTGCCAGGGCAAAGTGATTGTTTGGCTGATTCACTGCCTTGAGGTATTGATTCAATTCCTCCTCACTCCTGAGGATAAGATTCCTCAACATGGGGTGCTTTGTAAGGCCTCCCCTGCCTAAGGGATGGAGTCCCCTTCCACCTCTAGGTGGGGGAGGGGCTGGGGTCCAATTTGCACCAGGAGTGGACCATGTCCCCCTTGCCATTGGGGCACTAGGGGTGGGTTCTGGTAGAGGGGGAAAGTGTCCAACTTCACCTTCTTCCATATTGATGTCCTCTTGGATGTGGCTCGGCCTTGGATGAGGTTCAGCCCTCTCCACCTGCGAGGGGTTTTCCCTTGTTGGGGGTCTCGACCCACTCAGTTGGGACAGGATTATGGGAGATCATGTCCCTGACTCTAATGAGTGTGGTGGGTCGTACCTCACATGTTTGCCCAAACGTTTGTCCTTGTCGTCCCAAGAGCGTTCATCTTCAAGCTCTCTGATGTGAGCTTGGGCTTGGCAGAGGGTGGCCTCTGTGTCCTCCAATTCATTGATGTATCTGGTGCTTCTATGCCTCCAGGTCTCTGAGTGCTCATATCTGAGTGCATCTGTGTTGGCATAGTTGCTGTCTTTGGTGAATTTGGCCTCCATGACATGGAGACCATAAGCTGTGCAGATCTCACACCCTCTAGGGTGGTAGATGATGCTGAGTCCTTGGCTCCATGTCCAGCCAAGGTTGTCATTTCTACAAAAGCATTCTGGGTGCTCTCCCCTTCCAGACAAGCCTACTGGCTTGTCCCTTGGTCCCGTTCTCCTCAGGGGTCGGTCATTGCAACGAGGTCTTTATGCTCCCCCACATATTCCACATGGATTTGCATGGATTTTCACAAATTTTCATGGACTCTGAGTGAGTTCATGTGGACTTTTGAGAAATCAGTTTGGCTTGTAGTACTGCATAATTCCAGATTTTGAGTCCACACAGATCTGCATGGATCTGTGCTTTTTGCACAGATTCCATGGAATTATTCCATTCTAGTCTGAGCTGAGCAAGGTTCAGACAGTGTGGACATCCAAGCTTGTCCAAGTAAGTAAGTATTATTGTGACTATTTAATAGTAATGTAATGGAAGGATTTGAACCCATGCCCCTGTGGCCATGAGTGTAACAGGGAAGCAATATAACCACTACACAACCAGGCTGTATAAGCCATGGCAACATATGCCCATTTACTGGGTGCCATCATCACTACATCACTACACATCACCCCATGACTGCCAGCTCACTACTACTCCTCACCACCACCACTCACAACACCTCCCTCCTCCCTCCTCCCTCCTCCCTCCTCCCTCCTCCCTCCTCCCTCCTCCCTCCTCCCTCCTCCCTCCTCCCTCCTCCCTCCTCCCTCCTCCCTCCTCCCTCCTCCCTCCTCCCTCCTCCCTCCTCCCTCCTCCCTCCTCCCTCCTCCCTCCTCCCTCCTCCCTCCTCCCTCCTCCCTCCTCCCTCCTCCCTCCTCCCTCCTCCCTCCTCCCTCCTCCCTCCTCCCTCCTCCCTCCTCCCTCCTTCACTCCACCAATATGGGGCCTGTGGCCCCCATATTTTGCTCTAATTATTATTATTTTTTTGGCTAATCATTGTTTTCTTTCAGTGCTTGGCAATGACGGCTGTGCCTACTCCCTCCATGCTCCCTGCTCCCTCCCTCCACCACTCCACTATTATGGGGGCCTGAGGCCCCCACAGTAAGTTTATTTTCGATCCTAATTATTTTTTATTTGGCTAAAAGTTTTTTTTTCACTAGTTCTATTGTATATGCAACGACGGACTGCTGATTGCGTGCCAGCCCTCCTCCCCACTCAGGTGGGACATCCAGTGGGAAGTGCCAGGAGGCCATCAACCACCAGGTATGTGCCCTGATGTGTTCAAATGCACCACATCACCACTGACAGCCCATACTTATCCAGATGGCCAGGATACCAGTGGTGACAATGGCAAATGACGACTGACACAGCACCCACCTCCACACTTATGAGCAACTGCTTGTAGGGTGGATTGTGGGTGCAGCTCTTGATGCCGACCATCCACCAGCCAGTGGGACACAATGGGATGCGCCAGGAGCTGACTACAACATGATGGGAGGCCCTCAGAGCCAGGAGATCTGATGGGACACCTCGGGGGGATGCTAGACAATGGGGGAGATGCACCAGACAATGGGGGGGCAGGGGGGCCACCAAGACGACTGGGGGGGGCATGCCAGAACATGCCACACAAGTAGGGGCACACCAGATGAGGGGGGGGGCATGCCAGACAAGGGACACACAAGATGATGGAGGGGCTGCCCAGATGAGGGGGGGGACACACCAGAATATGCCCAATGATGGGGGGCACACCAGATGAAGGGGGGGCTGCCAGAATACACCCAACAACAGGGGGCATGTGGCATGCCAGAAGGTGGAGCCGCCAAGACGAAGGGGGGGGGGGCACCAGACAATGGGGGGGGGACATGCCAGAATACGCCAGATGATGGGGGGCATGCCAGAATATGCCAGACGCAGGGGGGCATGCCAGTTGAAGGCAGGGACGCCAGGACGAGGGGGGGACATGTCAGATGATGGAGGGGCCGACAAGACGAGGGGGGGAGTTATTTTGTAAATTAGTGTAAGTCAAACTGTAGGCAATTATGTAAAGACTGCAGAGTCCGTGAAGATCTCCACTGACAGGCATGGAGTCCATGCTCATCCACATGGACTAGCACAGAGTCTGTGGACATCTGCATGCAAATAATGCAGAGTCTGCATAATCCATGCGGATCTGTGCAGAATATCTGGGGGAGTGTAAACTACTGATTGCAACCATCCCCATCCCTCAAACCTTTTTCTAGTGTAGTTGTGGCAAGAAGGAAAAAAATTTCCTAACTGTTTCAAACTCCATCCTAACATTTGAACACAGGCCTAGCCATGTGTCTTAGTAATTGCATTAATCCAATTAATTAATGCCATCACAAGCCTACCGTTTCCTCAGTAGGCTCTTCCAGTTGTTGATGCCCATGAGCATCAGGTAGTTGTCCAGTGCAACAAGTTCATTGCAGTTTCCACGGGATTCCAAAGTGGAGTCCCCTAGGTTCCACTTCACCAGGAGCTCTAGGCTCCTTCCTTTCCATCTGTGACCAACAATCTCATTGACATACCATTTGGCATCATCTGGTGCCCAAAGTCGTAGGGTTTGACTTTCTGTCTGTTAGAAAACAGTACATTGTCATTTGGTTGGTGTGGTCTAAGTAGACTCACATGAAACTTTGGATGGATTTGCCTCCTGGCAAGTTCCTCAGGTAGTTCCAACACATAGTTGGACATTAAGGGTATCACCTCCAAGACTTTGTAGGGTCTGACAAACTTCAGTACTAGCTTGTCGGCTCTTCCTTTAGGCATTGACAGGTTCTTTGTTGATAGGTAGACGAAGTCATCTACCTTAATTTCTGGATCATCACTTTGTTTTTTGTTGGTGTGATGTTGTTGGAAGATGCACTCAATAATCGCATCATGTGCTAGTGTGATATTTCTTAACACATTCTGAGTGAAGTCATGCACACCTGGTGGCATGCATTCATTGCACTTCACTTCTCTAATCATGGTGGGTAGATACCTGCTGGAGACATGCAGTCTCACAGAACAAACCTGAGAGAAGCCCACAAGGCAGGGCACAGCAGAGTATAGCAGTCGTATTCAACAAACAAACAGTCTCTACCTGTATGCTAGGATCAACCTGTGGTCACATGACCATGTGTCTACCTACAATCTGTGGGAGGCTGGCCACACAGCTACACCACTATTTATTTCAAATAGCGCTAAGCCTGTCGTTTTACTGATGCTCACATTAATCGCAAATTCGATTAATGGTGTTCTATCAACCCAGTCTTTTTGGTCAGGGTTGATCTATGCCCTGAATATCTGGCCAATGGATCTATTGGCCCTCTCAGTGACACCATCCATTTAGGGGTGGAACAATGTGGACATGAGCAATTTCATGCCCATGATTCTGTGAAGTTCATGCCTCCATTTTGATGTGAACTTAGGGTCTCGATTGGATACAATTGAGGATGGCAGGCCATGCAGCCTAACCACTTCTTTTAAGTAGATCAGTGACAATTGTGTCACTCTGGTCTTTGTGTTCACTGGCATAAGGTGAACCATGGAAGACAACCTGCATATTATTACCCATAAGTAGTTGAGGTCCTTCACTTCAGGGAAGGGACCTATGAAGTCCATCCCTATCAACTCCCATGGTTTGGTTGCCATGGGCAGCTGATGTAGTTTTCCTGTTGGGGCCCTGTAGTTGCCCTTCAATCATGCACAGACCATGCACGACCTGCAGAACTTGTCAACCTCTGAGTATATCCTTGGCCACCAATACCACCAGTGTAGATAGTCAGCAGTTTTCTGCAGACTGAAGTGTCCCACCACTCAGTGGGCTTGATCAACTATTCTTGTTCTCAAAGTCGTGTCCAGCGACTTCACAGAGAGGATGCATACCACATCCTCTCCCACTCTGTTTTGGGTCCACACTATCCCATCACATATCTTGAATGGTGGGCCTGTATCGGCCTTCAATATAACTTTCTTGAAGAAGTCATCCTGGTGGTAACCTCTACAGATATCTTCCTCAAAATAGTTGTCATTAAGCATCATAACATGAAGGTCACTTCCCTTTGCTCTGGACTCTAGGATCGAGGGATCCTCTTCATTAGGTGTGCCTTGACTCTGAGAAATGTTATTTTCCTGAGTATCTGGCATTTGTGATGCTAGAATATCCCTTTCTTGGACATGCTCTCTCAGGGCATGGAGTTCCTCTTGGACCTTCCTTTTGTTAGCAGTGTCAACCCTGCGCTCAACTATCCTGTCCTCGACTTCGAGGAGTCTTTCCCATGGAATGTCATCCATGGTTGGGTCTAGGTGGACATCCACATTGACATAATCCTGTAGCTCTGGCACATCTGTCCAGTAGTCATGTTCATAGTATCTAGATAGTGCATCTGCTACCTTATTTAATTATCCCTTGACATATCTAATGTCAAAGTCAAATCTCATGAGGTATTCCATCCACCTCATTTGTCTACTAGACAGACATGCTTGAGTTTTGAAGAACTCAGGAGCCTTGTGATCTGTTACTACATGTATATGGTATTCCAGTAGTTTGTCCTCCCATTTGAGGAGGGCTTCTAGTATTGCTAGCATTTTGTGTTTGAATGATAGTTCCTCTGTGCATCAGTGAATTTCTTGGACATGAAACCTGCTGGTCTGCAGGTTTGCCAGGTAGTTCCTTGGCCATACATTGCCCCTACTCCATAGACTGAGGCATCACAAATGACCCATATCAGTTCATTCGTCTTATGCTCTATTGGATGTAATATTGGCATCCAACAACAAACTTCCTTTATCAATTGGAAGCACTTCTCATGAAGTGGTCTCCAATAGAATGGTGTTCCATTCATGGTCATCCCTGCCAATGGACTGGTGTACACTGATATGTCTGGCAAGAATTGGGCCAGATATTGAACAAGGCCTAAGAACCTCTGAACATCATTGAAGTTATGCAGTGTCTTCCACCCACATATTTTCCTCATCTTGTCAGCATCTGTGTGGAGGCCTTTGTCATCAATAACATGACCCAGACAGTGAATCCTGTCTGCAAATAGTTTGCGCTTGTTCTCGCACAAGTAGAATTTGTATTTGTGGAGACGAGCCAGTACCAGTCCTAGATGTGACTAGTGGTCCTCTATTGTATCACTGTAGACAAACAGATTGTCTTGGTAGACATGTAGGAATTTCCCTATATAATCACAGAATATCATGTTCATCAACCTCTGAAACATGGAGGGTGCATTGCAGTCTCCTTGCTGCATTACATTGTCTGCCATCAACAACTGTCCTCAGTTTCATGTTCTTCTTATGAACACACAGCATTGGAGCCACTTGCTCCATATGAGTAGCCTCCCACCAGCCCGCTTGCATGTAGCAGGCTATTTTTTCCATGAGTTCAGGCTTCAGGGAGTCTGGACATCTCAGCGAGTGGTACTTGTACCTTTTGTTCTCATCTATTAATGGTATCCTGTGATTTACCTCCCATAGTGGAGGTAATTTTTCTGGAACTCCTTGCATGATGTCCTGGTTGGACTTCATCCATTCCTCACACAGCCGAGGAGTGTCCTTGGTTGTGAGTGATCCTTTGATCTGGACGGGGTGTCTATTCTCTGTCACCACCAAGTACATGCTATTAGTTGTTGTGCCCACCTCACCCCTTGGCCAGTGATCTAGTAAATAACCAATGGGTCTCTTTTGGTGTGGTATCCTCAGACCTCTCAAGAATTCTTGGATGACTTCATCCAATTTCAATATGTCTCTCAATGTGACATCCTCATCTTGTTCAAGGATGACTCATAATCTGGAGGGTGTATTTCTTTTGTCTGCCCTCCCCTTCTTAGACTGAAGTGCAGTGCCATCACTGCTATCGAGTCACTTACTGGAATCCATTTTTGGATCCTCTTTGGGAAACATCTGAGCTGGTGTTGTCTCTTGGCAATGTCTCATCACCTGTCTGTGTGCCAGTAGATATCCATCCATTCCTTCCTTGAAGGTTGGTAGGACACTTTGCTTGTGTCTGACTTTGTTCCTGTCAAAGTCCAACACTATGCCATGCCTTCTCATAAAGACAGTGCCCAGTGGAGGTCTTTACTCTCCCCCACTCACTTCCTGGTCCATTCCTAAAATTCCTAGGAATCCCAGGAATGAACCAGGAATCCTAGATAGTGTAAATGGAGTAGAAATTCCCTGTATTAGTCCTAGTCCATTCCTGATCCATTCCTAGTCCATTCCTAGTCCTGCTAGGAATGCCAGGAATATTCCTTAGGAATGGTCCCAGTCCATTGCAGGCTGTTAGTATTAATATATATTGCACCATCAAGGATTGAACCCAGGTTTTGGGAGATGATTAATCAGCACAAACATGGCAATATAACCATTAGACTAAGCAGCTGATATTTGTTAGGTAAGCTAAGCAAATAAGTTATGTCCCAAGCCTCACAGCCACGTGTTGGTTGGAAACGCATGGTCGTGTGTGACCATTTTGTTTATCAGTGACATGCACTGCCACCACCACCAACATTGACTGCGCCGCTGCCGCCTCCCTCACACCTCAACCACCACCACCTCTGCCCACAACCCCCAACCCCACTTGCGCTCGCCCAAAATGACCAATGCACGACAACTGTTACGATTCTGTCGCCTCGTCTATGTTTACATTCTAACATGCGCCCACTTGACAGCAGGCGCATCTTTACTTATGAAACAACTCCTTAAAAGACCAGAGTATAGACCTAAGTAGATAACCATATTTACTAGCCAATCATTATATAGACCAGAGTAATCACTAGTCTATATAATCTGTAGTAGATAGTCGGTCAAGGCCTCAGCTTGACCTAAAGATATCTATCTCTTTAAACTGCTCACAAAGAACTCGACCTAAGGAAGCACCTTAGAGTCTAAAGACGAACTTGACGCAAGGAAGCACCTTGACGTCTCGAACTTGCTGAGTAGTTAAGAAGACAATCTTAACAAAAGGTCAAGCTGATCAAACCCGCCGACTTATCACAAGTCTAGGCGAACCCAACAGACACTGTGGCGCCCAAGCTCACGCACGCGCTCAAGAACAGACACCATGCAGACAGACCACCCCGAACAGCAGTACCCACTGCTGCCTCAGAATTCTTCCGTTTAGACGGACGATGAATCAGATACAGTAACAGCCTAAGAAGTTGGTACTTTGCAGATACCACAGGCTCTACAGAATACGTACCCGACCACTACTTTACTGAAGGTAGATCCGAAGACAGCAGACCACCCCAGAGGATCACAAGAGAACCGTCCTCTTCGATCACAGACAAACGAACAGGGTATTCACAAACCCTCGAAGAATCCAAAACAGAAGACTCTCTCGACCCCATTTATTTCGAAATGGCTCAGAACCGAGATGCCCAAGTGAAAATCCAAGTCCCCTCCGACTTCTCTGGAGAAAGAGAAAAGACAACGAAGTTCCTACAGGAAGTAGAACTCTACATCCGAGTGAACCCAAACACCTACGACACCGATGAGAAGAAGATCGCTTTCGCCCTCTTGTTCATGATAGGAGGTGCGGCTGCAGGATGGAAAGAAGCCAAGATCAAGGAATCATTGGCCAACAACAACTTCGGCGGCTGGCAAACATTTAAAACAGCCGTCTCCGCCGCCTTCTCCCCCGCAGATGATGCAGGAACCGCACCAACCGAACTAAAGAATTTAGTTCAGACAGGAGATGTTCAAGACTACATCTCCACCTTCAGAATTCTCGCCTCGCGCACAGGCATCATCGAGAACGTCGCCCTCATTGAATATTTCATGGACGGGCTGAAACCGAAACTGCTTGAGAAAATATTTCTCAAAGAAATAATGCCCACCACTATTGATGGATGGTACGACGCCGCTGCCAAGTACGAAGGGCAGTGGAAACGAGCACAAGCAATTGCAGGAAAGTTCAGAGGAAAAGCACCCTCTAAAACTTATACTCCCTCCGCCATCCCCGACGTCGACCCCAACGCCATGGAAATCGACAAAATGACACAACAAGATCGCGCCGAGCATATGCGCAAAGGCATGTGCTTCGTCTGTCACCAGACAGGACATCGCGCCATCGACCACAAAGACAAGAAGACGGGGAAGTTCCTACCTGGACCCGCCTTCAGAAGATTTACCACTAAGAAACCCAGCGGAAAAGATGCCTACGGCAAAATATGAGCCCTCATAGGTGAACTGGACGAAGAAGAGAAGGACGAAACCCTCAAACTCATGGAAGAGTCGGGTTTTTAAGAAAGCGGACTGCCCCGACGTCAGGCCCTGCTGAAATTACGGTCTCCTCTGTACTAATAGCTAACATGGAAAAGCAATCTATGAGATTACCAATGCAGCTATCAGTTGAGAATGAAATCGTCGAAACTGATGCCCTCCTCGATTCAGGAGCAGGAGGAATGTTCATGGACAAAGGCTTTGCGAAGATGTACAACTTCCTGCTCACCCCTCTCCAAAAACCAATCCGAGCCAGAAACGTTGACGGAACCCAGAACAAACTTGGCACCATCAACCACTCCACCACCGCCTCCGTAGACATTGGAGGAAGGCAGTCAAAAATACGGTTCATGGTCACAGGTTTAGGAAAGGAGTCGATCATCCTAGGGCTCCCTTGGCTTCAGAAGGAGAACCCACTGATCAATTGGGAAATTGGAACACTGCAATACCGAAAGAACAGATCACTGGAAGCCGCCCGATGGGCAGTAGCCAGAACCCGGCAGCTCATGAAGGGAACCCCTTTTGAGCAGAAACAAACCACGGAAAACGCCCCAATCGCTAGATTGGAAGAAACCCCGATCCGAGCCAAGACGTCGATCTCCCAACAACTAGCACACAACGAACAGAAAGATCAGGAAAAAAGACAAGACAACGTCTTCGAAAAAGCCGCCTCCGAAAGATTCCCCGAATCAAAACAATGGGATCACGCTATCGACTTGAAAGAAGACTTCGTGCCGAAAGACTGTAAAGTCTACCCACTCACCCCGGTCGAACAACAGAAAATGGATGAATTCCTCGAGGAAAACCTGGCAAAAGGATCCATCCAGCCGTCGAAATCACCTATGGCTTCGCCGTTTTTCTTTGTAGCAAAGAAAGACGTGGAAGCACTTCGACCCTGCCAAGACTACTGGTACCTGAACAACGGAACAATCAAGAACACTTACCCACTACCCCTGATCGGAGATCTCCTTGACAAATTGAAAGGCGCACAGATCTTCACCAAACTCAACATCAGATGGGGATATCACAACATCAGGATAAAGGACAGAGACCAATGGAAAGTGGCCTTCAAGATGAACAAAGGACTGTTTGAACCAACAGTTATGTTCTTCGGCCTATGCAACTCTCCAGCCACATTCCAAGCCATGATGAATGAGATATTCAAAGATCTGATCAACGAAGGATGGGTAGTCATTTACATGGACGACATCTTGATCTTCTCTCAGGATCCCAGAAAACACGCCGATCGAACGAAGAAAATCCTCCAACGGCTTAGAGACCACGACCTCTATCTTAAACCCGAGAAGTGCAAATTCAACGTCAAAGAAGTCGAATTCCTTGGTCTGATAGTGAAACCGGATCAGATCCTGATGGACCCGACCAAGCTCTCCGGCATCCGAGACTGGCCCGAACCGACCAACGTCAAAGGAGTACGATCGTTCCTTGGGTTTGGAAACTTCTACCATAGATTCATCGGACGCTTTGCCGAACTAGCACAGCCACTCAACGATCTAACTAGAAAGGACATCAAATTCGAATGGACACCGGAATGTCAAGAATCGTTTGACAAGCTAAAAGCCAAATTTAGCGAGGCACCAACTTTGTTGATGCCAGATCCCAGTAAACCATTTACGATCGAATCCGATGCGTCTAAGTTTGCAACTGGTGCGGTACTCAGGCAACAGGGACCCGATGGAGACTGGCACCCTTGCGGGTACATCTCCCACTCACTCACCCCAACGGAAAGAAACTACGAAATATACGACAGAAAACTGCTTGGAATTATCCGAGCTCTAGAAACGTGGAGGCACTACCTACAAGGAGCGCCACACCCAGTCACAGTCCTATCTGACCACAAGAATCTAACCTATTTCAGGGTTGCACAGAAACTGAACAGAAGACAGGCACAATGGAGCCTTTTCCTATCAGAGTTCGACATCAAGTTGATCCACGTACCTGGATCACAGATGGTTCAATCTGACGCGCTATCCCGAAGAGAGGACTTTGGAAAAGACACGGACAAGGATAACGAAAACCTGACAATGCTGCCAGAAACAGTATTCGTCAACACTATCGACACGGACATGGAAACACTTCTGGTTACGGCAACCATGAAGGACAAATTAGTAGCCGACGCTATCAAGGCACTAAAGACAAACGGAACACCGCCGATCAAATCTGATCTCGCCGATTGGGAAGTAAAGGACGGACTCCTTTTCTTCAAAAACAGATGCTACGTCCCGCCAAACAACGAACTACGAAAACGGATAGTTGAACGCTACCACAATTCCCTTACTGCAGGACACCCCGGACAATTCCAGACATTAGAATTGATCCGAAGAGATTATTGGTGGCCCGGAATGACAACGCTCATCAAGAACTTCGTACAAGGATGCGGATTATGCCAACAAATGAAGGTTAACACCCACCCAACGACGCCACCCCTCACACCGATTAAGTCAACTGCGACAAGACCATTTGCGCTGATCACTACCGACTTTATTACAGATTTACCAGAATCAGACGGACAAGATGCTCTAATGGTCGTGGTAGACCATGGTCTTACAAAGGGGGTAATTTTAATACCTTGTAACAAGACCATCGACGCCTTAGGAGCAGCCGACCTCTATCTAAAGAACGTATTCACAAGATTCGGCCTCCCTGACAAAATCATATCCGACCGAGACCCAAGATTCACGTCGAAGTTGTTCCAAGAGTTGGGAAAACTCCTGGGAATCAAGTTGGCTATGAGCACAGCCTATCACCCACAGACCGACGGACAAACTGAACGGATGAACCAAGAAACTGAGGCCTACCTCCGCATGTTCTGCACGAACCAACCTGAAACATGGGTAAAGCTCCTCTCGACAGCAGAATTTGCCCACAATCAACGGACTCATTCCATGGTGAAACACTCTCCATTCTACCTCATGATGGGGTATGAACCACACGCAATACCCACGCCATACAAGAAAAGCGACGTACCTGCTGCAGAGAAAAGAATTGTGCAACTTCAAAGAGCGCGAAATGAAGCCTTAGCCGCACATGAACTTGCCCAACAAATCATGGCAGAAAGAATTACCCAGAAATTCACCCCATTCCTCCTCGGTCAGAAGGTATGGTTAGACTCTAGAAATCTCAAGATCTACCCCCATACAAAGAAACTCTCCCCAAGAAGAGAAGGACCTTTCCAGATCAAACGGATTCTCTCGCCACTCTCTTACGAGTTGAAATTACCGACTCAATGGAGGATACATCCGGTGTTTCATGCATCACTCCTGACTCCATACTCCGGAACAGAAACACACGGTCCAAACTATCTGAAGCCTCCCCCTGACCTGATCGAAGGAGAACGAATATGAAGTAGAAACGATCACCACCCACAAACCGCGCGGATCAAAGTACGTCTACCTTGTGAAATGGAAGGGCTACCCTACTTCGGAAAACACATGGGAACCAGAATCGCACCTGAAACACGCCGAGGAAATCCTCAACTTATATAAAACGAAGAAAAACCTATAGAATGAAGTAACAAACGCACCCACATACACCATGCACACCAACAACGCAACTGCCTCCTCTTCCGCCAACAAGAACCTTCCTCCCCTCGCCGAATTTGTTGAGAACTTTCTCATCGACCCCACCAACCGTGCCCGCCTCGCCCACTACCTCGCCGATCGCGACCAAGATGCAGCCTCCTCCACCACTACGACGCTATTCTAGACCTAATACGTGATCAAGAACGACTCGCCGATGAAACCCTCGCAACTATGATGAGTCAGGGCATTGAGTCCGCCATTAACGGGCTCCAGAAACAACAGTTAGACAGCGTTTGATCCACCACTCCTCTCACCCAACCAACCGCCACTCCAGCGTCCCCCCGCTACTCTTACCAATCAACCCATCTGAAAGACTCCCAACTTGGGTCACCGACTTATTCACTCCGAAAGAAAATACTCTCAAACGAAGCTGTCCCAATTGGAAAGGAGCGACGTTCATCGACTACTACTCCAGGCATCATTAAGATCAAAACAACCCTGCCAACAGTCCCTGAGATCATAGATCTCACGTCACCCACTCCACCGCCACAATGCCCACCTACCCCCATGAACATCCGACCCAGAACTCCAACGCCACCACACATGAAAACTGAACAATGTTACAAATGCGGAAAAATCGGTCATCTTGCAACATATTGTGACAGATTCGTCTGCACTACTTGTAAGAAGAGAAGACCAGGACACTATCCTTCCTCCTGTCCCAAACGACGACGCGCATCAGCGCCACCTGTTTACGCTAGCCTCGATCAGGTTTTATCAGATCAGGCTCGTGGATCACACCCTGAAAATGATTACAACGACTCGTGGGACGACGCGGCGTGGGGAAATATCACGGGAGAACCCTATGGGAACTTATAAAGGACGACCTCTCCCCTTTCTTATTTCTTCAACACCCACAAATCCTTTGAAATGGATGGTCATATCATCTTCGCGATCGTCTTCTGTTCTTTTCTCCTTCTCTGTTGGCTTGTCATCTTTTCCTTCATCATTTATTGGCATATGCAAAATAACTCCAACCCCTTCCTCCTATCGCACAACCATTCAGACGCTCATGAATCTGGATCTGGAGGGATACCAAACAAGTTGGCGACAAAGTATTGATTTAGAAGAAGTTGTCGAAGGTTGGAAACCTCGATTTTAGAGAGGGGGTAATGTTACGATTCTGTCGCCTCGTCTATGTTTACATTCTAACATGCGCCCACTTGACAGCAGGCGCATCTTTACTTATGAAACAACTCCTTAAAAGACCAGAGTATAGACCTGAGTAGATAACCATATTTACTAGCCAATCATTATATAGACCAGAGTAATCACTAGTCTATATAATCTGTAGTAGATAGTCGGTCAAGGCCTCAGCTTGACCTAAAGATATCTATCTCTTTAAACTGCTCACAAAGAACTCGATCTAAGGAAGCACCTTAGAGTCTAAAGACGAACTTGACACAAGGAAGCACCTTGACGTCTCAAACTTGCTGAGTAGTTAAGAAGACAATCTTAACAACAACGACCCAAGCAACCATGACACTGGTAAGCCTCCTCTCCCCCCCCCCACACCACATCACTGACCCCCCCCTTCCACCAGGCAACACCCCTGTGACCTGGAGTGACAACCCCAGCACCCACCACCCATGTCACTGACACTGCCTCCCCCCCCTCTCTGCCTCCCCCCCCTCTCTGCCTCCCCTTCTCCCCTCCTCCACTACCCATATTAAGTATTTTTAATCATTAAATATAATTCTGAGCTAACATTTTTCTTTTCTACTTGTACCAGCGGAGACCCAGTGCGCTGCCCCTCCTCCCCACTCAGCCAGGACGGGAGGGGCTCGGAGGGGGATAGGGGGGTGCCAGGAGGCCTGCGGAGCAGGGTACCCACAAGGTACACTCTGAATACACCCCACACCACCTCCACGTCACTGACCCCCCCCCATCCCTCTAACAGCCTCCCAATGGCCTGCTCGGTGTGTGGGGAGCTTGACCTTTGGCCGAGGAAGGTCACCCACGACCTGCCACATCACCACCGGACAGGATGCCCCCCAGTGCCCAGCGGATACGTCTTGACACAATGGGGCACCTGGACATGACCAACCCAGAAGGGGGATGTGCCTGCCAGCTGAGGGGGACACCAAACGACAGGGGGGATGCTGGATGACAGAGGGGACACCCAGGGATGCGAGGATGTGACTGGAGGCCAGGGGACATGACTGGAACTGAGGGGGAGGCGTCTGGAGGCCATGGGATGTGACGCAAGGGCCCAGGACCTAGCAGGATGCAATGGCAGGCCCCGATGGCTGAGGTGGACACAACGGGAGGGCCCAGCAGCCCAAATAACACCACCTGGCCCAGCCTCATGAGCCACTGCTCATTGGGGTGGAGTGCGGGTGGGGCGACGGCAGCCGAGTGAGCGCCAACCCCCCATGCCAGCACCCCGAACTGCTACCATGAGCCATCGCTCATGGGGTGGAATGGGGTGCTATGCAAGGGGCAGGTCACTGCGACGTGACCAGCCATGTCCTTTGCCTGCCCCCCTATTGGTTTTCCTTGTTTATTTTTTTAAAGTCTTTTACAAAATATGTATTTAAAAAAAAACATGTATTAAGGTAGTAAATAAATAAATACCCCCCCTGCCTTGTAGTGAGCTGGGGGGTTTTGCTTATTTTTTTATTAGTATTGATGGACCTATAAATAGTAATAAATATTTGAAATAATGACCTAGTACCTCCAGGAATGGTGGCTAGGAATGGACTAGGAATGGCTAGGAATGGATCAGGATTCCTAGGAATGTGAGGAATGAACCAGGAATGAACCAGGAATGAACCAGGATTCCACAAGGAATGGGGGGGGAGTGTAAATACTTGGCCCAGTGTGACGTCGTATCTGTCAATATTTACTATATCAAAATAGTGACTCATGTCAATGGGTCCATACTTAATGCACAATTTTGTGCCATAGTTGATCTTTGATTGACTACCTTTAGTGACAGAGTGGTGTATGAACCAGTCATATAATCCAGTGATTACTAACTTGAGGGACCAAGTGTCCTTCACTTGGTGCGGGCCCAATACATTGTCATCATACCAGGTTAAGGCTGCACCTTCCAGAAATGACGCTGTGCATACAAGGCATTCTTTTTCTAAACCTTTGCCGCAGTATTGGTTGACTTGAAACCACCTAAGGAGGCTAATAAGCCACCTTTCAAAGTTATCAGCATCACTGTTGCCATTGTATGTCCTTGGTTCTGGAACCTTGGGTGTTTTTACATTAATGTTTATGTCAACATTGTCATTGATATATTCATCAATTGTCTGATGAAACTGATTGTGAATTGCCCTGAGATACTTGGATGTTCTTGGGGCTCCTCTGTCTCTGTAGGTGTCCAATTCAGTGGTATGTCTCCACTGATATGGTACATTGTGATTTAGAGAGCGGTTGGATACACCGGCTCTCAACAACTGTTTGCATGGGAGGGATTGGGATCCTTCCACATCCTCCTCCCCATCCGTTGGAGGTCCTGCCCCTCCATCTAGGCATTGGCATGGGTAATCCCATGGGCACTCCAGCATCAACCCGTACCCTCACCCGCACAGGTTAGATACCCTACCTGCCCTGATGGGTCAAATCCCACAGGTCTACATGGGTCATGACAGGTCAGGGTTCCTGTGCAAGTATGTACAGTCTATTTAGGTTTTGGCACTCAGATGAGTGCTGCAAACCTTCTAACTACTTAATTACTATGTATCTCTAACTTAATTTACATATTATTTATGGGGGAAGCAATGCCCCAGAAGAGAGGGAAGCTTGAGGAGAAGAGTATTTATATACCAAATAATGTTTACTATTGTTTGGTTCCAGTAAATGAACGTGAACCGTGACGGTCATTTACTGGAACAAGTTGTTATTTAGTATTGTTTGGTCCCAGTAAATGAACGCAAACATGTCACGTCATTTACTGAAACAAGGTGCTATTGTAATTTATTACTATTCTGTTCCAGTAAATGAGCACGAATGTGAAATGTTCATGTACTGGAACCAAATAATAGTAAATAGCTACTTATTCCAGTAAACAACATGTTATTTTTGCATTCGTTTAGTGGAACCAAACAATAGTAAACATTATTTTGCTATATAAATACCCTTCTCCCCAAGCTTCCCTCTATTCTGGGGCGTCGCTTCCCCTGTAAATAATATGTAAATTAAGTTCTTTAGTACCCATAATTAGTCTACAAGTAAATATATGGTTTGCAGCACTCATCTGAGTGCTGAAACCTGTAAATAGAATGTTGGTTATTTGTAAGTAGAAAAATGACGATGGGTAACAGGTATGGGTTGCAGGTACCCAACTTGTGACCCATACCTGCTCCCATGCACACCCGTACCCATGTCCTGTACAGGTTACCCAAACCTGTGCCAATGCCTACCTCCATCATCTTCTTCATCTCCAGTGAAGGTGGGGTCATCTCCACTTTCATTTCCTATGTCAACTTCCTCAGGGTTACCTTCTGGTGATCCTCTAGGTCTGTTAACCTGTTTGGAGGATCTACCCAGATCATTCTTTACCTTAGCATCCTTAGGCCTTGCACCTTTGGATTGGCTCCTATCACTGGCCATTCCATTAGCACTGCTCTGGACACCTTGTTCCGGTTGTACATCCTGAGGACATCCTTTAGCATTGAAGACAATGCCTTGATCCCATATGGCACTCTCGCCATTGCTCCTGATGTTGGAGTTCCTGAGACATAGTAGGCTCACTCTTGACGAGCAAATGTCTAGTTTGTTTGGTTCCTTTGTTGTAGATACCAATGATGAACTCGCTGTCTCGACTTTAAAATTGGGAGGGTTCCTAGCCCTCTCCATGGCTTGTTGTCTCCTATCTGCCACCAAACTAGTCTTGTCCAATTTATGTGGCCTGGACAGCTCAGTGATGACATTAGTGGTTGCTGTTCTGACTCTAAGATCCTAGACACCGTCCATACGAATGACTGCCATTCTCAGCTGGAATGGCCTTGAGGAGTCTGCAGACTCCCCAACCTGTATAGTAGTGGGCCTTCACCTTCAAAGTCCATCAAGGCTGGAATGTATCTGATGAAAGCATTCCATGTTTCCTGGGTGTATTCAAGGGCCGGCCCAGAAGCATGCAGCTTCTGTTGTGTATCCCAGATGAAGTCTCTGATCTCATTCATCCCGTTCAGGTGGGGCTATCACCTTCATGTTGTCACCATCTTGATGTATTGGCGACAATGTAGAATGGGTTTCTTTCCTTCCTTTTGACAAAGTTGAGTCAAATAGCTTAAGCAATGCAGGTGGTCCTGTGTTGCCTTCGGGCACTGTTCTTGAATGTTCAATGCTCACTCTTGTCAAGGATGATCCCATTACTGGATCTCTGAGGGGTTCAATGACATCCCTGTCATCTGATATTGTCTCCAATTTTGACAATGTGCCCATAACCTCTGCAGAACTTGTGTTGGGTGCTGCCAGTGACAACAAACTACTGTTTGTCACCTCTAGGTTTTTTTTGTTGGACCTAGTAATAGGGCCTCTATCGTGCCCTCCTAGTACTTGCACCTTATCACTTGTGAGTGATGTAGCACCTTTGTCTAGTTCGAGATCCTGTCCCAGCAGGTTGTCTGGGGCAATAGTGGGGTTGCCTCTTGTGTGTTGTTTTCTTCTACTTTTAGCTTTAGTAGCTGATTCGAAATGAATGATCGTCTTGAGTCACTTTGATGCTGTGTGTAGTTTTGTATGAACAAAACTATTTCCAGATGTGATGCTTAGGGTATTCCCTTAGCACTGAATATAAAAGGTATTCAAAAAAGTGTAAAGTGTGTGATAGGGGGTGCTTAAGAACCACAGGCAACAGAATATGACTCAAGTATATTCAGGTGCTACATGGTGGTATGGTTGCCAAATAGCCAACATTGGCTATAAGTCCAGCAGCCCTTGGTATAAACATCTACAAACACTACCTTAATGGTAGTGCTCCCTTACAATGGGCCCCCAGATCAATGTCTGGATATCCCAGGTCCAATAGTTCAATGCACACCCTTCCCTCCCATCTTGATGCTTATGAAGAAAAGGGAATGTGATGCCCTTCAAAATACTTGAAGGGCATGCATGATGAGCTGCACTAGCAGATTGACAGCAAGGTTGCTGTCAAGGGTGATCTTCCTGCCATTGGTGGCAAGAACGGACCTAGAGTCTCAAATCTGCCCAAATATGGTGGATTGCAAGACACTGAAGGGTTTGAGAGGTGGCTAAATGCCCTCCTCTGGTGGCTAAAGGTAAACAAAATCTGCAGATCAGAGAGTGACTCCAATCATATTGAATTTACAGCAATGTTCCTTGAGAACACTGTGCTTATGTGGTTTGAGGATAACATTGACAGCACATACTGCCAACAGGCCACTTGGACATTCAAGGAGGTAATAACTGGCCTGTATGACTGGTTTGTCCATGAAATGGCCACCCACGATGCCACAGACAAGTTTTGGCACATCAAATATAACACCGAGGAAGGCATTATGATTTACTACAACAAACTGGAGCGTTACACTACCAGAATGATCCAGGCCCCAGATCCTTTCACCTCCAAGATGCAGCTCATCACTGGGCTGCCATCATCAATCATATCCTTCATACTGGATAAAGGATGCACCATGGAGACAAGCTCCATGGATGATTTTGCACTTTGCCTGTCAGGTGGAGGAGATTGCCAGGATGAGGAAATGTTTCCAGGAAAAGAGGCATATCCTGGACTCCACCAAGTTGAAGAGCAATGGCTCTTCAACCAAAGTAAGTAAGAACAAGGACCCCTCACCAGAGAGGCCCACTGACCACTGATAGGCTTTCACCAGGTATGGGTGACGAAAACACATTTCTCAGTGTTCTAGGGTCACAGGGCAATCCCCTCTTTCAACTCATTCCTCCTCATTCTTTCCCAAAGACATGTGAATGCCCACTGCTAACCACACATGCCTTAACTTGCCTTCTATGGACTTCACAGACTTTGCAAGTACTTTGTGGACTTCATGAAGTGACCCACTTTGTAACTACCTGGGTTACCTGTAAGTAGTTAGTGTAGGCAGTCCATTAGTGATGGACAAGGACAATATCCATATTTCGCATAACACCCAATCAGCTGTAGTTTGTATAAAAGGCCTATGTAAAATATTAGAAACAGGGATCTCTTCTCCCCCTCTCTTTAGTGTTAAGACTTCAACTCTCATCTCTCCTCATGTTTAACTGCAAAGTCAATTCATGACTTATTCAAATATCATCACTGTGTCACTAGGCATTGGCATGGGTTTAGTAACCTGTGTGGGTTACAGGTATGCATAGCAGCAGGTACGGGTATGGGTCACCAGCAGGCGACCCATCAACCCATCAACCCGTGCATCACAATCTGATGGGGTACCTGATATCTAAGTATGTACTAGCCCTGCAAATGCACAAAACTGTACAGTTTCAGAGTTTTGAACTAATGTGTACACAAACATGACAGAAATGGGAAAAAAAAACCAACACTTAGAAACATGCCAGCTTCACATAAATCTGATGGATCAACTAAGGGTTCCACAAAAATTGCAGGAGCCCTAAAGCAGAAATCATCAAAGGTCATCAAGGCAATCCTGCCAAAGAAGAAAAGAAGAGGACCTACTGATGACACAGTTTCATTGGCGTCAACATTGCCTGAAATGCCTACTCAAACCAGTGATAACGAGTCCATTAATGAGTCAGCCACCATCAAAATTAGTAGTAATAGGTCAACAGTCATCAACATCGACAGTGATGCAGGCAACAACCAAATGACGGTTGAAGGTGCCGAAGCCAAGCTGGGTAGGTATTTCATCATTCATACCAGTGTTTCATGAAAATATCTATTCATATAATTTCTCTCAGAGCATTTGAAAAAAGAATGGAATGCAACCATCTATGCCTTCTTCCAGCCCATCTCAAGCATTGATCACCACAATGGGTGGCAATTCCATGAGTTCACCTGTGGCAAAAGGGCTGCAAAAAGAAAATACGGCGCTATTTGGACAAGAATGACACCAATTCAATGAGCAACTTAAGAAGACATGCAAAGCAATGCTGGGGAGCCGAAACTGTTGCAGCCACCGGCCAAACAAAAAATGCGTCAGAGGCTCATGCTTCAGTAACCAACCTAGTATCAAAAAACAGATCAATTATGGCAATCTTTGAGAGACTTGGAAGAAGCAAGGTCACTTACTCACACCGACAGCACACTAAGACCGAAGCCAAGTTTGTTACCCCATGATGACAAGTAATGATCCACTAACATAATCATTGTAGGGCTGAGGTTGTCCATTGGGTATCTGAAAGTGCCCAGCCCTTTGAGATCATGAAAGACTGTGGCTTTCAATCGTTGATGAAAACAGGGCAGCCAGACTATTACATACCTTCTCCTTCAACAGTATCCCATGATGTTTGGATGGTGTTTCCATGGACATGGCAGAGGATTGCTAGCATGCTACAGGTAAGCGACAGCTTGATGGACTGAGCTTGAAGGAAAACTTACACAGAGGTCAAGAAATATGATGGTGAACTGAATTTCATGACAGATGCGTGGACCTCCCCCAATCACAAAGCATTTGTTGCCCTTACAGTTCACCTGGAATGGAATGGCGAGCCACTGTGCATGGTTTTAGATGTCATTGAAGTGGCAAAAGTAATTACACACCTAAAATTTGAAAGGGTTAATATCTAACCCCATTACTATGTAGTCCCACTCTGGACTTAACTTGGCAGTGGTGTTTGCAAAGATCCTAGAGGAATTTGGCATCACAGACAAAGTAAGCGCCGAGATGATTCCAGATAACAGAATGCTCACTCAGGAAAAGATTCTAAGTATTACTTGTGATAACGCATCATGTAACAACATCATGATAGCTGAGCTTGCAAAAATCCTGCTGAACTTCTCTGAGGTTGGCCACACACAATGCTTTCTGCATATTGTCAATCTTGTTGCAAAACTGGTTATGGGACAATTTGACATACAGAAAAAACGAGATGACAAACATCTTGATGATGCAGAACAAGAATTGCGCAACCTGGCAGGCAATGTCAACCTTGAAAATGAACAGGCTGAGGAAGTAATGGAACAATGTCAGCTCAGTGGCAAAATAGATGCAGGAGACAAAGACAAAAGCAATGATGATGTCAAAGGATGGATTGACGAGATGATGTTGCTATCACCAAGTGAACGTGAACAAGTTGAAGCAGATATTCGACCAGTGAAGCTCATTCTGGTCAAGGTAAGATATAATTGATAAGTGGGGATTTGCATGCTTACATGTTTGCAGCTTCAAAAGATTTCTTTTAAGGTCATAAACTCATCAATGATTATCCTGCCATCATGGCAAGGACTGCTGGAAGAGCTCAAGATGAAAGATCGAATCATCCCTCACAATGTGACAACGCATTGGAACTTGACCTATGACATGTTGGATTTCGCACTAGAGTATTGCAAGGCAATTGATGTCTTGACAGCAGACAGGCAGAACAAGCTCCAGAACTATGAATTGAGTGAGAGGGAATGGACAATCGCCAAACAATTGCATGACATCCTCAAGGTGAGTGATGTAAGCAATCTGTGGATTGCTGACTCATCATCCATGCACAGGTCTTGAAGGACACGACATTGTTCTTCTCACGTTCAACACCTTGCTATGGACTTTACCAATGACAAGCTCACTGCCCACACTCACAATCAGACACTTTCCCCAGCCATCAAAGCCTCTCTTGCACTTGAGAAGAAGACCTTGAACTGTTACTATTTGCTCATGGATTTGTCAGAGGTGTACCGCATTGCTATGGGTGCATGGCTCATGTTCCTCTTTGCAAACCCTTCTCATACCCTTTCAATTAGTTTTACACCCACGTCATAAGCTTTCATACTTCAAAACGGCCAGTTGGGAACAAGAATGGATTGAGATGGCCCAGGAACTGGTACGTGATGTGTTTGAACGATCTTACAAACAGGAAGATGTTTGAGATCAAGACAAACCCCCTGTGGCCAAGTCAATCAGTGGAACAAAGGTACAAACTAATTGGCATTAAGCCCTGCATAATTGGACATTTTCAGTCGTCGGCACCACCAAATATGTTCAACAGCCTCCCATCACTCAGCGCCCCCAAGCGACAGGAGTTACACGACAAGCTTGATAGGTACCTCAGCACAGATCCTGAAGCAGTCAACAATGTATTGGTGTGGTGGCATGCGCACCACATGATGTATCCCTACCTCTCGTGCATGGCACTAGACTATTTGATGATCCCAGGTATGTTCTTCCACTCTTTCAATATCTCTTGGTCAGCTCAAACAACATCTTACCAGCAACATCTGTCGACATCGAGTGAATATTCAGCCATGGCTGCCTCATCCTGTCTCATGTCCATAGTCGGCTGTTGGCGCAGTCAACTTGGGCCTTGTTATGTCTGGGATCTTGGAGTTCATTAGGGCTGGTGAAAGATACTGATGTTTTAGCTGTTGTGGTTCTTGACGATGTTGAAGGGAACAAGGAATATGGACTCAAGGATGGGTGAGACTGTATATAATAGTAGATTATACCAAATCTATGGATTCAAAGAAACTCTCTTGTGATACCCATACCCATCATGACCTGCCACTTATAACCCATGGGTAGCGGGTACGGGTAGTGGCAGGTATGGGTACAGGTCAGCAAAAAATGACCTGCAGGTTACCCATGCCGATGCCTATGTGTCACTGCAACTAGGAACTGGAACAACTCTAGTTCATTGGTGAAGTACTCTTTTATCATACTGCATTATTAGACTGCAAACTTTTGACTACTTTATCATGATGTTTTGCTGACCTTTCCTGCTAACTTCACATTCTTTGCACTTTGTGTAGACCTTGGGTTGTTGTTAACAGATATTGCAGACCTCTTCCCTTGTAGAAGAAGGCCAGTTCTGGGACCCTTTAAGCTAACTCCTCCCTTTTTACTAGTTTTCTAGTGTTTCTTTGCAGTTAGGAATGTTAGGAACACATCACTGCTCCAGAGATCAGACAATCGGAAGAGGTCAGATCCCTCAAAGTCCTTGGCTAAGGAACTTCAAAGGGGAGATCATGACCAATACAAAGATACCAGCCATAGGGATCAATGAAATTCTCACCCCCATGGGGGATGAGACCAGACCACAAGACTGTGTGCCCCTCTTGTCTCCTGCCTCAAGACCAAATGCACCTCCCTCTTGTCTCCTGCCACAAGACCAAACACTGCCCCTCTCATCTCACAGGACCAAATGTGCCCTTCTCACCTGCTGCCACAAGACCATGCACTGTGGCAGGGTCAACAGTCTGTCAGAGGTTTCATTGATGACATCATGTCATGAGGAATGGGATAAGTGAGAGCAAGGAAAAGAGGGTATAAATGGGGCAGTTGAGTGCAATGACACTGAGAGAAACTTAAGGAGGGAATGTAAAGAGTGGGTAAAGCCTGGATTGTCACATTCACAAGGTGAAGAGACACCTTAAATACAAATGGGCAGTGTAAGATAGGGAAAATCAGGCCATGCACATTCTCTTGCACCAGCCAGACCAAGCAACAAGAGATATGAACTACAAAATAAGCCAAATCAAAGGAATTCAAGAAAAGTTGATGAACTAATAAAGAAACCTATCTTCAGATCCTTGTCACAGGGTTCCCTCTGCTAGCAATGGCTCAGGGAGGAATTCATCATCAGGGCCTTCTATTGACATTATGTCACCTATCCCCCATCAAGTGCAGAGAGCACCCAAATAGAGCTTCTTGACCCTATGTCCAGCAGATTGGCCTGTTGATTTGGATGTGGAGGTGCCCAGGAACATTGGCAATTCTTGATGTAGTGGATCATCATCATAAGGGAATATAAATAGAATAATCAATAAAAAGAAAATTGAATCAAAGGTGTCCCAATCCAATCCTTCTCAGGGCCTGACACTGTTGACACAGAGGCTGAGAGAGTGGGAATGATGGTGACATACATGATTGATGCATTGTGTGGGTATAGTGTCATCTTCAAGAGAAGGGGAATCAACCTGTAAACTAGAAAATAACTGAGTGGAATTGGCAACTCAAAATATTAATAAAAGTATAATAAACAAGAAGTTATACAATAGCACTCAATTTTTAGTGCTGGCAGTGGGACTGGAATAAATTCTATGGAAAGGGTAAGTTGACCAGTAGGGCAGCTGACCCTAACACAGCACCCCCCTCTCATCTGCTGCCATGAGACCATGCACCTCCCCTTGCACCTCCTGCCACAGGACTGAACACCCCCCACCCCTTGGGGCATTTGTTTTTTTCTCTTTCTTTTATGTATTTAAATTAAGTATATATAGTAATTACTTAGAGTAAATAACCCAATTTGCCAGTTGCAGTCAGTCCAACTGACTGCAACTGCCTGCAACCAGGTTGGGTTGTGACCAGTTGTGACTGGTCACAACCAGTTGGACCTTGTTCAGTTGTCAGTTGGAGCTTTTGTGAGTGAGTTACCAACCAGTTGAGGTCTGGTTAGGGCCAAAATGGGTGAAAACCTAGACCCAACTGGACCTGAGAACTCTATCCCCACCAGCTTCTGAGTCTGACTCTGATTCCACCCCAGAGCACAGCCCTTGAAAGGCTTCCATGCCCATGCTTGGTGCATCAGAACATCTCTTGAGGACTCCCTGCTTCCCATGAGCTGCTCTCATTCTGAAGAGCCTCCCCTTTCAGCCAAATCACCCCCCTGAAGATGCTGCACCCTAACCAGGCTGCATAGCTCACCAGAGGCTAAGTGATAAGACCTCAGTCATAGTAAAAGACTGTATTCAATGGTATATACCTAAGTGATAAGCTAAGGTAATGTAAGCAAGTGAAACTGTAAAGTAAAGGATTGGGACTTCCACCTCAGTCGTAGTAAAAGACTGAGGTGTCAATGTGCCCAAGTAATGACTAAGTTCAGTGAATATGAAATGACAGCTATATCAGGGATGTCTCAACACAGTAATAAACCTCAATATTCCCCCTCAAGATGGCCACAATCAGATGATGTTCATGTAGGTGTGGAACTTCTTGAACTTGATATGTGCAAGGGATTTGGTGAATATGTCTGCAGTCATGTGTTCAGTGAGGCAGTATTGGACTGCAATATTGCCAGAGGTGATGGTTTGGCAGACGAAGTGGAAATGAATGTCAATGTGATTTGTTCAGCCATGGAAAGTGGAGTCCTTTGAATGACGGATGGCTCCCTGGTTATCACAGAGAAGTAAAGAAGGTAATCTAAGAGAGAAAATCGAGGAAAATTCAGTAAGTAATTTGTGAATCCATAAAATGTCCTTTGATGCATGGGTTAGCACAACATATTTGGCCTCTGTGCTTGAAAGGGTGATGATTGCTTGTTTTTTTGAGCTCCAGGATATGACACCAATCCTGAGGAAGTGGACAAATCCTGAGATGGAATGATGATGCATGTGAGAGCCCCAATTGGCATCAGAATAGCTGGTAAGACCAGAATGGTTGCCTCCCAGAACTAGCCTGACATGTTTTGTGCCAAG
The DNA here is from genome assembly GCA_964034925.1 of Tricholoma hemisulphureum. Taxonomy (NCBI): domain Eukaryota; kingdom Fungi; phylum Basidiomycota; class Agaricomycetes; order Agaricales; family Tricholomataceae; genus Tricholoma; species Tricholoma hemisulphureum. The sequence continues at coordinate 7,572,979 of OZ035929.1, read as the reverse complement.
TAGGTAGTGAAAAATACGAGTGACAGCTCATAAAGGGAGATTCAAGGTATTGGGAGAGTGTTGAGACTGCAAACATGATGTCAAGTTGTGTCATGACACTTGCATACATGAGGGAACCAATTATCTCCCAGTATTTGGTTTTTTCAGTTGGTGTAAGGAGTGTTGGTGATACAGATGGTGAGTCTGGGGTGAGGTCAATTCCAGGCTCCATTGGCATGACTGCAGGTTGAGCATCCTGAAGACCAAATTGGGTGGTGATCTGTTCAATGTACACCTCTTTCCCAAGTGAAATCATTTTCGCCTCAAGGTCTTGAGAAATACTGACACCAAGTAACCATTTGATGTCACCCATATGGGCATTGGCATGGGTTTGGGCATTGGCATGGGTTTGGGCAACCTGTACAGGACACAGGTATGGGTCACGAGTTTGGTACCCACAACCTGTACCTGTTACCCATCGTCATTTTTCTACTTACAAATAACCAACATTCTATTTACAGGTTTGGCACTCAGATGAGTGCTGCAAACCATATATTTACTTGTAGACTAATTATAGGTACTAAAACTTAATTTACATATTATTTATGGGGGGGGCGACACCCCAGAAGGGGAGAAGGGTATTTATATAGCAAAATAATGTTTACTATTGTTTGGTTCCACTAAACAAACGTGAACATAATGCATCATTTACTGGAATAAGTAGCTATTTACTATTATTTGGTTCCAGTACACGAACATTTCACATTTGTGCTCATTTACTGGAACCAAATAATACTACAGATCAACTTGTTCTACTAAATGAGCATGTTCAGTTACTGGAACAGAATAGTAATAAATTACAATAGCACCTTGTTTCAGTAAATGATGTGTCGTATTTGCATTCATTTACTGGGACCAAACAATACTAAATAACAACTTGTTCCAGTAAATGACCGTCACGTTCACGTTCATTTACTGGAGCCAAACAATAGTAAACATTATTTGGTATATAAATACCCTTCTTGTTACGATTCTCTTCTTTCCTTTCTTGTCTGTTTCCTTTCTTGACTCCTGACCCATTAGATACTGGTTATATTCTCTTATCTATGACTTGTCTCGTTCTGACTCGAACTACCTCGGGCAGCGCCCACTTACATTACTTAGACCGCAGTAGTTACCTCGTGTCTTAACAGCTTTTACTCAGCATCTTAGTGTACTATGACTCGTAGTTGACCCAAGGTACTTACCGTCTTACCATTGGACGATAGCTAGATAACCAAGTATAAAAGCTGTAGTAGAACGGTCAAGGCTCTTTAGCTTGACCTAGGCAATTCATAACCTTAACTGCTCACTTGACGCGAACTCGACCTAAGCGGAAAGCCTCCGTCTTAGTGTGATTGAACTTAGCGACGAAAGCCTCGTCGTTAACGAACTCGATAACTTGTACTTAGTAGTTGAGGCTCTGCCTTAACACTTCTCCCCATGCTTCCCTCTCTTCTGGGGCGTTGCTTCCCCTATAAATAATATGTAAATTAAGTTAGAGATACATAGTAATTAAGTAGTTAGAAGGTTTGCGGCACTCATCTGAGTGCCAAGGCCTAAATGGACTGTACATACTTGCATGGGAACCCTGACCTGTCATGACCTGTGTAGACCTGTAGGGATTTGACCTGTCAGGGCGGGTAGGGTATCCGACCCATGCAGGTGAGGGTACAGGTTGATGCTGGAGTACCCGCGTGCCAATGCCTACACCCATATTGGTGATCTCAAAGTGTTGAGAAAGTTGGGATTTGATAAGAGTGGTGGAGGTGACTGAGTCTCCAATAATAGTGAAGTCATCAGTGGCAGTGGTGACAATCGTGTAAGAGGTGTCCTCAAATTTGTAGAAGACAGCTTCATCAGCATGTGAGACAGTGTACCCAAGATCTAAAAAGATCCTCCTGAGTTTGGTGTACCAGTCATGTGCACCCTGTTTGGTCCCATAAAGTGGTTTGAGCAGTTTGCATACTATGGCTGGTTCATCAGCAAGTTCAGGAGGTAGTTTGCAGTACTTATGGTATAGCGGTGTGAGTCACATGTCAATTACTTGATTGTTTTGAAGCAGTGCATTGAGGTATGCATTCTTGGCATCAGCTTGTTGAATAGCGGCATCATTTTGGGCTGCAAAGGAGAGGAGGACATGGAAAGTGGTGGGTCAGACAGTCAGGGCATAGGTGTTGGTGTAATCAACCCCAAATTTCTGTTCATAGCCTTTTGCAACAAGTCATGCCTTGTAACGTGTGATGCACCCAAGTTCATCATGTTTTCAGCGAAAGGTGTACATGGAGGGGATGATGTTGGTGCCTTTGGGTGGTTCAGTGAGCTCCCAGGTATTTAGTTTCTCAATTTGGATGAGTTCAGTATCAATTGTGTCTCTCCATTCTCAGCATTCACTCCCTTTAAGTGCCTCCTCCATATCTGGTTTGTCCACAGTTGTGGATAAGGCAAGTTCCATTGCCTCATGAAACCAGTGTCCCTCTGGTAACAATTATACTCTCCCTGGTTCTAGATTCTTGCCGTCTTCAACAATGAGTGCACTTGGGTCATCCATTTCCTCATTTGTGAGTGTGGCTGTGCCTGGTGTGCTGGCAGCTTTCTTCCTTTGACCACGACCATAGATGGACCCATCATACTGTGGTAGGCCCCTCAAGGAGTTTCATCTCATTGTATTTTGGTTTGGAGGAGCTGTTGGAGTGTTTTGGGAGGTTTCTGGAATGTTTTGGGTCTTATGAGATGAGTTTTGGGTGTTTTCCTGCGATTCTTCAATGTTTTGATCACTAGGTGTTTTGCTTAGGGGATCAGATGGTTTATCGGGTTGTTGGCAATGTTTTTGGGTGATGTAGAAGGAGTGGTAGTGGTTGGATTGAAATCAGATCCCATCTCCCCCTCAATCTGGACTTCACCACCTGTAGGTCTCAGAGCCTCGTTGCTGTTGAAATACACATCCCTTTCCACTGTAACAGATCATTTGTCAGGCCAATAGATCCAATGACCCTTTGACTCATCATCAAAACCCACAAAACAGCCTTTTTTGGCCCATGGTTCCAGTTTCCCAATATTGAGCTTCCAGACCCATGCTGTGCTGCCAAACTCTTGGATCAGTGAGAGGTCAGGTTTCTGTCCAGTAGTGACCCCATGTGGGGTCTTCATTTTGGATAGTGCCCATGTTGGGGCACAGTTTCACAACCAGGTGAAGTGGTGGTGCACCTTGGCCCATAAATTTTGAGGTAGGCCTGAGGATTCTAATAATGTGCAAGTACCTTCAATTAGGGTGTGGTTTGAGTGTTCTGTGATGCTGTTTGATGCTGAGGAGTCGCGAACCATGAGGTGGCAGACTGTACCTGTGTTTTTGAGGTGGTCCATGAACCCCTTACTGGTAAATTTGCCCCCATAATCGCATCCATGGATCTTGATCCTGGCATTTCACTGGACCTTGACCCATGCTTCATACTTCTTGTAAGCACTAAATGCCTCTGCCTTTTGTCACAGGTAGTAGCTTTTCTCCTTGCAACTGTGAAGGTCTCAATGAGTGACAATATATTTCTTGCTGATTTGACAGCTGCTGGTCCCCACACATCAGAGATGACTTTGTCTCCATAGGATTTGTATTCCATTGTGCTTTCTTCTGGGAAAGGTTTACATGTCGCTTTTGCCTTGACACTGGGTGCAGGGCACCATACCATGTAGGAAATATGGAATAAGTACCTTGAAGGTACATATAAGACTTTTAACATAATTCTCTTCAAGTATTTTTGGCAGTATCATACTTGTTTAAGATGCTACTTGATTATTGTTATGATACTAGAAAGCATTGCATGATACTGGAAAAATACTTCATTGGAGTTATCTTAAAACTTTTAGGAGTACCTTTAGGATACTTACTCAATACTTGCATTAGAGTATTGTGCCCTGCACCCAGTGTGATACAGGTCTTGCAAAAATTCAGGTTTTGAGCTGGTGTCCATCTCGATCCCAGTAACAAGTCCCTCTTTGACCATGACCCCCAGATCCTCATGGTTTATGTGGCCCATTGTTCTGTGGAGCTCACTTATTGTCATGAGTTTTGATGCTGCATCAGTGGTAGGTGGGGATTTATGGTCAGGAGTTTGGTCGTTGACACAGTAGAGTCCCTGGATTTGGGCATTCATCATGGTAGTGGGTTACCATTGCCATCATTGTTCTCCACCTCACAAGCAGTAGGAGTTTGGTCGTTGACAAGAGTCCCTGTGGAAGGGGCAAATGACGCAAAGAGCACCAGCCGAAATATGACATGAACACCGGCGCTACTGAGGCAGGCCTCAAGGGAAGTGGGTAAGCACCGACAACAGTGTGGAGGGCACTAGCCAGGATGGGGGAGCTACCCCAGGAGGAACTATTTCCAGCAAGGATGAGGCGGATAAGCAACTATCGGTAAGGAGAGACCACCACCAGCGAGGAGTCCCCAACGATGACGCGGGACCACTAGCTGCGACATGGGGAGCAACCAACCACGACAACGAGCCCCCAGTGATGACATCTACCCTAGGAGAGGGGGAGCTCTTTATACTCCCCCACCTAATCTGCATGGAGTCCACACAGAATCCTAGCTGTCCGTGTGGAGTCCTAGCTGTCCGCTCAGACTTCACTAGGATTTTTTTTCGCAGAAATAATGCCAAATTTCCATTCTGAGTCCGAGTGATGTCTGAGTGATGTCTGAGTTTTGTCCGTGCAGACTAACTCAGACTAGAAATTCCTAGCACGGATTCCACACGGACTGTCCTAGCAAGTCACTATCTAAAAGGTAATGTAATGGAAGGATTCAAACCCAGGACCTTGTGGACATGTGAGTGTGACAGGTAAGTAATATAATGACTGTGCTACCAGGCTGTATGAGCCTGGGCAACATATGCCCATTTACTGGGCACCATTGTCACCACGTCACTATGCATCACCCCATGACTGCCAGCTCACTTCTCCTCACCACCACCACTCATGACGCTGCCTCCCCTTTCCTCCCGCTCCTCCCCCCTCCCTCCTCCCTCCTTCACTTCATCAATATGTGGCCCCCATATTAAGTTTTTTTTTTCTCTAATCATTTGTTTTTGGCTAATTATTATTTTCTTTCAGTGCTTGCCAATGATGGCTGCCCCTGCTCCCCCCTGCTCCCTGCTCCCTCCCTCCACCCCACTCCACCATTATGGGGGCCTGAGGCCCCCATAGTAAGTCTTTTATTTGTTCTAATAATTTTTTATTCAGCTAAAAAACTTTTTTTTTTCAGTCCTTCTACTGTATATGCAATGACAGCCTGCTGACTATGCGCTGGCTCTCCTCCCCACTCAGGTGGGATGTGAGGGGCCCAAAGGGGGATAGGACGGCCCCAGGGAGGTGCCGGGAGGCCTGTGGAGTGACAGTGACGGCAGAAGGGCCCGCAGCCACCCACCCACTCCAGCACCCCCAACCACTACCATGAGCCATTGCTCGTGGGGTGGCATGGGTGCTATGTGAGGGGTGTGGCACCCCAGGATGGTGCCCACCACCACGCCTGCTCATAGGGTGCATGGTGGATTTTGCCAGCGCAGGGGAAGGAGGAGGAGGGGAGGGAGACAGCCCCACTGAATGACACCCCACCATGCCTATGAGCAGCTGCTTGTAGGGTGGTTGGTGAGTGCATACAACCCCAGGAGGATGGACACCAGCACCCGCCCCCCATTGCTGCGAGCACTTGCTCACAGGGTGGCTTGGGTGCTGCCATGTCACTACCTCGCACCCCGCCATCTCGCTCTCCCAGCAAGACAGCGGGTTTTTATTATGTAGTATTTGCTGCCTCCCTGAATGGGGGGCAGCCTTGGTGTTTTTTTGAGTGCCGTTGCTTGATGTGAGCAATGGTAACTTTTTTTTTATTGCTAGCATGTATTTGTAATAGGTAATAAATACTGGTAATAATATCAATATTATGTGCCCATTTGGCTCAGTAGTTAATTGTGCCCAGTTTGTGTAATCTTGATCAAAGTGCCTTGGGTTCAAACCCTGCCAGGTACACCAATATTTTGATCTTACTCTCACAAAAAAATTCATCAAGTCTTTATTTACTCAGACATTACTCGGACCAGCTAGGACAACTCGGACATCATTAGGACTTCTTACAGTTCCAAGATGCTAGGACTCGGCCCAATTCTTCAGTCTGCATGATGTCCGAGCTGTCCATGCGGACTACTTGGACTTTACTAGGAATCTGCATGGACAGCTAGGAGTCCATGCAGACAGCTGGGAGTCCGCGTGGACTAGGTGGGGGAGTGTCAAGTACAGGAGAGGGGTGCAGCCAATGGAGGCTCACAGGAGGCAAGGAATGAGAGAAGGATAGGATGGATGAAACTCACCGTTAGCAACAAAAGACTTGAGGAAGAAAGTTGAGCAGCACATGTCAGGTGTAGAGAAACAATGTAGAGAAAAAATGAGGAGAAATGACAAGGAGAAATGACAAGGAGAAATGATGAGGGGTCAGAAGTTGTGTTGGGCATAACGTGCGGGCAAGTTTAGGGTAGGTAACAATGACTTGCGACTTGTTGGAATTTTGTGCCAAACAAACACATCACATGGACATTTTGTTTGGCATGAAATTCCAACAAGTTGCAAGTCATTGTTACCTACCCTAAACTTGCCCATACATTACGCCCAACACAACTTCTGACCCCTCATCATTTCTCCTTGTCATTTCTCCTTGTCATTCAACTTTCTTCCTCAAGTCTTTCGTTGCTAACAGTGAGTTTCATCCATCCCATCCTTCTCTCATTCCTTGCCTCCTGTGAGCCTCCATTGGCCGCATCCCTCTCCTAGGGTAGACGTCCTATGTCTACCCTAATGACCTGATTTGGCATCGGTTGTTTCTCTGCCTCTTTTGGTGTCAGCCCTTGTCAAACTATCCAAGGCATCCATGGTTCTGCATGTCCTCAATTCTTGGTTTTCCTGCGCCTTGGATGAGATGTTCTACATCTCTCTAACAACCCAATTTGGCATTGGTTGTTTCCTTGTCAATTCCCATCTCTGCTTGGATGTCACCCATTCATCCCGCTGGGTGAGACGTCTGCTGCCCTCACAAGCGTGGAATGGTCTTTTGCATTTTCTCTTTAGCTTTGGATTATCATTGTTTGAACAGTCACTAAGGTATCTATTTGTACAATTTGAGTGTTACCCGATCTCATGTCATTCATTTCAGTTTTTCACCAGCTGTGGTATAAGTTCTTATGGTTCCCCTTGTTGAAGTCACTCCAGAAATGCTTATGCAAGATCCCTCACTATTGTTGCACAAGAAAAACTTCTCGTCTCATGAGTAACATTGACTACTGGCCAGACCAATGGTATACCTAATTACTTGTTCCTGTAGCCATAGCATTGTCTGATGGTTTGGTTGGTGCCGTCATATATGATGGAGAGTACATAGTGTAGGGAGGTAAGGCTGGAAGCTGACTGGAGGCTTTTGGACGAAGGGGGGGCACTCCTCTGTATGTCTCAGAGGTCAGGAATTACTTGTCTCAGTATATACTATACATATAGTATATATAGTATATAATGCTGAAGTAATGCTGAAGTAACAGTAATTAGTAATGTCATAATTACCACTCTGGATATAGCAATTATAGGCTTGTATCCCAACACTCCCCCTCAAGCCTATAGCGGCTGGGTGAAATGGTTAAATATTTTGTCATTACTCCCCCTGAAGTCAAGGGTGGAATAAGTTTCTGTTGTCATTACTCCCCCTGAAGTCAAGGGTGGAATAAGTTTCTCCAGTTGCATTAAAACCTCTGTGGTGGAAAAAACCCGTTGGAAAAAAAATCCAACTCATGCAAGGAAAGCTGTTGGGAAATGGAGAGGATATGGAGTGGAGTACAACTTGTTGTGAGGCACAAGGACTTCTGGTGGACAGGTTTAGATGAAGAGGTTATCTCAAGGATGAGTTTGTGAGGAGTGTCAACAACAGGGAGGAATGTTATATTCATCTCCTACAAAGTATGCAGTATTTATACAACATTGCTAGGAGGTATACTGTAATGCACTCCTATAATACTATAGGGAGGTATTCTGTCATAGACCCCTGTACCAGTTAATAGTGGAGTAAGTTTATCATATCTCCTATAACAATGTCAATAATAGTGACATATGATATCATGGCTTGGTAAGTCTTAGACTTCCTGCAGGGTGTGTCATAGACACTCTATCCATAGCCCTGTCTTGGATAGGCTATCATAGACATGTTGCAGTATGAGTAATTCTGCAACATGTGTTACCTGTGCATTCCCCTAATAGACTCTGCATGTGTTAATATGACTTAGCATATTCAGGCAATATTCCCTAGCCATGCTAACTGCCTTGGCTTGCCTGTATAGTCTTGTAGACTTTATCCCAACAAAAGCTGCTGGGTTAACCTGACTGAACTCCCATCTCGTCCCTATGTCATGTAAATTTAGGCTTCGGCAGAGGCTTTGTTAATACGTCTGCAGTTTGCTCCAGATCACGACAGTTTTGAATTTCTATTGATTTATTGGCCACAAGATCCTGGACCCAGTGATAGCGGATAGCGATGTGTTTTGATCTCTGATGAAATTGAGGGTTCTGAGTTAAAATTACTGACCCTTCGTTATCACCTTTAATCACTGTGGGGAATTGTTGTGCAAATCCGAGTTCTTCATATAGATTTCTTAGCCATACGGCTTCGCGTCCAGCATCTGATAATGCAATATATTCAGCTTTGGTAGAGGATAGTGCAATAATAGTTTGTTTCTTAGATTTCCATGTTATTGCTCCCCCGGACGCTTTGAAAATATAGCCGGTTGTGGAAGAGGTTATTGTTTTCAGTCTCATCTTGGGATTTATAAACTATCCCGAGAGTTTTCGTACCAGCCAAGTACCTGAGTATTCACTGTATTGCACCGTGGTGTTGTAAACCCGGGTTAGCGGTGTAGGCAGCCAGCTTGTTAACGGCAAAGCTGATATTGGGTCGTGTGGAATTTGATAGGAATTGTAGACATCCCAATAATTTTGCATATGAATTACTCCTGTTGGGTTCATTATAATTTGGATTCGCCAATAATCTAATATTGGGATCCATTGGCATTCCGACTGGATTCACGTCAAGCATTCCCTCCTTGCGGAGAATATTTTCAATATATTTCTCCTGAGATATCTTGATCGCGTTGTCTTGGCACGTAATTTCTATGCCGACGATTTTGCTTGGCTCCCCGAGGTTGGTTACTTCCCATTCCGTACTGAGCGTATTTTTCATATGCTTCATCATAGAATCGGAAGACACAAAGAGTAATGTGTCGTCGACCCAGACTGTTATTATTCCCAAGTCTTCGTCGACCCTTCAAATATACGTGCATGTATCTGCAAATAAGCATCCGTATTTGTGAATTTTGAGTTTACCATCAAATTCATTATTCCACTCTCGCCCTGCCTGCTTTAGTCCATAAAGCGGTTTCACTAACCTACATACCCAGCCTGTTCCATCTTCTTGTCCTTCAGGTTGCTTCATATATATTTCTTCTTTTAATGTGCCATTGAGGTATGCGCCCTTTACGTCCATCTGTTGTATTTTTAGACCCTTCTTTGATGCAAGCGCTAATACTGCTCAGAGCATGTCCATCCGGACTACGGGTGAGAAGGTATCCGTATAATCATAGCCTGGTCATTGTGCACATCCTTTTGCAACTAATCATGCTCGGTATCTTATAATTTCCCCTTGTTTATTTCTTTTCCGGACAAAGACCCACTTGTTCGCGATCGGTATCGCACCAGGAGGTTTCTGGACCAATTCCCATGTCCCCTTCTCCTTTAGTAGGTTCAATTCATTTTGTATGGCTTTTTGCCATTCCGGCAAATCAAGGGAGATCCGCGCATCTTTGAGCATGTTTATTTCATCTCCAGCGATTATTGCATAGGCTTCATTGTTATCTAGGAAGGTATTTGCTTCTTCCTCTTCTGTAAGGTGTAACAAGGGTTTATAGTCGGTACGAACTCCACGCGTTTGTCGCGGTTCATTTCTCTGCATTGCACGCATCTTGCGCGGTTCATCAATATCAATGCGATCATTATTATCAACTCGTTTCCACTTCCGGGATTGCTTCTCTGGGTTACGAGGTTCTATTTCCGGTATATCCAGTTCTTCTCCGATCAGTGATGCGGCTCTGATCAGAGGTTCATCATTTGTGATCGGCAGTTGTGGGGGTGGCTGTGCCTCAATCTGCCAACGGTGGGATTCTATAATTGGAATTCTCAGTGGCGCGCCTCCATCAGACTCCCCCTCGCGTGTCGAGGGTTCCATTATATTGTCTTCAGAAGGTTTAGATTTTGGAGTACCAGTCAATAGCTCAAAATTCCGTGAAGTTAGTACATTACGCATTTCAGCATTGTAATATTTGACTGCTCCGGCACCGTTGTCATATCCAAGATATGCGCGACGCTTTGATTTAGGAAGAATTTTTCTTTCCTTTTTCTGACCTTGTAATAAGATCCATACTGGTGCGCCAAATTCGCATAAATGTGAAACATTCGGTTGTTCATTGTGCCATCCTTCGTAAGGAGTTAATTTCCGAAGATGCTTCATATACGATCGGTTGCGGAGATAGGCGGCGTGCATGATGGCATATTCCCAGAGGTATTCTGGAAGCTTGCTCACGGATAGCATTGTGCGCAATAATTCGACAAGTGTCCTATTCACTCTTTCTGCAATGCCATTTTGTGATGCAGAGTACGGCGCGGTTAATCGCATTTGTATCCCACGTTCCTTAGAATAGTTTTCCAATTTCTCATTGACAAATTCTTTTCCGCAATCGATTTGAATCTCCTTGGGTGTTCAGCCTTGTGTTTTTATATAGGCCAAATAATTTATTACTCCCTGTGCTGCATCACTCTTTTCTATTAGACATTTGACGGTGACATACCTCTTGGCATCATCAACGAATAATAAATAATAGTGTTTTCCGTTGATGGACTTGACGGCATATTTTCCCCATAAATCTATATGCATCAATTCTCCAGATTCAGTATTTCATTTGACTGATTTTGGGAATGGTTTAATGTGTTGTTTTGCGGCTATACATGTCTCGCATTCTGGTTTTGGGGTGGCCAGATCAACATTAAATCCTTTTACCATATTTCCGTCGAGTAGTAATTGTAGCCCAGTATATCCGATATGTCCAAATCGTCGATGCCATGTTTCCCAACTGAGTGATTTTTCATTTCCACTGAAAGTTATATCATTTTCAGCATTGTTGGCAGTGTCGCTCGGGTTTCTAATAATCATTTCCATTTTGTAGAGATGATTATTGATTTTATTTCCGTGTGCAACGGCTTTACCATTTTTATTGAGGAGGGTTATTTCCCCTTGTCCCCCTTTGTATTTTCCTCCTGCAGCGTCGAGGTCTATTTTTGCCTCCTTCCCTCCTACACCTGTTACGGAAATATTTTTCATAGGCTCATAGGAGGTAAATGCTTCTTTTTGATGTGTTACATGTGAAGTGTTGCCGAGTCAGCCAGCCAATCATAATAGATCAGATGCTCATCAATTATGGCATTGTTATTCCATGCATCAAAATTATGCCCTTCCTTGTCTGCTGAGAAAGTGATATGTTCTTCTACTATCATTGAAGTATCCCTGGGCTTCTTCTCTTTCGCTTTCTCTTTCTTCTTTCCCCAACAATTCTTCGCGTAATGTCCAAATTTCCCGCAGTTACGGCATTTGTTCCCATCAAATTTTCGGCATTTGCTTGTCCAATGCCCCGCATGCTTGCAATGATCGCAATAAGATTTAATGGAGGTTTTCTTTTCGGTAATACGGTTTTCCAGGGATTTACTGGGACTGGTAGCTTTCCGGGTTCACACCAGATTTACGCTCCCGCCGGTTCCGTTATTATTCCCGTTCCGATTTAGCCAAAGTTTATATTCCTCTTGTAATAATCCTATAAATGCATCCGATGATAAGTGGTGCTTGGGGTCCAAGTCATTGGGATCATTTGTGTTGCCATTGTATGGCTCCACATAAGTTTGCCAAGACGATGGTAGAGATGCCAATATGATTGATTTGAATCGGGTGTCGGAGATATGAAATTCCTTATTAGGGAATTTATTGATGCGGTCGCGGTAAGATTTCAGGGTGTCCATATGCTTTAGAAGATTGTCGGTAGCGTTGGCCTTTGTCTCATACAGTAGGCACTGAATATGATTTATGGTTTGATGTGCCTTGTTTTTGTGAGTAACGGATAGCGTGGAGTACATCGCTTCTGCCGTAGTTTTTGATCCGATGTGATTCATTTGCGAAGAGGTAACGTTATGTATTATAACTTGCTGTGCCCAGGTGTTGTTCTTGTCCCAGTTGCGCGCCCCCTCAGCATCCCTGGATTCTTTTGGGCATTTTACAGCCCCGTTAATATATCCAGTGATGTCACAATTAATAAATACCCATTTCATCCTTTCTCTCCATTCGTGCCAATTCTCATCAGTAAGGTGATCCCGATCGGAGATCTTGTTTACGTTAGAATATTCTTTGGTACGAATTAGAAGGATCATGGGCCCCTTTTGTTCCAGCAGGATTCCCACCTTGGGTGTGGCTGGTGGCGCTCCCACTGTAGCGTATTGGGAAGTGGCTGGTGACGGCCCAAATAATTCCATATGGTCAGCTAAGTCCTGATCATACTCCTGGACATATTCATGAGGGTTTTCTTCGTCACTGTCTGGGACAAATTCTTCAATATTGCTTGGGGCTTTTGACATGTTGTAGAAGGTTTTGTAAATAGATTTTTGGGTTGTTTAAAATAAGACAGGGCCCATAACCTGTAGGGAGGTAAGGCTGGAAGCTGACTAGAGGCTTTTGGACGAAGGGGGGGCACTCCTCTGTATGTCTCAGAGGTCAGGAATTACTTGTCTCGGTATATACTATACATATAGTATATATAGTATATAATGCTGAAGTAATGCTGAAGTAACAGTAATTAGTAATGTCATAATTACCGCTCTGGATATAGCAATTATAGGCTTGTATCCCAACACATAGTTACCAGTCCGAATTCAAATACCATCTTAACCCTCCTCTGGGTGGTGATCATAGTCTTTTTTTGAGGATGAACCTTTGCTTCGGGGATGATGACCCCCTTCAATGGCCACAAGCATGGGTACCTGACTACCCTCATCTCCCATGCATACCACTTGTCCCTGCACAAAACAAGCTGTTATTGATTATGTGGATGATGCCAGATCATCACAATTTCTTTGTGGAAGGTGGCATCCTCTCAGGAATTGGAAAATTCCACCCTACCCTGTTCATCAAGATGCAAGGGCAGTGTCTTGGTCTTCACAAATGCACTGTCAACTCAAAATTTTCAAAGGAACTCCTCGTTTCCCAGCTCATTGTCACTTTGGAGAATTTTTTACATCACCTCAAATTCATTTCAACAAGTTTTCGTAACATGCAACTCACTGTACACAAAATGCAGAGGGTTTTCCTCAAGTTATTGGCGCTTCTCAATTACTACGACTACTTTCGCTCCACCCTCTTACTGAATGAACCACCCATGCCCATGCAGATGTATCCCCCTATCACAGCAAAAGTCATGGGAGTTTTTATTACAGATCTTACAGTGTGCGATCGCTTTTTCCAGGCTGGCATCCCAGTTTGGCTTGTGAGGCCATTCTCAGCTCTTTCCTCAATCTGCATGAAGGCACTTGTACCTGTACAAACACCAGGAGATTCCACCCCTCTTGGGCCAGCCACTTGTCATTTGCATCCCACTATCTATTGTGGAAATGGTGATCGGTGATCACATCAACAAATATTGAGCAATAGCATGCCATGTCCAACACTATCTGCAGTATCCCAATCCATTTTGGTCTATCCACGCTGAAGCTAGTGTTGTTCCACCACCACATGAGGAGATCTCAAAATGTGAAGTATGGAGGCAGCTTTATAGACCATGTAGGTTTCTATTGCAATAAATAAGTATTTCAGCTTACATGTGCATGGCTACAGATGCAAAAAGAACTCTAATGTTCCCAAGATGCCACCAAGTGGGTGGAATAAATTTGAAGATCTCAAAAGCCCATTCTTACCACCACCAATTCCAAGCTGGCAAAATGCCCTTTCAAATTTCACTCCCAGAAATCCTCCACCTGGAGTGGCAGAGGGTTATGTCTTTCCTGAGCCTGCTTTGTTCATTTCGGTTCAAAACAAAGAATGTCAAGATGCCTATTTCCAAAGCTGGCTCAAATTTTGTACAGCCATGATCTACTGGGTCAGCACTCACAATTCCACTGCGTTGCCAAGCCCTAATAGTCTTTGGCACAACCTTCTTGTGTTCAAGCTCATTGGCAAAAACAAAGCAGGCTCTTTGAGTATGAAAAGCAGCAAATTGTGGGAGACCACACAGCAATTTATGAACGATTCTTTGATGGCAGATGGAGTTGAATTTGCAGCATCAAATGGTGGTCAACTGATGTAGAATGGTGGCATCATCACTTCATTCAGCGACCATGAGTGTGAAGAAATTCTTTGAGAACTGGCTGAGCTTAGCTTTAGGTTTGAGCTCCTTGCTCTCGATGCACGGGTTACAACCAGCACCAATGATGATCGTCAAGAACTCATCAGAGCTTGTTTTCTGGGTGGAGCATCTGCATCATTGCTGGTGGCAGACTTGGGTGCAGCCAATCATGGTCTGAGGAATGCACATTGGAGGCCCAGAGCTGTATATCTACATGCGTTGAAGAAGGTGATGACGACATGGAAAGGAGAAGTCCCCCCCATCATTCTTGCAGAGAAAGTGCAATGGACAGAATGTGAGATTGAAGACCTTGAGGGTGAGATTACTCATTTTTATGTGAAGTCCTTCTATGACCATTTTGGACAAGCTCCCATTACTACCCAATGTCCATCCCATGCTGCCTCATTACACCATGTTTCTTATCCTTGAGGCTTTACCTTTGCCAACCCCCACCCAAATACTGCTTATGACCTAACCAACATCACAATTTAATGACTGTGCATATCTCCTATTCACCCATGATGAATGACATTGCTAATCTCACTGTAGATTTTTGTTTCCTTTGTATTTTAAAATAAACTACTGTTGTTAGATGTCACTAGTAGCCCGACATGCAAGCAATTATTATTTTGAGACATAAGGCATGTTGTGACCATTTGATGAGTGCCCAAGCATGGCAATCATCGATTGAACTTGGTGGTTTGTTCACGCAACAAACAAAAATTTCAACATGTTCAACTTGCAATTGTGTATGTTCATCGCTATTGACTACTTCCTAGCCTTCTTTACTTGGACCTGAACTTCTGTTCTCCCTTCATAGCCCTTGATTTCACGCTCATGCTTTCTCCCTCTGCCTTGCTCAATGTTGATGTTGATGATCAGATTAGAAGGTACAAGCCTTTGATGTGGACTTCAATCTCCATCTTTTCCTGAAATGATTTTGTAGGTTAGCATCATGATAATTATAATGAATTTCATCTCACCTTATCACCCAACGACAATACAATGTCAGTATTCATCACCCCAGAAGTGTTTCCTTCATCAGTGCTGACTTGAGCGCTGCAGGCCTCTTTGGCTAACTGAGAAGTCAGTTTCTCCACGTTTCTCCCCACAAAAAAACTCACTGTTGTTGTTCGATGCAAGTATTTACACTCCCCCCCCATTCCTTGTGGAATCCTGGTTCATTCCTGGTTCATTCCTCACATTCCTGGGAATCCTGGTCCATTCCTAGCCATTCCTAGCCATTCCTAGACCATTCCTAGCCACCATTCCTGGAGGTACTAGATCATTATTTCAAATATTAAATGTATTTATTACTATTTATAGGTCCATCAATACTAATAAAAAAAATAAGCAAAACCCCCCAGCTCACTATAAGGCAGGGAGGGTATTTATTTATTTACTACCTTAATACATGTTTTTTTTTTTGAATACATATTTTGTAAGACTTAAAAAAAATAAACAAAGAAAACCGATAGGGGGGTGGGCAAAGGATGCAGCTGGGCACGTTGCAGTGACCTGCCCCTTGCACAGCACCCCATTCCACCCCACGAGCAATGTCTTGTGGTAGCGGTTCGGGGTGCTGGTGTGGGGGGTTGGTGCCCGCTTGGCTGCCATCGCCCCACCTGCGCTCCACCCCAACAAGCAGTGGCTCATGAGGCTGGGCCGGGTGGTGTTATTTGGGCTGCTGGGCCCTCCCGTCATGTCCCCCTTGGCCATCGGGGCCTGCTGTCACATCCTGCTGGGTCCTGGGTCCTTGCATTGCATCCCATGGCCTCCAGTCATGTCCCCTCCCGTTGTCCGGTGTCCCCCCCAGCTGGCAGGTGCATCCCCCCTTCTGGGTTGGTTGTGTCTGAGTGCCCTGTCATGTCGAGACTTGTCCCCTGGGTGCTGGGGGGTATCCTGTCTGGTGTTGATGTGGTGGGTCATGGGTGGCCATCCTCGGCTGAAGATCAGGCCCCCTGCCCACCCCATGAGCAGGGGCTTGCTGGGCTGTTTGGGGGGCTGTTGGGAGGCTGTTAGAGGGAGGGGGGGTGGCCATTAGTGACGTGGCAGCGGGGTGGGCTATATTTGGTGCGTACCTCATGGGTACCCTGCTCTGCAGGCCTCCTGGCACCCCCCTATCCCCATAGGAGCCCCTCCCATCCCGGCTGAGTGGGGAGGAGGGGTGGCACACTGGGTCTTGGCTGTTACATGTAGAAAAGAAAATTATTAGCTTAAGAATATATTTAATGATTAAAAATACTTAATATGGGTAGTGGAGGAGTGGAGAAGCAGAGGCAGAGAGGGGGAGGAGGCAGGCAGAGAGGGGGAGGCTGGGGGGGAGGTGGCTGGGGGGGGGAGGCGGGTGTGTCAGTGACGTGGCATGTGAGGTGGGGGGGGGGGGGGCAAAGTTCTTACCAGTTGGTGGGGGGTGCTGGGGTCATCATTCCAGGGCACAGGGGCATTGCCTTGTGGATGGGGGGGGGTCAGTGATGTGGCGCATTGGGGTGGGGGGGGCTTACCAGTGGGGTCGGGGTT
This sequence comes from Tricholoma hemisulphureum, assembly GCA_964034925.1. Taxonomy (NCBI): domain Eukaryota; kingdom Fungi; phylum Basidiomycota; class Agaricomycetes; order Agaricales; family Tricholomataceae; genus Tricholoma; species Tricholoma hemisulphureum. The sequence continues at coordinate 7,555,937 of OZ035929.1, read as the reverse complement.
GTCATCGCATGTTGGTCATCTGGGGCCAGTGCGAGTGGCGGTGGCAGTTGTGGACAGAGATGGTGGCAGTTGTGGTGTGAGGGAGGCAGAGGCAGAGGCAGCAGCGGTGTGGTCAGTGTTGGTGGTGGTGGCAGCACATGTCACCAATAAACAAAATGGTCACACACAACCATGCGTTTCCAACCAACACATGACCAAACATGTGCCAAGTGGCTGTGAGGCTTGTGGCATAACATATTTGCTTAGCTTATCTAACAAATATCAGCTGTTTAGTCTAATTGTTATATTGCCACGTTTGTGCTGAGTAATCATCTCCCAAAACCTGGGTTCAATCCCTGATGTTGCAATACAAATATTTATACTAATAGCCTGGAATGGACTGGGACCATTTCTAAGGAATATTCCTGGCATTCCTGGCAGGACTGGGAATGAACTAGGAATGGATCAGGAATGGACTAGGACTGATACAGGGAATTTCTATTCCATTTACACTATCTAGGAAGCAGGGGGGGGGGGAGAGTAAAGACCTTGTTCAATGCATTGTTGTTGCTCAACATGTTTGATGCCTCATCATTGACCCTGTCACCAACTGGTGGAGGGCTTGACTCGATAGTGTGATGCTAGAATTCAGGCAATCCAGCTTGATTTGTGATAATTTCCTCAGATTCTTCATCATCTACATATGAGCGCTCGCTTTCAGGTTCGGTCTTGCTGCTGATGTCGACTATGTTGTGCACTGGAGGTGTAGAGTACATTGGGAGTGCAGCTGGCCGAAAATGTCCAGAGGGCATTGTGCATTGGTGGGTGTTGGGATTTACTTCTTGACTGAGCTGACGGCTTTTGTCCTTGACGTCTTTGGTCTCCTTCAAGATCTGGTCTGAATGAATCAATATTGTTAACACATCCACTAATGCTCCCCTGGCACTAGAACTCCCTTGGCTTGCATGTTCAATCCCTTTCACCAGGGCATGCAGGTTCCATACACAAGTTCCATACACAAGTTCCATACATCATGCAAGATCCAACCCTTAGCAGTTGAATGTCAATCATTTGGCTGAATATTTGGTATGCAAATTATGTCTTGTTGATGCTCAAATCACCACTGCTCTGGTACTAGAATATTTTCACCATGGATACAGGCAGGTTCTGTAGGTTATGCAAGATCCATGCCAAGTGCTTGGGTGATCATCACTCCTGCTCAATTCATCGGGTACATAAATGTCTTGTGGCCACATTCAGGTCACAACTACAATGACCCTTGTGCTAGAAGCTTTGCTGGTAACTAATTGCATGGATAATTTTCTTGTCAATGTATGATTGATCGACGGAACATATCCCTGCTCATACTTATAAAGTGGCTTCACCCTGTTGCTCCCCACAACAAGATCAATGGCCCCCAAGTCTCACTCAGCTAAACCTGCATGCAGCTCCAAGGCAAAATCAACATCAAGCACATCTGCTGTGAAAATCAAGCAGGAATTCTTGAAGGGTCATAAACCAGGTCTGTACTTTGTCCTCCTGTGTGACAATTAATTATTACATCCAAAAAACATAGCCATATCTCCCAGTGCAACACGAAACCACAAGAAAATCAAACAGGAATTGTTGAAGAGCTATAAACCAGGTCAGTACTTTGTTCTCCTGCCTGAAGGTGACTTACTGCATCCAAAAAATTACAGCTGTAAAGGAAAACCACAAGATAAAGCAGGACTTGCTCAGGAACTCTAAATGAGGTCAGTGCCTTGTCATCTCTCACAATGATCACTTATTGCATCCAAAACATAGCTGTATCCTCCAGTGTACAGGACAGCCATGGTGCATGATTGAAAAATCTGGAAGGCATGTCGTTATCCACATGCCACTTGCTACACTTATTGTTGTCCTTCTTCCATGTTTGCAGCCAAGAATGATGCTTTGTGAATGACACTGGCTGTGGAGGAATGTGTTACAATGATGATACCACACCCAGAGAAAGGAATTGCTGGTCATGGATTCAACCTCCAAGAGGCCATGGGGCTTGTGGATGACAGGCAGACATACAACCTCCTTCAAGTGAGTCCTACCAGCATGCACACCTATCTCTCGCTCATAATTGTAGCGTGCTGTCTGGGACCTGGCAGCTAAAGCAGGGCTTGACTGTGCAGTATTGTGGCACCGCCAACCTAAAGAACTTATTGGAGTCATATGTGTCCTTCCCTTTTTTGTATGTCATATCTTCCTTCCTAAAAATGTTATACTCTAGGCACAACAACGTCACAGCTACTTCAAGAAGTTCCTGCATGGTTGGCCCATTGAAGAATACCTCAAATGTAGTCTCAAGAACAGACGCGCATATGCATGCAAACAAGGATATCAGGGAGATCAGACAAATCACGATGGGGAAGGGGATGAGGACGGCGAAGGAAGCAATGATGGGTGTGATGATGACAAGGGGGCCAGCAGCAACGGCAGCAATGGAGCTGGTAGCAACAATGGCAGCAACGAGTCAGGCGATGAGGAAGACCAGGGTGGCAATGACAATGGGGCTGGTGATGATGATGTGGCTGGTGACTATGAGAATGAGGATATCTCTGCGGGTGAGGATGGCCTGGAATATTATGAGGACGAGTGATTTTTGGGGTAGGAGGATAGGTTGAGGAAGAGGAACAGAAAGGCAAGCTTTTTACACTCCCCCACCTAATTTGCGCAGACTCCGTGCAGAATCCTAGCTGTCCACTCAGACTTCACTAGGATTTTTTTTGGCAGAAAATAATGCCAAATTTCCATTCTGAGTCCGAGTGATGTCTGAGTTTTGTCTGTGTGGACTAACTCAGACTAGGAGTTCCTAGCATGGATTCCGCAAGGACTGTCCTAGCAAGTCACGTGACCCAACGAGAGGATATGCTTGGACAGTTAGAAATAACTGAACTAACTGAACTAACTGAACTAACTGAACTAACCAGACGCATGTCACATGGCCACAATCGCCACTGTGACACATCATGACTGCCAACTCATGTGTTGCCACCCACCATCATGACAATGGCCTCCCTCTCCCCTCCACCCCTCCCTCCGTCCCCCCTCCCTCCCTCTAGCACAACATGGGGGCCTAAGACCCCCATGTTAAGTATTTTAAAATCTATTTCATTCTTATTTAAAGCTAATAAAATGTTTTTTTCTCTTTCAGTTTTTCTTTCTGTATGCAACAACATGCTGCCCCTCCTCCCCACTTAGCTGGGAGCTGGGGGGCTTCATGGGATGAGGGTCAGCACCAGGGGGGTGTCAGGGAAGGGAGAGGGGGCGATGACGGCCGCCACGTCACCACCAGCAACCGATGCAGCACCCATCGCCACCACTCCGCCTCCACCTCTTTGCACCGGATGCGAGGAGGATGCGAGGGGAGCAGGATGCCGACAACAGGCCGCCATGCCACCAGCGCCCACCAACCCAGCACCCACCGCTGCCATGTCACTACCACCCACCGATCCAGCACCCGCCGCTGCCACGTCACCACCCACCCATCCAGCACCCACCCCCAGCCCGGGACAACCCCCACCGACACACAATCTGCCCCCAGGCCCAGGAGCAACAGGGGGAGGTCCCTCAGAGTGAGGGGATGCGCCAGGGACGACGGGATGCACCGGGGGATGGGGGGATGCCATAGGAGGGAGGGGCGATGCCGGGGGACAGGGGGACGCGCCCGACACAACACCCAGCATGACAGAGCACCCCCACCACCACTGCAAGCAACTGCTTGCAGGGCAGAGGCAGGGTGCAGTAGGCGAGGGTGATGGATGGGCATGGGGAAGGGGGGGGACAGGGAAGGGGGGCAATGAGAGGGTGACGCACCACGCTCCACTCCTCCCCCCCTCCCCTTTAATTTTCTTTCTTGTATATTTATTTTATTTGTACTCTATTTTAATTAATATAAATACCACTCTGTCATAGCAAGGGGACGCGCGACCACACGACACCAGGGCAACAGAGCACATGTATTTGGAATAGGTAATAAATAGTAGTAATAATATCAATATTATGTGCCCATTTGGCACAGTGGTTAATTGTGCCCAGTTTGTGTAATCTTAATCAAAGTGCCTTGGGTTCAAACCCTGCCAGGTACACCAATATTTTGATCTTACTCTCACGAAAAAATTCACCAAGTCTTTATTTACTCAGACATTACTCAGACCAGCTAGGACAACTCAGACATCATTAGGACTTCTTACAGTTCCAAGATGCTAGGACTCGGCCCAATTCTTCAGTCCGCATGATGTCCAAGCTGTCTGTGCAGACTACTCGGACTTTACTAGGAATCCACACGGACAGCTAGGAGTCCATGCGGACAGCTGGGAGTCCGCACGGACTAGGTGGGGGAGTGTAAAGTACAGAGAAAGGCCATCGATATCAATTCTACCAATGACAATAGTAGCTATTCAATGAGTTGTGGTTTGGATAATAACTGGTGAATTATTTCTTTCAAATGGATGAATTTATTATAAGTGTATATTTCAACTGTTCTATGGTTACTGAATAGCCTATTGAAAGTCCACCTATAGTGGATGAATTCTCTATGACATGGTATAAATGACAGGGTATGAAATGGACAATTTTCAACATGAATTTTGCCACTTCGGTTCATACCTTAGAAAAACAAAAATGATACTATGGTATCACACAATAACCAGCTGATAGTTATACCACTATGGGATGAGATTTATTCCCTCTGTGAATTGAATTCATCCCCTCCAGGTATTATATTCAGTACTTGTAGACACCAATAATAGTATGAATTTACATATATAAGAGTGTTATGATCTTCAAAAGGGCAGGAGATTGATTCCCAGAGAAGTAAGAATTGTACTTGGCATCATGGGCAAAGCTTGCCTTGATACCAAATGAGGTTGTCAGCATAGTCCCAACCAAAGAAGTCATCCATGTAGACATGCAAGCCATCTACACCAAGCTTCCAAATCCCAAGCCAACACAGTACACCAGAGATGGCACACCAGCAGCAGGGCAAAGCATGGTTGCTGAAGACTAGCCGTCATACAATAAATAATTTTCCCTCAATTTTCACAACTTGATACAGCTGGAAAATAGGATGGGCCAGCAGGTTGAGGAATGCAGATGCAACATCTGATTTGAAGGTCACCAAACATTTTCCTGGATTATTGGCACAAGCATCATGCAGGGTTTGCCCAAAGGTTCACATGTTGTCATACTTCACCTTTCCTTCAGACTGTAGAATACCATCATTAATTCCAGAGTGAGAGTGATCTGTAACCACATAGGGCTTTTTGTTCTGCCAGACAATGAACATTGGCAAGACCTTCATGCCTGGGAGCAGCTCTGTGCTCTGCAGAGAATCAGACCTGTGACCAGCTGCAATTTCACAGTCGTGAAAGGCATGTATTGCCTCTGTGTCTTCAGGGTTGAACTCATAATCAGGGGTGACTTCTTCTAATTCGATCTTCCATTCACCCCCATCAAAAGGCCAGAACCCTTCGCACAAACCTTTCATTGTCAACTGAACAAAAGGTTGATTTGGGTGGTCAGCTAACAGGAGTTCAAACTTATCAATGTCAAACAGGGTTTTGACTTTGATTGTGTCACCCAGAGAATGGATCAGTTCTTGGATTACAGGATTGTCCAAAAGGTATTGAGGTGGAGAGATGGTAAAGGGGGAGTGGTCTTGGTGTAAAGTGCTGATGATGAAATATGATCTATTGAATTATCTTTCCAGACAAACCCTTGGTGGAATTGAGGGAAGTCAAGAGTAACTGATGCTTTGCATTTCAATGATGGTCTATTCAGTGAGTGTGGCCCCTTCTGGACAAATGTCATCATGTTCTCCTTTGAACCCATTAACTCACACTCCATTGTGAGTTTGGATGAGAGCAAAACATTGCTTGTTGTCCCTTGCTTGGTGTCCTTCACCACAGACACAACAGACACCATGCTTGTGGCAATTTGGGCAGATCTTGGAATTGCATGTACCAAGACTCCAATTGCAGCAAGGCACATCTGCATGTTTTTGGCTAGTACCAGAAATCAATGCTTGAGAAGAGACAGCTCTCTTGTTTGCACATGGAATTCTGGGTGAAGTAGGTGAGAGCATCTGAGCAAGGAGGAGTAAATTGAGTTGAATCTGATTGTTAGGATGTCACCAATACCCCAAGGCAATGACAATGGCTCCCTCAAGACAAACAACAACAAACAAAGAGATGGTCAAGTAGTCAAAGGTGGTCACACTGGTGGATAGCCCAAGAGAACATGACTAGTGTCTCTGGGTGATATATGTACTATACTACATGAGGTATCCATGCCTATGCCATGAGTTGTCAATGGGTGCAGCACCATGCCTAAAGCATGAGGTGTGCAGCTACATGTGGCTACCATCAGTCTGATTGTGCCATGCATTGCCCATGTGTTTCTACCTATCCTTAGCCATGTGTTTGATCATAAGAATCTTGTGCCTACCCTTGACTGTGTGTACATAAAAGTGTCCATATAACCAATCAACAAAAATACTAGATTAAAATGTCTTATGAAAATTGTACTCCTGACACTGATCATTGAGGTGAGGAGGTTTCTTTGAATACTTATTGCAAACCTGCACATCAAATGAGATGGTAACAAGAGGATTTGTTGGAGCAGCCTAGAAGAGTTCCATGACAACAGATCAATAATCCCAAAGTTCAACATCCCAGTGAGGAAAGAAGAATGCCACACCTGCAGACCATGTGCCAAAGACCTGCATCCAGTCAGCTTCAGTTTGAAGCAGGTGCTTAGAAAAAGCCTGGTCCTTCTTAACCAATGCATAGCCTGCTACAAAGTCCTTTGGGTCATCATGGTGATTGTGGCCCTTGTCCATTGAAGCAAACAGTTTCTTGAAATCAACAAACAGGTTGAGGAGGATCTTGTGCCATATGGTCTGGGGGAGAGGATTGCTGACTGGGGCAAATTGAGCTTTATGGATGAGGATGTCCTGAGAGGTCTGAGGACTGTGGACAGAAGGAAGCTCTTGAATCCTTTTGAGACGAGGATCAGTCACTGTCAGATCTGAGAGCTTGGATAGATGGGGTGCCTTTGTGAGCACAGAAGCAGGGATTGCACCCTTGGCACTGGAGAGTTCAAGCAGATTTGCCAGCTCATCAGGGATGGAGTCACCCAAGGCTCCAGCTGCTTGGGGGGATGCAAACTGGAAATGATTGACCTTCACACAAAGCAGCACCCAAGCAATCAGTGTGGTAGCATTGACTGGATTAGGACTGTTTGGATGAGGTTGAGTGAGCTGGTCACCTCCTTCATTCACCAGTCCCCCATCTGCCCATTGCCTTCCATGCTGAGTATATTGTTCAATATAATCCCATGCCTCATCAGGCACTACTCCTGCCCCTTTAAGGTGTTTGAGAAAGGTTGGGCCAGAGATGAGCAGTGATACAGCTTTGTCCATGATCCTTTGGCATTCTGCTGCATGTGCTTGAATGGTATCTCCAATTGCTGCAGGTGGGCTTGGTGAATGAGAGTGAGGAGCATCAGACATAGAGAGAGAGGGGGGTGATGACAAATTAGACCACAAAAAAATTGAATTGTTGATTAAACAATTCAATGAAGCCTATATGTGACTGTGTGAAGGATGAACTCAGATGAAGACATCTGCTCACTATTAGGATTCAGCTGGGTGATATAGTGAAGCTATAAGGAATACCAGATGAATCCTGTTGAGTGAAAAGTCTAGTTGAGTTTGGCCCAATGGGAATTGTGTGAGCTCTTACAGTGCAGGTAGATGTTATCAAGATAGGCAAAGCCTTAAATAACAATACTGGTAAAGTAAGGGGGTGAATACAATAGGTGATGTGAAGCACTCACCTGTGTTGCTTACAATGATGGGGGTTGAGAAGAAGCCACATGGAAACCCTCTAACTGCACTCTACTGTCTTATACCTCAGCATCTGCTAGCCTCTAGCACCAAGACATGGACCATGTGGAAAGGGGGGGATTGAGCAGAGCTCTGTGCAGATAGCAGGGCTAGTCATGTGATCATGAGGTAATGCACACAGCCCTCCCCCACTATGACATTTCCAAAAACAGTAATAATTACAAATCTATGACTTCCCAATGATACTCAACCAAACAATGGCATTTTTGCCAGCAGTTCCTCATCTTGGAGTCATCTACCATTGCCAGATCTATGAGTTCCCCTCCACCTCCCACTGCACTCAAACACTGTTCTAAACCTTGGTGTAAAAAAACAGTACTCAATGGCAGCAAATACAAGGCTTGTGATTCATGTCAAGAGCATGATAAGCTCAACCAAAAGACAAGGTGGGCAGTATTGAAGGCTGGTAGATTACAAAAAAAGGTAAACAAGCAGAAAAGGGCTGCTAGCATGAGCAGTGGTGGGGATGGATCACACACCTGACTGAAACAGCTACTTCTGATGAGGAGCAAGACATGACAGCAATGAAAACATCAGACACTGAAAGTTCAGGCTATGAGGGCTACAAACCATGAATGGTCAGAATACATTTTTGATACTGTGGAAGAAGCACTGACCAACCATAATATAACCAGCCAGTCCAAAAGTTTGCCAGTGCACAAAGCCTGTATGATGCACTTTGAGCAAAATTCAAAGGCACACCCAATGTCAGCTTTCATGGGTCTTACTAGTGTTTCAAGGTCCAGTCACTAGGACCAGCAAAAGACCGAGACTATAACTGAACTGTAAGCAGTGTAACCAGACCATTGGTCTCAGTTACAGTTACAGTTACAAGATATTTAAGTAAACTGTATAACTGGTAAGGACCAGTTAAGACTGGTTAATAACCAGACTTGGGTCTTATATACTTAGTATTAATATTTACTATAATAATTTTATAATTTTACTTTTTTTGACACAAGAGGGGACAAGCCCAGGGAATCAAAAGCCCAAAATCTAGAGGCCTTATATACCCCTAGTGAGTTTGAACCTATTTGCTTGCTAGGGCCATCTTTTATAGGGTCATTTTTGGCAGTTTGATAGATGCCATCTTTTTTTTTTTGACAGTTGCCATCTTTTTTTGAGGGTTTATTTTCCCCTACCAAACACACAACAATGTTGTCAGCTTCAAACCCCACATCCCTCACACTATCACCACCACTATTAATGATGCCACTGCCCCCTTGATGCCACTGCCCACTCTGCCAACACCGTGTTGACCTCATGGCCTCCCCCCTCCCACTCTGGCAACCCTCCCTTTGACCTCACGGCCTCCCCCCTCAAGGGTCCATGTCACACAATGACACCCAGATGATGCCAACCTGATGCAACCACCTCTCTGGCTCCATGCAACCCCCCCCCCCTTCCCCTGACATGACCACCTCCCCCTCATGCCAAGCTCTCCCCCTCAATGACAATGCTAACCCAATGCCGCAACCTCCCCCTCATGCCAAGGCCCACCCAACAATGCCCCAATGCTAACCTATATATATCTTTTTGTTATATTTTCTTTTTGTTTTGTCAAGGTGCTGCCCCCTGTCTTGCATGTGAGAGTGCAGGGGGGCATTGTAATTACATATCTACTTAAAGTATGTAGACCTGAAATGACTGGCCCCAACTGCAAGGTGACCAGTTATAACTGGTCATGAACTGGTCCTCTTAGTGACCAGTTGTGACCGGTCTATAAACTGATGTATAACTGACCATAACTGGTCCTGCAGGGTCCAGTTGTGCTGTGGGTGGGTTGGCGATCCTCTGAAGGTTCTTGGAACCAACTCATCCTGTCATGGCTAACAAAGTGAGTATAAAAGGAAAAGGGGGAAGAAATGCATGAAAACACATTCAAAAGGGGATGGTAGTGGAGAGTGGACAATCTCTGAATAGTCCTGGAGGGCAAAACACATCTGAAGTGGTGTGGGTTCAATGGAGAACTGATTGATGGTTGCTGTACATGATGATCAACAGATCTTGTGAGAATTACCCAATAAGGTAATATGGTGAGAGTGGGTGAGGTTTGATGTGTTGAATGTCAGACTCAGAGGTTATGAAAGGTTCTAATCAGAGAAACTCAGTGCGTCAGAAGGGCACCAAAGGGAGAGAGCCAAGAAAACAAGTGTGAAACAGAGAAGTGTTAACTCAGCTGAGGAACTACACTGTTGAGTGTAGAAAAATCCAAATACTTGAGACTTAGGAGTGGGGAATGTGGAAGTCAGAGATCACAAAAGTATCTTGTCTGAGAGGGTCAGGGCCCCCTTTTATACAAACTAGAGGTACAGGCTATATGCTCTTGCGGATGACAAACAAAGTAATGAAAAGTTTCAAAAGAGAAGAATGAAGTGTCCATATTAAAATAGAATTCTTGAAGTCATTGGTTAGCATGCATTTGTTGATCTGGCATAGTCAGGCCTGCTTGTTGGGGAGTCAACTGTCAGGTATGGCTTGGGGAGGGGGCTAACACTGAGGCCCTCTATTGATGAGACATCACCTGGGCCCCAAGCAGGCATGGAGTATCATCTGATGCACCCCCTCATCCCTACTCATCTGACAGATCGGCCCATTGAATTGGACTTGACTAGCCACAGAAGGGGAATGTGTTGAAAAGTCAGGCCTTGAAGAAATTTCGGAAAAAGAATAAAAAATATGGAAAGAATAAAAAATAAAAACCCAGTCCATGCAAATTCCTTATCAGAGAGGTCAGTCACATCGAGGAAAGGATGTCAGCAGCCAAAGGAAACAGCAGGATGGCAGGCAAGCATGTTGAAGTCATGTTGGGGGTGTTGCAGCTCTCTGTGAAAGGTCTGTGAAGCCAAGATAAAGTGTCAATACTGAAAAGTGGAAGTAAAGAAAGGGAAAAAGAATTGTCAGGCAGTGAAATAAATAAACCAAGCAATGGGGAGGCTGTCACAGAAGACCCTCAGAAGTAGAGAGTCAACAGGTGTGTTGGCTCACCCTTCCACAATGGTCCCTTTGTAAAAGAGAAATTTATAACCAGTTACAGTCCCAGTTACTGCCAGAAAAAGGCAAAAACCAGACTGGACCTTGAAACACTAGGTCTTACAGAGTTCCACCAGACCTTCATGTCTCTGAGAAGGAGCATGTTCAAATGGTTGCAAAGGAGATATGGTGGGTAACTGGGTATAGATTTATGTGAGTGTTGTGGCCAACATGATAAATACCTCCAAACTAACTTTAGCAGTGTCAGGGATAATAAAAGGCTTAGATCTGGTCACTGAGCACAGTATTGGTGTAGCCAAGACAAGGCACATAAGAAAAAGTTGAAAAGCTCAACAGATCCAAATATTTGGAATCGTGAGCATGCTGGAATGAAACAATTTCCATGTTGCAGTCAGCTGAGCATCTCTTGCTGTCATATTGAACATGAGGAAAGCAACAATGGCCTTGTTACAGTGACCACCACCAACACATCCACTATGTTGATGTTTCTATGCCTGCTGAATACTGATGCACTGCAGATGATTCAAGATAATTTAGAGTGGTTGACACCAACAGCAATGGTCATGAAAGTTCAGGCAGCATTTCCCAATGTGACACAATTGCAGATCCACACCACATGGTCAGAGATGAGCAAGGTGTTTTGGCACTGAGAGAAGGAACAGCTCCCATCAGCAAAGAAACTACTCAAAGAATATGGAGAAGAGGCTGATGTTTTCAGGCCAGAAAAGGTATGGAAATTCTCTGTTGGGGGATGCAGAAGATCATGGGACCACTGAAAGGAAAGGTTGTTGAATGGGGTTGATGCAACCTGTGAGTAGAATGATTCATACTGCCAAGGATATGCTCATAAACATACCAGATAATACAAATGTGAAGCACCTTGAGTTGTATAGTGTGATGGGGGAGTACAACAATGCAGGCTTTCCCATCTCATATTGCCTACTTTCAACAGCATCAGTAATCGACAATGGGAAATGCACACAAGCGCTTACAGTATGGATAAAGTGCCTACATGATAAGTATGGATTAAAGCCAGTCTTTGCTCATGTCGATAAGGATATGGCTAAAATTGGATCATTGAAGGCTGTATGGAATGTGAAGATCAATATCTGTTGGTGGCACCTTTGGTGAGCAGTATGGACATGGCTGGCAAACAGGAAGTTGGTGACAACACCATACAATGCTGAACAAGCACATGCAGAGTTTGTATTCATTGATGTCTCATTCATTCCACAAGGAAAGACCAATAACAAGGGAGGATCCTCATGTACTCAGCCACCAGTCCTCAACCAAAGTACTATGGCTACACTCCCAACTGGGCTTTGCATAAGGATACCAGCATGGCCATGGGTAGAAGCAGCTGTCACCATGATTGATGAGCCTGTAGACACTGGCATGGCAGAAACATCCACAGCAGCTTCTGCCCAGCACAATGGAACAATTCTGTTATCACCATGATAGAAAAACATTACTGTGCCCACCTGTTGATCCCTGGTGTTGTGGGGTCACAAGCTCAGCTCATAGACCTTCCTGGCCAGGATCAATCCCTTGTTGAACTGTTTATTAATATTTTCCTGTGTTAGTTGTGTGTTAAAATGTGAGGTCTTTACTGTCCCCCACCTAATCCATGCGGACTCCGCGCAGAATCCGAGCTGTCCGCAGAGAGTCCGAGTTGTCCGCTCAGACTTTACTAGGAATTTTTTTGGCAGAAGGTCACTGCCAAATCTCCATTCCTAGTCCGAGTTTTGTCTGAGTCTTGTCCGAGTTTTGTCCGTGCGGACTAACTCGGACTAGGAATTCCTAGCACGGATTCCGCACGGACTGTCCTAGCAAGTAACTATTTAAAAGATAATGTAATGGAAGGGTTTGAACCCAGGACCTTGTGGCCACATGAGTGTGACAGGTAAGTAATATAATGACTGTGCTACCAGGCTGTATGAGCCTGGGCAACATATGCCCATTTACTGGGCACCGTCGTCACAACGTCGGTATGCGTCACCCCGTGACTGCCAACTCATGTGTTGCCACCCACCATCATGACGACAGCCTCCCTCTCCTCTCCACCCCTCCCTCCGTCCCCCCTCCCTCCCTCTAGCGCAAGATGGGGGCCTAAGGCCCCCATGTTACGTATTTTAAAATCTATTTCATTCTTATTTAAAGCTAATAAAATGTTCTTTTCTTTTAGTTTTTCTTTCTGTATGCAATGACGCGCCACCCCTCCTCCCCACTTAGCTGGGAGGTGGGGGGCTTCATAGAGACCTGCCACATCACGCCAGCGCCGCCTCCCTTCTGACCAAGCACCCATCGCTGCCGCCACATCATGCCCACCATCCCAGCACCCGCTGCCACGTCACCGCCCACCGACCCACCGACCTCCCCCAGCCACAACCCAACACCTGCCACCATGTCACCACCCACCGCCCACCGAATCAGCACCCTCCCCCAGCCACAACCCGCCGCTGCCATGTCACCACCACCCACCGATCCAGCACCCGCCACAGCGGCGCAGCCATGTCACCGCCCACCAATCCAGCAGCCTCCAGCAGCCGGGGACAACCACCACTGACGCACAGGACGCGCCAGGGATGACAGGACACACTGGGGGACAGGGGGACACGCCAGGGCCAAGGGGGATGCACTGGGACTGAGGGGGACTCGCTGGGAGGGAGATGGACAAGCCAGGACCGAGGGGGACAAGCCAGGACGGAGGGGGACGCGCCAGGAGGGAGTGGGGACACGTGGAGGGGACGGGGGATGCGCCAGGAGGGAGGGGGAACGTGTGGGGGGGACGGGGGGATGCCATGGGAGGGAGGGGACATGCTGGGGGATGGGGGGATGCCTTAGGGGGGAGGGGGGACACGCCAGGCACAACACCCAGTGCAATAGAACACCCCCACCACCACTGCAGGGGGATAGGCACGGGGAAGGGGGGGGCAGGGAAGGGGGGCAATGACAGCGACACGCCGTGCCCCACTCCCCCCCCTCCCCTTTAATTTTATTTTGTACATAATTATTTTATTTATACTCTATTTTAATCAATATAAGTACTAATCTGTCAGAGCAAGGGGACATGCCAAATGCCTGACCACATGACAGCCAGCGCGACAGAGCACCCCTCACCACTGCTGCGAGCAACTGCTCACAGGGTGGAGGGGCTGCAATAGGCAAGGGTGACGGAAGGGCACGGGGAAGGGGAGGGAATGGGGGACAGGGGGGGGGGCAACGATGCCCTTTGAGTGCCGTTGCTCGATGTGAGCAATGGTGTCATATCCCATGCAAGCCTGCGACGGATCTCCGGCGGATCACCGACGGAGCCACCGTCATATCAAAAGACTATTTCAAATTGTATTTCAAATTACTCCTGTTTTGTTTATATCACATATCTATCATTGCTGATCATCTTACTTACTGCGTACTCAGTACTCCGTTGATCCCGCCGTAGTTACCCCGGTTACTTACTTACTATAAAACTTAGTATAACGTCACTTGTAACTTCAGTTTGATAATTGTATTGTTAACTCCACAACTCTCTCACTTCTAAAGTCCTCGCTCTCTCTTAAACTTCCAGAACTCCGCCGGACCTCCGCTCTCATTACCGCCACCTTGTAAATTGGACATTGGGTGTAGAGAAGGGCGCAATCCCTTTTAGATTGAAGCCAAGTCCAGTGCTGCCACGGAACTCCGTCGGAACTCCGTCGTAACCCTGCCTACGAGATCAGTTCGTAACAAATGGTAACTTTTTTTTTACTGCTAGCATGTATTTGGAATAGGTAATAAATAGTAGTAATAATATTAATATTGTGTGCCCATTTGGCACAGTGGTTAATTGTGCCCAGTTTGTGTAATCTTGATCAAAGTGCCTTGGGTTCAAACCCTGCCAGGTACACCAATATTTTGATCTTACTCTCATGAAAAAATTCACCAAGTCTTTATTTACTCGGACATTACTCAGACCAGCTAGGACAACTTGGACATCATTAGGACTTCTTACAGTTCCAAGATGCTAGGACTCGGACCAATTCTTCAGTCCACATGATGTCTGAGCTGTCCATGCGGACTGCCCGGACTTTACTAGGACTCTGCGTGGACAGCTAGGAGTCCGCGTGGACTAGGTGGGGGAGTGTAAAGTACAGTAAAATGTTGACAACTTGCTAAGTCTTCATTTCCCCTTGATCATTGACCCCCCTTTGCTCTTACTGGTTACCACTGAATGAGTTGTTTTTCAAATAGCTGAAATTCTTCCCTTGCTGCAGTACTGGCTACTAGTGTTGAGTTTCATGGATACATGTCATGGGGCCAAGTACAGAACAATTAGCCAAGGAAGGGATTCAGATCAACAGTTCTTGACACTTCAGGCTTCCCTTTCAATCTGCTTAATTAACTGTTTGATGTTTCTTGTAGTTTATCTAGTGTTATGAACTCCTTCTCTGGTGTGCTGGTGCATTTCTGGGATCTAGTCTCTAGGGCATGGGGTTGAGTGTCACAACCCAGCAAGTCTCATGCTTGGAGGGGGCAGGCAATGCATGTCAATAAGACTCATGGGTCCACAGTTATCTCCCCAAGCCATTGTGCTAGGTCTCAATGGCAAATACATATACATAATACATATTACAAATCATTTCGAAGGCCAGCTACTGGTACATACAACATGCAATAAATTGTATAATAGAGTGTCAGCCAACAGCAAGGTATGCCATAAACAATAGTTACTTCTTCAGCTAGACCCAAATCTTCTTCTGAGTTTGCA
This sequence comes from Tricholoma hemisulphureum, assembly GCA_964034925.1. Classification (NCBI taxonomy): domain Eukaryota; kingdom Fungi; phylum Basidiomycota; class Agaricomycetes; order Agaricales; family Tricholomataceae; genus Tricholoma; species Tricholoma hemisulphureum. Next base: position 7,540,275 of record OZ035929.1, on the reverse strand, counting down.
AATTACTGCTAGACATGCTGTGGTGCTTCTTCCCTACAGTGGTAGCCATCTGGTAGCAGGGGTGAGAGAGGATTGAAGACAGAACTAGCCAAGGATCCTTCTCCAAGATGCAGCACTGAGCACAAGCAGATGAGAAATGCTGCCCTGCCATCGATTTCTCCTGCTTGAGTAAGGCAACCTCATACTGGGCCCATATAAGCCTGAGATCAATATGAGAGTTCTCCAAGATAAGAAGTCATAACTCCCGCAAGATGTCAGGGTGTAGCACTGTCAGTCTGTTAGGCCTGTCTGCCAGGTTTAAACCATCCTTTGCAACAGTAAATGGTAACTAAATGCCTTGATAAAAAACACTACTTACATCTAACCTGCCACAATCCTTGTCCAAGAACCCAGCTTCTCCATCACTTGAAGATGAATGTTCATCTTCCAAGCCATCTTCATCTTCTGAGCCATCTTCACCTTCTGAGCCATCTTCACCACCTGAGAGGGTATCTTCACCCTTTAGCAGCTCAGAGGCAGCATGTGAACCATCAACTGAGGAAGTTTCTGCAGTGCTGAGTGAAAGATTGCCTTCAAATGCACTACTGTCTTCATCAGATTCGGATGCTGGCATGCTACTTGACTCTGAAGGGTGCACATTGCTGGATGAAGTTAAACACCTCTCATCACTGCTGCTGGGCAACATTGAACCTGTGGTAGCCCCCCCCATCAGAGGAGGAATCTCTTTTACCACACAGCCATGTAAAAAAAGACAGCTTCCTGTGACTGGGCCATTCTAGGTGTATGCAACATAGCTGTCAAAATCCTTCCAATATGCCGTAGTTCCGTTTCAGGGATGCTGTGCAGCAAGAAACTGTAGAAGGTAGCAGTTGGAGTAGTGATGATAACACCCCACAAAAAAATCAATGACATGACTCACTGTAGCAAAATCTACAGCAAACATTGTGGGGTCAAACACCATAGACTTTTTTTTATGGTGCAAGGCTTGGAAAGCATGCTTTCTAGAAGAGGAGGAAGCCTTTGATATTGGCATGTTCAAGTTGTAACATGGTATTACTAGAAACTTTCCACTGAATGGTTGATCTTTTGAGGAGGGGACTCCAAGTGCTAAGTATTAATCAGCACCTACTAAAAGGAAGCAACAGCTCACATGGTTACACATGACCTGTTTTAGCACATGACCTAATTAAAGTTATGGCGCATGAGTCACAAGTCGTTACTACTATGCCTGGAAGATCTTAGGATTTCATGGTTCCATAATCCTACTTGGAAGTAGGTTGCATGGCATGCAGGCAGTGCTCTGCATGGTTAGCAGGATCACAATTCACAGAAGACTTACTCACCTTAAATGTTCATTGCTATGCCAGCTGAACCTAATGATATAGTTCCTGCACATTATTAAATTTGCATGGCTTAAGTGAGGTGAACGATCACTCACTTGGCTTTCAAAGTTTTACTCTTGCAACCATAACAGATTTCAGATACTTCAGAGACATACCATGGCAGAACATTCAATGAAATAGGTCCCATGATCTGTCTCAAGCCTGAGGTAGTAGACCATGAGTTCCTCTACATTAAAAAAACTTGCCAGTCATCACAAATTTACAAACCCATAGCCTGATTGCCCAGGGCAACACCTTGGGCACTTGCTTCCATTTTCAGTTGTTGTCTTAACCTCCAATGCACCTATTCAACATCTAACTCCGACCTCTCCACACACATTTCTACTAGGGTGATTCTCCTCTTCTGTTGAAGTCTCTAGATTCCACAGAATAACCATATGGATGAATCATTCAGTATTTTGGAGTCAGAGGATTATGAGCAGATTATTTGTCCTCCATTCAGGGTGAGTGACTGGCAATGGCACTGGGCAGGACTTGAACAATATTCTTGCAGCCTACCATTGATGACTATGGTATATCCTGGGGTCCATCAGGACAGCTTCAAGTTCTCCAACACCTGCACCATATGTTTTCGACCATGTGGCTGAGTATAGACTCGGATCCCACCCATGCAACGCCGTTCAATGCAGCGAACCCTATGTTACTAGGGAACTTCACTAATGACAGCTTGACCACTGTCAGAGTCGCTCTGCATTCTTCCACATATCCATTGTCTGATGAAGTGCTGCCGCCACCACCAAAAGAATTCGATGGCATTGCCCCCTGATGATGGAAGTGCCACCACTGCCAGGGCCCAGAAAAGTACAAGACACAGTCACCAGCAATCAAATAAACAGAAGGGGAAGGAAAGGGAGGTGAAAGACATTGATATGGAATGGGAGGGTAAACATGAATTCTTGAAAATGTTATGCTTATTCTTACATGAACATTCTCAGGTGAGAAGTTGATAAAAGATGACATATATGATGACAGAGAGGCATTCAGCAACTTCTCATACTACCAACATTCCACTTCCTTTGACCCTGATGATGATGCCATTGTGAATGCCTTGAAGCTAATCTGCAAAGGTGATGAAGTTCTGGAACATGTGATCAAGCATCAAAAGGTCATTTAAAATAAACCTCCAACCTGCTGGTTAGTCATCCTCTCAGCAGTTGGATGGTTGGGTATTGATTTCTCAACTGCTGCAGGTCACACTATCATTGCAGTGAGTCTTGACTAGCATCTGCTGTTCTTTCCCTCATTTCACTATACAGCCATTTCTGGGCCAAAAGTTTCCCCTACCAAGAAATGCCTTGTCACCCCTCTTCCCCAAGAATGCTGCTGCAGTTATGCATCACAAAGATTGGAAATCCCTCATACTGTATGGACATTTCTGGCACATGGGCTTGATGATAGCATTTGATGAAATAATACCAAGGTCATTGCTTTGCTGGCCCTGGCTCTTATTGTGGTTGCTCAAGAGCTACCTTATACATGTATACATATATGTCGGCCTTGCGAGTGTAGTGCCTGGGTTTTCTTTCCAGCCCAAAATCTGTAGGTTATCTCTTTTGTGCTCCCAGTCAACATGTTAATGTTTCTTTAGTTGTGCAGCACATTCAAAGTGACCATCAAACTCCAGAATACTTCGAAGAACTCATGTCTGCCCCACCACTGCTGAAAGAAACAATAGATTCACTTCTTTTCCAAACTGATCCCAAAAACATGCCTATGGCTGACCCACCTCAACTGGTACCTGGGAAGTCCAGCAGTATTTATAAGAAAGGCAAGGATGTTGGGGATTGTCATCTTGTTCAAATGTGCTGAAACATGTAAGTTTAGGACTTGCCCCAGTGCTAGTCCATGTCAAACAGCCTTTCTATGCCAGTACCAAAGAGATGCCTGCAATAGCAATTATTGAATATGTGAGTCATTTTCTTCTGCTGAGTTTGCTGTGGCTCTGATGAACACCATAGGCTATCAATTATGAGAACTCATGCCACCATGATTTTCAGAAGGTTGTATTTGATCTTCTATCCATGTCTATGTCCATTTTAGATATGAGACCAAGTAGTTATGGAACAGTTGAGGAGTTAAGAGCAACCCTGGGAGGGGGTGGTATGTTCTCTCATTTGGACTGGTATAGGCCAGTTTGGTGGCTCAACAGCTTGACACCATTCTCCAGTTGCCTTGTTTATGAGGTTATGACTCAGATTGCCCTTTGTGGGCAGTTTGATATTATCAGGAGCATGTATGGTCTCAAATCTGCTGGCTACATTCATGGACAGACCCCCACATGCAAGGTGCCTGAGTGCACCTGGGTTTCCTGCATGGTCAATGTACATACAACACTCATCAATCCATGTTTACTTGCTACCATGACCAACTATGTGCATGTCAGATTGAAATGGTGTGCTATCAAATTCTTTGAATGGATACAAATGTACTGGAAGGGAGGCTCTGCAGAGAGAGGGCAAATTACTACACATCTATATTTTGCAAAGGGATCTTGCTTAACCCTGCTGACATGGATCACCTCAATAAGTCAGTCCTCAATGGCACAGTCATGGCACCACTGGCTTGAACATCTGATGAGGACAGCCAGGCTAGCACCTGCTAGCTTGTATGACTGGGGTATGGACTCATGGGGCTGTTTAAAACATACAAATAGATGATGGCAATATCTTCTATACACTATGTACAAGTTTTTTGTTATGGCACTTTGTGACAAATTTTTAACTTACTGCAATGATCTATGTTCAAAATTTGCAACTCCTCAGCCTCAGCATTTTCCAACCTACAATCACCAATGTCAGATAGTGATCATGCTTATATGAGTAAACTTATGGTAACACTGAGAAACAACCCCAAAAGTGAGGTCACTGACTTGGTGAGACTGCAAATGGGAGCTTGTTGAATGAATCCACAAACATATACATGACACTGAGCAGGCCAGAAACTTGAAGAGGCCTGTCCAGTTAGGATACATGCCAAGTGGGGCCACAAGACTGTGAACAAGAACTTGTTGAATGAATCCACAAACATATCCATGCCAGTGACTCAGACACTGAGCAGACCAGAATTTGAAGAGACCTGAGACATGCTCTCCACTTAGCATAACACACCAAGTGGAGGAGCAGGCAACAGTGTGAAAGATCCACTTAGCGCACACACCACTGGCAAATGGAGCCTGGAAGTGGTAGGCTGTCAACAAGGCCAAATTGAGTACTTGGCATGCCCAGAGTGATGCAAGTACAATGTTTCTTATGAGTAAATTGAAATTCACATACCTATTAGGCAGGGGCCATGAAGGTAGTTTACAAAAAACTAACTAGTTTCAAACCTCCCACATGCAAGACATGGGGTGACTCATGGCTCAAAGTTCAATCACATGACTGCAAAGTTTGAACTTCCCACCATTCTAGACATTCTAGTAAATGAACAAGGAAATATTCATGTATCATGAACTAGTGATGATGCAGATCAAGAAATTGTATGGCAAGGACTTCATTTTTCTGAGCAATCTGGTTAACATCTTTGGTGAATTTCATGGAATGTCTCCAAAGATGTTGGTTAAACCACCTTTCACAATCCTCAGACCAGTATCCCACTTGAAGTCCTGAGCCTTCCCAAAGTGATGGCTTTGGCCACCAAGACATATCTGATGTTTGACATCTACTCAACTCATGCTGCCCTGGAGGAATATGACTGTTTGCCATCATGATTTTTGATGATTGACTTACCAGTATTGGACACACTGGAGGTGGTCCTCACCATGGTGGCAGCTGGCAAGCTATGTGATGATGTGTGACTCTACAACATGTGACTCTATCTACTAGCTATGGTCATGTGACTGCCTGGAGTGGGTGACCACATCACCCTACTCCATCTGCCCATCTCATCAAATGGTGACGTCCCTGTCACCTTGAACAAAACAAAAGAGAAGCACAGAAAAAAAATGTATGCATGAAGAAAAAAAATGTAGGTAGAGCAAGAGAAAAACAACCAGCAGGCTCACATCAGACTGGGGCCCATTCTAATGCCTGAAGTGCATGTCCTAAGTCCACCAGTCAAGGGTCTTGAGCCCAATCAAGCACTGGCATGACACCAGATGGCTGTTGTCGAGGCAGGAAAGCTTACAAAGATGGTGGACAGGCAGGAAGCAGTGGCGGCCACTGGTAAGGTCATCATGAAGCTGAGAAGGGGTGGGGGGGTGGCCATTGTTGCCTTGTGTGTCTTTGGAGAGTCACAAACAGCTGTGCGCAGCCTGTTTTCAAGCATGAGAGGTCCCATGGGGGGGTGCTAGGGGTCACTGGCAGCAACACAGCATCCTCTGCCCAGTCAAAGTGTGCGGGAGGCAGGGGTGAGGGGCAGGGGCTGTATGGGGCTGTTTGGGTGATGGTAGGGCTGGGGGCAGAGGCAGGGGAGGTGGTGGTGATGTCTGTGACTGAAAGGCTGCCTGGTTAGGTAGCCTCACTAAGTCAGACGGTAAGACAGGATCACGTTATCTTTGTTGCACAAGGTAAAGAGTCAGTCTAAGATACATAAGAAGGTCGGTAAACTATACCTTTGTTGCACAAGGTAAAGAGTGGGGCAACAAAGGAAAAAAAGATGGTATATATATGAGATTTGAAACCGTGTTGGAAAGTGGCTGCATCGAGCGTAAGTTGATATATGAGTTCACCGATGTTCGCCGATGTTCAGGGTGGCTGTGTAGCCATTGTAAGCATCAATGTGTGCCGATGTTCGCCGATGTTCGTGGTGGCTGTGCATGTTTGTGTCGTGAGTCTGGTCGCAGGCTTACACTCCTCCCCACCTAAAAAAATTGTGAGGGTGTCAAACCTCTGTCCCATTCTCAGCTTCCCATCTGTCAAGTGCATCTGTCTCAGTCATTTCTGAACCAGGGCGCCACTCATCATGTTCTTTCCCGTATCCTTCATAGCGGACAAGGTATTGTACACCTCGTCCACGTCGGCGAGCATCCACAATCTTGTCAATGTACCACTCCTCAGTGCCATCTTCAGTAACAATGGGTCGTGGCCGGGCAGGCTCACGGTCAGGGAAGAGGAGGGGATTGTTCGGGATGTATCGTTTGAGTAGGTGGGCATGGAAACCAGGGAAGGTGTTTGGGTTGTTTGGGAGTTTTAGTGTATATTCTGAGCGTTCAGGGAAGGTGTGTGTGATGGTGTAGGGGCCGTCATTTCTCGGCATGAATTTTGCAACACGCATTTTTCCTTTGCGTTTGTAGTTCCGGCGCCTGTTTTCTGTGGAGAGCATGACAAGGTCGCCAATCTCATAGGCATCTTCTGGTGCCCGATGTTCATTGGCATGGTATGCCTGTCTGATTTTTGCAGCAAGGAGATTGTCCTGCGCTTCTTGGACATCAATTGTGACTCGGGATATTATGTCATGTGCGGTAGTTTGTTCGGTAGTGGCATTACTAGGGAGTGGTGCGATCGGAGGGATGATTCGGGGGGATCGTCCAGACTTCAGTTGGAAGCCTGAGAAACCAGTGGATGAGTTCACGGTGTTCATAATAGCAAAACACACACGAGGGAGTTTGGCTAACCACCCCTTCTGGTTGTTGTCGACATGGTACCGGATGGCTTGGTTCACAGTTTTGTTGGTCCGTTCGCTGCTGCCGTCGGTCTCAGGGTGGTAAGAAGTTGACATCTTCAGTTTTACACCAGTGAGCTTATGGAGGGCCGTCCAAAGTTCAGCAGTGAAGAGAGCATCTCGGTCAGAGATGAGATGGAGCATCAGGCCGTTTTCACAGTACCATTCATCAAAAAGGACAACGGCAACTTGGGCGGCAGTGTATGTGGAGTGGGTACCGGCAATGCGTATGTCAGCACCAAGAAGGTCAGTCATGGTCAGGATGGTGTCCTTTCCATCCTCCTCGGGGAGTGGTCCGATGAAATCCAGTGCGACAGTGTCGAAACGGTCATCAGGAACTGGTAGGGGGTGTAGGGGACCAGTGGGTTTGGAAGTGCGGGTTTTATTGCGCTGGCATTCAGAGCATGATGGGATGTATGCTTTCTCCAGGTCCCGACACATGTTTGGCCAGTAGTAGGAGCCACGGAGGGATTCATAGCTTTTGTCAAAGCCAAAATGGCCCAGAGTGTCATGGGCAAGGTTGTAAAGGAGTTCACGGACTCGGAGATCTTGTGGGATCACCAGCCGGCGGCCAACATAAAGGAGTTGATCGGTGAGGGTTGCCCCTTCGATGCTCCCCATATTGATGTCCTTGGTGAGTTGTTTGGCAAAATCATCAGTCTCATAGCCGGTAATGATTGCGTCAAGTAGGGATTGGTCAGCGGCAATATTGAGTATGCCGGCGACTGGGGTTTTGGGTGCATTACGTGTGTGTGCCATCGCACAGGCCGCAAGGCAGGCATCAGGCACAGTGTCAGGCATGCGGGATAGGGCATCAGCAGCGGTGTTGTCTTCGCCGCGGATGTAGGTGATTTGATAGTCAAAGTCTGCAAGATACATCGACCATCTCATTTGTCGTCTCGACATCTCCTTCTGCGATTGGAAGTACTCGAGAGTTCTGTGGTCAGTGAAAACTTCGAACTGTGCACCTAGCAGGTGGGATCGCCATTTCTTCAATGCCTTGATAATGGCAAGAAGCTCCTTCTCATGGACCGGATAATTCTTCTCGGCGTCATTGAGCTGGTAGGAGTCATAGGCAACTGGCCGGGATGTATCCCAGGTTTTTCCAAAGCTTAACACAGCCCCAGTCCGGTGGTCACTGGCATCAGTGGTGACATAGATGTTTGATGCTTTGTCTTCGTAATTAACTACGGTGAGACAGTCAGCACTGAGGACAAGTTGTTTGATGTGGTCAAATGCATTCTGATGTTCTGGGGGTCCATGTGGGGAATCGTTGGTCACATTCCTTGGTAGTGAGGGGGGTGAGGACACTCGTGTATTCTGCAAGTGCTGGAAGGAAGGTGGCAATGTATCTGGTTAGTCCTAGGAAACCTCGGACATTGGTGGCAGTTGTTGGTTGGGGCCAGTTCGCAATACGGTCGGTTTTGCGTGGGTCAGGGTGTACCCGTGTTTGGAAGAAGGAGTTAGTCATGTCCATCTTCCCGAAGATCTTTCCCTTCCCGCAATCGGCGAGTATGTCATCAATGCGAGGTAGGGGGAAGTTATCTCGGACAGTGTTACTGTTGAGAGACCGGTAGTCGTTTACCCAGCGGGGGTCGACTGTTAAGTCAGGGACGCCAGCTTTATATTTTGGGACACAGAATGCTGGTGAGGCATATTCTGATGAAGATGGTCGTATTCGGCCAGCCTTTAGGTGGTCATCAAGTAATCTTTTCCAAGATTCTTGGTATTTCTTTGGTGCTGCATATCCTTTGCCATTATTGACCTTGGTGGGGTCTTTGAGCCGGATGTGGTGGAACATGTGTCCAGGGACTTCAGAGGTATTGTCTGGGAGTCGGAGTGGGAAGCGGTCGGCATATTTTTGTTTCATTTTCCGGTCTGCTTCTTTGAGGACCTCTTGGAATGCGAGGCCTTCAATGCGGTCTCGAACAGCAGCCATGATGGGGCCAGGGAGGAGGTAACCAGCAAGTGTTGGTGCTCCGGTCTGCTCGAGAGTGGTAGGCTTGGGTGCCCGAACTTTCTTTGGCATCGGTGGCTGTGCTGTTCGCCGATGTTCGCAGCTGTGTTCCAATCCTGAGGTGCGAGGGGGGGGGGGTTTAGGAGGTCATAGCCTGTGCGTTTGTCAATGGCCGTTCGCTCATGTGGGTCTATCAGGATCTGTTCTGATGAAAGAAATGGCATTCCTAGTATAATGGGGAATGGTAGCCCCTTAATTACTTTCATCTTGTGTACTCCTGACTTCCATATCCCCCGTTCAGAGCTGAGGTCTAGTTTCACATACTCCTCCGAGACAAGTGGCAGCATTGATAAGGAGGACATGTTGTTCTCCTTGGCAGGGAGACGATATCGTCGGAGACCAAGTTTCTCGGCAAGCTCCAGGCTAATCACTGTGCAGGCCGATCCAACGTCAATTAGTGGTTGGACTGGCATGGGGAATTCGGAGATGAGGGGGCCAGTAGCAAAGAGGTTGGTGTATAATTGTGGGACAGTGAGGGGGACATTGACAGGGGAAGGGACATATGAGTCTGTTTCAGAATCTGAGATGTGTCCGGCTGCCATTGCCATGTTTTGGGCTGGCGCTGTGAGAGTCATGTAGGTCACCGGGTCAGGCCATGAGTTAGTTGCAACCATTGGACAGTTGGTGAAGGTGTGCCCAACGTTGAGCTTCCTGCACCGGGTGCATCCATTGTGGTCACGGATGAGGGTTCTCTCGGCCTCGGTGAGGGCCGGCAGGCGAATTCTCTCAGCCTTCTTAGTTCGGCTGGTGGGGGTAGAGGTAGAGGCATGGGAGGTCAAGGGTGCATCTGTGAGGCGGGAGAGGAGATCCTTTTTTTCACCTTGGCGTGCAGTGCGGGCAGCGGCCGAGGCATCAATCATCTTTTGGGTCCGGGCATTTTCAGCCCGCATACGGTCATCCCGCTCCTTAACCTCAAAGGCCCAGGTAGCGAGATCAGTGGCTAGGACTGGTTCAAGGCTTAGATTGAGCCTCAGGTCCGGGTGTAGGTTGGATTGGAGTTGGACCTTGAGCTGGTCCTTGGTGAGTGCTTTGCTTGGCGCTGAGGTGGTGAGGATTGCGTTGAGGTTCTCAACCTCTATTTTCCAATCCATAAATTCCCGGTTGCCTTGGGTTGTGGAGAGGATGGTTTCGAGGATGTCATAGGACCAGTTCTTCTCGAGGACCAGTTGGGCCAGCTCAGTGAGATACTGATCCAGGGTGAGGGCATCAATCCGAGTTTGGTCTGCCTGATACCAAGAGACGAGGCGCGGCTCAAACATCCCCTCAGCAACGTAACTGACAATTTCAGTGCTGGTCTTCCCACCATGCTTCTTGTATCGTTTGCATGCAAGGGTCCACGACTGCATGATGAGTGGGGTGATTCTGCCCGCAGTGAGCATTGGGCATTCCTTCATCTTCGTGACCTTGACTTCAGCAAGGGGTTGTGTGGTTGGTGACATGGCAATTCGGGCAGCAGGTAAGGTAGCTTGGTAGTTGCAATGGGAGGTGGCTGTGGTAGGTGCACTTTCGTCAGTAGACGAGTCAGTACTAGGTGATGGGGACAGTGGTAGAGACACCGGGCTGTTTGGCTTGGGGCGTCGGTGTGTGTCCGTTAGGATCTGTAGTTTGGCAGGTTGGCCAGGGTCCTGCAACTTTCTTCTCGCACTCCTGGTGAGGAGTGGAATCAAGGTAGAGGGTTGCCGAGACAGTGTGGGTTCGTCAGGTATTGAAAGACGCAGTTGGTGTCAAAAAAAAAGTGAAAGGCTGCCTGGTTAGGTAGCCTCACTAAGTCAGACGGTAAGACAGGATCACGTTATCTTTGTTGCACAAGGTAAAGAGTCAGTCTAAGATACATAAGAAGGTCGGTAAACTATACCTTTGTTGCACAAGGTAAAGAGTGGGGCAACAAAGGAAAAAAAGATGGTATATATATGAGATTTGAAACCGTGTTGGAAAGTGGCTGCATCGAGCGTAAGTTGATATATGAGTTCGCCGATGTTCGCCGATGTTCAGGGTGGCTGTGTAGCCATTGTAAGCATCAATGTGTGCCGATGTTCGCCGATGTTCGTGGTGGCTGTGCATGTTTGTGTCATGAGTCTGGTCACAGGCTTACAGTGACCTGGCATTCAATGAGGGAGGTGCAGAGGAGGGCCTGGGGGGCAGAGAGGGTCTGTGGGGGGTTAGCAGTGGTGTCTTGGGTGTGGTGTTCAATGGGGAAGGTGCTGAGTACTTTACACTCCCCCACCTAACCCGAACGGAATCCGATCGGAATCCGAACAGAACGCTCGGATTCCTAGGAGTCCATTCATACTGAGCTAGGAAATTTACTGGCAGAAGAGCCTGCTAAATTTCTGTTCCTAGTCTGAGTTCAGTCCGAACAGAGTCCTAGCAGAGTCTGAGCAACAGTGCTCGGACTAGGATTTCCTAGCCTGGAGTCTGTTAGGACTCCACACAGAAACCACACAGAATGTTAGGAATGTTAGGAACATAGTTGGTCCTTATTACATAATACATAGGAAAAAGAAATGTTCGCACAAGGGATCAAACACTTACACTCATGGGTAAGTATTTGTAAGCAACACCATAACATTTAACCACTAGGCCATAAGGTCTTGGTTGGTACATGGGCCTTTAGGCTTGACATACCATCAGGCCCAACCTGGTTTAGGGTGGGTAAACATAACCTGGCCGCATGTCCCTTATTGCCACATCATCAACATCTCTTATCACCACCATCACCCACATTCATCCCCCCATTTCCAACGTCTCACCACCACCTCGACATGCAAACCTGAGCAAATACCAACACTCTGAGGACCAGAAGCGGTCTGCACCGCAACGGCTCACCCCTGCCATCAACTGCATTGACAACGTGCAAGCGAGGCACAGCAGCCAATGCTGATGCCACAGCAATGAAAAAAACTCAAACAACGGCTACAAATGAAGAAATCGACAGAGCAGCAGGTGAAAAGAAGGGAGGAAAGAAAGGAAAGAAGAGAGGGAAGAAACCAACAAAGAAAGCGAAGGTGCCCAGGCAAGTGCCCTCCTCCATCACCCCTTCCCTCACTGACCGCATCCCTCACTTCCACATCCCTTGCTGACCCTGTCATCCCTTGCTTACCCTGTCCCTTGCTCCCATTGCTTGCTGGCCCCGTCCCTTGCTGACCCTGTCCCCTGCTCCCCTGTTGCTCCCCATCCCTCGCTTCCCCGTTGCTTGCTGGCCCATCTCTTGCTGACCTCGACCCTTGCTTCCCTGTCCCCTGCTGACCCTGTCCCTCGCTGCCCCGTTGCTTGCCCCCCCCCCCATTGCTTGCTGGCCCTGGCCCTCACTGACCTATTCTGTAGGAAAACTGTGGCTACTCGAGCTCGCGAAGATGCGGCTGCCAGCACACCAACTCACCTCATGCTGTGAGTCTTTTTTTTTTTTTTTTTTTTTGAAAAACTACTATTTTATTTTTTCCAGGATTGAGCAGGTGCCCACTGATAGCGGGGTCCCTATCGCTCCACCCAAATGCACACGCTCCATAAAAATGAGTTCATGCCTCCACCACCCACCAACTCCAGCTCCCAAACACAAAGATCAGACACCAAGCCCACTATGGGCAAGCCAGGGCCCAACAAACAAACAAGCAAGAACCAGGACCCCAGCGGCAAAGACAACGATGAGGACAAAGACAAAGATGAAGACAACGACAATAATGAAAACGACGACCACAAAAATGACAGCAATGAAAATGACAACGATGAAGCCCACGACAACGATGACAACAAAGATGACAACGACAACAATGAAGCCAACAACAACAACAACAAAGCCACTGACAATGAAGCCACCGACAAGGATGAAGACAAGGACAAGGATGAGGGTGACAAGGGTGAGGGTGACAAGGGTGAGGGTGACAAGGGTGAGGGTGACGAGGGTGAGGGCAACGAGGGTGAGGGCGACGATGACCAAAAGGAAGGCACCTGTGACTACAATGAGGACACAGGCAACTACGACAAAGCTGCCAACACCAGTACTGCTGCCACCAATGCCAATAACACCCAGGCCAGCGTCGTCAATGCCACTAGCAAGCACAACGAAGGTGCCGAGGATGCTACAAACACCCCTGCTGCTGCCACTGCACTGCAAACTGCCGCCACCACTGCCACTATCCCCAACTCTATGCAATCCGCTGCTGGGACTGGCAAGGTTTCTAATCAACATATGGGTTTTTATTATTATTATTATTATTATGTTGTGCTTATGTGTTACATTATAATTTAGGTTATAGTTCAAATATTATTAATCTAGATGTTGATATTCGGATGGTGAGTCCTCCAACCAGTCCACCTCGTCAAGCATTGCAAAGCGCTTCACGTACAACAGGTGGAGTATTTTGTGGTAGAGCGTGGGGGAATGTTTTTAATCACACAGATGATATGGATGCTATGCTTGAGCCTGGCCTGCATAAGGGTAGGGTGCATGTCTATACCTCGCATCGTGATCCAGAGGCTCACAAGCCTGACATGTCACTTACATCTGAGGTATCATCCACCCTCAAGTCAATTCTGCAAACACTTGCAAGAAATTATTCCCCAGTTCGCAGTAAGCATGCCCAGTCTTACTCTACTGCTTTTTAACACCTTTTGGTAGAATTCAATCGTCATGTTTTTGTTTATGAAGAGGATCTTTGGGCTGTGAAAGGTCGATTTGAAACTGCTCTTGAGAATAATGATAATGTACTGTGGGCACATGATAATGGCCAGGATATATTGCAACTTCTCATTGTATGTCCATTATTATTTAATTTCACTTTTTTTTACTAACCTTACACAAATATGAATTATAGACTGACAATAATCCTGGATCTTCAAGTACTGCTACCACTCCTTTTCCTCACTCAGGTTCTCTGTCACACATGTCTACTCCTGCTACTTCAGGACTCCCTTCTGTGAATCCTAAAGAAGTAACTCTGGGCTTACTTGGTGTTCCTACTTACCTTTGTGATCACACCAATCATGGTCTTCATGTGGCATACCAGAAGTACAAGGCACATCTTGAAGCATCTCATGCATATGACCAAATGGTTGCTGATGGAACCTGGACTGGCAGCAAGTTAACTGCTGTGGACCTGATCGAACTTTTTGTTTCAAAGTCTTATTTCCACTCACACTTCAAGAAATGTTTCTCCAAGGTTCCTAATCATCCTCTTATGGTGGAGTGGCTAGAAGGTGATCCAGGAAACCAACCTTCTGATCTTGATGTGTGGGGGGTAGAGAAAGTGGTCTACAACTTCAAAGACTTGACTGCATATTTGGAACAGGCAGATGGGAAGGGCAAAAAGAAGGGCAAAGTAGTGAGTTGGAGGGAATGTTAGTAATAAGAAGAAGAAGGGGGAGGGGAAAAGTGGGAATGGTAGTGCTAAAAAGCAAGTCAAGTAGATAAATAAACTTTGGTACATGTTCTAAATTTCTTTTTTAGTTTATGGTTCCTTTGTCATCTGTGTTTTTTTGCCATTTCAAACATTGTGCAATCTCAGCATCTAATCTGGTACTTTATTATACTTGCTCTGGTACCAGGAGTTGCTGCACATCCAGAGGAGAGCCCATTTCCTGATATTCCATTCAAGGTGTTCAGTCACTTTGTGAAAGAGAACTTCTGTTCCAAGATTACACTTTCACAAGTTCTTCTTGTCCTGTTTACTATAACAGACAACTCTGATTTGTTGGGCTTGCATGCAAGACAACAGAATCCAGAATTTTCAGATGAACTTTGCTCTACAGATTCTGGTTGGATAAGAGGTCTTGCATGTGCATTGCAGAAAAAATTAGGAAAGGACCATGAAAGGCTATTCAAGGATAGAAATGATAGAAATGCTGATATGAAAATTATGGCTATTGGAGAAAAGCTTGATATGCTAGCCAAAGTCTTGAATCTATATCCATATGATAAAAATGGACAATTTCAAGGGAACCTCAAGCCTATTTCCCATAAATCTATTCAAGCAGCTCAAGTTATCTGTCCAAATGCTGTGGTATGTGAAACCAACAGCTGCAACCCCCACTCTTTGCTCCAAATAACCAAAATATGGGATATACCAAGAGTTACCCTGATTAAAGGCTGTTACGATTCTGTCGCCTCGTCTATATTTACTTTCTAACATGCGCCCACTTGACAGCAGGCGCATCTTTACTTACTGAAATGACTCCTTAATAGACCAGAGTAGATAAGAGCTATACATACTAGCCAATCGTTATATAGACCAGAGTAACTAATAGTCTATATAACCTATAGTAGATAGTCGGTCAAGGCCTCAGCTTGACCTAAAGATACAAACTCTTTAAACTGCTCACAAAGAACTTGACCTAAGGAAGTCCCTTAGAGTCTATCAGACGAACTCGACGCAAGGAAGCACCTTGATGTCTCGAACTTACTGAGTAGTTAAGAGACAATCTTAACAAAAGGTCAAGCTGATCATACCCGCCGACTTATCACAAGTCTAGGCGAACCCAACAGACACTGTGGCGCCCAAGCTCACGCACGCGCTCAAGAACAGACACCACGCAGACAGACCACCCCGAACAGCAGTACCCACTGCTGCCTCCGAATTCTTCCGTTTAGACGGACGACGAATCAGATACAGTAACAGCCTAAGAAGTTGGTACTTCGCAGATACCACAGGCTCTACAGAATACGTACCTGACCACTACTTTACTGAAGGTAGATCCGAAGACAGCAGACCACCCCAGAGGATCACAAGAGAACTGTCCTCTTCGATCACAGACAAACGAACAGGGTATTCACAAACCCTCGAAGAATCCAAAACAGAAGACTCTCTCGACCCCATTTATTTCGAAAGGGCCCAGAACCGAGATGCCCAAGTGAAAATCCGAGTCCCCTCCGACTTCTCTGGAGAAAGAGAAAAGACAACGAAGTTCCTACAAGAAGTGGAGCTCTACATCCGAGTAAACCCGAACACCTACGACACCGATGAGAAGAAAATCGCATTCGCCCTCTCGTTTATGATAGGAGGTGCGGCTGCAGGATGGAAAGAAGCCAAAATCAAGGAATCATTGGCCAACAACAACTTCGGCGGCTGGCAAGCATTCAAAACAGCCGTCTCCGCCGCCTTCTCCCCTGTAGATGACGCAGGAACCGCACGAACCGAACTAAAGAATTTAGTTCAGACAGGAGATGTTCAAGACTACATCTCCACCTTCAGAATTCTCGCCTCGCGCACAGGCATTGTCGAGAACGTCGCCCTCATTGAGTACTTCATGGACGGGCTGAAACCGAAACTGCTTGAGAAGATATTTCTCAAAGAAATTATGCCCACCACCATTGACGGATGGTACGACACCGCTGCCAAGTACGAAGGACAGTGGAAAAGAGCTCAGGCAATCGCAGGAAAGTTTAGAGGAACCAAGGCACCCTCCAAAACCTATACTCCCTCCGCCATCCCCGATGTCGATCCCAATGCCATGGAAATCGACAAAATGACGCAACAAGATCGCGCCGAACATATGCGCAAAGGCATGTGCTTCGTCTGTCACCAGACAGGACACCGCGCCATCGATCACAAAGACAAGAAGACGGGGAAATTCCTACCTGGACCCGCCTTCAGAAGATTCACCGCTAAGAAACCCAGCGGAAAAGAAGCCTACGGCAAGATACGAGCCCTCATAGGCGAACTAGACGAAGAAGAAAAGGACGAAACCCTCAAGCTCATGGAAGAGTCGGGTTTTTAAGAAAGCGGACTGCCCCGACGTCAGGCCCCGCTGAAATTACGGTCTCCTCTGTACTAATAGCTAACATGGAAAAACAATCTATGAGATTACCAATGCAGCTATCAGTTGAGAACGAAATCGTCGAAACCGATGCCCTCCTTGATTCAGGAGCAGGAGGAATGTTCATGGACAAAGGCTTTGCGAAGATGTACAACTTTCCGCTCACCCCTCTCCAAAAACCAATCCGAGCCAGAAACGTCGACGGAACCCAGAACAAACTTGGCACCATCAACCACTCCACCACTGCCTCCGTAGACATTGGAGGAAGGCAGTCAAAAATACGGTTCATGGTCACAGGTTTAGGAAAGGAGTCGATCATCCTAGGGCTCCCTTGGCTTCAGAAGGAGAACCCACTGATCAACTGGGAAATCGGAACACTGCAATACCGGAAAAACAGATCACTGGAAGCCGCCCGACGGGCAGTAGCCAGAACCCGGCAGCTCATGAAGGGAACCCCTTTTGAGCAGAAACACACCACGGAAAACGCCCCAATCGCTAGATTGGAAGAAACCCCGATCCGAGCCAAGACGTCGATCTCCCAACAACTGGCACACAACAAGCAGAAAGATCAGGAAAAAGACAAAGCAACAGTACCTCCGGAATACCGCGAATATGACAACATCTTCGAAAAAGCTGCCTCCGAAAGATTCCCCGAATCAAAACAATGGGATCATGCTATCGACTTGAAAGAAGACTTTGTGCCGAAAGACTGCAAAGTCTACCCACTCACCCCGGTCAAACAACAGAAAAATGGACGAATTCCTCGAGGAAAACCTGGCAAAAGGATACATCCGGCCGTTGAAATCACCTATGGCTTTGCCGTTTTTCTTTGTAGCAAAGAAAGACGCGGAAGCACTTTGACCCTGCCAAGACTACCGGTACCTGAACAACAGAACAATCAAGAACACTTACCCATTACCCCTGATCGGAGATCTCCTTGACAAATTGAAAGGCGCACAGATCTTCACCAAACTCGACATCAGATGGGGATATCACAACATCAGGATAAAGGACGGAGACCAATGGAAAGCGGCCTTCAAAACGAACAAAGGACTGTTTGAACCAACAGTTATGTTCTTCGGCCTATGCAATTCTCCGGCCACATTCCAAGCCATGATGAATGAGATATTCAAGGATCTGATCGACGAAGGATGGGTAGTCATTTACATGGACGACATCTTGATCTTCTCTCGGGATCCCAGAAAACACGCCGATCGAACGAAGAAAATCCTCCAACGGCTTAGAGACCACAACCTCTATCTTAAACCCAAGAAGTGCAAATTCGATGTCAAAGAAGTCGAATTCCTCGGTCTGATAGTGAAACCGGATCAGATCCTGATGGACCCGACCAAGCTCTCTGGCATCCGAGACTGGCCCGAACCAACTAATGTCAAAGGAGTACGATCATTCCTTGGATTCGGAAACTTTTACCGCAGATTCATTGGACGCTTCGCCGAATTGGCATGGCCACTCAACGATCTAACAAGAAAGGACATCAAATTCAAATGGACACCGGAATGCCAAGAATCATTTGACAAACTAAAGGCTAAGTTTAGCGAGGCACCAACTCTGCTAATGCCAGATCTCAGCAAACCGTTCACGATCGAATCTGACGCATCAAAGTTCGCAACCGGTGCGGTACTCAGGCAACAAGGACCCGATGGAGACTGGCACCCTTGCGGGTACATCTCCCACTCACTCACCCCGACGGAACGAAACTACGAAATATACGACAGAGAACTGCTTGGAATTATCCGAGCTCTAGAAACGTGGAGGCCTACAAGGAGCGCCACACCCGGTCACAGTCCTATCTGACCACAAGATTCTGACCTACTTCAGGGTCGCGCAGAAACTGAACAGAAGACAGGCACGATGGAGCCTTTTCCTATCAGAGTTCGACATCAAGTTGATCCACATACCTGGATCACAGATGATTCAATCCGACGCGCTATCCCAAAGAGAGGACTTTGGAAAAGACACGGACAAGGATAACGAAAACCTGACAATGCTGCCAGAAACAGTATTCGTCAACACTATCGACACGGACATGGAACCACTTCTGGTTACGGCAACCATGAAGGACGAATTAGTAGCCGACGCTATCAAGGCACTAAAGACAAACGGAACACCGCCGATCAAATCTGATCTCGCCGATTGGGAAGTAAAGGACGGAATCCTTTTCTTCAAAAACAGATGTTACGTCCCGCCGAACAACGAACTACGAAAACGAATAATTGAACAGCACCACAATTCCCTCACCGCAGGACACCCCGGACAGTTCCAGACACTAGAACTGATCCGAAGAGACTATTGGTGGCCAGGGATGATGACACTTATCAAAAACTTCGTACAAGGATGCGGACTATGCCAACAGATGAAAGTCAACACCCACCCGACAACGCCACCCCTTACACCGATTAAATCGACCGCAACAAGACCATTCGCAATGGTTACGACCGATTTTATTACAGATCTACCGGAATCAAATGGACATGATGCTTTAATGGTCGTGGTAGACCATGGTCTTACAAAGGGGGTAATTTTAATACCTTGCGACAAGACCATTGACGCCTTAGGAGCAGCCGACCTCTATCTGAAAAACGTATTCACAAGATTTGGCCTCCCTGACAAAATCATATCCGATCGAGACCCAAGATTCGCGTCAAAGCTATTCCAAGAGTTGGGAAAACTCCTGGGAATCAAGTTAGCTATGAGCACAGCCTATCACCCACAAACCGACGGACAAACTGAACGGATGAACCAAGAAATAGAAGCCTACCTCCGCATGTTCTGCACGAACCAACCTGAAACATGGGTCATGCTCCTCCCCACGGCAGAATTCGCTCACAACCAACAGACCCACTCCACGGTGAAACATTCCCCTTTTTATCTCATGATGGGGTATGAACCACACGCAATACCCACGCCCTACAAGAAAAGTGATGTACCCGCCGCGGAGAAAAGAATCGTCCAGCTTCAACGAGCGCGAAACAAAGCCTTAGCCACACATGAACTTGCCCGACAAATCATGGCAGAAAGAATCACCCGGAAATTCACCCCATTCCTCCTCGGTCAGAAAGTATGGCTAGACTCCAGAAATCTGAAGATCTACCCCCACATGAAGAAACTCTCCCCGAAAAGAGAAGGACCCTTCCAGATCAAACGCATCCTCTCACCACTCTCCTATGAACTGAAACTGCCGACCCAATGGAAGATTCACCCTGTATTCCACGCAGCACTCCTTACTCCATACTCCGAAACGGAAACCCACGGCCCAAACTACCTGAAACCCCCTCCTGACCTGATCGAAGGAGAAAACGAGTACGAAGTGGAAACCATCACCGCCCACAAACCACGCGGATCAAAATATGTTTACCTCGTGAAGTGGAAAGGATATCCCACTTCGGAAAACACATGGGAACCAGAATCACACCTGAAACACGCCGAAGAAATCCTCAACATATATAAGAGGAAGAAAAACCTATAGGACAAAACCAGACACACTCCTACACCATGCACACTAACAACACAACCGCCTCCTCCTCTGTCAACAAGAACCTCCCCCCTCTCGCTGAATTCGTCGAAAACTTCCTGATCGACCCCACCAACCGCGCCCGCCTCGCCCACTACCTCGCTGATCGCGATCAAGATGTCCTGAACAGCCTCCACCACTACAACGCCATTTTGGATCTCATACGAGATCAAGAACGACTCGCCGATGAAACCCTTGCTACCATGATGAGTCAAGGAATAGAATCGGCTATTAATCGACTTCAGAAACAACGGTTAGAAAGCGTCCGATTCCCCACTCCTCTCACCCAACCAACCGCCACCTCAGTATCCCCCCGCTACTCCTACCAATCGACCCGACTCAAAGACTCCCAGCTTGGGTTACCGACCTCTTCACCCCGAAAGAAAACACCCTCGAACGAAGCAGCCCCAACTGGAAAGGAGTGAAATTCATCAACTACTACTCCCAGCATCATTAGAATCAAGACGACCCTACCATCAGTACCTGAGATCATCGATCTCACATCACCCTCTCCACCGCCACAACGCCCACTTTTTTTTTTTTTTTTTGTTCAACAATATTTAACGTGGTGCACGGACGCAGTCCACGGCTATCTACTACAATAGATGGCGGGTATACGACGTAAGTTGAAGGGGAGACTACAGCCCCGATAATGCACATGAGTGCGTGAAGGCCAGCGTGTCGCGTGCTGCGGCGACATGCAAGGCCGGACTACAGGCCGAGGGCGCTCAGGCGCCTCCCCGAACCAGCTCGCCGGCACTCCCAACGGCGCGTACTAACACTCCCCGCCTCCTACCCCACTAAGCCCCTGCACAGCCCCTAATAGTCGTGCGCGCCCACCGACGCACCGGCCAGGAATGAGGATTACAGGCCTTCCCGCAGGTCGACCAACCCGCCAGCCATAAGGCCCGACGGGGTCCGGAGCCCCTCGGTTGCCCGAGTACAGCCCCTCCTCGCTTAGCTGCCCCACGTATGGGACGGTACCCACCAGCTGGCAGGCCCCCTAACCTTGCCAGCGGCGAACCCGAGGTTCGGTGTTACCGACAGAGACATCGCAGGCTCGGAGACCGAGCGTGCGTTCGGCGAGTCGTCAGGCTCACCAGGCCACCAGACGGGGGTCATACGCCCTGCGCGTGACCCTCATCCTGGGTCCCACCCTTCCGGGGGGGCAAAGGCGAACGCACGCGGGTTCGCCTCGAGAAGTTTGACAAGGTCTGCAATGAATCGCGGGCCTTGCCGGTGCTTTTTGCGCTTCACGTGTGGGCACACGCAGAGCAGGTGGTCGCGGTCCTGGAAGGGCCGCGGGGGGCAAGTGCAGTGAGTGTCCTCACTGGGGAAGAAGAGGTCGCGGTAACTCCCAATGGGGGCATGCGCCGTGATGCACCGACAGAGTCGGGTCGTCAACCTGCTATCGTAAGCAGTCTCCTTGAGCCAAGGCCCGCGGCCAGAGGCGGTGGGCGTGGCGGGCGTCTTCCGCTGGGCCCGTAGGTCCAGGAAGCTCTTCCCTCGATACTTGGGGTCCGCAAAGCGGGCTACCCAGTCTTTCTCTGCTGACTCCTTGAAGGAGGCGATCAGCCAATTACGAGTGGCTTTGGGGGAAATCCCCAGAGGCATTCGGAGTGACGTTGCAACGTCGTGGGCTCGTTTGTGGATCGCCCACTCCAGCTTGGAGGGGACGAACCACAAGTGAATCTGGCGGTCTTGGCCCAATTTGAACCAAGGCCTTAGGAGACGGCACAGCCGCAAGGCGTGCTGCTGGCCCCCCTTCGGGGAGCAGTCCGCCCATGTATCTGCAAGCGCAAGGGCGTCCAGGAAAACTACCACCTTTTTGCACCCAGCAGCCACAGCCGCGGATACTCCAAGGTGGAGGGCACAATGTTTGGCATCGGTCGCTGAGGCGCGGCCGAGGAACGCAGTAGCACAGCGGACTTCTTGGTTCCCTCGGAACACAAGAGCGGCCGCCGCGGCGTGGTGGGGTGTCTTGGGCACGGACCCGTCACATCCCACAATCAAACAATCGGGATCGCCTCTGGCCTCAGCCAAGATGTGGTCCAGACGGTTGGGATACTCTTTGCAGTTGTCCGTCCCTTTGGGGGGTGGACGGTGGATGGAGATTCTGTCCTGGAACAGATCTACTAGACGATCCCCGGGTTGACTCTCGGGGCCATAGGCCTCGAAGGGTTCATCGGAGAGAAGGCACACGGTCATCGCGTCCGCCGCAGGGGACACGATTTTCCGGCGGGAGGGCCTGAAGTCCCAGCGCATGCCGGGGGGCGTCTCCCACCAAGTCCCCTTCCAAGATAGCTCGGACGGGGTGAGTACGCGTCAAAGTAGCCGTCCGAAGGCAGCTCTTGTCAGCCAAACGACGCAGCACCTGCGGCATTGGCAGCAGGGCGGCGAGACATTCCATAGCCCCCACGGGGGTCGTACGGAAGCAGCCTGTGATCCAGCGGGCAGCGGTGTGCTGCATCTGGGACAGGGCCTTGACCATGCCTTTGGTACGAGTACCTCGGCAAAACCAGAGACGAAGACCATACGTCGCCACCGGGATGACGCAGGACCTGTAGAGCAGTCGCTTATTCGCCGGGGAGAGGCCCCTGGACGAATTGCCAAGCATACGCATGGCGCTCACAGTCGTGAACGCCTTCGTCGTATAGAACCGGACGTGTTCCTTGAAGGACAGCTTCCGGTCGAAAAAGAAGCCCAAGTACCGCCAGATTGGCTTGGGCTTGAGGGGGGTGGCCCCAGTGAAGGGGGCAACACCAAGATCAATAGGGGGGTTGGGCGCCACCCGCGCTCTGGAGAAGTGGAAGACTTCGGACTTGGCGTGTTCCAACACCAGGCCGAGGGCTGTAAAGAGGCGGAACACTTCGTTGTAAGCATCCACAAGCTTGGGGAGGTTGTCCTCGACCTGTTTAGATTGCGCAATGAGGGTGCCATCATCGACATATGATATCAGATCCGCCAGCGGCTGTGGGGTGCGGGCGAAAAATAGGCGCATCACTGGCGCAATATACAGCGCAGAGCAGACGGGGGACAGAGCCGAGCCCTGTCCCACCCCGACATCGGCAGAGAACCTGCCCGAGCTGTCGGTGTTCCATTTGTAGGTTGTAAAGCGGCCTACCAGGTAGGAGCGGAAGAAGTTCACCACGCACAGTGGGAACCCCGACTTCTCGATAATTGTCAGCAGAACCTGGTGGTTCAGCGACGGGAAGAACTGAGCGATGTCGAAAGCGACAACGCTCGTCTGTAGACCCTTCGTCCACCCCGGGCGGATGAGGTGGGTGAGGTAAACTCCAGCGTCCTCAGTGGAACGTTGGGCGACGCCTCCAAACTGGTTGGGATGGAAGACGCCGTGCGCCACGCCGTCGAATTGGAGCCGTCTGGACAGCAACTTTTCGACCAACTTCCCGAGGGTGTTCAACAGCACGATGGGCCTGAACGACTTCGGGGTGGAATAGTTGGGTTTCCCGGGCTTTGGAATGATGACCAAAGTGGATTCCTTGAAATGAGAGGGCCAATGGCCCAGTGTGACGCACGCTTCGGCGATGTGGACGGAGAGCTCAGCAATTTCGGGATTGCTGGCCCAGCGTTTGAGGAAGGACCACGTAACGTGGTCCGGTCCCGGAGCAGAGCGTGAGGAGCACGCCTTGAGAGCCTCCCACAGTTCGAGCAGGGAGAAAGGAACCCATTCCCGGGGGGGGAGGGGGTTGTAGTCGTCGAGCACCGAGAGGTCTACTGGGCGGTTGTTGGCCGCGTTGTAGGTACCATCGAGCGCTGTCCAAAGTGCTTCCAGCGTGTTGCAAGGGGCACCCCCATAGGAGATGGCCTCGTAAGATGGGAGGTTACGCTGCTTGACCCAGGGCATCAAGTCCCAGGGCCGTTGATTGGTGGAAGAGACTTCTTTGATGCGCGCATCAAAGAATTCCCGCTTGGCGGCCTTGACGGCCTGCTTAAACATGCTCCAGTCCTCGGGGTCCCGGGATTCCCGGTACTCCTCAAGGGCTGTGTGGCATTCGTCTGACCACCACTCCTTAGAGCGGCTGCAGATATCTTTAGACCGGGCATGGGTGCGCCACGCCGCTGCAAACGCTTCAGAGATGGCTTGCACCACCTCGTCCACCTCCGCCGGTGAGCGGCCTGTCCAGTGGGACAGGGCCGAAAGTCTGGTAGAGACATCCTGTATGTAGGCTGTCTCCTCGTCTGAGTCCGGAGCAATGCCCTTTGTCTGCAGCGGCACGCAGTAGAAGGGGGTCCGAAGATTAACCAAGAGGGGCGCGTGATCCGAGGATCCGCGGTGCTCCGGGAAGATGGTGTGCTCAGTGACAGCTTCGTCCACTGAGTTGACGAATAGCAAGTCAATCACGGTAGGATTGAGCTCGGTGTTGTATGGATAATGAGTGGGCTTGGCTTCGTCTGGACGGCAGAGGGACAGCCCAAGGCGAGTGGTGGCCGCTAGGAGGCGGTCCGCGTGGATGTTCGTCGCCGGGCCCTGGGGATCCCAGAGGCGGTGGCGGCAGTTGAAATCTCCCCCTACAAGGTGGAAGCGGTGGGGCCAGGTCTCCGCCCCCTCGGAGAGCAGGCGGATCCCGGTGTGGTTTCGGTCTGAGTAGACGTTGGCGAGAAAGATGAGGTTATCGCCTGCACCTAAGGTGAAGACAATGACGTCACGGTGGTCAATGAGATCCCGGCGGTAGCTGGGTCTCAGGGCTTGCAGCCGCTTGTCAAAATAGACAGCGACGCGGGGAAACTCACCGCGATCGTTCCTGGGGAGCGGAGCGGCATCGTTAGGGGCCGGGGCAGTATCTGTCCCGGCTTGTCGGACCATGCAGCCCCAGTTGGGGTGCATAGGGGTGCCAATCACCGCCTCCCCATCCCTGGTTACGGATGAGGGGGCATGCCTTATTAGGTTCCAGGGTGGTTCCTGAATGAGCAAAAGATGGAATTCATCGCTTTGCGACTCAAGCAACGTGTCCAAAAGTCCATAGTTTCTATTTACATTTTGACACAAAACTTTTAAAAAAGAAATGTCCCAGACATGACTCATTTACGCTCACCCACCGCGTCCTGCGGGGAAGGGGTCAGATGAGAGGGTGCGGGCGGCGCGGCGCTCACGTACCTCAGCGTAACGCTTTTTGATCCAGTCACTGTTGAAGCAGTGCTTCCAAAAGTTGCAGCGACGATCGTCGGCTGCGTGTTCCTTGCGGCAATTGGCGCAGCGAGGTGGATGCGGGCACGCGGAGTGTTCCGGCGTGGGAGGGATCGGGGGCGTCGCCTTAGCGTTGCTCTTGCAACAACCGGCCAAGGTGCGGTGATGCTCCTTGCGGTGAGGGCCGCTGCAGATAGGGCAGCAGATCTGCGGGGTGCGGCAAGTGTTGGTTGGATGACCCCACTTCCAGCACCGTTGGCACAGGGAGACGCCGGGGTTGGCCCGGGCCTCGCGGATATGACAGACGTACGGTCCGAATTGGACTGCGCGTTTGGAGAGCGCTCTTGCGTGAGCACCGCTGACAGAGTCGGAGATGTTCATATAGACCGTAGCAGTGTCGGACTGCTTGGAGTTGCAAACGATCCGGAGAGGAGCGTTGAGTACCACCAAGTCCTTGAGGCCGGACTTGGCGATGAAGCTGAGGACCGACTCCACAGTAGTGGGCCGGTGGTCCTGGAAGTAGGGCACGTCGATAATCTTCATATACGACGTGGAGGACGGGAGCTCTGCGGTAACGCGGAGGTGGTCCCCGATGAACGCCGCAGCGATCGCCTGTCGGATGATGCGGAGGTCCTCCGCGGAGGCCACAGCGTCTGTAGCGATGGAGTACCCTCCATATGCCAGAGAGACCGACTCTGCCCTGAGGGTGGAGCGGTGGAGAGACAGAGCCAGGTGGACCCGCTCGAGGGCCTCATGGTTCTTGACTAGTACGACCGGGGGGGGAGGCATGCCGCCTTCCCCGGGGATCGCGTGGACGATGACAATGACCTGTCTTCGTGACGGGCCATGGACGGTGGACGAGGCCTTGGGCTTCGACGCAGTGGGTTTGGCCTGCTGGTGCATAGCAGCCAGCCTGGCGGTGGGAAGCTTGGGGAAGGCTTTGGCCATGCGGACCAAGCCGTCCACCGACGAAGTGGGGACATGGCCGCCCTTGAACCGGGCAGCCTGTGCAAATGTGGGGGCCTGGACAGTGCCAGGTCTCGCCGGAGGGCCCCTCTGCTGCGGGATGGCAGGGAGCGGACGCCCACCCTTGGGGCGGGAAGCGCGGGGGAGGCGGTTGGCCAGCCCCCCTCTGCGAGGTGGCGGGGGAGCAGGGTGAGCCGGGGCCGCAAGGGGCATGGGCACGTCCTGGTTAGGAGCAGGAGTCGCCTCTCGATCAAACGAGTCGACGAACGAGTCGAATGACATGGACCTTAGAGGGTCCATGACCGGAGCTAACGGTACTCCAAAGTTGTCGGCTGCCCGAAGGAGGCCTGACAACGCGGAGACAAGATCAGGAGTGCTGCCCTGCAGCAACTCCTCAGAAGCGCCCCGAGAGGTGAGGGAGCCAAGGGTACATATCCCCGTCTTCTTCATCAGACGAGGGGGTGGTGCTGGGGGGACCGCCCGTGACGATGGTCGAGGCCCTGGAGGCAGCTTGCGAGGCGCTAGAGATGCGCGGCGCACGGGGGGTGTCCTGGCTATGGCTGTAGGGCGACGGCGAGGGAGACAGGCGAGGCGTGCGGACTGGGCCGGCCTGCGAGGGGATTGGAGGCCTCCCAGAGGCCCTGGAGGCCACCGGCGAGGAGACAGATGAGGGGGGAGCTCTACTGGGAGTGGGGGGCTCGATGCGTGGGTTGCCCCGGATTGCGCCGCCCGATCCACGTGTGGGTTGGGACGGAGTCGACATGCACTGCTAGCAGTGCGGAGAGTACCAGATCAAGAGGATCAGAGACGAACAGAGTGCCACAGGACGGATGAGACGATGAGTAGCGGTAGAAATGTGGCTGTGCACGTCGTGGTTACAGATCAAGAAGCATTTTTGCCACAATGCCCACTGACTCCAATGAACGTCCGACCTAGAACCCCAACACCGCCGCACATGAAAGCAGAGAAGTGTTACAAATGCGGGAAGATCAGCCATTTCGCCACGTACTGCGACCAGTTCGTCTGCAATATATGCAAGAAGAAAAGGCCCGGACACTATCCTGTCACCTGCCCCAAACGGCGACGCGCGTCGGCGCCACCTGTCTACGCTAGCCTCGATCAAATGATATTAGATCGAGTTCTCAGGTCTTCCCCTGAAAATGATTACGACGATACCTGGGATGATGCAGCGTGGGCAAACGTCACGGGAGAACCCTGTGGAGACCTATAAGAACTCGCCCCTCCACTCTGCTCCCTTCTAACGAAAACCCCTGAAAAGATGGATGGAAATGTCATCTTTGCAACCATCTTCTGCTCCCTTCTCGCTCTATGCTGGATCGTAATTCTCTGTTTTATCATTTATTGGCACGTTCAGAATCACCGACCCACGCCCACCGTCACACCTTTCGTCGACGTTGACGTCGAACTCCGCCCACTCCCCCCAGTCGCACGACCGTTCAGACACTCGCGCATCTGGATCTGGAGAGATCTCAAACAAACCGATGAAGAAGTGTTGATCTAGAAGAGTCATCGAGGACTGGAAACCTCGAGTTTAGCGAGGGGGTAATGTTACGATTCTGTCGCCTCGTCTATATTTACTTTCTAACATGCGCCCACTTGACAGCAGGCACATCTTTACTTACTGAAACGACTCCTTAAAAGACCAGAGTAGATAAGAGCTATACATACTAGCCAATCGTTATATAGACCAGAGTAACTAATAGTCTATATAACCTATAGTAGATAGTCGGTCAAGGCCTCAGCTTGACCTAAAGATACAAACTCTTTAAACTGCTCACAAAGAACTTGACCTAAGGAAGTCCCTTAGAGTCTATCAGACGAACTCGACGCAAGGAAGCACCTTGACGTCTCGAACTTACTGAGTAGTTAAGAGACAATCTTAACAAAGGCTCTGACATATTTGAAAATGTTCAAGTCCTTACTGAAAGGTGTCCCAAGTGCAAAACAAATTATCTGGCAGATAGAGAACGTGTAATTGGACATGACAATAAAAACATCCGAATATACTTGAATTCTGCAAAATACCTCAAGGTTGGACAGAGCATATGTGTTGATTGGGCTTTTTCAAATGCAGTTCTAAATGGAATGTATAGCTTCCATTCATCTGCTGCTGCTTATACAGAATTTTGGAATAACAGTTTCTGGAAATTTGATTCTGGGAATTCCAAGAAACTCTCTCAGCGTCACATTTGGCAAGCATTTGTTCAAGAGTCTGTCCGTACTCTTGCTTCTGCGAGTAACATCAACCTGGAACTTCAAGATGGTCTTGCCATCAATGATGTAACCAGACAAGCATTTTCTGTCTTAGGTGAAAATGGAGTCATTCGTGCTGCGGACCAACATTCTTGTAAAGAATGTACTCAACCATATAAAAGTACTGCAGATATAATTACTGGGGATGATCCTGCAACACTTGTAGGGATGGATGAAAATAGAAATGTACCTGCACTAGTTGGAGAAGGTGCTGATTTAGCAGCTGAGGCAGCTCAAGAAGCAAGACAACATGCACTGCAGTCAGCTTCTACCACTGATCAGGAGATGGATGTTGATAGTCCATCGGCTCACACTTCTTATACAACTATGGTTGTTGTAGATGGGATTCTTATATCTCCAACAGTATGTATGCTATTAAATTTATTGATATCAGCTAATTGGGATTTCAGCATTGTGCCTATGATGACTGTACTTCAGAACTTGCAAATTCTTGGGGTGGATCATTTTGTGCTCTACATGAGAACTTGCATGGATTTAAATGCCAGGTGCGTGGTTGCAATACCCAAAAGATTGTTGGCACACAAGCATGTGAAAGACATCAAATTCAATGGAATAGGCATGTTCGAGGACATAATCAGCATACTATGGCTGGAGCTAGAAGAATGTTGCAAAGACCGGGGGAACGCTTGCCTTGGCAACCAGTAGCACAGACCAATCAACGACCTCATGATGAGCCTACTCCTGAGGTACAAAGAGACAACTATTTTACTCCAAACCATTTCTATTGTGTAGAAACAATATGTGCACCATGTGGTGTCGTTATTGCATGGGCAAAGTTTGCCAAATCAGAATCACCAACAAATATTCTGGCATTCCTGGAATCAGTTTATCCAAATGAAGAGTTACGGCCAGACTATATCTGCATTGACAAGGCTTGTCTGGTGCTTTGCACAGCCATAACCAATGGTAGCTGGGATGCAATATGGAAAAACACAACACGATTTATAGTTGACTCCTACCATTACATCAACCATCGCACAACCGATTATTTGTGCCGAAAATAGTGTAATCCAGCCCCATTGAATGGCTCTGCCCCCAATCTTGTCATTGTGGATACTGATAATCAAGGTCAGCAATACTATAAACAAGCCTTTAATACACAGGTATGGCATTTATGATATAGTAATAATTTTATAAGTTGCTGAATGAAATGAATATAGGCATGTGAACAGCTGAATTCCTGGCTAGGTGGCTTTGAATCAATCCTCAAAAGAATGACTCCAAGCAATTTATTCTATCACACAAGACTAGTACTTGAGAAACAAGCAAGCAAAGCAAGTAATATTGAAGACGAAGAAGATGATGATAAAGGTGATAATATTGACTAGTTTAGTTTGTCTACACTCTATGTATCTTAATTAGGAACTGGACTTGCAAACTTTTTTATTTTTCTCAATCTGGCTCGGACTTTGCTAGGATTCTGCTCGGACAACACTCGGACTCATTAGGAATTGGACTTGCAAACTTTTTTATTTTTCTCAATCTGAGCTCAGACTTTGCTAGGATTCCGCTCGGACAACACTCAGACTCATTAGAAATTGGACCTGCAAACTTTGTTATTTTTCTCAATCTGAGCTCAGACTTTGCTAGGATTCTGCTCAGACAACACTCGGACTCATGAGGAATAGGACTTGGCAAACTTTTTATTTTTGCTTGGACTCACTCGGACTAAGCTCGGAATTCACTTGGAATTTGCACTTCAAACTGCTAAGAATTCACCCATTTCAACAGTCTGAATGGAATTCTAGCAGTCTGAACAGAACCCTAGCAGTGTGCTAGGACTTGACTAGGATTCTGGTCGGAATCCTAGCATTCTGAGCATTCCGTTTGGAGTCCATTTGGAGTAGGTGGGGGAGTGTAAAGTACAGAAGGTGCTGGGGAGGGGCTGGGAGCAGCAGGTGGTAGATTGGAAGCTTGGAGGGGGACAGGCAGTGAGCAGGGCCTCAGTGGGGACCTGGGGTGGCTTGGGAACTCTATCGGTGGTGGGATGGGTCATCTATGGGCCAGCAGGGGTCAGACAGCAGGAGTGGGGGGCGCCAGGGGCAAATGGGGGCTGGTGGGAGGCCTGGGGGCACATGGGTGGGCTAGCATCATTGAATGCAACACCATGGGGGCAGCTGGGGCTGAGAGGCATCAAATGCACAGCTGTTTGGCTGTTCTGGGTGCAGGGGTCTGGTCCTGAGGTGTTGGGGATGATGGGAGGGGCAGCTGGAACATGGGAGGGGTGGTAGGACACCATTCTGGGGGTGTCAGGTCAGGCATCACAGGTGGCATCATGTGTGACGTGGTGCAGGTAAAGGGGCATTCAACTCTCTGAACAGGAGCTTCAGGGGGTGACTGGGGACCTTCAGGGGCCTGCTTTACTGTCTCATGAGGGTTGGGGGGCATCTGGATACCTGCATTCAAAGTGGGGGCTGTTCTGGGCTTTTCTGACAAGCCTGGGGCCTCAAGGCAGAGGGGGGCTGTTTCTATGGCTACTGAGTGTTGGGAGGGGTCAGCACTGGCCTGAATCAAAGCCTCGTCGGTGCCAAGGGCTGCCTGCACACTGACGTTGGCTTGGGGGGGCAGCTTTGACATGTCGTTGGCAGTGGTGGTAGTGGTTGATGGCAGAGGTGAGGGTGGCTGTGCAGATGTTGTCAGCAGTGACATGGCAATGGGCTGGGGGGACTTGGGGATTGTCTGCTTGCAGCAGCAGCATTTGTCTGCCACTCCTGCTCTATAAGCTTCATCTAACCTTTCCTCCACTTCTTTGGCCCATTGCTTGTAGGCTTCCATGTAGCCTGCTTGAAAACCATGCATGAAGTGCTCGTTCTGTAGGTCCTGTTTGCTTGGGGATGGCCATTTGTCATCCATGTGGTCTATAATGTAGTTTATTAATTTTTTAAGCAGGCAGTTTGCATCATGTGCAGTGCATTCTTCATTAGTCATGAACAGGAGGTTGAGGGAGGCTGTTCCAGTGTTAATAATGTAAGATCTGAGGGGCTGGGGCTGGGACTGGGACTGGGGACTGCTGGGGCTTGGACTAGGACTGGTACTGGTGGCTTGAGAGTGTAGATTGAGAGGTACTGAGTGTTATGACTGTTGAAAACCAATACCTACCTCAACGACTCACTTATTGAGTCACGTGCTTGATTACATATACATGGTCCGTGCGCATGTACTAAACGTATATAAGACGCTGTAAACCTTGTAGTAATACAAGCAGTTCTTTCCCTCTAACCACCACCAGAGTAAGACCGTATACTAGCAACACACACAAGGTATGTAGAGTAAGAATGCCTTCCTCTGCGTGGACGCCTACACGGCGACCTGCAGTCTCAACAGGTTATGGGCCCTGGTGCCTATCGCCGTCACTCTCTGCAGCGCCTAGCGCAGCAAAAAGAGTAAAATGTCAGCATTAATGCAGACACGACGACCGATAGCATTACCCCCTACACCTTAAGCGCTTTCACAAGCTGCTGTGTGACTTAAGTCTAAATTTACGTTCTTATCAAACATGCTCTCAAGGAGTATGGGAACATTGTGTTTTGCCTTCGGCGTTATCGCCTCATGGCAACAGAAATGAATTGAGGCTGACTTGTGTTTATCACGCAGCATCAATTATGTCGTCAACTTTGACTTCCATTCCCGTTCTTACCGGCTCCAACTACCTTTCATGGGCTGAGATGATGAAAGCCTATCTCCGATCCCAAGGGCTCTGGCAGATAACGTCAGGAGCCTTTCCTTGCCCGTCAGATCATACCATTCAAGTCTCAGAAAGACCAGATGGCACCTCGCGCTCTACGGCCAGCACTCTCACGAGCGCTGAAAGAAAAGAGCTGCAAAAGGACATTGCCGACTGGAATGATAAGAATGATAAGGCTGCTGGATCCATAGGGATGAGAATCTCTCCCTCCATGCGCCATCTGATCGCGGATGAGATGTCAGCCGAAGAGTGTTGGGACGAACTACTCAAGGCTTTTGGGAAAATCGGACCTTCCCAGATCTTTATGGACTTTAAGGCGGCAGTCTCCATGCGCCTGTCCGTAGCGAATCCGCAACTAGAGATCTCCAAAATGGCGGAATACTTTTCCCGCCTGACCTCTAACAAAGTTGTGATCCCCGAGATCGTCCAAGCGATGATCTTGATGAACGCTCTTCCCAAAGAGTATGATTCGCTGGCCTCCACAATCCTGCAGACGCACCCTGACACGACCAACTTGACATTCAATGCGGTCCAGGAGGCGATCACCGCTGAAAGCGGGAGGAGGAATCACTCCTCATCCTCTAAAACTCAATCGGCTCAAAAAATCTCCGCTGTCAAAAGAAAAGGTAACAACCCAAAGTGGCAACCTAAAGACAGGCATGAGGATAAGCCCGAGGCTTCGGCCTCTAATGAGAAGAGGAAAAATCGCCGCGCAGGCAAACAGGTCAAAGACCGGAATGAGAAAAAGGCTAAGGCTGCAGCTTCACAGCTCGCCTCAGCAACTTATCAGCCGGCACCGCTTTTTACAACCATAACTGGTAGCGGCGCCATCATCCCTCCATCTTTCTACAAGCCTACTACGGCTCTCCCCATCACGACAAAAGACCCGAGAAAGCGGCCCGCCGCTCAGGCCTTCACGGGAACCCTCATCGGGACCCCGTCTGTATACGAGGACTACCAGACAGCCCGAGACACTCTCGAGGCTTTGGATCTGTCACGATCCCAAGGTAACCTGAAGACTCTCGAATCACGCCTTACTGATAGGCGAGACGGCAAACGCCGAAAAATCGAAGAGACTCAGTCCGAGCCTACAGCTCAAATCGAGGAAGTGTCTGATGAGGATCTAGTATCCCTCGGATCAACCCCCGAGCTTCCTAATGAGGAGCTCATTTGGGACTCAGTCGATGAGGAAATCCAGAATAGGATGGATAGCGACAATCAGCCCACGGGGCTTGATACTGGCGCTTTTGATGAAAGGTCAGTACTCTTTCCTAACGCACTCAGCGAGGCTCATTGCAGTTTTCCAGGATGCTTTTCTAGCTCCAGGACGGCGATCACATCGCCTATAAATTACTTGCATGTACCTGACTCGCGTGTCATTAAGACACAAATAAATACTATTTTGATGTGCAATGGACCTGAGTGCTCAAGTCACAAAGACTCACAAAACTTAGCTACCTGGATCATAGATTCAGGAGCTTCCCAACACTACACTGGCGAAATCTCAGATTACGCCTCCTATGAGAAGCTCGATGAACCTGAGAACATCCAAACCGCCAAGGGACCAGTCCCGATGGTTGGCAAAGGTGCAGTGTTCATCAAACATCTTGTGAATGACAGACAGCGAATTACTCGCTTATACCCTGTTCATCACATCCCCGGCATGGAAATGAGATTGATCTCCATGGGGGTTTTATTAAGATCTAAGATGACCGTGAAAGGTTCCATTCACGGCATTAACTTTTATGATCAATCAAATCGCATCACCGTTCAGAGTCTCCCTTCGGAGAGGATTGAATCAGCGTATGTGGTAATGTCGACAATCGAAAGAGGAATGGGCTTAACCAAAACCTCTGTCGCAACCATATATGCTGCAGACTACCGAACTTGGCACCGACGCTTAGGACATCCGTCCGACGCAGCGTTGAAAAAGATGCCTTCCACATGCACCGGATTACCCAAGGAAATCTCGATTCCTAGGAACATCCCGATTTGTCCAGGTTGTGCCAAGGGTAAAATGACATCAAAGTCTTTCCCTGAGTTGCACACCAGAGCAATGGAAACCTTCGAGTTAATCCATATGGATCTCAAGGAATTCTCCGTTCTGTCTTACCACAAATTCAAATATTTTATTGTTTTTGTGGATGACTATTCGTCAGCCTATTGGGCGTCCTGCTTGACTAAAAAATCAGGAGCAAGCTCTTCAATCAAAGAGTTCATCGCCATGGCCAAGACTCAACACAACAAACAGGTCAAACGAATTCGTATTGACGCTGGAGGAGAATTAAAAAGTACAGAGCTCACAAAGTTCTTGCTTGGTTTGGGAATAAAACTTGAACAAAGTGTCCCTTACC
This sequence comes from Tricholoma hemisulphureum, assembly GCA_964034925.1. Lineage (NCBI taxonomy): Eukaryota > Fungi > Basidiomycota > Agaricomycetes > Agaricales > Tricholomataceae > Tricholoma > Tricholoma hemisulphureum. The sequence continues at coordinate 7,505,527 of OZ035929.1, read as the reverse complement.
AACATCAACAGAATGGCCGTGCTGAACGTGCCATTCGGACAATCACGGAAAAAGCCCAGACATTACGCTTCACAGCGTGTCTACCGGCTTCCTGGTGGGAATTCTGTGTGCGGCATGCCATCCATCTCCACAACGTCACGCCAATAGCGAGACTAAAATGGATAACCCCTTACGAGGTGATTAACAGCTCTAAGCCTGATCTCACTAGGGACAGAGTTTTAGGATGTGCAGCCTATGTTTATCTGCCTAAAGAAAGACGTGCAAACAAACTTGCAGCACGCTCTGAGCTAATGGTCTACTTAGGCTCGGCAGATGTGGACGGAATCAAGGGATATTACTTTATGCGCTCAGACAATTCAATGTTCATTGGCGCTACAGCAATATTTGATGAGGAATTATTCCCTCGTTGCCCTGGTGCCCACACCCCTGAAGTAACGCCTATCGGCGAGGACTTCAATCGTGATGACGAATCTCAGGAACAGAGAGATCACGACATTCTACATGGAAAGGTTGGCGACGATGACTATCCTCCGCCTGAAAACCGCCCCTTCTTACGGTCTGAACCACAGACTGACGTACCAAGAGAACAAGAGGCACATGACAATGCCGATGTTCCTCCTGTGCCACCTGCTCCAGTAACCCCCGCAGACTTTGCTCCGCGAAGGGAAGATCAACGCGAATGGAACGAACTTCCACGCAGATCTGGCAGATCCAGGAACGTCCCAAATCGTCCGGGAAACGTATATGGTGACCAACGTTTGCCAACGGATATTGAGCGAGATATCCGACGTGAGAATTATTGGAAGAAGACAGTTGGTCAACCTTCTCAAGGCCTGAGAAGACCCCAACAAACTTCTCGAAGTGACTTGGAACCTGGACCAAGTACTTCTACGGCACCACATGTTGATGTGCCTACCTCCAATAATAACAACCCTTCCACTGCAACTGATAACAATCAGAGGGTTGAAACTCAACGCGAATATAACCCGATGGACGAGGACACATGGCTCGCTGCACGTGTCAAAGAAGGTGGAAATCCGTTGATGAACTTTTTGCTCAAACAAGCATTACCATCGAGTTCTGACATGGAAATTCCAACACAATACAGTGACATTGCTCGCTTAAAAGATAAAAAGCAGCAAGTAGAATGGAAGGCTGCATGTCGTGGCGAGTTAGACGCCTTACATAAACGACAGGTCTTTGAACTCGTGGATCTTCCGCACGGTCGCAAAGCGATCAAAAACAGATGGGTTTTCGACATCAAATCTGATGATTGAAAACGTGCCAGACTCGTGGCCAAAGGCTTTTCACAAGTCGAAGGCATTGACTATAACGAGATATTCTCTCCGGTAGTCCGCTACGAGACCGTCCACCTGATGTTCGCCCTGGCGAGTCTAGAAGGCATGTACATGACCGGATTAGACGTTAAAACCGCCTTCCTCTATGGCAAACTGGACGAGGAGATATACATGCTCCAACCTCAAGGCTTTGTAGTAAAAGGCCAAGAGAAGAAGGTCATGCGCCTTTTGCGCGCATTATATGGTCTTAAACAAGCTTCGCTTGCCTGGTGGCGCAAACTAGAGGCGTTCATGAAGACCATAGGTTTTCACCGCGCCAGTTCTGACGCTGGCATCTTCATTTACAAAAACAAGAAAGGCATTATCGTAATCGCCATTGTGTACGTAGATGACGGTATCTTTATGTCGAAAGACAAAAAGTTAGCCGACAAAATGAAACAGGCGTGCTTGAAGCACTGGGAATGTCGTGACACTGGCGATGTCACTTCCTTTTTGGGGATGCGCGTCGAAAAAACTGCGCAAATGATTAAGCTTGATCAACAAAAGTACCTGAAAAAGGTCCTTGATCGCTTTAACATGACAAATGCTAAAATAGCTCAAACCCCATTGCCCACTGGCTATATACCATCGAAAAATACCGAGCCGGTTGATGCCACCCGCCGTTCGAAGTTTCAGCAAGTCATTGGGTCTTTACTGTACCTGATGCTCGGAACGCGACCTGACATTGCATTCGCAGTCATTAAAATGTCACAATTCTCGGCTAATCCAAGCCAAGAACACCTAGACAAAGCGATGTACATCATGCGCTATCTCGTAGGAACTCAAAACTACCAGATCGTCTATAATGGTGCAAAATCCGAGGGATTGATCGGATATACAGATTCCGACTGGGCGAGTGATCCTATCAAACGCCGATCCACTACTGGCTTCTTTGCCACACTTGCTAGCGGCATTGTATGCTGGCAATCGCGCCTCCAAAAGACGGTCGCACTTTCATCCACAGAAGCCGAATACATGGTGTTGAGACTGCAGGTCGCCGTGTAGGCGTCCACGCAGAGGAAGGCATTCTTACTCTACATACCTTGTGTGTGTTGCTAGTATACGGTCTTACTCTGGTGGTGGTTAGAGGGAAAGAACTGCTTGTATTACTACGAGATGTACAGCGTCTTATATACCTTTAGTACATGCGCACGGACCACGTATATGTAATCAAGCACGTGACTCAGTAATTGAGTCGTTGAGTTGGTGTTGGATTTCAACACATGGCTCTCTCTGACTCCTGTCGGCAGATAACGTGGATACAGTCCTTATTTCAAGAACTTGGTTTTAAATTGAACCGCACTATGATTTGCGGAGATAATCAAGGATCCATCTTTATCGGATCAAACCCTGTTCAAGAAAGACGGACAAAACACATTGACATTCGCTATCATTACATACGCGAATGCATCGAGAACGACAAAGTCTCTGTCGTATTCCTCGAAGGAAAAGATAACCCGGCAGACATGTTCACAAAGAACCTACCCGCCGCCTTATTCCTAAAATGCAGAGAGCACCTAGGTATTGAATTTACCAAGGTCAAGTAAGCGCACACAGCGCCTTTTATGGCTGCAGATGCTGCACTACTTGTGGGGGGGTGTTGAAAACCAATACCTACCTCAACGACTCACTTATTGAGTCACGTGCTTGATTACATATACATGGTCCGTGCGCATGTACTAAACGTATATAAGACGCTGTAAACCTCGTAGTAATACAAGCAGTTCTTTCCCTCTAACCACCACCAGAGTAAGACCGTATACTAGCAACACACACAAGGTATGTAGAGTAAGAATGCCTTCCTCTGCGTGGACGCCTACACGGCGACCTGCAGTCTCAACAATGACATGGCAACCAAAAACAAAAGCCAAAGATAGCAAAAACAAGATGAGCAGTGGCTAATAGTGCACATCACGGGTAACCCACGGGTCACTCGACCTCTACCCGTACCCGCCGCCGCAGGTGTGGGTTTCGAATGGGTACCTTACATCAGACCCGTACCCGTACCCGTCTGATCCATACCCGTGTACCTGGCGGGTTTCCCGTGTAGTTATTGCCATCCTGGCATCTCCACCGTAAAATAATCTACAAAAAATGTAATATGACTAATATAATACAACTAATGTACATCGAAAATGCCCGCCAAACCCGTGGCACAGGTGCAGGTTTCACGCAGGTACGTTGTGTTGGACCCGCACCCGCACCCGCCCTACCCATACCCGTATACCCGGGCGGGTTTGCAAACCCGTGACGTGCACTAGTGGCTAAAGCATCAAATCACACTCTCATCACCAAGATGGACATGCCAGAGGCAGTCCTCGCTATGGTGGCAGCTGGCAAGCTATGTGATGATGTGTGACTCTACAACATGTGACTCTATCTACTAGCTATGGTCATGTGACTGCCTGGAGTGGGTGACCACATCACCCTACTCTAGTATCAACTCTGTAGACTCCACAGATGGTATCCAGCTCATCCTCAGTCAACTGGTCATCCCAGTATCCAGGAGAAGAGATATGACCATCCCAAAGACAAACACCATCATCAAAGACATTGTGTGAGGGCCCATAATATACATCCTCATACCTCACCACCTCCCATGCCAGATGAGCAACTAAACCACCAGTCATTAAGGCAGCATGGCCACATGCAGAGCTGAGGAGGCAGTTGTGAGAGATTTCATATGCATGGTAGTCAAGGTTATCTGGTTTATAGCCTTTTGGGCAATATCCAAGGCCAGGATAGCATGCAACAAGTGTGGGCATCACAGTCTGGCAAGGTTCACCATGAATAAAGATATTGAAAGATATTCCCCTGTCAAGCAGCTGAGATATAATTGATTCAAGCTCAGGGCCTCACTGGCAATGGATAATCTCAACAACTGTAGCAGCACTCCTCAACCCAAGTTCCACCCAAGCATCCTCTGCTCTCTCTACTAATCTTGACCAGATAAAGTAATTTTTTTCCCCCTCAAACATATCTTTGCAAATCTGTATTTTCAAGACATCTGATCAACCTTGCCAGAGATCATAAAGCTCAAGAGGCATATTAGAAAGATGCTGACTAGTGAGCATATAGCCAAAGAACATGCAAATTGAATTTCAAAGTTTTGTGGATGGCTTGGCAGAGTTCAGGGGGAGATTGTCTCATCATCACCCATTGCCTAGGATCTGGCAAGCCAGAGCCCATGACAGCAGTTTGCTGTCAGTTGTTACCTCACCAATCAGGATGAAGCCAAAGGGATAATAGACTTTGTCTTTGACAGTGTCCTTGCCAGCAAACTTGATCCCAGTGCTCCCACCATCCAGGCACTGTACAGTAAGTACACACCCCAGATCTGCAGTAGAGGTGTACTCTCCCTCATTATGATCAGGGGTCCACAGGGTCCTCAGGGAGTAGTGTTGAAGGAAAAGTAGCATCATGGTCCCCACTATGAATCTTGTCATCATCATCATCATTGATGTCAGGGCAAACTGGGGTATCAGTAGGGTCAAACTTGCTGCAAAGATCCCACTCATTAGAGAATGAATCATATCTGCATTGTTTGAGGCTGTAATCATCCCAGATCAATTTGTAGTTGACTCAACCTGCTGCTCTGCATACATGAAACCCATTGACATTCTCCCAGACATACACCTTGGCACCTTTCCTTCCAGGAACTTCCTGCTGTTTTGCATGCTCCTCTTGTTGCAAGCGACTTTTCTTTTGCTGCACAGTTTCCTCCTTGGCCTTATGAGTGTTGGATCATTCTCTATGAGCAAAGAAAGTGGTCCAGTCCTTTTCTCTAACAGGAGTATTTTTCAACTGGAGGATGTGAGCTGGTATCAGGACTGGAGGTTGAAGGATGAGCTGGAGGAAGGCAATAGGAGACAGTGGCACAAAGATTTGCAATTGTTGCATACTCGGGAATCAAATTATTGTCTGAAAAAAAATGATGGGCATGTAAGGGGCCATTAATTATTGCACCCCAGCAGAGGTATACAGGCATCCTTGCCTTGCAGAGGATGGAAAGGATCCCTTGAATTTCACACCTGTCCACATCAATGAAACCACCCATCCTTGCAAGCTCTGGATCTCCTGCTGCAGAATGCTCTAGGGCAGCAAGCCATTCATGATGAATCCCTGTCACACCCAGCACCTTGCCATGCCAATTGAATGAGCTCACAAGTGATTCTAGATGATCCATCATAAGGAACATGAGCATGATAGCCCCTATGAGAGGAATAAATGTGTCTCAGGACTGTGAGGTGACAATTTGTACATGACTGACAGGAGTAGGTCAGTTCATAGCCATGTCTCTTCAGAAAAGACCAAAATCTAAAGAATTTGTATAGGGACCCAGAGCACAGATTGAATATGGCATGCAACAGTGCTCATAAATTGCACTCCAAAGCAACCCAGATAGTGATGAGCTGAGGGTCAAGAGACCAGGCATGTGGACCATGACAGAAAACAGGAAATCTTCCATCATTGAAGTCAAGTCAGTCAAACAGAGGGTAGTAGAAGGGCTTGTATTTTGGCATTAACATTAGGAATGGAAGTTTGTTGGGGATCCATCCCATGGTTTTATTGGGAAAGATGGGAGACTTGGGGTTGGCAAACACTCGGGGAGGAATGGAAGGGAGGCTTTGGGTAACACCTTTGGCAATGGTGAAAACTACACTGTCAACAAGAGCATGACGACCTGCAAAAAAAAGTAATCGAAATACTTACAAGTTCAACTAGTAGCAGCACTAGCAGATCCTACACGCCAAGATCATAAGTGATGGTATTGTTAGCCAAGAGTTAGACATTGCACTGACTCCACTATGTGTTAAACACTTAGTGGGAAGACTGGCAAATGAGAATCCCACTCATGGTAAAACACTACTGGCAAGAGTGATGTGTGCACTTGCTGCCACTGGCACTGTCATGGTGTATACCTTGTGGAGTTTGAAAGTGACCAAGTTCCAAAGTTGTCAACTTGAAATTTGAGTTCATTGTTGGCAACAGCATACCCCATTGGCATACCTCGCAAACCAACCTGCTGCTTGATGTCTGATGCTGAGTACTTTTGACAAATTCTAGTACACCTCAAATGCTATTCACAATGGCAACTTGGGTCTGCTTGGTGTCTGATGTTGAGCCATACACCCTCCACCTTCTGCTCTCTTTCTGTGCAGGAACCCTTACAACATCCTCAATTCCCTTCAAAAATCAGGTATATTATACTTGTGCATGTCTCCTACTGTGAGTGTTCACGATTGTTTCTCATACTAGACATGTAGCAAGCAACAAAGTTCAAAAGCTTCCTCCGACACACAACCTTTCCTCCTCAAGATAATGTGGTCTCCCTTTTTCCTGAGCTGCAAGCAAGTTTGATTGTACATCTTACATGGAAGCCCCACTGGGATTTCCAATATGCTTTCCTCCTCAACCCAGAATCTAGGACATGATTTACTACCCCAGGTACCACATATAGCAGGGTTCCCTGCAGCGTCATTGATGTATTTGAGATAATGTGAGATTTCTTCCTCCCGCCACAGGCATATCTTCACTAGAAATACAAGTAATGTTGTTAAGACAAGGGCTTATGCTTGTCAACAGAGGGTTGGTCATCATCTACTACTTGAGGCTTTCAAGTAGTTTGTCTAGTTTGTCTGGTCTCAGAGGCTTTCTGAGCCAGTCGAGTTTGAGTTGAGCAAGTATAAGCTGCAGATTGCTTAGGTCAAGCTAAGGAGCTTAGATCTTTGTGTTACTACTTATATACAAGAGAGACTAGACTATGCTAGTGATACACAATGTCAAGGGGTCTGACATAAAGGAGAGAACAATAGTAAGACAAAAGGAAAAGGAGAAAGAAGAAGAGAAGTGAAGAAGTGTTTCAAATATATCAAAGGGGAGAGAAGAAGTGGAGATATTAAGGAGGAAAAGAAGAGAGAGAAAATGATCTGGTACCTATCAGGTGATGATTGGGTGATTGTAACAAATGTTCTACTTCCTAGTTTTTTGGTGCTCTCTTCCTCAGAGGACATTCCTCCTACTGCCACACATCAAAAGCCTCACAGCACTTATTTTTTGATGTACTAGCTAATCTGTCTTACAAACAGTACCAGCGCCTAGCTTCTGATTGCATCAGTCCTCACATTTTCTGGTTTTCATTTTGTTTGGTGGTACACCTACTCTGTCACCTCTCCATGCCATGTGGTGAGACTCTGAGTTACATCAGCAGGAGGGTGTGCCCACCTCTACCGCTTGCATGATCAGAACATCAGACAGACGTCACCCAATGGCTTATCACTATACCATCACATCCACCTCTTTCCACACTCCTGATTTTGTATGCCACTATCATCAGTAATGCTTACATTATGTTGTTCTTGTGGCCCAAACAAACCTATCCATCCCCCATTGTGTGTCACAGAAGAAGAACCAAAAGTGCATGGTGCATGTGGTTATGTCAGTTATGCCAGTACTCAATGTGGCGGAATGAAAATACATGATGAGGCCTAGGTCGCTACATCAAATTAAGCGAATCTAAAAACCTGCTCCCTTGCCATCACTGCTGCAAAAGTTGTATTCCATGTCCTCATTGCTGAATAAATCATACTCCATGCCCTCCTCCATGTCTTCATCACTGCATAACTCATCCTTACCATCCTTGTCCATGTTCCTTTCACTTCCATCATTGCTGCCACCTACCGATGCTGTGGCCTCCGCATAATCCGTCAGGCAATTGCGGCAGCGTTCGTTGGGGACTTCCGCATCTCAGTGGAACTCCCTTCCTCAACATTGTATATGAAGATAATCGACGTCCCATACTTCCAAGACCACCGCCCCACTACCATGGAGTCGGTGCTCAATTTCATCGCCAAGTCCGGCTTGAAGGACTTGGTCGTTCTTAACGCCCCTCTGAGGATCGTTCGCAACTCGAAGCAGTCAGACACTGCTACGGTCTATATGAACGTCTCTGACTCCATCAGCGGCGCTCAGGCGAAGGCCCTCTCCAAACGCGCAGTCCAGTTTGGACCGTACGTCTGTCAGATCCGCGAGGCCCGGGCCAACCCTGGCATCTCCCTTTGCCAATGGTGCTGGAAGTGGGGTCATCCGACCAACGCTTGCCACGCCCCGCAGATCCGCTGCCCCATCTGCAGCGGCCCTCACCGCAAAGAGCACCACCGCACTCTTGCGGGCTGTTGTAAGGGCAACACTAAGGCGACGCCCCCAATCCCCCCTACGCCGGAGCACTCTCCGTGCCCCCATCCCCCTCGCTGCCCAAACTGCCGCAAGGAGCACGCAGCCGACGATCGTCGCTGTAATTTCTGGAAACACCGCTTCGATGGTGATTGGATCAAGAAACGTTACGCTGAGGTACGTGAGCGCCGCACTGCCCGCACCCTCTTGTCTGACCCCTTCCCCGCAGGACGCGGTGGGCGAACGTAAATGAGGAACATATGGGAAATTTCTTATTTAAAGATCATGTGCCAAAATGTAAATAGAAATTATGGACTTTTGGACACGCTACTTGAGTCGCAAAGTGAAGAATTCGACATTTTGCTCATCCAGGAACCACCATGGAACCTAATAAGGCATGCGCCCTCATCCGTTACCAGGGATGGGGAGGCGGTGATAGGCGCCCCCATGCACCCCAACTGGGGTTGTATGGTCCGACAGGCCAGGACAGACACTGCCCCGGCACCCAATGATGCTGCTCCGTTCCCAAGGAACGATCGCGGAGAGTTTCCACGTGTCGCAGTCTATTTCAACAAGTGACTACAGGCCTTGAGACCCAGCTACCGCCGGGATCTGATCGATCACCATGACATCATTGTCTTCACCTTAGGTGCAGGCGATAACCTCATCTTTCTCGCCAATGTCTATTCGGACAGGAATCACACGGGCATCCGTCTCCTCTCTGAGGGTGCGGAGACCTGGCCTCATCGCTTCCACCTCATCGGAGGTGACTTCAACTGCCGCCACAGACTCTGGGACCCCCAGGGGCCTGTGGCCAACGTCCATGCTGACTGCCTCCTAGCGGCCACCACCCGACTCGGGCTGTCGCTCTGCCATCCCGATGAGGCAAAGCCCACCCACTATCCTTATAACAATAAGCTCAATCCCACAGTGATCGACTTGTTATTCATCAACTCAGCGGACGAGGCCGTCACTGAGCACACTATCTTCCCGGAGCACCGCGGGTCCTCAGACCACGCGCCCCTCCTGGTTAATCTCCAGACCCCCTTCTACCAAGTCCCATTGCGGACGAAGGGGATCGCTCCTGACTCGGACGAGGAGACGGCCTACCTTGAGGACGTCTCCGCCCGACTTTCGGCCCTGTCCAATTGGACAGGTCACTCACCGGCGGAGGTGGATGAGGTGGTGCAAGCCATCTCGGAAGCTTTTGCAGCGGCATGGCGCACCCATGCCCGGTCGAAAGACATCTGCAGCCGCTCAAAGGAGTGGTGGTCAGACGAATGCCACACAGCTCTCGAGGAGTACCGGGAATCCCGGGACCCCGAGGACTGGAGCATGTTCAAGCAGGCCGTCAGGTCTGCCAAGCGGGAATTCTTTGATGCGCGCATCAAGGAAGTCTCCTTCACCAACCAGCGGCCCTGGGATCTCATGCCCTGGGTCAAACAACGCAACCTCCCGTCGTGCGAGGCCATCTCCTATGGAGGTGTCCCTTGCAATACACTGGAGTCACTCTGGACGGCGCTAGACAGTACCTACAACGCGGCCAACGACTGCCCTGTAGACCTCTCTGTGCTAGACGACTACGATCCCCTCCCCCCCCGGGAGTGGATCCCATTCTCCCTGCTTGAACTGCGGGAGGCCCTTAAGGTGTGCTCGTCGCGCTCTGCCCCAGGTCCGGACCATGTGACGTGGTCCTTCCTCAAACGCTGGGCTGGCAACATCGAGGTTGCCGACCTTTTTGTCTGCATTGCAGGAGCTTGCGTCACGCTGGGCCATTGGCCCTCTCACTTTAAGGAATCCATGTCAGTGATCATACCAAAACCTGGAAAACCTAATTATTCTACCCCTAAGTCGTTCAGGCCAATTGTGCTGCTGAACACTCTGGGCAAGCTAGTTGAAAAGCTGCTGTCTAGACGGCTCCAGTTCGACGGAGTGGCACACGGCGTATTCCACCCCAACCAGTTTGGGGGCGTCGCCCAGCGTTCCACGGAGGATGCTGGCATCTACCTCACCCACCTCATTCGAGCGGGATGGGTGAAGGGACTCCAGATGAGCATTGTCGCCTTTGACATCGCTCAATTCTTTCCGTTGCTGAACCACCAGGTTCTCCTCACCATTATCGAGAAGTCGGGGTTCCCACCGTGTGTGGTGAACTTCTTCTGCTCGTACTTAGTAGGCCGATTTACGACCTACAAGTGGAACACTGACAGTTCGGGCAGATTCTCTGCCGATGTCAGGGTGGGACAGGGCTCGGCCTTGTCCCCTGTATGCTCGGCGCTTTACATTGCACCGGTGATGCGTCTCTTCTTCGCCCACGCCCCCCGGCCGCTGGCGGATTTGATCTCCTATGTCGACAATGGTACCCTCATCGCGCAATCTAAATGGGTGGAAGACAACCTACCCAAACTTGTGGATGCCTACAACGAGGTCTTCTGCCTTTTCACAGCCCTCGGTCTTGTGCTGGAACACGCCAAGTCCGAAGTCTTTCACTTTTCCAGAGCACGGGTGGCACCTAACCCTCCCATCGACCTCAGTGTCGCCCCCTTCACTGGGACCACCCCTCTACGCCCCAAGCCGATTTGGCGCTACTTGGGGTTCTTCTTTGACCGGAAGCTCTCCTTCAAGGAGCATGTCTGGTTTTACACCACCAAGGCGTTCACCACGGTGAGCACTATGCGCATGCTAGGCAACTCGTCCCGGGGACTCTCCCCGGCAAACAAGCGCCTCCTCTACCGCTCGTGCGTCATCCCGGTGGCAACGTACGGGCTCAGACTCTGGTTCTGCCGCGGTACTCGTACCAAAGGCATTGTCAAGGCCCTGTCCCAGATGCAGCACACCGCTGCTTGCTGGATCACAGGTTGTTTCTGCACGACCCCCGTGGGGGCCATGGAATGTCTTGCTGCCCTGCTGCCTATGCCGCAGGTGCTGCGTCGCTTGGCTGACAAGAGCTGCCTTCGGACGGCTACCTTGACACGCACCCACCCCGTCCGAGCCGTCTTGGAGGGGAACCTTGTGGGAGACGCCCCCCAGCATCCGCTGGGACTCCAGGCCCTCCCGCCTGTTGCCTGACGTAAGATCGTGTCCCCTGCGGCGGACGCGGTCACTGTCTGCTCCCTCTCTGAGGAGCCCTTTGAGGCCTTTGGCCCTGAGAGCCAACCTGGGGACCGCCTAGTAGATCTGTTTGCGGACAGGCTCCACCCCCACCATCCGCCCCCCAAAGGGATGGATGAGCGTAAAGAATACGTCGATCGGCTGGACCGCATCTTGGCCGAGGCCAGGGCCAACCCAGACTGTCTCATTGTGGGCTGTGATGGGTCAGTACCCAGAACTGCCTACCAGGCCTCGGCGGCTGCCCTGGTGTTCCGCGGAAACCAGGAAATCCGCCGAGTTACTGCACTCCTCGGTCGCACGTCGGCGACAGATGCTGAACACAGAGCCCTCCACCTTGGAGTGTTGGCGGCCGTGGCCGCTGGATGCAAAAAGGTTGTGGTTTTCTTGGACGCCCTTGTGCTTGCTGACGCGTGGGTGGACTGCTCCCCAACGGGAGGTCAGCAGCACGCCCTCTGGCTGTGCCGTCTCTTGGTTCACAAACAAGCTCACGACGTGGCAACGTCGCTCCGACTGCCCTTGGGGATCTCTCCCAAGGCCACTCGTAATTGGCTGATCGCCTCCTTCAAGGAGGCAGCGGAGAAGGACTGGGTGGCTCGCTTTGCGGACCCCAAATATAGAGGGAGGAACTTCCTGGACCTGAGGGCCCAACGGAAGCCCCCTGCGACGCCCACCGCCTCTGGCTGTGGGCCCTGGCTCAAGGAAACTGCACATGACTGCAGGCTGACGGCCCGACTATGTCGGTGCATCACGGCGCATGCCCCCATCGGGAGCTACCGCGACCGCTTCTTTCCCAGTGAGGATACTCACTGCACGTGCCCCCCTCGGCCCTTCCAAGACCGAGACCATCTGCTTCGCGTGTGCCCCCACGTGAAGCGCAAGAAGCACTGACAGGGCCTGCGTTTCATCGCGGACCTTGTCGAACTTCTCGAGGCGAACCCGCGCGCGTTCGCTTTTTGCCCCCCTGGAAGGGTGGGACCCGGGATGAGGGTCACACACAGGGCGTACGACCCCCGTCTGGTGGCCTGGTGCGCCTGATGGCTCGCCGAATGCACGCTTGGCCTCTGAGCCTGCAATGTCTCTGTTGGTAACACCGAACCTCGGGTTCATCGCTGGCAAGGTTGGGGGGCCTGCCGGATGGTGGGTACCATCCCATACGTGGGGCGGCTAAGCGAGGAGGGGCTGTACTCGGGCAACCGAGGGGCTCCAGACCCCATCGGGCCTTATGGCTGACGGGTTGGTCAACCTGCAGGAAGGCCTGTAATCCTCATTCCTGGCCGGTGCGTCGGTGGGCGCGCTCGACTAATAGGGGCCGTGCAGGGGCTGCGTGGGGGTAGGGGGCTGAGTGGGTTAGTACGCGCTGTTGGGAGTGCCGGCGAGCTGGTTTGGGGAGGCACCCGAGCGCCCTCGGCCTGTAGTCCGGCCATGCGTAATGCCCTAACGGGTGGCATGTGGGCCTTCACGCACTCGTGTGCACTATCGGGGCTGTAGTTTCCCCTCCAACTTACGTTGTATACCCGCCATCTCATGTAGTAGATAGCCATGGACTGCGCCCATGCACCACGTTAAATATTGTTGAACAAAAAAAAAAAAAAAAAAAAAAATCATTGCTGCCACCTGCTACATTCTTGAGCCTCCCAGCCTTCTCCACTGCCTCCTTGGAGTCCAAGTCAGCATCATATTCCTCCTCATCAACATTGGTATTTACATCTACCCCTTCATCTGAATCTGAATCTCGCTCTTTAAAAGCATTGGACATCATGTTATCAGATGTGTTTTTGCAACACAAAGCTGAGTTGATTTTTAAAAATTTATGAGGTTGAATCACATCACATTATCTGATGTGATTGCATTGTGGAAATGGCAAGGTTTCTTGGTTTGAGTCACATGCTAGCACTGTTGGGTATTTAACTATGACTAGTTCTTGAGCATTCACTACATGTCAAATGTTTTATGACCCATGGAACCTCTCTCATCAACTGGCTGTCGTTCTCATACTGACTTGGAAGCCCTCCAACAAGGACTGCAAAAGAAGCTGTTTGTCTCACCATCAATATCTGGTGCTGTATTCAACATACTCATTGCAGGAAACAATCTGATTCCCTTGTTCATTCTGGTTGACATTTTGGGTGGACAGTCTTTGGGTTCTGCAACATCTGTGCCCTGATTGTCAATGGCCTTGCACAATTGATGGATGACTCAGATCCCACGTCACTTTCCACCAAGTATATGTCTTCATCTGGCTTCCAAGACAAGTTCTCACACCAGATGTATGCTTAGCAAACAGCAGGAGGCCTGTATATTTCAAGAATTACTCAAGTTATGCTACAGTTTAGAAGACAGACTGGCAGATGCAGAGCCTGAAGAGGTTCAATTGATTGGGGATTTAGTAAGGATGTCATCAGCTGTAAACTGCTGTTGAAGTTATATAATCACTACACAGATTCAGAAGGGTGTTAATGCTTCTCATGCCGACAACATGAAAGGAATGAAAGGCATTATCCTTGAATGAATCACACCGTCTGATGGCAAACTCGTTCCCAAGCTCCACCGAAAACACAAATTTGACTGAGGGTTCCAGCACAAGACTACTGGGTCCCTGCTATGCCCTGCTGGCAATGATTGGAGCAATGCTGAGTGAGTAATCTGAGTGCGGACCACCCCTCATCAGCTCACATACTGCAGGATCAAAGCCAAGCTAAAAAGTGGGGAGATGTATGTGCAAGGGGATCAATGGCCACTATTTCTATATGAGCACAGCCAGTTTGACTCTGATAACCCTTGGAAAGGTCTTTTACACAATCATATCCTAGTTTTGATACATATCCAACTTGACATTCTTAGGGATTCTTGTTTATCCATTGACAGGCATACAAACATGTTTTCACCTCACCCAGCTCAGTTGATCATGACAAACCCAAAGCAATGAGATCTGGCACATGGCATGACCTCTGTCACCAGGGGATCATTAGCATACATTGCCACCCAGGTAAATGCATTAACTAGTGAGCTGAACATTTTAATTTCCTGCAATTTTTTTTGGTGGCAGGTCTGCTTTGCACTCGGTTCTGCTACTGGGGACCTTCAGGTAGTCAGTCACCCCCTGTAGTCAGTCATGGTCCTATATCTTGTTGTTTTCTAACATTTGATGTTATGTGCATGAACACTGAACAGAACACATACCATTTGAGGTCTGTGCCAAGCAAAATACCCAGAGGATCATGGGATCCTGAGGTACAGGCCATTTGTTGGGGGAAATAGGGCAAAAATGCTGATTTTGGCTGCTTTCCAGCTATCTAAAGCTGACCTGGGTAAACATGTGGAAACACCCTTAGGCCAAAATGACACAGAAACCACTCCAGTATATAAAGTCATGTTCCAGGACATAAAACATTTGATATAAAGCATAAAATGTCCATCATATTGAGTGGTCAAGTGCTGATTTTGGCTGATTTTGACTGTTTTCCAGCCACTCAAGGTTGACCTGGGGGTGAATGTGTGGGAACACCCTTGGGCCAAAATGCCACAGAAACAACTCCAATACATAAAGTCATGTTCTAAGACATAAAACATAGGACATTAGGCATCAGATGCCTGTAGTATTGGGTGGGTGACTGACTTCTGGGTTTTTCCCAATTTTCACCCAGCCCATCAAACTGTTAGCAGAACACAGAAACCAAGGAAATTGCCTCTGAGGCGCTCTCATTCATTGTACAAGACTGCTGTCATGGTGTCAAGCCCCAGCCACTGTCAGCATAGCTAGTGTGACATGAAGTACATTTTGATTTTGCCTATGTGACTGACTAGACCATATTGGACAGTAGCATATTTTCACATACAGACAAAATCACTGATTCCAAATGCTTTTATACAAGCTTTTTCAATTTACTTGACAATCCTAGTGAAAGGAGAGAAGTAGAAACCCTTCTGAGCTGGTGGAATTGGTATGTACTTCGCAGCCTATATCCATGCCATTATTTTTAGTTTGCTCCATTGCCAGGAGAATATTCCCCCATGTATCACCTGAAGCTATAGAGGTCCCAATCCAGGGTAGTGCACTTGACAGGATCTGGCAGAAGTGTGCAGAGCAAGAATTGACTGCACAAACTTAAGTGCTAGCAGTATATACATATGTCTAATCTCTATTCATAATACATTAGCAACAATGTTCCACCTGTGACAAAACATAGTCTAGAAGCAAATTCTAGCAATGCTATGGCTACTTCACTGAATTACCCTGGTCATGATTAGTTACAGAATTTCCCATTTGCTGTGTTGGAGCTTGAAGATGTGCCAAGTGTCAACTACATATCTTCGCTAGTCCCTTAATTGTAGTTGTTGCTGCTCCAACATGAGTATCTTCAACAGGTTGGCTTGGAAGAACACAGCTGTGAGAAGAATGTTAATCATCCTCCTTGGCTGACCTCTTTGACATACAGTCAGAATATGAATGATATTGATTACCAGTAGTCACAGAATGCAATTGATGCTTTTCAGCAGTGTTTTACAGTCCCCCACCCATTCCAGTCAGACTCCCTGGACTCCGGAAAGTCCAGGTGAATTCCAGTTTTTTCAACCAGATTCCAGTTATTCTGAGTGAGATTTGTGGGGTCAAATGGACAAGAAGTTTGCAACACCAAGTTAAACTCAAAATAAGATGTTTACCAGCCAGGATTGAACACTTGACCTCCAGATTAGATTTTACAGATTTTCCAAGGACTTAACAGGTAAGCCATGACACCTTTATTGGTCTTAGGTGTTATTGTTACTTCATTACCTATTTACACAATAAAATACATTACATATAAAATGGCTCTGGTGCCATGTCTGGAACAAATGAAAAACAATCAAAAATTAAGATTTGAGTATCTTGATGCCATGTGCAACATGTCATAACAAGGCACAGTGGTGCACAGTAGTTTACACTTCCCCAGATATGCTGCACAGATCCGCATGGACTATGCAGACATCCACAGACTCTGCAGTCTTTACATAGTTGCTTACAGCTTGACTTACACTAATTTATGAAATAACTCCCCCCCTTGTCTTGCCAGCCCCTCCATCATCTGGCATGTCCCCCCTCATCTGGGCAGCCCCCCCTCATCTGGTGTGTCCCCCCTCATCTGGGCATCCCCCCCCCTGGTCTGGTCATGTCGTAGGGCCACCTGTTGTCTGGCATGTCCCCCCCCTTGTCAGGGTGGCCCCTCCATTGCCTGGCATGTCCCCCCCTCATCTGGCATGCCCCCCATGTCTGGGGTGCCCCCCCCTTGTTTGGCATGCCCCCCCCTTGTCTGGGGTGCCCCCCCTCATCTTGCACCCCCCTTCCATCGTCTGGGTGGCCCCTCCATCGTCTGGAAGTCCCTTGAGGTGCCCTGTTGGATCTCCCAGCTCTGAGGGCCTCCCATCATGTCCCAACTGGCTCCTGGTGCATCCCATTGCATCCCCTTGCTGGCTGGTGGCCAGCCAGCATTGAGAGCTGCACCATGATCCACCCCATGAGCAGTTGCTCATAGGTGTGGAGGTGGGTGCTGTGTCATTCATTGTCAGTTGTCATTGCCAGGTGTTGGGGGGTTAGTGGTGACATGGCATGTTTAAACATGTTGGGGTGCTCACCTAGCAGGTGCCATGCTCCACAGGCCTCCTGGCACCTCCCTCTGGCTGCCCCATCCCACTTTGAGCCCCCCCCCTCCCAGCTCAGTGGGGAGGAGGTCCAGCACACCGTTGGGGAGCCATCATTGCATGTACAATGGAAGCACTGAAAAAAAGTTAGTTAGCTTAATAAAAAATGATTTAAACAAAAAAGAAAACTTATTGTGGGGGCCAAAGGGCCCCCTATTGGTGGAGTGGAGGAGAGAGGGAGGAGGAGGGAGGAGGGCAATGGGGGTGGCCATCATTTCATGTAAGTACAGTAAAAACCACTGAAAAAAAAAAGAATTAGCTGAATAAAAATAGATTAGAATACAAAAAAACTTAATGTGGGGGCCACAGGGCCCCCTATTGGTGGAGTGGAGAAGGGAGGGGGGGGAGGGAAGAGGGAGAAAGGAGGTGGTGTCATGGGTGGTGGTGGTGAGGAGTAGTGAGCTAGCAGTCACAGGGTGACATGTAGTGACATAGTGATGACGGTGCCCAGTAAATGGGCATCTGTTGCCCAGGATTATACAGCCTGGTAGCACAGTGGTTATATTTCTTACCTGTCACACTCATTCATGGGTTTGAATCCTTCCCTTACATTACCTTTTAAATAGTTACAATAATAAAATTAGTTACTCACTCAGACATGCTCAGACATCTGCACTGTCTGAACCCTGCTCAGCTCAGACTAGGACAGAATTATTCTGTGGAATCCATGCAAAAAGTCAAAATCCATACAGACCTGTGTGGATCCATGTGGACTCAAAATCTGGAATTAAGCAGGACCTCAAGCCAAATGAATTTCTCAAAAGTCTGTATGGACTGACTTGGAGTCTGTGAAAATCCATGCAGATCCATACAGAATATATGGGGGAGTGTAAAGACCTCATGGTGCAGTTGGAAAGATCTTTGCTCAAAATTATTTTTCTGCTTACTTAAGTTACCTGGAGGCTAGACTTCAATTCTTAGCTATGACATTTCTTTTTCTCCACAACAAGTAGCCATTACTGCTATCTGAGAATTGGTAGAATGCAGAGGCATTTGGACCTTAATTTTATTACTGCCCCCTGATCATCAATTTACCATCCCTGGGCAATCTGATCTGTATTTGCATACTGCCCATCTTCTCCTTCTTTCCACTTCTGCTCCCCATATAATAAACTGTAATATGTATGCTAGACAGTGCTATTAGTTGGTAGATAGGATAACCATGGTATGGGATGCCAGTGCTACTGCACAGTCCCAGCTGCACTGCAGGAGGGCCCTGCTAATTCTGGGAATAAAATAATTTCCATAGCCAAGGTCTATGTCTGCATAGTGCTATATAGCACTATGGAGATTTTTTTTATCAGTTCTCCATACTGAGCTGCATCATGGTAGTGCCACTGCCAAGAAGACATGGACCTTTGCTATGGAAATTATAAGGGTTTGCCAATTGCAGCATGTGCCTCCACCTGCACTGTCAGTCTGTCCACCACCTGGAGCTCTCTGAACAGAAGATATTAGGCTAGTATGGGTATCCTATTGTTCAGTCTGTGGGACTCCAACAGCTGCAGCCATCCCTCATTCTGTTCTCTGAATTTGATGTAACAAAAAAACTGGGTGTATAATTCCAGGGTGCAGTAGTCTGCAGAAATGTTTTTACAGCAGATTGTATTGGATTGTATTCAAGGATTTCTTTTGTCTGGCTTTCTTACTACTAGTAGATGCAAGTCTCTCAATTTCAAGCTGCAAAAAAATCCATAGTTAATTTTTTTAACAATACTGGGAAGGAATGTACAGAATAATGGGTGCAATCAATCCTGAGGTCAAAAGGCACAGAATCTAATTACTGGACAATATATTCAGTGCCATGGAGGGCCTGGCCTGCAATTTGAGTGATGCAGCTCACAAGGTTGCTTCTCTTTCAACCTGTACTTCCTCCAGAATCTCCAGCACCATATGCTAGACTTCTTATGGTTCACTCAGGTTTACTCAATGGCCCATTAGATGACAAAGTGCAAGATAAGTAGCAGATTGGACCACTCTGCAGTAGAATTTGGTGCATGGGAATGTATTTTTAAGATTACCAGAGCCATTTTGGGCTGTGGAAATAGCTGAAGATGATGTTAAAGTGATGACAATGTGTACAGTAATCAAGATTTGTCATTTCCAAAAGCAGCTCTGGTTTGTTCCAGACATGGCACTAGACCCTATGAAATCATTATATGTAGGGGGGCAAGTGGTTGTGTTCTTGGGCATCATGTTGGCTGTAATATATATATATATTACCTAGTTGCAAAATACTCTAAGTAAATATAATACTAGTAAATGGAGAGGGGGGGGGGTGGGGTGTGTCATGGCCTCGGGTGTCGCATCCCCTCCCTGCCCATCACCTTCCCCTCCCCTCACACCACTTGTCCTGCTGGTGCCACTAATGTAGCACCCCTTTCTGCCCCATGAGCAATGGCTCATGGCAGTGGTTGTGGGTGCTGGCATGTGTGCTCCAGCATTGCCATGGTTCCACCCATGCTCCACCCCATGAGCAGTGGCTCATGGGGCTGGGCCGGGTGGTGCTGGTTGCATCCCCAATGGTCCCCTTGCTTGGCTGGGCACCCCCCCTCTGTTGGGTGTCCTCCTGGACATCCCCCCCATGTCTGCTTGTGTCGCATTGCAGGCTGTCATGTCCTCTGTCATCTGATGCATCCCCTGGGTCATCTGGCACATCCCCTGGGTCGTCTGGCATCACCCCTGTCATCTGACGTGTCCCTGGTCCTCTGGCATCCTCCCTCCATCGTCTGGTGCATCCCTGGTGGTGTGATGCCCCCCCCATCTGGCCCTGTCCTCCTCCTGGTTGTCAGGGCGATGTACAGGCAGTGGTGACATCACATTGGAGGGGGTGTGGCTTGTGATGTGGCAGCTGTGGTCTGGGGGCCATAGTAACCCCATCAAGCCCCCCACCTCCCAGCTGAGTGGGGAAGAGGGGTGGCATGTTGGGGGCTCGTTGAATGCATACAAAAAAACTGAAAGAAAAAAAAAGTATATTAGTAAAATATAATTAGTGATAATAAAAATACTTGGTGGGGGGCCTGGGGCCCCCATACCCTTGGACTGGAGGTGGCGGTGTCATCATTGGTGGGTGAGGGAAGGGGGGGGCAGTGGTGGTGCCAATAGGTGATGGAAGTGGGGCGGTGGTTGCAGTGGCAGTGGCAGCCTGTGAGCAGGGTGAGGGGGTGGTTGCAGTGGTGGCAGCAGTGTTGTCGGATGAGGGGGGCCCATCAATGGTGGTCGTGGTAGGTGGTTGTGACTCGGAACCTGTGTGCTAGCAGTCATGGATGGTCACAGGGTGGGTCACAGGTAGTAGGTGGGCATGTGACCAGGTGAGGACTCTGGGTATTCCACTTATTAGAGCACTTCAGCAACCCTGGTCAAAATGGAACCAAATGAGCAAAATCTGCCAAGTTTTGACTGAGGAGCTGTGCTCCACATCAACCCAGCTTTGCATGTGACCGCATTGTTGCCAATGAATAGCATATTCTATCAGCTCTCTTTATGTATGCTGGTTTCAAGGCCTCTGTTGATGCTTTACGAGGCTAGGCTGAGAAGATGAAAGAGTTTTGAAGCTGTCATTGAAGCCAACATTGGCTGGCTCACCAATCTCTGTTCACGTGAGTGGGGCAGCTTGCTCATGAGTTTTGACCAAAAATTGATCAGGAATGACTGGAAAACAAGGTTTGACCAGGTTGCTGAAGTGCTCTATTCTGGCTTTGTTTGAGTTCAGGTAGATTCCAGGGACCCCACAACAAAATTCAATAATATATTTACCAGAATTAATTGCTACAGTGGATTTACCATATATAAAAAGTCCACTGGACTCCGGGGAATCTGACCAGATTTCAGTATTCTGACTGGATTCCAGCAGGAATAGGTGGGGGAGTGTAAAGGATTCCTTTTTAGCAACTTTAATCTAGTGTTGGGGTGTTGGCTCACTCTAGCTTTGCCACCATTAATTATACTGTTTTATCTGGACCTATATCTTTCTGCTACATATTTTACCAAATATTTAGAAGATAAACCTTTACCTACCTATCTCATTTTCAATTCAGTTTCCTGATGCTGACCCACATGCACCAGCCTTCCTCCCTATGAGTAGTTGCTTGTAGTGGAGGGGTCTGGTACCATGGGTGTCATTGTCTCCTCCTTGAGCTTGTCCCTGTTGTTGTCCTAACCCACATTGGTGCTACTGGTGCTGGGGCTGCTGTCATTAGCACTGGCATTGTCATTGTTGTTGTTGTCATTGTTGTAATCATCATTGTTGTCTCCCTCTCCTATGCCCTGTTTGACAGGCTGCACCTGAAATCCACCCTATGAGCAGTTGCTCATAAGCATGGGGGTGGGTCATGTTGTTTGTATTGGCTTGGTGTGGGTGTGGATATGCATTGGGGGTGCTAGTTCTATTAACTGTTACTTACTATTTACTAATGACTTGTTACAAACTGTTACAAACTGTTATTAACTGTTACTTACTATTTACTAATGACTTGTTACAAAGTGTTACTAACTGTTATTGACTGTTAATGACTATTTATACTAACTGTTATTAACTGTTACTTACTAGTTACTAATGACTTGTTACAAAGTGTTACTAACTGTTATTAACTGTTACTTACCATTTACTAATGACTTGTTACAAACTATTACTAACTGTTACTTACCATTTACTAATGACTTGTTACAAAGTGTTACTAACTGTTACTTACCATTTACTAATGACTTGTTACAAACTGTTATTAACTGTTACTTACTATTTACTAATGACTTGTTACAAACTGTTACAAACTGTTATTAACTGTTACTTACTATTTACTAATGACTTGTTACAAAGTGTTACTAACTGTTATTGACTGTTAATGACTATTTATACTAACTGTTATTAACTGTTACTTACTAGTTACTAATGACTTGTTACAAAGTGTTACTAACTGTTATTAACTGTTACTTACCATTTACTAATGACTTGTTACAAACTATTACTAACTGTTACTTACCATTTACTAATGACTTGTTACAAAGTGTTACTAACTGTTACTTACCATTTACTAATGACTTGTTACAAACTGTTATTAACTGTTACTTACTATTTACTAATGACTTGTTACAAACTGTTACAAACTGTTATTAACTGTTACTTACTATTTACTAATGACTTGTTACAAAGTGTTACTAACTGTTATTGACTGTTAATGACTATTTATACTAACTGTTATTAACTGTTACTTACTAGTTACTAATGACTTGTTACAAAGTGTTACTAACTGTTATTAACTGTTACTTACCATTTACTAATGACTTGTTACAAACTATTACTAACTGTTACTTACCATTTACTAATGACTTGTTACAAAGTGTTAGTAACTGTTACTTACTATTTACTAATGACTTGCCCACTAGGTATATTGCAACCGCTCTGTCTATAGGTGTATCACCTTCATTAACAGTCCGATCATCAAAGATATACCTTGCCTGATCATCTTCTCCAATGATGTCAGGTCTTGTGCTGAGATTCTGTCTAAGGTGAAGAATCGACTCTTTCAAGTGCTCTTCTCTTGCCTTTTCCACTTCCAGATCATCGCAGTTAATCATGAGATGGGCCCATTCATAACCACATTCAACCTTCATCCCACACAGGGGGCACTTGTCTTTGACAAAGTGCACCTCTTTACCAGATTGAGTCATCTTATTCCATCTGTCATTCACTCTAGGGAATGACCTGGTTCTGCCTCTTACTAGCCATGCTACTCCCTCAGTTAGATTTGGTGCACTTAGTGAGTTTCTGAGGTAACCTCTTGTTGCCCCAAATCCCCACTGATCATAGTACTTGAATGTCACTGAGTTGTTAGCCTCAAAGGCTCTTTCAAGGACACAGTCGCATATGTTTGCTATGTGTTCCCATTCCACTGGGGATTTACCCTCATCTACCCCTGCCAGCATTGCTAGTAGGCGCTCTCTATGTGGGTCCAGGTCTGCTGGTATCAATCCCCATGGCTCCTTTGTATAAGTCTGGGCATCATCAGTGTTCACTTCAATCCCTAGGTTATCAACTATGCAAGTTGAGTTTCTAAGGTCATCAAGTGCTTTACTTCTGAATGAGTTGCATCTGGTATGTATCTCATACAGTTGTCCTCTTCTTGCCCATTCTCTTAGGGGTAGTCCATTGTATTTGTCTACTCCTTTTAGTGTGTTGGTCTCCCATCTCTGATTGGCAGTAACCCATGTCCTCTGTCTAGACTTCATAGGGTTATCCTGAAGTATTTTTAACCAAGTCTTAATGTGACCTGTAAACTTCAACTTTGCACTCAGCCTCGCTCTTAGTGAAGCTTGTTCACTTTCAATTGAGGGTATGCCTAGCTCATATGCCAATGTGAATGGTTCTTGTGCCAGTGACTTGCTAGAGTTGCCTAATGACCATCGCAAAGCCTTGTTAACTATGCGTTGTATAGGTGCAGCATTTGCTTGCTTATAGCCAACCCATTCTGATCCATATACCATCTTTGATATTAGCAGTGTCCTGATTAATGCCACCTTTATCGGCAGTGGCCACTTTGGGTCCACTAGCATGGGCCTTAGCATATTCAATACTTTGTCCCCTTTGCTTGCCTGTTGTATACAGTGTTTTGACTCATTAATACTTGTTTCACCCAAGGACTTGTCCATTATGATGCCCAAGTACTTGTATGAGTCTACTATCGGTAAGTCTCCATCTGGTGTGTAGAAGTAGGCATCCTCGCATTGCGATTGTTCCTCTTCTGAGTCACTCCATAGTAGCACTCCACACTTTGGAATTCCTAGTTCCATGCCCCATTTCTGACCCCAGTTATATACCCCCATGCTAAGGGTCTGAGCTGACTCTAAGGTCTCTTCAAGGCCTATTAAGTCATCTGCATACTGGCCACCTGGGCATTTGCCATAGTGTACAGTTTCTGGGATCCCTGGGACTTTCACTCCACCTGCTGAGGCCTCCTTCAGCAAGTAGTTCACAAACAGTATGAACAAGAGTGGGGATAATGGACATCCCTGTCGGTTACCTTGCTTCATTTCAAATGATTGCGAGGTTCTACCTCCAGCTCTGACCGTCATCAGTGAGTGTCTATACATAAACTTAATCAAGTTCAGCATCTTCCCTCTAATACCCATGTGATCTAGGATTTTATAAAGGGCCTCTTGGTGTACTTTATCATAAGCTTTTTTGAAGTCTATGAAGACTCCATATGTTGACTTTCCTGATATCCTTCGCCTTCTCACAATCTCTGCTACTGCAATAAACTGTGCGACTGCTTCCTCATGTCGTCTAAAGCCTGCCTGTTCAGGTGTTATAATCATTGCCTCTTCGCATGCTACATAGAGTCTGTTTGCAATAATACCCAATAACACTTTAAAGGCTACTGATATTAGACTTATCCCCCTGTAGTTTACCATTAATTCAGGGTTACCTGACTTGAATAAGTTTGTTATTATCACTTCATCCCATGAGCTAGGAGTCTGTTCTAAGGCCCAAACTGATTCTAGAATTGGGAAGAATGCTTTGCCCATAGGGGTCAATGGCAGGGGAGGCATATCTTGTTCTCCTAGGGAGAACTTGACATTATCTGGTCTTGTCATACCAGGGTTGTCTATCAATACCTTCTGCATACACTCTTCAAATAAGAGCTCCTTTAGTACATTAACATGGATTTCATCCTTGCCAACAGCTGTGTTCCTGTTCATTCGCCTTATAGCTAATAAAGCTTCAGTCCACTTAAGTTGGTTGTTAATTTCCCTCAGTTGCTCTCTAGGTTCACCCAAGTCAATCTTAGCCCAGTGTTCTGGGTCACGAGATGGGCCAGGATCACCATTTGCCAAGCTGTCATAATGCTCAGCTATGGCTTCTAATATGTCATCAGGTGTCACACATAACTCCCCTTTGCTATTGCAAATGGGTTGTAATGCTTCTGAGGCACCATCATGGCATATTTTTGCTTTTAATCGGGCCCATACAGCTTTGTAGTCACATCCACGTATGTCTCTACAAGTGTAACCGATTGCTTTGAAGTCATTCTTAGTGTTCCATTTGTCTCTAGACCTCTGGTAAGCCTTTTGACATTTCTTGAACCTATTGATTTGAGCCTGGGTTGGCTCACCTTTCTGTAGGATAATGTTAGCAATCTTTTCAGACTCCACATTGCGTCTCTTCAGTAGGGCCTTCAATTTTCTTGGTAACTTTGTCTTTCCTTGCACTGCGAGCTTTTTGATATTCAGGCTTTTACTGACTTTGTCCATGGTGTTAGTAAACCCTTCAGCCATATCATCCAACTCTTCTTTCAACTCACACTCTTCAACCTGTAATAGGTCCCATCTGTTTGAGTGTATCAGTTCTCATGCATCTTTCTTTATAGCCTGTAGATCATATTTCCACTGCTGAGTAGGGGGTGTATTATCTGTGATAACTACTCTTAGGGCAGCTACCAGTGGTCTATGATCGCTCATGCCATAATTCCTTAGTACTCTAGGTCGTCGCAGGATAGTTACTGCTCCTGCACTTAGCACCATGTGGTCTATATCCTGAGGTAACCCCTTTTCTGGGAACCTAGTGTAGGCTGATCCTCTGGGTCTATGAACCATAAGCCCAGTTTTTTCAGTTTTCAGCTTCACTTGTAATAGATTCCCTTCCATGTTCCAGTCACCTAGAAATATAATGGATGCCCCTGGAGACTTTTTGAGAATATCATGATTAAGGTGTAGTAGTTTATTGACTTGCTTATTTCTAACACTTCTGAAGTTGCCTCCAGAGGCTAGATAGACCGCTACAATGTGTATAGGGGCGCTAGTACCAGGTAAACCATTTACCTTCACATGTATATGTTCATCAGATCTGCTGACTTCATATGAGGATAGGTGTATCCTTACTAGGATTGCCTGCCCTCTGAAGCCATCTCTCCAGTGTTGTGTATACACTGTATAACCAGGCATCCTTAGTGGGTATGCCCTTTCAGACACTAGAGTTTCCTGTATTGAACATATACTTATTTGTTCTTTCTTAAGAAAACGAGTTAGATCCAGTTTCTTGGATGGAAACCCATTCAGATTAAGTGTAGCTATATGGTCTTTCCAGTCCTTTGGCTGCACTTCACTCATGGTTGGGACCTTTGGCCTTTCCTTCCATGTCTTGAACAAATCTATTCTCCATTTACTGAGTGGTCTTGATCTCCATCTGACATTTTCAATCAAGTCACCTTTCATTGATTTTGTGAAGGCTAAGGTTCTATGGGTCGTTTTTGACCTAATTGTACGTATTATCCCAGCAGCTACTGATTTTCTTACATACATGTTCACCCTAGCCTGTTGGTTAATAGGATTAACCTTGATCAATACCTTTATACTGTGAAAGACTTCAGGTCTAAGGGTGGCTTTCAGCTCATCCCAGACCTGTTTTAGAGTCAGATTACCTATGTATAGGACAAACTGTTCACAGTCAAAGATATCTTTCACTTTGCGAAGGGCCCTACTCCCTTCAATAGAGCTAACCCCCTCTTCAAATAACACTGGCTGTGGTACCTGCTCCAAGTCTACCACTGCGCACTCCCTTTCAGCAGGAGAGGCTATAATGCCCATGGTTTTATTTGAGTTATTCATGTTATTTGTAAAGGGGTTAATAGTGCTAGGCTCCAAAGAACACATCCCTGCAGATGATATACCTAAGCATGGGCATGCCTGGCAAACGTCCACACTTCAACTCTTTTTCACCACCACCTCCAACCAGTAATAAGACTCTTAGGGCCAGGCTCATTAGTTAAGCTTGTCCTCTGGGGGCGTTCAGGGTAAAGTTAGTCCAGCTATACTTTACCTTTATGGTCAGCGGCCATAAGTAAGATCCCTTCACCCATTATCTAGCTAGTCAACACACTTTGTAGTGTGGGGTGTTTCTCTCTTATCCAGTCCGATCAGTTCCTGTTAGCTTTAGCTTTATTTATCCTTACTAGCGTAGTGAGTTGTATTTAACTTCACTAGCTATTTCCTTGACTTGCTTTATTATTCTTACCACTTAATTTACTTAGTTAGTTTCTTATATTATCTATTCTGGTCTTTTGGTTAAAGTGTGAATTGACAATGTTGTTACTATCTACTTGGTACATGTTTGGTTTTTAGTTATTTTGTAATTACTGACTGATCCATAAGGGATATAGTCATTCTTACGCTATTACTATCTACTTGTAATTTTTCTAGGGTGTGTCTGGGGTTAGTTACATTCATTACTTAGATTGTCTAATGTATTGATGTTACCTTGGGGTGCAGGTGCTTTTGCATCTTTCACTCCTAGATACACTTGTTGTGTATCTCCTTTCACTTGTCCTATTGTAATGCTCTTCAGGTCGGTTATGTACTACACTCTGATTCTCAGATATGTTGTCATAACCTTGAGGTGTAGATGTCTTTACATCTTTCACTTCTTAGTGTACACTTTTTGCGTGTACCTCCTTTTGCATTCTTTCCTTTATAGTGTCTCGCCTGCCCTCACTATGGTAGTAAGGAGTGTTCACTATTTTACTATTAGGCTAATTACAGTCTTCATGTATCTCTAATTAAGTGGGGCCGGTGGGTTTGATGAGGTAGTCTCTGGGCCCTTGCCCTTCTTGTCTTTAGGCTTCCCTGCCTTATCATTCCCCTTTTCTAATTTCTTAACGCGGGTCTCCAGGGCGTTAATGTTCAGATTTGCTTTCGCTAAGGCCTGCTCAAGGGCCATCATTCGGTCAGCGTTCTCTCTCAGTGTTTCCTGTACTGGGAGCCTTGGCTCCACATCCTCCCAGATGATACGGTTGTTCTTGATGCTGACAGCCTGGAGGTTATCCATGGCTCACACTTTATTTACCTCCATCAGCAGTTTACACTGCTTGGGAGCATGGTTGCTCGCCAAAGTATCTGTCCTTACGCAAAAGACGCAAGTCTATCCTGTTTTAGCGGGTCGGTCACTGTAGGGGCAGTGGGGAACTCACCGCCTTCCGCCTAAACTCTAATTGTTCCCCTAATACCTCCATGGTGAAGGTGTTTGTACCGAATCTCGGGATATCGGCTTGTAAATCCCAGCATTTGGCAAATTTGTCCTTTGTGCTGTTCAAGTCTCCAAGTAAGTCAGCATTCCATATTGTTTATGCCACTCACAATTTTGGCAGTAGCCAAGTGCTCTCCCCCCCTTCTATTTTGAGGGCGTCAAAGACGGCCTCCACCATTTCTTGTGAGACAAACTCCCTGAGGAGTGACCATCACCCTGCAGCTCTGGCCCCGTCTCTGGTGATGAACGGCGGCCATATGTCTTTAACTCTCGCCACTATAAAAGGGAGTTGTGGGGAGGTGTCCGTGGTCCAGTGCAACTCCCATCTGTGCGCTAGTGGTCTCTCTGGGCCACTTACTACTGACCAAGCTAGTCCAGCCTTATTTAGAACCCGTTTCTCTAGACCAATCCCATACCGTATGGAAAGTGCGGTTTCCACCTTTGAGGCAGTCAGTGTGTCAAACACTGACCCAGGTTCCAACAACATTGCGGCGAGCCCCTGGGGACCCTTTTTGCCGATCTTTTGCAGAGCCTTGGTGGATAAGGCGTTTGACAGTGCCCCACTGCAAAAAAGCCATCAAGATGGGTCTCTCAGGTCCAGTGGGAAGGACTCTACTCTCACTACCTCATCGACGACCAACATATCCTCATCAGCCAAGACTGGTGCATCAGCCCATGTATCCTCTGAGGCGGCATCCTCTACCCGCTGTTGTAGGGTCAGGAGCTCGGCTCGTGGACCTTACAGTCGGGACCTGATCCTTATTTGGATTATTTACTGACGTTTGCTTATGTCAGATACGTATTCAAGCGTTGACGTGTCGATAAGTACCCTCTTCCTCACTCGGGTCTCTATATCTTTCTTTCTACTGATCACCGTCAGACGGATTAATTCTTACCAGTCGGAACGTTCCTCGCTCGCCAGGAAAACGGTTGTTGCTATCGAGTTACGGATTTGGGCTTCGGATGATCAGTACGGAGCGGTTAACCGAGGGAAGGTATCTCAATCGACGACATCTGGTGACGTGGGCTTCGAACGTCTTCATTCAAATTAACAACCTGACATTTGTAGCATTTTGTTCTCTGTCAACTGACTCTTCTCTGCCGTATGCGTGCACCTCTGGGATCTGGGATCTAGGACGTAGGGTTGAGTGTTGCGACGCACAGAGTCTCGCGCTTGAAGGGGGCAGGCGACGCACGGCAATAAGACTCATGTGTCTGCAAACGTCTCCCCGAGCCATTGCCTAGACCTCTGGATTCTGGATTGCACGAGTACGAGGCCACTTTGTCTCTATCCTTTCGCACCCCTTCGTATCACATGCAACTTGTCAATATCTTCCTTCCATTTAGTTTATATTGTTGATCTGCAGTCGGACCGGTGCAAGAGTACGCACGCGGTCCGTTTTCTTCTCTCGTTTTGTATTTAGGTGTCCTGCCACCTCGCGAATGCAGCATGATACTTTTGCTCTCGTTTTCCCCCTTAAACCTCTAAGATTCGCCTCTACAAGAGAGGCCTGAGTTCGCTACACAAATAGGTGTAGTACTGAGATTTTGAGTCCCCATTAGTTTATAGAACTCTCGAGAATTGAGTTCTACAAAGCAGTGGTCTCCCTCGTGCATAGTACAGTAGAAGCCTTTCTAAGGCTCGACTTCTAGTAGTATTTTCTATTCCCTGGCCGTTTGAAGACCTCTTTCAACTATCTACAGTTGCAAGATCACCTGTGCACCCCTCACGACCTTCCGACGCCTTATTTTTCCCCTCTGATTCCCATTCACGCCCTTTTACGGACCTCCGCTATCCGTTCCCTGAAGTCTTCGACAACCGAAACAAGAACCTACGTATACTCCGTTTACCCTACCGCACCGTGCTCTCTTCATCACCGACGTCTTCCTACAAGGAGTTTCTTCTTCGCGATGGTCACGAGAGCGTTTCTTCTCCTTTCTTGCAGTTGACATTGCTTTGGTGAGGTGAGTGTAGCGTTGGTATTGGAGAGACTTTACTAAGTAGGATACACCTTTTATACAGTGGACCTTTCGATCCCCGGGCCGCGTTTCACATTCATTCAGTAATTTGGTTACTTTAGCGTGTGATTTGGTACCACTACAAATTTCACCTCATTTTCTTCAGAGTGATCCCCGCGACCAAGCTTATCCTTTCTTAGCATTGTTCCAACTTATTTTAATCACCCCGAGCCCTTTTCCCTACCTATGGGTTGTTCTAAGGGCCTGGATGTGGTTCAGGATGACGGCATTGTTATGCGCTCCCTGTCTATGGACCATTTGCGCATCTCAATACTTCACCCTGTTTGGTTCTAGTAGCACCCTATACCAAGGACAACAGGGTCTTTGTTGATCTAGTACCATTTTTACCCAAGCTCGAAATTTTCACCCATGCATATGCCATATTGTAATATCTAATAAGTTCCCTTAGCTTAATTAGTTGGGTAATATCTCCGGTCCTACTGTTGGCGGTGTTTTGGACATTCTGGTTTCTGCTTCTGTGACTCAGTACTGTCTCAGTAGTCATTTTATCTTGGCCTTTTTATTGATCCCTTAATGTCTTGGGGGAATCACCCCCCCTTTTTTTCCACTTGTATGTGTCATACAGTAGGGCCGCCAGTTCTCCCTTTTCCTAACTTATTCCAGTTCACTCCATAGATCCCCCTGTGTCCATTAGCAGCCTGACTTTTTGCCGGGGGGCATTACATCCCCTTAAGAGTTAGAGACCGCCGAAGGCGGGCTCTAACTCTGTTCCTACTCTTTCACACTCCAGTCTATATCCCCCTCATGCCGGGGGGCATTATGAACCTCTAAGAGTTAGAGCCCGCCTCTGGCGGGCTCTAACTCTGTTCCTAACATGTCCCTATGATAGAAACCTGTTAGGGTTAGTTCTCGGGTTAGGGTGGTATATTTAAATTGCGGGTACGAAGCTTTAGTGTGTCAACCTGAGATGACCCGGCTTGGGGGACCCCCCGAGCGTAGCGAGGGAGGGGAGGGTCATCAAACGGTTGACCTTCTGTCCCACGCGTGGCAGATCATCTCAGGTAACAAGCCTTATACACACAATTTTTGTATTTCAGAGGAGCTGACCTTGTTAGCCCGCAGACCCCCATGTCCCAGGCCACCATACAGGTTGGATGTGTAATATACCACCCTGACATACCCCCTGATTCAGGTGTCCCCCATGTTGTCAGTATCCCCCTGATGTCTTATTGCGTCATAGCTTGGTATATCCTGTATTGAGCTTACTTCATTACTCCTAATAGGTCTCCATTCACATCAGTAGCATGAGGGTTAACGGTCTATGCATTGGTCTAATATGAGCACACCTATTCTAAGGTTAGCCACTATTAATCCAAGCCCTTTCCATTAGTGTTCCTTGTGTCACTTAGTCAACGGTATTGAGAGTAAAGACATTTGCTCATTATAAGTGTCCCAAGCTCAGCAGTCTACCCTTGATCACTTGATTCAAAGAATCTAATCCCCCATGTTATCAATATCCCCCTGATGCCTTGTTGCGTCATAGCTTAATGTATCCCATAGTAAGCTTACACCAATATTCCTAATAGGTTTTCATCATTAGTACCATAAGAGTTAACAGTTTGTACCTTGATCTGATATGAGCACATCTATCCTATATTAGGATCCGCCATTATTAGACCAAGTCCCCTCCATTAATGTTCCTTGTGTCACCTAGCCAACAGTATTAAGAATAGTGACATTTGCTTATTACAAGTGTCCCAAGCTCAGCAATCTACCCTTGATCGCTTGATTCAAAGAATCTAATCCCCCATGTTATCAATATCCCCCTGATGCCTTGTTGCATCATAGCTTAGTATATCTCATGTTAAGCTTTATTGGGATCAGGAAGCTGAGCACAAGATGAGGGCGAGGTTTCTGAGGTATTGAGTTTAAGTCAAAGTGTGTATGAGGGAGTCTGCCACAGGGAGGAATGTTATTATCATCTCCTACAAGATGTGCAATATTTATACTACACAGTTAGGAGGTATAGTGTAATGTACTCCTTTAATATATAAAGGAGGTATTCTGTCATAGACCCCTGTACCAGTTAATAATGGAATAACTATGTCATATCCCCTATAATAGTGTCAATAATAGTGACATATGATATCATGGCTTGGTAAGTCCTAGACTTCCTTCAGGGTGTGTCATAGACACTCTATCCATAGCTCTGTCTTGGATAGGCTATCATAGACATGCTGCAGGATGTATAATCCTGTAGCATGTGTTAACTGTGGATTCCCCTATATGTCCCTGCA